>CM065898.1:11142500-12392500 GCA_033439115.1 Firmiana major | reverse complement strand
CAAAGACGATGGATGGAGCTCCTTAAGGACTATAACTGTGAGATTTTGTATCATCCGGGGAATGCGAACGTAGTTGCGGATGCCCTGAGCAGAAAGAACGTGGTTTCTGCTATGATGATCAGGGAATGAGATTTATTGGAACAGTTCATTAGACTCGGGATAAGAGTTGAGGAAGCAGAGGTCGGATTTATAGCTAGCCTACAGATAGAGCCCAGTATTTTGGATCAGATTAGAACTAGATAGAGAAGTGATCAGAAGCTACTAGATTTGGTTAACTAAATTGAGAAGAGCCTACAGTCTTCAAGAAAGTTCATTGTTACCCTTCTATCCATTTTCATTTATTAGGCTGACACCTATTGGACGTGAGATATGCATGAGGTGCCTGCAATTCTCATCACTTGGCCTTCCTATTTCGATTACTTGTTAGTTGCCTCTAAACATATTTGGTATTGATAATTTCAAGTTTTGATTTACACTTTAATTATGTAAATACTACTGTAATAACTTGAAGCTAAAATTGAAGCATCATCTTTTTTCGTTAGTTTTTATTTGTTTTGCTTCTTTGCAAACAAGTTGTGGAGATCTATCTTATCCCAAATTTTCAAAATTAGTGCTACCATGGTGTTATTAAAATTAATGGAAAAATAAAAAGAAAATAAAGGAAAAGGAGAAAGAAAGAAAGAAAAAAGACAAATGAAAGAAAGAGGAATCTTTTTTCCAGTAGGGAAAGGTTAGGCAAGAAACTAATAGACAGAAACAAAGTAGCAATCAACCCATCGAGCAGTGTGCACAGAGAAAGCTTAATTGCAAGCAACAAACCTATGTCCTACAACCATTTTATGGTACAAGCATTGATTTACTCTTAAGCCTTTGTTCTCCATCCTCTTTGATTACAGGTGAGTGTGAAAATTTTCACCATTTAATTTTAACCAGTATGTCTACTGTTTGCATATCTTCATGCATACTATATATGCACTTGAATGCTTCTTAGACAATATGCAGAATTATTTTCCATTCCTCTAAAACTTACTTGGTAATATTTTTCTTTGTTTTTTGGATTGGCAAGTTGGATTGTATCAATTTGGTGATTTAACTGAGGATTTAGATTCTCTCTTTCTCCCTGTCTCTCACCATTCTTCCTTTGTGCGTATATTCACACTTAAACATAATAGATTTTGATGAGATTCTCTTTCAATTGAAAATAGCTATAGGTATCTAATTATCTTTCTGTTTTTTTATCAGATAACATGCTATCTTTATTTGTATTCAAATATGTGTATGAGTTGTAACTAATTTTTAGGATATTAGCATAATCTTAGGTGTCTTCTTATCTGTAGCCTTAATTTTAGGAAATTAGTTTTACATTCTTTGCTATATATTCTGTACACTTTATCAAGGAAGTTGCAGTGGAAATAATTCAAACCATTATAATTTCCTTTATGGTATTTGAGAAAGAAGGAAGGAAGGAAGGAACGCTGTGACCAATAATTTTTTTTCCTCTTCTCCATCTCCAGAATAACCACTGAAAATAATACAACATCTACTTCCTCCACATCAAACCCAAATGTGACAGCCCCTGCACAATCAATCTTCATACCAATGAGTTTCAACTCATTACCATCAACATCTCAGCTCAAGCCCCTCTCAAACTCACCACCAACAATAATGTCTCCTGGAAACTGCAGTTCCAAACCTTATTTATTGGGTATGATCTCCTTGGGTACATGGATGACTCAAAACCATGCCCACCAGCCTCTCTCACTGATAATAATACTACCATCTCCAATCCAACCTACAACAACTGGATTCGCTAAGATCAACTCATTCTCAATGCCTTCATAGGTTCACTTTCCCCGACCATTATTCCATTTGTTGCAAGATCTAAAATGTCAGCGAAAGCCTAGACAATATTGGCAAACACTTATGCCAAACCATCACGAGGTCAGATCAAACAACTCAAAACCATTATAAAAAACTGCACCAAAGGTACTCTCAACATCACTGATTTTCTTCAATATGTTAAAGCTGGTGCAGATGAACTTGCTATTCTTGGTGCCCCAATGGATGAAGAAGATCCTGTTGATAAAATTTTGGAGGAAACGGGTGATGATTACAAAGAACTGGTACGCGTTGTTCAAGCTCGTGACAATCCCATCTCATTTGATGAACTCCATGAGAAACTCCTAATTTTTGAAGCCTCTCTCCAAGGGAAATCTTCTATTCCTTTCCCGGCTACTGCTAATCCCACAAATTGGACATCCTCACATCGACGCCCACAAAACTTATCTAACAATTGGCGTTCCTCCTCCCCTGGTGATTCGACTCAACGATTCAGCAATGGTTGGCCCCTTAATTCCGCTGCTCCATCACCATTGACCAACACCAACTTAAGCAATCCACCTCGTGGCAATCGACCACGCCGTCCATAACTTGGGTATTGTCAGATTTATGCTATTTAGGGACACACGGCCAAACAGTGCCCATCATTTAAATTGGTACCATTTCAGACCTCCAACTCTAGCTATGCAGCAACACCCAACAGTTCGACAACACCTTGGCAACCACAGGCTTATCTCACTACCCCTACTGCTTCCTGCAATTAAAAATGGTTACTTGATAGTGGTGCATCTCATCATGTCACCACAGACTTGGTTAATCTCTCATTACATGCTCCTTATCATGGCACTGATGACATTATGATCGGCGATGGCACGGGTCTCTCCATTACTCACACTGGTTCCACTTTTCTTACCACACCTAATGTTTTATTTACCCTACGCAATGTCTTTTGTGTTCCTTAATCTTCATTTCTCAATTTTGCTCAACTAACAATGTTTCTGTTGAATTCTTACCAAAATCCTTTTAGGTGAAGAATCTTCGCACAAGTAAAATTCTTTTACAAGGCAATACTAAAGACGGAGTTTACGAATGGTCATCTGCAACATCTAGTCTTCTCCAATTTTTGCCTTTTCCAGTGTTAAAATTACTTCCTTCAATTGGCATCATCGCTTAGATCACCCAGCTACCCCTATTTTAAAACATATTATTTCAGTTTTTAATTTAGATGCGTCTTCCCCCATTTTAAATGAATTTTCTTGTAATGTTTATCACTGCAATAAAATGCATAAATTATCTTTTTCTACATCTTCTATTGTGTCATCACAACCTCTTGAAATGATTTACACAGATGTGTGGACATCACCTATTATTTCGCATGATGGGTTCAAATATTATGTTATTTTTGTGGATCACAATACCAAATGCACATGGTTCTATCCATTAAAACACAAGTCTGACGTTAAAGATGTTTTCACTAGATTCAAAGCCTTTGTTGAAAATTACTTCAACAACAAAATTAAAACTATTTTCTCTGACAATGGAGGTGAATATGTGGCTTTTAAAGATTTTTTAGCAACACATGGCTTCTGTCATCTCACTACACCACCACATATACTTGAGCATAATAGGTACTCAGAAAAACGTCATCACCACATAATCAAAACTGACCTCACCTTACTCTCTCATGCATCTCTACCCTTTAACCTTTTGGTCCAATGCTTTTGTTACTGTCGTCTACTTGATCAATAGATTGCCAACCACCAAACTAAATATGTCCTCACCATATGAAAAAATCTTTAACACCACTCTAAATTATTCCAAACTTAAAATTTTTGGGTGCCTTTGCTACCCTTGGCTACGACCGTACTCGTTTCACAAACTTGATCCCCGATCTAAACCTTGTGTCTTTCTTGGGTATTCATTATCTCAAAGTGCATATTTATGTTTTGATACATCCACAAATCAACTCTATGTTTCTCGACATGTTCAATTTGTTGAGTCCGTTTTTCCTTATAAGTCCCTTCATACCAATTTACCATGTCTTGACTCTACTACCATTGACACTTGGGTTCCCTTACCTCTCAAAGTCACTATGTCTATAGATACACAGTCGACACCACAACCTTCATGTGCAACTTGCCCTCAAGAATTAAGAACAAACATTGATCCTTCACCTGAACAATCACCTAATTCGCCTTGGTACAACTCTACACCACCTGAACCTGCAACTCAACCACTTACATCCATACCACTCAATCTGCCGGCTCAAACACATCCTGTGAGGTCCTGCCTCCACAGGGCCGCCTCCACAGGGCCGCCCACTGGCTCCCTGGGCCGACTCCCTGGGCCGACAGCGCCCCTCACTCATCCAAATTGTCCTCTCTGGCAGCCCACAGGCCCCTCAAGGTTTTCTTTCGCGTCCCCAAGGGTTCGAACTCAGGACATCATGCCTGATTCGACACCTCTGGTACCATTGAGCTCGCGCGTTTTATTGTGAGGTCCTGCCTCCACAGGGCCGCCTCCACAGGGCCGCCCACTGGCTCCCTGGGCCGACAGCGCCCCTCACTCATCCAAATTGTCCTCTCTGGCAGCCCACAGGCCCCTCAAGGTTTTCTTTCGCGTCCCCAAGGGTTCGAACTCAGGACATCATGCCTGATTCGACACCCCTGGTACCATTGAGCTCGCGAGCTCAATGGTACCAGGGGTGTCGAATCAGGCATGATGTCCTGAGTTCGAACCCTTGGGGACGCGAAAGAAAACCTTGAGGGGCCTGTGGGCTACCAGAGAGGACAATTTGGATGTGTGAGGGGCGCTGTCGGCCCAGGGAGTCGGCCCAGGGAGCCAGTGGGCGGCCCTGTGGAGGCAGGACCTCACACATCCCAACCAGCATAACATGATTACTAGGGCCAAAAATGAAATCCGAAAGCCTATCCAAAAACTCAACCTTTACACTCACATGCCTACCATCACAACCAACATTGAACCCACAACAGTTAACCAAGCCCTCAAAGATCATAATTGGCGTCAAGCCATGTCTGAGGAGTTCGATGCTTTAGTCCGCAATGGAACATGGGAGCTAGTTCTGCCTACTGCAGCCTCCAACATTATTGGCTGCAAATGAATTTATCATATTAAAAGACATTCTGATGGTTTTGTTGACAGGTTTAAAGCTCAGCTTGTAGCCAAAGGTTTTCATCAAAGACCTGGATTAGACTATCATGACACCTTCAGCCCGGTTGTAAAACCTACCACTATCAGAATGGTTTTTAGTATTGCCATAAAGAAATGGTGGTCTCTTCGACGATTGGATGTCAATAATGCTTTCTTACAAGGTAACCTTACAGATGATGTTTATATGATTCAACCTCTAGTTTTCATCGACTCCGATCATCCAACTTATATTTGTAAGCTGCGCAAAGCCATATATGGTCTTAAACAGGCACCAAGAGCTTGGTACCATGAACTCCGCCAATTTCTTCTTGCAGCTGGGTTCAAAAATTCTCATGCTGACACATCTTTATTTGTCTTCAATAATGGTACTCATCTCATTTATCTTCTTATATATGTTGACGACATCATCCTCATAGGTGATTGCCCAACTCTAGTCACCCACTTTATTGACAATTTGTCTCAACGCTTCTCTCTCAAAGATCTTGAGCCTCTTTCATATTTCCCTGGCATTGAAGTGGTTCCTCAACCTCATGGAATATTACTGTCTCAACATCGATACATCATCGACCTACTCACTCGCATAAAGATGATGGGTGCCAAACCAGTTGTCACACCATTGCCCACCAATCCGCCACTCAGCTTACACTCAGGCACTCCTCTATCTGATCCTACTGAGTACCGCACAGTTGTTGGAAGTCTTCAATACTTGTCCCTCACTCGCCTCGACATTTCTTATGCGGTAAACAAGTTGTCACAATTCATGCATCAACCCTCCATCGACCATTGGACACTAGTAAAGCGTCTCCTGCGATACTTATGTGGTACTTATGATGACGAAATACTACTATATCGTGATTCCTTGGACTCTCTTCATGCCTACTCTTATGCAGATTGGGCTGGCAACAAGGACAACTTCTCTTCCACAAGTGCATATGTTGTCTACTTTGGACGTAATCCTATCTCATGGAGCTCAAAGAAACAAAAGACAGTTGCTCGCTCTTCCACGGAGGCAGAATATCGATTTGGTGCTGCCACTGCTGCTGAACTTAATTGGGTCTACTATCTCATAACTGATCTTGGCAGTACAATTTCAAAACCTCATGTTATCTATTGTGACATTGTAGGTGTAACTCACTTGTGTGCTAATCCAGGTTTTCACTCCCGAATGAAACATGTAGTTATTGACTTCCACTTTATTTGAGACCAAGTTCAAATAGGTGCACTACGTGTCTCTCATGTTTCTTCTGCTGATCAGCTTGCTAATGCTCTTACCAAGTCATTGCCTCGATCACAATTCCAGTCTCTCAAATCCAAGATTGGCCTCTCTTCTCGAGGCCTATCTTGAGGGGGCATATCAGATAACATGCTATCTTTATTTGTATTCAAATATGTGTATGAGCTGTAACTAATTTTTAGGAGATTAGCATAATCTTAGGTGTCTTCTTATCTGTAGCCTTAATTTTAGGAAATTAGTTTTACATTCTTTGCTATATATTTTGTACACTTTATCAAAGAAGTTGTTGTGAAAATAATTCAAACCATTATAATTTCCTTTATCTTTTTTGCTTAATTTTACTTTTATATTTTCTGAATTTGTCCTATTCTTGTTGTTGATTACTAAAAAAGATAGTTTGGCTTGATTTTTGGGTGCATCATGTGTATGAATATGGTCTAGACACCAACCCCAGTGATCGGCAGCAAGCATTGAATTGTTCCTGTTGCCAGACTGTGTGACTGTCAAGCTGTGAAGCCTGAAGCCCAATAGGATCAATATTGTTTAAATCATATCTACTAATTCTAAAAAATGCTTTATGTTTCCATTCATGCATATTGCATGCTAAAGAAGATATTGGGTTTCAAGTGCTTTATTTCCCTCAAGTATGC
Source organism: Firmiana major (assembly GCA_033439115.1). NCBI lineage: Eukaryota > Viridiplantae > Streptophyta > Magnoliopsida > Malvales > Malvaceae > Firmiana > Firmiana major. Next base: position 12,385,606 of record CM065898.1, on the reverse strand, counting down.
AAAACTTAAACAAATTATTTTAATTAGAGATAATCTTCTCAAGTTAAGTAATTAGTATTATTTGAAACTCACCTCTTAATTACTTTAGGATTTTTTTTTTTTTGGGAGGGGGGTTAGGTTGACAATGTTTCAAAAGGTGGTATTATTTACTTCTTTTATCTTGCAAGACTTTCAATATCTGGTAGCCACTTTGAGCCCCAATTATATCCGAAGTCGAGTTGGGTTGGACCACATTCGGATATGGCTCTTTTAACATTTTCTGCTCTATTCATAAGGCTCAAATCTAATAAACTTTACTTAAAAGTTATTAAACTCCTTCTACTTGAACCAACAAGCATTGGTGATATTATTAATTTTTCCCTCATAAAAGAATTCATAAAAAAAAATTAAAAAGTAATAATGAAAAATAATATCATATTTGATTAAAAATGAGGAGGGAGATAAAAATCTACCAAATGTGCATAATTATTTCATAATATATAGTAAAATTAAAATTTTTAATTTCTATTATTCAAAAATACTTATTTTTGTTCTTTAATATTCTAAACATACTTTTCCTTTTTTTGTTAGTAAATATAAAAACAATTAATAAAAGGTAACAAATTTAAACAAATATAATTTATTTTTTTATGAAAAATTATTTCAGACACAGAAATTTTTAAACATCATCACCAAAGCTAAAGGATTGACCTATGTACTGAATGAATATATTTATGAATATTTAAAAATTAATTAATTATTAAATGAATATATGGTAATTTTTAATTATTTTGTTGAGTTACTTTCAATAAATAAAAGTGAACTAGTTTTTTTATTTTTAAAGTTTTTATGGTACTTTTTCTGAAGGAGTGAAAGGAATTATTATTATTATTATTATTATTATTATTATTATTATTTCCTTTTCTTATTTATTTATTTATTTATTTTTTAACTGCTTCTAATAGTTTAATACACGATTTAAAAGAAAGAAAAAGGTAAATGACTATGATGCAAAGGTCAAAAAAGACAACTTAAAGGCTAAGTATTTCAAGTGATGGCTTTTACGAAAGGAAAAAAAAAAGAAGCAAGAAATATTAGGGGTCGTTTGGTATCGTTTCTTGTTTTCTGTTTTGTGTTTCTTGTTTCTGAAATTTTTGTTTTTGTTTTAGTTTGTTTTGTTTTCGATTTCTAAAAACAAAAAACATGTTTGGTTAAAATTGTTACGTATTCAGAACAAATTTTTAAACTGATTTAGATACAATAATTCAATCACAAAATAAAATTTAAAAATTGAACAAAAATAATAATATATTTATTATATAATATTATGTACATATTATTAAATTATATTATTTATAATATTTAATACTAATATGAAATATCTACTTTTAATCATATTAAAATTTAATATTATTTAAATTTTATTATAATTAAATATAATATTAAATAAAATAATTACTTAAAAAATAATTCAATTAAAATAATAATAAATAAATTTTAATATTAATTTTATTAGATAATAATGGAGATTAATAAACATTTTAAATTTTATATATTAAATAATAATATGAATTAATAAATTATTACCTATATTTAATAATATTATTTACTTTAATTGAAATAATATTAAATTACTAAAAAAATATATTTAACTAAGTAATTTATAAAAAATATATATTATTAAAACATGTTATATTTAATATAAATAATTTTATTTAATGTCAAGTATTCACTTTTTAATAATATTAAATTATTTTATGTTAAGAGTGATATGTTTTAAATTTAATTAAAAATATATAATATTAAATAATAATATCATTTAATAAAATATTTATTAAATATATTATATAATAGCAATTAGCAATAATATTAATTATTAACATATCTAAATTATAATAAATTATATTATTTAAATTTATAATATATTCAATCAATTATTATACAAGTTTAAATTAAAAATATTATGATATTATAGTTTATGCTATTTCTTGTTATTTTTTACATTTTTCAATTTTTCTAATTTAAAATAAATATATTAAAATTAAACTATTTTTTAATTAAATAATATTTTATATTAAACATTAATGTTATTTTTATTTTAAAAAATTAATTAATTTTATTTTATAATTTTATTATGAAAATATATTAATATTATATTAATATATAAATACTGTTCACTTATTTATGAACAGTAACATAAATGAAAACATGTTTCCGAAAACAATGAAAACATCAAATTCTTGTTTCCAACAATTTTGAAAATTTTCATTTTCATTTTCGTTTTTTTAAAACAGAAATCAATACCAAACATATTTTCTGTTTTTGTTTTCCAAAAAACTGAAAACAAAAACAGAAAACAGAAAACAAAAACAAAAACAAACGACCCCTTAGTGAGTAGAGAATCAGCATAGACTTTATGGGAGAAGAAAAGAAGACTTTTGATTTTCAAAACTAATAAAATTTGGAACACTTGGCTGTAGAAGGAAGAAGCAAGTGTACCTAAACCTTCCACTCCACGTTCTACTTCTACCGACGGCCGCAGCCAGCAGATCATCTGATAATGGCGGCAGTGGCAGTATTCATATATATAGTGCTCCATTTTCTTTTGCCTTTCACCCAACAAAGGAAATGGTGTAAAACCCAACCCCTTTGTTTTTTTATTTTTCCTCTTTCTTTAAAGATATTTATATCTATTTTTAAAATGATGTTCTTTTGTTCATTGCTTTTTCAGCAATCAGAACTAAGATTTTGGTACGGGGTAATGGTCGTCATCGGGGTTTGAATTTGGTATGATTGTCGTCGTCTTCGTCGGTGGCCAGCCCGAAACAGACGTAGAATTACAAGAATCAGGGGAGTTGGGTTCTACTGGGTTCAAGCGAGAGGAGGGGAGGAAACGGAAATGGGGTTTGGTTGAAGGAGAGTAGGCCGTCGGTCAGTCTGGAACGGGCTCCGGTCATCGGTGGAACAGAGGCAAACAGTAGAAGAAAATGGGGGAAAGTGTTTCCGATTCACACCAGGGAGGGGGGAGCTCGTCGACGGTGAGGAAGAGAGGGAATGATGGTCGGTCGGTGGAGCTGGGTTGCCGACAGTGAAGAGAACGGCACAGAGGGAAGAGATCGGGGCTGGACAGGCGAGAATGTTCGAAGAAAAGAGGAGGGGGTTGGGGGGTGAAGAGATCGAGAGAAATTTGTTAACATTGTTTCTTTTTTTAATTAATAAATAATTTAAAAATTAAAAAAGTTTCAGCAACATAATTTCGTAGCTAAAACCTTTCGGTGAAAGAAAAAAATAAATAATTTAAAAAAAACAAAAGAGGTTTCAGCGACAGAAAAAATATAAAAAAATTAGGAAATATTCGATAGGTTTCAACGACGAAATTCTGTAGCTGAATCTTTTCAACGACAGAATATTTGACAAAGGTTTCAGTGACGGAATTTCGTAGTTGAAGCCTTTTAGCGACAGAATATTCAACAAAGGGTTCAGCGACGGAATAAATATAAAAAAATTAACAAAAATTCGATAGGCATCAGCGATGAAAATTTTAAGCGACGGAATTTGAAAATTTTAAGCGACGGAATTTTGTAACTGAAGTCTTTCAGCAACCAAAAAAATATAAAAAAAAAATTAGAAAAAATTCGACAGGCTTCAACGACCGTCGAAAAAGATAAATAATATATTTGAAACCTATAGCGACGAAATTTCGTCGCAAATCCGTCGCTACTTTATTTTTTTAGTGACGGAATAATTCCGTCGCTAAAATTTCGTCATTAAAAGTATGTTTTCTTATAGTGTCAAGTTAAGTCATTAGTATTATCTGAAACTCACCTCTTAATTACTTTATGGATTGGAGGGGTTAGGCTGACAACGTCTCAAAAGATGGTATTATTTACTTTTTCTTTTTTTGCAAGGCCCTCGATATTCGGTAGCCACTTTGAGCTTCGACCATATCTAAAGTCGAGTTGGGTCGGACCACATTCGAAGGTGGCTCTCTTAAAGTTGTCTGCTTTATCTACAAGGCTCAAATTTGATAAACTTTGTTTATCTACAAGGCTCAAATTTGATAAACTTTGTTTAAGAGGTATCAAACTCTTTCTATTTAGACTAACAAACATTGATGATATTATTAATTTTTCTTTCATAAAAAAATCATAATAAAAAATAAAAAAGTAATAATAAAAAGTAAGATCATATTTGATTAAAAATGAGCAAAGAGATAAAAACTCTACCAAATGTGCATAATTATTTCATAATATATAGTAAAATTAGAATTTTTAATTTCTATTATTCAAAAATACTTATTTTGTTCTTTAATATTCTAAACATACTTTCCTTTTTTTTGTTAGTAAATATAAAAACAATTAATAAAAAGTAACAAATTTAATCAAATATAATTTAATTTTTTATGAAAAATTATTTCAGACACTGAAATTTTTCAACATCATCACCAAAGCTAAAGGATTGACCTATGTACTGAAAGAATATATTTATGAATATTTAAAAATTAATTAAATATTAAGTGAATATATGTTAATTTTTAATTATTTTGTTGAGTTTAAAATTTTTACTTTCAGTAAATAAAAGTAAACTGGTTTTTTATTTTAAAAGTTTTTATGTTACTTTTTCTGACGAAGTAAAAGGAATTATTATTATTAATTTCCTTTTCATATCTAGTTATTTTCCTTTTCTCTTTATTTATATAATTTTTAACTGCTTCTAATAGTTTAATACACGATTTAAAAGAAAGAAAACGGTAAATGACTATGATGCAAAGGTCAAAAAAGACAACTTAAAGGCTAAGTATTTCAAGTGAAGGCTTTTTCAAAAGGTCAAAAAAAAAAAACAAGCAAGAAATGTTAGTGAGAGGAGAATCAGCAAAGACTTTATGGGAGAATAAAAGAAGACTTTCGATTTTCAAAAGTAATAAAATTTGGAACGCTTGGCTGTAGAAGGAAGAAGCAAGTGTACCTAAACCTTCCGCTCCACGTTCTACTTCTACCGACGGCAGCAGCCAGCAGATCATCTGATAATGGCGGCAGTGGCAGGTATTCATAAATATAGTGCTCCATTTTCTTTTGCCTTTCACCCAACAAAGGAAATAGTGTAAAACCCAACCCCTTTGTTTTTTTTTTTTTTCCTCTTTCTTTAAAGATATTTATATATATTTTTAATATAATGTTCTTCTGTTCATGCATAATTTGTTTTCTTATTTTTCAGTTTTTTTTAAAGTAAAATAAATATTTAGCATCTCTTTGGTTTCATTGCTTTTTCAGCAATCAGGGCAAAGATTTTGAATTTATTATTATTATTTTTTAAAAAAACTTTTGAGTACAGAGGATAGTCGGTCTATGGATATTAATCCACAAGCAAGGAAGTTTACATGGAAGATCGAGAATTTCTCTAGTATTAAAGACAAGAAGCTCTACTCTGATAGTTTCACTGTTGGTGGCATTAGATGGTAATTTCGATATTCTTTGTTGGTTATATTTTAATTTCCATTTTTTTTTCTATTATATGATCACTAAGATTTGCAATTATATTATGGCAGGCAGCTTGTTATCTTCCCCAAAGGGAACAATGTGGATGACTTTTCCATTTATGTAAATGTTGCAGATTCTGCAACTTTGGGTCACGAATGGAGGATATATGCGCAATTTAGATTAGCTGTGCTGGACCAGATTGATGGTAAAAGTTCGATTACTAAAGGTATTTTACTGTAGCACCTCCATTGATTCCTATAAAACAAAAAATTACCGCGTTATACTCTGTGGTTGTTTCAGTAGTTGTTTTACTCTGAGCTTAAATAAAAGGAATAGAAATTTAAATACAACTGAATACACCTGTGTTCAATACGTATTCGTATTTCAGACTCACCCAAGTTCAAGCAACTTGACATATTGCCTTTGTCCGCTTTATGCATTTTCTTAATTATTAAGTGGTTGAAGCATAGCCCCTTCTTGTTTCCCTTTTGCTTGCATTGTTTAAAGCTTTAGGAAATATATTATCATAAGAAAAAATTGTTATAAGGTCAGTCAATTTACTTTTTGAAGAGGAGAAAACTTGGTATCATTATCTTTGCCTATTGTCCATGACCAGGCCGGGTTCAAGCCGAGTCTTCTTTTTCTTTTTTCTTTTTTTGATCAAAAGGGTTCAAGCCAACTTAGCCAAATCTATCATGCTTTTTTTTTTTTTTAATTTTTTTATGAGCCAAGCCCTAATCCGGTCTATTCTTTTCTTATATGTTATTTTATTATTAAAATAGCAGTATGTTATTTTTATATTAATATTTTGTAGTTTTAAAATTAAATTAACTATATCAATTATTGTTAAGTTACTATAATGGAATTGGATGAGTTTTTTTTTCTTCGAGTTACAAGGAAAATATTTAACAATTGAGGATGAAAGTAGAGTTATTTGGATTCGATTCTAAATCTTATAATATGTCACAACTCTTTCTTAATCACTTGATCAATAGATTATTGGCAAATTGGATTGCAATTTAATAATCCATATCTAAACTTGTTGTGACTTTAGCCAAGCTCGAGTGGCCTTACCCTTAAACACCATGGAAATTTGAATGACAAGAATTAAGAGTAAAAGCATGGGGGAATCATATAAAGTCAGTATTTCCACGAGGGTAACCTTTAAAAAAAAAAAATTGGGTAAAATACATTTATAATCTCGATTTTTTTTTTTTTTTTTGGTGAATAGCCTTGAACTTTTCGATGGGTTTCATTTTGATATCTAATTTTTAAATTCTTTCGTGGTAATTTCAAACTTTCTCAAAAGATATCAATATTGTCTACCCATCAAATTTTGCATAAAAAGAAGAAAAAATTTATAAATCAGGGTGATAGATTCAAAATTATCATTCATTGTTATCATAAAAAATTTATTTATTTGAAAGAAAATAGTATTTTTTAAATTTTTTGGAACGAAACAAAAGTATCATGTTTGCTTTATATTTTAAAAATTCCACTTAAAATCAAGGAAAAATGGTACATGTTTTTCTTTTTAATAATTTAAAATGCTTTATTTCCTTTTTGATAAATATATTTTTGTATGGTAAAGAGTAATAATTCTCGATCTATCTTTTGATTTTATTTATTTCTTTATTTTAATTTATTAAATTCTATATTCCCAATATTTACAAATTTCTTAAAATATATAAAAAAATACTATTAAAAATGAAGCTAATTTTTTAATGAAATATATCGAAATGATTTCTGCCCTTAAGTTGTTGACATATATTTTCTTAAGAAAAAAAACTTGTGTATTGAAGGATTTAATTAATAATATTTATATCCCAACTATAGTTTTAAATTTAAATAGTAATAGAATTAAAATTATTTGCTAAGTGATCATGAGTGGATTATTCTAAAAAATATATATTTTCGAGAGATCACATTAATAAATATGTTAATAGTGTTAGGTTGGCATAATTTAAAATTTTAAATTAGTAATAATTTGCAAAAGTAATTTTTTCTATTATTGATTAATACTGTTAAGTGTGAAAAAATTATTTGGTTATATTTTTTTTAGAAAAAAATTCATGCTTTTTTTTTTTAAGATTTATAAATATATGAGAAGTGATTGATAAATAAAAATAAAAAAGAAATAAAATCAGAATAATGAACATAAAAATATTACATTTTTTTTGTTCATAGAGAGGTAAGGGAAGAGAATTCGAAACTTTGGATATAATCCCTCCTCTTAAGGATGATAAACAACAGTTACCCTTGATCGCTAGAAAAGTAGTACTCTTTGTTATCATTCTAAAATGTTAGATTTTTTAAAATTATTCCAGAGAAACCTAGATTATTGTTTCTGCCCCTAATTTTAATTTGAAATTTTAAATATTAAAATTTTAAAAGTTTTGTTCCCTTTTTAATATATACATTTTAGTATTGAGGAAAAGAATAATAATTCTAGATCTACTATTTAATTTATAATTATTCTATTTTTATACAATTTTGGTAAAAAAAATAATGAAATTCTTTTAAAAATGTTTGGTACTTTTATGAAATAATTTAAAGATTAAAGATCAAGAAGAAACCCAAATGAAAGTTTGAGGCTAGAAATGCACTTTAGTCTTGTTTTCTGTTTTATAAAACTAATTATTAATTATTTTGGAACAGCCTAAAAAATAGTAAGATGGAAATTCAATTGAAATGGAATAAGTAATTATTTTTAGTTTAAAATCTCAACTAATTATTTTTTATGAGATTTATTTCCTTTCTTAAGCTAATTACTTTTTACATGAGTTTTTACTAACTTTTAGGATTTAATAACACTGTTTTATTGAGGATAAGACATCTATGAATTAATAAAATAGATAACATTTATTTTCAATGATAAAAAAAATTTGACATATTTGAAACTTGAATAAAAAGTATAATACAGTTTAGTTTTCTAAAAGTTTCACAACCCATAATCCGAATTTACATAAAATTACAATTTTCAAAATTTGATCCGAACTTGAAAAATCCACTCAACTCACCTGATTTTGAGATCGACTCAATTTGATTTGATAAAAAAATTCAATTGCCCTAACCCATCTAATTCGAACTAAAATTAAACTCGATTGTAAAATAAATTATTCGAATTCAAATGACTCTAATTAAACAATTTGATATGATTTGAAATCAAATTAAATTGATTTTAAAACTCAATTTGAATTTAAAATGATAAAAAAATCGATGAGTTGAATTCAAATAATATTTTGCTTGTTGTTTTGGTCCTTGACAGAATGTTTCCCCTGCATTTTTTAGTTCATTACTTTACCCTATATCTTTGTAATGAATGTGTGCATCTGATAATTTCGGAGAGAGAAGATTCACCTGTGCTTTCTCCTTCTTTTTTTTTTTTACTAGTTGTTCCTGATCAGATATCTTTTCATTCCTTGTTCAGCTTCTTCTTATTACCTTTGTAGTTTGTATTACTTAGCTAATGGTTCCGATCTTATTCTGTTCGGCTATTTTGCATTTTCAGTTTGGGGCTGAATCCTTATTTTGTATGTGCCCCTAGGCACGTACTCAGGTGGTAACTGGTTAGTACATGAAAGCTGGGCTTCTTTTGAGGCTTTGGCTTGCTCAAAACATGCAATGATCAGTTGCCAAACCCATAACTTTTTCTTCTTAGAATGTTGTCATCGGCTCAAAGTGGTTCGTGTGGATACTGCATAGAAGATAAAAAATTTTGAAGGGTGAAATTACATTTTAAACCTTGATTATAAATTTTTTATTATTTTAATAAAAATATATATGTTTAATAATTATTTTTCATTTTTCAACCTCAATGTCACCCTAAGATTGCTTTTGGCAGTCACTACGCATGAGTTTAACGCAAAGGGGAAAGACTGGGGCTTCAAATCATTCTTATCTCTCAGTGAATTGCACAACCCTAAAAGAGGCTACCTCGTGAATAATGCATGCTTAGTCGAAGTCGACATTTGCACCGATAGGACTGTTGACTTGGAGTCACTTGATTTGACAGTCGAGGGCAAGGAATCTGATAGTGGTAAGGCAGCCATAGACAACCAGAAAACTTATTAATCAAACCGGAAGATATCACAACTCCTTCACCATCTATTTTTGCAGCTCCTACTGTTCCGTCTTCTCCGGTGCAAGATGATGGAAAATCTACCAACCAACACTTGCCAACTACTCAGTCTTCTTCCAAGATAGAAGTAAGTTGGCCATGTTAGTTATTTAATATTTATGGATATAATTATCTCTATTTTACTTTACTTTCTTTTTTCTCCATTTCAGACCGCTGAATCTGAAGACCCTACTGAGCAAGACATGGATACATTCTTCACCAGCTTAGAGTCAGAGCTTGCAAGCTCTAACACTGTTTCTTCTCAGGAAAAAGCGAAGGAAGCTCTGGCCAAAATAGAGGAAGTCTTGAATATGGCCCCTGCTAACTTTTACGGTTCAGGGAAATTTTCTCCACTTAATCAGGCATTCAAGATCCTATCAAGTTTTGATTGTTCCTCTACCCTTACAATTGAGCAAAAAAATGAGTTGTTGGCCATGGAGGAAAACTTTAAAGAATTACCTGAAAGAGTAGTAAAAGCCGTGCAGGACAGGAATCTCCTTACTGAGAAGGAATCTGTCAAGCTGACCCTTACTCGTAATTTGGAGAGTGGTCTAACCAAATTTAAAGAGGCCAAGGCAGAGGTGAAACAGATTGAGCAAAAAATTGCTGCCCTCCATGAGCAAGTTGATGAGGCACAGAAGAATAGAGAGAATATGTTGGCTGAGCAGAAGCGTATTTTTAGAATTTCCAAGGAAGTGAAAATGGAGGTGGAAGCATTGGGAAAGCAATGGCCAGAGTATGAGGCCAAGGCCAAGGCTGCTGAGGAGGAGGAGAAGACTGTTGAGGCAGAATGGGGTAGAATGAAAGATTTCATTTCTTCTATAAAAGGAAAGATCTAAGGGCAATAAATTTACGAATATATAGTATTTTTCTTTCGGGCAAGACTGTTTATATTATATAGTATATTGTGTGGATGTAGACCATGTACTCGTTTGAATGGGTTTATATTTAGTTTACTTATTTCATGTTCTCCTCTTTTCCCTTTGTCATTTGTTACAAGATCGAGATTTATATTTTTAGGATAGATAAGTCCTCCAATATAAATATCAAACAAGTTTGGTTGTAGTAAAATAATATCAAACATCGATTAAAAATAATAACTAACTCTACATTTATTCTGCACATTTTTAAATTCATTTTATTAGAAATCACTAATTTTGGAGTATTTGTTGTTGACATTTTTGAAATGAGTATAAATCCAACAAAATTTGATAAAAAAAAAACTACTTTGATAGCAAATTCTTGTTGGATCAAAGTTAATTGCATCTATTATCATCTTAAAAAAAATTCACTTTATGTTAAATTGTTATCATATGTTATGCATCACAAAATTGATTAGTAAAAAAGGTTAAAAAAAATCATATTTAAAATAATAAATTAATGAGACCTAGTAAGATATGTTAGACAATTTAATCCAATAATATAAGCACATAAGATCTCATGTTTAATCATCAAAAAAATTAATACGAAAACATACATGGATCTATTGAAATTGATTGATTAGTGTTAGCAGTCTTTCACGTCTAAACTTTTCTTTTTGAGAGAAAAACCTTACTCACTAATGTGATATGAGAATGAGAATAACGTTGTTTAGACTGCATACCATAACCTATTTATATCTATAATATATTTTATTTTATTTTGGTCCATCATTAAAATAAAATAAAATATTGGATCTCTAGACATTGCAAATCTCATACTAATTGAGATGTTTTAAAGTCCAATAACATAAACCTTATATGATCACTTTTAAATGAATTAAACAAATTAGATCATCTATAATGTACAAGTAATTGATATATGTAGACCCATTTACAGAATTTCTCAACAATATCCCACTTGAGCCACAAATGTCACTTGGCAATTGTACATTTAAAAATAACTTTATGAGCTCAATATTTGCTATCTTCACATAATAACATCTCAAAACAATTTGGTCCATCAATTATATTAACATAAGATCAAAGTGATCTTTGTTACATATATGTCGTAATTAGACCCATCAATGGTCACGTATATTAATATAATCAACGACATAGATCAAGTCTGGACATATAGCATGTAAATTATATGTAATGTGATCCCTTAACATGTCTATTTCTAATTGGTCCTACTTTATAACTCAAAAAGTTAAACAAAATACTTTCAAAATTTTATGCATAACCGCAATTAAAAAAAATGTAACTTTACTTCAGAGTTTTCAGTAATAATATTTAAGTCTGATCAGAAAATATCTCAATAACAAATGAATATCAAAAAATAAACTCCCACTAAACAAGCATATCATCAAGATGAACTTTTTTTTACTATTTACGTGAAGTTCTACTATTTTACGTGAAGTACGTGTTACATGTTCTTTTCTTAGCTCCAATAGTTAATATGTAATGTTGAATATTGCCTCAAATAAGAAATAAAAACAAATTTATATATTAGTGTCAAAAAGATGTTATCCCATGAACTTGCTGCAATTTCATTAAAATATCGAAAATCACAATAAGGTTCCAACACTTAATAAATACTACTTGAAACACATTAAAATTTTCTAGTCATCTTTAATGGCTTTGAATATTGATAATAATTCAACATCCCTATGATATAAGATGTTACCCAATTAGGATGACTACCTTCTTAAACATTGAGTTGTTCGAAAAATTGATATAATGAGTCATATTTCCACGATGGATCAAGTTTATCATACGAGTCCATTAAATCTTCTACCACTTCAAACACAGAGTCGACAAATGCATGAAGAGATTCTTTGATCTCAGTAGAAAATGAAAAGAATGTTCTAGGGCATTCTGTTTGCCCTAAAAGAAAGGGCATTCAAGTATCGTTAGTTCTAGGGCATTCTATTTGCAAAATCCTCTTATTTGAATTCTAAGATTTTCTTGTTTGTGGAAATTTATCACTATTTTGTATCCTATACAAATCAAATTAAAAATTGGATTAATTAATTTGAAATCACATCTCTTAAGAAAAGCATCAAAACGTATAGATTAAGTAAATAAATCTAAAGTAGGATGAAAGTCTACTAATCTCATAAAAGAACAATCATATCAATGTCCAAATTACATCATTAGTTGGGAACACTACTCATTAACATACCATTACATACAAAAAAAAAGTCAGGGCTGAGCATCATCTAAGGTATGCTCAATGGATCATTATGCAAAGTCATATTGTGGATCATGAGGCACTAGGGAATAGACATACGCTTTAGGTGCAGTATATGTATGCATAGGTTGTGGAGTACCGCCTTCTTCCCTATTTGTCACGACCCATTTTACCAAAAACACTACAATTTTTTTTCGCTTTTTATTACCTTTCCTTATCGTGACCATCCTATTAGACTGTTGGGTTGTGAGTCGATATTATTCTCTTATTGTTACTTATCTTTTCTTAACAACCATTTTAATTTAAACCATGCATCAGAGTTAAATTGTAAATACAAACTTCTTATAATTGCATTTACTTATATTTACATCCCCAAAAGTTACATCCATTTACAGTACTATGCTATCACGTTATTCAGATACAAAATGTACATGTGTATACATTTTCGAGTGATAGGAGGTAGCAGATACCAAAATATAAAGCCTTAGTAGCTATCTGTCCGCTGGAAATGCTCTGTAAAGATGAGGAAAGTAAAAGGGTGAGCAAAACAAGCTCAATAAGACAATTATTCAAGCAAGTAAATAACTACATTATCTACATGATCATAATACCATGCCCTTAAATCCATTCTTTTTTCGTTAAAAATCTTAAGTACGAGTCCATGTATAAATGTATTCAAATCATTCATAAAATCTCTCGTACTTGTGTAAAACATGCAAATACCATGTATTAAACAACATTTTATTAAATCATGCCAATTGCATGAAATATAAAATACAACCGTGCATAAATCATGTAAATTGCATTAAAACCATGTTTTTCACTAAAAGCATTAAAATCATGCATCAGAACTCAACTCATCCCTCGGGCTATCCTGATCCTTTAAACCCATTTAAAACCTTTACCATGACTCAACCCCTCCCTCGGGCTATCCTAATCCACAAAACCATATAAAACACGCATTTATATAAACCATAAAAAAAAAGTATGCTTTCAAATCAACATTTATATCATGTGAGACTAGGTAGGTATCGGATAACATGCTAGACTATGGCCATATCCTAAATTTGTGATCCTAAGCTACACGGATCCTAGTGTGCGGAGCATCACTACTGCAACGGGAGACGGGTCAAATCCTCATCCGCCAGCCTATATATATATATCGTCTAAGACACATATAGTCTAAAGACTGCACGGTACAGCGTACTCCGTGCTATGTGCACGGTACAACGCATTCCGTGAACGCCATATCATATCAATCCCTCATCCACGTCTCAAAATGCATGTGCGAGCATCTCATCCGTGTGACACACAGTCTACACGAGACCATCAACATGGCTCTATGCATGTCAACAGAGTCCAGTGCGAGCAAAGCTCCCAGCACTTCTCCATTCATATCATGATATTAAAATTCTCGTGCGAGCGATGTTCTAGCACAGTTTTGTGCATAATGAATTAAATCTTGTATGAGCAAGGCTCCAACATGGCTTTTTGCATTTTAAACCAATTTAAATCACGTACAACCAAGGCTCCAGTACGACTTTTATGAAAAGTCTTATTAAATTTCGTGCGAGCAAGGCTCCCTTACCTCAATCACTTTGTACAGTTTGACTTTTTCACGGTGAAATTTCGTTTAGTGCGATTTACTTGTAGTCAACTCTCCGGAGCTGCATACAACTATTACCATGTTAAATTCAATACATTCTTCAGTATTTTCCCTTTATTAGGCTTATTTTAAAACATTGTGCTCATTTACTCCTATTGGGCCCAATTGCACCTTAATGGGTCTTAATCCGTTTTAAGCTCATTTTCAATTTTCTATTCATTCTTTTAAAGCTCATTGGGCTTATTAAGCCCATTAATACTTATTGGGCCGTAAGCCTTTTATAGTCTCATTGGACAGCTTACACAATAATTTACGACCGTAGATTCTTAATTTCAAACATAAATAATTTTATACGGAATTAATCCGTAACTCATGCGATGAATTTCTACGTATAACTTTACAAGTTATAGTAAGTGAGATTCACTTACCAGTGATTCCGTGATGGCACGCAAATTGAGACTTGATCGAGCTTCACGTTCGTCGCATATTGTCGCGCTACACATTTATATATTTAAACCGGGTTAATTATGATCAAATATAAATTCAAATAAATTTTTAAAAATTAAAATGGTCAATTTCGACCGCTAACCGGCTTGTCCTTAGCTCGATGCGTCATTGAATTTTTTTCCCATTTTTTTTTCAGTTGAACCGGTTCGATCTGGTTCAGCATCTTCTCTTCAGCTGAATCGATCTGGACCGGTTTAACACTAAACCTCATCGTTTGAGCCTCTGTCGACCGGTTCATTGTCGGCTTCCACTTCCAGCTGGTCCGTCTGGCTACGTGAAATATGGATCTGGTGGTGGCCACGCTTGGATCGACGACGATGAGGTCGGTTCAGCCTTCTCCTTTTTCAGTGTCACTGCCCTTTCTCCTCTTCACCGTTTTTGACATTTTTTCGCCAGATTTTCAACTGAGCTGGCGTCGGCGGTGACTCCTCTCCACCCCTCTAGCCGATGTCTCCCTTCCCTCGGCCTTTCTCCTCTCTTTTCCTCTCTTTCTCTCTTTTTTTCTTTTGGTCTTGCTATTTCTCTCTCTCTCGTGCTGGTGGTTGTTCCTTTAGGCTATCAGTGTCGGCGGTGGCCTCTCCTCTCCCTCATCGACTTCCTGTTCGAGTTTGCCCTTCGGTGGCCTCCGTTCGGAGAGGCAGAAGGGAAGGCTGATCGGGTTTTTCCCTGGGTCGCGCGATTCTATTTCGCGTGATCCAGTTTTCAGTTTGTTTTTTTTTTCAATTCCTTTCATTTCTTTTTTTTTTATCTCCTTTATTTAACTTATACAATATATTATATTATATTATATTAAAATATAATATAATATATTATACTATATAAAATATCTTTATACATATAATATATTTAATTTATTTCTTTTCTTTTATTTTATTTTATTTTATTTTATTTTTATTTTTATTTTTATTTTTATTTTCTCGAAATTATTTCTCCGTATTTCCAAGATAAATTCCTGATGTGAAAAATTTCAGATTATCCCAATAAATTTATATCTTGATTAATTGGACTTGGAATTCAATTATTTCTTTTTTATTGATCAAGATTTTCTAAATCCATGTTTACAATGACAACTTCTTAAGGAAATGACACCGAATTTCAGGTCTTTTTGGCGATTTCATCACTTTAACATATTTGGGACCAAACCAAACCAACTTTCCTTCTTGAACCCTCTATATTTTGATATTTTAAGTTCTTATATTCATTCAAAATGGTCTGAATCCCTTCGATTTAGCCTGAGCTCGCTATAGCTCATACTTGGCATTTTTGTACTTTCATGAGCACTTTGCATTTCAATTACACTTGTAATTTAATAATC
Source organism: Firmiana major (assembly GCA_033439115.1). Lineage (NCBI taxonomy): Eukaryota > Viridiplantae > Streptophyta > Magnoliopsida > Malvales > Malvaceae > Firmiana > Firmiana major. The sequence goes on along the minus strand of CM065898.1, from coordinate 12,369,488 downwards.
ACTTCTCTCCAATACATATTTCCAATGTTTACAGTACTGAATCATAAGGATTTCACTGTAGATTTTTGGGTCTTATACTATTCAACAGTTGTGCCAACGAAGCATTAATGTGATCAAAACGAGCCGACTTTCAACTCTCAGAAGAATCATAACAATGTTCTAAGTTTCCTATCCTTACACCCAATTCATCAAATCTCAAATTCATATGGTTCATCATTGTAACCAATTGGTCATTTGAAGCAATTGTATGAAGTTCTGCATCCTCTTCCATTGGAGTTTCACATTCGCCTGCATCATCTCGAATTTTCTCCTTATCTACTGGCTCGTCTGCTTTCATTCTTTTTTTTTTTATCAGCTTCCCATTTACAACCTCATACCTCATCTTACCAATGAATGTCATATTATACTTGACCGCTATAGGAACAAGGCTGTATTTTGGACTTAATCTCCTCACCGCCTTAGTAAACATCGCAACTAAGTTAGCATATGGTAAAGGTGTTTGCTAAAGAGTCGGAAGGTTTTTTTTACTTCCATCAATTATGGCCTTCAAAGTGATCTTCATTCTATCTAGAATATACAAAGGTAGATTAATGGGTACTCTTGAAGTGACACAATGAAGCAACCATAAATCTTCTCTCGTCACAATTGCATAATTACCGCTTCTACAATGAATTATGGTGGCTATGAAATGAGGCAAAAATCTAAGTTCAAAGTTACCTAGGGTTAAGCTTTCATTTATTTATCATACAAACCTCTAACATTACTATAATGTTCCTAAGCATCAGAAGCATTAAAATTCTCAAGGATTGACGCTTGCCCAGTGATAAAAGAACGTCCAATAATTTTCCCTATTAACGAAAGTGTAATGCATTGTTCATGACCATCAATCATAGTAAATAAATACTCCAAATTCTATTAATCTCTACCAATATCTAGCTCTATTCTCTTCATTGCAATACCAGCATAAAATTCATGCACTAATTCAAAGATTGTATTTAGATTCCTTAACATTGGCTAATTCTAACCATCTAACTGCCTTAAGATAAGCTTTAATTTTGGGTCCAAAATCAGTTTCACTAAAAGCTTACCAATCAATTGTTCTACCACATCTAGCAAGATTTCTTGAAGTATGAGCATTCAAAGGATTTTTCCTTTTAGCCATTCTTGGAGGCATGATTAAGATAAAATTTGTGAAAAATTGATGATTTAAGACCGAAAACAGGGTTTGGTTGAAAGGTAGTGTTGGAAGAGAGAAAGGGGAGAGAGAGGGGGGGGGGATTGTAGGTTAGGGTTACGTTTGATGGGTTTTTTATGCCTACGACTTGGGTATTCTGCGATCAGAAAGCCAATCAGCACAGGGCATTCGACTGCCCTCAGGGTATTCAAATTCCTTGTGCTGAAACAAGAAAAATTATTATTTTAAAATAATAAATATTTAAAATAATAATTTTAAATATTTTATAATTATACTTGTAAATTCATATATTTGATAAATAAATTTTTATTTAGAAAATAATAATTTTAAATATTTAAATAATATACATGATATATTTTTCAGTTTAGTTTATAAAATATAAATTTTAATAAATAGAAATTAATATTATTTTTATATGAAATATAGTTAATGAATATTTCATTTTTAATTTTCTCAATAGAAGATATTAAAATTTTTAAATATGTTTGGATTGAATACTATAGTAAGTTGATAAAAATAATTTCAAACTTAAAGAAATTTTAGAAAAGTGGAAAAATGAAGAGGTAATTTGGTAATTACAATTATATAGGAGTAAAATTATAAGTAAAATATTATTGAAAAATATTGAAGGGTATTTTGATAGTTATGGTTGTAGAATAAGGCATTTTCGTAATTAAAATACAATTGCAAGGCCAATTTCTACACATATATAGGATTAAAATTATACATTCAATTTATTAAATTAATGTTAATGGGTATTTTGGTGAATAGAGTGCAAAAAGGTATATTTTGTAATTAACGTACAATTGCAATTGTAAATGTGTAATTACAAAATTGAGGTAAATTTTTTAAAAAATTAATAAGCAAGTATTTTGATAATTGTGGTAACAACAAATATTTGTGAATAGGATAGAATAGTTTCGTTATTAAAATACAATTACAAGAGTAATTTGATAATTACAATCATAAAAGTTAATTTTTAATAAATTAATATTAAAGGGTATTTTGATAATTGTGATGGTAAAATATATTTTAAAAAATAAAATTAAAAGGTATTTTGGTAATTATGCTAACAAAAGATTTTTTGTAGTTTAAGTAGATGAGGGTATTTTCATAGTTAAAATTTAAATGAAAGGGTAATTGAGTAAATACAAAGTGGAAGAAAAATTATACTTAATTTTAATAAATTTAATTCAAGGATATTTTGATTATCTTCCCTCAATTCCAACCATTTTCCTACTCCAAACCAAACTGATGGTGGTCGTGTCACCAGAATCCACGTGTGCAACTATCCGCCTGCCACGTGTCGAACCAAGAACGAGCCACGTGGCAGATTTGGCGACAGAGCGGCCACGTGGCACAGTTCCTAGCAGTGCGACAGAGTGTTCGATGCGATAGGAGTCTGTCGCCTTGTAATGTGCCGCACAGCAGGCGCGGCAGACCTCCATCGCCCAAATTCTGACATAGGTCTCCCGCATTGCACCCCGGCATAGTCTCCCTCACAGACTGCGGTAGAGGCCTCCCGCACAGCCTGCGGCATAGTCTCTCGCACAGACGGCGGTAGAGGTCTCCCGCACAGTCCGCGATAGAGGTCTCCCGCACAGACTGCGGTAGAGGTCTCCCGCACAGTCTGCGGCATAGTCTCCCGCACAGACTGCGGTAGGGGTCTCTCGCACAGTCTGCGGTAGAGGTCTCCCGCAAGCTGCTTTACTTGAAGCGCGACAGAGTGCTATATGACTCTGTCGCGGCCCAGACACGCGCCTGGGCCTCAGCTCGAACCGACTTGAAGAAACCTATAAATGCCAGGTGAGCTCTCTGAAAAGGAGGATCCGAGAAAAAAACCAAAGAACCAAAAAGAAGGGAAAAGCCTTAAACTCTCTAATTTAAGCAATACATTCTCTTCTTCATACATTCACAACTCCGATTACTTACTTAATCATCGGAGTGCGCGTGCAGGGACAAATCCCTGCCCCCTCTGATTCCTGTTGTTTTTGCAGGATACACTAAGAACACGTGGAACGAATTGCATCGACGTCACCCTTTTGTCGTTAGTGCAATCAGACTACAAAAAAGGTCTATTCTTGTTGCTGTCAGTATGGCAACATCAATTGGCGCCGTCTGTGGGAAGTCTGACAAAAAGCCAGATTCTCTATCAAAATGGTGAGGACACGCTCTACAGCGGAGGTGACAGGAGGGCAGAATTCTGTGAGTCCCCCTGTCAGAGCGGAACAAAGACGAAGACATGGTGAAAGGGGTCAGGGAGAAGCCGTGGTTTCCCTAAAAGAATTTGAGACCCTGAAGCGCAAAAATGAGGAGACTACAACCGCATTGAAAGCTATGGTCAGCTTCTTCAGAGACGCTCTCCCCCAATTCAACTTACCCCATGAAGTGCAGCAGTTAGTGGGGGAAAGCACACCAAGGCAAACCTACGAGAGAGGTCAGCCCTCCACTCTGGTAAGTGCCGGACAAGGTGCAGGAACGCAAGATAATGCTACTGCCAATCCAGCAAGACAGAGCTCACCCGTGGCTCAACAGCGACAGAGTTCACCTCTGGTCACTAGGCGGCAGAGCTCGCCCGCAGCTCCCGTGCGGCAGCGTTCGCCAGCGGTTAACGCGCGACAGAGCTCACCCGCGGCTCAACAGCGGCGGAGCTCCCCTCTGTCCGATAGGCTGCAGAGTTCGCCAAATGTGCAGCAGAGCTCCCCCGTGGCTCAAAGGCGACAGAACTCTCCCGCGGACTACATGCGGCAGAGGTATCCCACATCAGATATGCGACGGTGCTCTCCTGCCTCTAACAGGCGGCAGAGTTCACCCTTGCCCGATGCGCGACAGACTTCTCCTCTGGCCGCTAGGCGGCAGAGTTCCCCCGCAGCCCATAGGCGGCAGAGTTCCCCCACCTGCCGCAGCTCGTCTCCCGTGGAGTCAGAACGTGATCCGGGAACCTATAGGGCTGGGGAGCAACGAAGACAGAGAGGCCAAGACCCACGAGAAGGTCTCGAAATTACAAGCCCCGGAATGGGAGGTGCTGGAAGGGGTGCTTATCAGTCGGACTCTTCTAAACCCGAAGGGACAAGGCCATGCTCAGCTCGAGGGTCGGAGGACGTGGAGAAGGTCGTCCAAAGGATCCTCGAGAAGAAAAAATTGGTATCTCCGGACGATGGCCAAAGGCGGAGGATCCCATTCAGTCCGGAGATCATGAACAAGCCTTTGCCGAAGAAGTTCAAAATGCCTTCTATGGCTACTTACACCGGCAAAGCGGACCCCTACGATCACATACAGAGTTTTGAATCCCTCATGCTGTTGCATGGATGGGAGGACGAAATTATGTGCAGAGCTTTTTCTCTCACATTGTCCGAACATGCTCTGAAGTGGTTCAACGGGTTAAGCGAAAGGCTCGATCTTCTCATTCGACCAGCTGAGAAATGAATTCTTGAAAGTCTTCATGATCCACAACCAGAGGAAAAAAGACGCTACCTACCTACTCACGCTTAAACAAGGGAATAAAGAACCCTTGAAAAGCTTTGTAGACCGCTTCCGAGATGCAACCTTGGAAGTGGAAGATCTACCGGTAGGCGTAGCCTTGGCTGCAATGCTGCAAGGGACGAGCTCCGAGAAGCTACAAGAATCCCTCTCTCTCGATCAACCGATGACAATTTCTGACCTCTTTGCCAGGGCTAACAAGTATGTAGCTCAAGAAGAAGTGATGAAAATGATACAGCCCAGGGAGGCAAAGGAAGGAAAGAAGAGAGAGAGAGATGCACCCGAGAGAAGTTCCCCAAGACCCGTGAGAGCTGACAAAGCTCCTAGACTCAGGTATGAAGGTTATACCAGGTTAAACGAGCCTCGCACTGTAATACTGGCAGCCATCGAAGGGGCAGGATTATTGGAATTCCCCAAGAAGAAAATTGGAGATGTAGGACGAAACCCCGAAGCCTACTGTGAATTTCATTGTGCTCACGGTCACCCAACAGAGAGGTGCAGAGATTTGATGGATCAGTTAGAAAGGCTGGCCAGAGAAGGGAAGATCAACCGCTTCCTATGGAGAAGCGAGAGACCCCGTTATCCTCCGCGTGACCAAAGGAATGATCGTCCGCGGACGAGGACAAATAATGACAACAGAAGGGATGGGCCTAGAAACGAAGCAGTCAGGCTAATCCCCCGTGCTAATCTGCCAAACAACGAACCTACAGCCCCCGCAATAAATGTCATCGCAGGCGGGGACTCAAGTGCAGAAAGCTCCTCTACTTCCCGCAAAAGCTACGCAAGGCAAGCGTATCAGGTTAACGTTGTGATGGAGGAACAGGCGGATGAAGAGCCCATCATGTTCACTCCGGCTAACAAAGGTGATATTGTCATGCCCCATGACGACCCCATGGTAATATCCACGGTAGTGGCCAAACACCCGATGAGCAGAGTCCTGATCGATAACGGGAGCTCAGTGAACCTGATCTATTGGAACTGCTTCGAAAAAATGAGCATATCCGAAGATAGGTTAAAGCCCGTTATGACGCCACTATACGGATTCACGGGGGAGCGAGTGAAGGTTGCCGGGTCCATAGAGTTGCCTGTGACTCTAGGAGAGCACCCGAAGAACGTGACCCGACAAGTATTGTTCATGGTGGTCAGGTCAACCTCCGCTGCCTACAACATGATTTTGGGCAGACCTGTGCTGAATGACATGAGGGCGGTGATATCCTCTTGCTATCTATTGATGAAGTTTCCCACTCCCAACGGAGTCGGGCAAGTACGAGGAAACCAAAGGAGTGCCCGTACTTGTTATCTCGCTTCCACTGCCAACAAGGTAGCACAGAGGAAAGAAACCTTGTGCATAGACGATCCGTCCAAACCTCAGCCGGTAGAGGAGACAGAACCCATTGAGCTAATCGAAGGGGATGAAGGGAAAAAGGCATTCATAGGGACTCAACTGGGTGAATGACTCAAGAATGAGATAGTCGAGTGCCTGAGAAGAAACTCGGATGTCTTCGCCTGGAGCCCGGAGGACATGCCCGGAATTAGTCTCGAAGTGATTTGCCACGAGCTTAATGTCATACCCGGGCACAGACCTGTCAAACAGAAGAAGAAGAGTTTCGCCCCGGAACGACAAAAAGCAATCACTGAAGAAGTGAGTAAACTCATGGACGTCGGATTCATCCGAGAGGTCTACTACCCTGAGTGGTTGGCCAACGTAGTGATGGTAAAGAAATCTAGCGGGAAGTGGCGAATGTGTGTGGATTTCACCGACCTGAACAAAGCCTGCCCTAAAGATTCATACCCCCTACCTCGGATAGACAGACTAGTAGACGAAACATGCGGCTACGAATTCCTCAGTTTCTTGGATGCATTCTCCGGGTATCACCAAATCATGCTTCACCCAGAAGACGAAGAAAAGACTTCCTTTATAACCGACGACGGAACCTATTGCTATCGGGTAATGCCGTTTGGTCTAAAGAACGCGGGAGCCACCTATCAACGAATGGTGAGCAAAGTGTTCAAGGATCTTCTGGGAAATACCATGGAAGCCTACGTGGACGATATGATAATCAAGAGCCGCGTAGGAGAGTCTCATACTGATCAAATGTCTAAGGTATTCGAAGTATTGAGGAGATTCAACATGAAGCTAAACCCTGAAAAGTGCTCATTCGGGGTAAGATCAGGGAAGTTCTTAGGCTTCATGATCACTAACAGGGGCATTGAGGCAAATCCTGAGAAGGTACAGGCGGTCATTGACATGAAACCCCCAACCACCGTAAGAGAGGTCCAGAGATTGACAGGCAGGATAGCCGCTCTGAATCGCTTCTTATCAAAATCAGCAGAAAGGAGCCTGCCGTTCTTCAAAACTCTACGGGGGGGAAAGAACTTCGAATGGACGGAAGATTGTCAAAAAGCCTTTGAAGACCTCAAGGAGTACTTGAAACCGTTGCCTTTGTTAACGAGGCCCCTGGAAGGAGAACAATTCTATATGTATTTGGGAGTCGGTGACTTCGCCGTCAGTGCGGTGCTACTGAAGAAAGATGAAATGGTGCACCGTCCCATCTACTACGTGAGTAAAGTGTTATTGGATCCAGAGACTCGCTACCCGTTGGCCGAAAAGTCAGCATTAGCCCTTTTGATGGCCTCGCGAAAGTTGCGCCCGTATTTCCAAGCACACCCTATCACCGTCTTGACAGATCAACCGTTAAGACAGATCCTCCAGAAACCTGAACACTCAGGAAGGTTAGTGAAATGGGCAGTAGAGCTTGGGGGATACGAAATCACATTCCAACCACGGCAGGCTATCAAGGGTCAAGCTCTGGCTGACTTCATCGTAGAATGCACTATCCCGAGCGACAGCAGTGAAGGGGAGGCTCACCCATGGTTGCTGCATGTCGACGGGGCATCAAGTGCCAACGAAAGTGGAGCGGGTATAGTCCTGGTATCACCCGAAGGAAGATCCCTGGAATACTCCCTACGGTTCGGATTCCCAAGTACGAACAACATAGCGGAGTATGAAGCTCTGATAGCAGGGATGACGCTAGCAGAGAAGCTGCAGGTTCACCACTTGGTAGCACACAGTGATTCTCAATTGGTGGTGAACCAATTCAGCGGAGAGTACGAGGTACGGGAACCAATGCTGGTCCCTTACTTGAAGAAAGTCCAACTTCTGGCCCAGACTTTCAAAAGCTTTCAGCTGATACAAATCAACCGGTCCGAAAACACACATGCTGATGCATTGTCTAAGTTAGCCTCTTCCACCGAAACACGAGGAAGGACAGTGAAGGTGGAGAGGCTCGAACGACCTAGTATTGAAGAGGTCGAAGTGTGTGACATTCAAGTGGGAGACGATTGGAGATCCCCATACAAACAGTATCTCACCGAAGGAACACTCCCCCAAGATAAGGACGAGGTTCGTCGCTTGAAAGTACAAGGGGTGAAGTTCACACTCATCAACGGAGAACTGTACAAAAGGGGATATTCGTCACCCTTATTAAAATGTTTGGGACCGGAACAAGCAAGTTACGCCTTAGCCGAAGTGCATGAAGGAATTTCGGCGAACACTTAGGAGCAAGAGCCCTCGCTGCTAAAGTACTGCGATCGGGATTTTACTGGCCAACGTTGAAGAAAGATGCGATGGACCAAACCCGCAGATGTGACAAATGTCAGAGGTTTGCGCCTATCACAACAGCCCCAGTGACTCCCTCTCAAGGCACAGTACAACCAATTCCTTTTGCATAGTGGGGATTGGACATCCTTGGACCTTTCCCATTAGCCACGGGTCAAAGAAAGTTCCTATTAGTGGCTACCGATTACTTTACAAAGTGGATTGAAGCAGAGCCTTTAGCCACAATCACAAAAAAGAAAGTGGAGGCAATGGTGTGGAAAGACATTATCTGTCGATTCGGAATTCCCCGCATCTTAAATGCCGACCATGGAAAGCAATTTGACTGCAACGCCTTCCGTGAATTTTGTAAGAGCCTCAACATTCAGCTAAGGATCTCCTCAGTGTCATATCCTCAAGCTAATGGACAGGCCGAAGTCAGTAATCGAACTATCCTTCATGGGCTGAAGACCAGGCTAGACAAAGCAAAAGGGGCATGGGTGGACGAATTGCCTAGTGTTCTATGGGCATATCGTACCACCAGTCGTGTGTCAACCAAAGAAACGCCATTCAGCCTGGTATACGGCGCAGAAGCACTGATCCCCGTGGAAATTGGAGCTTTATCACCAAGAGTGATACCCTTAGTAGAGGAAGAAAATTCACAAGCTCTAAGGGAAGGCTTGGACCTACTCGACGAACATAGAGAAACCGCGGCTATTCGATTGGCATCCTATCATCAGAGGGTGGCCAACTACTACAATAGCCGGGTGAGAGATAGGCCAATGTCTGAGGGAGATCTAGTGCTCAGAAAGTCGCAGATCACGAATGCCCTGAAGGAGGATGGGAAGTTCAGAGCCAACTGGGAAGGTCCCTACAGAATCAGATATAAGATTGGACCTAACACCTGTGTCCTGGAAACTCTACAAGGGAAGAAGATAGGGAAAACATGGAATTAAATCACCTAAAGCTGTATTTGAATTAATCGCTATATTTTCTTTCCCAAACAGTATTATCATTTGTTTATACCATCACAAGATATTGTCATCAAATCATCACGCAGAATGTCATTTTATTATACATCTGCAACTTCTATGCATCTAAATCTTGTGACAGGTATTCAGAAGAGCCGTAAGAGCCTGAGGCGCTATGCGTCACTGTGGCCAGGCGTAGTTCAACCGAGCCGTAAGAGCCTGAGGCGCTATGCGTCACTGTGGCCAGGCGTAGTTCAGACGAGCCGTAAGAGCCTGAGGCGCTATGCGTCACTGTGGCCAGGCGTAGTTCAAACGAGCCGTAAGAGCCTGAGGCGCTATGCGTCACTGTGGCCAGGCGTAGTTCAACCGAGCCGTAAGAGCCTGAGGTACTATGCATCACTGTGGCCAGGCTTAGTTCAGACGAGCCGTAAGAGCCTGAGGCGCTATGCGTCACTGTGGCCAGGCGTAGTTCAGACGAGCCGTAAGAGCCTGAGGCGCTATGCGTCACTGTGGCCAGGCGTAGTTCAGACGAGCCGTAAGAGCCTGAGGCGCTATGTGTCACTGTGGCCAGGCGTAGTTCAGAAAGCCGTAAGAGCCTGAGGCGCTATGCGTCACTGTGGCTAGGCGTAGTTCAACCGAGCCGTAAGAGCCTGAGGCGCTATGCGTCACTGTGGCCAGGCGTAGTTCAGACGAGCCGTAAGAGCCTGAGGCGCTATGCGTCACTGTGGCCAGGCGTAGTTCAGACGAGCCGTAAGAGCCTGAGGCGCTATGCGACAGTGTGGCCAGGCGTAGTTCAGACGAGCCGTAAGAGCCTGAGGCGCTATGCATCACTGTGGCCAGGCGTATACAATCAACTAAGCCGTAAGAGCCTGAGGCGCTATGCGTCACTGTGGCCAGGCATGTACAATTAACCAAGCCGTAAGAGCCTGAGGCGCTATGCGTCACTGTGGCCAGGCGATAAAAATATCAAGGCTATAAAAACTAAAGACGCATACACGTCACAGTATCCAAGCCTTAAACAATTATACGTTCACACAAAAAATTCTTTCTGAAAGTATACCTTTCTATCAAGAATTGGGGAGCATGCACGAATACATTCAAATGAATACATTCAAGCAAAATAAACAAACAGACAAAGAATGATAAATGATAAATAGAGAAGTAATGCAATACAAAGCATGAACAAAAATCTAAATTTCATTTCATTCAAAAGTCATTGCAAACAGATCTTTACGATTACATTCAACAAAAGTACAAAGTTAAAATAAAAAACAACAAAGTACTTGAAAAGTAATACAAAAAACAAAAATAGCTATCTACTCTTCGGGAGGAAACTGGGGATCAGCTGCAGACGGACCATCACTTCCCAAGGACTGCTGACCCTCCTCGTCGTCTAAATCAATAAGAGCCTCGATAGGCTCGGGAGCACCGTCCAAATCCATGGGCTCCCAAGGACCAGTGAGGTTGGCGAGGTCATCTTGGGCGGTCCTCTTGAATAACTCGTCTGCAGGTTCAGCCTCAGGCTCATATTTAGTCCAGTCGGGGGCCTCAAATAGCATCGCCTCGTTGGTGTACTGAAGCTCGGGGAATTCCTCTCCTTCCCTATGTGCTTCTAACCATGATCGGGCCAGGTAGAACCCGTACTTCACATAAGGGTTGGAGAAATCTTCCTTCCGCCTCAAGCAATCCTTGGAAAGGCGGTACTCCTTCACGGCCTCGGCCCGTATGCTATTGATCTCCACTGGGGTCAGCGTAGGAGCTGCCTGACTTTCCAACTCGGCAACACACTGCTCGAGCTCCTGATTCCAAGCAAGCAGAGACCCGTAGTTGGATTGCATACGGTCTAGCTCAGAATGGGCCTCCTGCAGATCCTCTTGAAATTTGATAGACCGGGCCGTCTCTACAGTGAGATCCCCCTGGGCGTGATTAAGGTCTTGATGAACTTTTGCGAGCTGCTCCTCCAAGCTTCGAACTAAATCCGAAAGTTTGGACAGGTTATTGACGGTGTTCTGTAACTCCATAACTTGGTCCTTTAACTCCCGAATTTCCCTATCGGCACGCTCCCGATAAGCCCGGTGCTGGGCATTGTTGGCCACAGTTCGTTGAGCTAGCTGCAAAGAAATGCAAAAAGTTAGATTCAAAGAATGTGGCAAAAAGGAGTCAAACGAAGAGGAGTATGAAACTTACCATCAATGCCTCCATGTCGGCTAAATCCTCCCCCTCCGGGTAGTTTCTGAATATCCTTGCCTCGTCCCGAGGGAGGATAGTGGACCAGCTTAACCGGGAGGCCACCCCGGGAGTGTCCAAAATGTCGTTGTCAGGAACCTCGGGGTAGACTCGGAACTCGTGGCCCCTCATAATGTTTCCCCCATCCACGGGGTAGGACCTCTCGTCAGCAGGGCCTATCCTCGGCAGTATTGGCCTGCTTCCCATCGAACCTTCGATGTACAAGTGCCTTCGATTCTTCCGCTGAGACGGAATGATATTGCATTTCGCACGCTCCTCGGAGCGTGATCGCCCGGATGACCCGGAAGCCCCCCGTGAAGATGAGGCAACTCTCCCCCTATCCCGAGAGAGATCCCTCTGCTCCGAAGGAGGGGGAGGCATCACCTGCCTAGAAACAGGAGGGGTCCGAGCACGAGGTGGCTGAGAGGGGACCGGTGCCTCACTTGAGACATCGTCGGCCAAACGATGCCTCTTCCTGGCAGGAGCGCTGGAAGGACCAGCCTCAGAGACCTGGCGACCCAACGATCGTCGAAAATGACTCATATCTGCAAAAAAGAAAGAAAATACATCAATGGTCAAAAATTGATCAGAAACGATAAGCAACGGGAAACAATGAAAGGTTACCTTCAGGAGAGTCTAAATGCTCCTGAAGGGACTCGATATTTATCGCGTCGTCATCCGGGAGCACCATGAAAGTGGAGCCGAACCCTTCCCAACCAGTCAGATCGGCTAAGGGTTCGCTGCCAGAACTTGATTCTACGTTGGTGCTCCCTATATCCTCTTGTGGCCTAGGTGCTTCAGGATTTAACTCGGGGGAAACCGAAGGCAGAGGATCTGACGAAGGAACAGAGAGTCCGGCAACAGGGATCGGACCCACACCCAGCCAGCTAATATCAAATTTTCATTTGATATAAGGGTGTCGAGGCTAAGGGGATGAGGGACTAGCAGTTTGTTGACGTCAGAAGACAACTGCTCCCTAAGTGTGGCTATCCGGGGACCCTTGGGGACTTCACGCCTAGTCTCCCAACGAGTGGGGATATCCAGGCCCTCGGGCACTTCCACGACCAGCCATTCCGTCTCGAAACCATGAAGCTTGTTAGCCGGTTTCTCTAATAATCGGTTCTCAAAACCGGACTGGTACACCCGCTGAAGCGAGTAAGGCACTAAGCCGGGGCTCCCTCGAAGCCTAAAGAATACTTCTAAAAGAGGAAGGGACGGAGGGACGCCCCTTAAATGGCAGTGCACGGTGAATGCTACCAATTGCATCCATGCATGAGGATGCAGTTGTCCCGGGGATACCCTGTGCGTCCTAAGGAAGGAAGCCCCGAAGTCGGACAATGGGAAGCGGAGTCCTAACTCCAAAGCTGCCCTAAAAACGACAGCCCGTCGGACACACGACGTATGTCGCTCTCCTGAGGGGTTGGGAGCCTATAAGAGTATCCCTCGGGTAAAGGAAATCGGGATTCTAGGTCTTGGATGTCGGCTTCCTTTAAAGTCGACTTAACGCCTAGATCAATTTGTTTTTCTATACCATGGCCAGCCATTTTAGGAGTCCGTAAATCAAAAGAGTGGGGCTACGGACTATGAAATTACCTAAAATGAAGAAAAGGAGGAACTGGCGATAGAGTATGAAGAAGCTGCGGCAGTGTTGCGACACAGTGATGTGTACGCGACAGAGTTACGGCAGAGTACGGTGGAGTTGCGGCAGAGTTGCGAGAGAGTGTCCAGAGAAAATCGCGGCTGAGTGTCTTTTTGCGGGAGAACTCAATAGCGACAAGGACAGCAGGGGCCCAGTATATATAGCGGCTCGTCTGCGTCGACACACGCGCGGAGATCCGACCCGACTCGAGAAAAGTCCAGACCCAGATACTCTTTCGCAGGAAAGATTCCTACCAAAGAGTGGGGAGCAATTGATGGTGGTCTTGTCACCAGAATCCACGTGTGCAACTATCCGCCTGCCACGTGTCGAACCAAGAACGAGCCACGTGGCAGATTTGGCGACAGAGCGGCCACGTGGCACAGTTCCTAGCAGTGCGACAGAGTGTTCGATGCGATAGGAGTCTGTCGCCTTGTAATGTGCCGCACAGCAGGCGCGGCAGACCTTCATCGCCCAAATTCTGACACAGGTCTCCCGCATTGCACCCCGGCATAGTCTCCCGCACAGACTGCGGTAGAGGTCTCCCGCACAGCCTGCGGCATAGTCTCTCGCACAGACGGCGGTAGAGGTCTCCCGCACAGTCCGCGATAGAGGTCTCTCGCACAGACTGCGGTAGAGGTCTCCCGCACAGTCTGCGGCATAGTCTCCCGCACAGACTGCGGTAGGGGTCTCTCGCACAGTCTGAGGGTAGAGGTCTCCCGCAAGCTGCTTTACTTGAAGCGCGACAGAGTGCTATATGACTCTGTCGCGGCCCAGACACGCGCCTGGGCCTCAGCTCGAACCGACTTGAAGAAACCTATAAATACCAGGTGAGCTCTCTGAAAAGGAGGATCCGAGAAAAAAACCAAAGAACCAAAAAGAAGGGAAAAGCCTTAAACTCTCTAATTTAAGCAATACATTCTCTTCTTCATACATTCACAACTCCGATTACTTACTTAATCATCGGAGTGCGCGTGCAGGGACAAATCCCTGCCCCCTCTGATTCCTGTTGTTTTTGCAGGATACACTAAGAACACGTGGAACGAATTGCATCGACGTCACCCTTTTGTCGTTAGTGCAATCAGACTACAAACAAGGTATATTCTTGTTACTGTCAGTGTGGCAACATCACAAACAAAATAAAACTCAAAAAAATTATTTCATTCTATCAACCAAATAACATAATACATATCCAACTTATATTCCTCTTATTTTCTATTCATTCTCTTTTTCATTCCACGAACCAAATGCCATCTAAAAAAGTTATTCTTTTAACAAACTAAAAAAAATGAGGTGAATGTATGATAAAGATTCTATTAAAAAAGATGTTCTTTTAATTATTATTATTATTATTGATTTAAAAACATTATCAATAGTTAATTATGGGAATAAAATTATTTTAACAAAAATATAATTTTTTTAGAAAATAATTAAACAAAAAAATATTAATTACTTTAAAAAATTATTTCTTAAAATTAAATTTTTAAAAATCTTTTTTTAAAGTCAATCCCAACCAAACGAAGGCTTAATCATTGAACTTCTAGTGTTTGAACTTCTAGTGTTGTGCAATGCCAGTGCTTACTATAGAAGCCATAAGTTAAATCCGAATCTTCCACCACCATCACCACCTTGCTCGCGAAAGGAAACAAAAATTATTTCTGCCAATGGCTTGGCAAATTCAGTGCGCTGCTTCACCGCCACTCCCTTCTCTTCCGTCCTTTACACCAAAACCTTTGCCTTCCCCTTCTTTTTTTTTATCTCTCCCTCTCACTCGCTCTACCCGTTTTCGCTCTACTCACGTGCCGTCTCCTAGGCCTGTCGCCGCCTCTTTGTCCGCCGTCGGATCTCCCTCCTCTACGGACGCTCTTGATGATCCCAAGACCCCTCTTCTCCAAGTCAAAGGCTTGACGGCCGTGATTGCTGAAACCAGACAGGAAATCCTCAAAGGCGTCGACCTCGTCGTTCACCAAGGAGAGGTCAACAGAATAATTTTTTCTAATGCTTAAATTTGTATGAATGAATTTGCATATATTAGGCCCAGAATTTAAAAAAAAATAATTAGAATGTTTATTTTGATTAGATTCATGCTATAATGGGAAAGAATGGCTCTGGGAAGAGTACCTTTTCTAAGGTTAGTATTTTTCTTCACATGTATTTGTCTAATCCTTTTCCTTATGTAAATGTTTCCTAATATAGTAGTTCTGTTATTGAATATAAGAACTCGACAAATTGGTTTAAAAGCATGCCATTTGTTCATGAAACTAAATATGTTTGCTTAAAAAATAATCCTGCTAATATTGGTTTAAATTTCTCGAGCTAGTTAGGTGAAATATGACTGTTTCATGAATTGATAAAACTTATGTATTGTAGGTTCTTGTTGGACATCCCGATTATGAGGTCACTGGAGGCAGTGTTGTGTTTAAGGGAAAGAATTTGCTTGACATGGAGCCGGAGGAAAGGTCTCTTGCCGGACTTTTTATGAGTTTCCAGTCCCCTGTTGAGATCCCGGGTATCAACAATATTGACTTTTTGCACATGGCTTATAATGCTAGAAGGAAAAAACTTGGTGAGCCGGAGCTTGGTCCACTTGAGGTAAATCAACTGTCCTCCAGACCTTCATCTCTTATGAAACAACTTGATATTGCATTGTTAAGATTTTCTTCATGTTCTCCCTGTTTAATCGATAATAATATTTTTAGATCAAAATTTTCCATGGCTAGGCTACTTCTATATGGTTATCTCTTCTATTTTAGATGCTAAAAGATAATAGTCATACCCATTTTGTTATTGATTATATTTAGGGTCTTGCAGTTCTATGCTTACATATATCCTAAACTTGATCTCGTGAACATGAAGACTGACTTCCTTAACAGAAATGTCAATGAAGGATTTAGTGGTGGTGAAAAGAAGCGCAATGAGATTTTGCAGCTTGCGGTAATTTGATATAATTTCTTCTTGGCAATTCATTGTGTAATAGTTTTGTGTATTTTATATATTTGCTGATATCCAATTAATTGAAAGTTGTCTTTGTCTTCATTTACTAGTTGCAAAGGCAGATTCTTGTTAGAACTTAGAATTTTTTGTTCACCATGGATATTTACATGCCAAGAACATAAAATATGGGCCAACTCTTTTTTGGATCTGTGGTCACCAATCGCTTGTGGTAGACGACATGCTCTGGGTTCAAATACATGCCGCCCCCCTTCCCTAAGTGAGAGATAGTGAGTTATAATTGTGAAATCTAGGGGACATTCCATCCATAAATGTAAATATTCAAAATTTCGGGCCCTAATTTATCAAAAAAAAAAAAAAAAGTTTCTTGCAGTCGCATCTAGGAGTTCTCAAGCAGCTAGTCAGTGGGAAACTTAAAATTGGCATATTTGTAAATTGTAATAGAGAAAAAATCAACATTTAGTGGTCCTACAGAAAATGTGGTTTTAAGTTTCTTATGGGACTGAATTTAGCTGACATGCATTTTAATCAATATTCTCTGCTTTTAGCTTCTCTAGCCATCATTTGGATGCTCAGGTCTGAGAAATGTTCTAAATTCTTATAAGGGATGAACTGTTACTTAATTATGATCTTTCTTTTGACTTGCTATATTTTTTTTCTAAATATTTTTGGTTTTTTCTGGAAGAAAGAGGGGGTGGGGGGGAGTGTTTCTTTGTGGGTTTTATCAATTCATAGAAGCTAAGAGAATTAATTTTGTTTCTCATCTCTATATTTTACTTCTTTAATGTTATAGGTTCTTGGGGCAGATTTGGCTATACTAGATGAAATTGATTCTGGCTTAGATATTGATGCCCTTCAAGATGTAGCAAAAGCGGTGAATAGTCTTTTGACTCCAAAGAACTCCATTTTGATGATCACTCATTATCGACGGCTGCTGGAGGTTATAAAACCGACATGCATCCATATTATGGTCAGTCATTAAAAATTTCAAAACATTGATCATGTGGATATTCTGTGCATTATTGGTTTCCTTTTCTGTGGAAAAGCAGTGAATGTAGCTTCACCCCGGGAAACCTACATTGAATCACAAAGCTCTTTTCACAGTAACATGTATGGTTGTTCCTTTTTGACATTTCTTAAGTTTTAGAAAGACATCAAACTCTAACATATCAGTAACTAACATTATAGTAAGCAGCAGAGGTCTTGGCTGAACTATAAACCTAGGTATTGGTCCACATTCATGATTTCAAGTGATCCGCACATTAACTTATGTTTCATAATTCCTCCTTTTTCTTCCGTTACTAATTGTTAAAGTGATGCCCTAGTGGATGAGTATCTGATTTTGTATCGTAGGTTATGAACCATTCATCTCTTTTTTAGTTTTAATTGGGCATTAGGAGCATTTGAAACAGAACAACATGATAAAGATGAGTACTTTGTTCTGCTCAGCTCAACAGGGTTCCTGGCTTTTTTTTTTTTGTCTTAACCAGATTTCTCTATGCCCTTGTGTCCTTTGTTCTTTGCCTTTTTCTTTTTTTGGTAGGGATGTACAAGGGAGGAAGGAGGATTCGAAGGAGGGTAACAACTGCTAGGTCTAATCTATGTTGTTTGTTTTTGGCTTTTTCAGTGACCATTTCTAACTTTTATATATATTTCAGATTTCATCTTGTGTTCTCTACCGAATGCTAGTACCTTTCTGCATTGCATATTACTAAAAGAATTTTTTAAACCTATGATAAAAAAATGTCTTTGTTCCCATCAGATTGTGTTTAATTTGAGATTTTCAGGAGGATGGAAGGATCATAAAGACAGGAGATAGCTCCTTAGCTGAAGTTATTGAGGAGAAAGGCTATACTGCAATTTCTGCTGCATAGCATACAATTCTTAGTTGGTACAGTCTCTGTTAATATTATCTATTTGATTCGACTCAAACTTGGTATACTGTTGTTAAAGCCTTTTAGCTTATTTTTTCAGCCTCTGCTTCAGAATTGATGCTTGAAAATCTCTATAGTTAATCAGGTTCTACCGTCGTCTTAAGGGAGCATAAGTGGCCGCAATGGTGGCTTAAAGAGTTTTTGATTCATATTGAACTTCTTGCTTTGGCATGTAAATTGGGGATCGGGAGTTAGGGATTTCAGAAAGACAGCTTTGTCACCGCAGAATTCTTGTTGACCATATCCATTTTGATTGCTTTACCCTTTTTGAGCTGATAGTCAGAAATGAAATAATAAATGGAATTCTGATTATTTGATCAAGTCACTATTCCATTGCCCTGTTTTTAGTTGTTATGATCTGGAAATTGTAGTTTTTTCATTTTCAAGTTTCATTTGGACTGTGGACAGTGATGATCTCAAAATAACTTCAATTTCACTAATTTCTTCTTTGCTTGTGGATCATTATTGATTTAACTTTTCAAACTGCTTTTTTTAGTTAATTTACTTAGGCTCGGTTTTAATTAGCATTTTTTTTTATACGAGAATCTGGTCGGTCATTACGTTTGTGTGTCTTTTTTTTTTTTAATATTTGTTTTTTTATTGCATAAGCAAAATCGAGTATTTTTTATAAAAAAGTATATACTTTATTTTGATTTTTAATTTTTTAATTGAGTTACAGTCGGTATAAATTAGTTTGTGATCCGCAGGGATTAATTTTATGATTTAAATCTTGTTATTTGTGGGTTTGATTCAATTTTATAAGTTTTTGCCCAGTTATTTTTTATATAAATTTAATATTTGATTATGGTTATATTTTTTGTACTTGTAATTTCATAAAAAAATTGTTATATAATAAAAACAATTGGTAAAAGTCAAAATAATATTAAGAAAGAATAAATGGTATTAAAATATAAATAATTATTTTATATATCGTCAATGAAATTTTTTTATTTTACAAATGAGATTAGGTTGATTATATTTATTTTATTTTATTTATTTTTTATATTTTTTAATATTTTAAAGAATGTGTAATTATCTTAACTCTATTTGTGGAGTCAAAATTTTTTTACTATAATTATCTTTAAAATATAACAATATTAATTATAAAATAATTATTTTATATAGCAACAATATCATGGGTCGTGCTTGTGCTTGTGCTAGTACATTCCTTTATTATATTTAAATAGTTTTTTAAACTTTTTTTAAGTGAAAACAAATTGAAGAATAATATGTATAAATTAAATAGTATAGGAGCAGCCGAGTAAGATTCTGGGTGTCTACTGTTCAATTAATTAGAAAAGAAAAACAAGAGGTAAATGGAAATTGCCAAAATCAAGTTGGAATTATTCAAAGCTGATGCTTAATTTATACACCAAATTTTCTACTCATCTCAACATTTGTTTCAACACGAGCTAAAAAAAATTAAAAAAAATTAAACAAAGAAAAACATGGGCACCTGTAATTTAGAGAACAATATTTTATTTTCAATAAAATCTTTCCAACAAGCTTAGGGACTAAGGAGTTGACTACATGGATGTTGGAGGTTATCTCGTAATGTTATTTTATGTACAAAGTAAATTAATTGGATGAAGAGGCTGCTAAATTTTTATTTTTTAACTTTCATTATATTTATACAAGTAATATAGATAAAGTAAATTACAATTTTTCAAAAATAAATAGAACTGATGAGGGGATATGCTTGGAGTTAATAAGCTGATAAACTCAGAGAACTGATGGGTGATTTGTTTGGAGACTTCTTTAAAAAAAAAAAAAAAAAGTCCATGATGAAGAGTAGCTTTCAAGTATCTGAGAATTCTTTTGAGGCTAGACCAGTGAGCCTATGCTGGAGCAAACATGTATTGGGAAAGCTTATTGATGGAGTCTGCAATGTCAGGTCCACTGATGGAGAGATATTGAAGTGAACCAATCAGTTTTCTGTACAAGTAGCATTTGCAGAACCAGTGCCATCTTTAAGTCGTAATCTAGTGCTCGTAGCCATAGGAGTTGAACAATCTTTGCATTGGTCATATCAAACTTCTCTAAGATGTCTCTGATATACTTGTGTTGAGAGAGGAAGATACTAGTTGAGTGATGGAAAACCTCAACACCAAGAAAGAAATGAAGTTGACCAAGATCCTTTAAAGAGAATTGTTGAGTCAGTTTTTGTAGGATAATTTGCAAGGTTGCTTGGTTGTTTCTGGTAACGAAAATATCATTTACATATACCAAAGAAATAAAGGAGAACAGAATTCTTTGCATAAATAAAAAGAGATGCGTTAGAAACCGAGTTAAAAAAAATCAATGGCCTAGTAAAAAATTACTCAACTCTTGAAACCATGCACAAGGAGCCTGTTTTAAGCCATATATAGCTTTGTTAAGCTTATAAACATGAGTGGATTTTTCTGGATCTGTAAAGCCTGGTGGTTCAGCCATATAGACTTCATCAGAAAGTGTAGCATTGTTAACCATAGGCAAACCATGAGCAAGAGCAATGCATAAAACCACTCTAATTGTGGTTGGTTTAACAACAGGACTATATGTTTCAGAGTAGTCTAAACCATGTCGTTGATGAAATCCTTCGGCAACCAATCGGGCTTTATATCATTCAATTAAGCCATCGGATTTTCTTTTAATGCGGAAAACCCATTTGCAACCTATAACATTCTGATTAGAAGAATAAGGTATAAGTTCCCACGTATAATTTTTAAACCAGTGTATTAAATTCATATACCATTCCTAGTCTCGATGCTCAGATTTTAAGGCCTAACTAACACATGCTGGTTCAATTGAGTAAAGGATGCTTAATGGCTGCAAAAGCTTTCTTTGGTTTGAAAATGTTATTTTTTGATAGTGTGATCATTGGATGAGTTCGAATAGGAAGAGCAGTGTTAAAGGGCGTGAAAGGTTGTGTATCAACAGAACATGTGCTGGATGAAGAGTTTAAAGGACAAGGGGAGAAAGTAGTACCTAATGAAGGAGATAAAGTGGCACCAACAGAATGGTGAGGATTCTGAGTATCAGAAGGAGGAGAACATGCCATAGTCTTTGAAGCTGCAGATCGAGAAATTGGAGCTTTAAAAAATCAGAATGAAGGGCACCAATAGAACTAGAATTTGATGTCCAATGTGGGAAAGATGTTTTATTAATTTGAGATGCAGCAGATGCAAAAGTTGTTTAATGAAAAATTACATGTCGTGAAACAAACACTTTTTGTGTTAGTGAATCAAAACATTTATATGCACTTTGAGTGGGTTAATATCCTAGGAAGATGCATGGTCTGGACTTAGGTTGGAATTTATGTTGGTTATAGGGTTTTAACCGAGGATAAAGGCGACCAAATACTTCTAATATTGAATAATTTGGTGCCTTGTGAAAGAGTGCCTCAAATGGTGATTTTAGTTGAAGAAGTGGGGTAGGCATTCTGTTTCTGAGGTACATAGCGGCTTGGAAGGCATGACTCAAAAATGAAGTGACAAGAATGCTTGAAAAAAGAAGTCTGAGACTTGTTTCAATAATATGCCTATTCTTTCTTTCTGACGTGCCATTGTGCTAAGGAGTATGAGGTGGAGTGGTTAAGTGAGAGATACCATGAGTAGCAAGAAATTGAGACAATTTTATATATTCACCACCTTTATCTGAATATATAGCAACAAGAGAGTGTTAAAGAAATTTTCCACAAATGCTTTAAAAGAGGGAAAAAGAGAATAGACATCAGATTTATTCTCAAGTGGAAACAACCAAATATATTTTGTGAAGTGATCAACATAAATAACAAAATACCGAAAGCCATTAATAGAAGTAATAGATGCAGGACCCCAAACATCTGTGTAAACCAATTCAAGAAATTTGGAGCTAGATAAACTGGACTTATGGAAAGGAAGTTTGGGACTCTTATTGCATTGACATGAGTTACAAACAGATAACTTATTTGAAGAAGAGAATGAGAAACCAAATGATTTGCGTATGTAATTCAAAACTTTTGAAGATGGATGACCAAGTCTTCTGTGCCAAAAATCAATTGAATCTTTGATAAAAACCAAGGCTGTTGTAGGCTTCAAAGAAAGTGACATTTGCCTTGGAAGTTCATATATTCCATCTTTACCTAGTCCTGTCACTAGTGGTGCCCCCGTGTTTAAATCTTTCACCAAGATATAACAAGGAAAAAATTCAATGGAAACATAGTGTGGCAAAGTTGAGAAACAAAGATCAAGTTTTTTTGCATGTTAGGAACATGTAAAACTTTATTTAAATGAAGAGGTTGTTTACCAGCTGGAATCACAAAAGAACCAATGTGTTTTATTTGCAAACCTGCTCCATCACCAACAAGGATTTCATCAGGGCCTCCTTAATTTGAGTATAAGGACAAATTACTGAGATCAATAGTGACATGGTGTGATGCTTCAGAATCAACAACCCAATTACCATCTTTTTTGATTGAGAGATGGTCACATGATTTGCTATTGGATCTTTAGATGAAATCTGGGTGCAATAAGTCTTAGCAGTATGTCTGGTTTATCACACAACTGGCAAACCGGTTTTGCAGCATTAAAACTAGAAGGAAAAAAGCGTTTCTTTTGATAATGAAATTGATTTCTATTAGAGGTTTGATTGTACTTACCTCTAGAATTACCTCTAGGATTACCTCCTCTGTAGAAATGATTACCACTCATTCTCCTTGTATAGTTTACTGTAACAGCTGGAACAGTAAGATGTTCATCTTGCTTGATAGCAGTTTCAAAATCAGTGAGCTTATCATGTAGCTCTTCAAAGGATATAGATGTTTCATGAGCTCTAATGGCTGTGGAAAGTTCCTTAAATCCTCCTCCAAGGCCATTCAGGATGAATACCACTAGATCATCTTCTGAATCTAATGCCTCTGCCAATGCTAAAGCATCGGTAATACCTTTCATATACTGAATGTAACCTAACACTGGTTGACTTTCTTGAGTAGAATTGGTCAACTTCTTTTTGAGTGACATGACTCTAGAATGAGTTTTACTGGCAAACATCTTGGAAAGTCTCCGCCAAGCTTCTTGTGAGGGTTTGGATGTAACAATAAGAGGAACAATGTTTTCAAAGACACAAGCAACGATGGCATGCATGATAAACTTATCTTGTCTCTGCCAAAGTGAATAAGCAGGGATGGGAGTTTCTGTATTACCGTTGGAAATCTTGGTTGGTGGATAAAGAGTGGTTCCATTAAGAAAGCCAAGAAGATCATAGCCGGCAAGAATTGAGTAGAATTGAAACAACCAAGATGGATAGTAAGGAGTTTAATTTTTAAGGGCAACTATGCTGCAGCATTGATGGAGATAGAACTTGTATTTGAATCTTGATATGAGTGAGAAATATTGAAGGAAGTAATGGTGGAATCCATGAAAGAGAAAAAAAAAAAAATCTAACAGCTTGTTAAGCTAAAGGCTCTTGATACAATGAAGAGGCGGCTAAGTTTTTATTTATTAACTTTCTGTATACATATACAAGTAATATAGATAAAGTAGACTACAAATTTTGAAAAATAATTGAAATTGGTAAGGTGATATGCTTGGAGTTAATTAGCTGATAAACTTGGAGAACTGATGAGGTGATTTGCTTGGAGTCATGAGTTGATAGACTTGGAGTTGTTGACTTGAAATAGATAAAGCTGATATATGCTATTTGTTAGCTATTTTCTTTTACTTGGTCTCTTGCAATATCCTTTACAATTGATTATAAATACTTAATATTTTTAATTTTTCTTTAAAATGTTATATTAAAAATAAGTACCTAAATATATGTTCAAATTAAATAAATAGGTTAAAAATTTACTCTTCAGTTGATTATTAAACAATAATTAAACTTTTTTAGTATTGACTATTGACTATTAACCCCTCACTTCGATTTGTTTTTAATAAAGAAGGAAATATATTAACCCATGAAGGTTAGATCAGTTGGTAAAATTGTCACAACCCGAATTACCTAAAAATCAGAGTAAATTTTTC
Source organism: Firmiana major (assembly GCA_033439115.1). Classification (NCBI taxonomy): domain Eukaryota; kingdom Viridiplantae; phylum Streptophyta; class Magnoliopsida; order Malvales; family Malvaceae; genus Firmiana; species Firmiana major. The sequence goes on along the minus strand of CM065898.1, from coordinate 12,345,518 downwards.
GCTTTTTCATTTATTATTTAATTCTTACCTTTCTCTCGTCGTGACCATCCTACAACACAGTTGGGCTATGATTCGGTGTTAGTCACCTCTCACTATTACCAATCCATTTCCATAATTTCATTTAATATCAGAGTTTACTATCTTGTGACTTTAACTGAATACATACATAATGGTATTCATAACACTACATCCCCGACATGATATCCATTTATAGCACTGTGCATTACATATTTAGATACAAAACCATACAAATGTGTATACCTGTCTCTCGATGGGAAGCAGCAAGCAGCGGATATTAAGCATGCAAATCCTCAGCCGCTCAATAATTATTACAAGTGCTCTGAAAAGATGGAAAAATAAGGGGGGTGAGCAAACCACACGCTCAGTAAGGCAATTATGCAAGTAAGTAGATAGCTCCACTATCTACATGCTCATAATGCCATGCCCTTAAATCCATTTCTTTTCATTAAAATCATCAAGCACAAAGTCATGCATATTCAATGCCATAGTTCATCCAAAACTATTTGTGCATATATAAATCATGTAACTCATGCATTCAAAGCATTTTATGTGACATCATTAAATCATATTAAGCATGAATTAGATCAAGATCATGCAGTCTTTCATGCCATGTAAGACAAAACATGGATTTCAAATGAAAGCATGGAAAACTTCACATGCTACTGCATTTAAATCAAAACATTAAAACTGCAGTTAAAACTAACCCTTCCGGGTCCATCTCATAAAACAATTCAATAAAATTCATTATAAAACTCCGGTTATAAAACCACCCTTCTTTCAGGGTCACATATCATAAAATCATATAAAATCATAAATTCATCAAATCGGGGGCCTGACCCCTCCTTCGGGTCTACCCTGGTCTAACAGACCACAAGTTATATCATGTGAGACAATCAGGTAATTAACAGTAACATCGAGGACTATGGCCATATCCTAGTGATCCCTGGCAACACGGTACCTAGTGTGCGGGGTATCACACCTGAAACGGGAGGTGGGTCGTCCTACCCGCCAGAACAGCATAACACCAGGATTGCGAGGGCAAGGCTTGCTGCCTCGTGGCTAATGCCACTCCACTCCAACAATCCCCACGGTACAGCGTACTCCGCGTGACATACACGGTACAAAGTACTCCGTGAACCCAAGCTCAGTTAGGGGTGCCTGTAATAGGTCTTATCCACCCATATCATCTGTCTCAGAATGCACGTGTGAGCATATTATCTCACTGTGACACACAGTCTACAGGAGGCTCCAACACGACTATATGCATGTAATATAAATCCCTGTGCGAGCGAAGCTCAAGCACGGCTCCATGCATATTCATGATATCTGAAAACCTCGTGCGAGCGAAGCTCTAGCACGGTTTCATAGAAATCAGTAAAATCTGCGTACGAGCAGCGCTCCAGTACGACTTAAACTGATTATAATTTCAATTAAAATCCACGTACGAGCAATGCTCTAGTACGGATATGCATAACAACTCAGTGAAAATCTCGTACGAGAAAAACTCCAGTACGACATTCAAATGAATTATGAAAACCATATAAAACTTTGTGCGAGCAAGCTCCAGCACAAATGAATGCTCAAGTAAATCAATTCTCGTGCGAGTTACACTCCAGCACGGCTTTATGCATAATTAAATCAAATCTCGTGCGAGTTACACTCCAGCACGGCTTCATGCATAATTAAATCAAAATAGGATGCGAGCTAAGCTCCAACATCTCTCATGCATGTCAAATCATTAAAACTAGTGCGAGCAATCGCTCCAGCACCATTTTATGCATATCACATCAAAACAAATCAAAACATGTCAAAACATGTCAAAACAGAGTGCGAGCTAGGCTCCAGCAGCTCTCATTTCACAATAATAAAAATCAGTGCGAGCACCATGCTCTAGCACATTTCATGCATATGATATCACAAGTCGGTGCGAGCAAGCGCTCAAGCACATTTATGCACATTCACAAACGCAGATATAGTGCGAACTACGTGTCGGCACTATCTGTTTCCATATAAACTTGATAGTTGGCCGTTTTCCAAAGAAATTTCCATTTAAATATTAATAACACCTACGTAGTGTTATTTTGGGAAACTTATGCAATTATTGGCCAATCTATCGATTTACTTTGATTAAAACCAAGAAAATTCCTTAATCATATAAATCCTTAAATCATGCATTTCATGCATGTCATGCTTTCACCATCCTTAGATGAACTTCCCTCAATAGGGGTAAAATAGACATTTCACCTATTTCGATCCTTAAAATTATTTAAACCACTTTTAGGATCATTATACAATAACAGTGTATACATACATAATCAGTGTACAGAAAAACTATTAAAATATGCGTAGCTACCTCTAGCTACTCACACAATTCCCTTACCTCATTTATCTGTACAGTCTGACCTTTACATCGATGTCTCGTCACGCAGTCCGATTTGCTCCGAATCCAAATCAAATCTCCGGCACTGCGGATAAATGTTCATCAAGTCAAATACAATGCAATTAATTGTATTTCTTAATTTTTTGGGCTTAATTTAAATCATTGGGCCCGTTTACCCATATTGGGCCCGATTGTACCATAATGGACCTTAATCGGCCTTAAGCCCGTTTACCACACTTTATCGAGGCCTATTGGGCTCATTGGACCCATCAATATTTATTTAGCCTCGTTCTAAATTCTCAGATAGCTTATGAATTATTTACGACAATTTATCCAATTTCTAGAATTTAATTCATTTATGCGAAAATTAAATTCGTAATTCATCAACACGCATAACGATGCAAAATTGTCGTAAATATGGGTTACTTACCCGTGATTCCATGATCGTACACAAATCGAGGCTGTCTAGAGCTCTCGTGGATGCCAATTGTCGAGCTACACAATTAAATATATCTTCGGGTAAACTTTCAATCGATTATTTATCAAATTAAATATTCCAAAAATTAAATCGGTCAATTTGACCGCTTACCGACTTACCCGAAGCTCGATTGCATCACAGGAATTTTCTCCAATTTTTTCTCTTTTTCTTTTTCCCTTTTTCTTCCTTTTTTTCCCTCTCTTTTTGGCTGAACCGGTCCGGTCCGGTTCAACCCGGTTCGGACAATCGGTTCAGCTCGGGTCCGGTTCGGTTCAACTTGGCCGGTTCAGTCCGGTTCGGCCGGTCCAGGCAACATTTGGTCGTGCCGGCGCCGTCCGGCCGGTTCCCGGCGCGATTTCGGTGCCGTTCGGCGCGCCATATCCTGGGCTTCTCAAATCAGGCCTCGGCTGGGGTCGAATCGCAGCCATCGCCGGCGAATCGACGTCTCTTTCCCCGCGGCTTCTCCTCCGTTTTCGACGTTTTTCGGCCACCTCGCCGCCCGTCGCGGCCGCCTGTGGGCTCGCCTGAGGTCGACCGACCTTCGCCGACCCTCGTCTGGGGCCCTTGGCCGCCGGTGGTGGCCCTTCTTCCTCGGTCGGCCTTCGCGGCTTGTTTTTTGCTTCATTTCGTGTTTTCTCCCTCTGTCTCTGCAGATTGCATTTTCGTTTCCTCTTTTTTTTTTTTAACATTAACTTTTAATATTATTTTATTCAATAAAATAATATTAAAATGCATAAATATCCTTAAAAAATTATATTTAATTCATTTAATCTGTAAATAATTTTCTCAGTCCGATTTTACCTTTTCGGTATATTTTTCGATTATTTTCGAGATTATTTTTCGATGCAAAAATCTCGGTTTATTCCAATAAATTCATATCTTGATCAATTTAACCCGAAATTTAATTATTTCTTCATCATTGATCAAGATTTTTCATTCTCATATTTTTAATTAAATTTTTTTGTCCCGATAAATACCGAATTTTGGTCTTTTGACCATTTTGCCCTTGCACATATTCGGGGATTCCATTTTAATCCTTTTGCATTTTTAAATGCACTCAAAAAATATCGGGTCTTACAATCTCCCCCACTTAAGAAATTTGGCCCTCCAAATTAGAACCAAGTCAAATGAGTCCATAAATAACTCCGGGTACATCTATTATATCATATACAGTCATCCTCAAGTGACTTTCTCCGGAGTGAAATACTATCATCAGACTTAACTAGGGAGATCATTTCAAACCTCAACACTTTGTCCTTCCGTTTAATACCCGAAATCGATCTTTCCAATCATACCTTATATTTTCATTGAGCTAAACCGTTGAAGCTCATATCTGATCACATATACTGGATCCGGATAGTATTTCGAAGCATCATAAGATAGGACACATTGTGGATGCCTGTTTATTCAAGTGGTAATACCAATCTACAGGTCTTACCTTCCACTTTGTCCAATCTCTTATCTGAATATCGTTACGTCCTTATGCTCTTAGGACAAGTAACTATCAACAGTAATGATTCACCCTTGGTGAATTCCAATGGTTTCATGTCTCTTGTCAGCATAGCTTTTCTGTCTGCTCTGAGGTGTTCTTAATATCTCACAAATCCACTGAACATCCTCAGAGGTTTGTCTTACCAATTCGGGAACAATTCTCTATTTGTCACCCACTTTTCTTCTCCAAGTCAGGGAACAACTCCCTACTGTCATACAATGCCACATATAATCTCATCCCGATACTCAAGTGACAACTGTCATCACTGGCGAATTTGATTAGTAGCAACTGATCATCCCAGGAGCTCATAAAATCAATTGCACACGCTCTCATCACATCCTCCAGAACCTGTACAGTCCTCTCTGACTGACTATCTATCTGAGGGTGGAAGCTGTGCTAACACTCAATTAGGGTCCCATAGCTTCCAAAAACAATATTCCCAAAAATGGGAAGTGAAGCGGGAATCCCTATCTGATACCATGCTCACTGGAACGCTACACAATGTTTCACAATATTCCACACACATAAATCCGCCTATACACTTAGAGTATCTAGGGATTTTCATAACCAGAAGGTAGGTAGACTAAATCAATATATCGACTATCACCCAGATAGCCTCGTGATTCATTAGGGTCCTCTGTAACCCATCACGCAATTCATGGTAACTTGTTCCCATTTTTTTTTGTGTCACTATAGGTAGAGGCTGCAATTACTCTGCAGACTTCTTTTGCTCTACCTTAATCCGCTGACATACGAGACACTTTGTCCACAATCTCTACAATATTTCTTTTCATATCTGACCACCAATACCCTTTTCAGAGATTTCGATATCTATTTATTATTTCTCGGATGCACTGTATATCCCGAAGAGTGAGCTTCTGACAATACTACTATCTCATCAATGTGGTCTTGGGGAGCACTTATACTATCTCTGAACCTCTGTAAATCATCATCACTCACTGTGAACTCTGTCACTATACCCTTCTGAATTTGACCCACACTATCGACATCATGCCGATCATCACGCTAAGCCTGGTAAATCCGGTCACTCAAATCCGGTTCTATCCTCAGGCTAGCTGTCATAAAATCACCGTCATCATCAGAAGGGATCACATCACTACTGAGGCTCACAACTGCTCTAGCAGCTCACGCTCCCTGACCATCACATGTAATACCATCCCGAGGCTCTTTCTGCTCAAAGCATCAGCCATTACATTAGCCTTTCCTGGGTGGTACAATGTTCACAATCATAATCCTTAGAAGCTCTAACCCTCTTGGTTATCTCACATTCTACTCTTTCTGTGAAAACAGATACTCGGGGCTTTTACGATCAGTGCATACTCGAAATTTCTTACCGTATAAGTGGTAGCGCCATACTTTCCGTGTAATCGCTACGACTGCCAACTCTAAATAATGGGTCAGATAGTTTCTCTCACGTTCCTTGAATTGTCTGGATCCATAAACGACTATCTTCCCATTTTACATCAATACACAGCCCAATCCTTATTTGGAGGTATCCATACACACTGAAACCTCTTGAGCTGTTAGTTATAGTAAGAATACTTACGGTGGTCAGTTCATTACTCCAATATACCAAAACTCATTGAAGCCATTTTCATACTTATCATACTACTCGTATGAAATCTTTTTCTAAACGAGACATCTCAACTGAGCAGCCCATTTCAAGAAACTCTCAACACCTCGTCTGTAAGACAGTTTCCTGTTGCTACTCATACTCATCCCTGGACTTCGAATACATCATAATATCATCGCTGTAGATGACAACCAATCGGTCCAGGTAAGGTTTAAATACCTTAACGTAGTTGAGTTCCACTCAATATTTCAATTTTCCATATACTTGACCTATGTACGCATAAACGTACAATGTCATTTCGAAATAGCTTTCGTTCAAGATACTAGCTCACGTCATTTCTTTCCTCTTATATTAACGGCTTTTATAAAATTTGAATTTTTAAACTTTCATGATTAATCAAGTTCTATATTTCTTTATCGTACCAGCAAAGGTACCCAAATTTAAATACATATCAAGCGACTGTCGATTTTAGTTTATAGATTATGCGTGCGCTTCCAGACGCTGTCAAATCTTCAGGCAGGGAAGTATTTTAAAATACCTTTATTAACCCTCAGATTTGACCACATCGACTGGGTGTAGATATATCTACCCCTTATCTTGGTCGCAATCCATATACACTACATATTGCTTAATCCAAATTACTTTGCATATCAATGATATCCTTACCTTGCATACATCTCTTATTCTAATATATTTCGTATGCAGGATCTATCACATCTCCAAGCTCATCTCCTTTCATATATCACTTATGACCAACTCTTTCCTTACTTGTCAAACTTATAATTCACATTTCATTGCTATTTTCACCACTATTTTCAGTTAGTGAAAATCAGCTAACCATCATCCTCATGCCTAAGGGTATAGGCTTCACATTTTTCACTAACTTGTAAGTAATTGAAGGCGGTATAAATAAATGCGTGGCACCAGGATCAATTTAAAATAATTACTTCATTATTCACAACCAGTGCGGTATCTTTCACCACATTATATTAATCATCAATGGTGTCCTGGTCCAAGGCATACACTCACCCTCATCTAACATTTTATTTCTGTGGTAACTACCACACATCTTACACTGTTCACACTGCTACTCTGTTATACTGTTACGTAGCAGGTCGGGGTCCTCGAATCACAATACCCCTCAATAGTGTTGAAATTAAATACACTGGGGCCTCAAATCATCTTACCCCGTGACTCATCAACTCTAAGCTTTTACCAAACTACCTTTTTCCATTCTGACATCTCTGTCATTCTTTATTCTCTTTTTGTCTCAATTTCAGCCCTTACTACCTTTTTCAATCTCAGAGGCATACAACTCATGATCTTATTCACACACGGTAGTCTGCGCACTGCCTCGTCATAGGTAGCGATCTAACGGGCTAATCGGACTCTAATTGACAATCTGAGCCCTTCCATGAACTTTCAGACATCTCGACTCTCACTGTTTGTCGTGTCCGAGTCACATCTGCCCAGGAATATAAACTGAGTATCATACTCATCGATCAATCAGTTCCTCTGGGTCAGAGTAAAGAATTTCATCTGAAATTTTCTTTAAACAGTGTCCGGGATATTCTGTCACCTGAATACATCTTGAATTATGTTTCAAGTCCATTCTGGATGTCTAACTCTTAAGATGGGTCGAGCGAACTTCAATTTATGCTCCAACTCGCCCTTTAATCTCATACATATCCTGAGCAATTAGCTCGCAAAATATTCTCCACACTCCGCTCCAACCTCGCGAAGCGTATCTCAATACTGTCTGATCTCTCTGTCAGACTCTGTCCGATCTCTCTGTCGGACTCTGTCCGATCTCTTGGTCGGACTCTGTGGGGCATGCGCAACATCAGCCTCCATGTCAATCTCATCACGAGTATCATGTGGCGACTCAGTACAACTCTCGAGCCTATCTATACGGCCTCGAGCTCGTGTACTCGCCTCTCAACCATAGCAGCTAACAGTCAATGAGTCTATTCTTGCATTTAAAACCAAATTCTTAGCTGCACTTCCATCTCGATATACACAATTGTATCTAAGCAATGCACAGTACATGGGGATGAAAATTCCTTAACCACTAACACCGACTCATATCAGGCCAACTCAGCTCTGATACCATTAAACCTGTCACGACCCGAATTACCTAAAAATCAGAGTAAATTTTTCGCTTTTTCATTTATTATTTAATTCTTACCTTTCTCTCGTCGTGACCATCCTACAACACAGTTGGGCTATGATTCGGTGTTAGTCACCTCTCACTATTACCAATCCATTTTCATAATTTCATTCAATATCAGAGTTTACTATCTTGTGACTTTAACTGAATACATACATAATGGTATTCATAACACTACATCCCCGACATGATATCCATTTATAGTACTGTGCATTACATATTTAGATACAAAACCATACAAATGTGTATACCTGTCTCTCGATGGGAAGCAGCAAGCAGCGGATATTAAGCATGCAAGTCCTCAGCCGCTCAATAATTATTACAAGTGCTCTGAAAAGATGGGAAAATAAGGGGGGTGAGCAAACCACACGCTCAGTAAGGCAATTATGCAAGTAAGTAGATAGCTCCACTATCTACATGCTCATAATGCCATGCCCTTAAATCCATTTCTTTTCATTAAAATCATCAAGCACAAAGTCATGCATATTCAATGCCATAGTTCATCCAAAACTATTTGTGCATATATAAATCATGTAACTCATGCATTCAAAGCATTTTATGTGACATCATTAAATCATATTAAGCATGAATTAGATCAAGATCATGCAGTCTTTCATGCCATGTAAGACAAAACATGGATTTCAAATGAAAGCATGGAAAACTTCACATGCTACTGCATTTAAATCAAAACATTAAAACTGCAGTTAAAACTAACCCTTCCGGGTCCATCTCATAAAACAATTCAATAAAATTCATTATAAAACTCCGGTTATAAAACCACCCTTCTTTCAGGGTCACATATCATAAAATCATATGAAATCATAAATTCATCAAATCGGGGGCCTGACCCCTCCTTCGGGTCTACCCTGGTCTAACAGACCACAAGTTATATCATGTGAGACAATCAGGTAATTAACAGTAACATCGAGGACTATGGCCATATCCTAGTGATCCCTGGCAACACGGTACCTAGTGTGCGGGGTATCACACCTGAAACGGGAGGTGGGTCGTCCTACCCGCCAGAACAGCATAACACCAGGATTGCGAGGGCAAGGCTTGCTGCCTCGTGGCTAATGCCACTCCACTCCAACAATCCCCACGGTACAACGTACTCCGCGTGACATACCGGTACAAAGTACTCCATGAACCCAAGCTCAGTCAGGGGTGCCTGTAATAGGTCTTATCCACCCATATCATCTGTCTCAGAATGCACGTGTGAGCATATTATCTCACTGTGACACACAGTCTACAGGAGGCTCCAACACGGCTATATGCATGTAATATAAATCCCTGTGCGAGCGAAGCTCAAGCACGGCTCCATGCATATTCATGATATCTGAAAATCTCGTGCGAGCGAAGCTCTAGCACGGTTTCATAGAAATCAGTAAAATCTGCGTACGAGCAGCGCTCCAGTACGACTTAAACTGATTATAATTTCAATTAAAATCCACGTACGAGCAATGCTCTAGTACGGATATGCATAACAACTCAGTGAAAATCTCGTACGAGAAAAACTCCAGTACGACATTCAAATGAATTATGAAAACCATATAAAACTTTGTGCGAGCAAGCTCCAGCACAAATGAATGCTCAAGTAAATCAATTCTCGTGCGAGTTACACTCCAGCACGGCTTTATGCATAATTAAATCAAATCTCGTGCGAGTTACACTTCAGCACGGCTTCATGCATAATTAAATCAAAATAGGATGCGAGCTAAGCTCCAACATCTCTCATGCATGTCAAATCATTAAAACTAGTGCGAGCAATCGCTCCAGCACCATTTTATGCATATCACATCAAAACAAATCAAAACATGTCAAAACATGTCAAAACAGAGTGCGAGCTAGGCTCCAGCAGCTCTCATTTCACAATAATAAAAATCAATGCGAGCACCATGCTCTAGCACATTTCATGCATATGATGTCACAAGTCGGTGCGAGCAAGCGCTCAAGCACATTTATGCACTTTCACAAACGCAGATATAGTGCGAACTACGTGTCGGCACTATCTGTTTCCATATAAACTTGATAGTTGGCCGTTTTCCAAAGAAATTTTCATTTAAATATTAATAACACCTACGTAGTGTTATTTTGGGAAACTTATGCAATTATTGGCCAATCTATCGATTTACTTTGATTAAAACCAAGAAAATTCCTTAATCATATAAATCCTTAAATCATGCATTTCATGCATGTCATGCTTTCACCATCCTTAGATGAACTTCCCTCAATAGGGGTAAAATAGACATTTCACCTATTTCGATCCTTAAAATTATTTAAACCACTTTTAGGATCATTATACAATAACAGTGTATACATACATAATCAGTGTACAGAAAAACTATTAAAATTTCCCTTACCTCATTTATCTGTACAGTCTGACCTTTACATTGATGTCTCGTCACGCAGTCCGATTTGCTCCGAATCCAAATCAAATCTCCGGCACTGCGGATAAATGTTCATCAGGTCAAATACAATGCAATTAATTGTATTTCTTAATTTTCTGGGCTTAATTTAAATCATTGGGCCCGTTTACCCATATTGGATCCAATTGTACCATAATGGGCCTTAATCGGCCTTAAGCCCGTTTACCACACTTTATCGAGGCCTATTGGGCTCATTGGACCCATCAATATTGTAAGACCCGAATTTAATTAAAATACGAAAATTAAATAAGAAAAGATGGGGAAAGTATGAAGGAAGTCGGGTTAAATTAATCCCGAACACGTGCAAGGGTAAAATGGTCAAAAGACCAATGGTCGGTATAATTTCGATAAGAAAATTTAATTAAAAATATGGATTTGAGAAATCTTGGTCAATAAAGATGAAATAAATTTATTTTGGGTTAAATTGATCAAGATATTAATTTATTGGAATTAATCGGGATTAATCGGGATTTTTAGTTCGGAAGAATAATACCGAAAATAATCAAAAAATATACCGAAAAGTCACCCGGGACAATATCCCAAAAATACGGAGAAATTATACCCGAAAAAGGATTAAAATAAATTAAATTAAATTAAATTAATTAATTTAGAATAAAAAAAATAATAATTTTTGTAGATATTTGGGTATTTTAATGTATTTTAATGAATAGAAAAATAATTAAAATAAATAATAATAATAAAATTAATAAAAGAAATGAAAAAAAAGGGGGGTCGGGGAGAGAGAAAGAAAGAAACAGAAACAGAAACAGAAACGCGAAAACGAAGCCAAAATCGGAGGCTGAAGGCCGGACGACCACCGGCGATCCAATCGGCCAGGCGAAGGTCGAAAATGGAAGAGGGGAGGCCGGCGAGCATGATGGTACCGACGGTGCAGCCTACCGACGCCGGAGATCAGCGAATCGGGGGAGAGAAGTCGCGGGGGAAAGAGTTCCGATCGGCGGCGAACGGCGCCGATCTGGCCGACCCCGAACCCAGCCGAAGCTTCCCCAGGCCCAGACGATGCGTTTGGTGGTGGTGGTAGCCACCGAAACCGGCGGACGACGCCGGAAACAGCAAAAGAGGAAAATGGATCCGACGGCGAAGAGGAGAAGAGCCGGACCGGCAGCGTTCCGACGACCTCGACCCAAACTGAAGGCAGATTCGAGATGCGGACAACCCAGCGGAGCTGCTGGCGGTGGAAGCCGGCGGAGAACCGACCGGGAAGGCAGTGAACCGACGGTGAACCGACCGAACCGGAGAAAATCGGTGGCCTGAACCGGTCCGAACAGGACTGAACCGGTTCAGCCAAAAAGAGAGGAAAAAAGGAGAAAAAGGGAAAAAGAAAAAGAGGAAAAAAATTTGAAAAAAATTCCTATGATGCAATCGAGTTTCGGGTAAGTCGATAAGCGGTCAAATTGACCCGATTTAAATTTGAAATATTTTATTTAATTAATTATCGACTGAAAGTTTACCCGAAAAATATATTTAATTGTGTAGCTCGACGATTGGCATCCACCGAGGGCTTGAGACAGTCTCAATTTGCGGACTAGCATGGAATCTCGGGTAAGTGACCCCTATTTACGACAATTACCTTGTTATGCGTGATATTAATTTAATTTCCGCATAAATTGAATTGAATTATGGAAATTTAGATAAATTGTCGTAACTATTAAATTTAGCTATTCAAGAATTAGAACGAGGCCCGATAAATTATTGATGGGCCCAATGAGCCCAATAGGCCTCGATAAAGTAAAAATAAAGTGGTAAACGGGCTTAAGGCCGATCAAGGCCCATTAAGGTGCAATCGGGCCCCATAGGAGTAAATGGGCCCAACGATTTAAATTAAGCCCAGAAAAGATTAAATACGATTAAATTGCATAATATCTGACCTGAGGAATATTAATACGCAGTTTCGGACATTTGATTGGGAGCATAACGGACTGCGCGACGAGACAACATTGGGAAAGAAAAGGTCAGACTCGACAGAAAATTAAGGTAAGGGAATTCTACGGACTGCTAGAGGTAAACTCTACGAAATTTTAAATTCATATGCAGTCTTTAAAATTTATCTGAAGGGTCTAGAGGTCGAATAATAATTTTAGTGCCCCGTATGGGCAAAATTACTAAAATACCCTTGTTAAGGGTAAAATCTAAAAATTTAGGAAAAATTGGGAGGAGCAAGGACAAGAGGTTCCTGCTTGTTCTGGAGGTATTTCAACACATGCATGAGTAGGCTGGCTCACTTTTAAAGAAAAATGCATAGCATTGCATATCTTAAACGATTTGATTTCTGTGAAAACTATTTTGAGATAACTGAGCCGCCTACGTGTTTTATTTACATGTGACGTGCTAGAGCTCAGCTCGCACGATGTTTGATTTGTGTGATGCATGCATTAGTGCTGGAGCGAGAGCTCGCACTAGAGTTTATATGCATAGGTGCTAGAGTATAACTCGCACCAGATTTCATATGCTTTTTCGTGACACGGTGCGAGAGTCTAACTCGCACCAGATTTTACATGATTTTCATGACAGGGTGCTGGAGTATAACTCGCACCATATTTTTATACACGATTTTCGTGACAGAGTGCTTGAGCTTAGCTCGCACTAGTTTTATTTGATTTACTGACAGTGTTAGAGCACCGCTCGCACTACTTTCAGAGATCATACGATAAGCCGTGCTTGGAGCATCGGGTAGACTGTGTGTCACCGATTAAATTGGCCCGCACGTGCGTTTTGAGACATGGCATGAGTATAGAGATATTATATGGGTTCACGGAGTACGATGTACCGTGCAAGTAGCATGGAGTACGATGTACCGTGTGGTATCTTCGTGATACGTTGAACTTGTTGACGTTGTTGGACCACCCTTGTTAGACCACCATCGTTGTGCGTGGGCCCAAGAGGGGTGGCCATGGCCGATGGCAGGGGTTGGCCGGGCAGGGGTTGGCCGTCACAATAAAACGCATCTTCGGATGCATGAGATCGGATAAGACCGACGAGATGGAGTGACCCACCTCCCGGGCGGTTCCCGATCATGGTGAGAACCCGCACACTAGGATCCGTGTAGCTGAGGAACTCCCGAGGACAGATATGGCCATAGTCCTGGTTATTACCGTTATACAGATATTGCCTCGTCTCGCATGTCGACGATTTCGATGATTTAAACTGGGTTTTTAAACTAAATTTGCATGATGGTATTTCCATGCTTTTCAAACCCATGTGTGAATGTAAATTGATTTTTATGGGTTCGTGTGAGTCAGGATCACCCGAAGGAGGGGTCGAGTCCTGACTTTATTGTGAAATTTTTATATGAGAAATATATGATTTTGAATATTATTGCATGTTGATTTTCCGTGCAAATGTGTTTTACATAACATCATAACGCATATCATTGTTTTAAAATGTGTGGAGAAAGGGTGGTTTATGCATGGCACTACGTTCATGTAGGTAGTATGGTTACCTACTTGTTCGTAGGATTGCCTTACTGAGCTTGATGTGCTCACCCCTTTCATTTTCTCCCACAGATAATCTCCAGTTGAAGTTGCGACGACTCAGTACTGCATTCTGGATGTCCGCTGCTGCCCATCAACATAAGGTATATACACTTGTACATATTGTATCTACATAAGCATAGCACAGTAACATGTTTGTAAGTAACTTTAGGGGATGTATAAATAATGTAAACAATTATAAATGACTGGAGAAGAAATAAGTTAGATGGTAATTGAATGGTGAGACTGGCATTGACGCACAGCCCAATTATTAGTGGAGTGTGGTCACGATTCGAGGACAGGTAAGAATTCAAGTAAATAAACAAAACGCGAAAAATTAACTATGATTTTTGGGTAGTTTGGGTCGTGACAATTATTATGGTATCAGAGCACAATTGGTCTGATGTGTGTCAGTGTCAGTAATTAGAAAATTACATCCCCGTGTTACTGTGCTTAGTTAGATACAATAGTGTATATCGAGATGGGCTTGACTAAGAAATGGTTGAGGATGCAGGAATGCTTAATATGAGTCGCGTTAGATGAGATAGTGCACGAGGCAGAGGTCGTAGAGGTAGACCTGAATCTGCTAAGTCGTGCTGAGTTTGACTATGAGAATCATGATGAAATTGAAATGGAGGCTAATGTTGAGTATGCCCCACAGAGTCCGACAGAGTGATCGGACAGTATTGAGAGACGCTTCGCGAGATTGAAGCGGAGCATGAGTATTATTTTGAGGAGCTAATTGCTCAGATTATGTATGAGATCAGAGGGCGCAGCGGAGCATTGGTGGAAACCTGCTCGACCCATCTTAAGAGCTGATATGAGAAATATCTTGGATATATTCCGGTGATAAGATATCCCGGACATGATTTAAAGGAAATTTCAAGGAAAAATTTCTTACACTGCCCAGGAATACTAAATTGATTATGAGTATGAAACTCAGTTATATTCTTTGGCAGATATTACCTCGACACTATAAACAAGTGACAGTCGAGATGTCTAAAAGTTTATGGAAGGGCTCAACTTTCCAATTAGAGTCTGATTGACCCGTGAGATATTACCTATACCGAGGCAGTGCGCAGATTTGCAGTTAGGTAAATAAGAACATGAATTGCACGCCTCTGAGATTGGGAAAGGTAATGAGGGCTGAAATAGAGACAGAAAAGAGAATCGAGAAATGTCAAAGATGTTAAAATGGGAAAATAGAAATTGGTAAAAGATTTAATTTGACGAGTCATGGAGTAAGATAATTGGTAAGACCCTAGTGCATCAAATTTTGGCACTCTGGAGGGGCATTGTGACTGGAGGACCCTGACCTGCTACGAAGCAGTGTAGCAGTGTGAGCACTGTAAGCAGTGTGAGATGTGTGGTAGATACCACGGAAGGAGGGTCTATACCTACACTGTATTGATGAAAATGGCCGTTAAGTGTGGTAAGACGGACCATTGATTTTGATTGCTCAGAGTTGAGCGAGATCGCCCCACAGAAAAGGTAAAGAGACAGAGAAAAATTTCGTTGGTATAGTTGCAACGAAAAGGGAGGACATAGCCGAAGAGAAAAAGGAAAGTAGGTTGTTGGACGAAGGTGAAAGGATGTCTTGGACCAGGATGCTATTGATGTTTCATGGATGTGGTGTAAGATACCACACTTGTTATGAATAATGAAGTTCATATGTTCATTGATCCTGGTGCCACACATTTATTCGTACCGCCTTCATTCACATATAAGTGAGTAAAAGGTATGAATGCCTACATCATTGGGCACGATACTGATAAATGAGTACCCCAATAGAGGAGGATTAATAAACGGAATATGGATATAGAGATTTTAAGTAATAAAAAGGGGTGCGACAGTGAAGTTAAAGGAGCAAATAATGGTACTCACGGAATGAATAATGACAAGAGTCTCATTATAATTGATACACTAAGGAGATAATCTTTGAGATAAGATAGATTTTAAATACAAGATGTATTGGAGTAAGAGATATAACGTAGTTGTGGTTAAGTCTGAAGGTTAATAAAGGTATTTCAAAATACCTTCCCGCCTGAAGACTTGACAGCGTCTAAAAGTATATATATGTATAACCTATAACGTGAAATCGAGCGTCGTAATAGATAACTTTAGCATTAGGATACCATTACTAAGACGATAAGAATATAAAAATTCGACAATCATAAAGACTAACATAGAAAAATTTAGTAGGAGCCGTCAATATAAGAAAAGGAAATGACGCAGGTTAGTACCTGAAAACGTAAGCGGTTGAGAAGGATCTTGTACGCTTATGCGTAAATAAGTCAAGGATTAGATCGAGTTGTAATCATCATTATCGATGATATATTGGGTGTAGTTAAAGTCTAGGGCGATTTATAAGCAACAATTGGGGAAATTGCTTTTGCAGATGGTTGCTGCGAGTTCTAAAAGGATTGGGGAAATTGCTTTTGCAGATGGTTGCTGCGAGTTCTAAAAGGATATCCTTTGTTGACACGTTTAATTATGAAAACGTGGTCATGGAATGAGATAATAAATAAGATGATGGATGTGATATAAATTTCGGTGTAGTAAAGTATGAACTGACCACGTGAATAATTTCACCATACCCAACAGCTCAAGAGGTTCTCAGTGAGCATGGATACCTCAAAGTTATGAAAGGGCTGTGTATTGATGTATAATGGGAAGATAGTCAATTTTGGAGTCAGACAACTCCTTGATCACGAAATAAACTATCTGACCCATGATTTAAAGTTGGTAACAGTAGTTGTACCGAGGATATGGTACTATTATGTACATGGTGAGAAATTGTGGATATGCACTGATCATAAAGCCCGAGTATCTGTTTTTACAGAAAGAGGCGAACATGAGAATACATAGTGGGTTAGAGCTTCTGAGAGGTTTTGATTTGTGAAAAATTGTACCACCCAAGAAAGGCTAATGTGATGACTGATGCCTTGAGCATAAAGAGCCTTGGGATGGTATTACATATATGGTCAGGGAGCGTGAGCTGCTAGATGCAGTTGTGAGCCTCAGTATAGATGTGATCCCTTCTGATGATGATAGTGATTGTGTGACAGCTAGCCTGATGATTAGAACCGGATGAGAGTGCCCGGATTTGCCAGGCTTAGCGTGATGATCGATCGGATGTCGATAGTTTGAGTCTGATTCAGAAGGATACAGTGATAGAGTTCACAGTGGGTGATGATGAGTTACTGAGGATTCAGAGACAGTATGAGTGCTCCCCAGGACCACAGTTGATGAGATAGTAATGTTGTCAGAAGCTTACTCTTCGGGATATACAGTGCATACGGAAAGTAACGATTATATATATGAAATATCTAAAAAGGGTATTGGTGGTCAGATGTGGAAAGAGATAAGGTAGAGTATTAAAAGTCTGCAGAGTTATTGCAGCACCTACCTATATCGACACGGCACGAAAAATGAGAGCAAATCTCTATGAATTTTATAATGGGTTACAGAGAACCCAGGTGAATTACGAGGCTATTTGGATGATAGTCGCTAAGTTGTCTACCCACCTTCTGGTTATGAAATCCCTAAATACTCAAAGTGTGTATGAGGATTCAGGTGTAAGGAAGATTGTGGAACATTAAGTAGCGTTCCAGTGAGCCTGGTATCATATAGGGATTCCCGCTTCACTTCCTACCTCTGAGGATATTTTCAGGAAGCTATGGGAACTCGACTGAATATTAGCACAGCTTTTCATCCCCAGACAGATGGTCAGTCAGAGAGGACTGTACAGGTTCTGGAGGATCCGATGAAAGCGTGTGTCATTGATTTTATAAGCTCCTGGAATGATCAGTTGATTTCTAATTGAAGTCGCCAATAACGACAATTGGCAATTGAGTATCAGGATAACAAGATATGAGACAGTGTACGACTGTAGGGGTTATTCCCCAAATTGGATAAGAAAAAGTGGGTGACAGGTAGAAATCATTTTCGACTTTGGATAATAAGTCTCTGAGGATGTTTAGTTAAGAGTGAGAGATTAAGAACACCTCAGAGCAGATAAACAAGTATTGGAATTCACCCTTGGTGAATTAGTATGATTGAAATATTTCTTGTCCTAAGAGAATAAGGACATAGCGAACTTTTGGAAGAAAGTAAATTGAGTTGCGCTGGATGGAATATTTTGAGAGATTGGACAAGTGGGAGATAAGACCTGTAGGTTGGTGTTATCACCTGAATAAACAGGCACCCACAATGTGTCTTAGCTTTTGATGTTTCGGCAATACTATCCAGATCCAGCATAGGTGATCGAATATGAATTCCAAAAGTTCAGTTTAATGAAAATATAAGTGTATTGATAAGTCGATTCGGGCATTAAACAGGAAAGAGACAGTATTGAGGTTGAAGATCTCCCTAATTAAAGTCCTTTGATAGTAATACACTCCGGAGAAGGTCACATAAGAATTTAAGAGTATGATATGATCGATGTACCCGGAGTTGTATATGGACTCATATGAATTGGTTCTAATTTGGAGGACCAAATTCCTTAAGTGAGGGAGAGTTGTAAGACCCGAATTTAATTAAAATACGAAAATTAAATAAGAAAAGATGGGGAAAGTATGAAGGAAGTCGGGTTAAATTAATCCCGAACACGTGCAAGGGTAAAATGGTCAAAAGACCAATGGTCGGTATAATTTCGATAAGGAAATTTAATTAAAAATATGGATTTGAGAAATCTTGGTCAATAAAGATGAAATAAATTTATTTTGGGTTAAATTGATCAAGATATTAATTTATTGGAATTAATCGGGATTAATCGAGATTTTTAGTTCGGAAGAATAATCCCGAAAATAATCAAAAAATATACCGAAAAGTCACCCGGGACAATATCCCGAAAATACGGAGAAATTATACCCGAAAAATGATTAAAATAAATTAAATAAAATTAAATTAATTAATTTAGAATAAAAAAATAATAATTTTTGTAGAT
The DNA here is from genome assembly GCA_033439115.1 of Firmiana major. Taxonomy (NCBI): domain Eukaryota; kingdom Viridiplantae; phylum Streptophyta; class Magnoliopsida; order Malvales; family Malvaceae; genus Firmiana; species Firmiana major. The sequence continues at coordinate 12,326,518 of CM065898.1, read as the reverse complement.
ATTTGGGCATTTTAATGTATTTTAATGAATAGTAAAATAATTAAAATAAATAATAATAATAATAAAATTAATAAAAGAAATGAAAAAAAAAGGGGGTCGGGGAGAGAGAAAGAAAGAAACAGAAACAGAAACGCGAAAACGAAGCCGAAATCGGAGGCTGAAGGCCGGACGACCACCGGCGATCCAATCGGCCAGGCGAAGGTCGGAAATGGAAGAGGGGAGGCCGGCGAGCACAATGGTACCGGCGGTGCAGCCTACCGACGTCGGAGATCGGCGAATCGGGGGAGAGAAGTCGCGGGGGAAAGAGTTCCGATCGGCGGCGAACGGCGCCGATCTGGCCGACCCCGAACCCAGCCGAAGCTTCCCCAGGCCCAGAAGATGCGTTTGGTGGTGGTGGCAGCCACCGAAACCGGCGGACGGCGTCGGAAACAGCAAAAGAGGAAAATGGGTCCGACGGCGAAGAGGAGAAGAGCCGGACCGGCGGCGTTCCGGTGACCTCGACCCAAACCGAAGGCAGATTCGAGATGCGGACGACCCAGCGGAGCTGCTGGCGGTGGAAGCCGGCGAAGAACCGGCCGGCAAGGCAGTGAACCGGCGGTGAACCGACCGAACCGGAGAAAATCGGCGGTCTAAACCGGTCCGAACCGGACTGAACCGGTTCAGCCAAAAAGAGAGGAAAAAAGGAGAAAAAGGGAAAAAGAAAAAGAGGAAAAAAATTTGGAAAAAATTCCTATGATGCAATCGAGCTTCGGGTAAGTCGATAAGCGGTCAAATTGACCCGATTTAAATTTGGAATATTTTATTTAATTAATTATCGACTGAAAGTTTACCCGAAAAATATATTTAATTGTGTAGCTCGACGATTGGCATCCACCGAGGGCTCGAGACAGTCTCGATTTGCGGACTAGCATGGAATCTCGGGTAAGTGACCCCTATTTACGACAATTACCTTGTTATGCGTGATATTGATTTAATTTCCGCATAAATTGAATTGAATTATGGAAATTTAGATAAATTGTCGTAAATATTAAATTTAGCTATTCAAGAATTAGAACGAGGCCCGATAAATTATTGGTGGGCCCAATGAGCCCAATAGGCCTCGATAAAGTGAAAATTAAGTGGTAAACGGGCTTAAGGCCGATCAAGGCCCATTAAGGTGCAATCGGGCCCAATAGGAGTAAATGGGCCCAACGATTTAAATTAAGCCCAGAAAAGATTAAATACGATTAAATTGCATAATATCTGACCTGAGGAATATTAATACGCAGTTCCAGGCATTTGATTGGGAGTATAACGGACTGCGCGACGAGACAACATTGGGAAAGAAAAGGTCAGACTCGACAGAAAATTAAGGTAAGGGAATTCTACGGACTGCTAGAGGTAAACTCTACGAAATTTTAAATTCATATGCAGTCTTTAAAATTTATCTGAAGGGTCTAGAGGTCGAATAATAATTTTAGTGCCTCGTATGGGTAAAATTACTAAAATACCCTTGTTAAGGGTAAAATCTAAAAATTTAGGAAAAATTGGGAGGAGCAAGGATAAGAGGTTCCTGCTCGTTCTGGAGGTATTTCAACACATGCATGAGTAGGCTGGCTCACTTTTAAAGAAAAATGCATAGCATTGCATATCTTAAACGATTTGATTTCTGTGAAAACTATTTTGAGATAACTGAGCCTCCTACGTGTTTTATTTACATGTGACGTGCTAGAGCTCAGCTCGCACGATGTTTGATTTGTGTGATGCATGCATTAGTGCTGGAGCGAGAGCTCGCACTAGAGTTTATATGCATAGGTGCTAGAGTATAACTCGCACCAGATTTCATATGCTTTTTCGTGACACGGTGCGAGAGTCTAACTCGCACCAGATTTTACATGATTTTCATGACAGGGTGCTGGAGTATAACTCGCACCATATTTTTATACACGATTTTCGTGACAGAGTGCTTGAGCTTAGCTCGCACTAGTTTTATTTGATTTACTGACAGTGTTAGAGCACCGCTCACACTACTTTCAGAGATCATACGATAAGCCGTGCTTGGAGCATCGGGTAGACTGTGTGTCACCGATTAAATTGGCCCGCACGTGCGTTTTGAGACATGGCATGAGTATAGAGATATTATATGGGTTCACGGAGTACGATGTACCGTGCAAGTAGCATGGAGTACGATGTACCGTGTGGTATCTTCGTGATACGTTGAACTTGTTGACGTTGTTGGACCACCCGTTGTTAGACCACCATCGTTGTGCGTGGGCCCAAGAGGGGTGGCCATGGCCGATGGCAGGGGTTGGCCGGGCAGGGGTTGGCCGTCACAATAAAACGCATCTTTGGATGCATGAGATCGGATAAGACCGACGAGATGGAGTGACCCACCTCTCGGGCGGTTCCCGATCATGGTGAGAACCCGCACACTAGGATCCGTGTAGCTGAGGAACTCCCGAGGACAGATATGGCCATAGTCCTGGTTATTACCGTTATACAGATATTGCCTCGTCTCGCATGTCGACGATTTCGATGATTTAAACTGGGTTTTTAAACTAAATTTGCATGATGGTATTTCCATGCTTTTCAAACCCATGTGTGAATGTAAATTGATTTTTATGGGTTCGTGTGAGTCAGGATCACCCGAAGGAGGGGTCGAGTCCTGACTTTATTGTGAAATTTTTATATGAGAAATATATGATTTTGAATATTATTGCATGTTGATTTTCCGTGCAAATGTGTTTTACATAACATCATAACGCATATCATTGTTTTAAAATGTGTGGAGAAAGGGTGGTTTATGCATGGCACTACGTTCATGTAGGTAGTATGGTTACCTACTTGTTCGTAGGATTGCCTTACTGAGTTTGATGTGTTCACCCCTTTCATTTTCTCCCACAGATAATCTCCAGTTGAAGTTGCGACGACTCAGTACTGCATTCTGGATATCCGCTGCTGCCCATCAACATAAGGTATATACACTTGTACATATTGTATCTACATAAGCATAACACAGTAACATGTTTGTAAGTAACTTTAGGGGATGTATAAATAATGTAAACAATTATAAATGACTGGAGAAGAAATAAGTTAGATGGTAATTGAATGGTGAGACTGGCATTGACGCACAGCCCAATTATTAGTGGAGCGTGGTCACGATTCGAGGACAGGTAAGAATTCAAGTAAATAAACAAAACGCGAAAAATTAACTCTGATTTTTGGGTAGTTTGGGTCGTGACAAATATTTATTTAGACTCGTTCTAAATTCTCAGATAGCTTATGAATTATTTACGACAATTTATCCAATTTCTAGAATTTAATTCATTTATGCGAAAATTAAATCCGTAATTCATCAACACGCATAACGATGCAAAATTGTCGTAAATATGGGTTACTTACCCGTGATTCTATGATCGTACACAAATCGAGGCTGTCTAGAGCTCTCGTGGATGCCAATTGTCGAGCTACACAATTAAATATATTTTCGGGTAAACTTTCAATCGATTATTTATCAAATTAAATATTCCAAAAATTAAATCGATCAATTTGACCGCTTACCGACTTACCCGAAGCTCGATTGCATCACAGGAATTTTTCCAATTTTTTCTCTTTTTCTTTTTCCCTTTTTCTTCCTTTTTTTTTCCCTCTCTTTTTGGCTGAACCGGTTCGGTCCGGTTCAACCCGGTTCGGACCGCCGGTTCAGCTCGGGTCTGATTCGGTTCAACTTGGCCGGTTCAGTCCGGTTCGGCCGGTCCAGACAACATTTGGTCGTGCCGGCGCCGTCCGGCCGGTTCCCGGCGCGATTTCGGTGCCGTTCGGCGCTCCATATCCTGGGCTTCTCAAATCAGGCCTCGGCTGGGGTCGAATCGCAGCCATCGCCGGCGAATCGACGTCTCTTCCCCCGCGGCTTCTCCTCCGTTTTCGACGTTTTTCGGCCACCTCGCCGCGCGTCGCGGCCGCCTGTGGGCTCGCCTGAGGTCGGCCGACCTTCGCCGACCCTCGTTTGGGGCCCTTGGCCGCCGGTGGTGGCCCTTCTTCCTCGGTCGGCCTTCGCGGCTTGTTTTCTGCTTCATTTCGTGTTTTCTCCCTCTGTCTCTGCAGATTGCATTTTCGTTTCCTTTTTTTTTTTTTTTTAACATTAACTTTTAATATTATTTTATTCAATAAAATAATATTAAAATGCATAAATATCCTTAAAAAATTATATTTAATTCATTTAATCTGTAAATAATTTTCTCAGTCCGATTTTACCTTTTCGGTATATTTTTCGATTATTTTCGAGATTATTTTTCGATACAAAAATCTCGGTTTATTCCAATAAATTCATATATTGATCAATTTAACCCGAAATTTAATTATTTCTTCATCATTGATCAAGATTTCTCATTCTCATATTTTTAATTAAATTTTTTTTGTCCCGATAAATATCGAATTTTGGTCTTTTGACCATTTTACCCTTGCACGTATTCAGGGATACCATTTTAATCCTTTTGCATTTTTAAATGCACTCAAAAAATATCGGGTCTTACAAAAATAACTCTTTTTTGTCAACTAAAGTACAATTTTCATAAAAAAGTATTTTAAGAGTAAAATTTTAAATGTATCATATCATTTAAATAAAATTTAAAATTATTTTAATATATTTTTTAAAAAATATTGATAAATTTTATGAAATAAAGAAATTTTTTTTTTGAGAGAATAAAGAAAGTGAAAAAGTAAAGAAATTTATTATTTATTGTTTGTTTTGGCTTAAATAGACATGGAGTTATTTGATTCTTACGTGTCATTCAAAGAGAATATTCATGTAAGTATCTATGTAGGCATTTTTATCAAATTTAATATGTAACTTGTAATATAATATATATTAATTTGTAACCCGTGCGATGCACAAATTTTTTTGACTTAAATATTTCTCTAAATAATTATTCAATTTTGTTTTAAATATATTATAATAATTATTACTTAATTGTTGTCAAAAAAATAATTATTATTTAATTCATTTACTTACCTTATACCTTTTTTATTATATACTCTGAATTGTATTGTAGTTATTATTATTTTATTAATTTTTTATTCTTTATCCCCTTATATTCATTTCTTTTATTTTTTACACATTTATCATTATTATTATTATTATTAGTATTAAACTTTTTAATTTTCATTTATCCTTTCATCATTTAATTATTCCTCATTTTTATCTATTATTATGTAATTTTTTTATAATAATAATAATAAGAAGAAGAAAGACAATTAAAATCATAAAGAGAGAATAAAACAAAAAAAGAAAAAAAATGGAAATACCAATTTTAAGGTTGTTACTCGAGTATTGGATAGTTAATCCAAGCCGTAAAATTTAATCTGGGTTATAAAAACTCTCCATTTTTTTTTTTTTTAGTTTTCCCATTATTTCCAAAACAAATTTATAGACCTTTGAAAACCTCTTTCCCGAAACTGAACTTGGGTTTCGACTGGCTACCGCACCTCAGTTGATCGTCGCCACACGTGATTACCAAAGTTTCCTCAAGCTTTTAGAACCACTTTTGACAGCTCTCTTTACCCAAATATCAAGCTAAAAACTCCTGAAGTCCTATCTTTTACTTTAGATCTAAATTTGAAATGCTTCTAAATGTTATCGCCACCTTCAGCCAATGAACCATCTTCTGAAAACGTCTCCTTAGACACACCATGAACTATCTTCTGCCTAGAATTTTCGCTGCTACTTGTGTATATATGTTGTTCCCTGTTTGGCTTTTTTTTTGCTGCTATTTTCTCTGTGTTGTAGTCTTTGACCTTTTCTTTACATGATTCTGACTTCAGCATTTCTCAGCTACTTTTATGTATGTTGTGTGTGTGCCAATTTTAATGCCAAAATTGTTTCCGTCTATTGATTTTTAATTTTTAACTGAAAATAAAAAAAATAGATAAAATAAGTGACAATACAAAATTTAAATAATTAAGGTGTAATTGTACTATCATGATTTACTCCACGATTATTGCTAACTTTACTTGAGGGAGGGAGTTATATAATGCTAAAAGAGCTTTCTTTATTTTCTACACGCATTAAGTGAGTTTAGCTAATGGCAGAAAATAAATAAAATAAAAGATAATAAAAAATTTAAATGAGATATAAGTGATGTCATCATGATTTACTCCACATTTACTAGTGCACTTACATAACCTATTAAAGGGGGAGAAAATTGATGTTTTATGTGTACTTGCTGTCTATTGATGGTTAATATGTTGCTTACGGTCATTAAAATAAACTAAAAATTCTAGTGTACACATAAGCAAAAAATTATTATAATGTAATATATATATATATATATGATGTGTAGATAACTCTGACTATGTACTCGGACAAAGTATATAATCATATAACTGTACAAATGGAAATAAAAATATTCTCTATTAAATGTGATCGAAAAAAATTTGTGATCATTAATACCAGTGCTCAGAAGTTTAGACTGCAACTTCACTTACCGAAGATTTACTTGAAAGAGAGCCTTTAACCTGACTAAAGAGGGAAAAAAATGGAGGGGGCTCACTTGAAGTTCTCTTAGTGAAGGATCTCTTTCTCTATAAGTAGTTCTACAACCTGTGCCACATGCTCTTTACTTCCTTTATTAGTTGCACTAAAAAAATGCTGTTAATGTTTGCTAACTATATTTTTCATTAACTATGTGTTGGATAATTTGGTCTTTTTGAAAAGATTTTTATCCCACATTGGTTAGATTTTTTATCTTTTTTATTTAATTATTTTGGGTATTTAATCCTTACTTGGAAATTTCCAAATTTTCTCTTGATTTACTGATCAAACATTATCTTGATTTTCTTCTAGATTTGCTGGTCAAATATCTTGATTTGCTCAATGATTTTCAGGTCAAATATCTTCCTAATTTTCTAATGATTTCCTGGTCAGAATATCCTCTCCTAATTTGGTCATAATTTTTGCTATAAAAACAGGGTTACAGAAAGATTTCAGAACACAACTTCTTCACTTTTTATCTTCTCTACTTTCCCTGCTTCTTTGTGTCCTTGTTGTTTTTCAAGTTGGATTGATTTTCTTTCTTTTTCATTCTTGCTATTCTAGTTCCCTAGGTAATCCTAGAAAAGCCTGGTGAAATGGATTGCATCTTTTGGTGAAATAATCCTCAAAGACAGTACAATCACAACATGCCTCTGGTTTTATTTTCTTACTGTTTTTTGCTTCTACCTATAACAATCTTAAGGATTATTTTCACAATGGAAAATGCCAACAACAACACTACTGCTGCTGCCACCAATTCTGCCATACTTATTGCTGCTAACGTTGGTCTTACCATGTCTACTGTTGTCCTTGGTTCTACCATGCCTGCTGTCATAAGGTTATTCTCTCCTATAGAACAGTTCCCAGTGATGGCCTAAGTTTTTCCACAACTTAGTCAACCAATCTCCACACTTGACCCAAATACGGGTTAATACGCAGCGATATCACACTCGAGCAAGTAAACGACTAACCAAAGAATACTTAAATAGTAAAGAACACTTAAGCTTTCAAGAGAAGAACCCTTTTATTAATCCGCAACAAAAAGGAATACAACTTGCAGAGAAGACCACTCTCTATTTTTCTCTCTTGCTCTCTTAAATTAATACATTCTACCCCATCCAATGGGGTTTATATAGGCAAGTGATGACATCCTACTCACATAGGTACTAGAGTTTGATTACAACTTAAACTCTCTAAGATTAATTCCCACTAGAATTAGGACTCTCCGAATGATAGCCACCTCAATGCCCTTAAAAGATAAGGTCCTTAATATTCACCAGTGATATGGTCTGCTAAGACTTATCTGCTCGTCTCGGTTCGTGGCCTGTAATCTTCCTTATCTCCGATTTATAAGGTTCATGCTGCTTGGCTTTCGCGCATGTCTCCACCGACTGCACAATTCTCGCTATGGTCGTTACCCACTCACATGGTTCACGTATCTTAGTGTTAAGCAGGTTCACCCGCAACCCGTTTTTCACGATCATCGTCTGTTAGTGTCTTAGTGTCAAGCCTAGTAAGCTACCTAGGCCAAGTACTTGTCTTGCCTGTTTGGTGCGGGCCCCGTCGCGTCCTGTGCAAGGCTTTTCCCGCTCCCCGCACTCGTCACAGCGCCCTCAATGTAACCTTTGCGAGTTGGGTGCCAAGTTAAGTATTTTGGGTCTAACAAACCTTCCCCCCGTCGGAGGAAGCCGATGCCCTCATCAGAATGAGCTCTAAATATGCCTTGATCTCATCCTCGAATTGCCACAAAGAAGTATCTTTCTTCCAAGTAGCATCTGCCTCACTTCCACCCTCCCACTGCACTAAGTAGTAGGTTCTCTGATTCTTCATACTAGCTCTTTCAACCTTGTGGTCGAGTATCTTAACCACCTTCTTCTCGAAATGGCTTCTCACAGTGGGTGGAGCCTTTCTCACTTGTTGCCTTCTTGGATCAGCATCTTCATGGTAAGGCTTCAAAAAGCTCACATGGAAAGTAAGATGTAGCTTCATCCTCTTAGACAGTTTCAGTTGAAAAGCCATCGTGCCTACCCGCTTCACAATTTCAAATGGGCCATCGCATTTTTGTACTAGACCTTTATGAAACTGTTTGTCTGTGGCTTTTCTCCATATCTGAGGTGTCAGTTTGAGCAACACCTTGTCACCCACTTCGAACTCTAGTGGTCGCCTATGCTGGTCCACATACTTCACCATCCTCCTTTGTGCCTTTTTCAAGCTTTCCCTAGCTTGGTCCATCAACTCCTGACGGTCTCACATAAATCTATACGTCGTTGGGCACTCCCCTTGGAACTTAGTCTTTGTTATCTCCAAAGGTGTAGCTGGTTGATGTCCAAATACCAACTCGGCTGAACTCAAACCCGTAGAAGATGATTTATGCATGTTGTAGCAAAACTGTACGGAATCAAGCAAACTCACCTAATTCTTTTGGCTAGCAGTCACATAATGCCTCAAATATTCTTCTAACAAAACATTAATCTACTTCATCTGGCCATTTGTCTATGGATGATTAGCCATAGAAAACTTTAATTCTGAACCCATCAACTTGAACAAGTAAGTCCAGAATCTCCTAGTAAACCTGTTAAGTTAATATATTTTGAAATGACAAAACAGTAATTCAATAATGCATATTATAAATCTAGAAATGTTTTAAACATGTTAAGAGTTTAATTAAATACATGTCATTGTCAGAAACTGGGTATTAAAGGATGAGAGATCGATCTCCTGGGTTTTCAAATATGAGAGATCGATCTCATGAGAATATGAGATCGATCTGCTAAAGGATTAAAAACTCAAAGAGCATATATAGGATGTTGAGGAAGAAGAGATCGATCTCTAGGGGTTATGAGGTCGATCTTTAAATTACAGGATGCCTATGAGATCGATCTGGTCAAGAAAGAGATCCATCTCCTCTAAGGTAAAGGTTAAAAGTATTAGATCGATCTGTAGATCGATCTATTTTCAAACAGAGAGCTTATCAGATTGATCTCATATGGATAGAGATCGATCTCCTCAAAGTCAGAGAGTTTAGGAGATAGATCTAGGGTGATTAGAGATCGATCTCCTCTCTACGAGAATGCTTGCTAGATCAATCTGGAGATCGATCTTGCTTCAAACAGAGAGATTAGAAGATCAATATGATGGTTCGATAGATCGATCTTCACTAACATTTTTCAAATTATAAGATCGATCTCTATAAATATGAGAACGATCTCCATGCTTCAAGTTGCTTTGTAATTGTAGGAATTTAAACTAAGAGATCGATCTGGTCATAATGGAAGATCGATCTAGTACTCTACTGGAAGTTTTCAACGGCTCTTTCTGCAAAATCTTCAACTGGAAAAATAGCATTAAATACTTCAACTACCAATCCTACTGTATAAAACCAAGCATTGAAGACACTGGATAACAAGAGACTTGTGCTGCAAATTCTGAATATTCTCAAGAGATCATTCTCTAACATTCTCCTTGTCTTCAATCATCATATTGATTGTATTGTGTTAAAAAGCTTGTGTAGAAGTTATTTTCCTACCCACAAAAGAAAGTTTCTATTTGTATTCATCTTTAATCCAAGAGAGAAGAGGAGAGTTCCTCTGTGAGATAATTTTTTAAGGGGTGAATACTCATCTTTGTAAAAAGGGGTAGAGAGGTTATTCTTTAACCTTAAAAAGGGAATTTGTATCAACTATTGAGATAGTGAAAGAAAGCTTTTGACAAGAAGGTCAAGAAGAGAGGACGTAGGCAAGCGATTGGCTGAACCTCTATAAATTACTGAGTTTGCTGCTTCCTTCCCTTATCTCCTTTAATTTATTACACTGTACTTTATTGCTTATTCTGTGATTACTTGCAATAAGATTCAATTAAGTTGTAAACTTAGCATTATCTTTAGAAAACTGATTCACCCCCTCTTGGTAGAGCCAACAATTGGTATCAGAGCGCGAACTCTTTGATCATTAAGGAATAACTTCCTAAGAGTTAAAAACGATCTAATGGCTCATAGCAATCAGTCTAGTAGGAGAGGGGCACTCTATAGTTAGGCTTCCTATGTTCAATGATGAACATTATGCTTATTGGAAAACTAGAATGATGCTTTTCATTCAAGCAAATGATTATGAGGTATGGAGGATTATAACTAAAGGTCCTCAAATCCCAACTAAAAGGATAGAGGGAAGAGATATCCCAAAAGAAGAAGATGAGTGGGATTCTAATGATGTAAAATGTGTTCAGCTAAATGCAAAAGTCATGCACACCTTATTTTGTGCGTTAGGGCCCAATGGGTATAATAGAGTCTCAGGTTGTGACAATGCCAAACAAATTTGGGACAAATTGGCAATTACTCATGAAGACACTACTCAAGTAAAGGAGACTAAGGTAGGAATGCTCACACATGATTATGAGCTATTTAGGATGAAAGAAGGTGAGTCAATTAGTGACATGTTCATTAGATTTACTGATGTAATAAATGGACTAAAGTCCTTAGGCAAAATCTATTCAAATATAGAAATGGTTAAGAAAATCTTGAATAGCCTACCGAAATCTTAGGAAGCTAAAGTAACAGCAATTGAAGAGTCCAAAGACCCCTACACACTATCATTAGATGAATTGATAATGTTGAGTTAATGTATTTTGAAATGACAAAACAAAGTTAATACAATAATGTTAAAATGGTATACAAACATGTTTAGAAGATATCAGGACCAGAACTTAGAGTTCTGCTGATGAGAGATCGATCTGAGGTGTGAGAGATCGATCTCCTGGGTTTATACTTGATGAGAGATCGATCTCATGATGGAAGAGATCGATCTGGCAAGCCTTAAAACGGTGTGAAGGGTTTAAGGTAAAAAGAGATCGATCTTCCAGGGTTAAGAGATCGATCTCCTCTAAGTCAGAGAACTTAGGAGATCGATCTGGTAAGGAAGAGATCGATCTGCTCAAAGTCAGAGAGCTTAAGAGATCGATCTGGTGTATTGAGAGATCGATCTTTCCTCAAACAGAGAGGATAGGAGATCGATCTGGATATTCGACAGATCGATCTGCCTTCTCATACTCTAACTGAGAGATCGATCTGGTAACCTATGAGATCGATCTCCCTGTGTATTTATGCTTTGATCTTGCAGGATTCAAAACTAAGAGATCGATCTGGCCAAGATAAGAGATCGATCTGTCTGACCACTGGAGGTTCCCAACGGCTATTTTCTTCAAATCTCAACGGGAAAAACTGCATTTAATGCTCCAACTACCCAACCTTCAGTATATAACCAAGCATTGAAGACAAAGCAAAAAAGAGAGACTATTGCTGCACATTCCAAACATTCAAAAGCTTTAATTCCATTATTCTTTGTGTCCCTATTGATTATTGATTGAGAATCATTGTAAAAGCTTAAGTGCAAAATAGCTACACTTGTCCTACCACTTTAAAGCATTAAATTGTATTCAGTCCTATCTTAAAAGAGAAGAGGATTGTTCCTCAGTGAGAGTATATTGTAAGAGGCTGAATACTTTTTCTGTATTGCCAAAGGTAGTGAGGTTATTCCTTAACCTGTAAAAGGAAATTTGTAAACTCTATTGAAAGAGAGAAAGAATCCACTTGACAAGAAGGTCAAGGAGAGAGGACGTAGGCAAGAGTTGGCCGAACCTCTATAAGTCGCTGTGTTTGTTTCTCTTTCCCTCTCTTTGCATTAAATTGTTATATTGCACTGTTTTATTCATTATCATTTGTGTTTAAACTGCGATTAATTTAAAATCTGCCATAATTGTTAGAAAACCGATTCACCCCCCCTCTCGGTAGAGCCAACAGATAAGGTCACTACTCACATATGAAATGAAATTAAGGGGAAATGAAGAGCCACCCAAGAAAGTAGGAGTAGCTTTGAAATCCACTACTCAAGAAGATTTGAAAGAGAATAAAAATGAGAGTGGTAATGAAGAAGATTTCGAAATGGCAATGTTTACCAAGAGATTTAACAAATTTATGAGAATGAGAGCAAATGGTAGTGGTAGGAGAAACTACAAGAAAGAACAAGAAGAACTAGGTAGAAAAGATACCATTGTATGCTATGAATGCAAAAAACCTAGACATATTAAATTTAACTGCCCTCTTCTCAAAAGATCAAGTGATAGGAATCACAAAAAGAAGGCAATGATGGCAACATGGAGCGATAGTGATAGTTCCGATGATAATTCAAATGAGGATATTGCCAACTTATGCTTCATGGCAATTGAAGATGAAAGGGTAACTTCAGATCTCAATGAGTACTCTTTTGATGAACTACAAGATGCATTTAATGATCTTGCATTAGAATATGAATGCATGAATTTGAAGTACAAAAAATTAATCTCTAAACTAAAGAAAGAAAATGAATTAATACTAAAGGATAACATAGAATGTGAAAAGAGATTAGAAAGTACAAATCTTGAAATCCATGACCTAAAAGAAAAGAATACTAACTTACATAATTCCTTTACTAAATTTTACATGGGTCAACAAAAACTAGATAACATGCTAGAAACTCAAAGGGTTTTCTTTGATAAAAATGGGTTAGGATATGATGGAAAAAGTGGGGAAACTCACCTCAAAAGTTTCTTAGCTAGAAAGAATATGCATAAATTCTCAACTACTTGCTCACATTGTAATAAAAAAGGGCATGCATCATATAGTTGCAATGTGAAGATGACCACATTTAGAGGAAGGAGAGTTAGAAGAATTTGGGTCTCAAAAGAAGTAGTTAATTCAAAAGACATGAATGTAATATTAAAATGGATCCCAAAGGGATCAAGAATTCTATTCACTAACTCCAAAGGACCCAAGAAAATTTGGGTACCTAAGACAAATGTTTGAATGTTGATTATAGGTAATTGAGCATTGCTACAAGATAAAAACAAAGGAAGCTTGGTACTTGAATAGTGGATGCTCAAGACACATGACCGGTGATAGAAACCACTTCAACTCGTTCAAATCAAAAGTTGGTGGAGAAGTCACATTTGGGGACAACTCCAAAGGCCAAGTTGAAGGAAGTGGATCAATTGGTAATAACTATTTCTCACTAGAAAAGGTTTTACTTGTTAGAGGTCTAAAACATAATTTGCTAAATATTAGTCAACTTTGTGACAAATGTTACAAAGTAATTTTTGATTGCTTGAAGTGTCATGTAATAGATCCTAAATCAAATAAAGTTCTTTTTCTAGGATATAAACAAGGTAACATATACATTGTTTATCTAAATGAACTTAAAAATGAAAATGTATGCCTTATGGTAGATAAAGAAAAAGAACCTTGGTTGTGGCATAGAACAGGGTTCCAAATAGCGACCGCGACACGGAGTCGTGACCGTTATTTAGGGGTTTTGGTGGCAGCCGCCACCGCTTTTGATAAAAAAACGGGTGTGAACCAATTTCACACCCGTAACGAAATAAAACCAGGTTAATAACGGCAACAGTAGCATACCACATGCAAAACACATTCAGAATCCATAAACAAACAAGAAAAAAACAGAGTTAAACTACAAGTGAGAGGACGATGAAGGAGAAAGGCAGAAAGCTGTTTTGCCTTCTTGAAAAGTGAGAGACCGATCGATTGAGGGTCGTCGAAACAGGACAGGAGCGGGTCGACAATGGGAGCCAGAAGAGGAAACAGAACCGGATCTGGTCTGGAAAGGAAAGGGGAAGGGAAGGGGAAGGAGAAGGAAACCGAAGTAACAACCAGAAAAAAAGAAACTGGGTGACTGGGTTCGAGGGAGGGGGGGGGGGGGTTGGGAAGGTGTCGGCTCGGTGGGTATGAAATTGGGTGACTGGGTTGAAGGGAGGGGGGAGAGGGAAGGTGTCGACTGAAGGAAACTGAAGCAAAATACCAGAAAAAATGAAACTGGGTTTGGGGGCAGGGGTAGGCTTGGGTTTAAAAAAATATTTAATAATTAAATTAATATAATTTTTTATTTAGTATAATTTGTTTGTAGTTAAGTTTTTTAATTAGTATAATGTTTTAATTAGTATAATTAATAAAATTTCTTAGAAGTTAATTTTTTTAATTAGTATAATTAATATAATTTTTTAGTAGTTAATTTTTTTCAATTAGTATAATTTTTTAATTAATATAATTAATATATTTTTTTAAGAAGTTAGTATTAATTACTAATTTTGTAAGTAAATATTTACTAATTATTTTAAAAAATGTTCAGTAATTATCTTAAACGTTTAGTAATTATCATAAATTACTTTAAAAATTATAAAATAAGACTAATTATGATTATAATTGCAAATAATATATTTTGGGTGAAGTTGTGTGAATTAAAAAAAAAATCACGACCACGATAGCTGTAATGACCGCGATGGTCTCCGCTATATCCGCAACCGCGACAAACGCAACGCAACCGAAAATGAGACCTCGACCACAATTTAAATCCCTGACATAGAAGACTAGGTCATGCTAGCATGCATGTATTATCTAATCTAGCTAGAAAAGACCTTGTTGTAGGATTACCTAAGTTATCTTTTGACTATGACAAAATTTGTGAAGCTTGTGTCAAGGAAAAACATAAAAGGACAATATTTAAACCTAAACATAGTGTATCAACCACTAGACCTCTTCAATTACTTCACCTAGATCTATTTGGACCAACTAGAACTACAAGCCTAGGTGGTAAGCATTATGGGTTTGTGATTGTAGATGATTACACTAGATTCACTTGGGTATTTTTCTTAAGAGTAAAGAATGAAGCCTTAGAAAAATTCATTGTCTATACAAAAGTAGCCCAAAATGAAAAAGGTTACACTATAACCAGCATTAGAAGTGATCATGGCAAGGAATTTGAAAATATTGGTTTTGATGAATATTGCAATGATCAAGGAATTAGTCATAATTTTTCAGCCCCTAGGACACCACAATAAAATGGGGTAGTTGAGAGAAGAAATAGAACATTAGAAGAAATGTCTAGGACAATGTTGTGTGAAAATAATTTACCTAAATATTTTTGGGCTGAAGCTATAAATACATCTTGCTATATCATTAATAAAGCCATGATTAGACCAATTTTAAAGAAAACCCCTTATGAGCTTTACAAGGGAAAGAAGCCTAATATTAGCTATTTTCACCCTTTTGGTTGTAGATGCTTTGTCTTAAATAATAGAAAAGATAACTTAGGAAAATTTGATGCCAAGAGTGATGAAGGGATCTTTTTAGGATACTCCTTGAATTCAAAGGCATATAGAGTATATAACAAAAGACCCTTGATGGTAGAAGAATCAATACATGTAATATTTGATTAGTCAAACGATGCATCTAAAGGTTCAACCAATGATGAGGATATTGAAATATTTGATTAGACCTCGAAAGATTCCTCAAAGATAGAAGATGATCTATTAGAAAAAGTTGACGTTAATAAAGAGGATGAAGAAGAACTTGAAATACTAGAAAGAGAGTCTAAAGCACCAAGAGAACTAAGATATGTCAAAGATTGTGAAATTGTAGGTGATCCAACTCTTGGAGTTATAACAAAGTCCTCTCTAAGAAATGTATGTCAATATATAGCCTTTGTATCTTAAATTGAACCAAAGAATGTCAAAGAAGCTTTAGATGACAATAATTGATTTTTAGCCATGCAAGAAGAACTAAATCAATTTGAAAGAAGCAAAGTATGGAATTTAGTCCCTAGACCTAGTGATCACTCTATAATTGGAACTAAATGAATTTTCAAAAACAAGATGGATGAAAATAGTGTGATCATAAGAAATAAGGCTAGGCTAGTTACACAGGGCTATAGGCAAGAAGAAGGAATAGACTATGATGAAACTTATGTACCGGTAGCTAGATTAGAAGCAATAAGAATGCTACTTGCTTTTGCATGCTATAAAAACTTCAAATTATATCAAATGGATGTGAAGAGTGCATTTTTAAATGGCTTCATCAATGAGGAAGTTTATATTGAGCAACCTCCCGGTTTTTAAAGTCCTGAATTTCCTGAACATGTCTTCAAACTTTCTAAGGCACTTTACAGTTTGAAACAAGCTCCTAGAGCATGGTATGAAAGACTTTCAAAGTTCTTAATAGAAAAAAGGATTTTCAAGAGGAAAAGTAGATACCACTCTGTTTATCAAAAATAAGAATAAAGATTTACTAGTTGTTCAAGTATATGTAGATGATATTATTTTTGGATCAACTAATGAATATCTATGTCAAGAGTTTGCTAAGATCATGCAAGGTGAGTTTGAAATGAGCATGATGGGAGAGCTCACCTACTTCTTGGGATTTCAAGGGAAGCAAACTAAAGATGGAACCTTCATCAATCAAGCTAAATATACTAAAGATCTGCTCAAACGATTTGGAATAGATAACTGTAAACCTCAAGCAATTCCAATGGGCACCAACATCAAGCTTGATAAAGATGAAAGTGGTAAGTGTATAGATACTAAACTATATAGGTCTATGATTGGTTCATTGCTTTATCTTACTGCAAATAGACCTGATATTTTGTTTAGTTTATGTCTATGTGCTAGATTTCAATCTTCTCCTAGAGAGTCACACTTACTAGCTACAAAAAGGATCTTTAGGTATCTTAAAGACATACTCTCTCTAGGACTTTGGTACCCTAAATATTCCACCTTTGCTCTTCATGCTTTTTCTGATGCGAATTTTGGAGGTTGTAAAATAGATAGAAAAAGCACTTCGGGAACATGCCAATTCTTAGGGAATAGACTAATCTCATGGTTCTCTAAGAAACAAAATAGTGTAGCACAATCCATAACAGAAGCAGAATATATAGTAGCTGGTAGTTGTAGTGCTCAAGTGTTGTGGATTAAACAACAAATGAAAGATTATGGTGTAGACATGAAGCAAGTTTCAATCAAATGTGATAATACCAGTCCATTAATCTCTCTAAAAATCCAATCCAACACTCTAGAACTAAACATATTGAGATTAGGCATCATTTCCTTAGAGATCATGTACAAAAAGGAGATATAATTCTAGAATATATTGATACTTTACATCAAATAGCTGATATCTTTACCAAACCTCTTGATAGAGATAGGTTTTGTGTTCTTAGAGGTGAATTAGGACTTATGAATGCTCCTTAAGATTTATTGCCCTCAAAACTTTGATTTCAAATTGATTTGCAACTGAATTTTCAACTCATTTACTGGGTAAAAAGTATGAGAGATCGATCTCCTATCACTATAGATCGATCTTCATGCTCCAAATTGGCCTAAAGCAGTAAGGTTCAGCTAAGCAGATCGATATTCTATCCCATAAGATCGATCTCCTTAAGCTTTTGTATTTTACAGATCGATCTCTGCATTTGGCAGATCGATCTCCTTCAGCCTTTATAAGTTACAGATATATCTCTGCAATTGGCAGATCGATCTCTTAAAACATCAGATCGATCTGGTACCTCGACAGATTGATCTCCTTAGCCCTGGACTATAAATACTGCTTCAAAATTCTCAAATTTCAAAAAGCTAAATCTCAAATCCCTAACCCTCTGTCGCGCCTCCTCCTTTGATTTCTCTCACAGATCGATCTTTGGTAAGGTTCTCATCCAATCTTTTTCATCAATCTTCATTCTAGTAACCTACATTGTCGAATTTTCTTCAAAAATTCCTTTGTTTTTTTTTTTTGCTTAAATCATCATTAGGGCACTTATTGAACTATTCCATTGCCTAGGATATTGTTAGAGAACCATTTAGAACCATCTTAGGTTACTTGTGACTGATTTGATAATGCCTTGTATTAAGAGAGCTGTCAACAAAGAGTCTAGATCCTCTTCCTCACAACCACCCACTGCCTCTTCTGTCACCACCTTTAGCAGGTGTTTTCAAACACATGCAAAAAGAAAGCGATATGAAGAGTATTTCTCTACCATGCCCATAAAACACTGGAGGACAATTGACTTTTCATTCCTAAATCGTATAGACTTCCCATTTTTGTCAAAAATAGAAGAATTTGGTTGGCTTCCATTTCTCAAGATAAACACACCTGCACCTCCAAACATTATTAGAGCATTCTTCTTAAACGCTGAGCTTGTCTATGACCCTGACAATACCTGTTAGATTCTAGGTTTCAAAACATTCGTCATGACCAAAACAATTTTCGTAAACACCAATCTTTTAGTCCAAGTGTTTAGGATTGAGGATAATGGTTTAACTGATGAAGAGGAAGAGGTACCACTCGAATTTAACCTGCCTGGAGATAAGGCTAGTGACCTACCCATGCACCCTAGGTTACTACACCTTATAATCTCATGGAACCTCAGACCATTCGGTACCCGATATTCTACAGTCAGAAAACTAGACCGTTTTTAGTTCCACTATCTTCACACTTCTCAAGACTAAAAACTGAATCTAGTCCACTTCATCTACGAAGACTGGCTAAAAATCGTGTGCAGACAGGCCTCCACAATAGTCTTCCCTCAACCTCTTGCATACCTGCTCCAAAAACTCAGGGTCGACTGCTCTTGTGAGACCAGTGAAGTGCCTTCTGCAAAGAGCGTTTTGAATATTAGGACACTTCACCATATGGCGTATTACAAAGACTTCCAAGGTCAGTGGAGGAAGAAACACGAAACTCATCATGAGGCATCCATGGAAGAGGATATACCAGCTGAGCCTACCGCACCGTCTACTGAGGTTCCTTCTTCATCCACTGCTCAGCCTACTGCGCCTGCCTCATCATCTGACGCAATGGAATCACTTATGGCTATGGTTGTGGAACTTAATAGGAAGATGGATGAAGGTTTTGCAAATCTTCATGGCACTCAGCAGGCCATGTTTGATGAGTTGCAGGTCACCCGCACACGAGTCGAAGAACTTTTGGAGCAATTTTCTCTTCCATCTTAGGCCATGCATGTTTAGATTATCCTTGATGTGTTGTTATTTTGAGACATGATTGATTGACCATTTATCTTTATATATTTCGAAATGACAGAATATATTTTGAGACATGTGTTGATATTATGCTTAGTGATTTGTTGATATATGATACATGGTTTTATGCCTTGGTTGCCATTGATATGACAAAAAGGGGGAGAAGAGAATATGTTAAGAAAGAAAACATGTTAAGGGGAGCTTAAATTAAGGGGGAGTTAATGAGAGCTTAAATTAAGGGGGAGTCAACGGGAGCTTAAATTAAGGGGGAGTTAACGAGAAAGTAAATTAAGGGGGAGTTTTTGAACAAAGAGGAAGCTTTTGAAACCAGAAAACTGGATGCATAATGTTAAGAGGGAAACTAAACATGTTTATAAAATTAATTTATTGAATAAGTTTTGTCATATCAAAAAGGGGGAGATTGTTAAGTTAATATATTTTGAAATGACAAAACAGTAATTCAATAATGGATATTATAAATCTAGAAATGTTTTAAACATGTTAAGAGTTTAATTAAATACATGTCATTGCCAGAAATTGGGTATTAAAGGATGAGAGATCGATCTCATGAGAATATGAGATCGATCTGCTAAAGGATTAAAAACTCAAAGAGCATATATAGGATGTTGAGGAAGAAGAGATCGATCTCTAAGGGTTATGAGATCTATCTTTAAATTACAGGATGCCTATGAGATCGATCTGGTCAAGAAAGAGATCGATCTCCTCTAAGGCAAAGGTTAAAGGTATTAGATCGATCTATGTTCAAACAGAGAGCTTATCAAATCGATCTCATATGGATAGAGATCGATCTCCTCAAAGTCAGAGAGTTTAGGAGATTGATTTAGGGTGATTAGAGATCGATCTCCTCTCTACGAGAATGCTTGCTAGATCGATCTGGAGATCGATCTTGCTTCAAACAGAGAGATTAGAAGATCGATTTGATGGTTCGACAGATCGATCTTTACTAACATTTTTCAAATTATAAGATCGATCTCTACAAATATGAGATCGATCTCCATGCTTCAAGTTGCTTTGTAATTGCAAGAATTTAAACTAAGAGATCGATCTGGTCATAATGGAAGATCGATCTAGTACTCTACTGGAGGTTCCCAATGGCTCTTTCTGCAAAATCTTCAACGGAAAAAATAAAATTAAATGCTTCAACTACTAATCCTGCTGTATAAAACCAAGCATTGAAGACACTGGATAACAAGAGACTTGTGCTACAAATTCTGAATATTCTTAAGAGATCATTCTCTAACATTCTCCTTGTCTTTAATCATCACATTGATTGTATTGTGTTAAAAAGCTTGTGTAGAAGTTATTTTTCCTACCCACAAAAGAAAGTTTCTATTTGTATTCATCCTTAATCTAAGAGAGAAGAGGAGAGTTCCTCTGTGAGATAATTTTGTAAGGGGTGAATACTCATCTTTGTAAAAGGGGGTAGAGAGGTTATTCCTTAACCTTAAAAAGGGAATTTGTATCAACTATTGAGATAGTGAAAGAAAGCTCTTGACAAGAAGGTCAAGAAGAGAGGACATAGGCAAGCGATTGGCCGAACATCTATAAATTACTGAGTTTATTGCTTCCTTCCCTTATCTCCTTTAATTTATTACACTGTACTTTATTGCTTATTCTGTGATTACTTGCAATAAGATTCAATTAAGTTGTAAACTTAGCATTATCTTTAGAAAACCGATTCACCCCCCCCTCGGTAGAGCCAACAAAACCGAGCATCACGATCACTCACTATATCCTCGGGCAAGCCAAAGATTTTCACCACATGATTTGAGAACAACTCTGCAGCTTCATAGGTAGTGCACGCATGTGGGGCTACTATAAAGATAGTATACTTTGAAAAGCGATCTACCACCACCATCACAGACCTCATCTTGTTTATCTCTGAAAACCCTGTGATAAAATCCATAGAAATAGATTCTCATATCTTCTTAGGGATAGATAGTGGTTGAAGCAATCCTGCTTGTTTCTTTCTCTCGGTCTTATCTATCTAGCATATATAGCATGTACGGACATATAACTCGATGTCTTCCTCCATCTTGGGCCAAAAATATGTCCTTGATAATAATGCCATTATCTTCTCCACTCCAGAATGTCCTGCCCACTAAGGTCGTGGGTTTCTCTCAGCGACTCTTTTCTCAGTCCTCCGCCAACTGAAACATAGAGTCTATTATCTTTGGCATACATCAAATCCCTCTCAAGCCAATACCTACGAACCTTGTCCAATTTCACATTCTCTCTGAGCTGTTCATAAGTCTTATTTGTTGATGTTTGTTGCCTTATCTTGTCAATCAGTTTAGTCTTAATAACGGATAATGAAGCAATGTAAGACTGAACTATCTTGCGACTTAGTATGTCTACCACCTGGTTTTCCTTTTTTGGTCTATGTACCCAAGTGAAATCAAGTTCTGCCAGGAATTCTTGTTATAGTGCCTGCTTCAGGCTCAGCTTCTTATGCGTCTTGAAATAAGTGTTAGCTATGTTATCCATCACCACCATAAATTTTGTTTCCAACAAATAATGCTTTCACACCTCCAAACAGTGCACAATCGTCGTCATTTCCTTTTCATGTGCTGAATATCGCATTTTCACATCTTTAAGCTTACGCCTTTCATAAGCAATGTGGTGTCCTTCTTAGATAACACCCCTCCGATGGCTCTGTCTGATGCATCCGTGTGAATTTTGAATGGTAGCTTAAAATCTGGTAGTCTTAACACTGGCTCAGATGTCACTGCCTCCTTGATTTCTTGAAAAGTTTGCTCACACTCATCAGACCACACCCACTTCTTGTCTTTCTTTAAAAGATCTATCAAATGACTCTTCATCTTACTATATCCCTTGATGAATCATCTATAATAGTTGGCAAGTCCTAAGAATGACCGCAACTCTGGGACCTTTGCAGAGACCTGTCATTCAACAATGGCTTGGATCTACCTCTTATCCATTCGAATTCTCCCACTGTTAACTTTATACCTAGAAACATGATCTCCTACTGGCAAAACTCATATTTCTCCTTTTTCATGTACAGAGATTGCTTTCTCAAAGTCTCGAACACCAGTCTAAGGTGCTTCACATGTTCTGCTAGCGTCTGGCTATACACCATAATATCGTCTAGGTATACTACCATGAAGTGGTCCAAGTACTCATAAATCACATCATTCATCAGGTTGTAAAATGTTGCAGGTGCATTAGTTAGGCCAAATGGCATAACCAAAAATTCAAATGAGTCGTACCTCGTCACGCAAGTCATCTTAGCTTCATCTCTCTCGACAATCCTTACTTGCCAATATCCTGATCTCAGGTCTAACTTTGTAAAATATGCCACCTTCGATAACCGATCGAATAAATCAGCAACATTTGGAACTGGTTACTTATTTTTGACCGTTACATTGTTTAGGGCTCGGTAATCAACACACATCCTTAGTGTGCCATCCTACTTCCTCTGGAATAAAACTGGGGCTCCGTACGGTGCCTTCGATGGTTAGATATATCTTGCTTCCAACAACTCACTAAGTTGTTTCCTTAACTCGGCTAACTCCAAAGGACCCATCTTGTAGGGTGCTTGTGCAGGTGGTCTAGTTCCCGATTCCAACTTGATCTTATGATTAATAGCGTACCTTTTTGGTAGCGCCTTGGGTAATTCTGAGGGCATTACATCCTTGTAATTCTCTAGCACTGCCGCTATTTCATCTGGTACCTCGACAACCGTATTTGGTTTCACCTCAACCAGGGCAGCAAGTATGGTTGTCTCCCACTTCTTAAACCCAGTGGTCACCTATGAAGCCGACTGTAATAACGGCTTCGCAGCACTTTGTCCCCTCTCCGCTGGAACAAAGTTTGTATAAGTCTGGTTAGAGATCATTAATCCACCCAAATGTGGAATAGCAAATACCTTCGCTTGTACAAAGAATTCAATGCCCATGATTACATCAAAATCATCTATAGGCAAAGCCAACAACTTGCAATCTTGTTGCCATGTCCCTATCTTCATCGATGCGGTAGTCGTTCCCTGGATACCCTGGGCTTTTGAATTGACTGCCTTCACTTGATTGTTGCTCCTCGTGACTTTTAAGCTAAGATGATTAACTGTGTTCAATGACACAAAATTGTTGGTCGCTCCTGTATCGAGCATAGCTCGAATAGTCGTTCCATTCACCTCAGTTTTCACATACATTAATCCCTTTTGAGGAGCTTGTTGCTCAGTCTGAATTGCATTGAGCAACTGCATAGGGGTAACTAGTGGACACTCATGATTAGAATCTTCCTTACTCATGAAGGCTACTAACTTGGTCCATCTAGGGTAATTTCGGGCCTTATGATTCCCATTACACAAGAAACAACTCCAGTCTCCCTTGCTTTGGGCTGGATCTGATCCCTCATGCTTAGAAGACTCATCCTTTTTCTTGTTTCTCTGGTGTTTCTTCCAGTCCTTCTTGCCTTTCCTCTTATTTCCTTTAGGATGACTCTTCTTCCATTCCCCAATATTTAACGAAGAAAAACTCAGTTTGTAATTCACCAAACTATCTGCAGCCGTAATTGCCTAAGGCAGGTCCTTCACATTCTTCCTACGTAACTCAGCCTGAGCCCACGGCTGAAGTCTTCAAAAAAAGTTAAACAATTTATCCTCCTCTGCCATATTCTTCACTTCCAACATCAAATAGCTAAACTCCTTTACATAATCTCGCACAAAACTCGTGTCTTAAGTTTCTTGAGCGCCTCTCTCGTGAACCATGCCGCGTTCAAGGGAAGGAATTGGTCCGACAATTCTTTCTTTAGTGCGTCTCATGTTTCAATTCTCAGATGACCAGCATTATCATCATCGACTTGTCTGCCTCGCCACCATAGCTTAGCATCACCCGTGAGGTAGATGCTAGTGATAGTTACTTGATCCTACTCCGATATTTTGGTAGCCTTAAAGTATTGCTCCATGTCTCATAAGAAATTCTCAAGCTCCTTGGCCTTGCGAACTCCTTAGGTTCAGGTACCTTGATCTTTTTTCTGAAGATCGTTACTTTCACCCCCTTTACTGCTACTAGAAGCCTCTGCATGTTCTGTAGCAGTCATTGCACGTTTCATCAGTAAAACATTAGCCTTTAGGGAATTCAATTGTACCTCAAATTTGTCTGAAAGATTGTGAACTTGTTGTATGACGCTGGTGTAGCGATTAGCATGCTCCTTCTGCATGTCGAAGGATAGTTGTGTCAACTCCTGGACACTGCCCGCCATGGCCTGAATCTGTTCAGCCATTGTACCCGCTTCCTCTTACGGTATGCCCACCATTGCCTCAAGGACAGCAACTCGGTCAACAGCTCGTGTGCCATGATCATAAAACTTCGCTTTGATACCAAATTGTCATAAGGTTGTTCTCTCTTATAGAACAATTCCTAGTGATGGCCTAAGTTTCTCCACAACTTAGTCAACCAATCTCCACACTTGACCCAAATACGAGTTAATACGCAATGATATCACACTCGAGCTAGTAAATGACTAACCAAAGAATAATCAAATAGTAAAGAACACTCAAGCTTTTAAGAGAAGAGCTTTTTTATTAATCCGTAACAAAAATGTATATAACTTACAGAGAAGACCGCTCTCTACTTTTCTCTTTTACTCTCTTGAATTAATACATTCTACCCCCTCCAATGGAGTTTATATAGGCAAGTGAGTACATCCCTCTCACATAGGTACTAGAGTTTGATTACAACTTAAACTCTCTAAGATTAATTTTCACTAGACTTAGGACTCTCCGGATGATCGCCACCTTAATGCCCTTAAGAGATAAGGTCCTTAATATTCATCAATGATCCGGTCTACCAAGATTTATTCACTCATCTTAGTTCATGGTTTGCAATCTTCCTTATCTCTGATTTATAAGGTTCATGCTGCTTAGCTTTCGCGTACGTCTCCACTGACTGCACAATTCTTACTATGGCCGTTACCCACTCACATGGTTCACGTCTCTTGGTGTTAAGCAGATTCACCAGCAACCCGCATTTCACAATCATCGGTTGTTAGCGTCTCAGTCTCGAGCTTGATAAGCCACCCAGGCTAAGTACTTATCTTGCCTGTTTGGTTTGCGCCCCGTCGCGCCCCGTGCAAGACTTTTCCAGCGCCCCCAGCCCAACCTTTGCGAGCTGGGCGCGAGGTTAAGTATTTTGGGTCTAACACCTATTGTAGCTGCTTCTCTTGCTGTGTCCATACATTATACCAAGCCCTTCTCAGACATTAACAAGATTGAAATATTTGATAGCTAGAACTATAAAGATGGCAAGAACTCATTTTCTTAGTGCTTAATATGCATGAAGTAGCTACTGCCTTGACAAATCAAAGCTTGATCAAACTACAAATGTTAAATAATTGGAATTTTGGTCACATGCCAATAAGATTTATAGACATACAATTATTAGTACTTTTTTTAATACTCTCTTCGATGTCTATTGTTCCTACAAGGAAGCCAAACAAATCTTGGAGTCTACGAACCTCAAATATACTACTAAAGAGTTGGCAAACAAAAGTTTATGATTGGCAACTTTTATAGGTAGGAGATGACAGATGGAAAAGACGTCAAAGTGCAAACTAATGAGTACAACAAGTTGTTGGAAGATCTGAGAGCTGAAAGCATCACCCTACAAGAAGAATTTGTTGTTGGCCTCTAGATTGAAAAGATGCTTAAATCATGAAAGGATTATAAATAACAGTTGAAATACAAGCACAAATAACTTTCTCTTACTAGCTTAATCACACATATCATAATTGGAGACACTAATCAAAGGGAACTCAAGGCTATCAAAGCAAAAGAGATGATCTCAAAAGCCAATTTGGTGCAAAGAAAGTTCAATAATAAAAGGTATGATAATAAGAAACCTGATTACAAGCCTAAAATTTCTAACCCTTCCCTCAAGAAAAAAAAATACTTGTTTTGTGTGTGAAAAGTCAGGTCATCATGCTCCTTCATGTAGGAAGAGAGTGAGAAATGACAATCCTCCTAAGCCAAAAGCTAATTTGGTTGAAGGAGATGCCAATATTACTGCAGTCGTTTCTAAAGCTAATCTTGAGGCCAATGTGAAAGAATTGGTGGAAGACTCAGGTGCTATCAAGCATATTTGTGCCGGTAAAGATGCCTTTACCTCCTACAATTCTGTGGGGGAATGAAGAAAAACACATTTATCTTGGTGATTCTAGAGTTGCAAATGTTCTTAAAAAATGAAAAGTTCTTCTCAAGCTCACATCAAGCAGTACTTTAGCTTTAAATGATGTATTACATGTGCCTAATATTAAAGCAAATTTAATTTCTGCAGTTCTATTAGGAAAGGCTAAGGTTAAAGTGTCATTTAAATCTGACCAGATTGTCATGACAAAGAATAATGTTCTTGTTGGGAAAGGTTATTATAATCGAGACTATTTATACTCAATGTCTCTGAAGTTATGAATAAGAAAGTATCATTTTTTACTTACTTGATTGATTCAGTTGATTTATGGCATGCTAGATTGGGACATGTTAACTTTAACTATCTTAATAAAATGCAATTTGTTGGATTGATTTATGGTATTAATAAAGCAAAAAATTTGATAAATCTTAAATATGTGATAAATTAAATTAACAAAGAAACCTTGCACATCTTTTCAAAGGGAAATTGAATTATTAAGCTTAATTCATACTGATTTAGGGATTTGAAACAAACCATGACTAGAAGTAGTAAAAAGTATTATGTAACTTTTATTGATAACTGTTCTAGATATATAAAAGTTTATTTGCTTGGACATAAAGATGAAGCCTTTGACATGTTCTTGTTATATAAAGATGAAGTAGAAAATCAATTAAATAAAAAGATTAAAAAAGTTATATCAGATAGAGGTGGTTAATATACTTTGTTAAATGAATTTAGCAAGAAAGAATGAAACATTCATGAAATAATTCCTCCTTATTTACCAGAATCTAAAAGAGTAGCTCAAAGGAAAATTAAAACATTAAAAGAAATGAAGAATGCTTTACTTGTTAGTTGTGGTGCACCTGACAATATTTGGTGTCACTTACAAAATAGAATTCCTAACAAGAAAATTGGTAAGACTCCTTATGAATTATAGAAAGACTATTCACTTAATCTTAAATATTTGAAAGTGTGGGGGTGTCTTGCTAAGGTAATGTTTCTTGATCCTAAGAAAAGGAAAATAGGTGCTAAAACTTCTGATTGCATGTTTATTTTATGTTGAACATAGTGCATCAGTAAATTTCTTGTGTTGAAAAGTGCTTTTGGTTGATTGTAATAATATTGTTGAAACTAAAAATGTTGGATTTTTTGAACATATTTATTAGCTAATATCTGAGAATATTTCTCTTGTCCCTGTAGTTCAAAAGAAATTGAAAATAATGTTGAGGATTTGAGAAAGAGTAAATGTAAGAACTGTAAATTTTATGTACTTTAGTTCTAAGATTTGCAATGTGAGATTAGTAATTTGGTGAGTGTAATTATGATATGTTGATGTACACGCAAGTTTTAAATCTAATGAAGTATAAGGAGATGAAGTTTTCAAGTCTTAAAGGTGGTTGGATAAGAAAATGACTATGACAGCAAATTAAAGATGTTTTGTGTGAGTTATTGCAGAAAACTGCAGCAAAATTTGAAAAATATGAATGCCAGATCGATCTCATTGAAGGAAAGATCGATCTGGAAGAGTCAAAAATGCTCTTATTTGAGCAATGGAATAGGGCAGATCAGTCTCCAATAGGGCCAAATCGATCTGCTAAGCGTTCTGTAAATGAAGAGATTAATCCTTAATACAAGTAGATCGATTTCCTTAGCTCTCGGGTTAGAGCAGATCGATCTCCTCCCTTAGCCAGATCGATCTCCTTAACTCTCGACCTGAAAGAGATCGATCCTTAATTCAATGCCAGATCGATCTCCTCTTAGAAGAATAGATCGATCTTCACCTCGACCAGATCGATCTTGTAGTTGTCAATGGAGCAGATGGAGCAGTTGAAATGTAGCAGAGATCGATCTCCTTCATACCAGATCAATCTCATAAGCCCTGTCTATATAAGGACCACGAGATTTTCGTCTGAAACTGAGCCTTTCTCTCTCTGCAACCCAAACCCTCACCATTTTCACCCAAACCAAGCTTTCTCTCTCTAAGGTTCACCATATTCTAGACAAAATTAGACAAAGGGGCAAGAGACAAAGTTGTTCCTCTTGGTAAGGAGAACAACATACTAGAAAATCAAAGGTGGGCTTGAGCAAAGGGAAGAGATAAGCATTCTACAACTTGGTCAAAAGAGGACAAGCTAGGTAAGCTCATAAGATCCTTGGTTTAAGCATTATCATTGAGTATATTTGTGAATAAATGCACATATACATATATTTGGTTAGAGGTATCTAAGTTATGAGGGAAAACAAACAATAAGCATAGATGAAAAAATGAGATGTGGGTATCTTATGATGGTTACGAGCTAACTAAAGTGATGATAAAGATGTAGAAAGGGTTTTGAGATAATGTTGAATTAGAATGAGTAAGAGAAGGAGATAGAAAATGAAAATGATGTATATTGATGATTTAATGATGTGTGGAAAGCTCGAGAATTCGACGCTGGAAACGAGGCTAGTTCGAGAACCCGAGGATATTGTACCACTCGAGGTGCAAGAGGTAAGGGAAATAAACCATTTGTGCTTGTGAGTTTTCTAGTGAATGAAAACGTTTTAAGAGCATGAAAAAGAGTTTGATGAATGAGCATGTTTTATGAGATGATATGATGTGTTGATAAATGTGTGTGTTTTACCGGTTTGAGCTTCATTTTTTATTTGATTTGTGTAATTGTGAACACATATGGTTTATAACCAAAATAGGTTTTTGTGATAACCACCATGAGCTATACGTGAAGGTAAAATGATTTATATACAACAATGACATGTTTCTACTATGTGATTGTTTTGTCAGTTTGAGGTCGATTTGATGCGTTTTGTGTAAATGTGAACACAATGTGTTATAACCGAAATAGGTTTTGTGATAACCACTAAGAGCTCCACGTGAAGGCAAAATGATTTTTACTGAGACTATAGCTTGTCATGAGATGCACATCGGGTTTTGCTCTTGTAGCATGTAAGGTTGGGTCGTGCTCTAGTAGCATGTAAGACCGACGCCTTCGTTCTAGTAACGTGAGATGATCTCACTCCGCGGTAGCGATGGGTGGCTTTGCTTCAATAACATGTAAGATCGGGTTGTGCTATGATAACATGTAAGACCGACGGCTGTAGGACTCTGATCAAGTCTACAGCGAACCATGGCCATGTGTTAATTGTTGTCGACGAAATCCCTCGATTGGGGATGTCCGCCTAGGGGACAAATTCAATCGTTGTGATGTGCCTATGACGATGAGTTTTATCTGAGTTTTATAAATGCCTAGTCTTGATTTATTTGATGATGATGTGAAATTTACTACTGTGATTTATATCACGCTATGAGATTTGATATAATGTGATTGGTGATTTTTATCACGTGCTTTATGCTAATGCCATTGTTTTACACTGTTATTTCTATAACGACTTGCATGCTCATTATTTCCATTATATTGTTTTCGTGATGATGATTTCTATAACTTCCCTTATCCTCCTTACTGAGCGTTTTGAGAGCTCACCTTTTTTCCTCCCCCCTCTAGATTACTTGAAGTAAGCGAGATAGAGCCTGCCGCATACGTGATATAGGCTGGGGGACAAGATCTCCCCAGGCTATCTCTTGTACACGTATAAGGTATAATTCAGTTCATTTTTTATCCAGACAATGTTGTAATACAGACGCTTGTAATGAGTATTTTGGGATGTAATTAGGTTGATATGAAAGAAATGATTTGAGACTTATGGGTTGATTCTTTTGGGATATTATGTAATTGATTTCATTAAGTATGAGTTGTATGATCTTGGGTATATTAACTAGTGTTAAAATATAAGTGAGCACATGACACTGTACAGGAATACACCCAGAGTTTTTAGTTTTGTTTTAAGAAAAATTTTAAATTAGCTCTATTTTTTACGCTTCCCGATTGTCACTAATTTTCTTGGTATCAGAGTGAAGGGTGTCTAGTACTATTAGTGTCGGTTAATTGGAAATAGATTACATCCCAAGTTTCTGTATTGTCTGGTGATAAATTGAATTTAACGAGTAACACTATGATCAATGCTTAATGAATATGCACAGGCATGTAAAAGATAGACTATGAGGGGGAGAAGATGACGTTCTGGGAAGCAGGCACAACCACCTCCACCACCAAAACCACAGTCGAAGAGTCCTAACTCCTAAATAAATAGCCTAAAGAACGATGTGCGTCAGGGATTCGAGCAGATGGCAGTGCTATTCACACAGCATTTTAGGGCTAATGCCTCAGGTACTACACCAGTTTCGATTCCTCCACCACCATAGGGACCATTTGCACCCCCACCACAAACTGATCCTGTGCCCCCTACCACACAGCCTCCAGTGCAGACCCAACTTGAGGATAGAGATAAAGGCCGGATGACAGACTTTCTGAAGATGTACCCACCGAATTTTAGAGGGGTGAAAGATCCCACAGAGGCTAAGGAGTGGCTGATTGATTTGCGAGTCATTTTTGACTTTTTGGGATGCACCGATGCAGAGAAGGTCAGTATGGGTGCCTACATGTTAAAGGGACAAGCCCGAGATTGGTGGAGAACTACTCAGGGTATATTGGCGACTAGCCATGAGGTGATTAGCTGCGAGATGTTTCAATCGGCATTTAGAACCCAGTATATGCCAAGAGCTACCCAGATGAGGAAGCAAGCTGAATTCCTAAATTTAGCTCAAAGCAACATGTCGGTTAATGATTATAAGAGTCGATTCACCACCCTACTAAAGTATGATCCGAAGACTCTTAAGGATGAAGAGCTCTGTACATAGCGATTTGTATATGGACTGAGACCCATCATGAGGGATCGATTGATAGGGCTCTGTATCACTGAGTTCAAGGATGCGCTGAGACGAGAACAAGAAGTGGAGAGGGGACTAGAGTTGGTACAGTCCCGAACTGAGTCCAGAATTTTAACCGGAGATAAGGGTAAGCGAACCTTGACCTCCCACACAGACCTTCAGAGGGGTTTTTTTTTAAGAGGAGACAGTTCGAGGGACCAAGGGGAAGAGTTGACAGACCCAGGGTTCCTCTCATTATTAAGGAGACCCCTCGAGGTGTCAGACCGAAGGTTAGAGTCTGTAGAGATTGTGGAAAATCACATGAGGGAAGCTGTCCTATAATTATACAAGGATGCTACAAATGCGGGGACATGGGTTACAGAGTGAGGTATTACCCGCAACTACAGAAGCCACATTCTCCAGAGCCTCCTAGACAGTAGCCATAGAGGACGGTTCCCCAGATACGGGCTCCGGCTGCTGATAAGGCCAAGAAGCCAATCACAGAGGGACGTGTATTTGCCTTGGATGAGGAGACTGCAAACACTTCGTCTGAGACCATACGAGGTACACTTCTTGTCTGTAATCATAAGGCTCATGTGTTATTTGATTCGAGATCCATGCATTCTTTTATTGATGTACAATTTGCATGTAAATTGAGTTTGAAGCATAAATCCTTAGATTTTATTTTACATGAAAATACCCCCATACGTGAGTCCCAGAGGACTAATATGGTGTGTAGGAGTTGTGAGATCAAGGTGGGAGATAGGGTGATGTTAGCAGATCTAGTAACATGTGTGGTTTTGATGTGATTTTGGGGATGGATTGGTTGGCGGCTAATCGTGTGAGTCTAGATTGTTACATTAAGACTGTAACTTTCTCCCTACCTGAAAAGTTTAGTGTATGTTTCAACGTCAAGGAATAAAGACGTGTGACATTTATCGTGAAATTTTAAGATATTGTTATATCACTGCTAAACACTAATTTAATTATTGATGTGAAGGTTACATCGCACTCATCTCTGATATGAGTCGAGAATATCCGAGGATAGAGGACATACCGATAGTATTGTGTTTTTGAATCTATTTCCTGATGAATTGCCTGGTTTACCATCGAAAAGAGAGCTGGAGTTCACTATCGATTTAGTGTCAGATGCTCAACCGATCTCTAAACCTCCCTATAGAATGGCATTGGTTGAATTGGAAGAGTTAAAGAAATAGTTGCAAGAACTGCTTGACCAGGGTTTTGTTAGACCTAGTGTGTCACCATGGAGAGCTCCGGTGTTGTTTGTAAAGAAGAAAGATGGTAGCCTATCACACCCCGAAAACGCGAAAAATATGGCAAATTTAAAAATTTTATTTACATCAATACACATTTATAGATGCATTCCTGTGCAGTGTCAAACATCAACATGCATATCATACCTCAGGATCTCATCATTAGATAGTATCTGTCATATCATATACATTACTCAATCTCAAGTTAATTAATCCTAATACATCCCATACAATATTGTACATTAAGTGTCTGTAATTACAATAATTGTCTGGGTACATGAAAAGTAAATGATACCTCAAAATACAATATATGGCCTGGAGCTCAAGTCCTCCACTAGTCACTACTCCGTACGTCGCAGGGAAACCCTTTTCACTTGAAGAAATCTGGGGGGAAAAAAAACAGGGTGAGCTTCTAAATCGCTCAGTAAGGGGGTAAGGAAACTCATTTATATAAACCTTAATGCACATCACAAAATATTTATTTGCATGTGAAACTCAGTATACTCATTTGAAATCATAGCATGAAAGTTCTCAAAACAACATTCTCATATCTCAAAATCATGTGGAAACATGAAATAAAAAGGCTCAGTATAGAGCAGTAACAAGCATGTGAAAATAATGCGATAATGGTTTTCTCGATAAACGTGATAAAATCACTGTAATAATAATGCACGTAGCGCGGCCACTAAACACACGTGGCACAGCCACTGATTTAGATTTGTACGTGGCACAGCCACAGATTTAGATTCACACGTGTCACAACCACCAAATACACGTGGCACAGCCACAGAATAGGGGATCTCACGTGGCACAGCCACCAAATATACGTGGCACAGCCACAGAATAGGGGTCTCACGTGGCGCAACCACCAAATATACGTGGCACAGCCACAGAATAGGGGATCTCACGTGGCACAGCCACCAAATATACGTGGCATAGCCACAGAATAGGGGTCTCACGTGGCGCAGCCACCAAATATACGTGGCACAGCCATAGAATAGGGGATCTCACGTGGCACAGCCACCAAATATACGTGGCATAGCCACAGAATAGGGGTCTCACGTGGTGCAGCCACCAAATATACGTGGTATAGCCACAGAATAGGGGTCTCACGTTATCAGAACGGAGGAACATCTGACTTACATGCTACTAGAGCAATGCCCGGTGTGTATTCAAATTACACACCTAAGTCTCTATCAACAGCCATTATCATATAAAACGTTTTGCCTTCACGTAGAACTTATAGTGGTTTTTTTTCTCTTATAAAACTCATTTAAAACATTTGTGTACTCAACACAAAACATATTAAAACCGAGTTCCAACCGACAAAATACGTACACATTTCTCAAATCTCAATATTGCCTTAGCGTAGAGCCTAATTCATTTCTCACACAAACTCAAAGGTTTATAAAGCAGTTTCACACGTAGCTTATAAACTCATAAAAACATTGGGCTCCAACCGGCTATAAAAATCATGTGCATTCTCATCAAAACACAACACATCAAACATGCTTGTTTTATAAATCGCAAATCATGCTATAATAATTCACAAATCACATACACAAATGGTTCAGTTTCCCTTACCTCTTTGCACCTCGTGTAGTGCAATCATTTCCCCCTTGTCACGGACTAGTCTCACATTCCACTTTGGAACTCCCGAGCTGTCCAAACGATGTTAAAAAATCAATACTCATCATCACAGTAACCCCAATTCTTAAAATCGAGCGTAATTACTCATAACACCTCAAATCTCTCAATTCTCATAACTCTATCCCAATCCACAATCTCATTCACAACATCTCAACATCCTACACTTCCCATGCCTTAATATCTATGCTAATTCACCACATTGTCTAAATTTCCATTTATAGCTCAAAATTCCCAAAATTACCAAAATTGCTAAATATCATCATCACTCCAACTACATTGTAATTTTATCAATTCCTAATCATTTTCCAGCTAGTTCAACACAATACCAACAGCCATTATCACCAAAATCATCTCAAATATCAAGATCGAGGTTTAGAAATTACCTAAAACTTGTGGAGAGCTTATCTCTTACCTCGATTCAATCCGTCTTCCAATTTCCAATTATGTTGTTCTCCCTTTAATGAGGAATAACTTTCCTTCTTGCCATAGCCTCTGATTTGGACTAAAATGGGTGCTTTGGATTAGTGAGAAAGCTAGGGCTCGGGTGAAAATGGGGTTTTGAAGAGAGAGAAAATAAAATTTCAAGAGAAAACAAGGGTTCCTTATATAGACGGAGGGTAGGAGATCGATCTGGCTCTTGATGAGATCGATCTGCATTTGAATTTGGGGACAATTTGGGGCAATTTTATGCATAGGAGATCGATCTGTCGAGGGGTGAGATCGATCTCTTAATGGCTTTATGAGATCGGTTTGCTCCAATTATGAGATCGATCTCTTGTTTACAGAATGCTTCATGAGATCGATCTGCTCCTTGAGGAGATCAATCTTCTCCCAAATAGAAACATTTTGAGATCGATCCTTTCCTCATGAGATCGATCTCTTCATTACAGAACCATAAGGAGATCGATCCTCTTCTATTAGAGATCGATCCGGTCGCTTAAATTCGTCTTTCCTTGTCATTTTTAACTTACCAGATCAATCCTCTCTTCTTCAAGATCGATCTGGTCCCATAGTTTCACACTTTGATTAAACACTTAACATATAAATCTACAAATATAATCTCCATAATTCACTGCTTGGATTATTTCTCATTCATTACATATACGTTTCACTTAGCTCAATAAATTACACTTCAAGTTCTTATTACATAATTAAAATATGTCTAAAATTCTCAGATCTCACATCCTCCCCACCTTAAAAGAATTTGGTCCTCCAAATTCAACTCAACTAGTCAAATAGATGGGGGTATTTCTCCTTCATGAGATTCTCTAGTTCCCATGTTGCCTCTTCCATTGAGTGATGTTTCTACAAGACTTTCACTAATGGGACGCTCTTGGTTCTAAGTACCTTCTCCTTTCTATCGAGAATCTGGACGGGTTCCTCAGTATAGCTCATGTCCTCTTGTCTGTCCATCTCTTCATACTCTATGACATGAGAAGGGTCCGGGTGGTACTTCCTCAGCATAGACACATGAAAGACGTTGTGTATTCCGGACATCTGTGGGGGTAATGACAATCTGTAGGCTACCTCTCCCACTCTCTCAAGAATCTCAAATGGTCCTATGTATCGAGGACTCAACTTCCCTTTCTTCTGAAATCGCACGATACCCTTACCCAGTGATATCTTCAGAAATACTGCATCACCAACATCAAACTCGAGTGGCCGTCTACGCATATCCGCATAGCTTTTCTGTCTACTCTGTGCAGCCCATAACCTCTCAGATATGAGTTTCACACTCTGTACAGCTTGCTCAACAAGCTCGGGAGCATTTATCTTTCTATCACCGACTTCTTCCCAAGCTACAGGGGATCTACACCTCCTACCATATAGAGCCTCAAAAGGTGCCATTCCAACACTCGCATGATAGCTGTTATTGTACGTAAATTCTACTAAGGGCAAGTGATCATCCCATGATCCCTTAAAATCCATCGTACACGCCCTCAACATATCCTTCAGGGTCTGAATAGTCCTCTCTGACTGACCATCTGTCTCAGAATGATAGGCGGTACTAAAACTCAATCGAGATCACATGGACTCCTGAAACTAGGTCTAAAATCTAGAAGTAAATCGAGAATCTCTATCAGAAGTAATACTCACTGGAGCCCCATGTAATCTAGCTATCTTGCTGACATACAGCTCGGCTAAGGCATCCACAGTATCTGTGCTTTTGATGGCAAGGAAGTGGGCACTCTTGGTCAATCTATCCACTATAACCCATATAGCGTCACGACCTCTTCGGGTCCTCGGTAAACCCATAATAAAGTCCATAGTGACATGCTCCCATTTCCATGTAGGTACCGGTAAAGGCTGCAGTAGTCTTTCGAGCTTTCGATGCTCAGCTTTCACTTGCTGGCATACTAAACATCTGGCCATATATTCTGCCACGTCTCACTTCATACCACTCCACCAGTACACCTTTCTCAAATCTTGGTACATCTTAGTACTCCCTGGGTGCATGGTGTATCGCGAGTAGTGGGATTCTCTCAGTATCTGTCTCTTCAGGGTATCATCATCCTGTATACAAATCCATCCTCATTGATTGTGAGATCCGACTGCAAAGTCTATTCAGCTTGGCTAACCATATTTATTAACCTCTGATCACTGCGTTGCCCAGTTCTAATCTGATCCATGATCCTGGGCTCTATTCGTAAGCTAGCCAAAAATTCGGTCTCTACCTCTTCAACTCTGATCTGGAGTTCGACGAACTGCTCCAATAAATCCCATTCCCTGATCATCATGGCAGATATTAAACTTTTCCTACTCAGGGCATCAGCAACTACGTTCGCCTTACCCGGATGGTACAAAATCTCGCAGTCATAATCATTAAGGAGTTCAATCCACCTCCTTTGTCTCATGTTTAACTCCTTCTGATCAAACAAATACCTCAAACTCTTGTGGTCAGTGAAGATCTGGAATTTTTTCCCGTATAAGTAGTGTCGTCAGATCTTCAAGGCAAATACCATAGTGGCTAACTCCAAATCGTGCGTGGGATAATTTCACTCATGGTTTTTCAATTGTCGCGACCCATAAACGACCACTCTTCCATGCTGCATAAGCACACACCCTAATCCGTGATGAGAAGCATCACTATACACCGAAAATCCTCCTGATCCCTTAGGAATAGTTAACACAGGTGCCGATGTTAATCTCCTCCTTAACTCCTGAAAATTGAGCTCACACTGATCAGTCCATATGAACGGAGTTTCTTTGCGCGTGAGTTTAGTCAAAAGAGCGGCAATCATGGAAAATCCTTCCATAAATCTTCTATAATATCCTGCCAAACCAAGGAAGCTTCGTACTTCAGTAACTGTCCTTGGTCTTTCCCAATTAAGCACAACCTCCACTTTACTTGGATCTACTGATACTCCTTCCTCTGAGACTATATGACCAAGGAAAGCTATTCGATCCAGCCAAAACTCACACTTACTAAGCTTTCCATATAATTGTTTATC
Source organism: Firmiana major (assembly GCA_033439115.1). Taxonomy (NCBI): domain Eukaryota; kingdom Viridiplantae; phylum Streptophyta; class Magnoliopsida; order Malvales; family Malvaceae; genus Firmiana; species Firmiana major. Next base: position 12,288,860 of record CM065898.1, on the reverse strand, counting down.
TCGGAGTATCTGAAGTACTAACCACAAATGCTGTGCATACTCCTCATACGACCGAGAGTATATCAGGATATCATCAATAAAGACTATCACAAATCTATCTAGATAGTCTATGAACACCTCGTTCATTAATCTTATAAAGGCTGCAGGGGCGTTCGTTAATCCAAAGGACATCACTAGAAATTCATAATGGCCATACCTCGTCCTGAAGGCCGTCTTTGGAATATCTTCTTCCTTGATCCTCAATTGGTGATAGCCCGATCTCAAATCAATCTTAGAAAAGACTGAGGCCCCTCTCAGCTGATCAAGTAGATCATCAATCCTGGGCAATGGGTATTTATTCTTCATCGTGGCTTTATTCAACAACCGATAGTCTACACAGAATCTGAGACTACCATCCTTCTTCTTAACAAATAAAACTGGTGCTCCCCACGGTGAAACACTGGGTCTAATGAACCTTTGATCCAATAACTCCTGTAGTTATTTCTTCAATTCCTTAAGTTCCACTAATGCCATCCTGTATGGAGGTTTAGAGATCGGTTGAGTATCTGGTACCAAATCAATGGTAAATTCCAGCTTTCTCTCTGGTGGCAAACCTGGTAACTCATCTGGGAAAACATCCAGAAATTCACACACCACAGGTATATCCTCAATCCTCGGATGTCCCCGATCATCATCTGATATGAGTGTTTCATAACCTTCACATGAACAACCATATTTAGGACTCTCAAGAGCAACATCAAAATTTCATACGTTTATTTACTCAATATTTCATACGTACACTGTAAGGTTCGGGTAAGGAGAAAGTTACAATCTTAGTGTAGCAATCTAAACTCACTCGATTGGTTGCCAGCCAATCCATTCTCAAAATTACATCAAACCAATGCATACTCAATTTTATTAGATCTGCTAACATTACTCTATCTCCCACCTTTATTTCACACCCTCTACAGATTAACTCAGTTCTCTGGGATTCACGCATAGGGGTATTTACATGTAGTATATACTCTAGGGGTTTAAATTTCAAGTTTACTCTACATGCAAAATGCTCTGAAATAAAAGAATGCGTGGATCCTGAATCAATCAACACATGAGCCTTATGATTACAGACAGTGAGTGTACCTCTTATAGTTTTTGCAGAGGTGTCTGCGGTCTCTTTATCCCAGGCAAACACACGTCTCTGTGTAACAGGTCTCTTTCCTTTCTCTGCAGCAGTGGCCCGTCTCTAGGGATTCACTCTCTGAGACTATTATCTAGTGGGCTCTGGAATATGTAGTCTTTGAGGTTTAGGGCAATCCTTCACCATGTGACCAATGTCTCCACATCTAAAACATCTATGGATCAACCCAGTATAACTTCCCTCATGCATTCAGCCACAATTTCTGTAAACCCTTATCTTCGACCTGACATCTCGAGGGGTCTCCGTAATGTTAGGGTAAACTCTGGGTCTCTCTAATATGCCCTTCTGCACCTCAATCCTTCCTCTTCTGAAGGAACCTCTCCGAGCATCTGTTTGGAAAATCGCTGGCCTCTTGCCCTTATCTCTATTCACCGCTCTGAGCTCGTTCTGGGATTGTACCATTTCAATTCCCCGCTCAATCTCTTGTGCTCGTCTCAGAGCATCTCCAAACTCAATAATACATAGCCCTATCAATCTATCTTTGATGATGGGCTTCAATCCATATACAAATTTCTCTGTGCGGAGCTCTTCATTATTGAAGATCTCTGGGTTATATCTCAATAGCGCGGTGAATTGGCTCTCATAGTCATCCACAGACATATCACCCTGTACCAAGCTAAAAAATTTGGCCTGCTTCTTCCTCTAGGCGGCTCGTGGTACATATTGAGTCCTACAGGCTGTCTGAAACTCTTTCCAACCAATCACATCCTGGCGGGACATCAAAATACCCTGGGTGGTACCCCACCAATCTCGAGCTCTCCCTTTCAACATATAGGTATTCATACTGACCCTCTCAGCATCGGTGAACCCCATATAATCAAATATAATCCTCAACTCCGTCAGCCACTTCTCAACCTCTGTAGGATCCTTCTTTCCCTTAAATGCGAGTGCATTCATCTTCAAAAAGTCCTTCAGTCGGACCATACTTCTGTCATCAGGCTGAGTGACGGGAGGCACTGGGTCCATCTGTACTAGGGGTACGGGAGGTCCTGGTAGTGGTGTAGGAGTAGTACCAGAGGCATTAACTCCAAAGTGTTACATGAATAGCGCTGCCATATGCTCAAAACCTTGCCTCACATCGATCTCAATCCGATTAAATCAAGAGTTAGGACTCTCTGGTTGTGGGGCAGGTGGTGGAAGGGACTCTGCCTGCCTCCTCGAACGACCTCGTCGTTTACTCATTCTCTATCTCAACTCGTCTCCTGCGCGTACATATCAAAATCGATGGAAACCTCAATCCTCAAATTCAGTTCATGACTAGACTATTACAGACACTTGGGATGTATTCTATTTCACTTAATCGACACTGACAGTATTAGACACCCTAGGCTCTGATACCAAGAAAACTCTGTCACGCCCCGAAAACGCGAAAAGTATGGCAAATTTAAAACTTTTTATTTACATCAATACACATTTATAGGTGCATTCCTGTGCAGTGTCAAACATCAACATGCATATCATACCACAGGATCTCATCATTAGATAGTATATGTCATATCATATACATTACTTGTCACGCCCCGGAAGTGCGGAAAATAGGGCTAATTTAAAACTTTTTATTCATTCATTCACAATTAAGAGTGCATTCCTGTGTAGTGTCATACATCATCACCTATATTATACCTCAGGATCTCGTCATTGAATAGTATATACATTACTTGATCTCAAGTTAATTAATCCTAATACATCCCATACAATGTTATACATCAAGTGTCTGCAATTACAGTAATTGTCTGGGTACATGAAAAGATAAAAGATACCTCAAAATACAATATATGGCTTGGAGCTCAAGTCCTCCACTAGCCACTACTCCGTACGTCGCAGGAAAACCCTTTTCACTTGAAGAGATCCGGGGGAAAAGAAAACAGGGTGAGCTTCTAAATCGCTCAGTAAAGGGGGTAAGGGACTCATTTCATAAACCAAAATGCACATCACAAAATATTTATTTGTATGTGAAACTCATTAATCTCATTTGAAAACCATAGCATGAAAGTACTCAAAACGACATTCTCATGTCTCAAATCATGTGAAAACATGAAGTAAAAAGGCTCAGTCTAGAGCAATAACAAAGCATGTGAAAATAATGCGATAAATGCTTTCTCAATTAACATGATAAAATCACTGTAATAATAATGCACGTGGCACAACCGCTAAACACACGTGGCATAGCCACTGATTTAAATTCACACATGGCACAGCCACTAAACACACGTGGCATAGCCACTGATTTAGATTCACACGTGGCACAGCCACAGAATAGGGTTTCACGTGGCAACGACCACTAATTAGGGGTTCTCACGTGGCAACGGCCACCAATAGGGTTTCTCACGTGGCAACGGCCACCAAATGGGGTATCACGTGGCAACGGCCACCAATAGGGTTTTTCACGTGGCAACGGCCACCAAATAGGGTTTCTCACGTGGCAACGGCCACCAAATGGGGTATCACGTGGCAACGGCCACCAATAGGGTTTTTCACATGGCAACGGCCACCAAATAGGGTTTCTCACGTGGCAACGGCCACCAAATAGGGCTTCTCACGTGGTAACGGCCACCAAAGGGGGTTTCTCACGTGGCAACGGCCACCAAGTATACGTGGCATAGCCACAGAATAGGTCATTCTCACGTTACCAGAACGGAGAAGAATCGGGCTTACATGCTACCAGAGCAATGCCCGGTGTGTACTCAGAATTATACACCTAAGTCTTAATCACATAAGACTGGCTTGCCTTCACGTAGAACTCATAGCGGTTTTTCTCTCATAAAACTCATTTGAAAACCGTTTTGTACTCAACACAAAACATAATAAAACCGAGTTCTAACGGGCAAAGCACGCACACATTTCTCAAATCTCGATATTGCCTTAACGTAGAGCCTAATTCATTACTCACACAAAATTCAACGGTTTATAAAGCAATTTCACACTCAGCTTATAAACTCATAAAATAATGGGCTCCAACCGGCTATAAAAATCGTGTGCAATTATATCACAACACTCAACATGCTTGTTTTATAAATCACAATTCATGTTATAATAGTTTAAATCACATACACAATTGGTTTAATTTCCCTTACCTCTTTGCACCTCGTATAGTGCAATCGTTTCCCCCGTATCACGGACTAGCCTCGCATTCCACTCTGGAACTCCCGAGCTGTCCAAACGATGTTAAAACATCAATACTCGATTATCTCATCAACCTCAATTCTCAAAATCGAGCATAATTGCTCATAACACCTCAAATCTCTTGATTCTCGTAACTCTACCCCAATCTACACTCTCATTCACAACATCTCAACGTTCTACATTTCTCATGCCAATTATCTATGCTAATGCACCACATTGTCTAAATTTCTATTTATAGCACAAATTTCCAAAATTGCTAAATATCATTATCACTCCAACCACATTGCAATTTCATCAATCCCTAATCATTTCTCAGCTATTTCAACACAATGACAACCACTATTATCATCAAAATCATCTCAAATATCAAGATCGAGGTTCAGAAATTACCTAAAGCTTGTGGGACGCACAACCCACGCCTCGATTCGATTCGTCCTTCGATTTCCAAGTATGTTGTTCTCCCTTTGATGAGGAACAACTTTCCTTCTTGCCACAACTTCTGATTTGGCAGGAAATGGGTGCTTTGGATGAGTGAGAAAGCTAGGTTTCGGTGAAAATAGGGGTTGGAAGAGAGAGAAAGTGAGATTGCAGGAGAAAAACAGGGGTTCCTTATATAGGCTGAGGGTAGGAGATCGATCTGGCTCTTGATGAGATCGATCTGCATTTGAATTTTTGGGGACGATTTGGGTAATTTTATGCCTAAGAGATCGATCTGTCGAGGGGTTAGATCGATCTCTTTATGGCTTTATGAGATCGATCTGCTCCTTAAGGAGATCGATCTTCTCCCAAACAGAATCATTTGGAGATCGATCTCTTCCTCATGAGATCGATCTTCTCTCAAACAGAATCATAAGGAGATCGATCCTCTTCCATTGGTGATCGATTTGCTCCTCAAATTCCTCCTTCCTTGTCATTTTTAACTCACCAGATCGATCTCTCCTTCTCCCAGATCGATCTGTCCTCATACTTCATACTTATTTTAAACACTTAACATATAAATCTCCAATTATCATTCCCCAATTCACTTAGCTCAATAAATTACACTTCAAATTCTTATTACATATTTAAAGTATGTCCGAAATTCTTAGATCTCACATTACTCAATCTCAAGTTAATTAATCCTAATACATCCCATACAATGTTGTACATCAAGTGTCTGTAATTACAATAATTGTCTGGGTACATGAAAAGTAAATGATACCTCAAAATACAATATATGGCCTGGAGCTCAAGTCCTCCACTAGCCACTACTCCGTACGTCGTAGGGAAACCCTTTTCACTTGAAGAAATCTGGGGGGAAAGAAAACAGGGTGAGCTTCTAAATCGCTCAGTAAGGGGGTAAGGAAACTCATTTATATAAACCTTAATGCACATCACAAAATATTTATTTGCATGTGAAACTCAGTATACTCATTTGAAATCATAGAATGAAAGTTGTCAAAACAACATTCTCATATCTCAAAATCATGTGGAAACATGAAATAAAAAGGCTCAGTATAAAGCAGTAACAAGCATGTGAAAATAATGCGATAATGGTTTTCTCGATAAACGTGATAAAATCACTGTAATAATAATGCACGTGGCGCAGCTACCAAACACACGTGGCACAACCACTGATTTAGATTTATACGTGGCACAGCCACAGATTTAGATTCACACGTGGCACAGCCACCAAATACACGTGGCACAGTCACAGAATAGGGGATCTCATGTGGCACAGCCACCAAATATACGTGGCATAGCCACATAATATGGGTCTCATGTGGCGCAGCGACCAAATATACGTGGCATAGCCACAGAATAGGGGTCTCACATGGCGCAACCACCAAATATACATGGCATAGCCACAGAATAGGGGATCTCACGTGGTGCAACCACCAAATATACCTGGCATAGCCACAGAATAGGGGTCTCATGTGGCGCAGCCACCAAATATACGTGGCACAGCCACAGAATAGGGGTCTCATGTGGCGTAGCCACCAAATATATGTGGCACCGCCATAGAATAGGGGATCTCACGTGGCACAGCCACCAAATATACGTGGCACAGCCACAGAATAGGGATCTCACGTGGCGCAACCACCTAATACATGTGGCATAGCCACATAATAGGGGTCTCACATTACCAAAACGAAGGAACATTGGACTTACATGCTACTAGAGCAATGCCCGGTGTGTATTCAAATTACACACCTAAGTCTCTATCAACAGCCTTTATCATATAAAACGTTTTGCCTTCACGTAGAACTTATAGTGGTTTTTTTCTCTTATAAAACTCATTTAAAACATTTGTGTACTCAACACAAAACTTATTAAAACCGAGTTCCAACCGGTAAAACACGCACACATTTCTCAAATCTCAATATTGTCTTAACATAGAGCCCAATTCATTTCTCACACAAACTCAACGGTTTATAAAGCGGTTTCACACGTAGCTTATAAACTCATAAAAACATTGGGCTCCAACCGGCTATAAAAATCATGTGCATTCTCATCAAAACACAACACATCAAACATGCTTGTTTTATAAATCGCAAATCATGCTACAATAAATCGCAAATCACATACACAAATGGTTCAGTTTCCCTTACCTCTTTGAATCTCGTATAGTGCAATCGTTTCTCCCTTGTCACGGACTAGTCTCGCATTCCGCTTTAGAACTCCCGAGCTATCCAAACGATGTTAAAACATCAATACTCATCATTACAGTAACCCCAATTCTCAAAATCGAGCGTAATTGCTCATAACACCTCAAATCTCTCAATTCTCATAACTCTATCACAATCCACAATCTCATTCACAACATCTCAACATCCTACACTTCCCATGGCTTAATATCTATGCTAATTCACCACATTGTCTAAATTTCCATTTATAGCTCAAAATTCTTAAAATTACCAAAATTGCTAAATACATCATCACTCTAACTACATTGTAATTTCATCAATCCCTAATCATTTTCTAGCTATTTCAACACAATGTCGACAGCCATTATCTCCAAAATCATCTCAAATATCAAGATCGAGGTTTAGAAATTATCCAAAATTTATAGAGAGCTTATCTCTTGCCTCGATTCAATTCGTCTTCCAATTTCCAAGTATGTTATTCTCCCTTTGATGAGGAACAACTTTCCTTCTTGCCACAGCCTCTGAGTTGGACAGAAATGGGTTCTTTGGATGAGTGAGAAAGCTAGGGCTCAGGTGAAAATGTGGTTTTAAAGAGAGAGAAAATGAAATTTCAGGAGAAAATAGGGGTTCCTTATATAGACGGAGGGTAAGAGATCGATCTGGCTCTTGATGAGATCGATCTGCATTTGAATTTGGGGACGATTTGGTGTAATTTTATGCCTAGGAGATTGATCTGTCGAGGGGTGAGATCGATCTCTTAATGGCTTTATGAGATCGGTCTGCTCCAATTCTGAGATCAATCTCTCGTTTATAGAGTGCTTCATGAGATCGATCTGCTCCTTGAGGAGATTGATCTTCTCCCAAACAGAAACATTTTGAGATCGATCCTCTCTTCTTCAAGATCGATCTGGTCCCATAGTTTCACACTTTGGTTAAACACTTAACATATAAATCTACAAATATAATCTCCACAATTCACTGCTTGGATTATTTCTCATTCATTACATATACGTTTCACTTAGCTCAATAAATTACACTTCAAGTTCTTATTACATAATTAAAATATGTCTAAAATTCTCAGATCTTACAGAGCCTGAGACATTGTATAGACTATAGATTGCTGAACAAGGCTACGGTGAAAACAAGTACCCCCTGCCAAGGATAGATGATTTGTTTGACTAGCTAAGAGGGGCTTCTATATTTTCTTTGGTTGATTTAATATCGGGTTATCACCAGTTAAGAACAAAGAAAGAGGATATTCTAAAAATAGCCTTCAGAACTAGATATGGCCATTACGAGTTCTTAGTGATGCCCTTTGGTTTGACAAATACCCCTGCTGCTTTTATGAGCTAATGAATGAGGTATTTAGGGACTATCTAGATCAGTTTGTGATAGTCTTCATTGATAACATCCTTATGTATTCTCGGTCTCATGAGGAACATGCACAGCATTTGAGGATTGTGTTGCAAGTACTCTAAGATAAGCAGCTTTATGGAAAGATCAATAAGAGTGAATTTTGGTTGGATCAAATACCTTTTCTTGGGCATATTGTATCTAAAGATGGAGTGTCAGTTGATCCGTCTAAGATAGAAGCTGTACATAATTGGGAAAGAACGAGGACAGTTATCGAGATTCGAAGTTTCCTAGGTTTGGCAGGGTATTACAGAAGGTTTGTTGAAGTACTTTCCAAGATTGTCGCACCTTTAACTAAACTCACACGTAAGCAGACTCCTTTTGTATGGTCTGAGAAGTGTGAGCAGAGTTTCCAAGAATTAAAGAGGAGATTAACGACGACACCTGTGTTGACTATCCTAAATGGACCCAGAGGTTTTACAGTGTACAGTGATGCTCTCAACAAGGGTTGGGATGTGTGCTCATGCAGCATGGAAGAGTAGTCGCTTATGGTTCGCAACAACTGAAAGATCATGAGCGAAACTACCCCACACATGATTTGGAGTTCGCCGTAGTGGTGTTTGCATTGAAAATTTGGCGGCATTACTTATATGGGGAAAGGTTCCAAATATTTACTGACCACAAGAGTCTAAGATATATATTTGACCAGAAGGAGTTAAATATGAGACAAAGGAGATGGATGAAACTCCTTAAAGATTATGATTGCGAGATACTTTACCATCCGGGGAAGGCGAACGCAGTTGTTGATGCCTTGAGCAGGAAGAGTATGGTATCTGCTATGATGATCAGGGAATGAGATTTGTTGGAACAGTTTGCTAGACTCAGGATCAGAGTTAAGGAAGTATAGGTCAGATTTATGGCTAACCTGTGGATAGAGCCCGATATTATGGATCAGATTAGAACCGAGCAGCGAAGTGATCAGAGGCTATTGGATATGATTTGCCAAGATGAACAGACCTCATAGTCGAATTTCATGGTCAGTGATGATGGGTTATTAAGGTTTAAGGGTCGAATTTGTGTTCCGAACGATGATACCCGAAAGCAACAAATACTGAGAGAGTCTCACTGCTCGTGATACACCATGCACCCGAGAAGTACCAAGATGTAAGAAGGGTGTATTGGTGGAGTGGTATGAAGTGAGACGTGACAAAATATGTGGCGAGATGTTTGGTATGCCAACAAGTGAAAGCTGAGCATCAGAAGCCCGGAGGATTACTTAAACCTTTGCCTGTGCCTACATGGAAATTGGAGCATATCACCATGGACTTTATCATGGAATTACCGAGGACCCGTTGAGGTCATGATGCAATATGGGTGATAGTGGATAGATTAATGAAGAGTGCCAACTTCCTTGCCATTAAGAGCACAGACACATTGAGTACATTAGCCGAGCTATATGTTAGAGAGATAGTTAGACTACATGGGGCTCCAATGAGTGTTACCTTTGATAGAGATTCTCGATTCGCCTCTAGGTTTTGGACTCATTTTCAAGAGGCCATGGGATCTCGATTGAATTTTAGTATCGCCTATCATCCTTAGACTGATGGTCAGTCCGAGCAGACTATACAGACCTTGGAGGACATGTTGAGGGCGTGTACGATGGATTTTAAGGGATCATGGGATGATCACCTTCCCCTTACTGAGTTTGCACTCATCTGAATACTTGACAATAAGGAGAAAGTACTTCAGATGAAAAAGATTCCATTGGTTAAGGTTCTCTGAAAACACCACTCAATGGAGGAAGCAATTTGGGAACTAGAGAGCCTTATGAAGGAGAAGTTTCCTCAGTTATTTAATGGGTCGAGTTGAACTTGGAGAACCAAATTCTCTTAAGGTAGGGAGGATGTGAGAACTGTAAATTTTATGTACTTTAGTTGTAAGATTTGCAATATGAGATTAGTAATTTGGTGAGTGTAATTATGATATGTTGATGTACACGTAAGTTTTAAATCTAATGAAGTATAAGGAGATGAAGTTTTTAAGTCTTAAAGGTGGTTGGATGAGAAAATGACTATGACAGCAAATTAAAGATGTTTTGTGTGAGTTACTGCAGAAAACTGCTACAAAATTTTAAAAATATGAATGCTAGATCGATCTCATTGAAGGAAAGATCGATCTAGAAGAGCAAAAAATGCTCTTATTTGAGCAATGAAATAGGGCAGATTGATCTCTAATGGGGTCAGATCGATATGTTAAGCATTCTATAAATGAAGAGATCGATCCTTAATACAAGCAGATCAATTTCCTTAGCTCTTGGGTTGGAGAAGATTGATCTCCTCCCCTTAGCCAGATCGATCTCCTTAACTCTCGGCTTGGAAGAGATCGATCCTTAATTCAATGCCAGATCGATCTCCTCTTAGAAGAACAGATCGATCTTCATCTCGACCAGATCGATCTTGTAGTTGTTAATGGAGCAGATGGAGCAATTGAAATGAAGCAGAGATCGATCTCCTTTAGTACCAGATCGATCTCATAAGCCCTGTCTATATAAGGACCACAAGATTTTTGCCTAAAACTGAGTCTTTTTCTCTCTGCAACCCAAACCCTCATCATTTTCACCTGAACCAAGCTTTCTCTCTCTAAGATTCACCCTATTCTAGATAAAATTAGACAAAGGGCAAGAGACAAAGTTGTTCCTCTTGGTAAGGAGAACAACATACTAGAAAATCAAAGGTGGGCTTGAGCAAAAGGAAGAGATAAGTATTCTACAACTTGATCAAGAGAGGATAAGCTAGTTAAGCTCACAAGATCCTTGCTTTAAGCATTATCATTAGGTATATTTGTGAATAAATGCACATATACATATATTTGGTTAGAGGTATCTAAGTTATGAGGGAAAACAAACAATAAGCATAGATGAAAAAATGAGATGTAGGTATCTTGTGATGGTTACGAGCTAACTAAAGTGATGATAAAGATGTAGAAAGGGTTTTGAGATAATGTTGAATTAGAATGAGTAAGAGAAAGAGATAGAAAATGAAAATGATGTATATTGATGATTTAATGATGTGTAGACAGCTCGAGAATTCGACGCGAGAAACGAGGCTAGTCCGAGAACCCGACGATATTGTACCACTCAAGGTGCAAGAGGTAAGGGAAATAAACCATTTATGCTTGTGATTTTTCTAGTGAATGAAAACGTTTTAAGAGCATGAAAAAGAGTTTGATGAATGAGCATGTTTTATGAGATGATATGATGTGTTGATAAATGTGAGTGTTTTACCGGTTTGAGCTTGATTTTTGATGTGGTTTGTGTAATTGTAAACACATATGGTTTATAACCAAAATGGGCTTTTGTGATAACCACCATGAGCTCTACGTGAAGGTAAAACAATTTATATACAACAATGGCATGTTTTTACTGTGTGAGTGTTTTGCCAGTTTGAGGTCGATTTGATGAGTTTCGTGTAAATGTGTTATAACCGAAATAGGTTTTATGATAACCACTGAGAGCTCTACATGAAGACAAAATGATTTTTATTGAGATTATAGCTTGTCATGAGATGCACATCGGGCTTTGCTCTTGTAGCATGTAAGGTTAGGTCGTGCTCTAGTAGCATGTAAGACTGACGCCTCTGTTCTAGTAACGTGAGATGACCTCGCTCCGCGGTAGCGATGGGTGGCTTTGCTTTGATAGCATGTAAGACTGGGCTGTGCTGTGATAGCATGTAAGACCGATGGCTGTACGACTCTGATAAAGTCTACAGCGAACCATGGCCATGTGTGTATTATTGTCGACGAAATCCCTCGATTCGGGATATCCGCCTAGGGGACGAATTCAATCGTTGTGATGTGCCTATGACGATGAGTTTTATTTGAGTTTTATAAATGCCTAGTCTCAATTTATTTGATGATGATGTAAAGTTTACTACTGTGATTTATATCACGCTATGAGATTTGATATAATGTGATTGATGATTTTTATCACTTGCTTTATGCTAATGCCATTGTTTTACACTGTTATTTCTGTAACGACTTGCATGCTCATTATTTCCATCATATTGTTTTTGTGATGATGATTTCTATAACTTCCCTTATCCTCTTTACTGAGCGTTTTGAGAGCTCACCTTTTTTCCTCCCCCTCCAAATTACTTGAAGTAAGGGAGATAGAGCCTGCTGCGTACGTGATATAGGTTGGTGGACAAGATCTCCCCAGGCTATCTCTTGTACACGTATAAGGTATAATTCAGTTCATTTTGTATCCAAACAATGTTGTAATACAAACGCTTGTAATGAGTATTTTGGGATGTAATTAGGTTGATATGAAAGAAATGATTTAAGACTTATGGGTTGATTCTTTGGGGATATTATGTAATTGATTTCATTAAGTATGAGTTGTATGATCTTGGGTATAATGACTAGTGTTAAAACGTAAGTTAGCACATGACACTATACAGGATACACCCAGAATTGTTAGTTTTGTTTGAAGAAAAATTTTAAATTAGCCATATTTTCCGCGCTTTTGGAAATGATTTTTACACATTTCTTGTTGAAAATGACCTTATTACTTTTTCTGATGCCATTTCTTCTCCTAATGCACCATTTTGGAAAAAAACAAAAAAAACTAAAATTAATTCTATTAATCAAAATAATACTTGAATTTTAGTTGATTTACCTCTTGAAGCAAAACTCATTAGTTGTAAGTAGATTTTATAAAGAAAGTACAATCATTTCTATTGATAAATACAAAGCTATGATAAATACAAAGTTAGATTGATTACTAAAGGTTTTACTCAAAAACAAAATATTGATTATTTTTATACCTTTTCTCATGTAACAAGAATTGCTTTTATTCGAGTTTTGATTGCTTTAGCTTCAATTCATAAGCTTTTTATTCACCAAATAGATGTTAAACTGTTTTTTTTTTAAATGGTAATTTGAATGGAGAGATTTATATGATGCGATCGGAAGGTTGTGTGATTTCTGGATAAGAAAATAAAGTTTGTAAATTATTAAAATCTATATATGGCCTTAAACAAGCACCTAAACAATGGTATGAGAAATTTAATCAAGTTATGTTATGTGATGGTTTTTCTTCTGTTGAAGTGGATAAATGTGTTTACACTAAACTTGTTGATGATGGTTGTGTAATTATATGCTTGTATGTGGATGATATGCTCATTTTTTTGGTGCTTCTCTTAATATTATGCATAAGGCTAAGAGTTTTTGTACTTCAAAATTTGATAGGAAAGTTATGGGTGAAGAAAATGTTATTTTATGTTAAAATCATAAGGATGAGTGATAGTATTATGCTATCAGAAGAACATTATGCGAAAAAACTTCTTAGGAAGTTTGGACATTTTGATGATAAATCTGTAAGTACCCTTTATGATTCTAGCATTCAATAAAAAAAATCAAAGAGATCTTGTGGCTCAATCTGAGTATGCATAAATCATTAGGAGTCTAATGTACTTAATGAATTTTACACGTCTTAACAAAGCTTATGTTGTGTGTAAGTTGAATAGATATACTCACAATCCTAATTATGATCATTGGACTTCATTAGTCAGACTCATGAGATATTTGAGAGGTACCATGAACTATGGTATTTTATATAGTGGATTTTCCACTGTATTGGAAAGATATAGTGATACTAATTACATTTCAGATTTAGATGAATAAAATCCACGAGTGATTATATTTTTACCTTGGTGGGGGTGTTGTTTCATGGAAATCAGCTAAACAAACTATTATAGCTAAGTCCACCATGGAATTAGAATTTATAGGTTTAAAATTGGCTGGTAATGAGGCTGAGTGGTTGAGAAACCTTTTAACCAATATTCTGTTAGGTTTAAAAGCAACATCTTCTGTGTGTCTATGCATTGTGATTGCCAGACGACGATAGCTATTGCAAAGAACAAAACTTTCAATGGTAAAAATAGACACATTGTTTGAGACATGATGTTATTAAGCAGTTGTTGAATGATGAAATTATATCAATTAATAATGTGAAGTCAGAAGTAAATTTCACTGATCCTCTGACTAAACTTTTAAAAAGAAAGTTAATCTCTGAAATATCGAGTGGAATAAGACTTATGCCTATTTGAGATTAATGGTGATGGTAACCTAACCTTTGTGATTGGAGATTCTATGAATAAGGTTCAGTGGATAATAACAAGTCACTGTTATTCCTGCTAGCACTAATAAATCTATCTATTCCTATGATGAGTTAAGTGTTAGATAGCATGAATTTGAGATGCTAAGCTAAAGTTGTTAATGTTTTTCATATCTCTTATAGGTGGTGTATATCATTGCAATATACATTTGATGAAAACACCTATGTGAATGTGGAGTGGGGCCGCTGTTATGAAATTGTGGCATAATTTCTAAAGCACTCATTAAATTACCAACGCGAGCATGGCCTATTAGTGCGAACCGACGTTAAACAACAAAGAATAATGAGGGTTTATTGTAATTAATAAGACCTCTATTTTACAATAAAGTGTGTCATTAGTTCAAAAAACTAAAACCTTCACCAATTACTCTGTAAAATAAGTTTTATTATTCTAGGCTACTTCAAGTCCAAAAGACATCGGATACGAAGCATTATACTTATAATGAACCTAAAAAAAAATATTTTTTCTTCTTCTTTTTCTTGAAAAAGTCTTTTTGAATTATATGGGGGATTGTTGGATAATTTGATATTTCTAAAAAGACTGTTATCCAACAATACTTAGATTTTTACCTTTTTATTTATTATTTTTTGGCATTTAATCTTTACGTGAAAAGTACCAAATTTTCTACTGATTTACTGGTCAAACATTATATTGATTTTCTGCTTGATATACTGGTAAAATATCCTATTTTTCTTCTTGATTTCGTAGTAAAATATCTTCATTTACTGCTGATTTCCTAGTCAAAATATCATTTCCTGATTCTGCAATAGTCATAATTTTTCCTATAAATACAAGGCTACAGAAAAAACTTTCAGACACAACTGCTTCATTTCTCATTTTCTTTGCTTTCTTTGCTTCTTTACGTCCTTGTTGTTTTTCTAGCTGTTTTTTTTTTCTTTTTCTTTGTTGTTGTTCCTATTCTTTGAGCAATCCTAGAAGAGCCTATTGAATTCTGGGGAATTACATCTTTTGGTGAAATAATCCTTAAAGATAGTGTGATCGCCTCAAGTTTTATTTACTTACTATTTTTTCCTTCTGTCTACTAACTATGATGTTGCTTTTAAGAGTGTACATTGCTTGCTTTAAAAGTTTTTAGAGTTAAATTAACAAGTACAATTTTAATTCCAATAAATTGCAATAATGTGCAAGTATTTAGTTGGTCTATTGTCAGAAGTTACATCTTAAATATCCACTGTTTAGTATGACAACTATATTATTACTTACCTATAGTGACTCTACTGTTTCATAAGGGAAAGCTTTATTGAAAGATGAATGTAGAATTTCACAATAAGTTTTTTGTTCAAAGAGCAGAAAAATCATATTTCTATTAATAGGCCTTTTATTGTGGCTAAATGCCATGAAAACCTGAACAATCTTGCAATCTAAAACTAGAAGGAGGATCTTTCAATTAAATATTTTGCCTTCTTTTATTTCCAATCAATAAAAATTCTGAGTAGGTAGACATGGTAATTTTAGTAAGGTAAAGTGAGTCTTGACATGTAACCGAACATTTTTTATTTATATATTTAAATTCTTGGATCCTTGTAGTAAAAGATTGTTTTACCTATTGGATGACAGTAGCCTTGCTATATTTATAGGAGTGAAGTGTCTAGTTCCTATGGGTCTTGGAGATGATGATCAATGCATTGAAGATGACTTTACTACATGGTATTAAGAACTTCAACTATGTTTTGAATCAAAAGCTTGCTCATTCTTTACTTTATACCTTTTTATTGAACTATCTTGATCTTCTAGGCGTGAATTAGTCTGGCCTGAGTTAAATCAGCTTCTACATGATGAAGAAGATGCAAAAACTATTTCTACCCCATACATTACTGTGAAAAATTGAGAAAAGAAACGTGATTTTTCATCTCATATATTGCACACTAAAGAGTTAGGTTTATACAATAAACCTAGCAATAAAAAGGAAACTAATTAGACCACATTAGATCCCATGATTTATGGGATACTCTAACAGAAAAGGAAACTAATTAAATCAGTCTAATTCTAGGAATACAAGCTGTTACAAAATCTCTTAAAATAGCTAACTATACACGTGTAGAATATAAGCTTTTTTTTCCACACTCCCTCTCAAGCTGGTGAATAGGTATTCTCCATTCCCAGCTTGGATACAATATTCCGAAAAATTGAACTATTTAATCCCTTGGTAAACACATCAGCAAGTTGGCCATGTGTAGACACATAAGGTGTACAAATCAACATGATCTCCAACTTTTCTTTGATGGAGTGTCTGTCAATTTCAATGTGCTTTGTTCGGTCATGTTATACTGGATTGTAAGCTATGCTAATTGCAGACTTATTATCACAATAGAGCCTTATTGGACCATCCCACTTAATCTTCAAGTCTTCTAAGATGATCTTCAACCAAAGTAGTTCACACAGCCTCTCAGTCATTGCCCAGAATTCTGCTTCCTCACTAGACCGTGCTACCACATTCTGTTTCTTACTCCTCCACGTCACAAGATTTTTGCCAAGAAAGGTGCAATATCCAGAGGTTGACCTCCTGTTAATAATTGACCCATCATAATCAGCATCCGTGTATGCCTCAAGTACTAAACCTCCATTCCTTTTGAACAAAATACCTTTTCCTGGTATCCCCTTAAGATACTGTAGCACTCGGTGGGCTGCTTGCAGATAAACTTCCTTCGAGCTCTGCATGAATTGACTAATTATACTCACCGCCTATTCTATATCAGGTCGTGTGTGAGATAAATAAATGAGTATTCCTACTAGGCATTGATACATTTCTTTGTCTATTGCAGCATCCTTCTCTGCTTTTCCAAGACTAATATTTAGATCTATTGGGGTACTTTCTGGTTTGCAAGCTGTCTTGCATGTTTCTTTGAGGAGATCTGGGACATACTTCTGTTGGGAGATGAAAATGCCCTGCCTAGAGTGAGCCACCTCAATCCCAAAAAAATATTTCAACCTCCCTAGCACCTTGATCTCAAACTCCTTAGCCAAACACTGATTTAGAAACTCTCTCTCCTTATCATCATCCCTTGTTACTATTATGTCATCTACATATACCAAGAGAGCTGTGACTCCCCCTGAAGGTGAGCGTTTAATGAACAGCGTATGATCCCCTTGGCTTCGTCTATATCCCATGGCCATCATAACTCTCGCAAATCTACCAAACCATGCTTGTGATGATTGCTTAAATCTGTACAAGGCCTTTTTTAACTTACACACAGGCAGCCAAATTATTTCCATAACTTGGCGGGACCTCTATATAAATCTCGTCCTCTAGTTCTCCATGTAAATTCTTGACATCAAATTGCTACAACTACCAACCATAATTAGCTGCTAATGACAACAAGACTCTAATAGTATCCATCTTCGCAACCGAAGCAAAATTTTTTAGGTAATCAATTCCATAGGTTTGAGTATAACCCTTTGCCACCAACCTTGTCTTATACCTTTCTATTGATCCATCTGCTTTATACTTCACTGTATAAACCTATTTACATCCTACAGGTTTCTTTCCTATCGGCAACTTCACCAACTCCTAAGTTTTGTTTTTTTCCAACGCCTTCATCTCCACATTCATAGCTTGTTTCCATGTCTCATTGGACAAAGCCTCGGATAAGGTGGTAGGAATAGCAATGGTGTTTAAGCTAACAAGAAAGGTTTTATGAGATGGTGAAAATTTTTTAAAAGACAAGAAGTGTGCAAGAGGGTATAAAGGTTGTTTTGTACACTCTCTAGTCCCCTTTCTAATAGCAATGAGAAGGTCCTGGTCATTATTGCTTACACAAGATTTAGTTTCAACTGGCAATGAAGGATTAGAAATTGTTACCTCATTCTCAGGATCTGGGTTGGAGTCTTGGACTTGCACAGATTCAGGGATAACCGCCTTCTTCCTTGAAAACACATTGCCCTTGCCAAATCTCACATTCTCAAGAGCAGAGTCTATTTTTTCTTGGGGATTTTTTAGCACAGGTTCAGACACAGGATTTGACATAGTGGAACAAGGTGAACAAGGCGAGAAAATTGGTTTAGACACGGGAAGTGATGGCAGATCAAGTAAAAAATCCCCCTATCCTTATCTTCCATTATTGAATTCCCCCTGAAGATAAGGAGTGGTGAAATAAGACTCGTGTTCATTGAAAGTAACATCCATCGAGACATAGAACTTCTTTGATGGAGGATGGTAACACTTACAACCTTTCTGAGTCGAAGAATAACCCACAAAGACACATTTTAATGCCATTGGATCAACTTCTCCCTATTTTGACTATAGACATGGACAAATGACACCCACCCAAATATCCTAGGGACAAGATTATTTGTAGTGTGTAGATTAGAATAGAATGTTGAGAGTCTTTCCATTGGACTCTTGAATCCTAAGACTTTGGAAGGCAAACAATTTATAAGATGAGCAGCTATAAGAACTGCTTCCCCCCAAAAAAGATTTAAGCACATTTTTCTGGAGCAAAAAAGCTCAAGTTGATTTAAGAAGGTGACCATTTTTCCTTTCTGCTACTCCGTTTTGTTGTGGGGTATTAACACAAGATGACTCATGTAGTATCTCTTCCTTTTGAAAGTATGAAGTTAGGACTTGATTGAAATAACCCCTAGCATTATCCAACCTAAACCTCTTGATATTGACCCCGAATTGATTCCTAATCATAGAACAAAAGTTTGAGAGAACAGTACTGACATCAGATTTATGGTTGAGCAAAAAAATCCAAGTAACACGAGTACAATCGTCAATGAATGAAACAAACCATCTTGCCCCAGAAACATTAGGAATAGTAGAAGGACCCTAAATAACACTGTGAATGAGATAAAAAAGAATGGAACTTCTTTTATTACTAATTGGAAAAGATACCCGTTTGTGTTTTGCAAGTTCACACACTTCACAATGAAAATTTTCAACATCTAGACCTTTAAATAAAGAAGGAAACATAATTTTAAGAACCCTAAATGCCATGTCCAAGTCGACGATGATAAAGCCAAACTTTCTCTTTATTGGATGAAAATAACTCTGAAACAAAAGAATGAGATAATTTGCCCTCGATAATGCTTGACTGACTTGGTGCTTCGAGATAGTAGAGCTCATCCCGTTCTCTAGCATGTCCAATCATCTTCCCTGAATCCTTGTCCTTAAATACACAATAATTATGATAAAAAATCACATTGCAACATAAATCTTGTGTGAGTTTTTGGATAGAGACAAGGTTTGTGGACAATCTAGGGACATGGAGAACATTTTTTAAGATCACAGATGGGCTTATTTTGACATCTCCTACACCTGCTACAGTGGTGAAAGAATCATCGACTATGGCTATTTTCTTATTGCTTGGATAAGGGAAATATATGAAAAAAAATTGGTGAGTGGGTCATATGGTCGGTAGCTCCTGAATCGATGATCAAAGAGTTGGAAAAGGTTGTACCTGAGACATTTAATCCAATAGAGGATGGAAACTCACCTGAATATGCCAATGAACAAGTACCTGAAGGTTTGTCTAGATTACCAATAAGAGATCTCAGCCTCTCGACCTCTTTCGGATTGAGACAACCTAACTCTTGTGGTGTTACTTCAATATGTTTTATTGAAGCAACATGGGCCTGACTATTGTTCTTTAACTGTTCTCCCTTTTATCCCCACTCTCGACTTGGAGGTTTTCCATGAAGCTTCCAACATCGTTCAGAGTATGGCGTGCCTTCTTACAATAAGTGCACCACAAGCTATCCTTGTAATCAGAATTCTGAGCTTTTGTTTGGCTAAATGCCCTTTCCACCTTCGTGGCTGAATTATTGCCACCACTAGCCGCCATAGCAGAGCTGTCCATGCTCTGTGGTTCAAGCATTGGGCCTCTTTTGCTTTCCTCACCTCGAATCAGTGCCACTACCTCGTTAAAACATGGAACTTCCTGCTTACCAAGAATCTAGATTCTTATTTGATCAAATTCTGGATTAAGTCCCACAAGAAAATCATAGACTCTATCTTGCTCAATGAAGTTCCTTAGAATAACAACATCTTCAGGACATATGGTTTATATCACCCTATAATGATCAAGTTCCTGCCACAAAAATTTCAATTGATTGGCATATTCAGTAACTGTTTTACTTTCTTATTTTGCAATAATCATCTTCACCTTGACCTCGTATACTTGAGCCGTATCTCTGGCATTAGAATATATTTGTTGGATTGCATCCCAAATATCCTTACCAGTAGGCAAAAACATACATGTATCACTAATCTCAGGGGTCATAGAATTCCATAGCCATGCCATGATCATGGAATCTTCTGCATCTCATGCTTCAAAACAAGGTTTTCTTGGTTTTGGCCCCGTACCCATAAGATGGTTGATCATCCCTTTTCCTTTTAGCACAGTACGAATAAGTTGAGATCATTTTAATGTAATTTTTTCCATACAACCTGTATGCAACCTGGATATTTTACAATTCCCCTGGTTTTTAGGAATAAACGATCTCCCCTGATTGTGCTGTAGTGGTCGTCTTTGAAACTTTCGACATCTTTCACGCGATCTCTAGGCAATTAAGGCAGATCGTGTGAAGCAGAAAGAAAGCTGAATAGGCTAAACATAATTTTTGTAAGATACTCTATTTTGAACTCAAAAAAACAAAGTAGAACAGAGTACAAATAACCAGCAGTATATTATGGGAAATAAAGGCCTGTGAAGTAGAGTGGCGATGAAGGCCAAAGCTTCTAATTTTAAGAGAACCTAAAGCTCTGATGCCATGTGAAAAACAGAGAAAAGAAATGTGATTTTTCATCTCATATATTGTACACCAAAGAGTTAACTTTATACAATAAACCTAGCAATAAAAAGGAAACTAACTAGACCACATTAGATCCCATGATTTATGGGATACTCTAAAAGAAAAGGAAACTAAGTAAATCAGCCTAATTCTAAGGATACAAGCTGTTACAAAATCTCCTAAAATAGTTAACTATACACGTGTAGAATATAAGCCAACTGTGTTAGAATACCGTGTTGTATTTTATAATCATGTGGATGCACCTCTTGAGGAAAATAATTGAAGAAATGCAAATGGTCATACTATTTACAATGCTCAATATCCATGCAGGTATATAATAGTAGTTTTTTAGATACCCTGGTTGTTGTTTGGTTTAGTATTCATCTTTAATGAAATTTTAACCCTTTTTTCCTATACCTGAAGGTCTAATGTCGCTGTGAGAAAAAAGCTTCATACTCCTGCATCTAATCGTTCTTGCACCCATCTTGAATTTAACATAGCTGGCACTGGACTTTCGTAAGTTGCTTTCTTAAACATTTTACAACTGTATCGATAAATTTTTGTTGTTGCAATTATGCCTTTCTTTTATCTTCGCTTTCTAAAGGTTGGAATATTTTAATGTTCTCAATATATCTTGAACTTTCTGTATTTTTTTTCTTTAAATAATTAAGCGAATTCGTTAATGCATGCAACTTCCAATCTGCCTTACTTGCTTTGGTTGTTCATACCTCTGATACAATTGAAGCCAATCAACTAAGACACCTTGCATCCCTTGCTGCAAAGGTTCTTAGGAGTAAACGTATATTAGTTTGATTCCCTTATTTTGTGGCTTATTTGTTGCAAATGCACATTTTAGCTTTTATACAAGATGAATATGCGCAATGGATGGTTGCAAGTCAAAGAAGCCGCTTTGAGGTCATGGCTAAATTTCCTTCAACCAAGCTTCCACTTGGCATCTTTTTTGCTATTGTTGCTCCACGGTTGCAGTCTAGATACTATTCTACCTCTGTCACACCCCGAAAACGCGGAAAATAGGGCAATTTAAAAACTTTTTACTCATCAATTCACAATTAAGGGTGCATTCTTATGCAGTATCATACATCATCATATTTATCATACCTCAGGATCTCATCACTAGAAATTATATATCATATCAAATACATTATTCAATCTCAAGTTAATTAATCCTAATACATCCCATACAATGTTATACATCGAGTGTCTATAATTACAATAATTGTCTGGGTACATGAAAAGATAAAAGATACCTCAAAATACAATATATGGCCTGGAGCTCAAGTCCTCCACTAGCCACTACTCCGTACGTCTCAGGGAAACCCTTTTTCACTTGAAGAACTCTGGGGGGAAAGAAAACAGGGTGAGCTTCTAAATCGCTCAATAAGGGAGTAAGGGACTCGTTATATAAACCATAATGCACATCATAAATTATTTATTTTCACGTGAAACTCAGTATACTAATTTGAAAACCATAGCATGAATGTTCTCAAAACAACATTCTCATATCTCAAAATCATGTGAAAACATGAAGTAAAATGCTCAGTATAGAGCAGTAACAAGCATGTGAAAATAATGCGATAATGGCTTTCTCAAATAACGTGATAAAATCACTGTAATAATAATGCACGTGGCGCAGCCACCAAACACACGTGGCATAGCCACTGATTTAGATTCACACGTGGCACAGCCACAGAATAGGATCTCACGTGGCAACGGCCACCAAATATACGTGGCATAGCCACAGAATGGGGGATCTCACGTGGCAACGGCCACCAAATATACGTGGCATAGCCACAGAATGGGGGATCTCACGTTATCAGAACGGAGAAGGATCGGACTTACATGCTACCAGAGCAATGCCCGATGTGTACTCAAAATTACACACCTAAGTCTTTATCAATAGTCATTATCATATAAGACTGGTGTTTGCCTTCACGTAGAACTCATAGTGGTTTTTCTCTCATAAAACTCATTTAAAGCTGTTTTGTACTCAACACAAAACATATTTAAAATCGAGTTCCAACTGGAAAAGCACGAACACATTTCTCAAATCTCAATATCGCCTTAACGTAGAGCCCAATTCATTTCTCACACAAATTCAACGGTTGCTTAGTAAGGTGGAAAAGTGGAAGAATGGAAAAATGTGGAAAAGAGGAAAGAAAATGATTTTTGTTAGTACTTTGTAGGAAGGAAAAGTGTAAGGAAAGAAAATAGGAAAGATTGCTATTTTCTTTCCTTAATAACAAAATCAAATCTTTCCAAACTAAAAAGGATTAGTGGAGAGAAAATGAGATAGATGTGCATGTATATTTACAAAAATATCATTTATTTTTTTTACTTTTATTTTATTATTATCTTAACTAAGTAATAGTATAATGGTAAATTAATAAAATCGCATTTTTTCCCTTCCATTTTTCAACTTTACCGAGCAATAGAAAGAAGAAAATTATATTTTCTTTCATATATTCCATCTTTCCTACCAAGCACATCTAAGAAATAAAAATATTTTATATCTCTTCACTTTTCCCTCCAATTTTTCATCTTTTTATTTTTCTTTCCACTTTACCAAGCAAAGCCAAAATGATAGAGAAGGTACTGGACATGTTTTACCTATAAGGAATTGTAGGATAGAAGCTTATTGATATATATATATATATTGACAAATTGTGCATTTTAGTTCTCTTACTAGTATAGATTTCAACCTCTAAACACATTTTTGCCACCTTTCCAAGACATATGGAACATGATTTCTGAGGGAGGTTACCTCTATGTGTATGGTGATGCCAAGGGCATGGCTAGAGATGTGCATTGAACTCTACACACTATATTGCAAGAGAAGGTATGTTTATTACGTGTATCTGAAACTGTATTATAGCTAATATTGTAAGTTTGAAAGAGGAATATATGGCACACAAAATGTTGAATTTTGTGTTTTGTTACTTGAGTGATTTCAATGATGTGTAGATAGCTCAAAGGCAGGGAGCATGGTGAAAATTTGCAAACGAGTAGTAGGTATCTACGTGATGTATGGTGATGATTAGCATGAAAGTACAAAAAGAAATTTTGCAAAACTAGATTTATTAATATACGAAGGCCATCTTGTATAGACGTAAAAGGCCGACCGGAGAGATCAATTGAAATTAAATTTGTTTATTCTATGATTCTTTATTCAAGTAATTTTTGTATTAAGAATATGTAATAGTAGTAGCAATGGAGTCATTAGTTGTGCGTGTATGAAGACCAAGTAGATGTTATTGGTAGTAACTCTACTTATTCTGAATGGATAATTTAAGTTTGGAATCTCAAGTGATTGCTTATGTTTTGCAGCGAATGATGTTGTTGCTTCTACTCATACTTAACTCATAACTTTTTACACTTTAGCGCTAGATAAAGTCAATTTTGCCTACAATTTACTCGCACTTTTTTATGAAAAAGGAACTTTCATAACATAATTATGTCCTAGTGGAGTTATGGTTTATAGTCCTGGGCATCAACATGTAAGATGCTTATTAATGACCCATGTGATTAACGTGACTCTTCTGTCAAATGAAATATGATGATAAATTAATGTGACTCTTTGGTACCAATAATTATCATCATTAATGTGATGTTAAGAGATACATTATACACTTGATGGACGTGTATAACATTATGATGTGATTAATGTTTATCGAAATGTGAAAAGATAATGTTGCTTTTCACGAATAGATTCCTTCTTTCACTATCCTTATAAAAGTATCTTTCTCTCTATTAGAAATATACGATTGAGACCATAAGCTAAAAAATTATTTTTAACAATTCGTCAAGATTTTCTTCAAGTATTTGTTATGGATCAAGGTATGTTTTCTCTTTAATTAAATAATTGTGAAAATAATTATGTTCAAAAAACTTAGGAATTATGATTATGCAAAGTTACAATTTATTTTCATGGTATGATTTATCTAACAAGTGAAATCAGAGCCATAGTTTGAGAACCGATGACTTTCACATTAAGTCCAAATTAAGAAAACTTAAAAAAAAAAAAAAAGATGTTATGATGATGATGACGACGGCGACGACGATCACGTTTTGTTGGTGCTGTATTTGTATGAAAACAATGTGATCATGATAATGATATTATGTTGATAATCATGTTTACATCATGTTCAATTTGTATGAAAACAATCTTATCTTTATTTATTTATTTTACCATTTTAAATTCACAAATTGTATATTTGTTTGATGTCATGGTAAACCTAAATTTTTATATAAAGAGATTATTCATAAATGTTAAGCAAATATTATATGATTTTTTATGATAATTTCGCTGCTATGTGTGTAATGGTTTCGATAATATATACAATTTTTGTATGTGTAAGTATTTACCGAAAATTAAAGTTTAATATTTAATTATTTGCTCATTATGATTTACTATCTATTTAAAAAGATATTTTTGTATTATGATAGTTTGTTAATCACCAAAGTGGCCAAACTTTAAGGTTTCATGAATATCAAATTAATGATTTAAAAAGGTATTCATGTATTATGATAGTTTGTTAGTTACCAAAGTGGCCAAACTTTAAGTTTTCATGAATATCAAATTATGATTATATATATATATATATATATATATATATATATATTCATAAATTATGATAATTTGTTAGTCACCAAAGTGACCATACTTTAAGGTTTTATGAATATCAAATTACTGATTATTTTTAATTACTCATAACTTAAGGATGCCAATAGTAAGACTATTGTGATTAATTGAAATTCATAATTATAAGATATTTAAGGATCGCTTAAAGGTTGATTAGTTGTTCTTATAATTTATGAACATGATGATAGTAATTAATTTAGTACTTTAAATTTGTTTTGTTTATCTAAAGATAGCAAACTTGTTTAAATGTAATATATTTAATTACCAAATTATGTTAAATATTTCTTTAGCATTATGTGTCGTGGTATCACCCAAAGGAGATTTTGATATGCATAATTAGGATGTTTGAATCTATATTATGTATAACTCGAAGCATTAACGTATGAGCATTTTATGTATTAGATCAAGTATTTGCTTCTGTTTCTCTTCATTCACAAGCCTCTCTTTTAATGAGCTTAACTTTACAAAATGGTGCGAACAAATCCAATTTTATTTAAGTGTTTTGGATCTTGATTTAGCACTCTTAACTAATAAACTCATTGCTTTTATGGATTTTAGCAGTATTGAAGAGAGATCTTTTCATAAAGCTTGAGAAAGATAAAACAGATTACAGTAGCAAACAACATTAAGTCAACAATTCCAACAACTAACAATGCTAATGAATTTTTTAAGTTTGTGAAAAATATATCTCAATCCAAATCTGTGGATAAGTTACTTGTTGGGATATTAATGGGTACACTAACCACCATGAAGTTTGATGGTTCTCGTAAGATGCATGAGCATGTCATTGAGATGACAAATATAGCAACAAGATTAAGATCCATGGGAATGAAAGTTTCCTTGTGCAGTTTATCATAAACTCCTTACCATCTGAGTATGGTCCATTCCAAATAAATTACAAAACCATAAAGAATAAATGAAATGTGACTGAGCTACAATCTATGCTCATTCATGAGGAGGCAAGGGTTAAGAAGCGAAGAATTCACTTTATTAATCTCATGGGTCATCAAGGAGCTAAAATGAAACTAGGAAAGAAGTATGGGAAGGGCAATAAAGGACCACTAATTTTTAATGGGTCATCTACCCAAATCACCAAGAAGGGACAAAAGAAAAATAAATGTCATTTTTGTGGAAAGCCTAGACACTATCAAAAAGACTGCTGAAACGTGAAGCTTGGTTCAAAAAGAAAGGTAAGCCTACTGCTTTCGTATGTTTCGAATCTAATTTGGCAGAAGTTCCTTATAATACTTGGTGTATTGATTCTGGTTGTACCATTAACGTTTTAAATGAAAAGTTTATTTTTATTGGAAATAGAGTTAAAGTTCTAGTTGAAGTCATTGGAACATATCGTTTGATTTTAGATATTGGACATCATTTAGACCTTTTTCAAACTCTTTATGTTCCCTCTATTTCTCGAAATTTTAGTTTCTTTAACAAAATTTGATACAACTGGATACTCTTTTAAATTTAAAAATGGTTGTTTCAGTCTTTTTAAGAATAACCATCTTATTGGTTTTGGTCTCTTTGTGATGGTTTGTGCAAATTAAAGTTTGATAACATTTTTGCCGAAACTCTAATGACCTTACATCATAATGTTGGAATTAAACGTGGTTTAGTGAATGAAAGTTCAGCTTTCTTATGGCAAAATGTTTAGGGTCATATATCCAAAGAAAGAATACAAAGATTGGTAAAGAATGAAATCCTTCATGATTTGGATTTTATTGATCTTGGTACTTGTGTGGATTGTATTAAGGGAAAATTCACAAAAACACACAATTAAGAAAGCAACCACAAGAAGCACACAACTTTTTGAACTTACACTCACCAATATATGTGGACCTTTTAATGTTCCATCTTTTGGTAGAGAAAAGAATTTAATCACCTCTATTGATGATTTTTCACGTTATGACTATGTCTATTTGTTGCATGAAAAATCTCTATGTGTAAATGCCTTAAAGGTGTTTATTAATGAGGTTGAGAGACAGTCAGACAGAAAGGTGAAAATTTTCAAATCTGATATAGGAGGAGAATATTATAGAAGGTATGATGAAACTAAACAAAACCCTGATCCAGTTGCTAAATTCCTTGAAAGACGCTCAATAGACAATGCTGGGAACACCACAACAAAAAGGTGTCGCAGAAAGGCGTAATCGTACTTCAATGGATATGGTTAGATGTATGTTAAATTATTCATCTTTAGCCTTATCATTATGGACGTATGCTTTGAAAATTGCCATGTATTTGTTAAATAGGGTTCCTAGTAAGGCGGTTTCACAGACTCTTTTTGAGCTATGGATAGGAAGGAAACCTAGTTTAAGGCACCTACATGTTTGGAGTTACCGGGCAAAGGTAAGAATTTATAATCCACATGAAAAGAAACTGGATTCAAGAACAACTAGCGGTTTCATTGGTTATCCAGAAAAATTTAAAGGGTATAGATTTTATTGTCCTAGCCATAGTACGAGAATTGTTGAAACTGGAAATGTTAGGTTCATTAAAAATAATGAAATCAGTAGAAGTGTAGACCTACGTAAAGTGGAAATACAAGAAGTTAGATGCAAATTCCTTTACCTATAACTTCTTCTCAAGTTGTTGTTCCTACAGTTGTTGAACCATTTAACAACTTACAAGAACAACAAATAAATGATCAAACACTCCATAATAAAGTTGCTACCAATGAACTTGCAATGAATGAACCACATGAAATAGCATTTAAGAAGGTTTCAATGGAAAAAAAGATTAGCTATTTCTGATGGTTATGTGGTTTATCTCCAAGTGACAAATTTTGACTTAAGAATTAATGAAGATCTAGTTTTGTTTTCACAAGCCATAGAAAAATGTTAATTCTAATGAATGGTTTGAAGCTATGAAAGAAGAGTTGAAACCAATGGATCAGAATGAAGTTTGAGACCTTATTGAATTGCCTAAAGGTTGTAAAAGAGTCGGGTGTAAATGAGTCTTTAAAACCAAGCGCGACTCAAATGACAATATTAAACGATACAAGGCTAGACTTATTGCCAAAGGTTTCACTCAAAAACATTGTCTCGACTATAAAAAGACTTTTTCTCCAGTTTCCAAAAAAGACTCTTTTTGAATTATTATGGTAATGGTGGCTCATTATGATCTAAAGCTGCATTAAATGGATGTGAAAAACGTCTTTTTGAATGAGAATTTAGAGGAAGAAATTTACATGGATCAACCTTAAGGTTTTTCAGTTAAAGGAAAGGAAATCATGGTGTGTAAACTTAAGAAATCAATATACGGACTTAAACAAGCTTATAGACAATGGTATCTTAAGTTTAATGATACTATTACTTTCTTTGGATTTAAGAAAAACACTGTTAATCGGTGTATATATCTAAAGGTCAATGGGAGAAAATTTATATTTTTGATTCTGTATGTTGATGATATCTTACTTGTTGCTAATGATCTTGGTTTATTATATGAGACCAAGAAATTTCTCTCTAAAAACTTAGAAATGAAAGATATAGGCGAGGCATCCTATGTGATTGGAATTGAAATATTCGGTGACAGATCACAAGGATTGCTAAGGTTGTCTCAGAAAGCATATATTAATAAAGTTTTAGAGAGATTTAAGATGGAAAAGTGTTCTGCAAGTGTTGTTCCAATTCATAGATAGGACAAATTAAGTGTTATGCAATGTTCAAAGAATGAACTGGAACGCAAACAAATGGAACAAATTCTTTATGCATTTATTGTTGGTAGCTTGATATATGCCTAAACTTGTACCAAGCCAGACATAAGTTTTGTTGTTGGAATGCTTGGTAGATATCAAAGTAATCTAGGAATGGATCACTTGAAAGCTGCAAAGAAAGTTCTCAAATACTTGCAAGGAACGAAAGATTATATGCTCACTTATAAGATATCGGATCATCTTGAGGTGGTTGGATATTCAAATCTAGATTTTGTTGGTTGTGTGGATACTAGAAAATGCACATTTTTGGTTATATATTTCTTTTAGTTGAAGGAGCTATATTATGGAAAAGTGTGAAGCAATATGTAATTGCTGCATCCATAGTATAGGTAAGGTTATAACTAAGTCAAGCTTTTAAATGATAAAAAATTGGATTCTTTCTCAAAATGAGAGTTTTTTTTTTTCTTGATTTGAGAGTCTTGTTATTTTTTAAAAGTTATTTTCAACAAATCAAATGATAAGTTTGGGTTAAGCATCACACTAATCCATTCTTTTTCTTTTGAGAGTTTCTAAACACAAGTTAGGCATTAGTAGACACACCTTATTTTTAATATGTTTTTAATTACAAAAAAACATTTATTTAAAATTACAAAAAAGCCGTTAGTAATCTTTCACCAACTCATTGCAGCAAGTTGCAGTGAGTCTTTTGTAACTCAAGATAGTTTGTTGATCTATTGGATGCTCACGACAATTTCATACTTTAAGCATTGAAAAAAAAAGAGTTTTTATCCAATAAACTAAACCCTAAATCACCTTAATCCAAAAAAACAATCAATTTACATCAAAATAATGAAAACAAACAATATAAGATGAATATTTGAATATTTTATCTTAGATAATCTTGATTTTGGAGAGATTTGAAGTAAAATTGATGACGAAGTGAGATTGAAAAAAGTAGATGAAGAATGAGAGAGTCGGAAGAGATGTGGTGGGTTTATAATATTTTGGATAGAGTAATTATAAATTTAGATAATAAGAAGTAAAAATAATAAATTAGATCTAATAAATATGATATTTCTAGTACTCTTTAAGTTGTAATGATAATCGCTCTTTTCTTTACTCTTTTGTTTTTTTAAGCCCAAAAACATTGACCCGAAAGCCCAGAACCCAATCCTGTAAAGTCAGCGACGCATTTATACAACCCTAAACCCTCTCTCTCGAAGCAATCTGAAAAAGCTGGCAGTTTAAACCCCAATTTTCTGCTCGCCGCTGAATCCTCCTTTATTCTCGATAATGGCTGTGAGTATCTTTTTTATTTTCTTTCTTTCATCAATCCTTTTAGATTTCTGTTCTATAATTCAAAGTTTCTATTTGGTGGGAAGTTCAACTTTATAGAGATATTCGCACCGCCTGCAGTTCATTTCTTCTCTATGTGGTGGAAATTTATAGATGCTTTACTTTTTTCTAAGATCTCAAAATATTTTCTCTAGGATGAAAAACCATTAAGCTTTTATTATTTGCCCGTCGATTTAATTTTTGATCCAAGGGTATACATTGGTGGTAAACAAACAAGATAGTTTAATTTATTTAATCTGTCAATTTTTTTTCGTTGTACACTTTGTTCGGTATAGGTTGGAGTCTAAATTTTAAAATCTGTTTGAACATTGTAGACAATACCCGTTAACCCGAAACCTTTCTTGAACAATTTGACTGGAAAGACTGTTATAGTGAAGCTCAAGTGGGGGATGGAATACAAAGGTAATGCAAAAACTTTCTTTTCTTTTTATGTTCAATTATCTAACAACCTTTTTGTTGGTAGTTGATATTCTGGAATCTTGATTGTGTTGCCTTTTGCAGGTTTTCTTGCCTCGGTTGATTCATACATGAATTTGCAGGTGTGACCTCTGATTGTTTGAATAATAAATTTTAAATTGCATGCATTTTTGTTGAAATTTGGAGCCATGTTGATATTTTATATAACTATGTCTTTGTTTTAAGTATGCTTTTAAGTATAATATTGTTGTTTGAACTTGGATACAGCACTAATTATTTCCATGGAGTTTTTACGTTTATTATTTTGTATTTTCTTCTCTCTGTGTTGAAGGGCATTGTTGCTTACAATTTTCTGATGAATTGATTTTTTTTTTTAATTTTATAGCTTGGCAATGCTGAAGAGTTTATTGATGGGCAATTCACTGGAAATCTAGGGGAGATTTTAATCAGGTATTTTCTCCCAAATGCTAGATTGTTTTTTCCTTGGATTTATATACGAGCATATTGTTATTGCTGTTACATCAATCTTTAGAGTTGGTTCAAGGTTTGGACTATCTTATATCAGGAGAGAATATAGAAGGAAACTCTTAGAAAACACAATGCATCTACTGAGTAGCAAGAATTTAAAGGCATTCCAATTTCATAAAAGGAAAGATTTAAATATTTAGATATGATTTTCTCATGCTGAATGTGGCATCAGAGCTCCTCTATTCCTTATGAGATGTGCAGGGCTTGCCATGTTGCCTTAGTCACTAATAGGGTGTCTTCTCCAGTTAATGTTGTAATGCAAATCTGAAGAAACCTGGTGGGTTGTATTATTCCTGCAGTGGAAAGAATTTTGATGAGCTTTGTAGAGGTTGTTTTGTTTGAACTAGACAGAGTAAGTGCTTGTTGTTCAAAAGTAGGTTAAAATATGGAATTTAATAGATATAATGGCTTTTATTCAGGGCACTGTGGCTGTTGGTTGATGGGTGGGTTTGAATGCGTGTGCACAAGCACACATGTGTTGTGTGTGTCTGGTGCTGTGGTGCATGTCTGAAATTTGAATATCTGTGTGACGGTTATGCTGCTTTATTTTAATTTAAACATTGGTTAATGGCATGGCCTTTTTAATTCAAAATGCGAGTATAATAGAGAAAAACCGCATATATCTACTGTTAGCAATAATAAATTTAAGTGTGTTTTTCTTTTTTAGTGACATTAGAAAAGCTTATCTAGATACTTTGGAGCAGATTAACTTGTTTACACATTAATGAATAAATAGGCTAAGTGGCATGCTGCCACATATGAGAATTGTTTTCATTATTGCTTCTAATATTTGATTGCTTCTTTTACATTCCTTGCCTGAAACTTCGTCTTATCAATTTTTAGTATTTATCTTTCTACTAATATGTGGGTAATGAACCTGGGGGGAGGGGGATGACCAAATTCCAGTATGTATGCTCATCTTAGAATTGCTTGTTATACTATGGTCTCTCTGCACTTCATCTGTGAAAAAAATAACAGGAGTTTTGAAATAGTTGATCAGATTACGTGCAAGTTGAATACAACAAATCTTGTTTGTAATAAAAATGTGTGCTACCAATAATATTTAGTAATACTAGTGAATTACCTATCGGATTTCCAGTCTCATGTATGTTCTGATATGAGTTTACCTGTGCAAGGAATGGGTACCATCTAAAATATTAGGCTGTATGATGTTGTTGACATGCATAATAAATGACGAAGGAGTTTATCTCATACCTTCTTTGTTTATCTTTGAAAACATTGAAACTATAATGCATCCATCTCCATGCCCATTTCCTATTACTCTATGCAAAATATAGTACAGCTACATTTCATCGAATTATGACATGAGAATAATATGTAGAAAATTAGGTTACAATGTTTTGCATTTATAAAAATGAATGAAGCAGCTTTTTCTTAAATGGGCCCATTCTGCTGCAGATGTAATAATGTTCTCTATCTTCGTGGGGTGCCAGAAGATGAAGATATAGAAGATGCCGAAAGGGACTAGACCTAGATGGCTTGTAGAACTTTTGGCTATTCGACCAAAGCTGCTGTAACTTTTATCTGTAATGATTGGGAGGTCTTGTATGTCATTAACAAACTGCTATGTAGTTAACTGTGCTTTGATTTACCTCTCTTACCAACATTATTAGGAATATTTATCTTTTAGACTCAAATCTGGATGGGTAGGTGGTTCAATATTGTGTTTCAAAATCAGTTACTCTGGCAAGAAATGCATTTCATGGCATACTTGAAATATCTCGGTGTTAGATTCATGCCATAAAATGTCACATTTTCTTTTGGAGTTGTTTACAAACCTGGTTTATCTTAATATTCCGTGTCATATGATATCCCTTTTATGACATGAAAGAAAAGATTTCAATGCTCACACGACCACACCAATCTCTTTTGTAGTTATCAAGTTTTTATAACGATTGCTTAAAACAGATGATTTTCTCCTTTGCTGGGAGGCAGCAACTTCACAAAGTGAGGTTTCCGCCTTGAATTTAAATCCAAGTAATAGTATTGAAATATAAATTAATTGAAGGCCCGTGTGTTTAGCACAAATTTACCTTCTGAAAATAATTTTTGAAAATATTTACATGTTTTGAAAAACTAAAGATATTATATGTTCAAATGAGTTAATAAAAAAATGCTTTTGTTTATTTTTTTAATCTTTTTCTTAAAATGTATTGATTTAACTATTAAAATACTATTAAAATATTTAAATTTAATTAATTAATATTTGAAAATAGTTATATTTTAATAATGATATTATATTAAAATATATTATCATTAAACACATAATAGAAACTATTTATTATTCATATTAATATTATAAAATATTTAAAATAATATTACTACCTTAAATATTATTTAATTAATATAATAATATTTATTGTTAAAAATATTAATATTTATACTATTAAAATAAATATATTAAAATTGAAATTATTTATTATTAAATTATAAAAAAGTTTTATTTATATATATATTATTAAAATAGTAATACAAATACATTTGTCAATAAAATATAAAAATAATATATTTTAAATTAAAAATATTAAGAAATGTTTAAATATATTCATTTTATATAAATAATAGTAATTATTATTAGTTATTATATTAAAATTTTATCATATATTATTAAATTAATAATATAATACTATTTATTATGGAAATATTAAAAGAATTTGAATGTTAATATTTTAATATTTAAAACTTTTAATTAAAATTAAAGTAATAATATTTTAGGAAGAGTCAATAAATTCGAGTCCAAAAAATTATATCTACGATTCAATTTAAGTAGAATTATACTCATAAATTTATAACTAACTCTTTATATAGACAGCACTTTTTTGAAAAATATTTTTTTTTCAAAAGTATGAGGTAATTTAAAAAAAAAATGATCTTATTTTTTGGTGATTAAAAAGTGATTTTTTGTTGATCAGATAACTTTTTGTCAAATAGACCACAAAAAATGTATTATGAAAGTTATTTCTCTAAAACAAATGGAGGCGGAAAGCATACTTACTAGATTGTTTAGACGTTACAAAAATGTCACCAAGGGAAAAAGAATCATTATCTAGTCTATAAATGCTTGTCAAAATTATAAATTAGTGACTTTAAGAAGAAAATATTATTATACTGAACTTGGGATTCAGTCCATTTAATTTCATTTAATTCATGTCATTTTTTTTTTTGAGAGATTGGTTTTAGTAAGAGTAAAATCTACATTTTAACTTCTGTATTTTTTTATTTTCAAAAATATCATTAATTTAAAAAATTTAAGTACAATCATTAAATATTTTTTAATAATCAAGTTCTCTGAAATTTAATATTTAAATTTGTACACGTTTAGATAACAAAAATTGAGCTCTTGAACTGTTGCTCTCATCTCACAAATCACAATAATTCATTTCCTTTTTTTTCCTAAGCAATACTAGTAATAATTTTTTTATTTTTTATAAATAATTTATTAAAAATTGTGGTGATTCATATGTGTCCCCACGGCACCAATAACAGGAATTAGTTGGATTAGTATTTCCCTTGATTAAGCACTAAAAAAGATTTGGTATAATTGTTTTTTCTTTCCCTTCCCTTTGCGTCACAATGCATTTTGATTGAACGTCAGTTTTCCTTTTTTTGGGTTACATTGACTGCCAGCTTTTTTTTTTAATCACTATTGAACTCAAGAAGAAACAATATTTATAAGTTTATTTTTATACACTGTTAATATTATTTTTCATGTATTAATTTTACAATAACTTTTCAGTAATTAGTAAATTTAATAATAATTATTAAAAAATTATTTTAAAATTTATGAATAAATAAAATAACATATTATTATTTACTAATAATATATAAAATTTTTACACAAAAAATAATGTATAAAATTTATGCATACACTAACAATGGATTTAATATAAATTTTTATTCATTAGTTTTTTATTGAACAGTCATTATTGAATTTTATGCCTCTACGTAGCAGCAAAAGGCGAGTTCAGATGTTTCCGATTGCATGTTGTTACTTCAAAAGCTGGAAACGCAAGGGTGGAACACATTTGTAGAGAGGCTAACACTGTAGCTGATGGACTTGCTAAGATGGGGACGAACCAGAGTTTTTTTGTGTTTTATGATTTGTCCCCGAGCAACATTGAGTTGTAATTTTTGTATGACAAGATGGGCTTGTCGTGTTAGAGAAACTGTATTATACAAATAATTAGTAACTTTGCATAATTATAATTCTCAAGTTCTTTGAATAGACTGATTTTTACAATTGTTTAATTAAAGTAAAAACTTATCTTGATTCTTTGAAGAGAATCTTTTTAGAAAAACCTTTTTCTGCCACTTGATCTTTTATGGTCTTAATCGTGTGTGTGTATATATATATATATTTGGAGAGAAATATACTATTACATGTGATGGTGGTCGTGTCACCAGATTCACGTGTACACCTATCCGCCTGCCACGTGTTGAACCAACAACAGGCCACGTGGCAGATTGGCGACAGAACCGCTATGCGACACCGTTCCTGGAGGTGCGACAGAGTGTTTAATGCGAGAGGAGTCTACCGCCTCATAGTCTGCCGTGCATCCTGAGCGGCAGACCTCCATCGCCCATGCACGGCACAGGACTCCCGCTCAGCCTGCGGCATAGTCCCCCGCTCAGCATGCGGCATAGTCTCCCGCACAGACCGCGGTAGAGGCCTCCCGCTCAGCATGCGGCATAGTCTCCCGCACAGACCGCGGTAGAAGACTCCCGCTCAGCCTGCGGCATAGTCTCCCGCTCAGCATGCGGCATACTCTCCCGCACAGACCGCGGTAGAAGTCTCCCGCTCAGCATGCGGCATAGTCTCCCGCACAGACCGCGGTAGAAGACTCCCGCTCAGCATGCGGCATAGTCTCCCGCACAGACCGCGGTAGAAGTCTCCCGCTCAGCCTGCGGCATAGTCCCCCGCTCAGCATGCGGCATAGTCTCCCGCACAGACAGCGGTAGAGGCCTCCCGCTCAGCATGCGGCATACTCTCCCGCACAGACCGCGGTAGAAGTCTCCCGCTCAGCATGCGGCATAGTCTCCCGCACAGACCGCGGTAGAAGTCTCCCGCTCAGCATGCGGCATACTCTCCCGCACAGACCGCGGTAGAAGACTCCCGCTCAGCATGCGGCATGGTCTCCCGCACGGACAGCGGTAGAGGTCCCACGCCCAGCGTAGCGGCAGAGGTCTCCCGCACCAACAGCGGTAGAGGTTCCATGCATACTCTGCCGCCAGACTACTTCTCCGCAAGTTGCATGGCCCAAGGCGCGACAGAGTGCCCTATAACTCTGTCGCGGCTCAGACACGCGCCTGGGCCTCAGCTCGAACCGACTCAGAAGCCTATAAATATGAGGTGAGCCCTCTGAGATGGGGAGAGATCAGATCGATCCAAAATCCGAAAAAAACAGGGAGAACACTTAAACACTCTGATTTAAGCTATAAACTCTCCTTTTCTTACATACATACACCAACTCCCGATCACTGACTTGATCGTCGGAGTGCGCGTGCAGGGATAAATCCCTGCCCCCTCTGATTCCTGTTGTTTTTGCAGGATATACGAAGAACACGTGGAGCAAATTGCATCGGCGTCACCCTTTCGTCGTTAGCATAATCAGACCACGTGGAAGGTAAAGCACTGTTGCTGTCAAGGAGGCAACATCAATTGGCGCCGTCTGTGGGAATCCTAACAAAAGGCCAGATTCTCTATCAAAATGGTGAGAACACGCTCTACGGCGGAGATGACAGGAGGGCAGAATTCTGTAAGTCCCCCTGCCAGATCGGAACGAAGGAAGAGACACGGTGAAAGGGCTCAAGCAGAACCCTTAGTCTCCCTGGAAGAATTCGACGCCCTGAAGCGCAAAAATGAAGAGGCTACGACAGCCCTGGGAGCCATGGTGAGCTTCTTCAGAGAGGCTCTCCCCCAATTCAGCTTACCCCATGAAGTACAGCTATTAGTGGGGGAAAGCACACCGAGGCAGACCTACGAGAGAGGTCAGCCCTCCACTTTGGCGAGTGCTGAACAAGGTGCAGGAACGCAAGATAATGCTACTGCCTACCCAGCAAGACAGAGCTCACCTGCAGCTCAACCACGACAAAGGTCGCCTCTGGTCCCGAGGCGGCAGAGCTCGCCCGCATCCCCGCGACAGAGATCACCCGCGGCTCAACTACGACGTAGCTCACCTCTGCCCGATAGGCGGCGGAGTTCGCCGAATAGGCGGCAGAGCTCTCCCCCGGCTCAAAGGCGGCAGAGCTCACCCGTCTACCACATGCGGCAGAGATATCCTAGGTCAGATGGGCGACAGCACTCTCCCGCCGTCGTTAGGAGGCAGAGTTCACCTTTGCCCGATGCGCGACAGACTTCACCTCTGTCGGCCAGGCGACAGAGTTCCCCTGCAGCTCCTATGCGGCAGACATTCTCTACACTCCGCAGCTCTTCTCCTTTGGAGTTTGTACAGGAGTTAGGAGAATATAGGACTGGGGAGCAGCGAAGACAAAGAGATTTTAACCCACAAGAAGGTCCCGAGATATCAAGTCCCGTAGTCAGAGGTACTGGAAGAGGTATTTACCAATCGGACTCTTCTAGATCGGAAGGGACAGGACCTTACTTAGCTCGAGGGCCGGAGGACGTGGAGAAGGTCGTCCAAAGGATCCTCGAGAAGAAAAGGCTAGTGTCTCCGGATGACGGACAAAGGAGGAGGATCCCATTCAGTCCGGAGATCATGAACAAACCCTTGCCGAAGAAGTTCAAAATGCCTTCTATGGCTACTTATACCGGCAAAACGGATCCCTACGACCATATTCAGAGTTATGAATCCCTCATGCTGCTTCATGGATGGGAAGACGAAATCATGTGCAGAGCTTTTTCTCTCACATTGTCCGGGCACGCTCTGAAATGGTTTAACGGACTGAGCGAAGGTTCAATCTCCTCTTTTGATGAGTTGAGAAATGAATTCCTCAAAGTGTTCATGATTCACAGCCAGAGGAAGAAAGACGCTACCTACCTACTCACGCTTAAACAAGGAAATAAAGAATCCTTGAAAAGCTATGTGGACCGCTTCCGAGATGCAACCTTGGAGGTGGAAGATCTACCGGTAGGAGTAGCTTTGGCTGCAATGCTGCAAGGGACGAGCTCCGAGAAGCTATAAGAATCCCTCTCTCTCGATCAACCGATGATGATTTCCGACCTCTTCGCCAGGGCTAACAAGTATGTAGCTCAAGAAGAAGTGATGAGAATGATACAGCCCAGAGAGGCGAAAGAAGAAAAGAAAAGAGAGAGAGATGCACCCGAGAGAAACTTCCCAAGACCCGTGAGAGGAGACAAAGCCCCCAAGCTCAGGTATGAAGGTTATACCAAACTGAGCGAGCCTCGTACGGCGATACTGGCGGCAATTGAGGGGTCAGGACTACTGGAATTCCCCAAGAAGAAAATTGGAGACGTAGGCCGAAACACTGAAGCCTACTGTGAATTCCATTGTGCTCACGGACACCCAACAGAGAGGTGTAGAGACTTGATGGACCAGTTAGAAAGACTGGCCAGAGAGGGGAAGATCAACCGCTTCCTGTGGCGAAGCGAGAGACCCCGATATCCTCCACGTGACCAAAGGAATAATCGTCCGCGGACGGGGACAAATAATGATGTCAGAAGGGATAGGCCTAGAAACGAAGCAGTCAGGCCCATCCCCCGCGCTAATCCGCCAAACAACGAACCTACAGCCCCCGCGATAAATGTCATTGCAGGCGGGGACTCAAGTGCAGGAAGCTCCTCTACTTCCCGCAAAAGTTACGCTAGGCAAGCGTATCAGGTTAACGTGGTAATGGAGGAGCGGGCGGATGAAGAGCCCATCATGTTCACTCCGGCTGACAGAGGCGATGTCGCCATGCCCCATGACGACCCCATGGTGATATCCACGGTGGTGGCCAAACACCCGGTGAGCAGAGTCCTGGTCGATAACGGGAGCTCAGTGAACCTGATCTATTGGAACTGCTTCGAAAAAATGAGCATATCCGAAGATAGGTTAAAGCCCGTTATGGCGCCACTATATGGATTCACGGGGGAGCGAGTGAAAGTTGCCGGGTCCATAGAGTTGCCTGTGACTCTCGGAGAGCACCCGAAGAATGTGACCCGGCAAGTATTGTTCATGGTGGTCAGGTCAACCTCTGCTGCCTATAACATGATTTTGGGCAGACCTGTGCTGAATGACATGAGGGCGGTAATATCCTCTTGCTATCTGTTGATGAAGTTTCCCACTCCCAACGGAGTCGGGCAAGTACGAGGAAACCAAAAGAGCGCCCGTACTTGTTATCTCGCTTCCACTGCCAACAAGGTAGAACAGAGGAAAGAAACTTTATGCATCGACGATCCGCCTAAACCCCAACCTGTAGAGGAAACAGAAGCCATTGCGCTAACTGAAGGGGATAGCGGAAAAAGGGCATTCATCGGGACTCAGTTGAGCGAACAACAGAGAAAGGAGGTAGTCGAGTGTCTGAGGAAAAACTCGGATATCTTTGCCTGGAGCCCGGCGGACATGCCCGGGATCAGTCCCGAAGTCATATGCCATGAACTTAACATCATACCCAGACATAGGCCCGTCAAACAGAAGAAGAGGAGTTTCGCTCCGGAGCGACAAAAAGCAATCACTGAAGAAGTGATTAAACTCCTAGGCGCCGGATTCATCCGAGAAGTCTATTACCCTGAGTGGTTAGCCAATGTAGTAATGGTAAAGAAATCTAGCGGGAAATGGCGAATGTGTGTTGATTTCACAGACCTGAACAAAGCCTGCCCCAAAGATTCATACCCCCTACCTCGGATAGACAGACTCGTAGATGATACATCCGGCTACGAACTCCTCAGTTTCTTGGATGCATTCTCCGGGTATCACCAAATCATGCTTCACCCAGAAGACGAAGAAAAGACCTCCTTTATAACCGATGACGAAACTTATTGCTATCGGGTAATGCCGTTCGGTTTAAAGAACGCGGGTGCCACCTACCAACGAATGGTGAGCAAAGTGTTCAAGGATCTTCTGGGAAATACCATGGAAGCCTACGTGGACGACATGATAGTCAAGAGCCGCGTAGGAGAATCTCATGCTGATCAAATGTCCAGGGTATTTGAAGTATTGAGGAGATTCAACATGAAGCTAAACCCCGAAAAGTGCTCTTTCGGGGTAAGATCAGGAAAATTCCTAGGCTTCATGATCACTAACAGGGGTATCGAGGCAAATCCTGAGAAGATACAGGCTGTCATTGACATGAAACCCCCAGCCACCGTAAGAGAGGTCCAAAGATTGACAGGCAGAATAGCGGCTCTGAATCGCTTCTTGTCGAAATCAGCCGAAAAAAGCTTGCCTTTCTTCAAAACTCTACGGGGGGGGGGGGGGAGAAGAACTTCGAGTGGACGGAAGATTGTCAGAAAGCCTTTGAAGACCTCAAGGAATACTTGAAGCGGTTGCCTCTATTAACAAGGCCCCTGGAAGCAGAACAGCTCTATATGTATTTGGGAGTCGGTGATTTCGCCGTCAGCGCGGTGCTACTGAAGAAAGACGAAATGGTACACCGTCCCATCTACTATGTGAGCAAAGTGTTATTAGATCCAGAGACCCGCTATCCACTGGCCGAAAAGCTAGCATTGGCCCTCTTGATGGCCTCGCGAAAGCTGCGTCCGTATTTCCAAGCACATCCCATCACTGTCTTAACAGACCAACCGTTAAGACAGATCCTCCAAAAACCTGAACATTCAGGGAGGTTAGTAAAATGGGCGGTGGAGCTTGGGGGATACGACATCACATTCCAAGCGAGACAGGCTATCAAAGGTCAAGCTCTGGCTGACTTCATCGTGGAATGCACTATCCCGAACGACAGCAGTGAAGGGGAGGCTCACCCATGGTTACTGCATGTCGATGGGTCATCAAGTGCCAACGGAAGTGGAGCGGGTATAGTCCTGGTGTCGCCAGAAGGAAAATCCCTGGAATACTCCCTACGATTCGGATTCCCTAGTTCGAACAACATAGCGGAGTATGAAGCTTTGATAGCAGGGATGGCACTAGCGGAAAAACTGCAGGTTCACCACTTGGTAGCACACAGTGATTCTCAATTGGTGGTGAACCAATTCAGCGGAAAGTACGAGGTACGAGAACCGATGCTGGTTCCTTACTTAAAGAAAGTCCAACTCTTAGCCAAGACTTTCAAGCTTTCAGCTGATGCAAATCAACCGGTCCGAAAACACACATGCTGATTCACTATCCAAGCTAGCCTCCTCCACCGAAACACAAGGAAGGACAGTAAAGGTGGAGAGGCTCGAACGACCAAGTATTGAAGAAATCGAAGTGTGTGACATTGAAGTTGGAGACGATTGGAGATCCCCATTTAAACAGTATCTCACTGAGGGTACACTCCCCCAAGATAAAGACGAGGCTCGTCGCTTGAAAATACAAGGGGCGAAGTTCACACTCATCAATGGAGAACTGTACAAAAGGGGATACTCATCGCCACTGCTAAAATGTCTGGGACCGGAACAAGCTAGATATGCCCTAGCGGAGGTGCATGAAGGAATCTGCGGCGAACACTTAGGAGCAAGAGCCCTCGCTGCTAAAGTACTGCGATCGGGATTTTACTGGCCAACGCTGACAAAGGATGCAATGGACCAAACCCGCAGGTGTGACAAATGCCAAAGGTTTGCGCCTATCACCACAGCCCCAGTAACTCCCTCTCAAGGCACAGTACAACCAATTCCTTTTGCACAATGGGGGTTGGACATCCTTGGACCTTTCCCATTAGCCACGGGTCAAAGAAAGTTCCTGTTAGTGGCTACCGATTACTTCACAAAGTGGATCGAAGCAGAGCCTTTGGCCACAATCACGGAAAAGAAAGTGGAGGCAATGGTGTGGAAAGACATTATTTGTCGATTTGGAATTCCCCGCATCTTGAATGCCGACCATGGAAAGCAATTTGATTGCAACGCCTTCCGTGACTTTTGTAAGGACCTCAACATTCAGCTACGGATCTCTTCAGTGTCATATCCTCAAGCTAATGGACAAGCTGAGGTCAGTAATCGGACCATCCTCCATGGGCTGAAAACCAGGCTCGACAAAGCAAAAGGAGCCTGGGTGGACGAATTGCCTAGTGTTTTATGGGCGTATCGTACCACCAGTCGTGTGTCGACTAAAGAAACGCCGTTCAGTCTTGTATACGACGCAGAAGCATTGATCCCCGTGGAACTTGGAGCATTATCGCCAAGAGTGATACCCTTAGTAGAGGAAGAAAACTCACAAGCTCTAAGGGAAGGCTTGGACCTACTCGATGAACATAGAGAAACCGCGGCTATTCGATTGGCATCCTATCATCAGAGGGTGGCCAACTACTATAATAGTCGGGTGAGAGATAGGCCAATGTCTGAGGGAGATCTAGTGCTCAGAAAGTCGCAAATCATGAATGCCCTGAAGGAGGATGGGAAGTTCAGAGCCAACTGGGAAGGTCCCTACAGAATCAGATGCAAGATCGGACCTAACACTTGCGCTCTGGAAACTCTACAAGGGAAGAAGATAGGGAAAACGTGGAATTCAAATCACTTAAAGCTGTATTTGAATTAACCACTACCTCTTCCTCCCCAAGCACTATTGTTTTACTTACACTGTCACCAGATGTCATTATCTAACCGATATATGAATTATCTTTTTGTTGTAAATCAAAATCTCGTGACAGGATTCAAAACCGTGAGAGGAGCCCTTGGTTCGGGCCCTGCGAACGCAGGCTACCAACGGGCCAAACCCAAAGCGGACAATCGAGCCGTAAGAGCCTGAGGCGCTATGCGTCACTGTGGCCAGGCGTAGTTTAACCGAGCCGTAAGAGCCTGAGGCGCTATGCGTCACTGTGGCCAGGCGTAGTTCAACCGAGCCGTAAGAGCCTGAGGCGCTATGCGTCACTGTGGCCAGGCGTAGTTCAACCGAGCCGTAAGAGCCTGAGGCGCTATGCGTCACTGTGGCCAGGCGTAGTTCAACCGAGCCGTAAGAGCCTGAGGCGCTTTGCGTCACTGTAGCCAGGCGTGGTTCCACCGAGCCGAAAGAGCCTGAGGCGCTTTGCGTCACTGTGGCCCGGCGTATACGTATCACTGTATAACAGGTATATATACATCCACATAAAAGCCGTAAGAGCCTGAGATGCAACGCGTCACTGTGGCCAGGCGTATACTCAAAAGAGCCGTAAGAGCCTGAGACGCAATGCGTCACTAAGGCCAGGCATAAAGCATTCAATTAACCATAAAGGCCTAAAACGCTACGCGTCACCGTGACCAGGTAATCAAAATACTAAGGCTATAAAAACTAAAGACGCCTTCACGTCACAGTACTCAAGCCTTAAACAACTGCGCGTTTGCACAAAAAATTCTTCTTGAAAGTATACCTTTCTATCAAGAATTGGGGAGCATACATGAATATAAATGCAAAGCTA
Organism: Firmiana major; assembly: GCA_033439115.1. NCBI lineage: Eukaryota > Viridiplantae > Streptophyta > Magnoliopsida > Malvales > Malvaceae > Firmiana > Firmiana major. Next base: position 12,244,573 of record CM065898.1, on the reverse strand, counting down.
TATACAAGTAAAGCAAAAGAAACAATCAGACAAAGAATGATAAAAGAAAATTAGAGAAGTAGTGCGAGACAAAGCATGAACAAAAATCTCAATTTCATTTCATTCAAGTGTCGGTACAAGCAGATCTTTGACAGATCTTTACAATTACATTTCGACAAAAGTACAAAGTTAAAACAAAAAACAAAGTACTTGAAATGAAATACAAAAAACAAAAAAGCAAAAATCCCTATCTACTCTCCGGGAGGAAGCTGGGGATCAGCTGCAAAACCTTCACTTCCAAAGGACTGCTCGCCTTCCTCACCGTCTAAATCGATGAGGGCTTCTATAGGCTCAGGAGCACCGTCCAGATCCGCGGGCTCCCAAGGACCAGTAAGGTTGGCAAGATCGTCCTGAGCAGTCCTCTTGAACAGCTCGTCCGCAGGCTCAGCCTCGGGCTCGTACTTGGTCCAATCAGGGGCCTCAAAGAGCATCGCCTCATGGGTGTATTGGAGCTCAGGAAATTCCTCTCCTTCCCTGTGTGCTTCTAGCCAAGATCGGGCCAGGTAGAACCCGTACTTAACATAAGGGTTGGAGAAGTCTTCCTTTCGCCTCAAGCAGTCTTTGGAGAGACGATACTCCTTTACGGCCTCGGCCCGTATGCTGTCAATCTCGACCTGGGACAGTACAGGAGCAGCTTGGCCTTCCAACTCAGCAACACGCTGCTCGAGCTCTTGATTCCGAGTGAGCATAGACCCGTAGTTGGATTGCATACGGTCTAACTCAGAATGAGCCTCCTGCAGGTCCTCTTGGAGTTTACAAGACCGGGCCGTCTCCACTGTGAGATCCCCCTTTGCAAGACCGAGGTCTTGATGAGCCTTAGCAAGCTGCTCCTCCAGGCTTCGAACTAAATCCGGAAGAGGGGACAAGTTGTTGACCGTGTTCTGTAGCTCCATGACTTTGTCCCTCAACTCCCGGATCTCTCTGTCGGCTCGCTCACGATAAGCCCGATGTTGGGCATTATTTGCCGCGGTTCATTGAGCCAGCTGCGAAAAAATGCAAAAATGTTAGACTCAAAGCATGCTGCAAAAAGCAATCAAAAAGAGAAGAAATTAGAAACTTACCCTCAACGCCTCGATATCGGCTAAGTCTTCCCCCTCGGGGTAGTTTCTGAATATCCTTGCCTCATCTCGAGGAAGGATAGTGGACCAGCTCAACCGAGAGGCCACCCCGGGAGTGTCCAGAACATCATTATCACGAACCCCGGGGTAGACTCGAAATTCGTGGCCCCTCATAATATTCCCCCCATCCACGGAATAGGGCCTCTCGTCGGCAGGGCCTATCCTCGGCAATATCGGCCTGCTTCTCATCGAACTTTCGATGTACAGGCATTTTCTATTCTTCCGCTGAGACGAAATGATATTGCATTCCGCGCGCTCCTCAGAGCGTGATCGCCCGGATGACCCGGAAGCCCCCCGTGAAGACGAGGCAACTCTCCCCCTATCCCGAGAGAAATCTCTCTGCTCTGAAGAAGGGGGAGGCATCGCCTGCCTAGAAACAGGAGGGGTCCGAGCACGAGATGGATGAGAGGGGATCGGTGTCTCACTTGGGACATCGTCAGCCAAACGATGCCTTTTCCTGGCAGGAGCGCTGGAAGGACCAGCCTCAGAAACCTGGCGACCTAATGATTGCCGAAAATGACTCATATCTGCAAATAAGAAAAAGAAGATCAATGGTTAATAAATTGATCAAAAATGATAAATAGAGGGAAAAAATAAAAGTTACCGTCAGGAGAGTCTAAGTGCTCCTGAAGGGACTCGATATTTATCCCCTCGTCGTCCGGAAGCACCATGAAAGTGGAGCCGAACCCTTCCCAACCAGTGAGATCGGCTAAGGGTTCGCTACCAGAGCTGGAATCCAAATTGGTGCCCCCTATATCCTCTTGTGGCCTAGGGGCTTCAGGATTCAACTCGGGAGAAGCCGAAGGCAGAGGATCTGACGACGGAACAGAAGGTCCGGCAACAGGGACCGGACCCACACCCCAGCCTGCTAATATCAAATTTTCATTTGATACAAGGGTGTCCAGGCTAAGGGGATGAGGGACTAGCAGTTTTTCGATGTTAGAAGACAACTGCTCCCTAAGTGTGGCGACCCGGGGCCCCTTGGGGATTTCGTGCCTATTCTCCCAACGAGTGGGGATATCCAGGCCCTCGGGCACTTCCACAACCAGCCATTCTGTCTCGAAACCATGAAACTTGTTAGCAAGTTTCTCAAATAATCGATTCTCAAAATCGGGCTGGTACACCCGCTGAAGCGAGTAAGGCACTAAGCCGGGACTCCCTCGAAGCCTAAAAAATACTTCAAAAAGAGGAAGAGACGGAGGGACGCCCCTTAAATGGCAGTGCACAGTGAATGCTACCAATTGCATCCATGCATGAGGATGCAGTTGCCCCGGGGATACCCTGTGCGTCCTGAGAAAGGAAGCCCCAAAGTCGGACAATGGGAAGCGGAGTCCTAACTCCAAAGCTGCCCTAAAAACGACAACCCCGTTAGACACACGATGTATGTCGCTCTCCTGAGGGGTTGGGAGTCTGTAAGTGTATCCCTCGGATAAAGGAAATCGAGATTCTAGGTCTTGGACGTCGGCTTCCTTTAAAGTCGACTTAACGCCTAGATCGATTTGCTTTCCTATACCATGTCCAGCCATCTTAGAAGCTCGTAGATCGAAGAAGTGGGATTACGGGCTACGAAAAATTACCTAAGGTAATAGAAACAGAACTCGCGGCAGAGTGTGAAAATCCGAGGCAGACTAGCGACACAGTGAGCAGTCTCGCGGCAGAGTTGCGACAGTATGGCGAAGGACTTGCGAACAGAGTGCCTGAGGGTCGCGACAGAGTGTCCTTGCGAGAGAATTCAGTAGCGACAAGGACGTCAGGGGCCCAGTATTTATAGTGGCTCGCCTGGGTACACACACACGCGGAGGTCCGACCCGGCCCGAGAAATGCCGGACCCAGATACTCTTTCGCGGGAAAAATTCCCGCCAAAGAGTGGGGAGCCATTGATGGTGGTCGTGTCACCAGATCCACGTGTACACCTATCCGCCTGCCACGTGTCGAACCAACAACAGGCCACGTGGCAGATTGGCGACAGAACCGCTATGCGACACCGTTCCTGGAGGTGCGACAGAGTGTTTAATGCGAGAGGAGTCTACCGCCTCACAGTCTGCCGTGCATCCTGAGCGGCAGACCTCCATCGCCCATGCACGGCACAGGACTCCCGCTCAGCCTGCGGCATAGTCCCCCGCTCAGCATGCCACATAGTCTCCCGCACAGACCGCGGTAGAGGCCTCCCGCTCAGCATGCGGCATAGTCTCCCGCACAGACCGCGGTAGAAGACTCCCGCTCAGCCTGCGGCATAGTCTCCCGCTCAGCATGCGGCATACTCTCCCGCACAGACCGCGGTAGAGGTCTCCCGCTCAGGATGCTGCATAGTCTCCCGCACAGACCGCGGTAGAAGACTCCCGCTCAGCATGCGGCATAGTCTCCCGCACAGACCGCGGTAGAAGTCTCCCGCTCAGCCTGCGGCATAGTCCCCCGCTCAGCATGCGGCATATTCTCCCGCACAGACAGCGGTAGAGGCCTCCCGTTCAGCATGCGGCATACTCTCCCGTACAGACCGCGGTAGAAGTCTCCCGCTCAGCATGCGGCATAGTCTCCCGCACAGACCGCAGTAGAAGTCTCCCGCTCAGCATGCGGCATACTCTCCCGCACAGACCGCGGTAGAAGACTCCCGCTCAGCATGCGACATGGTCTCCCGCACGGACAGCGGTAGAGGTCCCGCGCCCAGCGTAGCGGCAGAGGTCTCCCGCACCAACAGCGGTAGAGGTTCCATGCATACTCTGCCGCCATACTACTTCTCCGCAAGTTGCATGGCCCAAGGCGCGACAGAGTGCCTTATAACTCTGTCGCGGCCCAGACACGCACCTGGGTCTCAGCTCGAACCGACTCAGAAGCCTATAAATATGAGGTGAGCCCTCTGAGATGGGGAGAGATCAGATCGATCCAAAATCCGAAAAAAACAGGGAGAACACTAAACACTCTGATTTAAGCTATAAACTCTCCTTTTCTTACATACATACACCAACTCCCGATCACTGACTTGATCGTCGGAGTGCGCGTGCAGGGATAAATCCCTGCCCCCTCTGATTCCTGTTGTTTTTGCAGGATATACGAAGAACACGTGGAGCAAATTGCATCGGCGTCACCCTTTCGTCGTTAGCATAATCAAACCACGTGGAAGGTAAAGCACTGTTGCTGTCAAGGAGGCAACATCAACATGCATAATGAAAAGAGTCTTTTTTTCGTGAAAAGTAATACTATCTTTTCACATTTCCATAAAACATTAATCATATTGAAATGGTTTACACGTCCATTAAGTGTAACCCTTTAAATTCTAAGAATACAATATATCTTTTAACTTTCCATTAATGATGATAATTATTGGTACCAAAGAGTTACATTAATTTATCATCTCATTTCATTTGATTGAAGAGTCACATTAATCACATGATCATTATTAAAAATCTTACATTCTTCCACTTAGCCAGTATGAGAAGCCTCAGCATTTGGATTTAACAACATAATGTGCAAAATATTAAATCCTTTTGTAATTGGTCAAATCATAAATTATTATTGATAAAAACTAATACAAATCATAGCAGTTGTATGTCGTTAACTCAATAGAGTCATTTCTATGTATCACGATATTCAATCTTACTTTTCATTATTTGTAATAAAAGATACCATAGTGATTCAACAATGATGTCTTTAGCAAAGACAAATCTTGTACCATTCGCATAATTCAATAATGTATATATAGTTAACATAATGTAACACGCTACATTAATATTTCAAAAACAATACTTAAGAAAGCTCTGAGTGTTTGATACATAAAGAACATAAATAACCATCATAATGTCAATAATGAGTTTTCAATAATGGTCATTCTTTCGGTATGTTCCATAAATGTCTTTGGTGGCAACCATTTCGTTAATGGATCCGCAATCATAAGATTGATGCGAATGTGATTAATTGACACTCTTAGTTTATGAACTGCTTTAAGAGTAAAGTATTTCAATTGCATATGTTTAGCAATAGTTGTCATTTTTAGAGAATAAGATTGCTGCAAAATTATCACAATAAATTTTCAGTGATTTGGCAATACTGTCGATAATTCTATGTCCTGAAATAAAGTTCCATATCCATAAACCATGAATTGTGGCTTCAAAACGTGCCGTGCCACAAATTAGACTTACGTAAGGGTCGAGCTATTTGTCCAAATCCAAAGGCCCTCTCAATTTTTTATCAAGTTTATACAAAAATATTAAATCCATTAAAACGAGCTTGGACGATCAAAATTTGAACCTGACCTTGGTCTTACCTTTAAAAGTCCAAGTTCACCATGACCTGCCAATATTTATTTGTATTTTTAAAAGTATCTTACTATATTTTAAATCAATTAAACTCAACTAGATTGTGCTCAAATAATAAAATCTATTAAAGCCATTAAGTATGTCAACCATTAACAATTAAAGAAACTTAAATTAAACGACCCAATTACAAAAGTTAACCAAATAATAAAATCAAAATAATGTTTTTTTATTGGAAAAAAATAATTTATTTGGACAAACATGGGTGGTGTAATTATTTATTTATTTATTTAAGCAGACTTGGACAAACATAAAATGTGTAAATATCATGTCCAAACTCAACCCGATTACCAACAATACAAAGGAACTATATTGAAATAATCCAACATCATCCAACAAAATTCAACGGGTCACATGAGATACGATTCAAATGATAATTGTGGAAATTAAGATGAAAGCACATCAAACCCGGAATGCATTCATTGTTTTTGATATTTAGGAGATTGAATGAGAATGATGATTTTAAAGTTTTCTTGGTAAAGCAAATAGATAAAGGAGATTGCTGAATTCTTGTTTCCTCCATAGCTAAACAAAGATCATTAGTGAGCCTACACCAAAGGCAGAGCTCTTTTAAATCAGAAATAGGCACCTAAGGGAGCAAATATACAAAAAGAACATATAAAAAGGGCATTCATTTGCACTTTCTTCACTTAACTTGTAGATAGAAGGAATGAACATCAAATTGCAAACAAACAAAAAAAAAGACATGATGACATGGCAAACACATCAATCCAGTGATATGTTTGGCATGCCTCATACCCACATCACAAACCAAAGTTGTTTCAAAGTAAAACAGCTAGGACAACTTGCTCCAAGTGAAATGGACTAATTAGGAGATGATGAATCAGTAGAGCAATATGGCTCATTCCTTCCTAATCTGTTTGCCCCTGTAAAATAAACAGGTGGGTGTTTCAAACCTCTTAAAAAGTTAAACAAAAAGGAATAATGGCCATACATGAGGTGTGCATATCGTAGCAGGGGCAATTATATCGGTACCAATAATGCAGCAACAATTTAAGTAAAAGAGCATATTACCTGGATTAGGATGCATTAATAGTACATCATCAGAGTTAGAATCAGATGCACCATCAGCATGAGGGTTTGAGACATGTGAAGGTTAAGCAGGAGGTTTGCAGTGTTTAGGATGAAAAAGATCTTATTTAAATGTAGGGCATAATGCACAAACATTCAGACTGCATGAATAAAAAATAACCCAAACCACATGGCTTCCGAGACACAAAGTGAATAGGTAAAAATCAAACATACTATATGGTGCATCTACATGGATTGAATAAGAAGAAATTGTAGTCAATGTTACTCAGTAAATCATTAAAACCAGAAATTGTAGTCAATGTTACTCAGTAAATCATTAAAACCTGAAGGCAATTTTTTTCCCTGTGGCTCTTCGATTTTTTCCGGAGTATTAGCCAGCACAATGTCAAGTTCAATTAAAGCAAGTTGTCTTTTTCTGCAGAGTTAAATATAAGTAATGGATAAGACAGATACATTTGCTAACAGGAAAGATATGAAAGTGTCAATCAACACACTCAGAATTAAAACATTTTATTGGCATTGATGTTAGCTAAGAATAGCTAATTGAATGCACACATACCACACAGAATGTGTCTGGATCTTTAAGTCAATTTCAGCAATCATTTGTTGCAAAATAATCTTTCAATTGTCAATCACTTTATAAGATTTTTTTCATGATTTCCACTTTCATGAAGTTATAGCCTGTAGGATATGCTATGCATGTGCAATTGTTTGTGAAACCATTTTGTTATTTTCGAATGTGCTATGCGTAGAATTCTCGATCTATGATTATTGCTATCAACTGCACATATCAATAGTTACACCATTTTAGTGGTTAATTATGTGCAAAAGATGCTTAACACAAATTAATATGAAAGGTGAAGATGATACTCTGATGATTACTTTTAAAATTCATTAATCGTTCAGGCTAATTGCATATAAGGTGCAACAGGAACTGAAACCCCTAGCCAATAAAATGTGATCCGAATATATATTAAACTTGCTAATGATCTTCAATACAACTATAAGGAATCGTTATTTAATCTTTTCCTAAATAACTGTCTTAATCACTTTATAGCAGGAAGCAGTTTAAGCTAACATATCATTATAAGCTTCGCATATGCATCTTTATTTTTCTTGGGCTAGATTTGAGTTGATTTACCATTTTTTTATGTAGTCTTACATTGCATTAAGCATCTAGTGTTTACTTCTGCAAGTTTCAAAAGCTTAATTGTTAAAATGAAGTTATTTATTGTTTCGGAAGCAAATGCAGGCATAAAATACTAAAGGAGTCAAACTGATAAGCTAGAATTCAACTTTTGGCTTTCCAATTATGAGATCCAATGTAATGCCTAAGCACAAAAGATTGTATTTATAGACGATCGAAAGTCTTATTGAAGGAAATAAACATGAAGAGCAGCACACTCAATAAGAGGAAAACTATAAATCATTTTTAGTTGTAATAATCAGATAGATTTGGGTATTAAGACATGCAGTTGATATATAAGGGAAAAGAATGATAAGTTACAATTAGGCGAAGTTAAGTATAAAACTCATAGGTACAAATAGCAAATCAGCAAACATACCTCATCCCTTGTGATAGTTGTCGAAACCAACAATAATAATTTCTACTCAAAATAAATTAAAACTGCAGTATAGTTGAGTAAGGTCGTTTCCCAAGAGATTGGTAAGATTTATTTTTCTGCAAAATATTTAAAAAGAAAATAAATATGGGGATTTTATTGTAGTGAGAATAAAAAGAAAAATATATTAAAATGTAGCAGAGAAAAATCAATATTTAAAATGTTTGGAGAAAATCAATATGATGAAAACATCCAACAAAAGGAATAATCTTAGAATGGGTTCATGAAATTGATCATTGGTGCAAAAATGAATTCTTTTAATCTTTACCAAATTGGTTATGGTTATTGGTACGACCTAACAATCTATCTCTCCTTACTTCTTCGATAATCAGGATACGATCTCTAATTATTTCTCTTGTCAGTTAAACAATCTTAGATACGATCTTAAGATTTAATTTACCAACAACATTGAAAACTAGAGAGACTATCAATTCTAACCAACAAACACACATGTAGGTTCATTTAAGCTAGATCATATATCTTCTTAACACAGAATTGAAATCCTATCTGAAATCAATTATGTTATTTACCACTTATATTAGAATTCCTAAACAATTACGGATTCAGGTTTCTAATTGGTGATATATTATACTAACAATTGAACAAAGGACCCTTTTTGCACAATCAATCAAAACAATAATTTAAACAAGCATAGAACATATATAAATAGCAAAGACATAAAAGAACAAGATAAAACTAATTAGATCTCACAATTCTTGAAGAACCCAAACTTTAATTATCCTTTGGATAGACTAAAAATTTAGCAAGCCATAAGTTGAGAGAAAAACACTAAAGAAAAATATAAAATTGTATGTGTATGATGATGATTGAAGATTCAAGATTGAGACTCTCCCTTCCACTCTTAGTCTATAAATACTAAATATCCTAGCCCCCGAATTTGTTTCAAAAGGAAATTTCTCTGATTGAGTTTGATTACAATTAAACTTATTTCCTTTTTCAACACTAGCCAAAGACGATCATTGCATATCTCTTCCTTAATAATTAAAATCTTTCACTTGCAATCTTTAGATTGATTCAGTCAACTTCAGTTACAAGTGATAGATCTTGACTTGAATTTCAATATTTCTTCTGATTTTGTGACTTGATCAAAATTGACAACTTTAGTATATTTTGCTCCTATTCCTTCATTCACAATACAAAATAGAAAATATAAGTCAAATCCAAAAATTAAGCATATAAAAGAATTTAAATCCTGTGAAAATATGATAATTAATATGTCTAATATGCAACTTATCACCTTGTATCTTCACATATGATCTTTTAAGAATAGATCAGTCGAGATAAGAAGACTTTGCTTTAAGTTTAATTGCTTAGCAACTATGTTGTGCATCGTTTCAAGTCCACTCTGTGTAGTGGAGCTTGTTCCTAAAGATGACGATCCGACAGCAAAAGACTAATCTGGTTGTTGTTTAGAGAGGAAGAATATCCCGTTGAAACCAAATAATTGGATGCTAGATCGACAGGGACTCCTTGTCAGGTTATCCTTGAAAATTCGTTCTTGATCAATGAACGCTTTAACAACAGCTGGTAACACAAATTAACGGATATCTTCTTTTATCATGATCTGAGCAATGGTTTTCCTGATCAATTTCTTGGCAACTTTGCCAAAAGCAACAAAGTCTGCTTCTCCTGAAGTGTCTTTCACAATCATAAGTTTCTTACAGCTGCAGCCAAAAAGCAAATGGTTACGTAAGAAAGAATCATTGATATTGAACTAGGCAGATGATCATTTTTGGGGTCAAAACAAAGCACTGTCAGGCAAACAATCTGAAGAGAACAGGGTGTAGATCAAGTGTCTTTCGTGACTTTGGGTACTTGTTCCCCATGATCTGCAGTTGAGCAGTGATACTTTCTAGCAATGAGACGCTATGTTAGACCTGAGTTTTCGATTTTATATGTAGCTTGTACCTTATGATTCCTATGTGTACAAACACTTTATTTCATAGTTGAATCATAAGAAGAGTATTTATTAACATGCAATCGACTATTTAAGAAATTAAAAATGCATGTAAGCTACATAGTAGAGAGATAAGGGTTAAAGTAATTTTTCAGCAAGTACAGGGGTAAAACGATCAATTGATCGAAATTCGGTATAAATTCAATGAGAAAATTTCATTAAAAATATGAAATTGAGAAATCTTGATCAATAACGGGGTAAATATTGAATTTCGAGTTCAATTGATCGAGATATGAATTTATTTAATATTTTCAAAATTTTTACCTCGAAAAACGAGCTTGAAAATAGGAGAAAAATATACCGAAAAAGTAAAGTCTAACTGATAAATTCATTTACTGATTAAATGAATTTAATATGAATTTTTGAGATATTTTTGGATTTTTATTATTGTTTTAAGAATAAAATAATAATAAAAATATATTATAAAGCCAAAAAAAAAAGGAAATAAGAAAATGGAAATAGAAAACTGATTAAAACTTTTGGGGAGAGAGAAACGAAACCCGCGAACCCAAACCGACGGAAGCAAGCCGAGAAAGAAGAGGACCGGACGGCGAGCACCGGTGACCCCACGGCCAAGCCAATTGTCGAAAAAGGAAGAGGTGGTCCGTGGGCACCCATTGGCACCGGTCACGCCCTCCACCGACGCTGGGCGCCGACGAATCAAGGGAAAAACTGCCACGGAGAAAAACTGAAATCCGATCGCCACCGACGGTGCTAGGGTCCGATCGAGCCCAGCCGAACGACCCCCAGGCTTTGGCGCACCGAACGACGGCAGTAGCTCCCGGAGAACCGGTCGGACGATGCCGGCACGGCTAAATCATCCTTGAACTGGTCGGCGGTTTAGGGGAGAACCTTCTAAATTGAATCGGACCGGACCGGACCGGTTCAGCCAAGGAGAAAAGGGGAAAAAGAGGAAAAAGAAAGAAAAAGGAAAAGAAAAATTTTTGGGATTGCACCGTACTTCGGGTAAGTCGATACGAGGTCAAAAATGACCAATTTAATTTCTGATAAATTTATTTAAATTATATCTAATCAGAAATTGACCTGGAGTTAAATATACGAAATTGTGCAGTTCGACGATAAATTTCGAACGGAAGCTTGATCGACTTTGATTTGCGTACCATCGCACAATCTCGGGTAAGTAAAGCTCATTTACGACAAATTATATGATTTATACGTATTTAAGATTTAATTTGCGCATTTCAGATTAAATTTCAGATTTAGTGAATTATATTCGAAAAATTGAATAAAATGTAGTAAATGATATACGGGCTATCCAAAGAGCTTGAAATAAAGCCCAATGGGTATTGATAAGCCCAATGAGTTGATAGACCCTGATGAACGGGCTTAATACGGATTAAGGCCCAATTAACGTGATTAAGGCCTATTAAGCGTAAACGGACCCATTTAAGTGAAATGAACTGTATTAAATGTGTAATACAGTAGGAAAAGTGTAATTAACTCAGTGAATGATTAAATACAGCTCCGGAGTCATATTGAGAGTTGATCGGACTGCCAGATTAGTGCAGCACAGAGGAAAAGAGGCCACACTACGTGATCCGAGGTAGGGGACTCTTGCAAGTAGTTAGAGATATCTGTGCATATTTTCGTTGGATTTTATATTCACTGAAATTGTTTGAGGGTCAGAGAAAATTGATAATATTATAGGGACCCGATATGGGTAAATTATGATTTTGCCCCTAGTTAGGCAAAAAGTGAAATTTTGGGAAAAGTTTCAAAAAGCATGGAAATGATGTTTTGAGTGGTTTTTCCTGCTGTGTAGCAAAAGAGTAGGTGGATGGGCTAATGTTTTGATGTCGATGTAAACTAAGCACACTTTATAGTGCTGATTTTAGTGATTTTTAATATCCCTATTTTTAAAGAGCCATCTACCGAATTATATGGAAACAATCGTGCTAAAACACAGCTCGCACTTGATTTCAGATGTTTTTCACATACATTAATGCTGAAGGTTTACTCGCACTACATTTACTTGAAATGCATGATAGAGTACTGGAGCATTGCTCGTACTCAGTTTTATGTGATTTGTGCATGATAGAGTGCTGGAGCGATTAGCTCGTACTCGAGTTTTACATGAGATGCATGACAGAGTGCTAGAGCGTTGCTCGTACTCGATTCTTCATGATTTGTACATGATATCGTACTTGAGCGAGTTGCTCGTACTTAATTTGTAATGAGAACTATGCATGACCTAGTGCTGGAGGTTTACTCGCACTAGTGTTGATATTTTGATATGCATATACAGTGTTTTGAGGCGGAGCGTTAACTGTGAGTCACAGTCAAGATGCACACTGTAGTTTTACGTGATATATAGACATGTTAGAAAAATCATGACGATTTTCTCTGTGTAGACTGAGTGTCACACTGTTGAGATGTTCTCACGTGGATTTAGAGACGTGGCATTTATTCCATAGTATGAGGGCTAAGACCTATGGTAGGCACCCTGACTATGATGTATTTCCATGGTATGAGAGGCTAAGACCTATGGCAGGCACCCCAACCATGTCCACGGGTGTACGTTGTACCGTGTGTTTGGCATGGAGTACACTGTACCGTGTTTTGTTGTGGAGTTGTGGAGGAGAGTTGTTGATAGCTGATGGTTGTGATGGACTGACCTCCCACTCGTTACAGCAGTGATTGCCCCACACACCGAGTACTGTGTTGCTTGGGATCACCATTGTTAGGATATGGCCATAGTCCGGAGATGCTCTCTTAGGTAAGATCCTTAAGCCCAACATCCTTAAGCCAGAGTGGGCGGGGAGGCTCTCTTACATAGTCCGAAGAGATTGCATTTAGCCACTGAATCTCGCATGATATATCACATGTGTTTTATGATACGGGTAGACTTGAGGGATGGGTCAGAACTCGATTTGTTTGTGTTGTGATGAGAAATGCCATATTTACTGTGTTTTAAATGTAAATGGCATATTTTATATAAAGGCATTCTTAAATGATTAAATATGCACTGTTTTGCATGAATGCCTCTGATTGATAAACCAGCATGTGTTTAGTACATGGGATTTTAAATCTGTACTATATTATATATATTTTAAACATGCTTTTGAAATGAGAGAAGGAAAGGCAAAGCACTATTTTCAGTAGATAGTATGGATGTCTACTTGCTTGTCTGATTTTCTTACTGAGTGCGTTGATAGCTCATCCCATTCATTTTCTCCCATCTCTACAAATTCTCATCAGTAGATTAAGTCGGCTGAGGTATTACATTCCTTTGGATCGCTACCACTCCCCATCTAGCGAAAGGTATACATATGCGCACTCTTTTGTATCTGAACAATGCATACACACAGTGATGTACACGTTTTAATATGGGGGATGTAATGATGTAATTATATTTAAGTATATGAATTTATTTATGATATGAATGTCATGTAAGTATGATACGAAAAAGAATGGTAAAATATGTATGGATGAGGAGACTAATGCCTATTCACAGCCCAACTGTTGAGGAGATAAATGTAAGTAAAAAGTGAAAAATTTATTGTGGTTTTTGGTAAGTCGCGTGTGGGAGGAGGGCATGATCAGAGTGGTATCAGAGCGTAGTTGGTCTGATGTGAATAAGTATTAGTAATTAGGAAAAATGTACATCCACATATCACTATGTTTTGGTTAAGTTACAATTGTGTATGCAAGATGGGGAGTGGACTAATTAATGTTTGTGAATGCAGGAATCTAGCCTTTATGGCAATTACCCGCAGTGGTAAAGGGGCGAGAGGTAGGGCTGGAGGCCGTAGAGGTAAGCCGGCTAGCCAGGGTGATTCTTCAACTACCCATACACCCCCTGTTACTGTTGAGGTACCAGATACGACTGAGACATGCTTTACTAGGATAGAGCGTAGCCTGGAGGCGATAGTAGGGCTGTTGGCACAGACTTTGCCATGTAGACAGAGGCAGGATGCAGAGACTGCGACTGGAGAGGCAGTTGCACCTGATACACTTGCACAGCCTGCGCAGACTATTGATACTCCTACACCCCCACCAGTTCAGGGTGGTAGAGGATATGGGTGTGATTTGGATCGGTTGCGATAGTTCCAGAAGCTTGGACCTCCATTTTTTTGAGGGGTCAAGGACCCAGCTAGTGCAGAGGAGTGGATTAACGAGATGGAGAAGTTGTACGACTTCTTTGATTGTATGACTTCAGAGAGAGTCGCATTTGCTGCATTTCTACTGAAGGGAACAGCAGAGCATTGGTGGAAGTCCACCAGGTCGATATTGAGAGCCCGACATGCTGAGATCAGTTGGGAGATGTTTCTGAAGGCCTTTAGGAGGCAGTTTGTTCCTGATACGGCGTAGCGTAGACTGCAGCTTGAGTTTTTGGGATTGAGCCAGGGGAGTCTCACAGTGGATGAGTACGAGACTAGATTTTTGGCCCTGGAGATATGATCCCGATACCATATACAGCGAGACTAGGAATGTCCGCAGATTTGTCGACGGATTGAGACCGTGTTGCGGTCTAGGTTGGTACCACTGGATATTGGTATATATGATGAGGCAGTGCGCAAAGCGCAGCTTTGTAAGCAAGATTATGAGAGGCATTCCTCTGAATTTGGGAAGTTTAGTCGAAGTCAAGATAGAGAGAGGAAGAGGCCGACTAGAGATAGAGGTTTCAGTTATCGAGGAGGGAGGAGACTCTTCGGTAAGGGACCACGGATAGAGGAAGTACGAGAGAGACCAGTTAGACCTCCTACGTACCCGGCCATAGCTCTGGTGAAGGGCATTGTGATTGGAGGATCGAGACATACTACTAATTAATGCAGCCGATGTGGTAGACATCATGGCAGTAGACCTTGTCCGTTGAGCCCTGTTGTGTGTTTTCGATATGGAAAATATGGGCATATTGCTAGAGAGTGCCCAGAGACATATGTGACTGCCCCACAGAAAGGCAGGGAGCTTGATAGAGCCCCAGCTGGTACGTCTGCTCAGAGAGGTAGAGCGACGACAGAGGAAAAGGGGAAGCAGGTGATGGGTCGAGGGCGAGTACATGCCTTGGACCAGGACGCAGCTGATGCTTTTACGGATGTGATTAGAGGTAACATCCTGATTTATGATTTAGAAGCATATGTTTTAATTGATCCTAGTGCCACGCATTTATTTATATCGCCACCATTTGCATGTAAGTTAGAAAAGCATGTAGAGCGTACTCCTTTAAAGATGATGATGTTGATTAGTACGCCTATGGATATCAGTCAGCTAGTTGAGCATGTGTATAATGATTGTAAGATAAGAGTAGGGGAAAAGGATATGAAAGCCAATCTAATATTGCAAGTATGAGTGACTTTGATGTAATATTAGGTATGGATTGGTTATCTGCAAACCATGCTGTTTTAGATTGTTATGATAAGACAGTTATGTTTCCTAACCCTACGAAAGTTATTGTAAAATTTGATGGGAAGAAATGAAAGAAATAAATATGTAGTTAATAAATAAAAATATTTTGCTGACTGAGAGATAAATATCTTGAAGGTTTTATTGCGTATGTAGTGGATACAGATAAGGTACATCCGGAGTTGGTAGATATTCCTGTGGTCAGTGAGTACCGAGATGTTTTCCCGGATGAGTTGCTAGGGTTACCACGAGACAGAGAGATGGAGTTCTGTATAGATTTGGTGCCTGGTACTGAGCCTATTTCGAGACCACCGTATCGCATGGCCTTAGTTGAGCTAGAGGAGCTCAAGAAAGTTGCAGGAGTTGTTGGATAGGGGTTTCATTCGACCGAGTGTTTCACCGTGAGGAGCACCAATTTTGTTTGTGAGGAAGAAGGATGGAAGCCTCCGATTGTGTATAGACTACAGATTGTTGAATAAGGCTACCATCAAGAATAGATATCCCCTTCCACGTATTGACGACTTACTGGATCAGTTTCGTGGAGCGCAGGTCTTTTCTAAGATTGATTTGAGATCTGGGTATCATCAGTTGAGAGTCTGGAGTGGAGATGTACCCAAGACGGTATTTAGGACTCGATATGGCCATTATGAGTTCCTAGTGATGCCATTCGGACTGACGAATGCTCTCGCAGCTTTCATGGCTCTGATGAACGATGTGTTCAAGCCATATTTAGATCAGTTTGTTATCGTTTTTATCGATGACATATTAGTGTATTCGAGATCCGATGAGGAGCATGAGGAGCACCTCAGGATTGTATTACAGACTTTACGAGGGCAGCAGTTGTATGCTAAATTCAGCAAGTGTGATTTTTGGTTGACAGAGATCTCATTTTTGGGACATGTAGTGTCGAGGGATGGTGTATCAGTAGATCTATCCAAGATTGAGGCTGTAGTTCAGTGGGAACAGCAGAGGACAGTTACCGAGATCAGGAGTTTTTTGGGTTTAGCAGGGTACTATCGGAGATTCGTTGAGGGATTTTCGAAGTTGGCTACTCCATTGACACGTCTCACTCGGAAGAGTGTTACATGCGTGTGGGATGAGGATTGTGAAAAGAGTTTTCAGGAGCTGAAGAGTCGATTGACCACCGCTTTGATTCTCACTATTCTTACCAGCTCAGGAGGATTTTTAGTATATACCGATGCTTCGCATCAGGGACTGGGCTGTGTGTTGATGCAGGATGAGAGGGTAGTTGCTTATGGATCTAGACAGCTGAAGGACCATGAGAAGAACTATCCGACCCACGATTTAGAGTTAGTAGCAGTAGTGTTTGCGTTGAAGGTATGGCGTCACTACTTGTATGGTGAGAAGTTTCAGATCTTTACCAACCACAAGAGCCTCAAGTACTTGTTCTCACAGAAGGAGCTGAACATGAGACAGAGAAGATGGCTAGAGCTTCTGAAGGATTATGATTGTGAGATACTTTATCATCCGGGTAAGGCTAATGTTGTAGCAGATGCTTTGAGTAGAAAGAGCCTTGGGATGGTATCATATATGATGGTCAGGGAGAACGAGCTGCTAGAGCAGTTTGCTAGCCTCAGTTTGAGAGTTGTGCCTTTGGACAAGGATGTGGATTGTATGATTGCGAGTCTACGCTTAGAGCCAGATCTGTTGGACAAGATCAGACAGGCTCAGCAGACTGATCCGTATTGCATCGATGTGATTGGTCAGATGCAGAGGGACATAGTGATGGATTTTGAGTTGAGTTTTGATGGACTACTGAGGTTCAGAGGTAGATTGTGTGTTCCCGAGGACCCAGAACTCCGGAGATTGATATTGTCGAAAGCTCATTCATCGAGGTACACGTTGCAAACGGGGAGTGGCAAGATGTATCAGAACCTCTGGAAGGTGTATTGGTGGTTAGGTATGAAGAGAGATGTAGCAGATTATGTGGCGAGATGTCTCGTATGTTAGCAGGTGAAGGTAGAGCATCAGAGACCTGCAGGATTGTTGCAACCTCTACCTATACCGACATGGAAATGAGAGCACATCACCATGGATTTTGTGATGGGTTTACCGAGGACCCAAAGGAATCACGATGCTATATGGGTGATCATAGATAGATTGACGAAGTCAGCCCACTTCTTAGCTATGAGAGCTACCGATACTCTGAGTACATTGGCAGGTTTGTATGTATGTGAGGTAGTGAGGTTGCATGGTGTTCCAGTGAGCATTATCTCGGATAGGGATTCCCGCTTCACTTCCCACTTTTGGGAACATTTTCAGGAAGATATGGGAACCCAGTTGAGTTTGAGCACAGCTTTTCATCCTTAGACAAATGGTCAGTCAGAGAGGACAATACAGACTCTGGAGGATATGTTGAGAGCATGTGTGCTGGATTTTAGAGGCTCCTGGGATGATCATTTACCACTAGCCGAGTTCGCCTACAACAACAGTTATCATTCGAGTATCGGGATGGCACTGTATGAGGTCTTGTATGGCCGTAGATGTCATTCCCCTATTGGGTGGGAAGAAGTTAGTGACTAAAAGATTTTTGCTCCTGATATGGTTACACAGGCTTCTGAGGATGTCCGGTTGATAGTTGAGAGATTGAAGACTGCTCAAAGTCGACAGAAGAGTTATGCTGACAGGAGACGTAGGCCACTTGAGTTCGCAGTTGGTGAGTTAGTGTTTCTGAAGGTTTCTCCTTCCAAGGGTATAGCGAGGTTTGGGAAGAGGGGTAAGCTGAGTCCTCGCTACATTGGACCCTTTGAGATACTTGATCAAGTGGGAGATAAGGCCTATAGGTTGGCATTGCCACCAGATTTGTCAGGCGTGCACAACGTCTTCCACATTTTGATGCTTCGGAAGTATCATCCGAATCCGACGCATGTGATTAGTTATGAGCCATTGGAGCTCAGTGAGGACATGTCATATGTTGAGAAGTCGATTCGGATACTGGATAGGAAGGAGAAGGTTTTGAGATCGAAGACTATCGGGTTAGTGAAGGTATTATGACAGTATCACACTTCCGAGGAAGCTACTTGGGAGTTAGAGAGCTTGATGCGAGATAAGTACCCCCAGTTGTTTGAGGATTGATTTGGTTCTAATTTGGAGGACCAAATTCTTTTAGTTGGGGAGAATTGTCAGACCCGAGTTTTCGATTTTATATGTAGCTTGTACCTTATGATTCCTATGTGTACGAACACTTTATTTCATAGTTGAATCATAAGAAGAGTATTTATTAACATGCAATCGACTATTTAAGAAATTAAAAATGCATGTAAGCTATATAATAGAGAGATAAGGGTTAAAGTGATTTTCGAGCAAGTACAGGGGTAAAACGGTCAATTGACAGAAATTCAGTATAAATTCAATGAGAAAATTTTATTAAAAATATGAAATTGAGAAATCTTGATCAATAACGGGGCAAATATTGAATTTCGAGTCCAATTGATCGAGATATGAATTTATTTAATATTTTCAAAATTTTTACCTCGAAAAATAAGCCCGAAAATAGGAGAAAAATATACCGAAAAAGTAAATTCTGACTGATAAATTCATTTACGGACTAAATGAATTTAATATGAATTTTTGGGATATTTTAGGATTTTTATTATTATTTTAAGAATAAAATAATAATAAAAATATATTATAAAGACAAAAAAAAGGAAATCAGAAAATGGAAATAGAAAACTGATTGAAAATTTCAGGGAGAGAGAAACGAAACCCACGAACCCAAACCGACGGAAGCAAGCCGAGAAAGAAGAGGACCGGACGGCGAGCACTGGCGACCCCACGGCCAGGCCAGCTGTCGAAAAAGGAAGAGGTGGTCCGTGCACACCCATAAGCACCGATCACGCCCTCCACCGACGTCGGACGTTGACGAATCGAGGGAAAAACTGCAGCGGAGAAAAAGTGAAATCTGACGGCCACCGGCGGTGCTAGGGTCCGATCGATCCCAGCCGAACGATCCCCAGGCTTTGGCGCACCGAACGGCAGCAGCAGCTCTCGGAGAACCGGCCAGACAACACCGTCAATTAGGGTCTATCGTCTGGCCAGTTCTCCGAGAGCTGCTGCTGCTGTTCGGTGCGCCAAAGCCTGGGGATCGTTCGGCTGGGATCGATCGGACCCTAGCACCGCCGGTGGCCGTCAGATTTCACTTTTTCTCCGTGACAGTTTTTCCCTCGATTCGTCAGCGTCCGGTGTCGGTGGAGGGCGTGACTGGTGCCTATGGGTGCGATAGACCCTGAT
This sequence comes from Firmiana major, assembly GCA_033439115.1. NCBI lineage: Eukaryota > Viridiplantae > Streptophyta > Magnoliopsida > Malvales > Malvaceae > Firmiana > Firmiana major. Next base: position 12,224,841 of record CM065898.1, on the reverse strand, counting down.
GAACGGGCTTAATACGGATTAAGGCCCAATTAATGTGATTAAGGCCTATTAAGCATAAACGGACCCATTTAAGTGAAATGAACTGTATTAAATGTGTAATACATTAGGAAAAGTGTAATTAACTCAGTGAATGATTAAATACAGCTCTAGAGTCATATTGAGAGTTGACCAGACTGCCAGATTAGTGCAGCACAGAGGAAGAGAGGTCACACTACGTGATCTGAGGTAGGGGACTCTTGCAAGTAGTTGGAGATATCTGTGCATATTTTTGTTGGATTTTACATTCACTGAAATTTTTTGAAGGTCAGAGAAAATCGATAATATTATAGGGACCTGATATGGGTAAATTATGATTTTGCCCCTAGTTAGGCAAAAAGTGAAATTTTGGGAAAAGTCCCAAAGCATGGAAATGATGTTTTGAGTGGTTTTTCCTGCTGTGTAGCAGAAGATTAGGTGGATGGGCTAATGTTTTGATGTCGATATAAACTAATCACACTTTATAGTGCTAATTTTAGTGATTTTTAACATCCTTATTTTTAAAGAGTCATCTACCGAATTATGTGGAAACAATCGTGCTAGAGCACAACTCGCACTTGATTTCAGATGTTTTTCACATACATTAGTGCTGAAGGTTTACTCACACTACATTTACTTGACATGCATGATAGAGAACTGGAGCATTGCTCGTACTCAGTTTTATGTGATTTGTGCATGATAGAGTGCTGGAGCGATTAGCTCGTACTCGAGTTTTACATGAGATGCATGACAGAGTGCTGGAACGTTGCTCGTACTCGATTCTTCATGATTTGTACATGATATCGTACTTGAGCGATTTGCTCGTACTTGATTTGTAATGAGAACTATGCATGACCTAGTGCTGGAGGTTTACTCGCACTAGTGTTGATATTTTGACATGCATATACAGTGTTTTGAGGCGGAGCATTGACTGTGAGTCACACTTAAGACGCGCACTGTAGTTTTACGTGATATATAGACATGTTAAAAAAATCGTGATGATTTCCTCCGTGTAGACTGAGTGTCACACTGTTGAGATGTTCTCACGTGGATTTAGAGACGTGGCATTTATTCCATAGTATGAGGGCTAAGACCTATGGCAGGTACCCCGACTATGATGTATTTCCATGGTATGAGAGGCTAAGACCTATGGCAGGCACCTCGACCATGATGTAGGGTCAACGAGTGTACGTTGTACCGTGCATGTGGCATGGAGTACACTGTACCGTGTTTTGTTGTGGAGTTATGGAGGAGAGTTGTTGATAGCTGGCGGTTGTGATGGACTGACCCCTCACCCGTTATAGTAGTGATTGCCCCGCACACCGAGTACTGTGTTGCCTGGGATCACCATTGTTAGGATATGGTCATAGTTCGGAGATGCTATCTTACGGTAAGATCCTTAAGCCCGACATCTTTAAGCTAGAGTGGGCGGGGAGGCTCTATTCGGCGGGGAGGCTCTCTTACATAGTCCGGAGAGATTGCATTTAGCCACTGAGTCTCGCATGATATATCACATGTGTTTTATGATACGGGTAGACCTAAGGGATGGGTCGGAACCCGATTTGTTTGTGTTGTGATGAGAAATGCCATATTTACTGTGTTTTAAATGTAAATGGCATATTTTATATAAAGGCATTCTTAAATGATTAAATATGCACTGTTTTGCATGAATGCCTCTGATTGATAAACCAGCATGTGTTTAGTACATGATATTTTAAATCTGTACTATATTATATATTTTAAACATGCTTTTGAAATGAGAGAAGGAAAGGTAAAGCACTATTTTCAATAGATAGTATGGATGTCTACTTGCTTGCTTAATTTCCTTACTGAGTGCGTTGATAGCTCATCCCATTCATTTTCCCCCATCTCTACAGATTCTCGTGAGTAGATTGAGTCGGCTGAGGTATTGCATTCCTTTGGACCCTGCCACTCCCCATCTAGCAAAAGGTATACACATGCACACTCTTTTGTATCTGAACAATGCATACACACAGTGATGTACACGTTATAATATGGGGGATGTAATGATGTAATTATATTTAAGTATATGAATTTATTTATGATATGAATGTCATGTAAGTATGATACGAAAAAGAATGGAATGGTAAAGTTTGTATGGATGAGGAGACTAATGCCTATTCACAGCCCAACTGTAGAGGAGATAAATGTAAGTAAAAAGTGAAAAATTTATTGTGGTTTTTGGTAAGTCGCGTGTGGGAGGAGGGCGTGACACGCTAGCACTTGGAACATTGATTGCAACTGTTAAAGTACCATCCTTGGCTTGAATCAATTTCAATGATCCTCACTTGGCAGGTAAAAGTCTTCTCATGAAATAGCAGGAAACATGAAAACAACAAGCTCATCTTTCTCTAAATATCGAGCATTATTCTTTGCTAGCCTAAATGGCCCTCTCTGTCTGAATATGGACAAATGTCTCATGGGATCGACATCTCTTCCATCATTGTTACATGACGAACGAGTTAATATTGTTTGAAGTTTGAGTTCAAGCTACAAGGCACAAAATGATGCAATCTCCTCTATGATATATGCTTTAAATATTGATCTTTCCAGGTGTGTTGGATTTTTCACTTTCTTTTTTAGATGATGCAAAAACCTAAGGTGAATAACGTGAGTCAAAATTAATAACTATTCTATTTAGGTTTTTTTAAAATAAATATTAATATGAAAGTGATTATTAATTAATTACCTCTTAAAATAGATACATCGATCGATATTGGATGGGGTCACCAGCCTTAGCCTTATAAGGCAAGTGAATCGAGAGAGGCTCTATAAAATCAAAAAAAGTAGAAGGAAAGTTCTTCTCTAATTTGCAAATGGTTCTTACAATGTTACTTTACAAAAGTTCCATATGATCCACGTGTATTTTAGTTGAGCTTGAGCTTATGTCTCGAAGAAAATGAGATAATTCTGTAATTGCATCCAAATTGAATTAGGGATAAGATCACGAATGACAATTAGAAGTAATTGTTGTATAAAAAACGTGGCATTCATGATTTTTCATTCGAAAGAAGTTGTCATCATCAACATTTTCACACTAAACTTTATTTAATGCAAATCCATCAAGAAGTCTTAACCCTTTAACCTAGGCGTACACTCAGTTCTAATCCTTCTTGGTTAGAGTGAATAAAGCTTTAGGCTTAAATGTTTTTTCATTACTTTTCACCAATTATAATTCTTTTTATTTACAAAGTAATGTCAAATCCAATCTCACATGTATGTTGTCCTTTGTTTTCCCTTTAAAATAAATAAATTGTCAAACACATTTTTTCAATATGCATGACATCAAAATTTTCGAATAAGATTGATATATCAGTAAGGCAACTTCCAAAATATGGTCTTTTTCATCCAATTATGAGTTATCCCAAAACCTTGAGGCTTTTGTTGACCTCATTTTGTGCTAAATGGTAAGGTTTTGATGCTATCTATTTGCTGCAATACTTCTTCACCTGACAGTCTCTAAATCAGAGGATCATAATCAATGTTTTTACTAAATTTGTCTCTTTGCCTCTTGAAAGGGTGATTAGGAGGTAAAAATTAACAATGACAATAGACAAAGCAAAGCTTTCATCTATAGTACAATCTAAAGGCTTTTATATGTTCCATGCAATAAAGACAAGATAATCTTCCATGGGTGCTCTACCCAAAAGGCATCTTATAAGCAAAAAAACCATTAATCATCCACAACAATGCAACCTTTAACAAAAAAAGTTTTATGAGCATTATAAGTCTTAACACATTAATCCCACAACTTCTTCAGCTCATTTATCAAAGGTCGTAAGAAAACATCTATATTTTGTGATGGGCTAATCCTTCTCGAAATTATCATATTGAGGAACAAATATGGTTGCTTCATATACATCCATAGAAGTAAATTATAAATAGCAAGCATTCTTGGCCAACAAGAGTATGATCTTGTAGTTGGCCTAAAAGAACAAAAGCCATTAGCACATAAACCAAGCCTCACATTTTGAGGATCGTCAGCAAAAGATTGGTAGTACGATTGAATTGTTGCATGCCTTCCCATCGACAAGGTGATCGAGTGCTCTCGATGTATTTCAAGTTTGAGCAAGTCATGTTATAAACTCGTAATTATTAATGACGTATAAAGCCTTTGAAGTATTGGGATTAATGGCAAATAATGTATAATCTTGTAAGGAATCTTTTTTTCTCTTCCACAATTTGATTTGATCGGTTTATATCAAGGATGATCACATATCCCACAATACATTAACCCGAGATTTTATTTATGCAACAATATGAAATTATTCTTGCATGCATCTATTTTAACATAGCCAAGATTGAATTTCTCCATCTTTTTATTCATTCATTCATAGAAGTTATGCAATAAATTAGCATCTAAAGGTAGCATGCCCTGCATAATACCCATGAATCGATTGAAACATGTTTCATTTACATTAAACTTTGACTTGCAGTTTAAAGTTGTGACATAGCAAATAACGTCGTCTGCGTTGAACAACCTGACCATAATGTTTAATTCGTATCATTCAAAAAAGAATAAAAGTTTGTTGTAGATGAATTTGGTTGTTACTCCTCAATTCTTGAGTTATTAATATAATTATCATCTGAGTCAGCATTTAGATAAAAAGAATCCATAACCATTCTGACGTATGAATTTTGTTCTTTAAACACTTTAGCAGTGGATCGATCGAATCATCTGTACTTCTTGAAGATTGTCCTTGTTGAACTTCTCCATGTTTATCTCAAATGGTATAATCAACAGAGAAACCTTTGTAATAAAGGTATTTACATACACTATCTTTTAAAAATTGTTTATTCTTACATTTGCTTTAATGACATTTATTTTATTTCTGCTAAAAAAGTCCAAATAAGAATATGCAAATTAATAAATTATTCAACTCCGTTCGAAAACTCATCAGTAATGTACCTATTTCCATTTAACAGATAGTGCATTCAAAACCTATCTTTATCCATTTTGCAAACTTAATTAAATAATAGTAAATAACGAATATAACAATAACAAATTACAATTCAATCTAAAATAATCCAAAAAACACAATTATTTAACTTATACCTCAAAAAGCTATAATCTCATGTTCAAACCAAAGTTCTATTTTAATTCATGAATCTCAATTTCAAATAATATATCAAAAACCACAATTAACGATGGATCAAGTAGTATTCTCACATAGAACGAATCTTCTAATTTCATATATAACGACAATAAAGAGAAAGATCAATTAATTAACACTCATTTATTAACACAATATATAATGTATCCCTTATTCTCATATATAATGACAACCAAGAGAAAGAACAATTAATTATCACTCATATATTAACATAATATATAAATAATAAATAACTCAAATTAATTTGAATTTACCAAAAATGTCCTTTTGTGTTAAAGTGTTTTTTTCTTTTTAAATGAATTATGCAATAATATAGAGAAAAATAAAGCATTTTTAGCTAAATAAAATAAAAACATAATTAAAAAATATTTCAAAAAAATTATGACCACATAACACAATAAATAAAATAATAAAACTAAAAAAACACGTACTAAACTAAACACAATGTTATTGCAATATTTCAATAATAATACTAATAAGTGAATAAACATGATATATTAACAAGATGCTTTTCAGAACATTTCAACAATGTGCTAAACATAATATTTCAATAATAATAAGTTAACATTTAAAAATAACAAGAAATTAAATTTTATAGAAAAAATAAAAAAATAAGGAAATACTCTGAAACGGGATAAAATGGAGGAGGACATGAACAGACAGTTGGTGAGGGAAGAAAGAGAGAAGAGAAAAGACGGCCAGTGAGGCAATAGGGATGGATGACGTGAGGGATGGACGACTGGGAGGAGGGCTGTCAGACTTCGCTTGGGGCAAAGGTAGATACGATGGAGAGAAAGGTGAAAGAGAGAAGAAAAAAAGGGAAAGAAGGAAAGTGAAAGAAGAAAAGAAAGAGAAAAGAGAATTGTAAAGACCCTAATTTTCAAATATTGAGCAAGTATAAGACCCAAGTGGCCAGGACTAAGACTAAGTAAATTGTAAGGGATCGATAAATAGTGATTTCTCGATTTCTAGGCTAAAAGGGCTAACAACCATATAGACTGGTGTGTGGCCCCACAAGAGTGGATACCCACTTAGAAATGTCTAAATCATCATAAAATGATGATATAACACCTCAGGTAAGCCATTCATATCTATCAAACGTCGACTTCAGTTTTTCTTGAAAAATGTGCCTAAAATAAGGAAATGACCATTTTACTCCTAGTTCGCAGGAACCAATAGTCAAACTGAATTTTATGATTTGACTTTTAAGGCTAAAGGAATGATATCAAACTTATATGGAGTTATCTAAGGCCTCGTATAAAAAATTATTAAGTTAGAATCGATAATGGGCCGATATAATATTGAAAAGGGGGGTTAAAGTTTTAAACCCTAAATAAACTAGAAAGATAGGGCCATTACTTTAAATAAGCTCATAAAATGTGACCTTAAGGCCTGAGACCTTCATAGAATCAAAGTGTTTAATGTCCATATAAGATTGATTAACCAATTAGAATCTAGTCAATTGATATTTAGTGAAAAGGTGTTATAGGCATACTTATGTACTAATTAGCCATATTACTTTAACCATGACCTTAATAAGTGTCATGCCTAGCTAATAAGGACATCAATACACTAATATGATAAGTGAAAATGAGAATTGGGGAATTTATAAGTCAAATTAAAAGAAAAGAAAGCAAGGAAGAAATAAAAATACCTTGAGAACCAATTAGAATTCAAGGAGGAAAAGTCAATGCTTTCTAATGATTCTCATTAGCTAATGAATATTCAAAGACTTAACCCTAAAATGAAGTCAATATAGGCTGAAATATGCATGAAGAAAATCAACTACTGCATGGGAAATGGCCTAAACCGAAAATGTTGCATGGAAATTTCATGGAAAAGTCAATTGTTGCAACCATCCAATAAGAATTTAGAGTGGAATTCTTGGAAATTCTTCATGAATTCTTATTGGAAATTGAGGGATAATGTATTATACATGAAATGGAAGCAAAATGGACCATGAATGATTCAACAATAGTGGCTAAGGTTGCTAGAATTGTTTTTTGGACAATGTCAAGCTCTAAACCTTGACTTGGAAGCTGACTTTGGAGTGATATTTAGCAAAATTCTTCAACAATACGTTTGGACGAGGAATTTTGAAATTTTGAAGCATTTTAAAATGAAGGTATTTTAAAATGCATCAATTTAAAATATTAACATTTTTAATTATCTTATTTGGATAAATTTTTTTTGAAAGAATTTTTAAATACTAAACTTTGATGAAAGAAAAAAATAATTATAGAAGAAAAATAATTATATTATATATAGGAAAAAAATAATATCAAGAAAAAATATGGAATATGGGTATCATTAGATTTGTAAAAATGTGCAAATATTTTTAATAATATAAAAAAGCAAAAAAATATATATTATATTAACTAAAATAATATATTTCTTTTTTATATTATATTTAGTATTGGGTTATATATTGGGAGAATTTTAAATAACCACATCCTCAGGTAAAATTTCAAGAGTGAAAATCTGCATCTTAAATTCCCTCCTGAAAACCTTCCTCACTGTTGAAACTCTTCGAAATTTTTGTCAAATAAGGAAATTGAGTTTTGAACTTGTGAATATCTTAATTGAAATGAATTTTCTCCTTAAAATCTCTTCGGAACACACCCCAAAGAATTCCATGACCCTTTGACCCCCTAACATACACTGACATATTAGCATTGAAGATAAGTCAAAATAAGTGAGAAAATGCAATGGAAAAAGGATGAACAACAACTATAAAATCAGCTGAACAAAATCGGCTCCAGGTAGGGGAAAATCGTGAGTCCAACTGCTATTTTGGAGGACTTTTTTTAATTCTTGGACTTTTCTTATTCAGTTTTGATTGGTTATCACCTCTACACATCTATGACATGTAAGTGAAGCTAGGAAACCCCTAAGAAATGTCAAAGAAATCGACCAGGAGGGAGGACAAAATCAGAAACCGAAAACTAAAGCAGGGGGCGTGTTTGGCCAGCTTGAATAGATGATAATTTTGGCTAGATTTTTCTTAGTTTCCTTGACCTTTGAGCCCTCAACTGTAAATCCCCGAAATTTTCCTGTAAATTTGTTGGTAAAACGTACAAGTGAAAATAAAAATGTACGTCTGATATAAAATAAAAAAATAGATAAAATAATAATAATAATAATAATAATAATAATAATAAATAAACAAATAAATATATATATATATATAGTATATACATATAAATATATATATAGTATATATAATAATAATTGTCATAATAATAAAAAAAAAAGAGAAAACAGTGTCGCGCGATTTTGTATCGCGCGACACTGAAAAACCAAAGAAGGGAATTGAAATTCCCTTCCCTGGCCGAGAGAATGATGAAAGGATGAGGGAGCCGCCGGGCGAGTGGTCGAGAGGGGAAGCACCATCGGCACCGATGAACAATGAGGAAAGACAAGGAAAAGATGGACGCCGATAGGAGAAACCAGAAAGGAGAAAGCAGCGAGTGAAACAGAAGAAAAAGAGAGGAATGAAAGGCAAAAGGAGGTCGGAGGAAGGGAGAAGACATCGTCATTAGCCAGAGGAAGGGCTGAATCACCACCGTCGACGAAGTAGAGGCAGCGAACGGCACGGGAGAAAAACGACAATAATGCCGAGGAAAGAAAAGCCCGAACCAGTCTCATCGCCATCGATCAGAGCGTGGCCACAACCAGATCCGTGTTTCACGTGGCCAGATGGACCAACTGGAAAAGGGAGCCGGTGTAAACACCACAAATTTTTTACATTTAATTAGATTATATAAAAATGAAAGTAATATATTTTAATGGAAGTGCGAATATTCGTTGTAGGGCTTGAGGAGTATAGGAACTGAGAAGCCCGTGAATGACGGGGAACCCGAAAATACAGGAAGTGATAAAGCAAATGCAAGCATGAAGGGATCGAAAATAATTTTAATGTAAAAACTTATATTAGGATTTATGAGGAATGATGAAATATCAATAATACTTCATTTTCGAAATAATGAAAATTTCATGGAAGGCATGAATATTGCCATTAGGTGATTTTATAACAAAAAAAGAAAGAAAGTGTATATATATATACATAGGTATAATATATATACTAGACAAATTTAAAATGGATAAATGATGATATATATATATGTATAACAAATATATATATATATATATTGTAATGTATAATGTATAATATATTTAAAACAAAATGGAAACAATAACAACAAACAAATGATATATATATCTATATATTAATATAACATATATACATATATTAATATAATATAAATATATATTGATATAATATATATATATATATATTGAGGTGTACGGAATTGGCTTCAAAAAGAAGCCAATCCCGCACCTAGAAATAAGAGAAATGAAAGAGCAAAATTGAAAAGAAACAGAGACATTAGCTGGGTGGGAAACGAAGAAGAAAAGAAAGGAAGAAGGAGAGGGTCGACTGAAAGAGGAAGAAAGAGGTATTGGCCGAGGAAGAAGGGGAAGAAAAGAAAAGAAAGAAAGGAAGAGAAAGAGAAAGGAGAAGAGGAAGAAGAAGGAAAGGGGGGAAGAGAGGGTTGGTCGGACAGAAGAGGAAGAAAGAGGAGGAAGAAAGCTGAACAAACTGAGGGAGAAGGAGAGGGAGACCGTCGGGTAGGAAGCAGAAACTGAGGAAGACCTGCGTGAAGGCTGGAACAGAACTAAAGCAGACCGAAATTGAAGAAAGTGAAACCAGAAATGAGACCCCGAGGCAGGTGAGGAGAAGAAGAAAACGAGGAAGAAGGAAAGCGAAGCAGAACAGAAGAAATTGAAGCTGGAAAAAAACTGGAGTAAACCGAGGGGCAGAGTAGAACTGAAGCTGAGCAGGATCGAAACAAATTGGAGGCTGGAATCGAGACTGAAAAAGGGAAGCTAGGCAGAATGTGAAACAGAACAGGGAGAACCGTGAGGGAGGAAGAGTGATCGGTGAGGCAGGGAGTCACGGTGGAGCAGATGTCACGACCCAAAACTACCCAAAAATCAGAGTAAATTTTTCGCGTTTTGTTATTTTCTTTTATGCTTACCTGTCCTCTGATCGTGACCACACTCCACTAACAATTGGGCTATGCGTTAATGCCAGTCCCACCATTCATTTACCATATAACTTAATTCTTTCTCAGTCATTTATAAGTGGTTACAATATTTATACATCCCCTAAAGTTACTTACAAACATGTTACTGTGCTATGCTTATTTAAATACAATATATATAAGTGTATATTCCTTAGATGATGGGCAGCAGCGGATATCCGGAATGCAGTACTCAGTCGCCTCAACATCTACTGGAGATTATCTGTGTGAGAAAATGAAAGGGGTGAGCACATCAAGCTTAGTAAGGCAATCTTACGAACAAGTAGGTAACCTACATGAACGTGGTACCATGCATAAACCACCCTTTCTCTACACTTTTCAAAACTGATGAAATGATTCATGATGTCATGTAAAACACGTTTGTATGGAAAATCCAACATGCAACTCTTTTTAAATCATTTCTTTCTCATTTAAAATTTTCACAATAAAGTCAGGATTTAACCCCTCCTTCGGGTGGTCCTGACTCACACAAAATCATGAAAATCAGTTTACATCACACATGAGTTTAAAAAGCATGGAAATAGTATCATGCAAATTTAGTTTAAAACCCAGTTTCAATCATTGTCAAGATCATCAACATGCGAGACTAGGCAACATCTGTATATCGGTAATAACCAGGACTATGGCCATCTCTGCTACACGGATCCTAGTGTGCGTGTTCTCACCATGATCGGGAACCGCCCGAGAGGTGGGTCAGTCCATCTCGTCAGTCTTATCCGATCCCATGCATCCGAAGATGCCGTATCCGAAGATACCACGTATCCGAAGATACCACACATCCAAAGATGCCACACGGTACATCGTACTCCATGCTACTTGCACGGTACATCGTACTCCTTGGACCCATATCATATCTCTATACTCATGCCATGTCTCAAAACGCACGTGCGAGCCTATTTAATCGGTGACACACAATCTACCCGAAGCTCCAAGCACGGCTCATCGCATGTTCTCATAAAAAATCAGTGGGGGGTGCGAGCGATGCTCCAGCACTCTCGTCAATTCAAGTAAAACTAGTGCGAGCTAAGCTCTAGCACTCTCATCAAGTCATGTGAAAAATCTGGTGCGAGTTAGACTCTAGCACCCTGTCACGAAAATCATATAAAACCTGGTGCGAGTTAGACTCTAGCACCGTGTCACGAAAATCATATATATATATATAAAATCTGGTGCGAGTTGGACTCCAGCACCAATGCATGTATCACACAACTCAAAATATTGTCCGAGCTGAGCTCTAGCACGTCACATGTAAAAAAAAAACACGTAGGCGGCTCTGTTTCCTCAAAACAGTTTTCAAAACAATTTCATCGTTGAAACTATGAAATGTTGTGCATTTTTCTTTCAAGGTTAGCCAGCCTACTCATGCATGCATCAAAACGCCTCCAGAACGAGCAGGAACCTCTTGTTCTTGCTCCTCCCAATTTTTCCTAAAATTGTAAATTTTTTTACCCTTAACAAAGGTATTTTGGTAATTTGCCCATTCGAGGCACTAAAATTATTTATTTACTTCTAGACCCTTCAGATAATTTAAAAGACTGCATATGATTTGAAATTTTGTAAAGTTACCTCTAGCAGTCCGTAGAATTCCCTTACCTTATTTTTCTGTAGAGTCTGACCTTTCCTTTTTCCACTGCTGTCTCGTCACACAGTCCGATCTGCTCCCAATCCAATGTCCGAAACTGCGTATAATTATTCCTTAGGTCAGATATTATACAATTTAATTGTATTTCCTATTTTCTGGGCTTAATTTAAATCATTGGGCCCATTTACCCCTATTGGGCCCGATTGCACCTTAATGGGCCTTAATCGGCCTTAAGCCCGTTTTCCACTTAATTTTCACATTATCGAGGCCTATTGGGCTCATTGGGCCCACCAACAATTTCTTGGGCCTCGTTCTAACTCTCGAATAACTCAATTTATTATTTACGACAATTTATCTAAATTTCCATAATTTAATTTATTTTATGCGATAATTAAATCTGAACCATGCATAACGATGTAAATTGTCGTAAATAAGGGTTACTTACCCGAGATTCCATGCTAGTACGTAAATCGAGGCTATCTCGAGCTCTCGTTTGACGTCGATTGTCGAGCTACACAATTTCATAAATTTTTGGGTAAATTTCCAGTCGTAAATTAATTAAATAAAATATTCTAAAATTTAAATCGATCAATTTCAACCGCTACTGACTTACCCGTAGCTCGATTACATCGTCGGGATTTTTTTCCAAATTTTCCTCTTTTTCTTTTTCCCTTTTTCTCCTTTTTTTCCTTTCCTCATTGGCTGAACCGATTCGGTCCGGTTCAGACCCGGTTCGGACCCGTCGATTCACCCCGGTTCACTCCAGTTCAGCCGGTTCAGTCCCTTGCTGGCCAGTTCTCCGTCGACTTCCGCCGCCAGTGGCTCCGTTGGGTCGTCTGCATCTCAGATCTGGGGTCGGCTTCGGTCGAGGTCGCCGGAAAGTCGTCGGTCCGGCTGTTCTCCTCTTCGGCGTCGATGAGTCTCCTTCCTTCCGCTGTTTCCGGCGTTTACCGGCAGTTTCACCGGTCGTGGCCACCACCATTCGGCTCGTCTGCGCCTCGGGACCGTTCGACGGTGGTTGGGGTTGTCCAGATCGGCGTCGTTCGCCGTCGATCTCTTTTCTCTTTTCGGTTTCCCCCCTCTTTGCCGTTCTTGCGAATTCCGGTGGCTGAGGAGCGCGTGCCGACTGGTGGAGGCTGTCTCGGTGTCGGCCTTGCTTCGCCGGTCTTCTCTTCCCCCTTGTCGTCGCCGTTCGTTGGCACCCGAAGACCGGTTTTGGGTTTCTCTGTTTGGGTCGCGCGACTGTGTTGCGCGATCCTCTTTTTTTTCTTCCTTTTTTTAAATTTATTTTTATATTATTTTATTTATTATTTATTTTTTTATTATTTTTTTAATCATTAAAATACATTAAAAATACCCAAATATCTCTTAAAATATCCTAAAAATTATTATTTAATTCTAAATTCATTTCTTTAATTTTATTTAATTTATTTAATTTATTTTAACCATTTTCGGTATATTTTCTTCGTATTTTCGGGATATTGTCCCGAGCGAAAATTTTGATTAATTCCAATAAATTCATATCTTGATCAATTTAACCCGAAATTTAATCATTTCTTCGTTATTGATCAAGATTTCTCAATCCAATTATTTTTAATTAAATTTTTCTTCTCAAATTTTTACCGACTTTCGATCTTTTGACCATTTTACCCTTCAACGTGTTCGAGAATTCCATTTCAATCCTTTTGTATTTTTAATTTCGTGTTTTAACTAAAATCGGGTCTTACAGCAGAGGACGATGAGCAAGGCAGTAACGGGTGACTAGCGAGGACAAAAAACAGAGAAGAGCTAGAAGATTGAAAGGAAAAAGAGGTAATATATATATATATATATATATAAATTTGTATATTTAATGTACATGTATATATGTGTTGTATATACATAAGCATGCTAGTATAGAATGAAGTAGACAAAAATTGGGAGAGATGAGAAATAGACAAAATATATATATATATATATATATATATATATATATAAATATATATATTTATGTGATGATGAATAAGGAAAGTAAATGATGAAATGAATATGTGTATATACTTAGGTGTATATACAAATAGGCGTATAAGATAATGGGTGTGTTAGTATACGTACATACGAAAAATATATACATGTGATAAGGAAAAATGAAAACAAATAATATATATATAGGAGTATATATATATATATATATATATATATATATATATATATATATATATATATTTATGTGTATATACATGTAGATGTATATAATAAATGTGTATGTTAATATTTGTATGTACAAAATATATAAATAGCAAAGAAAATATATAAACGTGCGTGTTGGCCTTGGTATGTACAATAATACGTACACACGAAGTAGTAACGAATAAGTTACGATTTTAACGCAATTCGGACAATTCGTATGAATAGGATGCTAAGTAACCAATTTTGGTGTAGATGATTGTAGAAGGAATTAAAGGAGGTACTAAGAGGCGTCACCACTCGAATTCAAGATTTTCGATAGATCGAGGTAAGGGGATATAATTTAAAATGGTAATAGTTACCTTCTGAACCATGATTAAGGAAAGCTTACAAAGACATGCAATATGATTTTCATACATGTTTCTGAATTTGCATTTCTGAACAAGAATATGCTCTCTGTATTTGTGTTTTTGAATAATTGCATATTTTCGAATTTGACTTCTGAAACAAGAGCATGTTCTCTGAAATTGTCTTTTGAATAAGATGATTTTATTTTTATATTTTTATATACGAAAACTATAGTATGTTTTGAGACTAAGGGTCATTTATCTTGTATGCTAACGCATGTCAACTTCGCCTGTGTGGCGTCTGAACTTCGCCCTTGTGGCGTCTGAATTTCACATTCGGGTTCTGAACATTGTACGACCTTGATCCCGTCTACAGTCTTACCATGGCCATAGGTTCTGAATTTCACCTTCGGGTTCTGAATGTTGTACGACCTTGATCCCGTCTACAGTCTTACCATGGCAATAGGTTCTGAATTTCACCTTTGGTTTCTGAACGCTGTACGACCTTGATCCCATCTACAGTCTTTCCATGGCCATAGGTTCTGAATTTCACCTTCAGGTTTTGGACGCTATACGACCTTGATCCCGTCTACAGTCTTGCCATGGTCATAGGTTCTGAATTTCACCTTCTGGTTCTGGACACTGTACGACCTTGATCCCGTCTACAGCCTTGCCATGGCCATAGGTTCTGAATTCCCTCTACGGAGGATGATTTGGTTATTGCCGCATGATAATTATATGGGCCGATATAGTTTCTATCTGAATTAAACTCTGTTTTCATAATATGATTTTAGAATATGTGATTTGACATATATTCCTGCTTTGGAATTCTGATTATACGAAATGTTACATAATATCTGTTAAGTTCATGTACTTAAAGAATTACGTTTTGAATCATGATGTTTTCGATTTTCCTTAATTTTGAATGCCCTTTATATTAGTCTCAGAAAGAAATCATTATACGTATATTTATGTTTTCTACATATTTGAATCACTAAGACCGTTTTAAATGCATTCTTCATACTGGGCTTTTTCTCGAAAGCTCACCCCTCTACCTCTCAGACTATTTGTAGTGATCCGTGGGCGTTACCTGCCGCGTACACGACGTAGGCTGTGGGAAAGAGCTACCCTAGGCTACTTTTTGTATACGCAACTAAGGTATACAATTACATTCCTTTACCAGACATATTTGTATACACAGACATATATTGGAAACTTTTGTTGGGATGTAATTTGTAAGGAAACGATGTAAAGAATATGATTCTTGGGAGTAGGTTTTAATATGATAGGTATTGCATCGAAATGGAAAGTATGCTTGGTAGTTGTGGATATCTACGATTGTTGGAAAGCATGCTTGGTAGTTGTGGATATCTAGGATTGTCAAAACAATTGTATTGCAGGTGGGTAGGCTCGTATATAAGTCGTTATGCTGCCAAAATTTCTATCGACTATATAAGTCAAAGTTAAGTTTAAATATAAATTCGGATATAGAATTAGGAAAGGTGATTTGACACTGAACAAGAATACAACCTAAATGAATAAGGGAATAAGTGGGTAAATAAAATATATATAGTTAAAAAAAAATCCCCCGATTTTCAAAGGTCAATGGTCATTACAGCCGGCGAGGAACCGACCGAAAAAGTCACCGAACGGCGAGATGGCCCTTGAACCGGTTCGAACCTGTAAGACCCGAATTTAGTTAAAAACACGAAATTAAAAATGCAAAAGGACTGAAATGGAATTCTCGAACACGTGAAGGGTAAAACTGTCAAAAGATCGAAAGCCGGTATAAATTCGATAAGAAAATTTAATTAAAAATAATGGATTTGAGAATCTTGATCAATACCAAAGAAATAATTAAATTTTGGGTTAAATTGATCAAGATATGAATTTACTGAAATTAATCAAAATTTTCGCTCGGGATAATATCCCGAAAAGATAGAGAAAATATACCGAAAAAGTGGAAAAATAGATAAAATAAAATAAATTAATTAATTAGAATAAAATATGAATATTTTTAGATATTTTTGTCAAATAATAATATAATAATGAATATAATAATAATAAAAATAATAATTAATTGATTAATTAAAAAAAAGAAACTCAGAATCGCGAACGCGATTCTGAAGAAATAACAGAAAACGAAGCAGAAGCCGAGCCTCTGCCTCCACCGATGGACAGCCACCGACGGCCAGACGAGGTCGACGAAGGAAGCCAGATGCGAGCCGAGCCTCGTCGGCGCTGGTAGGCGGAGAGAGAACTGACAAACGGCGAGGGATCGGCGAGAAAGAGAGAAAACTAAACTGAGAGAAGAAAATGAGGAATCTGGTGATCGGCGCCGATCTAGGCCCGACCACCACCAGCCGAAGGAAGCCTGACCTCAGGAGACCCACCAGCCACCGAAACCCACGCCCCCAGCCACCGAAAAAGCCACAAACAGCGAAGGGAAGAAAATGGGTACTGACGGCCGAGGGAGAATAGCCGGACCGGCCACTTTTCGGCGGTCTTGGACGAAAACGAGGCCAGATCCGAGAATCGGACAACCCAGCGGAGCTGCTGGCAATGGAAACCGATGAAGAACCAGCCGACGAGGCCCTGAACCGATCGAACCGGAGTGAACCGGATCGGTCTGAACCGAACTGAACCGGTTCAACCAAGAAAAAAGGGAAAAAAGAGAAAAAGGAAAAAGGGAAAGAATTGTCGGGGATACACCGAACTTCGGGTAAGTCAATACGAGGTCAAAAGTGACCGATTTGATTTCCGAGAAATTTATTTAAATTATATTTAATCAAAAATTAACCCGAAATTAAATATATAATTGTGCAGTTTTACGACAGGGCCCGAACGAGAGCCGATTGAGCTCCGATTTTCATACCCCGCATCATATTGGGTAAGTATATTTTAATTACGATAATATGAGTCCTTTAATACAGAGTTTCGATTATTTTACGAAATTTATGGATTAATTCTGTATAAAAAGGAATATTATTCGGAATTGCAACGTAATTATCGTAAATAGTATATGGGCTATCCAAAGAGTTTGGAATGAAGCCTAATGAGTATTGAGAACCCAATAAACCCGAAGAAGGAATTTAATAAGTAGAAACGGGCTGGAGGCCTATTAAAGTGCAATCGGGTCCAATAAAGTAAAATGGGCCCAGTACTTTAGATTGATCAGTGAATGTGACATACTGTTAAAGATAAGTGAACTGACCCAAAATATGTGGTTATATGCAGTTTTGTAGACTTGGTTGACGCGCAGTTGAATTGAGAGATCGGATATTATCGATGCGAGATAAGTTTGCGCGTGAATCGAGGTAAGGGAATTTTGTAGGTGCATAGAGATTTCTATACGTATTTATTGAGTGGATTTAAAGGACCTAGAATTTCTTTAAGTATCTAGAAAATGAAATAATAATTTTTACGAAAATCGGGGCATAGGTGAATAAAGAAAAAAGACGATATTGCCCCTGAGAGTAAAATTTACAAAAAGGGTAGTAAGGCAGATAAATTGCATGATTATCATGTTTTAATGTTTTATATGAATGTATTACCTTGATTTAAGCAAATAAGCACATAGGTTGGCTGTTGATTTTAAGAATTATACGAAAGGGTACCGGTTTGTACCGGTTACGATTTTAAAAGATGTTTTATAAAGATTGAGCCACCTATCATATTTACACGAGTAAAAAGAGTGCTAGAGTCTTACTTGCACTAAATTTTACTGATTTATTTCTCATGAAAAGTCGTACTGGAGCATTGCTCATACGAGAAATTTGTGTGGCATAAAACCGTGCTGGAGCTATGCTTGCACGAGATTTTAGATATCATGATATGCATAGCGTGGTGCTGGAGCTTCGCTCGCACTAGACGTGAGTTGACATGCATATAGTCGTGCGAAAGCCTCCTGTTGTGAGACCCCGTACATGTATAGTTGCAACATGGGTAATTGGACCAATGAATGCCAATGGACTTGTAAGGTAAATTGTAGTTGATGTAAGTCCATGGATTCAAAGTACATATGTGTAATATGATTTTGTAATGCACATACAAGTTTCACTAAGTATGAATATGAAGAAATGAGTTCTTGCAAGTGATAAATGTGATTAGAACTCAAAATGAATAGTGTGGTAAATGGAAGAAAGTTGTATGAATATAAATGTTTCCATTTGGTTTTATATAGTATACCCTTGGACATACAATGAATGCACACAAGTTTCAATGTGCATAAGGTATGAATGGATGCCATTTTCAAGTTATAAAGGTGGATGGATGAGAAAATGGCCATGGCAGCAGATTAAGGATGTGTTGGTGTGAGTTGCAGCAAGAAAACTACAGAAAATTTGGAAAGTATGAAGGCCAGATCGATCTCATAGGATGAGAGATCGATCTGGAAGAGCCAGAATGCTCTTATTTGGGCAATGGAATAGAGCAGATCGATCTCCAATGGGGCCAGATCGATCTCCTAAGCATTCTGTAATGAAAAGATCAATCCTCAAGCACCCAGATCGATCTCCTTAGCTCTCTGTCTGGGAGCAGATCGATCTCATGCTTCGACAGATCGATCTCATGCTTAAAATGCCATGAAAATAAGGGATTTAAGGGGACCAGATTGATCTTCTCTTGGACCAGATCGATCTCCTCAAGCTATTTCTATATAAGGAGTGCTGAAAATCTAAAAATTTTAGGAAAAACACCAATCTTCCATTTCTAACCCAAAAACCTAACTTTCTCTCTCTAAAATCAACCATTTCCAGCAAGAATTGAGGGGAGACCATTAGACACTAAGTTGTTCATCTTGAGGAAGAGAACAACATAGTTGGAACCCAAAATCCCATTTTGGGTATTGAAGGAGCTAAGGGCATTGACATTTGGAGCAAGAAGAAAAATCAGATTTGGTAAGATTCTAACACTCCAATCCAAATACATTGTCTATTTAATTGATTTTGGAATTGTTTGGCATGAGTATGGATGGATGGAAACACCTAGGTTGTGTTAGAAACAAATGTAACCTAGAAAATGGAATACCTCTAGTGTGGAAAGTGTGATTTGGGGAGTCGGTGGTTTATGGGCATGCTAAAGTTGTTATTGAGGTAATGTGTATGATTTTAGAGGGTTAAATAGAATTACATTGTGAGTTTGGAGGAATTGTGAAAATGAGTATGTATATGCTCGATAAATGCCATAGTGAGGGAATTCACGAAATACGAACACTATGAGCTTAATGTTGATTTAATATTGATTTTTGGAATAAGTTAATAGGCCTAAGAAGATCCATAGACTCGAGTTATGGGTAAAGCAATGAAACGAGGCCTCATAAGCGTTAATAGAGGCTATAGATTGAATTGACTATAGCAAGCACAATGGTTGCATTATATGGATCGAATATAATGTGAAATATGATTGTGTGCAGTCCTGAAGAGTTCGTTAAAGACGAATTAGACCACACTGGTGAGCAACGCTAAGGAAACGGAATCACGCATCGCGATTCCAGGTAAGGGAATTCTGTAGGTATATAGAGGTAGCTGCTCGTATTTTATGGGTATATAGGGCTTTGAAAATGTGCATGGATTTATAGAAATGTATTTTGACGATGTATGGATGTGACTATGAATAATTGTATGAGATTTGGTGGTTAAAATGGTATTGTAAGGAAAAGGGATAGTAAGGCTAATAATTGCATAAATCACGTGTTTTGAATGTTTTCACAAAACACAATGCTTTGATTTGAACAAATAAAAGGATAGGCTGGCTAGTGTTTTATTGATGTTATGGAAAAGCACATGTGAGGTGCCAAACATGTTTGTGATGTGTTTTGAATGCATATGAGCCGCCTATCGAGCTATGTGAATTAAATCGCGCTAGAGCCTCGCTCGCGCTAGATTTTGATGTTTTCATCTATATGAAACGTGCTGGAGCTTAGCTCGCACCTTGATTTGGAAACGATGACGATGTTTATGAACTGTACTGGAGCTTCTGCTCGTACGTGGCTTTTGAGTGGTTTGTCTTATGAGTATAACTGTACTAGAGCTATGCTCGTACGCGGTCTTTTTATGATAGGATGCATGAGTCGTGCTAGAGCTTTGCTCGCACAAGTTTGCACATTGTGATACGTATAAGGTTGTGAAAGTGGTAAGATCCTTAAGCCCTACATCCTTAAGCTAACATCCTTAAGCCCAAAGAGGCGGGGGGGCTCTGTTAGGAAGGGAGGCTCTGTTCGATGGGGAGGCTCTCTTACGGTAAGATCCTTAAACCCTACATCCTTAAGCTAACATCCTTAAGCCCAAAGAGGTGGGAGGCTCTGTTAGGCGGGGAGGCTCTGTTCGGTGGGGAGGCTCTCTTACGGAAGGATCCTTAAGCCAACATCCTTAAGCCCTAGAGGGGCGGGGAGGCTCTATTCGGCAGAGAGGCTCTCCTTCATGGATATGGAAAATTATTGGTATGGGGAAGGTAAGACCTAGGAATGGCACCCCCAATCACGATATGAGTCCACGAAGTACGCTGTACGGTGTATATCACATGGAGTACGATGTACCGCATGATGGTTATGTGATGAGGATGTCTGGCGAGGGATAACCCATCTCCGTGCCAGCACAATACCCCGCACACCTGGGTGCATGTGGTCTGGGATGATTTATGATGTAGTTGGTCCACATAGTCACTTGAGATATAGTGACCTGATTTTTATACATATGTGTAATTGTGATTGTGCAAGGTAGACCCGAAGGAGGAGTCGAGCCTCGTGGAATTGATTTGTCAAATGAAAATGAGGTTGTGATTGTGAATTGATTTGATGAGATTGTATGTGTTTGAGAAAGAGTTATATGATGTGGGTTTAAAAAGGAAGTTTCTTAATGAATTGCCCTTTTTATGAATCTAAATGAGATTGAGCATGAGATGATTTATACATGATGTTTTTACCATGTTTTATATGCCAATGTACATGATTTTGATACATGATATATATGTATACTCAAATGGCATAGTTTTATTCCTCATGCTCCTACCATAAATGATTTATGCATCACACTATCAGCATGTAGATAGAGTAGTTATCTACCATGCTTGCATTATTGCCTTACTGAGCGTGTGGTTGCTCATCCCTCTCTATTTTCCCCCTATAGAGCATGCATAGTAGCCCAGTGAGGACTGAGGTGTGGTAATTTGGACATCCGCTGCATCTCCATCACACAGAGGTATATACACAGTGATTCTTTTTGTATCTAAACAATGTAAAGCACAGTATTCTTTTGAGTTATAATTATGGTGGATGTAGATGTCAGTGAACTTAACTTGTGTAAGTTAATGATTAACTGTTAAATGTATGACATCGCTTTATGTAACTGAGAATGAATGAGATGTGATGTTTATTATTGACTCACAGCCCAACAGTGTGGTGGTAAGTTAGTTCACGACAGGGTAAGGTAACAGTAAAATGCGAAAAATTTTCAGTGATTTTCGGTTAAAGAGAATGGAATTGGGTCGTGACACCTGTAGACTGTGTGTCGCAGAGAGTTGAGATGCTCGCACGTATACTTTGAGACATGGGTTGGTTATCGACATAGTATTGGGGTGGATAAGACCTACGGTAGGCACCCCCAGACTATGATATGAGTCAACGGAGTACGATGTACCGTGTATGTCACACGGAGTACGCTGTACTGTGCAGTCATGATGACTCGATGATGTTACTTGATATTTTGGCGGGTAGGATTTGACCCCACCTCCCGTTGCAGTTGTGATGCCCCGCACACCGGGATCCGTGTAGCCTGGGATCACAGGGACAAAGTATGGCCATAGTCTTCGATTTTCATACAGTAATCTACATGCCTCACATGATATCATACGGTCTGAATAGACCAGGATGAACCCGAGGGAGGGGTAATGTCCCAATTTATGTTTTTAAATGAGATGTGATTTAATGAATCAAGGTATTCCTGAGAGATGAGTTTGACCTTGGTGTGGTTGTTTTGTGATACAACAAATAAGTTTTAATGTGACGAGCATGAGATGTCATACATGATGATTTTTCCATGTTTGATTTATATGTCGATTTCATGATTTCTCTTATATGATATATACATACATGTGGCATCGTTTTAGTCATACCTCATGTTCCAAATGTAAACGATTTTATATCATGACATTATCAGCACGTAGATAGTATAGTTATCTACCTGCTTACATTATTGCCTTATTGAGCTGTTTATGCTCACCCTTTCATTTTCTACCCCACAGGGTACATTCAGTAGAAGAGAACGACAGTAGTCTTGCATTTTGGTTATCCGCTGCTTCTTATCAAGACCAGGTATACACATTTGTATAATTTTTGTATCTGAACATATAGAGGCATAGTACTATATATGGATTTAATATTGGGGATGTATTTAGTTTAAATAAATTGATATGTAAATGAAATATGAAAATGGAATGGTAAATAGGTGAGAGGTGACTAACACCGAATCATAGCCCAATTGTTTAGTAGTATAACTGTTCACGACGGGTAAGGAAATGAAAAAGCGAAAATTTTACTCTGATTTTTAGGTAATTTAGGTCGTGACAGAATCGGTTCAGTGGAAGGGTGGTCTAAACCGGTCCGAACCGATTCAGCCAGAAAAAGAAAAAAAAAGAAAAAAAAGAAGAAAGAAGAAAAAAATGGAGAAAAATTCAACGATGCAATCGAGCTACAGGTAAGCCGGTAAATGGTCAAATGGACCGAGTTAATTTTTGAAATAATTATTTAAATATATATATTTGGTCGAATTTGACCTAAAAAATATATAAATGTGTAGCTTGATAATTGGCGACAAACGAGAGTTCAAATCAATCTCGATTTACGTGTCATAACGAAATCTTGGGTAAGCGAATCTCAGTTGCTATCACTTGTATAAATATACGAGTTAGATATTAATCACATAATTTTCGGATTAATTTCGTATAAATTGTGTTATAACCGGAATTGGAAAATCGACTATCGCAAATGATATTATGAACTATTTAAAGAAATTAGAAAATGTTTAAAATGACGTGATGGTGATAGTAGGCACATTAAGAGACTATAAGGCCCAATAAAAATAATTGGGTCCAAAATGTTATTTGAAGTGAAATTACACTGCGTACGTGTTCATAAGAAATAATAATAAACGATTTGTGATTAATTACAGCTCCAAAGGACCGAATTGGAGCAAATCAGACTGAGCGAAATCTCAACATTTGGAAAAGTTAGACTGTACAGAGAAATCGAGGTAATGGGTGTAATTTAAGATGGTAATGGTATCCCTACACATATTAAGCCCAAGTTTTATTTGGTCATGTTTTCGAAATAAAGGAATGCCATATGAAATTGAATGCATAGTTTCGAGCATGATTTCTGAATAAATGTTATAGTTTCAACTTACGTATAAATTGATTTCATGTTTTTGAAAGAAATGAAATTTGGTATGTGAACACATGCTTAAGAAAGAAATTTGTTTTCGAAAGGTGATTATGGGGGCCACCTCTTGAGTCCTGCGGGAACAAAGTGCCACACAGTCTTTTCTGTTTTATGAAAGAGTTTTCAGATTTCAAAAAATTTGACTTTATTACTCGGTGTGAGTTTATGGGCTATAAAACCCAAAAAAGATTTTGAAACCTCTGTTTTGAGACGAAAAGACAATGTATAGTGGAATTATGGGGGCCACCTCTTAAGTCTGACGGGAGCAAAGTGCCACGCAATTTTCACAATGACATGTTAACGTGGGGGCCACCTCTTGAGTCCAACGGGAGCAAAGTGTCACACGGTTCACAATGACGTGTGATCGTGGGGGCCACCTCTTGGGTTCTGTAGGAGCAAAGTGCCACACAGTCTATGTGACTGTGAGGGCCACCTCTTGGGTCCTATAGATGCAAAGTGCCACACGGTCAATGCATTTTTGTCATAATGACATGCGAATATGGGGGCCACATCTTGGGTTCTGCGGGAGCAAAGTGCCACACAGTCTATGTGACTGTGGGAGCCACCTCTTGGGTCTTACAGATGCAAAGTACCACACGATCAATATATTTTTGTCATGCGTGCCTTCGTGGCGTATATGAATTCTGCCTTCGGGTGTGATTGTATTGCTATACGACCTTAATCACGTCTACAGCCCTGCCATGGCCATGTTTATGATTTCCCTCTATGAAGGATGACTATGTTATCATCTCATGACAATCTTATAAGTTAGCCTAGTCTTCATCCGATATGAACTATGTTATAAGATTTTGATCCTTCGATATATGTTTATGCATCAGTTATGCTTTTGAAGTTCTATCGGTTTTGAAAGGTTCTGAAGTTCTGTATGTCTCGAAGGATTTTGATGTAAATGAATATATTTGTTACCTCAAAATTATATTTCTATTGATTATGTTTTGTACTTACGCATTTTGAAAGCTATGATATATTTGTAAAGAAATGCTATCTTTTAGTTTTATCATGTATTCAGTGTGATTCAGCCACTATGATCATTTTAAATGCATTTCTTACTGGGCTTTTTTCCCGAAAGCTCACCCCTTCACCTCTCAGATGTGTTGTAGTGAAACTACAGTTGATAATTGTTGTGTAGACGACATAGGCTGAAGGATATGAGTTTTTCCAGGCTATCTTTTGTACATGCGTGAGGTATACATTTCTATCTCTTTACCAGACCATTAGTATGCACAAACATCTATTGAAAGTAATATGTCGGGATGTAATCTGTATAAGGATAAATAAAATGAAATATTTTTAAAGATTGATTTTTGGGAGTAACTAGACGTGGTTTGGAATATGTCGAATGATTTGATGATATGACTTGGAAAGCATGGTTGGTAGTTGTGGATATCTAGGATTTGTTAAAAACAATCGGTTTGCAGGTGGGTATGCTTATATATAAGTTGTTATGCTGCCGAAATTTCTATCGGCCATATAAATCCAAATGTGAAACTAAATTATAATTACGGATAAAGAAGTAAGAAAATGAATTGACACTGAACAAGAATACAACCTAAGTGAATAAAGGGATTAAGTTGCAAGCTGAAGTTTCAAAAAAAAAATTTCCCTCAAATTTTTATAAGTCATGGGTCGTTATAGTTTAAGGTGGTATCAGAGTTAAGGTTGTCTACTACTGTCAGTGTCTTAAGGATAAGATTACATCCCAAATGTCTGTGCTTTTCTGGTTGTAGACCAAGTATACCTAATTAAGTTAAGACTTAATGTTTGGTTTACGTGAGAAATTAGATCACGGGCTAGAAGCCACAGAGATAGGCTTGAGAATCATGCAGAATCGTCATGTAAATGATACTGAGATTGAAACTGATGTTGAGCATGCTCCATCAGGTCCTGTGGAAAGGACATATGATATTGAAATACACTTTGCTAAGATTGAGCGGAGTATTGAACATATTAAGGAAAAAATTGGGACACAGGCTATGTTAGGTGATAGGGTAGACGAAAGAATAGACAGGCAAATTACTTCTGATACGTCCGCATAGCCTGTAGAGATGTTTCAGAACTACAAATATGCCTGCTTCTGTAGCTCCACAGCAGAATAATAATGACTTGGGCTAGGAGTAGGAGCTACATGAGATGAAGCAGTTTCAGAAGTACAGACGTCATTGTTAAATGGGATAAAGGACCCAGTAGTTATAGAGAATTGTATGAATAAGATTAAGGAAACTACGAATGAAATTAATGGGTCTAGCACAAGGAAATCGATTTGTCAATGAGTATGAATTATGATTTATATCCCTAGAAAGGTATGACCCAACATTATGAGCAGTGAAGTTAAGAAATGTCTGTAAGTTCACTAATGGATGGAGGCCGAGCTGATTTCGGAGGATAGTATGCTATTACATACTGAAGTCAAGAATCCAAATGTAATGGAAAACTAGAAAATTAAATTAGAAAACTTGCATGGATTCTTAGAGTATGACTATGAGCTTAATAGATTGGGGGCAGTTTCAAGAGTTTAAGCCTCCATTTTTCAACAAGGTTAAGAATTCAGTGATTCGGAGTGTTGAATGAATTAGATAGAAAAGCTTGATGATTTTAGAAGTAACTCTACCGAGAAAGTTGATTTTGCAACTTTTGTGTTAAAGGATTGGAGAAGCTACACAGATTTTCAGAGTGTGCTACTATAAAGAAAGTAGTCTTTGTAGCATCAGAATCGCAAATGGAAAGGCGAACTCGGAGGGAAGTTTCCCGATTTAATCCGAGAGCAAACATCAAAAAATTACATGGGATATATCGTGAAGGCCCTTAGGCGGCAGCACATTTCGGAGGAACTAAAGTGGCAATTATTGATGAAATGATTGCAATTGGATATAAAGTAACAAGTCTATGGATAAGTAGAGAAGTGAAATGGAGGAAGTCCAGGAAACTCATAGGAGATACTGGGATCCTCAATCGAGCTAAGTTAGCTCCACTTGATGTTATTTTGAAAGAATAGTGCGCAAGACGCAACTATGAGAATATGAGATATATACTCTCGAGGTTACTAAGAAAATGACAAGGTAAAGAGAGTGACAGAAAAGTAATGTACTAAGGAAGCAATGAGAGTGATAAAGTAAAGTCACTGTAACTAAAAAGATGAATTACAGAACCAAAAGTATAAGTGAAGGTTACACTGCTTATATGATTGATAAAGTCAGGGCGTGTTCGGATTAAAAGAGACACCCCAGTAGACAGAGGGATTTTCAACACGTATTCGGATGATCTATCAGAGTTACCACTAAATTGAAAGGTGAAATTTTGAAAATTGATTTAGCAGTGGTATCGAATTAATTATTCAGACCACTGTACTGAATAGCTTTGATTGAATTGGAAATGCTAAAAAAAAAAATTATAAGGATTAGATGAAAAGGAGATTATCGGACCTGGTGATTCACTTTGGAGTGTACTGGCATTAATGGTTAAGGAGACCCGAAGTCTCCTGGGTCACGATATGTCAAGAACGAGAGTTCATTGGATTCTCCCAAAGCAGAAATTATAGATAAGTGGGAAAGACCCAAAACTCTTAAAGATGATTCAGATTTTGAGATATAGGAAGACTTTGGAATATGAATTACGTATCGAGTCTAAAGATTATAAATTGTTTCGAATGCGAGACCTAATTGGAATAAGGAAAGAGTTTCGATATAATTGATGTACGAAATGAGATAAGTTTGAAATGTGATAAATTTTGAATAGAAGTTACATTGAAATAAGAGGTGTATGCAAGTAAGAATATCTCGGTTATGTGAAGTGATTCGAAATCAAGTGATATGAATTGAGAATAAGTTCTGACTAAAGGATAAATGTGAAATTGTGATAAACTATGGTATCCTACTTTCTATTGGGACTGAACCTTGAATCTTTACATCCATAACCAGTTTATGTGGTCAAGTCTAATGGCTAACAAAAGTATTTCAAAATACCTCCCCGCCTGAGAGACTTGGTAACGTCTAGAAGTACCCTAATCCATAACCTATAAATTGAAATTGACAGTCGTTATATTCGTGTTGGAAGTCAGGATACCATTACTTGTGAAGGTAAAGAAATGAATTTCATTCTGATGAAATCGTATGAACTATGGAATATGGATCAATGGTTCAATATCAAGTGCAAAGAAATGTTATGTGGGAATGTAGATTTGAGGCAGTAGTTGAAAATCATCAACGTAAAATTTATCATTATATTGTAAGATTTCTATTGGCGGGAATCAATCTTGTATGTAAAGAGGATAATTGCTTAATTTGAAGTGATTTTGGTTTAGTAAAAGAAAGAGAAAAGTATCGCAACTTGAGGATATGAATTGAAAATTATTCAAGTTGTTGCAGGACAATCTTTAAACTTCTACATGGAACGCTATTAATTTGTTAATGATGAGAGTGATTAATTTGTGATAATGGTTCCAAAGATCGAGGAATCAATGAGATTATGTGATGTATGCAATTGGTGTTTGGGGTTGTGATCTTGATATAAATTTTATTATTTGGAGTTATGATGATTAAAATTATCGACTGATTCTTCCTATGGTTCTTAGGCTCTAACTTTTTGTCAGACCCGAATTTTCGATTTACGTATGTAGCTTGTACCTTATGATTCCTATGTGTACGAACGTTATATTTCATAGTTGAATCATAAAAAGAGTATTTACTATCATGCAATCGATTAATTTAAGAAATTAAAAATGCATGTAAGCTACATAACAGCGAGATAAGAGTTAAATTAATTTTCGAGCAAGTGCAGGGGTAAAACGATCAATTGATCAAAATCCGATATAAATTCAATGAGAAAATTTCATTAAAGATATGAAATTGAGAAATCTTGATCAATAACGGGGTAAATATTGAATTTCGAGTCTAATTGATTGAGATATGAATTTAATTAATATTTTTAGAATTTTTACCTCGAAAAATGAGCCCAAAAATAGTGAAAAAATATACCGAAAAGGTAAAATCGGACTGATCAATTCATTTACGGATTAAATGAATTTAATAGGAATTTTTGGGATATTTTAGGATTTTTAATATTATTTTAAGGATTAAAATAATATTAAAAATATATTATAAAGAAAAAAACAAAATAGAAAAAAAAACGAAAAACAGAAAACAGATTGAAACATCGGGGAGAGAGAAACGTAGCCAAGCCGACGCAAACCGAGGGAAGGATTCTTCGCCGGACCAGCCACCACAGCGACCAGCAGCCCGACCAGCGGCCGGAAAAGAGAGAGGAGGTTGGCCCGATCCTTCTGCCACCGGTCACGCCCTCCACCGACGCCGACCGTGGGCGAATCGAAGAGGGAAAGGTCGCGGAAGGAAAGAAGGATTTCGGCGGCCACCGGCGATGATAGGGTCAGATCGAGCCCAGCCGAACGAACCCCAGGCTTTGGCTTGCCGAACGGCGGTGGTGAGACATCGGGAACCAGCCGGACGACGCCGGAACGGCCAAAACATTCCTAAACCGATCGGCGGTTCAGGGGAGAACCTTCTAAACTGAACCAGACCGGACCGGTTCAGCCAAGGAGAAAAGGGGAAAAAGAGGAAAAAGAAAGAAAAAGGAAAAGAAAATTTTTTGGGATTACACCGGACTTCTGGTAAGTCGATACGAGGTCAAAAGTGACCAATTTAATTTTTGATAAATTTATTTAAATTATATTTAATCAAAAATTGACCCGGAGTTAAATATACGAAATTACGCAGTTCGACGATTAATTCCGAACGGAAGCCCGATCGAACTTCGATTCACACACCATCGTACAATCTCGGGTAAGTAAAGCTCATTTACGACAAATTATGTGATTTATGCGTATTTAAGATTTAATTTACGCATTTTGGATTAAATTTCAGATTTAGTGAATTATATTCGAAAAATTGAATAAAATGTCGTAAATGATATACGGGCTATCCAAAGAGTTTGAAATAAAGCCCAACGATATTGATAAGCCCAATGAGTCGATAGACCCTGATGAACGGGCTTAAACGAATTAAGGCCCAATTAAAGTGTTTAAGGCCCATTAAGAGTAAACGGGCCCATTTAAGTGAAATGAACTGTATTAAATGTGTAATACAGTAGGAAAAGTGTAATTAACTCAGTGAATGGTTATATGCAGCTCCAAAGTCATATTGAGAGTTGACCGGACTGCCAGATTAGAGCAGCACAGAGGAAGAGAGGTCACTTGACGTGATTCGAGGTAGGGGACTCTTGCAAGTAGCTAGAGATATCTGTGCATATTTTCATTGGATTTTACATTCACTGAAATTGTTTGAGGGTCAGAGAAAATTGATAATATTATAGGGACCCTATATGGGTAAATTACGATTTTGCCCCTAGTTAGGCAAAAAGTGAAATTTTGGGAAAAGTGGTAAAAAGCATGGAAATGATGTTTTAAATGGTTTTTTCTGCTATGTAACAAAAGAGTAGGTGAATGGGCTAATGTTTTGAGGTCGATGTAAACTAAGCACACTTTATAGTGCTGATTTTAATGATTTTAAACGTCCCTATTTTTAAAAAGCCATCTACCGAATTATGTGGAAACAATCGTGCTGGAGCATAGCTCGCACTTGATTTCAAATGTTTTTCACATACCTTAGTGCTGGAGATTTACTCGCACTGCATTTATTTGACATGAATTATAGAGTACTGGAGCATTGCTCGTACTCAGTTTTATGTGATTTGTGCATGATAGAGTGCTGGAGCGATTAGCTTGTACTCGAGTTTTACATGAGATGCATGACAGAGTGCTAGAGCATTGCTCGTACTCGATTCTTCATTATTTGTACATGACATAGTACTTGAGTGATTTGCTCGTACTTGATTTGAATGAGAACTATGCATGACCTAGTGCTGGAGGTTTACTCGCACTAGTGTTGATATTTTTACATGCATATACAGTGTTTTGAGGCGGAGCGTTGACTGTGAGTCACACTCAAGATGCGCACTGTAGTTTTACGTGATATATAGACATGTTAGAAAAATCGTGACGATTTCCTCCGTGTAAACTGAGTGTCACACTGTTGAGATGTTCTCACGTGGATTTAGAGACGTGGCATTTATTCCATAGTATGAGGGCTAAGACCTATGGCAGGCACCCCACTATGATGTATTTCCATGGTATGAGCAGCTAAGACCTATGGTAGGCACCCCGACCATGATGTATGGGTCCACGAGTGTACATTGTACCGTACATGTGGCATGGAGTACACTGTACCGTGTTTTGTGTTATGGAGAAAAGTTATTGATAGCTGGCGGTTGTGATGGACAGACCCCCCTCCCGTTACAGCAGTGATAACCCGTACACCGAGTACTGTGTTGCCTGGGATTTCACCACATGTTAGGATACGTACATAGTCCGGAGATGTTCTCTTACGTAAGATCCTTAAGCCCAACATCCTTAAGCCAAAGTGAGCGGGGAGGCTCTCTTACATAGTCTGGAGAGATTGCATTTAGTCACTGAGTCTTGCATGATATATCACATGTGTTTTATGATACGGGTAGACCTGAGGGATGGGTCGGAACCCGATTTGTTTGTGTTGTGATGAGAAATGCCATATTTACTGTGTTTTGAATGTAAATGGCATATTTTATATAAAGGCATTCTTAAATGATTAAATATGCACTGTTTTGCATGAATGCCTCTGATTGATAAACCAGTATGTGTTTAGTACATGGGATTTTAAATCTGTACTATATTATATATATTTTAAACATGCTTTTGAAATGAGAGAAGGAAAGGCAAAACACTATTTTCAGTAGATAGTATGGATGTCTACTTGCTTGCCTGATTTCCTTACTGAGAGCGTTGATAGCTCATCCCATTCATTTTCCCCCCATCTCTACAGATTCTCGTTAGTAGATCGAGTCGGCTGGGGTATTGCATTCCTTTGATCCACCGCCACTCCCCATCTAGCGAAAGGTATACACATGTATACTCTTTTGTATCTGAACAATGCATAAACACAATGATGTACACGTTTTAATATGGGGGATGTAATGATGTAATTATACTTAAGTATATGAATTTACTTAAGATATAAATGTCATGTATGTATGATATGAAAAAGAATGGTAAGATATGTCTGGATGAGGAGACTAATGTCTATTCACAGCCAAACTGTTGAGGAGATAAAGGTAAGTAAAAAGTGAAAAAAATTATTGTGGTTTTTGGAAAGTCGCGTGTGGAAGGAGGGCGTGACAGAGTGGTATTAGAGCGTAGTTGGTCTAATGTGTCTAGGCATTAGTAATTAGGAAAATGTACATTCCCATATCACTGTGTTTTATTCAGTTACAGTTGTGTATACAAGATGGGAAGTTGAGAAATTAATGTTTGTGAATGCAGGAATTGAGCAATTATGGCTAATACCCGCCATGGTAGAGGGGCAAGAGGTAGGGCTGGAGGCCGTAGAGGTAGGCCGACTAGCCAGGGTGATTCTTCGACTACCCATACACCCCAGTTACTGCTGAGGTAACAGATACGATTGAGGCACGCTTCACGAGGATAAAGCGTAACCTAGAGGCGATAGTAGGGCTGTTGGCACAGACTTTGCCAGGTCGACAGAGACAGGATGCAGAGACTGCGACTGGAGAGGCAGTTGCACCTGATTCACCTGTGCAGCCTGTACAGAGGCCATAGACTATTGATACTCTTACACCCCTACCAGTTCAGGTTAGTAGAGGATATGGGTGTGATTTGGATCGGTTGCGACAGTTTCAGAAGCTTGGACCTCCATCTTTTCGAGGGGTCAAGGACCCAGCTAGTGCAGAGGAGTGGATTAGCAGAGAGAGTCGCATTTGTTGCGTTCCTACTGAAGGGAACGACAGAGCATTGGTGGAAGTCCACCAGGCCGATATTGAGAGCCCGACATGCTGAGATCTGTTGGGAGATGTTTCTGGAGGCTTTCAGGAGGTAGTTTGTTCCTGATACTGCGTAGCGTTGACTGCAGGCTGAGTTTTTGAGATTGAGCCAGGGGAGTCTCACAGTGGATGAGTACGGGATTAGATTTTTTATCCTGGGGAAATATGATCCCGATACCATGTACAGCGAGACCAGGAAGGTTCGCAGATTTGTTGATGGATTGAGATCGGTGTTACGGTCTAGATTGATACCACTAGACATTGGTACATATGATGAGGCAGTGCGCAAAGCAGGATTACGAGAGAAATGTCTCTGAGTTTGGGAAGTTCAGTCGGAGCCGAGATAGAAAGAGGAAGAGGCCAGCTAGAGATAGAGGGTTCAGTTATCGAGGAGGGAGGAGACTCTTCGGTAAGGGATCACGGATAGAGGAGGTACGAGAGTGACCAGTTAGACCTCCTACATACCTGGCCATAGCTCCGACGAAGGGCATTGTGATTGGAGGATCGAAACCTACTACTGATCAGTGCAACCGATGTGGTAGACATCATGGTGGTAGACCTTGTCCGTTGAGCCCTGTTGTGTGTTTTTGATGTGGGAAATAGGGGCATATTACTAGAGAGTGCCTAGAGACATATGTGACTGCCCCATAGAAGGGCAGGGAGCATGATAGAGCTCCAGCTGGTACGTCTGCTCAGAGAGGTAGAGCGACGGCAGAGGAGAAGGGGAAGCAGGTGATGGGTCGAGGGCGAGTACATGCCTTGGACCAGGACGCAGCTGATGCTTCTACGGATGTGATTAGAGGTAACATCCTGATTTATGATTTAGAAGCATATGTTTTAATTGATCTTGGTGCCACGCATTCATTTGTATCGCCATCATTTGCATGTAAGTTAGAAAAGCATGTAGAGCATACTCCTTTAAAGATGATGATGTTGATTAGTACGTCTATGGATTCCAGTCAGCTAGTTGAGCATGTGTATAACGATTGTAAGTTAAGAGTAGGGGAAAAGGATATGATAGCCAATCTAATATTGCTAAGTATGAGTGACTTTGATGTAATATTAGGTATGGATTGGTTATCTGCAAACTATGCTGTTTTAGATTGTTATGCTAAGACAGTTATGTTTCCTAACCCTACGAAAGTTATTGTAAAGTTTGATGGGAAGAAATGAAAGAAATAAATATGTTGTTAATAAATAAAAATATTTTGCTGACTGAGAGATAAATATCTTGAAGGTTTCATTGCGTACATAGTGGATACAGATAAGGTACATCCGGAGTTGGTAGATGTTCCTGTGGTCAGTGAGTACCCAGATGTTTTTCCGGATGAGTTGCCAGGGTTTCCACCAGACAGAGAGATGGAGTTCTGTATAGATTTGGTGCCTGGTACTGAGCCTATTTCGAGACCACCGTATCGTATGGCCTTAGTTGAGCTGGAGGAGCTCAAGAGACAGTTGCAGGAGCTGTTGTGTAAAACTCAGATTTTTTAAAGGGATTTAAATTGTTGGACTAAAAATACGAAATTTAAATGAGAAAAGATAGTGAGTCCGAGAAGGAAAATCGATCTAAATTAGTCCCGAACGTGTAGAAGGGTAAAATGGTCAAAAGACCCTAATTTCGGTGTAAATTCGATAAGAAAGTTTCATTAAAAATATGGATTTAGGAAATCTTGATCAATAAAGAAGAAATTATGGAATTCCGACTTCAATTGGTCAAGATACGAAGATATTACGAATTTTCGTAATTTTCGCCCGGTACATTATCCTGAAAGTATGCGAAAAATACACCGAAAAAGTTAAAATAAATTAAATAAATTAAATTAATTAATTAATAAAATAAAATATGATTTTTGAGGTATTTTGGGTATTTTATTATATTTTATTTGATTAAAATAAAATATAATATAATAAAATATAATAAAATAATAATAATAAAAAAAACGAAATTGAAATTGGCAATCGGGATTTGGAGAAGTGAAGGAAACAGAAGACAAACCCGCGCCGCCCCGTCTGCCTCAGCCGTGAGCCACCACCGGAGAACCGACCAAGAGAGAGAGCCGAACCGCCCGAGCTCGCCGGCACCGATAGTGGAGGGAGAAATGGTGACCGACGAGAGAAGGAGAGAGAAAGAGAGAGAAAGAGTGAAACCGAGAGAAAGAGGGACAAAAAGAGAGAACGACGACGAACGGAGGCTGGAGGAAGAGAGAGGACCTCGCCACCGGCCAAGAGGAGGTCCGATCTGCCACAATCGGAGCCGGAAACGGTCGAAAACGGCGGTAACGGAAGACACCACCGACGCCGAGGGAGAAGAGGTCGGACCGGCCACTTTTCGGCCAGCCACGACGAAACCGAGGCCAGATCCGAGCTTCGCGAGGTCCCGCGGAGCTGCTGGCGATGGAAGTCGACGAGGAACCGACCGGCGAAGCACCGAACCGATCGAACCGAACTGAACCGGACTGAACCGGATCGGTCTGAACCGGACCGAACCGGTTCAGCCAAGAAAGAGAGGGAAAAAGGATAAAAAGGGAAGAAAAAGAAGAAAAGGAAAAAGGAAAAAAATTTTGGGGATACACCGGACTTCGAGTAAGTCAGTAAGAGGTCAAAAGTGACCGATTTAATTTTTGAGAAATTTATTTAAATTATATTTGATCGAACATTTACCCAAAATTAAATATATATAATTATGCAGTTCGATGATAAATCGCATACGTGAGCCCGATCGAATTTTGATTTGTGCACTATCGTAAATCTCGGGTAAGTAAAGCTCATTTACGACAATTTATGTAATTATCGCGCATTAAAAGTTTATCTTACAAGTTATGGATTAAATTGCGTATTTAGGGGATTAAATTGAGATTTTTAATTAAATTGTCGTAAATGATATACAGGCTATTCAAAGAGTCTAGAAAAAGGTCCAATAAGTACTAATGAGCCCAGTGAGCCCAATGGGCCTCGATGAAAGAATTAATAAGTGGAAACGGGCTTAAAATGGATTAAGGCCCATTAAGGTGCAATATGGCCCAATAAGAGAGAAATTGGCCCAATTAGCTAACTCGACAATAGTAAATATGAGAAAATATTTATTGAGTTGAATACGATTAAATCGAGGTTTATACCGATAAAACTGAGCAAAAAGAGTAAAATCGATAAAAGTCAATTTTTGGTCAAAGTTTCGATATAATCACATATTTAGATATGTTGAAATGAATTTAAGCCATATGTGATAAGTTGAACTTGTTTTGCAGCAGCTCGATCTATCGACACGTTTTACGAGGTAAATTCGAGCATCGAGGAAAGTGCTCTACATCAGTCGCTAAGAGGTAAGGGATATAATTTAGAGTAGCGTTAGTACTCCTTCATCCTTACCAACTGTTTATGTATGAGAATTGGATGAGATTTTAAGAAATGGATTTCCAACTGTATTTAAACCGAAGCCAAAACCATTTCCCGAGTTTTCAGCATGTTTTATATATATGAGATACATTTTTACAGCATACATGTTTATAAAAGTGATTTTTCACTTCTGAAACGAAAGCATAGTATTTTCATGTGAGATTACGGGTTAAAGTCCCGATATGTTTTATGAAATCATGTTTTCATGATACGAGTTAAAGTCCCGAAACAGCTTTTAAGCTATATTTTCACGGTACGGGTATGAGTCCCAAGAATTGACTTTGATAATTATGCTTTCCATATTTACACGGGCTAGAGTCCCGTAATAATTTATGAAAATCATGTTTTCAATGAAAAACGGGTTAGAGTCCCGTAATGATTTTAATACACGGGTATGAGGCTCGAAATGATTTTGATAAAATGGGTAAGAGGCCCAAAATGATTTTTGTGGGGTAAAAAGGCATGATATGACTATAGTCAGAGGATCTGGGGTCGATCTCGTATGGAGAAGATCTAGGATCTACCTAGCCGACGGCCAGAGAACGGGCAGGCTCTAACTTGATATGAGAAACGTGCGCATAGTCCACACTTGGTGATGCACGTGAGTTCGTGCGTATACTCCCCATTTAGTGGTGCACGAGAGATAGGGCAGCGTACGACCCTGATCCAGTCCTACGGCTCCCCTGTACAATGGCCATATGTACCTATGATAAACGTCTTACGGGACCAAATGTATGATGTCCTTCGGGACTAGTATATGAGATGATTGCCTGACCCTACACGATGAATTGACGAAATTATATATATATGTTTTCGAACATTTCATGCTACCTGTTTTATGATTTTATTGAGCACATATTTCCTATGATGAGATTTTAAAGGTAGCCATGAGTATGTTTTACGAAATGTGCATATGACAATACGATTTCATTTTAAAGTGATAAGCATGTTATGATATGCATGATTAAATTTTGAGATGCTTTTTACTTGTTTACACGACGTGATCTGCCTACTATATATGAGTTTTACCAAAATGATGCATGATGTGTAAACTTATGATTTAAGCATGTTTTTACTGCTTTTATGAAATGTAAGCATCTCTACTCCAGTACATATTTATGCTGATTTGTAAAACCATGAGTTTTACCATGTTTTGAGTATTTAAAGTTATTTTAAATGTATCTCTTACTGAGTTTGAAAAACTCACCCCCTCCTCTCCATCTCCCAGATTATCTAAAGCGAGTCTACTGCACATACGAGACTGTGGTCGTTGACAAAGTAGTCCGACCTTTCATTGGATACTTTCGTAACCCTGAGGTATAGTCTTACTTATATTCCAGACATGTGATATATAATAGACACTATTGTATAAAATAGTCGAGATGTAATAGTTGTAAATGATTTTATATATATACAGAATGTATGTAATGTAATGAGATCCTGAAAAATGAAAAAGATTTTAAATCTAGACATGGACAGGAAAACAACATAATTAATGGATAAAAAGTTTTAATTAGCCCCATTTTTTCGCGTTTTTGGGGAGTGACATGTTGGATAAGGGTTTTATCAGACCGAGTGTTTCACCGTGGGGAGCACCGGTTCTGTTTGTAAGGAAGAAGGATGGAAGCCTCCAATTGTGTATAGACTACAGATTGTTGAATAAGGCTACCATCAAGAATAGATATCCCCTTCCACGTATTGACGACTTATTGGATCAGCATCGGGGAGCGCAGGTCTTTTCTAAGATTGATCTGAGGTCTGGGTATCATCAATTGAGAGTTCAGAGTGGAGATGTACCCAAGACAGCATTTAGGACTCGATATGGTCACTATGAGTTCCTAGTTATGCCATTTGGACTGATGAATGCTCCCGCAGCTTTCATGGCTTTGATGAAAAATGTGTTCAAGCCATATTTGGATCAGTTTGTTATCGTATTCATCGATGACATATTGGTGTATTCGAGACCCAAGGAGGAGCATGAGGAGTACCTCAAGATTGTATTGCAGACTCTACGAGAGCAGCAGTTGTATGCTAAACTCAGCAAGTGTGATTTTTGGTTGACAGAGATCTTATTTTTTGGACATGTAGTGTCGAGGGATGGTGTATCAGTAGATCCATCCAAGATTGAGGCTGTAGTTCAGTAGGAACAATCGAGGACAGTTACCGAGATCAAGAGTTTCTGGGTTTAGCAGGGTACTATCGAAGATTTGTTGAGGGATTTTTGAAGATGGCTGCTCCGTTGACACGTCTCACTCGGAAGAGTGTTGCATTCGTGTGGGACGAGGATTGTGAGAGGAGTTTTCAGGAGCTAAAGAGTTGATTGACCACCGCTCCAATTCTCACTATTCCTATCAGCTCAGGAGGATTTTCAGTATATACCGATGCCCCGCATCAGGGACTGGGCTGTGTGTTGATGCAGGATGGGAGGGTAGTTGCTTATGGATCCAGACAGTTGAAGGACCATGAGAAGAACTATCTGACCCACGATTTAGAGTTGGCAGCAGTAGTGTTTGCGTTAAAGGTATGGCGCCACTACTTGTATGGTGAGAAGTTTTAGATTTTTACCGACCACAAGAGCCTCAAGTACCTGTTCTCACAGAAGGAGCTGAACATAAGACAAAGAAGATGGCTAGAGCTTCTGAAGGATTATGATTGTGAGATACTTTATCATCCGGGTAAGGCTAATGTTGTAGCAGATGCTTTAAGTAGGAAGAGCCTTGGAATGATATCGTATATGATGGTCAGGGAGCACGAGCTGCTAGAGCAGTTTACTAGCCTCAGTTTGGGAGTTGTGCCTTCGGACAGAGATACGGATTGTATGATTGCGAGTCTACGCTTAGAGCCAGATCTGTTGGACAGGATCAGACAAGCTCAGTAGACAGATCTGCAGTGCGTCAATGTGATTGGTCAAATGCAGAGGGGTACAGTGACAGATTTTGAGTTGAGTCCTGATGGACTAATGAGGTTCAGAGGTAGATTGTGTGTTCCCAAGGACTTAGAGCTCAGGAGATTGATATTGTCAAAAGCTCATTCATCGAGGTACACGTTGCATCTGGGGAGTGGCAAGATGTATCAGAACCTCCGAAAGGTGTACTGGTGGTCAGGTATGAAGAGAGATGTGGCCAATTATGTGGCGAGATGTCTCGTATGTCAGCATGTGAAGGTAGAGCATCAAAGACCTACAGGATTGTTGCAGCCTCTACCTATACCGACATGGAAATGGGAGCATATCACCATGAATTTCGTGATGGGTTTACCGAGGACCCGGAGGAATCAAGATGCTATATGGGTGATCGTAGATAGACTGACGAAGTCAGCCCACTTCCTAGCTATGAGAGCTATCGATACTCTGAGTACATTGGCAGGGTTGTATGTACGCGAGGTAGTGAGGTTGCATGGTGTTCTAGTGAGCGTTGTCTCGGATAGGGATTCTCGCTTCACTTTCCACTTTTGGGAACATTTTCAGGAAGCCATGGGAACCCAGTTAAGATTGGGCACAGCTTTCCATCCTCAGAAAGATGGTCAGTCAGAGAGGATGATACAGACTCTGGAGGATATGTTCAGAGCATGTGTGCTGGATTTTAGAGGCTCTGGGATGATCATTTGCCACTAGTCGAGTTCACCTACAACAACAGTTATCATTCGAGTATCGGGATGGCACCGTATGAGGCCTTGTATAGCCGTAGATGTCGTTCCCTTATTGGGTGGGAAGAAATGGGTGACCGAAAGATTTTTACTCCTAATATGGTTACACAGACTTCTGAGGATGTCCGGTTGATAGTAGAGAGATTGAGGACAGCTCAGAGTCGACAGAAGAGTTATGCTGACAGGAGACGTAGGCCACTTGAGTTTGCAGTTGGTGAGTTTGTGTTTCTGAAGGTTTCTCCTTCCAAGGGTATAGCGAGGTTTGGGAAGAGAGGTAAGCTGAGTCCTTGCTACATTGGATCCTTTGAGATACTTGATCGAGTGGGAGATAAGGCCTATAGGTTGGCATTGCCACCAAATTTGTCAGGCGTGCATAACGTCTTCCACATCTCGATGCTTCGGAAGTCTCACCCAGATCTGGCACATGTGATTAGTTATGAGCCATTAGAGCTCAGTGAGGACATGTCATATGTTGAGAGGCCGATTCAGATACTAGATAGGAAGGAGAAGGTTTTGAGATCGAAGACTATCGGGTTAGCGAAAGTTTTATGGCAGCAACACACTTCCGAGGAGGCTACTTGGGAGTTAGAGAAATTGATGCGAGAGAAGCACCCCCAGTTGTTTGATGATTGATTTGGTTCTAATTTGGAGGACTAAATTCTTTTAGTTGGGGAGGATTGTCAGACCCGAATTTTTGATTTACGTATGTAACTTGTACCTTATGATTCCTATGTGTACGAACGTTATATTTCATAGTTGAATCATAAGAAGAGTATTTACTATCATGCAATCGATTAATTTAAGAAATTAAAAATGCATGTAAGCTACATAACAGCGAGATAAGAGTTAAATTAATTTTCGAGCAAGTGCAGGGGTAAAACGGTCAATTGATCAAAATTCGGTATAAATTCAATGAGAAAATTTCATTAAAAATATGAAATTGAGAAATCTTGATCAATAACGGGGCAAATATTGAATTTCGAGTCCAATTGATCGAGATATGAATTTAATTAATATTATTAGAATTTTTACCTCGAAAAATGAGCCCGAAAATAGTCAAAAAATATACCGAAAAGGTAAAATCGGACTGATAAATTCATTTACGGATTAAATGAATTTAATAGGAATTTTTGAGATATTTTTGGGATATTTTAGGATTTTTAATAATATTTTAAGGATTAAAATAATATTAAAAATATATTATAAAGAAAAAACAAAATAGAAAAAAAAACGAAAAACAGAAAACGGATTGAAACATCAGGGAGAGAGAAATGTAGCCAAGCCGACGCAAACCGAGGGAAGGATTATTCGCCGGACCAGCCACCACCGGCGACCAGCAGCTCGACCAGCGGCCGAAAGAGAGAGAGGAGGTTGGCCCGATCCTTCTGCCACCGATCACGCCCTCCACCGACGTCGGACGCCGACGAATCGAAGAGGGGAAGGCCGCGGAAGGAAAGAAGGATTTCGGAGGCCACCGGTGGTGCTAGGGTCCGATCGAGCCCAGCCGAACAATCCCTAGGCTTTGGCTCACTGAACGGCGGTGGTGAGACGCCGGGAACCGATCAAACGACGTCGGTACGGCCAAAACATCCCTGAACTGGTCGGCGGTTCAGGGGAAAACCTTCTAAACTGAACCGGACCGGACCGGTTCAGCCAAGGAGAAAAGGGGAAAAAGAGGAAAAAGATGAAAAAGGAAAAGAAAAATTTTTGGGATTGCACCGGACTTCGGGTAAGTCGATACGAGGTCAAAAGTGACCAATTTAATTTCTGATAAATTTAATTAAATTATATTTAATCAGAAATTGACCCGGAGTTAAATATATGAAATTGTGCAGTTCGACGATTAATTCTGAACGGAAGCTCGATCGAACTTCGATTCACGCACCATCATACAATCTCGGGTAAGTAAAGCTCATTTATGACAAATTATGTGATTTATGCGTATTTAAGATTTAATTTACTCATTTCGGATTAAATTTCAGATTTAGTGAATTATATTCAAAAAATTGAATAAAATGTCGTAAATGATATACGGGCTATCTAAAGAGTTTGGAATAAAGCCCAATGGGTATTGATAAGCCTAATGAGTCGATAAATCCTGATGAACGGGCTTAATACGAATTAAGGCCCAATTAAAGTGTTTAAGGCCCATTAAGAGTAAACAGGCCCATTTAAGTGAAATGAACTGTATTAAATGTGTAATACAGTAGGAAAAGTGTAATTAACTCAGTGAATGGTTAAATGCAACTCCAGAGTCATATTGAGAGTTGACTGGACTGCCAGATTAGAGCAGCACAGAGGAAGAGAGGTCACTTTACGTGATCCGAGGTAGGGGACTCTTGCAAGTAGCTAGAGATATCTGTGCATATTTTCGTTGGATTTTACATTCACTGAAATTGTTTGAGGGTCAGAGAAAATTGATAATATTATAGGGACCCGATATGGGTAAATTACGATTTTACCCCTAGTTAGGTAAAAAGTGAAATTTTGGGAAAAGTGGTAAAAAGCATGGAAATGATGTTTTAAATGGTTTTTATTGCTGTGTAACAGAAGAGTAGGTGGATGGGCTAATGTTTTGAGGTCGATGTAAACTAAGCACACTTTATAGTGCTGATTTTAATGATTTTAAACATCCCTATTTTTAAAGAGCCATCTACCGAATTATGTGGAAACAATCGTGCTGGAGCATA
This sequence comes from Firmiana major, assembly GCA_033439115.1. Classification (NCBI taxonomy): domain Eukaryota; kingdom Viridiplantae; phylum Streptophyta; class Magnoliopsida; order Malvales; family Malvaceae; genus Firmiana; species Firmiana major. The sequence continues at coordinate 12,182,429 of CM065898.1, read as the reverse complement.
GCTCGCACTTGATTTCAAATGTTTTTCACATACCTTAGTGCTGGAGATTTACTCGCACTACATTTATTTGACATGCATTATAGAGTACTGGAGCATTGCTCGTACTCAGTTTTATGTGATTTGTGCATGATAGAGTGCTGGAGCGATTAGCTAGTACTCGAGTTTTACATGAGATGCATGACAGAGTGCTGGAACGTTGCTCGTACTTGATTCTTCATGATTTGTACATGACATAGTACTTGAGCGATTTGCTCGTACTTGATTTGAATGAGAACTATGTATGACCTAGTGCTGGAGGTTTACTCGCACTAGTGTTGATATTTTTACATGCATATACAGTGTTTTGAGGCGAAGCGTTAACTGTGAGTCACACTCAAGACGCGTACTGTAGTTTTACGTGATATATAGATTTGTTAGAAAAATCATGACGATTTCCTCCATGTAGACTGAGTGTCACACTGTTGAGATGTTCTCACGTGGATTTAGAGACATGGCATTTATTCCATAGTATGACGGCTAAGACCTATGGCAAGCACCCCACTATGATGTATTTCCATGGTATGAGCGGCTAAGACTTATGGCAGGCACCCCGACCATGATGTATGGGTCCATGAGTGTACGTTGTACCATGCGTGTGGCATGGAGTACACTGTACCGTGTTTTGTGTTGTGGAAGAGAGTTGTTGATAGCTGGCGGTTGTGATGGACTGACCCCCCTCCCGTTACAGCAGTGATAACCCGCACACCGAGTACTGTGTTGCCTGGGATTTCACCACATGTTAGGATATGTACATAGTCCGGAGATGTTCTCTTACGTAAGATTCTTAAGCCCAACATCCTTAAGCCAGAGTGGGCAGGGAGGCTCTGTTCGGCGGGGAGGCTCTCTTACATAGTCTGGAGAGATTGCATTTAGCCACTGAGTCTCGCATGATATATCACATGTGTTTTATGATACGGGTAGACTTGAGGGATGGGTCGAAACCCGATTTGTTTGTGTTGTGATGAGAAATGCCATATTTACTGTGTTTTGAATGTAAATGGCATATTTTATATAAAGGCATTCTTAAATGATTAAATATGCACTATTTTGCATGAATGCCTCTGATTGATAAACTAGCATGTGTTTAGTACATGGGATTTTAAATCTGTACTATATTATATATATTTTAAACATGCTTTTGAAATGAGAGAAGGAAAGGCAAAGCACTATTTTCATTAGATAGTATGGATGTCTACTTGCTTGCCTGATTTCCTTACTGAGCGCGTTGATAGCTCATCCCATTCATTTTCCGCCCCATCTCTACAGATTCTGGTCAGTAGATCGAGTCGGCTGAGGTATTGCATTCCTTTGATCCGCTGCCACTCCCCATCTAGCGAAAGGTATACACATGCGTACTCTTTTGTATCTAAACAATGCATAAACACAGTGATGTACACGTTTTAATATGGGGGATGTAATGATATAATTATACTTAAGTATATGAATTTACTTATGATATAAATGTCATGTATGTATGATATGAAAAAGAATGGTAAGATATGTCTGGATGAGGAGACTAATGTCTATTCACAGCCCAACTGTTGAGGAGATAAAGGTAAGTAAAAAGTGAAAAAATTTATTGTGGTTTTTGGAAAGTCGTCTGTGGGAGGAGGGCGTGACACTTTTAGTTGGAGTTAATAGTGTAATTGGCTAATAGAAAATCTTAGATTATGATAATATAAGCTCTGTGAAGGGTTTCATCATCATCTATAATTGATTTATGATACTTGAAAGCTATTAATATTTCAGATTAGAGATGAGTTGGATACTCATAGATTTATGTTTGAATTTGTTGGGTGTAAAAAAAACTTATGTTTATTACAAATTTCTGTTATATTGATTTCACCTTTATTGTCATGTATGATGGTCAATTGATGATAAATATTTTGATATAGTGAAAAGGAAAAGAAAATCAATATCCAATAGTTTATAAGTAATTAGAAAATTTGTTGATATCATTATTCAGATTTAAAGTTTTATGGGTTATAATTACTTTACATGATTTGCGAATTTTATTCTAAGAAATTTGATGGACAAGAAATTATGTTGATCCCAGACAATGTTATGAATAATAACGTTGAGGTTTTCATGATTATATTCAAATGACATATTAGAGGGAGCAGTTGAAGCGTGATTGGATTTAAGTTACAACTTTTGGATTATTGTTAATTTAACAAGTGGTTGATCTTTAATATGGAGGTTAATCTTGACTGAAGCTCATAGTAGTAAGTACATTCTGCACCCTGGTAGTACCAAATTGTACCAAAATCGACGAAAGATGTTTTGATGGCCTGAAATGAAACGGGATGTTACAGAGTTTACTTATAACAACAACTATCATGCTAACATCGGGATGACACTGTATGAGGCCTTGTATGGTAGAAGATGTAGGTCTCCAGTGGCTTGGGAAGAAGTGAGTGACAGGAAGATTTTGACTCCCAATTTGGTGGAACAGGTAGCAAAAGGTGTTCAGATAATCTGTGATAGACGTAAGGCCGCACAAAGTAAGCAAAAGAGTTATACGGATAAGTATTGGCGGCCACTTGAGTTTCTGATTGGGGGATTTCGTGTTTCTGAAAGTATCCCCAAGCAAGGGTAGGAAAGAAAGGGAAACTGAGTCCTCGCTTCATTTGGTCCATTTGAAATGCTAGAAAGAGTGGTAGACGTAGCCTACAGACTTGCCTTACCCCCGCAGCTTTCTGGGGTACATAATGTCTTTCACGTCTCGATGTTAAGGAAGTATAATTTGGATCCCTCATATATCATTGAGTATGAACCCTTGAGCATTCAAGAGGACATGAGCCACATTGAGCAACCTATCCGGATTTTGGACAGAAAGGAAAAGGTATTTCGATCAAAGACTATTCCTCTTATAAAGGTTCTCTGGCAACACCATTCGGTTGAAGAAGCTACGTGAGAGCTAGAGAGCCTCATGAACGAGAAGTACCCTCATCTATTCTAAAGGACCAAGATGAATTTGGAGGACCAAATTCTTTAAAGGTGGGGAGAATGTAAATCCCTGAAATTTCCCTGTAAATTTATTCGTAAAAACGTACAAGTGAAAATAAAAATGTACATCTGATATAAAATAAAACAAATAGATAAATAATAATAATAATAATAATAATAATAATAATAAACAAATAAATATATATATAAATATATATATATAGTATATACATATAAATATATATAGCATATATAATAATAATTGTCATAATAAAAATAAAAATAAAAATAAAAAGGGAAATTAAAAAACAAAAGGAAAACAGTGTTGCGCGATTTTATATCGCACGACACTGAAAAACCAGAAAAGGGAATTGAAATTCCCTTCCCTGGCCGAGAGAATGATGATAGGATGAGGGAGCCGCCGAAGAGGGAGCCATCGGGAGAGTGGTCGAGAGGGGAAGCACCATCGGCACCGATGAACAATGGGGAACGGTGAGGAAATGATGGACGTCGGCGAGAGAAACCAGAAAGGAGAAAGGAGAGAGTGAAACTGAAGAAAAAGAGAAGAAAGAAAGGCGAAAGGAGGTCGAAGGAAGGGAGAGGACATTGCCACCGGCCAAAGGAAGGGCCGAATCACCACTGTCGGCGACGTAGAGGCGACGAACTGCGCGGGAGAAAAATGGCAGTGACGTCGAGGAAAGAAAAGCTCGAACTGGTCTCATCGACGTCGATCCGAGCGTGGCCACCACCAGATCCGTGCTTCACGTGGCCAGACGGACCACCTAGAAAAGGGAGTCGGCGAGGAATCAACCGAAAAAGTCACCGAACGGTGAGATGGCCCCTGAACAGGTTCAAACCAGTTCAGTGGAAGGGCGGTCTGAACCGGTTCGAACCGGTTCAGCCAGAAAAAGAAAAAAAAGAAAAAAAAGAAGAAAGAAGAAAAAAATGGAGAAAAATTCGATAATGCAGTCGAGCTACAGGTAAGTCGGTAAGTGGTCAAATGGACCGAGTTAATTTTTGGAATAATTATTTAAATATATATTTGACCGAATTTAACCTGAAAAATATATAAATGTGTAGTTCGATAATTGGCAACAAACGAGAGTTCAAATCAATCTCGATTTACGTGTCATCACGAAATCTTAGGTAAACGAATCTCAGTTTCTACCACCTATATAAATATACGAGTTAGAAATTAATCGCATAATTTTTGAATTAATTTCGTATAAATTGCATTATAACCGGAATTGGAAAATCGACTATCGCAAACGATATTATGAACTATCCAAAGAAATTAGAAAAGGTTTAAAATGGCGTGATGGTAATAGTAGGCACATTAAGAGACTATAAGGCCCAATAAAAATAATTGGATCCAAAATGTTATTTGAAGTGAAATTACACTACGTACGTGTTTATAAGAAATAATTGGGTCCAAAATGTTATTTAAACGAGACTATACCCTAGTGTTCAGAGGGGTGAAGGACCCGATTGTCACGGAGGACTGAGTGTATGAGATGGAGAAGCTGTATAGGTTTTTCTGATGCACTTCAGCATAGAAGGTTACTTTTTTGTGTTTATGCTGAAAAGTAAGGCAGAGCACTGATGGAGATCCATCGAAGCTATTTTGAGGGCTAGACACTCCGAGATTACATGGGAGATATTCTTGGAGGCCTTCAGGAGACAGTACATTCCAGCTACCACACAAAGGAAACTGCTGATGGAATTCATGAATTTGTTTCAGAGGAACTGAACTGTGGACGAGTATGAGTCCAAGTTTATGTCTTTGGGAAGATATGACCCAGACATGATAGGTAGTGAGACCCAAAAGATTCAAAAGTTCGTTGATGGATTGAGACTGGCCATCTGGACTTAGCTAGCCCCATTTGACATTTAGACCTATGAAGAGGCAGTACACAAGGCTCAATTATGTGAGCAAGATTTTGAGAAGAATGCCTCCGAGCTTGGAAAGTTTAGTGTCATAAAGGACAGAGACCGGAAGAGATCTGGGTTTGATAGAGTAGCCAAGAGAGGAGGCCAAAGGTTTTTCGAGAAGAGGCCTAAGATTGAGGAGGTGCAGGAGAGAGCTGCTAGACCTCCCGTGTACCATGCTTTGACTGCACCGAGGGGTATGGCTATTGGAGGACCATGACCTACTACTGATCAATGTAGGAGATGTGGGAGATTTCATGGGACTAGACCCTGTCCGATGACCCTTATGGTGCATTTTAGATGCGAGAAACCCAGACATATAACTAAGTATTATTCCGAGAAGATGGAGACTGCCCCACACAAGGGCAATGAGCCTGAAGGAGCTCCAGTTGAGACAGCGGCCCCCAGGAGGAGGGCTACAGCTGAGGAAAAAGGGAAACATGTTGTGGGTGTGAGCAGAGGAAGGGTGTACGCACTGGACCAGGACACTGCAGACGCATCGACAGATGTGATTAAAGGTACCATCCGAATCTTTGATTTAGAAGCATGGATATTATTTGATCCTGGTGCCACGCATTCTTTCATATCACCTTCCTTTGCATATAAATTGTTGAACTATGTGAAACCTACATTGATGGATGGAATTTGATGATTTTCACACCCATGAATGAAAGTCAATTGACCGAGCATATGTGTAGGGATTGTAAACTGATGATAGAGGGAAAGGAAATGACAGCCAATTTAATTTTATTGAATATGAACAATTTCGATGTAATATTGGGAATTGATTGGTTGGCTACCAATCGTGTTGTTATGGATTGCGATGCTAAGACATTGATGTTTTCAGGATTAGACAATCTTATTGTAAACTTTGATGAAAAGAAATGAATATAACCATGATAAATGAAAAGAGTATGATTTTGTTTAATCTGTGTGAGAGATGAATTTGTTTGTTTATTTTGAATATTGATGTAATAACTTGTGATACTAACGGTAGAAAGATTGATGTGAAGGGTTCATTACCTACGTGGTCGATATAGATGAGGCACACCCGGAATTGAGGGATATACCCATAATTACGGATTACCCTGATATCTTTTCGGACAAATTACCAGGACTACTACCTGAAAGGAAAATGAAATTTTGCATAGAGTTGTGCCTGGTACCGAGCCGATATCGAAACCACTATATAGAATGGCTCCGATTGAGTTAGAAGAGCTGAAGAAATAGCTTCAAGAGTTGTTGGAGAAGGGTTTTATTAGACCGAGTGTCTCACTTTGGGGAGCACCGGTTCTATTTGTAAGGAAGAAGGATGGAAGCCTCCGACTGTGTATAGACTATCGGTTGTTAAATAAGGCCACCATTAAGAACAAGTACCCCCTTCCACGTATAGATGATTTGTTGGATCAGCTCCAAGGAGCCCAAGTATTTTCTAAGATAGATCTGCGGTCAAGGTACCATCAGTTGAGGATCAGGAGTGTAGATGTACCCAAGACAGTATTTCGTACCCATTATGGCCACTACGAGTTTATGGTGATGCCATTTGTATTGACGAATGCCGCCACAACATTTATAGCATTAATAAATGATATATTCAAGCCATACCTGGACAAGTTTGTAATTGTGTTCATTGATGATATATTGGTATATTCCAAGTCCAGGGAAGATCATGAGGAGCACTTAAGGATAGTTCTGCAGATCCTCCGAGAGGAAGAGTTATATGCCAAACTCAGCAAGTGTAACTTTTAGTTAGAGCAGATCTCAATTATGGGCCATGTTGTGTCGAAGGATGGGGTATTGAGGGATCCATCCAAGATAGGGGCTGTTGTACAGTGGGAACAACCCAAGACAATTACTGAGATCAGAAGTTTTTTGGGATTGGCAGGATATTATCGGAGATTTGTAGAGGGTTTTTCCAGACTAGCTGCTCCATTGACACGCCTCACACGTAAGGATGTTAAGTTTGTATGGGATGAGGCATGAGAGAGGAGTTTTGAGGAGCTTAAGCGTCGATTGACCACTGCTCCAGTTCTCACCATTCCTACCAGCTCAGGAGGATTCTCGATGTATACGGATGCATCACACCAGGGATTGGACTGTGTACTTATGCAGGATGGGAAGGTAATTGCCTATGGATCTAGACAGTTGAAAGATCACGAGAGGAATTACTCGACCCATGATTTGGAGTTAGCGACTGTGGTATTTGCTTTAAAAATATGGCGCCACTATCTCTATGGTGAGAAATTTTAGGTGTTCACAGATCATAAGAGTCTTAAGTACCTGTTCTCGCAGAAAGAGCTGAATATGAGACAGAGGAGATGACTCAAACTTTTAAAGGACTATGATTATAAAATCATGTACCACCCAGGTAAGAAAAATGTAGTTGCCGATGCTTTGAGCAGGAAGAACCTTGGGTTGGTGTCTTATATGATGGTACGGGAACATGAATTGTTGAAACAATTTGCGGACCTTAGTTTGGATGTAACCCCACTTGGATCTGAGAGACTTGAGATCATGGCTAGTTTGAGACTGGAGCTAAAATTGATTGGCCGTATTCGACAAGCCCAGCAAAGCGATCGACGATGCATCGATTGGCTGAGGTAGATACAGACAAGTGTGGGTACTAAAATTGAGTTAAGCGATGATGGGACATTAAGGTTCAGAGGCAGAGTATGTGTTCCCAAGGATCCTGAGATCAGGAGGTTAAATTTATTAGAGGCTCACTCATCGAAGTATACGATACATCCGGGAAGTACCAAGATGTATCAAAACCTTCGAAAGGTTTATTAGTGGTCTGGAATGAAAAGAGACATTGTTGAATATGTCGCTAAGTGTCTCGTTTGTTAGCAAGTGAAGGTAGAGTATCAGAAGCCTGCAGGATTATTGTAGCATCTACCGATACTGACTTGGAAGTGGGAGCATGTCACCATAGATTTTGTGATGGGGTTGCCAAGGACCAGTAGAGGTCATGATGTCATATGGGTTATTGTGGACCGGTTGACTAAGTCTGCCCATTTCTTAGCTATGAGAGCTACCGATACTCTGAGTCAGTTGGCGAACCTGTATATTTAAGAGATAGTACGATTACATTGTGTACCAGTGAGCGTTGTTCCTGATAGGGATGCCCGCTTCACATCCCATTTCTGGGAACATTTTCAAGAAGCGCTGGGGACCCGACTGAGTTTTAGCACCACTTTTCATCCTCAAACAGATGGGCAATCAGAGAGGACTACACAGACCCTCGAGGATATGTTGAGAGCGTGTGTGCTGGATTTTAGAGGCTCTTGGGATGACCACCTGCAGTTAGTCGAGTTCGCTTATAATAATAGCTATCATGTGAGTATCAGGATGGCACCTTATAAGGCACTGTATGTACACAGATGTCGATCCCCCATTGGATGGGAAGAGGTTGGTAACAAACAGATTTTTACTTCGGACTTAGTGCAGCAGGCATCTGAGGATGTCCAGTTGATATGTAAGAGATTACGGATAGCTCAGAGCCGACAAAAGGGTTATGCTGACAAGAGACAAAGACCACTAGAGTTTGATGTGGGTGAGTCTGTATTTCTAAGAGTTTCACCATCGAAGGGTATTATGAGATTTGGTAAGAAGGGCAAGTTGAGCCCTAGATATATCGGACCCTTCGAGATTTTGGAGAGAGTGGGAGATAAGGCGTATTGATTGGCATTACCATCGGACTTGGCAAATGTCCATAAATTATTCCACGTCTCTATGCTTCGGAAGTATCACCCGAACCCAGCACACGTGATAAGATATGAGCTGTTGGAGCTCAATAAGAGTATGACATATGTAGAGAAGCCGGTTCGGATATTGGATAGAAAGGAAAAGGTGTTGAGGACAAATACAATTCCCTTGGTGAAAGTTCTTTGGCAACATTACACGGCGGAAGAGGCCATATGGGAATTGGAGAACTTGATACAAGAGAAGTTCCCCCAACTTTTTGAAGAGTAACTTGGTTCTAATTTGGAGGACCAAATTCCTTGAAGGGGGAGAATGTGAGACCCCATATATGTATAGTTGTAATGTGTGTAATTGGATCAAATAAATGTGAATGGACTTGTAATGTAAAGTATGATTGATGTAAGTCCATGGATTCAATGTGCATATGTGTAATATTTTGTAATGTACATACAAGTTTCATTGTGTATGAATATGAAGAAATGAGTTCTTATAAGTGATGAATGTGATTGGAACTCAAAATGAGTAGTGTGGTAAATGGAAGGAAGTTGCATGAATATAAATGATTCCATTTAGTTTTATATAGTATACCTTTAGCTATACAATGGATACACATAAGTTATAATGTGAATAAAGTATGAATGGATGCCATTTTCAAGTCATAAAGGTGGGTGGATGAGAAAATGGCTATGGTAACAGATTATGGATGTTTTGATATAAGTTGTAGCAGGAAAACTACAGAAAATCTGGAAAATATGAAGGCCAGATCGATCTCATAGGATGAGAGATCAATCTGGAAGAGCCAGAACACTCTTATTGGGGCAATGGAATAGAGCAGATCGATCTCCAATGGGGCCAAATCGATCTCCTAACCATTTTGTAATGAAAAGATCGATCCTCAAGCATACAGATCGATCTCCTTAGCTATCTGTTTGGGAGCAGATCGATCTCAAGCCTCGACAAATCGATCTCATGCTTAAAATGCCATGAAAAGAGGGATTTAAGGGGACCCGATCGATCTCCTCCTAGTGCAGATCGATCTCCTCAAGCTATTTCTATAAAAGGAGCGTTGAAAATCGACAGATTTCGAGAAAAACATCACCCTTTCCATTTCCAACCCAAAACCTAGATTTTTCTCTCTAAAATCCACCCATTCCAATAAGAATTGAGGGGATGCTATTAGATATTAATTTGTTCATCTTGAGGAAGAGAACAACATAGTTGAAACCCAAAATCCCATTGTTGGTATTGAAGGAGCTAAGGACATTGTCATTTGGAGCAATAAGAGAAATCTAATTTGGTAAGTTTCTAAGACTCCAATCCAAGTACATTGTCTATTTTATTGATTTTGGAGTTGATTGGCATGTAAATGGATGATTGAAACCATTTAGGTAGTATTGGAACTAATGTAACCTAGAAAATGGAATGCTTCTAGTGTGAGAAAGTGTGATTTGGGGAGTTGGTGGTTTATGGGTTATGATAAGTTGCTCTTTGTGTAATGTGGATGATTAGAAATGGGTAAATGAAGCTACATTGTGGGTTTTGTGAATTGATGAGCATGAGAACATGTAGTATTTGATAATATGCCATAGTGAAGGAAATTTATGAAAAATGAACATTATGAGCTTAACATCGATTTAATTTTGATTTGGAATAAGTAAATAGGCCTAAAATAATCCATAGACTTTAGTTATGGGTAGAGTAATGAAACGAGGCCTCATAAGCGTTAATAGAGACTATAGACCGAATCGACTATAGTAAACACGAGAGTTGGATTATAATGGGCTAAAACGTTGTGGAATACGTTTATGTGCAGTTTCGGAGAGTTTGTTGGAGACGAATCGAACCGTACGAGTAAGCAGCTTTAAGCAAGTGGAATCACGCGTCGCAATTCTAGGTAAGGAAATTTTGTAAGTATATAGAGGTAGCTGCTCATATTTTGTGGGTACGTAGGGCTTTGGAAGAGTGCATGATTTTATAGAAACGTGTTTGATGATGTATGGAAATAACTACGAGTATCTGTATGAGATTTGGTTATTGAAATGGTTATTGTAAAGAAATGGGATAGTAAGGCTAATAATTGCATAAATCAAGTGTTTTGAATGCTTTCACAAAACATGTGTTTTATTTTCAGCGAATTGATAGATAGGCTGGCTATTGTTGTTTGATGTTGTGTGATAGCACATGTGAAGTGTTAAATGTGTTTTGAGATTGGTTTTGAATGTGCATGAGCCGCCTATCGTGTTTATGTGAATTAAAACGTACTGGAGTCTAGCTCGCACTGGGTATTGATGTTTTCATATGTTTGAAACGTGCTGGAGCTTAGCTCGCACTTTGATTTGAAACTATGACGATGCTTTATAAACCGTACTGGAGCTTTTGCTCGTACGTGGATTTTGAGTGGTTTTCTTATGCATATAACTGTACTAGAGCGATACTCGTACGTGGTTTTTTCATATTTTTATGCATAAATGTCGCACTAGAGCGTTGCTCGTACGAGGTGATTTATTATGATACATGAATTTGCGCTAGAGCGTAGCTCGCGCTGGTTTTCACACTGTGGTATGTATGAGGCCGTGGTGAGAGTGATGCGAATTAGTGTTTAGGGAACCCAACAGGCATAACAGACCTCTTGAGTGGGGTGAGGGTGAGGGGTTAGGACCTTACATAATCCATTAAGAGAACCCAACAGGCCTAACAGACCTCTTGAGTAGGGTGAGGGTGAGGGGCTAGGACCTGAATCAGGGAACCCAATAAGGGTGAGCAAGGCCATGAGGGGCTAGGACCTGGTATTAAGAGTACTCCCACGTGCACTCAAGACTAGAGGTTTCACTCGGTATGGGGTAGATAAGACCTACTGCAGGCACCCCCAACCATGATATGGGTCCGCGAAGTACGATCTACCGTCTATATCACATGGAGTACGATATACCGCATCGTGGTTACTTGATTTGAGAAAGTCTAGCGGAGAACTAACCCACCTTAGTTTTAGCATGATACCCCACATACCAGGATCCGTGTGGTCTGAAATGATTTACGACATAGTTGGCCAACATAGTCTTGTGACATAGTGACCTGTCTCAATTGATTTATTTACTACCACATGTTTTGACATGTAAGAGTGATTGTGAACTGTCCAGGGTAGACCCGAGGGAGGGGTCGAGCCTTGTGGGATTTTAAATTGAGAAATGATAATGACGTTGTGATTGAGAAACCATTTTTATGGGATTTTAATGTGTTTGAGAAAGAGTTTTGTGATGTGATTTAAAAAGGAGGTTTCTTAAATGAATTGCCTTTTTTATGAGATTAAATGAGAATGAGCATGAGACTGTTTTACATGTTGATGTTTCCATGTTTTATATGCCAATTTTACATGATTTTGATACATGATATATGTATACTCATATGGCATAGTTTTAATTCCTCATGCTCCTATTATAAATGATTTATGCATAACACTATCAGCATGTAGATAGAGTAGTTATCTACCATGCTTGCATTATTACCTTACTGAGCGTGTGGTTGCTCATCCCTCTCTATTTTCCCCTCATACAGAGCGTACATAGTGGCCCAGTGAGGACTGAGGCATTTTGGTTAAGACATCCGCTGCATCTCCATCACTTTGAGGTATATAACGTGATTCCTTTTTGTATCTAAACAATGTAAAAGCACAGTACCCAATTGAAATGTAATTATGGGGGATGTAGATGTCAGAAATCATGTTTTGTATAAATGAATGATTGATGTTCAAATGTATGACATCACTTTTATTAATTGAGAATGGACATTCGAGTGAATTATTATTGACTCACAGTGTAAACACCACAAATTTTCTACATTTAATTAGACTATATAAAAATAGAAATAATATATTTTAATGGAAGTGTGAATATTTGTTGTAGGGCTCAAGGAGTATAGGAGCCGAGAAGCCCGTGAATAACAGGGAACCCGAAAATACAGGAAGTGATAAAGCAAATGCAAGCATGGGGGGATTGAAAATAATTTTGATGTAAAAACTTGTATCGGGAATTTATGAGGAATGATGAAATCCCAATAATATTTCATTTTCGAAATAATGAAAATTTCATGGAAGGCATGAATATTATGTCTTTGGATAAGTTAGAAATGAAGAAAATGTGTATATATATTTATATATATATATATATGTAGACATGTATATATATATATACTAGACAAATTTAAATAGATAGATAATAATATATGTATAACAATATATATATTATGTGATGTGTAGTATGTAGTATATAAGTATTAATTAAAAAAAGAAATGAAATGGAAACAAACAAAATAAACAACAAAAAAATAAAAAAATAAAAAATAATAATAATAATAATAATAATAATAATAATAATAATAATAATAATAATACTAACACTAAACAAACAAATAATATATATATATTAATACAAAATATATATATTAATATAATATATATTAATATCATATACATATCTAGTTGTACGGAATTAGCTTTCAAAGAAACCCAATTCCGTACCTCTGCGTTCGAAAATGCAGAATTGGTAGCAGGGGGTGGGAAAAGCAAAGAGAGAAAAGAGGAGAAGAGAATGAGGGCTGCTCGGCTGGGGGAAGAAGGAAGGAAAGGAAAGAAGAGAAAGAAGAGGGAGAAAAGAAGAGAATAAAAGAAAGGAAAGAAGAGGAGGGCTGGCCGGGAAAGGAAAGGAAAGGAAGGGAAAGAAAGAAAAGAAGAAGAAAGAAGAGAGGAAGAAGAAGGTTGTTCAGCCGAGGAAGAAAAAAAAAAGAAATTGGAGCAAACCGAGAGGGGCTGAAGGAAAGTGCTGGAGGAGGGCGATTTAGGAGGAGAAATCTTCAAAACTGAGGACCCAATTTGTCGCTAGATTATAGGCAAACCCGAGAGCCTGTTTGAAATGTCGAGGAGCACTAGACTTTAGCTATCTGTGGGTTGTTCCTTAGGCTATTGAGGATGACAGGAAACAGGAAGTGGAGTCTGGTTTTCAAGGTCTCAGTAGGGTGAAACAGAGGAGCAGAACAAGGAAAGAAGGAGAAGAAAGCAGACCCAAAAGGAAGATAGCAAAGTAGACCCGAGACCGAAGGGAGGCTGAAACCGAGAATGTGCAGGGGAGATTTCTTTGGGGCAGCGAAGGGAGTTCAAAGGAGGGAAGCTAACTCCAATCAGGGGAAGTTGGGGGCTAAAACCAAGAGATAGAAGGAGGTGTGAGAGTTATCTTTCCAGACCAAAACAATGCTCTTCACACTCGGCACACAGCAGAGGAAAAGAGTGGAAGCCGAGAGCTGCAGCAAAACGGCAGCAGGGGCTGCTGACCTTCACCTCTCAGCTGGAAACAGAGTCATAACAGGGGAAGATGGACTCAGCAACCTTGGGGAATATAGGCTTGCTGGAAATGGAGATTGACGGTTGAATAGGAAAGAAAATGTCAACAAAGTCCTGAACAAAGTCAGGGACAGATTCGGTTACCACAAGAACCGAGGGTGAGACCATCTTTTTTTTACCTTGAGATTAATGCATGTGTTAAAGAATAATGATAGAAGTTATAAGATGATTATAGTTGGCTGGAAATTTGGAAGAGACAAAGGTAAAATTGATATATGTAAATTTAATGTACATATATATATATATATATATATATATATATATATATATATGTTTGAGATATAAGTATGTTAGTGTGAATTAAGGTGTATGTGAAATAAAAATGGGAGAGATGAGAAATAGACAATATATATATATATATATTTATGTGATGATGAATAAGGAAATTAAATGATAAAATAAATATGTGTATATACTTAGGTGCATATACATATAGGTGTATAAGATAAATGTGTATGTTAGTATATGTACATACAAAGAATATATATATATAGTAATAAAAATATATAAACGTGCGTGTTGGCTTAGGTATATACAATAATACGTACACACGAAGTAGTAACGAATAGGTTATGATTTTAACGCAATTCGGACAATTCACACAAACAAGGTGCTAAGTATACAATGTCGGTGTAGGTGATCGTAGAAGGAATTAAAGGAGGTACTAAGAGGCGTCACCACTTGAATTCAAAAATTTTGATAAATCGAGGTAAGGAGTGTAATTTAAGATTGTAATGATATCTCTACCCTTAGACTCCGATTTATTTATGTGTTTCGAGCCTTCTCGTGCAACCCTTGATTGTAAAACAAAACCCAACACCTATTAAGCACAAGATTTATTTGATCATGTTTTCGAATAAAGAAATGCCATATGAAATTGAATGCATAGTTTCGAGCATGATTTATGAATACATGTTATGGTTTCGACTTACGTATGAATTGATTTTACGTTTTTGAAAGAAATGAAATTTGGTATGTGAACATATGTTTAAGAAATGAAATTTGTTTTCGAAAGGTGATTGTGGGGGCTACCTCTTGAGTCCTGCGGGAACAAAGTGCCACACAATCTTTTTGTTTTATGAAAAAGATTTCAGATCATAAGAAATTCGATTTTATTACTCGGTATGAGTTTACGGGTTATAAAACCCAAGAAAGACTTTGAAAACTCTGTTTTAAGATGAAAATGCAATGTATAGTAGAATTATGGGGGCCACCTCTTGAGTCCGACGGGAGCAAAGTGCCACTCAATTTTCACAATGACATGTGAACATGGGGGCCACCTCTTGAGTCTGACGGGAGTAAAGTGCCACGCGGTTCATAATGATATGCGATCGTGGGGGCTACCTCTTGGGTTCTATGGGAGCAAAGTGCCACACAGTCTGTGTGACTATGGGGGCCACCTCTTGGGTCCTACAGATGCAAAGTGCCACATACTCAATGCATTTTTTTCATGCGCGCCTTTGTGGTGTATATGAATTCTGCCTTTGGGTATGTTTGATTTCCTGTACGACCTTGATCACGTCTACAGCCTTGCCATGGCCATGTTTCTGATTTCCCTCTACGAAGGATGACTATGTTATCATCGCATGACAATTCTATAAGTTAGCCAAGTCTCCATCCGATATGAACTATGCTATAAGATTTTGATCATTCGATATATGTTTATGCATCAGTTATGCTTTTGAAGTTCTATCGGTTTTGAAATATTCTGGAGTTCCGTATGTTTCGAAAGATTGTGATGTAACTGGATAGACTTGTTACTTCGAAATTATATTTCTATTGATTATGTTTTGTATATACGCTTTTTGGAAGCTATGTGATATTTGTAAAGAAATGTTATCTCTTAGTTTTATCATGCATTCAATGTGATTTAGCCACCATGAGCATTTTAAATGCATTTCTTACTGGGTTTTTTTTTCCCGAAAGCTCACCCAGACCTTTCAGATTATTTGTAGTGATCTATAGACGCTACCTGCCGCGTACCCGACGTAGGCTGGTGGGAAAGAGCTACCCTAAGCTACTTTTTGTACACGCAGTCAAGGTATACAATTACATTCCTTTACCATATATATTTGTACGCATAGACATATATATTGAAAATATTTTGTTGGGATGTAATTTGTAAGGAAAACAATGTAAAGAATATTATTTTTGGGATTAGGTTTTAAGATTATTGGTATTGCATCGAAATGGATGTATTAAGTAGTAAATGTGGATTTGGAAAGTATGATTGGTAGTTGTGGATATCTAGGATTGTCAAACAATTGAATTGCATGTGGGTAGGCTCATATATAAACCGTTATGCTGCCGAAAGTTCTATTGGCCATATAAGTCAAAGTATGAAGTTTAAATATAAATTCGGATATAGAATTAAGAAAGGTGATTTGACACTGAACAAGAATACAACCTAAGTGAATAAGGGAATAAGTGGGTAAATTAAATATAAATTAAGTTCAAAAAAAAATTTTCCCCAATATTCAAGGGTCAAGGGTCGTTACACACAGCCCAACAGTGTAGTGGTAAGTTTGTTCACGACCGAGTAGAGAAAGGAATAAATGCGAAACATTTATAGAGATTTTCGGTAATAAGAGGATAAAATGGGTCGTGACATAATGTGTCGGGATGTAATCTGTATAAGGATAAATAAAATGGAATATTTTTAAAGATTGATTTTTGGGAGTAACTAGACGTGGTTTGGAATATGTAGAATGATTTGATAATATGACTTAGAAAGCATGGTTGGTAGTTGCGGATATCTAGGATTTGTTAAAAACAATCGGTTTGCAGGTGGGTAGGCTTATATATAAGTTGTTATGCTGCCGAAATTTCTATCAGTCATATAAATCCAAATGTGAAACTAAATTATAATTACGGATAAAGAAGTAAGAAAATGAATTGACACTGAACAGAAATACAACCTAAGTTAATGAAGGGATTAAGTTGCAAGCTGAAGTTTTAAAAAAAAAAAATTTCCCCCGAATTTTTATAGGTTACAAGTCGTTACATCAACCCTCTTATCTATTAAGTTAACTAAGTAAATAAATAAAAATTACCCCAAAAACAGCACAAATAGAAGGGGAAAAGGAAAGTTGAAACAGAACAACTCCGAAACAAAAAAAAGGCAAGGGGAAAAGAAGCATATTCCCATGGTTTTAGCCTTTGATTCCCCTAAAAAATGTTCCCCTATATCTCTTCCATAATTTTTTAAAATTTGAGAGTTTAATTTCATCATTTGATCAAGTTTTGGTCAAGCAAAATCAAGATACTCCATGTTTGGTTCAAGTTATATCCATGGAGTTTTTGTTTCCTTCAATCTATAGTTTTGATATATGTTAATTAGGGACTAATATTGGAAGTTCAAGTCTCCGGACTAGAAACCAAGATTTTCACCATTTGGGCTTTAAATGCCTCTTTAGGCTAGCCTATATACTTAATAACCATATTTTGTTACATTCAGATTAACAATAACCCTTTCGGGTATCCCAGACACTTATACCTACTCTTACTTTTAATCTTTTAAATATCAATGCCTCTATATGTACTATTCCAAACTCCAATTAATGATAATAATTTTGATTATTGCTGAAACGAGGCATATTTCTGTTTTTGGTAGACTTCTGATGTTCTATACTATAAAGTATTGGATATACCTTTGCCCGAACTCCAAGGACTCAAAACATTGAAAGTTGCTTTTCATCATGCTACCAAAGATGAAGTAAGTGCAGGTTTTAAATTAAAATGTTTCAATTATTATTTATGTCAAAACATATTGTCAGGTTTTGTTCCTCTCACTGATTATTTACCAATTCTTAGGTGGTGATTCATACTATTAGATTGCCAAAGCAGAGCACTAGAGGGGATGTTCTTGATGACCTCAAGACAAAGGTAATTATTGCAACTTTTGGTTTTTCTTCTCTTGGAGTTTCTCCTTCAAAAAATGTGGAACTATACCTTTAGTCAACATGAATTAGTTCTAGTGATCATTTTAGCTTCTAGAGAAAGCATTTTCATTACATTGCTGATATGTGGCAGAAATACAGTTCCCATATTATGTTTTCATATTTAAATTAATTATGGACTCATCACGAAATTCTTGACTACATGGATGTTGTTCCCTTGTAATGATATGCTATTACTTTGTGATCTTGAAATGTCTAAAGAAAATGATAAGCAGATTCTTATGTGCTAGCATACACATGTATATGTGCAAAGGACATAGAGAGGATAAAATTGTTGTTTTATTCCAAGATAAACCTTGCCAGTATTCTAAAATAAATGTTGTTAAATACCTTGTTATTCTAAATTTTCAGAACTATTGTCATTTTGGTTAGCTCTAACTGACATGGAAATGCTTCAAGGCATTTCCTTGTTTCAGAAGTTCAAACAGGGAAATGACAAAAACCAACCCGAACTTTTACCAGTAATCTAGATGGAAATGGGCCAGACCCTATTAGCCCGAGTGTTGACCTGAATGACATGAACCCAAAACGATCCAAATTTCGTTCAACCTGAAATGACTCTATCAGACCAACACCTGACGTGACCCACCCAATTGCCACGTCTATATGAAGTTGTGCCTTTGGCTGGCTATGTAAGTATGCTGGCCACAGCAGCCGCTAGTTGCTGAAGGTGAGAGCATGAATGTTCGGAAGTTTTAATTAAGTTGTTCCTTACTTTTTTTTATCAGAAATAGTTCAAAAATTATCAATGAATTTTGGTAATGATTTGGATTTGTTTCGTAAATTTGCTTTGGAATGAAATGTTCTTGTCCTAATTAGTGTTGATAATAATTTTCTTTTATGTCATGTTGCATGAGATCATATACTATAGCAGTAAATTATTGAGAAATCTTCTTTCTCCACATATTTAAACTTGGTATTGAATGCTTGCTCCAGTTTAGCTTGTAAAAAAACTTATGTCCAACTTGATCTTCTTGTTTGTAAATCATTTTGTGAACTTGGTCTCTGGAATTTTTGTTATCATTTTCTTAGATTTTCACTTCTCATAACCATTATTTGATAAAATGATTTTTTTTGTGAGGATTTTTAGTTTCTGGTTCTGTGTAAATTTTGAAAATTGCACTCTCTTTTGTAAACACCTCAAATTTTTTGCACATAATTAGACAATAAAATTAAATGAAAATATGTAATAAGAAGATACGTATATATTTTTGTTAAATTTAACATGTATTTAAAAATAATAAATACAATAAATATATATATTTTGGATATTTTGAAAATGTAATTTAAATAATATATATAAAAAATAAATAATAATAATAATAAAATATATATAGCAAAAAAAAAAAACAAAAAAAGCGCGAAACGCGAAAAAAAGGGGGGGTTTGGGATCGCGCGACCCCAAACGAAAGAAGGCAGCAGCTTTCTTCTCCCGCGAACGGAGAAGGCTACCGACGAGAGGAAAGTCGACGAGGAAGCCGACGTGGGAGCTGAGGGGTTGCCAGCACCGATGAAGGGCGAAGAACGGTGATCGGCGACGGGAGAAAAGAGAGAAAGTGAAATCGAAGAGAAAGAGAGAAGAAGGAGGAGAAAGGGAGGAGATAGAGAGGAGAAGAGAGGAAGAAGAGGTCGAAGGGGAGGCGAGGACATCGCCACCGTCCAGAGGAAGGGCCGAACCACCACCGTCAACGGCATGGAGGCGCCAAACGGTGCGGGAGAAAATCGACGGCTAGGCCGAAGGGAAAAGAGGTCGGACCGACCACTTTTCGACAAGTCCAGGCGAAACCGACACCAGATCCGTGTACCGAACAACCTGCGGACCTGTTGGAGACGAAAGCCGGTGAAGAACTGGCTGGCGAAGCTCCGAACGACGAAGGAGAGAACAAAACCAGACTAAACCGGCCTGAACCTGTTCGAACCGGTCCGAACCGATTCAGCCAGAAAAAAAAAAAAGAAAAAAAGGGGGAAAATTCAGTGATGCAGTCGAGCTACGGGTAAGTCGGTAAGTGATCAAATGGACTGAGTTAATTTTTGAAATAATTATTTAAATATATATTTAATCGAATTTGATCAAAAAATATATAAATGTGTAGCTCGATGATTGGCGACAAACAGAAGCTCAAGTCAATCTCGATTTACGTGTCAACACGAAATCTTGGGTAAACGAATCTCACTTGCTACCACTTCTATAAATATACGAGTTAGCAATTAATCGCATAATTTTTAGATTAATTTCGTATAAATTACGTTATAACCGGAATTGGAAAATCGACTATTGCAAACGATATTATGAACTATCCAAAGAAATTAGAAAAGGTTTAAACTGACGTGATGGTGATAGTAGGCCATGTATGTCAGCTAAATGTCTATAATGAGCCCAGCTTGTGTAACAATCGGCCTAAACTCGTTAATGACCTAATGGACGGCCCATAAATTGTAATTGAGCCTAAATAGTTAAATGGATTTTAAGGATTGAATAAGTGAGTTGAAATGAGCTTAGGATAGAGGTAGGCACATTAAGAGACTATAAGGCCCAATAAAAATAATTGGGTCCAAAATGTTATTTGAAGTGAAATTACACTGCATACATGTTTATAAGAAATAACAATAAGCGATTTGTGATTAATTACAGCTCTAGAGGACCGAATTGGGAGCAAATCATACTGAGCGAAATCTCAGCATTTGGAAAAGTTAGACTGTACAGAGAAAATCGAGGTAAGGGGTGTAATTTAAAATGGTAATAGTATCCTCCTTTCCCTCAAACTTGGATTTATGAAAATATTTGAGTTACACAATATTTTAGTAAATGATCATAATTTATACCAAGCGTTCGTTCTTTAGTCCAAGTTAACATTTAAACAAAATCAAGCCCAACTTTTATTGAGCCTCAGCTTTATCTTTTCATGTTTCTGAAACTGAAAGAAAGATTTATGAATTTAAATACATGAGTTTTGAACATGTCTTCAAATCTGTGAGCATGTTTTTTGATTTTGTTTCTTGAACGAAATGATATGATTTTGACTTATGCATGAACTTGTTACATATTTTGCGAGAAATGGAATATGTTATATGAGTACAGTTTCTCTGTTTCATGAAAGAATTTTCAACCACATAAGAGAATTGATTTGAAATTCGATTTATGAATTTTAAATATGTAAGTGAGGCCCACTTCGAATAAGACTAGCCAGAAAGACCTCTTAAGTGGGGTGAGGTAGTCAAAAGGCCCAAGCCCTCACAAGGCTTATGAAACCCAAGAAAAATTTTGAAAACTCTATTTTAAGACGAAGGCAATGCTTAATGATATGCTATCGTAGGGTTCTGTAGGAGCAAAGTGTCACACAAGTCTGTGTGACTGTAGGGGCCACCTCTTGGGTCCTATAGATGTAAAGTGTCACACGATCAATGCGTAATTGTCATGCTCGCCTTTGTGGCGTATATGTTTGCTACCTAGGATGAGGCTAGCCAAAAGGACCTCTTAAGTGGGGTGAGGTAGCCAAAAGGCCCAAGTGTGTATGATTGCCACCTGAGATAAGGCTAGCCAAAAAGACCTCTTGAGTGGGGTGAGGTAGCCAAAAGACCTAACTAACCAAAAAGACCTTTTAAGTGGGGTGAGTTAGTCAAAAGGCCCAGCTAGCCAAAAAGACCTCTTAAGTGGGGTGAGGAAGCTAAAAAGCCCAACTAGCCAGAAAGACCTCTTAAGTGGGGTGAGCTAGCCAAAAAGGCCCAGCTAGCCAGAAAGACCTCTTGAGTGGGGTAAGGTAGTCAAAGGTCCCAAATGCGTATGTTTTGTTGTACGACCTAATCACGTCTACAACCTTGTCATGGCCATGTTTGTGACTTTCCCTTTACGGAGGATGAATATGTTATTTCCGTATGACGATTACATGAGCTAGCCTAGTCTCCATCCGAAACGAACTCTGTTTTAAGATTTGATTCTTTGATATGTGATTTACATTCAGCAATGCTTTTGAAGTTTAGTACGAACTGAAAGGTTTTGATTTTCATCCGATATAATCTCTATTTTAAGATGTTGATGTTTCGAAATATGTTTTATACTCAGCAATGCTTTTGATGTTTTGTATGATCTGAAAGGTTTTGATTTCCATTCAATATGATTTTTGTTTAGAATATTTAATCTTTCGATACATGCTTCATGCTCAGCTATGTTTTGAAGTTCTGTATATCATGAAAGATTCTGTAAGACCCGATTTTATTCAAAATACGAAATGAAAAATGCAAGAGGATTGAAATGGTATTCCCGAACATGTGAAGGATAAAACGGTCAAAAGATCAAAATTCGGTATTTATCGTAACAAGAAAATTTAATTAAAAATATGGGATTGAGAAATCTTGATCAATAACGAAGAAATAATTAAATTTTGGGTTAAATTGATCAAGATATGAATTTATTGGAATTAATCAAAATTTTCACCTGAGAAATTATCTCGAAAATAATCAAAAAATATACTAAAAAGGTAAAATCGAACTGATAAATTCATTTACGGATTAAATGAATTTAATCTGAATTTTTGGGATATTTTTAGGATTTTATTATTATTTTAATGAATAAAATAATAAAATATATATATTATAAAAAAATTTACACAGAATCGCAAAAATTGCGATTCTGCAGAAACCGAACAAGGGAGCCGAGCCTCTGCCTCACCGGACGGAGCGATTGGCGGCGCACACACCAGGCAAGGTAGCCGACTCCGACCCAGGCAGAATCCGATGATGAAAGCACGAACGGGGAGAGAAACGCCAGCGAAAGAGAGAGAAACCAAGCAACCGAGAGAGGGAGAGAGGGATTCGGCGATCGACGTCGATTCAGGCCCGACCACCGACAGTCGAGGGAAGCCCGACCCCTTGAGAACCTCCAACCACCGGAACACGGGCCCTCAGCCACCAGAAAAGCCGCAAACGACAAGGAAAGAGGAAAGCACCGACGTCGGAAAGGAGAACAGGCCAGACCGCCACTTTTCGACCACCTCAGACGAAATCGACCCCAGATCTGTTCATCGGACGACCCCGCGGAGCTACTGGCAACAAAATCGATGGAGAACCGACCGACAAAGCATCGAACCAACTGAACCGGACTGAATCGGCTAGACCGAACCGGTCTGAACCTGGTTAAACCAGACCGAACCGGTTCAGTCAAAAAGAAAAGGAAAAAGAAAAAAAAGGAAGAAAAAGAGAAAAATTTGAAAAAAATTCCAGTGATGCAATCGAGTTACGGGTAAGTCGGTAAGCAGTCGAAATTGACCGATTTAAATTTTAGAATATTTAATTTGATTAATATCCGACTGAAAATTTACAAAAAAAAATATTAAATTATGTAGCTTGACAATTGGCGTCAACCGAGAGCTCGAGACAGCCTCGATTTACGTACTATCATGGAATCACAGGTAAGTAACCCTTATTTACGACAATTTGCATCATTATGCATGTTAAAAATTTACCGCATAAATTACGGATTTAATTTCTGCACTAAATGAATTAAATTCTGAAAATTGAGATAAATTGTCATAAATACTAAATTAAGCTATTCGAGAGTTAGAACGAGGCTCAATAAATATTGATGGGCCCAATGAGCCCAACAGGCCTCGATAATGTGAATAGTAAGTGAAAAACGGGTTTAAGGCCGATTAAGGCCCATTATGGTGCAATCGAGCCAATATGGGTAAACGGATCCAATGATTTAAATTAAGCTAAAAAATTATGAAATACAATTAATTGCATTGTATTTGACCTGATGTATATTTATACGTAGTTCCAGAGATTTGATGAGAGCAAATCGGACTACGTGACGAGACATCAGCGGGAAATGTCAAACTGTACAGAAAAATGAGGTAAGGGAATTGTGTGAGTAGCTAGAGGTAGCTACGAGTACTTTAAATAGCTTTTGTATACACTGAATATGTATGTATACATTGATATTGTACAAAGGTCCTAAAAATGGTTTAAAGATTTTAAGGACTTGAAATAAGTAAAGACTATTTTACCCCTATTGAAGGAAGTTCACCTAAGGATGGTGAAAGCATGACATGCATGAAATGCATGACTTAAGTAATTTTTGATTTAAGAAATTTTCCTGGTTTTTAAGCAAAGCAAATCAATAGATTAGCCCGTAATTGCATAAATTTTACAATATAACACTACGTAAGTGCTATTAAGATTTAAATGAAAATTTCTTTGAAAAATAGGCCAACTATCAAGTTTATATGGAAACAGATAGTGTCGGCACATAACTCGCACTATATCTACGTTTGTGAATGTGCATAACTGTGCTTGAGCGGTTGCTCACACCAACTTGTGTGACATCATATGCATGAAATGTACTAGAGCGGTTGCTCACACTGATTTTTATTATTAAGAAATGCATGAGAGGTGCTCGAGCGGTTGCTCGCACTGATTTTTATTATTGAGAAATGCATGAGAGGTGCTAGAGCTTAGCTCGTACTCTGTTTTGACTGTTTTGACTGAATATGCATAAAAAGGTGCTAGAGCGATTGCTCGCACTAGTTTTAATAATTTCACATGCATAAGAGATGTTGGAGCTTAGCTCGCATTCTATTTTGATATGATAATTGTATAAAAGTCGTGCTGGAGTGTAACTCGCACAAGATTTGATTTATTTTTGCATAAAGCCGTGCTGGAGTGTAACTCGCATAAGATTTGATTTATTGACGCATAACACCGTGTCGGAGCTTACTCGTACGAGTTTTATATGGATTTATAACTCATTTTAAAATCGTACTGGAGTGCTACTCGTACGCAGATTTTATTGATTTTTATGAAACCGTGCTAAAGCTTCGCTCGCACGAGGTTTTTAGATATCATGAATATGCATGGAACCGTGCTAGAGCTTCGCTCACACAGGGATTTATATGACATGCATATAGCTGTGTTGGAGCCTCTTGTAGACTGTGTGTCACAGTGAGACTATATGCTCACACGAGCATACTGAGACAAAGATGATATGGGTAGATAAGACCTATTGCAGGCACCCCTGACTGAGCTTGGGTTCACGGAGTACGTTGTACCGTGTATGTCACGCGAAGTACGTTGTACCGTGGGGATTGTTGGAGTGGAGTGGCATTAGCCATGAGGCAGCAAGCCTTGCCCTCACAATCCTGATGTTATGTTGTTCTGGCAGGTAGGACCAACCCACCTCCCGTTTCAAGTGTGATACCCCGCACGCTAGGTACCATGTTGCCAGGGATCACTAGGTTATGGCCATAGTCCTATGTTGTTACTGATAGTCACGTGCATGTCTCACATGATATAACTATTGGTCGATAGACTAGGGTAGACCCGAGGGAGGGGTCAGGCCCCCGATTTTATAATTTTATGATTTTATGATATGTGACCCTGAAAGAAGGGTGGTTTTATAACCGAAGTTTTATAATGAATTTTAATAAATTGTTTTATGAGTTTGGAATTGAATTATGAGATGCTTAACCCCTTTGGGTTATTTTAAACTGCGTTTTAAATGAGATGATTTAAATGCAGTAGCATGATGAGTTTTCCATGCTTTAATGATAAATTTATGAAATGATTGTATCTCATGATTTGTTTTATATCGCATGAAATAATGCATGATTTTGATTTAAGTCATGCTAAGTATGATTTAATGATGTCACATAAAATGCTATTGATGCATAAGTAGTATGATTTATATATGCACGAACAGTTTTATAAACTAAGTCATGATAAAATACATGATTTTGTGCTTGAGATTTTAATGAAAAGAAATGGATTTTAAGGGCATGGCATTATGAGCATGTAGATAGTGGCGCTATCTACTTACTTGCATAATTGCCTTACTGAGCGTGTAGTTTGCTCACCCCCTTATTTTCCCATCTTTTCAGAGTACTCACAATAGTTAGTGAGTGGCTAAGGACTTGCAATCTTGGTATCTGCTGCTTCCCATCGAGAGACAGGTATGCACATTTGTATAATTTTGTATCTGAACATGTAATGCACAATACTATAAACGTATATGATGTCGAGGATGTAAGGTTATGTAAATACCTTGTGTATGTATTTAGTTAAAGTCAAAAGATAGTAAACTCTGATATGTGAATGTGATTATGGAAATGGAATGGTAAATAGGTGAGAGGTGACTAACACTGAATCATAGCCCAACTGTTTGTAGGATGGCCACGATGAGAGAAAGGTAAGAATTAAATAATAAATGAAAAAGTGAAAAATTTACTCTGATTTTTAGGTAATTTGGGTCGTGACAGGTTTTGATCGGTCTGCTAAGGTTTTCTTATTTCGAAACAATATTTTTGTTAAATGTGTTTTCCGTGATATGCGTTTTGAAAGTGATGCAATATTTTTAAAGAAATGCCACCTTTTGGTATTATTATGTACTCTGTATGTTTTAAACACTATGATCATTTTAAATGCATTTCTTACTGGGCTTTTCCCTAGAAGCTCACCCCCTTCACCTCTCAGATGTGTGCAGTGAAACCACAGTTGATGATTGCTGCGTAGATGACGTAGGCTGGCAAATACGAGTTTCCCCAGGCTACCTTTTATACATGCGTGAGGTATACATTTCTATCTCTTTACTAGACCAGTAGTATGCACAGACATTTATTGAAAGTAATGTGTCGGGATGTAATCTGTAGAAGGATAAATGAAATATTTTTAAGGATTGATTTTTGGGAGTAACTAGACGTGTTTTGGAATATATAGAATGATTTGATGATATGACTTGGAATGCATGTCTGATAGTTGTGAAAATCTAAGATTGTTTAAAACATATGATTTGTAGGTGGGTAGACATATATATAAGTCGTTATGCTACCAAAATTTCTATCAGTCATATAAATCTAAATGTGAAACTTAATTATAATAACGGATAAAGAAGTAAGAAAATGAATTGACACTGCACAGGAATACAACCTAAATGAATAAAGAGACTAGTTGCAAGCTGAAGTTTTAAAAAAAAAAAATTCGAATTTTTATAAGTCACGGGTCGTTACATCTTTTTTTCTTGGGGCCACATAGAAGTTTGACTCCATAATAAGATTCCTTTTTTTTTTTTTTTGGGGCCACATAGAGAATATAAATGATCAATATTAGACATTACGTGCAGAGGAGGTAAGGCTCTTTGTCCTACAAGCATGTCCAAGAATATGTTTAGAACAAAAGCATGTATAAGAATATGTTTTGATGTACAGCCTTAAATCTTGTAAATCTCACCTTTGGAAATTCTGACTAGATAGACTATTCCATTAATATCTACTTGCCATTAGCTTGATATTAAAGTAGAACTATCTTAAATCCAACCCAATTTGAACCTAAATAGATTCAAACCCAGATGGCATAATCAATGATCAAACTATTATATCATGGTAAAAATATAATTCTTTTTTAATAATACGATATATATTTTTGAATATGATTAACTTAAATATGGAGGAATTGGAATTGGAAGAATACATTACATGAGTGGAGGAGGAGAATTTATGCCAATTATTTAGCGTGGATTCATATATTGGTTTATATAGCCTACCTCAGTATTGAGATAAACGCTCTGTTGATGATGATGATTAAACTTAAATGTTCACTTTTACATTGCACGTTATCATCAAAAATTACATCACTTATCTTAATGCCTTTGACTATTCTATAAAAAACCAAGAGAAATTAAAGAAATATGCAGCAATCTATTATAATATTTAGTAGGTATCATTAACTCACTTCTTGTGTTTAGTGTTAATAATTATTATAGATAATAAAAACAAAATGAAAAATATGAACTTAATTTATGAACGTTAGTAAAGATATTAAAAACTATCATACCAATTCTTAAATATTTGAATATTTTAATCCTAATTTTATTAAAACTCATTTAAAAAGAACTTATTTAATGAGTTATGTGATTCTTAAAAATATGATTACAATTCATTTTCATATCTGACACATAATAGTAAAGGTGACAAAGGTTTAACAAAAAAACTGCCCGTTCGACCCAAAGCCGATCAACCCAACCTGACCAAAAAAGGGTCAACAACCTGAACACAAATTTGATCCTAACTCGAATTGATCCAAACCTGACCTCAATTGAACCCGAAATAATCTGAATCTAAATGAACCGATTTTACCTTAACCCTATTTTTCATTGACCCAAAATTATCCAATCCAAAGTAGCCAAATCTAAACACGATCTGACCTACTCATTTGCCACCTCTAATAGTAAGTAGGCTTGAAACTGCTGTGAATGTATTTTCACGCATAACTGTGCTAAAGGTAAAACCCACCTAATAAACTAGTTAAAATTTTTGGCTATTCATTTTCAACTCTGTCACAAGCAACAAAATGTTTTGATTGTCTAGTTTGTCTTATTTTTGTCTGACAAATTTTTTGAAAATATTTAGTTCCCTTTCAGGAGCAACTGATTGAGAATAATGGATAGAGAAAGAATTTGATCCATTTGAGTCAAAAATTGATTTTGAACACATCCAAGGTTTAATAGGAGAATGGTGCAAAATTCTCTCTTTACTTTGCACCTTGTGAAATTTTTTATTTTTCCTGTAGTTTCTTTTTTTATTTATGCTCCCAGTCTATTTTAATTTTTAATTTTTTATATACCATAAGTTTCTTTGCATTTTGTCAAACTATATTGCTTCTTGTTTTCCCTTTCCTAAATCTTTTTTTATTTTTCTTCTCTTCTCCCCTCTCTTGGTCTGTTTTTTATTTTTTGTCACCTTAGATACCGGAAGAGGAGAAAAACCTTGACCCTCAAGATCGCTTGATTCGTGTTTATCATTTTATGAAGGACACAGCACACAACCAAGCAGTAACTGCTTGGATGCCCTCCCTGCCCTCCTTTGGGTGGAGTGGACCAATCTTGTGGACTCTTATGTTGTGTCTACTCGTTTTTAGGTTGTCTCTCTTCTCTATAAGTTTTGCACTCGTCACTCTTGTTATTGTATTGATGTTTTACCTTGTTGTAGAGAAGGGATAGGGATATATGTAGCGCTTAGGAAAAGTGTCTTGGATTGGAACACTCTATCACTGTTAATGTGTGATACTCTAAAATTTTTTCCACTTCCGGAATTTATTTCGAAATTACGGAACAACATTTCCAAAAAAAATGTCTATATGCATATATTAAATAAAATATTTATAGAAATAAATTAAATAATATATTATATTAATATATGATATTAATATTATATATTATATGTAAAACAAAATAAATATATATGTAGAAATAAATAATATATATATATGTATGTAGATGTTTTAATATAAAATATTATAATAGTGTATTTTATTTAAAGATATTTTATTTTATAATATTTTATAATAAAATATATATATATAATATATTATATTATATATATTAAAAAAACAGAATGAAAGGAGTCGGGGGAAAGGGGCCCGACCTTTTTCTTTCTCTCCTCTGTTTCAACAGAGGAGAGAACAAAAAAAAAAGAAACGAAAAGAACGAAGCAGAGAAAAAAAGAGGGAGAAGAGAAAAAGAGAAGAGCAAGAGAGAGAAACGGCCGAAGCGGAAGCGAGGACTGACGCCGACCAACCCAGGGAAGAACTGGTGGTCGTCGACGACGCCGAGAGGAGCAGATCAGCGAGACAGAAAACGAGGGGCGACGCCGAGGAAAGAAAGGGCTGAACCGGCCACTTTTCGGCGAGCCCAAGCGTAACCATCACCAGATCCACGCATCGCGCAACCTCGCAGACTCACTAAAGGCGGAAACCAATGAAGAATCGATCGTCGGCATCGGACTTGGGAAAAATGGTGCTGAACTGGTTTGGATCGGTTCACTTGAAAAAGGTGGTCTGAACCGGTCTGAACCGGTTCAGCTAAGAAAAAAAAGAGGAAAAAAATTTGATGATGTCTCGGGTTCAAGGATAAGCCGGTAAGCGGTCGAGTTTGACCGTTTTAAATTTTGTAAAATTTATTTATATTTACAATTGATCGAATTTGACCCAGTTTAATTATATAAATGTGTAGAGCGACAATATGCGATGAACGAGAGTTTGACTCAACCTTGATTTATGTGGCAATACGAAATCTCAAGTAAGTGAACTCCACTTGCTACCACCTGTACTATTAAGCCGATTAAATTAATCGTATAAGTTTCAGGTAAATTCCGTATAAATTGCGTTATGCTTTGGAATAAAATAATTTCTTTCGTAAATAATTATTTAAACTTCACGAAGGCATATGTGAATCGTTAAAACGATTTGAAAGATGAAAAAATGATAAATCAATTAGATTGGGAATATAAAATATTTGTTGTTTTGCAGGCTGGGTAATGGGCAAATGATTTCGAAATTATTTCTAAATTTTTGTAATTTATCGGTATTCCGAGTTGGAACTTCTGGACTATCGAAAATGCGATTTTAAGCCATTTTGACTTGTTTTCGAAACTCACGATGATTTTCTAACATTAAAATCATTACCTGACATTTCATGGAAAATTTAGAGGATTATACAAATTTTGTCTTTATAATCTCATTTAATTGAGTTTTTGACTAAATGGAACATATAACTTATTTAGCTTATGCTCAGTATTTCGGATTTAAGTATCAACTGCTTTTCGTCTCGATCGTGATATGGATTTTGAAAACACGATTGTTGAACGTTCTTCGTTTACGGACATTTTAGTTAAGTTAATTTCGATAGAGTATATATATACCTTTGGATCTGCAATCAAAGATAATACCCTAGTCACGGGCTAATTTCAGCTCACTGATAGCTACAATGAGATAGCCCTTATCGGAATATAATTGCAGATGTCACTTATATTCGTAAGACCGAATTATCAAACTTTGTGAACGAGATACCAAGTTAGTAGTTCCCTTTTAGGATGCAAAGAAGCATCATATGGGATAATTCTGAACTTAGAAATTCTAAGTTAAATTTATAGCTGCAAGGCAACATTATATGAAGTAAATTGAGTTCTCGAACAGAAATTAGATAATGGTTGAGAATTATAAGTGTGAAAAAATACGTGATTGAAATATTAATGAGAATATAAAATCAATCAGTGTTTATTTAGGTGCGCAGTAGCACCATGAAGTACAAGCTAATTTCGTAGATGCATGATAGCATCATATGGAATGAAATGAGTCCTAAAACATAAATTGAAGAATGTTTCAAGGACTAGGTGTAATTGGTATGAGTGGTGGATAAGTGATCTTTTGGATACAATGTAGCATCTTAAGGTATAAATTAATTTTTGTTGATGCGAGGAAGCATCGCACTGATTATCGGGTCCTAAAATATGAACCAAATGATATTCAAGGATCCTAAATGTTATAAGTATGTGGAAAACATCGGTGATAAGATTATCGAAAAGGATATGTTCTCATGTGAATCTTGTTTTACATTACAATTTGCATCTTAATGTATACCATGATTTTGTGAGATTTAGAAAGTTTACATTGATTTATATCTGCACTAAAGACTCTTTAAAATCTCACTTACAACATGTTTTGAGAGTATGTGAATGTCACGCTCGGAAACGCGAAAATTGGGAAAATTTAAAACTTTTTAACTTATTTAACTGAGTTGTGTTCCTGTCTATGTCAGTTTCTTAACTTTTATCATTTTATAAAAATTCGGCAGCATAACGACTGCATTTTGACTTAACCCAACCTGCAGAGTTTAAAACGCAATTTATAATTTTTAACCCACATCCGCAACACCATTTTCAATTCTATTCCAGGATCTCATAACATATATTTATTCTGCGTAATAAAAACTTTGTACATAAATATAATCCCTTACAACTATTACATCCCGACTGTAATATAAATTAGTGTCTATGATGTACATCGTGTCTGGAACAAAAGTAAAGCTATACCACGTCGCTACAAATGATTTGACAAAAGGTCGGACTGCCCCTCGTCCACGACCTCTAGCGCGTAAGTGCAGTAGAATCACTGTAGGAAATCTGGAAGATGGAAAGGAAGGGGGTGAGCTTTTCAGGCTCAATAAGAGATACATTTAAAGTAACCTTAATACTTAAAACAGTAAAACATGTGATTTTACAAATCAGCATAAACATGTACTGGAGTAGAGATGCTTGAATTCATAAAAGTAGTAAAAACATGCTTAAATCATAAGTTTACAAATCATGCATCTTCTTAGTAAAACTCATATATAGTATGCATATCATGTAGTGTAAACAAGTGAAAAGCATCTCAAAACTCAATTATGCATATCACTTTGAAAGTGAAATCATACTATCATATGCACATTTCATAAAACATAACTCATAAGCTACGTTTAAAATCACATCATAAAAAAAAAAAAAAAAACAAGTGCTAAAAAGCAAATAACACATAAGGTAGCATGAAATGTGCGAAAACATATTTCGTTTCTCTTGGAGACATGGCTTCATCATAACTGGTCCCAAAGGACATCATTAACATAACTGGTACATATGGCCATAGTACAGGGAACTGTAAGACTGGATCAGGGTCGTACAGTGCCCTACTGGACTGTGTGGTACGGGGCTATGGTGGGGTGACTCATTACATGCCTGCAAAGGACTCGCAGTCTCTAAGCAGTCTCAACACACGAACTTTAAATGGTTACATGGCACCACAAGTCATCTTATCTCGTCAGAGTCCTGCCCGTTCCCTGGCCGTCGGCTAGGAAGATCCTTGATCGTCTTTGTACCCTTTTCTCAACGTACAAGATCGACCCCAGATCACTCTGACCTCATAACATCAATACTTCGTGCCATAGTCTCAAAACATTAAGCATGTTTTTCATAACCATTTCTCGGGTATATATGTACTCCATATAATGAAAACATAGTTTCGTAAAATATTCTCGGGACTTTAACCCGTAAACTCATGGAAAACATACTATGCTTTCATTTCATAAGTGAAAATCACATTTATATACATAAACATACCTACTAAAATGTATCTCATGCAATAAAAGTCATTTTGAAAAGCTTGAAAAAGTTTATTCCGGTTTTGAGTGAATAGTACTCTTTTCAACTTTTCGGAAAGCTCTTTTTCATGGAAACTCAACTAACTATCCACATAAACATTTGGTAAGGTTGAGGAGTACTAATGCTACTCTAAATTATATCCCTTACCTCTTAACGTCGAAGGTAGTGCACGTTCCTCGATTTTTGAGCTCGCCTCGAAATGCGTGTCAATAACCCGAGCTGTCACATACCAAGTTATCTCATCATATACAGCTCAAATTCATGTTAATATATTCAATATGTGATTACATCTAAAATGTTGACCAAAAGTTGACTTTTTGCTACTTTACTCGTTTTGCTCGATTTTATCGGTTTAAGCCTCGGTTTTAAGCTTTCTTAACATATTCGACACCTTTAAATTTATTTGCAATACCTCTACATCATGTCTTACATTCCAGCAACTCATTCCACTTCAAACAAGACCTTAAATTATCGATTTTTGCATTATTTCGATAATTCACCTAGTTAAACACTAAATCGAACCTTTGCAGTATAATTTCTACTGTAAATTCATTTTAATTACATCTAACTTCATTATTCCAGCAGCTAAATCATGCTGGAAGCAACTGAATTCAATCATCTAAATTAATTCATCACTTTCCTTCAACAAAAATTCCATTAAAAATCACAAATTAACAACCTATCTCATCATCATCACCATACCTCAACTTCTTCACTCCTTTGACCAAGTTTGACTTCAGTTTTAGGTCTCCAAATTGCCACTCAGCTGTAACACAACATGTATAGAGCTTAGAAGTGTTCAGAATCATCCAAGAACCTCATCAAATTCATCCAAAAATTGAATTTTTGCTTACCTCGGAACAGGGCAGTTTTCTATCCTGTTCGTCTCTCTAACCTTTCAGGGGGTAAATGACTTATTTTAGTCTGAATTTTTTCTATGTGGTATAGGGGAGGAAGAGGAAGATTTCATATGAAGGGAACGTTTCCTGAAAAGGGCCGGAAGGTGGCCGGAAAATTCACGCCAGTCAGGAACGGGGGTAACGTCTGCGGCAGAATGGGTGAGGCATATCTTTCGGGTTTTGCAACAGTTCTGGATGGTTCTTACCTTTTTATGAAGCTTATCTAGTTGAATTTCAATCTGAAAACTATCAGAGGCAAAGAAAATCGGGAAGGTCATCAAATGGGATTGTTTTCATTGGCTGACAGTTTACTAAGTGCAGGGGAAATGATTGTTCTGTTTTATAAAATTTACCAAAATTAATCCTGGTCAGATTTCTTCAAAATTCCACTTCTCAATTGTTATAATATGTCTATAGTATATCCCATAAAACTTTTGGGGTCACTTGTCTAAGAAAAGTTTCACGAACGAGCTCATTTTGCACAATTTGACCAATACCTAGCAAAATGAAAATAAGCTTTCGGTTAGCTTTAAAAATTTATTTGAACCCCTAAATCTCCATATTTCTTCATGATTTTTATTTCCCATGTCACTTTCACCTTATAATAATTTTCTATGTCCTCGGAATAATTTTCACAAATTTCTAAAATTTTATTCGGATTTATTTCCCTTATTAGGTCCGTTTTCTCGATTTAATTTAAAACCTGAGTTTAACTAACTTTTGCATTTCCAATCACTTAGTTTTCCCTTCTACACATCATTCCATGCATGAACATGATATTTTTAAGAAATTCTCGGGTCTAAGACCTTACCTCAATTTGCATGCCATTGGGTCCCACGCTACAACCGAGTTCTTTAATCGTCTACGGGCCTATAAAACGTTACATTGAGCTATAATTTACTTTTTATAAGCATCATAATATGGAAAAATATCAGGTTTCACATTTCCCTCCACCTTTTAAGAATTCAGTCCTCTGAATTCAAGCTGGTCCATCGAATAGATGAGGGTACTTCTCCCTCATTTGTCTCTCTAGCTCCCAAGTTGCTTCCTCTATCTCGTGGTGTCGCCAGAGAACCTTCACTAGTGGGATAGTCTTAGATCGTAGCACTTTCTCCTTCCTATCGAGAATCCAGATCGGCTGCTCAACATAACTCATGTCCTCATGAATCTCTAGTGGCTCATACTCGATGACATGAGAAGGGTCCGAATGATACTTCTTTAACATCGAAACATGGAAGACATCATGTATACCCGACAACTGTGCAGGTAGTGCTAGCCGATATGCTACATCTCCCATTTTACTCAAAATCTCAAATAGACCAATGAAGCGAGGACTCGGCTTTCCTCTTTTCCCGAAACGTACTACATCTTTCATCGGTGACACCTTAACAAATACGAAGTCCCCAACCTGAAACTCAAGAGGACGTTTTCGCACATCTACATAACTCTTCTGTCTACTCTGTGTCGTCCTCAACCTGTCACAGATCAACTGAACATCACTACTTGCCTGTTCAACTTGCTCGGGAGCAAGGATCTTTCTGTCGCCCACTTCTTCCTAAGAAATCGGGGATCTGCATCTCCTACCATATAGAGCCTCATATGGAGCCATTCCAATGCTAGCCTGATAGCTGTTATTATAAGCAAATTCTGCAAGAGGCAAGTGGTCGTCCCATGAGCCCTTAAAGTCTAAGGCACACGCTCTTAACATGTCCTCTAAGGTCTGTATAGTCCGCTTAGACTGACCATCTATCTAAGGATGATAAGCGGTGCTGAAGTTCAGTCGAGACCCCATAGCTTCCTGAAATCTAGTCCAGAATCTAAAAGTGAAGCGAGAATCTCTATCAGATGTAATGCTCACAGGTGCCCCATGCAACCGTACTATCTCTCTGACATATAAATCAGGTAGCTTATCCAGTGAACCTGTGCTCTTGATGGCAAGGAAGTGAGCGTTCTTAGTCAGTCTATCCACAATCACCCAAACTGCATCATGACCTCTCTGGGTCCGTGGTAACCCCATAATGAAATCCATCGTAATATGCTCTCATTTCCATGTAGGAATCGGTAGTGACTTCAACAGTCCTATAGGTCTCTGGTGTTCAGCTTTAATCTGTTGGCAGACTAAACATCTGATTACAAAGTCTGCCACATCTCTCTTCATCCCAACCCACCAATACACCTTTCGGAGATCTTGGTACATCTTGGTACTGCCCAGGTGCATGGTGAATCTAGAACAATGGGACTCCTTTAGTATGCTCTGTCTCAAGGTGTCATCATGTGGCACGCAGATAGGACCTCTGTATCTCAGTAATCCATCATCACTGACCGTAAACTCAGACTGCCCTCTCTCCTCTGCCTGGCTAACCATATCCAGTAATTTCTGATCATTCCTCTGTCCAGCTCTAATCTGATCTAATATACTAGGCTCCATCCGTAGGCTAGCCATGTATCCATGCTCAATCTCATCTACACTGATCCTGAGCTCGGCAAACTGTCCCAACAAATCCCACTCTCTGATCATCATGTAGGACACCATACCCTTTCTACTCAGGGCATCAGTTACCACATTCGTCTTGCCTGGATGATATAGGATCTCGCAATCATAGTCTTTCAGGAGCTCTATCCATCTCTGTTGTCTCATATTGAGTTCCTTCTAATCAAACAAATACTTGAGACTCTTGTGGTCAGTGAAGATCTGAAATATCTCTCCATACAAATAATGTCGCCATATCTTGAGTGCAAAAACTACTGCGGTTAACTCTAAATCATGAATGGGGTAATTTCGCTCATGATCTTTTAACTGACGGGATCCATAAGCCACCACTCTACCATGCTGCATAAGCACACAGCCGAGACCCTGGTGGGAAGCATCACTGTATACCACATATCCCCCAAAACCACTTGGAATGGTCAAGACTGGTGCCGTAGTCAACCGACTTTTAAGCTCTTGGAAGCTCTGCTCACACTGCTCAGACCATACAAATTGTACCTCCTTATAGGTCAGTCTGGTCAATGGAGCTGCTATCTGTGAAAACCCCTCGATAAACCATCGGTAATACCCTGCTAATCCCAAGAAGCTTCTGACCTCCGTGACTGTCCTCGGTCTTTTCCATCTCACTACTGCATCTACCTTAGAAGGATCTACAGACACCCCGTCCTTAGATACTACATGTCGGAGGAAAGAAATCTGCTCTAGCCAGAATGCACATTTACTGAATTTACCATATAGTTTCTTCTCACGAAAAGTTTGGAACACAATCCTCAATTGTTGCTCGTGATCTTCTCGGGATCTAGAATAGATCAAGATGTCATCGATGAATACTATCACAAATCTATCCAAGTATTCTCGAAAGACATCATTCATAAGGCTCATAAATGCAGCTGGGGCATTAGTCAGTCCAAAGGGCATCACCAAAAACTCGTAGTGCCCATATCGGGTCCTAAAAGCTATCTTCGATATATCAGCCTCCTTAATCCTTAGCTGATGGTAACCCGATCTCAAGTCTATCTTCGAAAACACTGAAACCCCACTCAGCTGATCAAACAAGTCATCTATTCTCGGTAGGGGATACTTATTCTTAACTGTTTCTTTATTTAAAAGCTTGTACTCTATGCAAAGGTGGAGACTACCATCATTCTTTCTAATGAACAGTACCGAAGCACCCCATGGTGACACACTAGGTCTTATAAACCCCTTATCGAGTAGTTCTTGCAACTGCTTCTTTAATTCCTCCAATTCTACCAGTGCCATTCGATAAGGTGGCTTGGAGATGGGTTGAGTATCAGGTGCTAGCTCAATGGCAAACTCAACTTCTCTATCAGGCGGTAACCCCGGTAAGTCATCTGGGAATACATCGGGAAACTCACATACCATCGGAACATCATGTATACTTGGTGGTTCCCGACTCTCATCAAAAATAAAGGCAATGTATCCTTCACACAATAAAAACATTATACATTAATCTTACACATATATATATATATCATATCTTCACATAACACATAACACAAAAACTTTCATCACCATGCACTTTTATTTCTTTCTCGTAAAACATACATTGAACTTTTCTGGTAAGGAGAAGGTCAAAGTCTTAGTGTAGCAGTCTAAATTCACACGATTGGTAGCTAACCAATCCATGCCTAATATTACATCAAAATCCTTCATGTTTAATAAAACTAGATCTGCTAGAAATTTCTTATCTCCTACCATGATTTCACAATCCTTCCATATCTATCAGTCTTTTGCATTACGTGCATAGGTGTACTTATATGTAACATGTAATATAGTGACTCAGGTTTCCTATTCAACTTACATGCAAATTGTGATGTGTGGAACCTGGGTCAAACAATACATATGCTTCATGGTTACAGACAATGAGAGTACCTTTTATGGTGTCGGAGGATGTATCGGCTATCTCCTTATCAATGGCATAGACTCGACCCTGTGAAACAGGCTTCTTGCCCTTGTTTACGACTGTGGCTCTCTTCGGTGGTGCTTGCCTCTGTGGAGCCTGAGCCGATCTCTCAATCTGTCTAGGTGCCTTCCGAGGTTCCTGAGACCACATAAGGAGACAGTCTCTCACTATGTGCCCTGCTTCACCACATCTGTAGCAAGTAACTGTACCCACTCGACACGGTCCAGGGTGCAACATTCCACATGTCCTACATCGTGGCACTCTCATCTCAGAACCTTTGATAACATCTGTAGTACTCACTGTAGTCTTGGGCTTACCAGCCCCTATCTGAGGTCCTTCCACCCTCTATCTCTTGGGCTGACCCCCTCTCAAATCATGTTGGGAAGTAACTACTCTCTTCCCCTTATCTCTGACAGATCCCCTGAAACCATGCTCTGCTTGAGTAATATCCAAGCCCCTCTCTATCTCCTGGGCTCCCCTCAAAGCATCTCTGAAATCCACAATGTTCTGACCCAACAGTCTATCTCTGATCCCGGATCTCAATCCTGTCAAAAATCTCTCTGTCCGGCACTCGGGATCCTTAACTGTCTCTAGATCGTATCTCATCAGGGTCGTAAATATGTTCTCATACTCATCTACTGTAGAACTTCCCTGTCTCAAATCCAAAAACTCTGTTTGCATCCTCTTTCGAGCTACACGCGACACATATTGCTCTCGGAATGCGACTAAGAAAGCATCCCATGTGATTTCTGAGGGATCCTCAGCTAATATCGTCTGTGTGGATCTCCACCAAAACTTAGCCTGGCCCTTCATCATATAACCCGCCATGGTCACTCTCTCCCTATCAGTACACCCCAACAACTGGAAGATCGCCTCAATATCCACTATCCACTCCTCCGCCTTAACTGGGTCCTTAACCCCTGTGAACTCCGGAGGATGCATGCCCAAGAAATCTCGCACCCTCTGAGTCTCTCGGCCATCCTTATGCTGGGGAACTGTTGGCTGAGGGGCTAAGGCTACTGGAGGAACTGGTGGTGAAGGAGGATCAGGCGTAGGAGTAGCTATATCTGCGCCAGGTGTACATGTCCCAAACTGCTAGGTAAACGTGGTGGTAAGAGCTGTAAGTCCTTCCCTCATACCCTGTACTGTCTCCTCGAGCCTCCTTATTCTCTCTCTCTCAGTAGGGCTCTCAGGTTGAGGTGGGGATGGGGTAGCGGGTTGAGCCTGTCTCCGTGGACAACCCCGTCTACCACTCATGATTAGTGATCTACTATCTGCACAACAAGAATTTGGTCATACTTTGATAAATATGCTTACTTTATTACCAAACTAACATAGACACTTTGGGATGTAATCTAATCCTACTTCTAGACACAGACAGTATCACACAACTCTTGCTCTGATACCATGAAAACTGTCACGCCCGGAAACGTAAAAATTGGGCAAATTTAAAACTTTTAAACTTATTTAACTGAGTTATGTTCTTGTCTATGTCAGTTTCTTAACTTTTATCATTTTATAAAAATTCGGCAGCATAACGACTGCATTTTGACTTAACCCAACCTGTAGAGTTTAAAACGCAATTTATAATTTTCAACCCACATTCGCAACACCATTTTCAATTCTATTCCAGGATCTTATAACATATATTTATTCTGCGTAATAAAAACTTTGTATATAAATATAATCCCTTACAACTATTACATCCTGACTGTAATATACATTAGTGTATATGATATACATCGTGTCTGGAACAAAAGTAAAGCTATACCTCATCGCTACAAATGATTTAACAAAAGGTCGGACTACCTCGTCCACGACCTCTAGCGCGTGAGTGCAGTAGAATCACTGTAGGAAATCTGGAAGATGGAAAGGAAGGGGGTGAGCTTTTCAGGCTCAATAAGAGATACATTTAAAGTAACCTTAATACTTAAAACAAGTAAAACATGTGATTTTACAAATCAGCATAAACATGTACTGGAGTAGAGATGCTTAAATTCATAAAAGTAGTAAAAACATGCTTAAATCATAAGTTTACAAATCATGTATCTTTTTAGTAAAACTCATATATAGTATGCATATCATGTAGTGTAAACAAGTGAAAAGCATCTCAAAACTCAATTATGCATATCATAACATGCTTATCACTTTGAAAGTGAAATGATACTATCATATGCACATTTCATAAAACATAACTCATAAGCAACCTTTAAAATCACATCATAAAAAAAAACATTTGCTAAAAAGCAAATAACACATAAGGTAGCATGAAATGTGAGAAAACATATTTCGTTTCTCTTGGAGACATGGCTTCATCATAACTGGTCTCGAAGGACATCATTAACATAACTGGTACATATGGCCATAGTACAGGGAACTGTAAGACTGGATCAGGGTCGTACAGTGCCTTACTGGACTGTGTGGTACGGGGCTATGGTGGGGTGACTCATTACGTGCCTCCAAAGGACTCGCAGTCTCAACGCACGAACTTTAAATGGTTACATTGTACCACAAGTCATCTCATCTCGTCAGAGTCCTGCCCGTTCCCTGGCCGTCGGCTAGGAAGATTCTTGATCGTCTTTGTACCATTTTCTCAACGTACAAGATCAACCCCAAATCACTCTGACCTCATAACATAAATACTTCGTGCCATAGTCTCAAAACATTAAGCATGTTTTTCATAATCATTTCTCAGGTATATATGTACTCCATATAATGAAAACATAGTTTCGTAAAACATTCTCGGGACTTTAACCCGTAAACTCATGGAAAACATACTATGCTTTCATTTCGTAAGTGAAGATCACATTTATATACATAAACATACCTACTAAAATGTATCTTATGCAATAAAAGTCATTTTGAAAAGCTTGGATAAGTTTATTCTGGTTTTGAGTGAATAGTAGTCTTTTCAACTTTTGGGAAAGCTCTTTTTCATGGAAACTCAACTAACTATCCACATAAACATTTGGTAAGTGTTGGCTCTACCGAGAGGGGGGGTGAATCGGTTTTCTAACAATTATGGCAAATTAAAATACTAATCACAATTTAATCACAAATGATAATGAGCAATATAGTGCAGTATAATAATTTAATGCAAAGTAGGGAAGAGAGAAACAAACACAATCGTTTATAGAGGTTCGGCCAAACTCTTGCCTACGTCCTCTCTCCTTGACCTTCTTGTCAAGTGTTTTCTTTCTCTCTATCAATAGAGCTTACACAGTTCCTTTTTGCAGGTTAAGGAATAACCTCTCTACCCTTAGCAATACAGAAAAAGTATTCAGCCTCTTACAATATACTCTCACTGAGGAACAATCCTCTTCTCTTTTAAGATAAGACTGAATACAATATAATGCTTTAAAGTGGTAGGACAAATGAAGCTTTTTTGCACTTAAGCTTTTACAATGATTCTCAATGAATGAGCAATAGGGACACAAAGAATGAAAGAATTAAAGCTTGAGAATGTTTGGAATATACAGCAATAGTGTCTCTATTCTCTTTGTCTTCAATGCTTGGTTAAATACTGAAGGATGGGTAGTTGGAGCATTAAATGCTATTCTTCCCGTTGTGTTTTGCAGAAACTAGCCGTTGGGTGCCTCCAGTAGAGTGCCAGATCGATCTGCCTTCTTGGCCAGATCGATCTCTTAGTTATAAATCCTGCAAGATTGAAGCACAAATACACAAGGAGATCGATCTCATAGGTTAGCAGATCGATCTGTTAGTTTAAAAGTAATGAGGCAGATCGATCTGTCGAATAGGCAGATCGATCTCCTTAACTCTCTGTTTGAAGCAAGATCGATCTCCAGATCGATCTGCCATGCAATCTCGTAGAGAGGAGATCGATCTCTCAACACTACAGATCGATCTCTTTAGCTCTCTGACTTTGAGGAGATCGATCTCTTCCTTACCAGATCGATCTCATAAGTTCTCTGACTTTGAGTGTGGATCGATCTCTCAGATCGATCTATAGTCTTAAGCTCTTAAAGGGAGATCGATCTCTTCATAGACCAGATCGATCTCTCAACTCTAGCTTTAGCCAGATCGATCTCTTAACCCTTGCAGATCGATCTCATTTTACCTTAATCTCTTTACAATGTTATAAGGCTAGGCAGATCGATCTCTTACTTCATGAGATCGATCTCTCATCAAGTAAAAGCCCAGGAGATCGATCTCTCATACCCCAGATCGATCTCTCATCAGCAGAACTCTAAGTTCTGGTACTAATAACATCTAAACATGTTTGTATATCATCTTAACATTATTGAATTAACTTGTTTTGTCATTTCAAAATACATTAACTCAACAGTAAGGTTGAGGAGTACTAATGCTACTCTAAATTATATCCCTTACCTCTTAAAGTCGAAGGTAGTGCATATTCCTCAATTTTTGAGCTCGCTTCAAAATGCGTGCCGATAACCCGAGCTGTCACATACCAAGTTATCTCATCATATACAGCTCAAATTCATGTTAATATATTCAATTTGTGATTACATCTAAAATGTTGACCAAAAGTTGACTTTTTACTATTTTACTCGTTTTGCTCGGTTTTATCGGTTTAAGCCTCGGTTTTAAGCTTTCTTAACATATTCAACACCTTTAAATTTATTTTCAATACCTCTACATCATGTCTTACATTCCAGTAACTCATTCGACTTCAAACAAGACCTTAAATTATCAATTTTTGCATTATTTCGATAATTCACCTAGTTAAACACTAAACCGAACCTTTGCAGTATAATTTCTACTGTAAATTCATTTTAATTACATCTAACTTCATTATTCCAGCAGCTAAATCATGCTGGCAGCAACTGAATTCAATCATCTAAATTAATTCATCACTTTCCTTCAACAAAAATTCCATTAAAAATCACAAATTAACAACCTATCTCATCATCATCACCATACCTCAACTTCTTCACTCCTTTGACCAAGTTTGACTTTGGTTTTAGGTCTCAAAATTGCCACTCAGCTGTAACACAACATGTATAGAGCTTAGAAGTGTTCAGAATCATCCAAGAACCTCATCAAATTCATCCAAAAATTGAATTTTTGCTTACCTCGAAACAGGGAAATTTTCTAACCTGTTCATCTCTCTAACTTTTCAGGGGGTAAATGACTTCTTTTAGGTCTGAATTGTTTATATGTGGTATAGGGGCGGAAGAGGAAGATTTCATATGAAGGGAACATTTCCTGAAAATGGCCGTAAGGTGGTCGGAAAATTCACGCCAGTCAGGAACAGGGGTAACATCTACGGCAGAATGGGTGAGGGATATCTTTCGGGTTTTGCAACAGTTCTGGATGGTTCTTACCTTTTTATGAAGCTTATCAAGTTGGCTTTCAATCTAGAAAATATAAGAGGCAAAGAAAATCGGGAAGGTCATCAAATAGGATTGTTTTCATTGGCTGACAGTTTACTAAGTGCTGGGGAAATGACTGTTCTGTTTTATAAAATTTACCAAAATTAATCCTGATCATATTTCTTCAAAATTCCACTTCTCAATTGTTATAATATGTCTATAGTATGTCCCATAAAAATTTTGGGGTCACTTTCTTAAGAAAAATTTTACGAACGAGCTCATTTTGCGCGATTTGACCAATATCAAGCAAAATGAAAATAAGCTTTCGGTTAGCTTTAAAAATTTATTTGAACCCCT
Organism: Firmiana major; assembly: GCA_033439115.1. Classification (NCBI taxonomy): domain Eukaryota; kingdom Viridiplantae; phylum Streptophyta; class Magnoliopsida; order Malvales; family Malvaceae; genus Firmiana; species Firmiana major. Next base: position 12,138,540 of record CM065898.1, on the reverse strand, counting down.
AAATCTCCATATTTCTTCATGATTTTTATTTTCCATGTTACTTTCACCTTATAATAATTTTTTATGTCCTCGGAATAATTTTCACAAATTTCTAAAATTTTATTCGGATTTATTTCCCTTATTAGGTCCGTTTTCTCGATTTAATTTAAAACCCGAGTTTAACTAACTTTTGCATTTCCAATCACTTAGTTTTCCCTTCTACACATCATTCCATGCATGAACATGACATTTCAAGAAATTCTAGGGTCTAGGACCTTACCTCGATTTGCGTGCCATTGGGTCCCACGCTACAACCGAGTGCTTTAATCTTCTACGGGCCTGTAAAACGTTACGTTGAGCTATAATTTACTTTTCATAAGCATCATAATATGGAAAAATATCGAGTTTCACAGTGAAACATACGTCTCTGTGTTTTGGATTTAAGCTAACTCAGCTTTTATCTACACCATGATTAGCACGAATTTCAAAATGAAAGATAACCCATGTTTGGTTATCTACAAATTCATGGCTTTTGTAAAATGTTTTGAAATTTAATTTGCTACGCAGAAATAAAAGTTTATGAAACGAGGTTTATGTATATGTGTGTTTTCGAAACACGATTTTCGTAAGCTTTTGTACAAAAACATTTGAAAATGATTTCAGCAGGATAAGGAAGTAAAGACTTTGAGACGACAGGCTACTATTAGTATATGTTGAGTGCATAATCATGCTCGCTACTTGTGGTGTCCAGCTCCACCACCTGTAGTGTTAGTTTAGATTCACCTGTGTAGTGTCTATTCCGCCTTAATGGTGTTTGTTTTCACTACACGTGGTGTCTATTTCCATAGTATTCCATCACCCGCACGGTGAGTGCCACTGGTGCCCGTGCCCTAACAGTGTGCTAGCCATATGATTAGATAATATATTAGAATTGCTGTATGACTCGAGCCCAGTCTACAGTCCCCATGGCCTGGGGTATGATATTCCTTCTTCGGAGGATGCCCTCTTTAAGGATGAAGTATATTTGCATGATAACTATTCAGATGTAGCCTAGTCTCCACCTTTCAGTATACGAATGATTTGAATTACGAAAGTAAGTAAGTAAGTAAGTATGTATACTTTGATAAAGAAAGCATGTATGTTTTATTTCAAAGTAAGTAAGTATGTAAGTTTGATTTAAGTAAGTACGTATATACAAATATTTCATTTCCAAGTATATAAGTAAATATTGTTTTTATGTTTTGCCTCGATAAGCAATTAATTTGATGAAAGATGTTTCAAATTTCGAACTATGTTTTGAAAGGTGCTTTGAATTATGAAAAGTATTTTAAAACGTGAAGAATGTTTTGAAGTATGAAGTATATTTTTGAAAAATAGTTTTATTAACATAAGCATGGTTCACGGAACATATCCTGACGATGTGGAATAAGTATGTTGTTGCCTCTGCTAACGGAGAAGAAATAGTTAGTAATTGTAAGACCCGAATTTAGTTAAAGTACGAAATTAAAAAATGCAAAAGGACTTAAATGGAATTTTCGAACACCTTGAAGGGCAAAACGGTCAAAAGATCGAAAGTCGGTATAAATTCGATAAGATAATTTAATTAAAAATAATGGATTTGAAAATCTTGATCAATAACGAAGAAATAATTAAATTTCGGATTAAATTGATCAAGATATGAATTTACTGTAATTAATCAAAATTTTTGTTCGGGACAATATCCCAAAAATACAGAGAAAATATACTGAAAATGGTCAAAAATATAATAAATAAATTAAATAAAATTATTTGGAATAAAAAATTAATTTTTTAGATATTTTTGAATATTTTAATGAATAAAATAATAATAAACTAATTTATAAATAATAATAAATAAAATTAAATTAATTCAAAAAAAAGGAGAGAAATCGAAAATTCAGGGAGAGAGAAAGAGGATAGAAAACGAAAAACGAAATCGAGGAAGACCCGAACCACCGTCGACCGTCCGGCGACCAATCGGCCAAGTGACGATCGAAAAAGGAAGAGGAGAGGCCGGCGACCTCCCTGGTACCGGCGGTGCAGCCCACCGACGCCAAAATCCGGCGGATCGAGGGAGAGAAGCCGCGGAGAGGAGAAGCCAAATCGGCAGCCACCGGCGTCGATTTGACTCTGACCACCGGCCACCGAAGGAACCCCACGTGATGCCGAGTCAAATGGGGGCGAAAATAGCCGGGCAAACGGCGGCCAGTGCCGACAACGACGAAAAACGAGGAGGCCACTGACGCCGAAAAGGAGAAGAGGTCGGACCGGCCACTTCCCAGCCACCTCGTGCGAAACCGAGACCAGATTCGAGCTGCAGACGACCTCAGGGAGCTAATGGCGGCAAAAGCCGACGGAGAACCGATCTGCGAGGCCCTGAACCGGTTGAACCGGAGTGAACCGAACTGAATCGGACCGGTTTGAATTGGGTTTGAATTGGACTAAACCGGGTTTGAACCGGATTGAACCGGTTCAGCCAAGAAAGAAGGGAAAAAGGGAGAAAAAGAGAAAAAGGGAAAGAATTTTTAGGGATACACCGGACTTCGGGTAAGTCGATACGAGGTTAAAAGTGACCGATTTGATTTTCGAAAAATTTATTTAAATTATATTTAATCGAAAATTAACCCAAAATTTAATATATAATTGTGCAGTTTTACGACAAATCCCGAACGAGAGCCAATTGAGCTCCGATTTTTGTACCACGCATCATATTGGGTAAGTATATTTTAATTTCGACAATTAGAGTCCTTAATACAGAGTTTCGATTATTTTACGAAATTTACAGATTAATTCTGTATAAAAAGAAATATTTATCGGAATTGCAACGTAATTACCTAAATAGTATACGGGCTATCCAATGAGTTTGGAACGAAGCCCGATGATTATTGGTAAGCCAAATCAGCCCAGTAAACCCGAAGAAAGGATTTAAATAGTATAAACGGGCTAAAAATGGGTCGAGGCCCATTACAGTGCAATCGGGCCCAATAAAGTAAAACGGGCCCAGTACGTTAGATTCGATCAGTAAATGTGATAAACTGATAAAGATAAGTGAATTAACCCAAAATATCTAATTATATGCAGTTTCGTAGATTTGGTTGACGCGCAGTTGGACTGAGAGATCGGATATTATCGAGACGAGATAAGTTTAAGCGTAAATCGAGGTAAGAGAATTTTGTAGGTGCATAGAGATGCCTATACATATTTTTGAGGGTATTTACAGGGCTTAGAATTTCTTTAAGTATCTAGAAAACAAAATTATAATTTTTACAAAAATCGAGGCATAGGTGAATAAAGAAAAAAGACGATATTGCCCCTGGGAGTAAAATTTACAAAAAGGGTAGTAAGGCAGATAAATTGCATGATTAACATGTTTTAATGTTTTATATGAATGTATTGCTTTAATTTAAGCAAATATACACATAGGTTGGCTATTGATTTCATGAATTATACGAAAGGGTACCGGGTTGTACCGGTTACTATTTTAAAGATGTTTTATCAAGATTGAGCCACCTATCGTATTTACATGAATAAAAAGAGTGCTAGAGTCTTTCTCGCACTCAAGTTTACTGATTTATTACTCATGAAAAGTCGTACTGGAGCATTGCTCGTACGAGAAATTTGTGTGTGCACAAAACCGTGCTGGAGCTTCGCTCGCACGAGATTTTAGATATCATGATATGCATAGCGTGGTGCTGGAGCTTCGCTCGCACTAGACTTGAGTTGACATGCATACTAGACGTGAGTTGACATGCATATAGTCGTGCAGAAGCCTCCTGTCGATTGTGTGTCGCAGAGAGTTGATATGCTCGCACGTATACTTTGAGATATGGGTTGGTTATCGACATAGTATTGGGGTGGATAAGACCTACAGCAGGCACCCCCAAACTATGATATGGGTCCACGGAGTACGATGTATCGTGTATGTCACACGGAGTACGTTGTACCATGCAGTCATGATGACTCGATGATGTTACTTGATATTCTGGCGGGTAGGAATTGACCCCACCTCCCGTTGCAGTTGTGATGCCCCGCACACCGGGATCCGTGTAGCCTGGGATCACAGGGACAAAGTATGGCCATAGTCCTCGATTTTTCATACAGTAACCTACATGCCTCACATGATATCATACAGTTTGAATAGACCAGGACGAACCCGAGGGAGGGGTAATGTCTCGATTTATGTTTTTAAATGAGATGCGATTTAATGAATCAAGGTATTCCCAAGAGATGGGTTTAACCTTGATGAAGTTGCTTTATGATGAAACAAATGAGTTTTAACATGATGAGTTTATGATGAAACAAATAAGTTTTAATGTGACAAGCATGAGATGTCATACATGAGGATTTTTTCATGTTTGTTTTATATCTAGACTTCATGATTTCTCTTATATGATATATACATACATGTGGCATCGTTTTAGTCATACCCCATGCTCCAAATGTAAACGATTTTATAGCATGACATTATCAGCACGTAGATAGTATAGTTATCTACATGCTTACATTATTGCCTTACTGAGCTGTTTATGCTCACCCTTTCATTTTCCACCCCACAGGGTACATTCGTAGAAGAGAACGATAGTAGTCTTGCATTTCGGTTATCCGCTGCTTCTTATCAAGACCAGGTATACACATTTGTATAATTTTTGTATCTGAACATATAGAGGCACAGTACTGTATATGGATGTAATATTGGGGATGTATTTAGTTTAAATAAATTGATATGTAAATGAAATATGAAAATGGAATGGTAAATAGGTGAGAGGTGACTAACACCGAATCATAGCCCAACTGGTTAGTAGTGTAACTGTTCAAGACGGGTAAGAAAATGAAAAAGCGAAAAATTTACTCTGATTTTTAGGTAATTTGGGTTGTGATAGAAAAGGTGGTATCAAAGCAAAGTTGGCCTGATATGAGTCAGTGTTAGTGGTTAAGTAAATTTACATCCTCATGTACTGTGCATTGTTTAGATACAATTGTGTATATCAAGATGGAGCAGCAACTAAGAATTTAGCTTCGAATGCAAGAATATAGTTTTTATAACTGATAGCCGCTATAGTAGAGAAACGAGTACACATGCTCGAAGCCGTAGGATCGGCCTGAGAGTCGAATGAGTCGTCACATGAGACTCAAGATGAGAGTGAGGTGGAGGCTGATGTTGAGCATACTCCACAAGGTCCTATAAAGAGACCAAACAGTATTGAGACACGCTCTAAGAGGATGGAGTGGAGTGTAGAAAATATTTCGGAGTTGTTTACTCAGTCTATGCAGGTAGTTGAGGATAGGCAGGGTAAAGCCTAAACAGATGCCTCAGACTATAGGGATTTCACACCCCTCCGGTATATAGCAAAGTAAAGAAACAAATAGTTACTGAGGACTGAGTGTATAAGATAGCGAAGTTGTATGGATTCTTTTGGTGTATGTCGACCGAGAAAGTAACTTTTAAATATGTTATGTTGGAGGCGAGGCGGAGCATTGATGGAAGTCCGCTCGACCAATCTGAACAGTTAGACGTCCAGAGTCGACATGAAAAAATAACCCTAGATGTATTTCGGTGACAGAATATCCCGAACATTGCTTAAAGAAATTTATAGATAAAATTTCTTACACTGACCCAGAGACATTGGTTGATTAACGAGTATGAATCTCAGTTTATATCCTTGGGCAAATATTACCCGACACTATGGGCAGTGAGAGTCGAAAAGCCCAAAAGTTCATGGAAGGGCTCAAATTGTCGATTAGAGTCCGATTGGCTCACTACTTATGTCAAGGCAGTGCGCAGAATACAGTTGCGTGAAGAAGATCATGTGTTGAACGCCTCTGAGATTGGGAAAGGTATTCAAGGCTGAAATAGAGATAGAAAAGAATAGAGAATGATAGAGATGTCAGAGCGGGGAAGAGACCAGTTGGTAAGATATTAGAGTTAATGAGTCACGGGGTAAGATGATTGGTAAGGCCCCAGTATATCCAATTTAACACTTATGAGGGGTATTGTGATTGGAGAACCCCGACCTGCTCCGTAGCAGAGTGAGCAGTATAGCAGTGTGGCAGTATAAGCAGTATAAGCAGTGTAGCAGTGTAAATAGTGTAGGATGTGTGGTAGATATCACGGAAGTAGGGTCTACACCTACACTTTATTGACTAAAATAGGCGTTAAGTGTGGTAAGACGGGTCAATTATTTAATGATTGCTCAAAGTTGGGTAAGATTGCCCTACAGAAGAGCAAAGAGACGGAGAAAATCTTGTTGGTATCTCTGCACCGAAAAGGGAGGCCACAGCCGAAGAGAAAGGGAAAGTAGGCTGTTGGACGATGGCGAGTGTATGCCTTGGACCAGGACACTACTGATGTTTCATATGATGTGGTGAAAGATACCACACTAGTTATGAATAGTGAAGTAATTATTTTAATTAATCCTGGTGCCACGTATTTAGTCATACCGCCTTCATTTGTATATAAATTAGTAAAAGACGTGAATGCCTACATCCGTGGGCAAAATGCTGATAGTTAGTACCCCAATGAAGGAGGGTTAACTAACGGAATAATTATGAAGAAATTATAAGTTGAAAACAGGGAAAGAAGTATAAGTCAACCGATTTTATTCAATGGACTATGAATAATTTGAAGTAATATTTGAGAATAAAATTAGTCGGTTTCAAATTATGATGTTCAGAGTTCTATTCTAAGATAATGTTGTTTTACCCCTGGAAAGTATACGGTAAGTTTTGACAAGTAATAAAAGGGGTGCAGCGATTGAAATTAAAGGAGTAAATGATTGTACTCACGGAATGAGTAATGATATAGTTTTGTTATAAGTGATATACGAAAAGAGATAAGTTTTAAGATGTGATAAATCCTAAATACGAGATAGACTGGAATAAAAGACGTATGCAAGGTAAGAATATCTATGATAAGTGAAGTAATTTGGATTAAAGCAATTAGTAGCGAATATGAATTGTGACCACATGGACTGATATGTAAAGTAATTGTGGTTAAATTTGAGGGTTAATAAAGGTATTTCAAAATACCTCCCCGCCTGAAGACTTGACAGCGTCTAAAAGTACACGTAACCTATAAATTGAAATCGACAATCGTAATATATACATTTAAAAATTAGGGTACCTTTACTGGTACAATAAGAAATATAGAATTCGATTAATCAAGAAGATTTAAAAATTAAAATTTATAAAAGCCGTTAATAAAAAAAAGGAAATAACACGGGTTAGTAGCTTGAACAGAAGTGAGTTCGAAATGACATTATACGTTTATACGTACATAGGTCAAGGATATGGGTAATTGAAATATTTAGGGAACTCAACCACGATGAGGTATTTAAACTTTACCTGGACCGATTTGTATCATCCATATTGATGATATTTTGGGTGTATTTACAGTCCAGAAAAATTATAAGCAACAATTGAAAATTGTTTTTACAAATGATTTGTCGAGAGTTCTCGAAATGGACTACTTTGTTGACACGTTTAACTTAGAAAAAGTTGTATTTGAATGGAATGATAGATGTGACAGGAGTTTTGGTGTACTGAAGTAATAAACTGACCACCGCATTTATTCTCACCATATCCAACAAATTAAGAGGTTTCCCATGAGTCTATGGATACCTCAAAATAATGAATGGGCTGTGTATTGATGCAAAAGGGGAAGATAGTCGATTATGAATCCAGACAACTCAAGGATCATGAAAGGACTATCGGCCCATGATTTAAAGTTGACAGCGATAGTGGTTATATTGAGTATATGACAATACTATGTATACAGTGAGAAATTTTAGGTATGCACTGATCATAAAAGCCCCGAGTATCTGTTTTCACAAAAAGAGTCGAATATAAATAACAAAGAGGGTTAGAGCTTCTGAGGAATTATGATTGTGAAAATTGTACCACCCAGGAAAGGCTAATGTAATAGCTAATGCCTTGAGTAGAAAGAGCATCGGGATGGTATTACATATGTTGGTTAGGGAGCGTGAGCTGCTAGAACAGTTGTAAGCCTCAGTAGTGATGTGATCCCCTCTGATGATGACAGTAATTGTGTGACAGCTAGCTTGAGATTAGAATCGGATTTGAGTGACCGAATTTGACAGGCTTAGCGTGATGATCGGCATGGTATCGATAGTGTGGGTCAGATTCAGATGAGTACAGTGACAGAGTTCATAGAGAGTGATGATGGCTTACTGAGGTTCAAAGACAGTATAAGTGCTCCCTAGGACCACAGTGATGAGATAGAGTTATTGTCAGAAGCTCACTCTTCGAGATATTTAGTGCATTCGAGAAGTAATAAATATATCGAAATCTTAGAAAAGGGTATTGGTGGTCAGATATGAAAAGAGACATGGTAGAGATTGTGAAAAAGTGTCTCGTATGTCAGCAGAATAAGGTAGAGCAAAAGAAGTTGCATATTATTGTAGCCTCTACCTATATCAACATGGCACAAAAATGGAAACAAGTTACCATGAATTTCGTGATGGGTTACAGAAGACCCCGATGAATCATAAGGCTATCTGGGTGATAGTCGATAGATTGATTAAGTCTACCCACCTTCTAGTTAGTAAATTCCCAGATACTCTGAGTGTGTAGGTAGATTTATGTGTATGGAAAATTGTGGAACACCAAATATTTTTCCAGTGAGCATTGTATCATATAGGGATTCCCGCTTCATTTTCCACTTCTGGAAACGTTTTTCAGGAAGGTATGGGAACCCGACTGAGTGTTCGCACAGCTTTCTGTCCTCAGACAGATAGTCAGTCAGAGAGGACTATACAGATTCTGGAGGATATGATGAGAGCGTGTGCCATTGATTTGATAAGCTCCTGGGATGATCATTTGTTATCAATCGAATTCGTCAATAATGACAGTTGTCACTTGAGTATCAGGATGACTTCAAATGAGGCATTGTATAGCCGTAAGGGTTGTTTCCTCAATTTGGATAAGAAGAAGTGGGTAACAGATAGAAAATTGTTCCCGAATTGATAAGACAAACCTCTGAGCATGTATAGTTAATTGTGAAGGATTAAGAACACCTCAGAGCAGACAGAAAAGCGATGCTGACAAGAGACAGAAACCATTGGAATTCACCGAGGGTGAATTAGTATTTTTGGAAGTTATTGGTCCTAAGGATATAACGAGCTTCAGAAAGAAGGCAAATTGAGTTTCATTAGATTGAATCTTTTGAGTGATTGGACAAAGTGGGAGATAAGACCTGTAGGTTGACGTTACCACCTAAATTAGCAGGCATCCACAATGTGTCCCATCTTATGATACTCCGAAAATATTATCCGAACCCAGTGTATGTGATCAGATATGAGTTTCAACAGTTTAGCTCAATAAAAGTATAACATATGATTAAAAACTTGATTTGGGTATTGAAACGGGAAGGAGAAAGTGTTGAGGTTTAAGATGATCTCCCTAATTAAAGTCCTTTGGGCCGGAAAAGTCACATGGAAATTAAAGATTATGATATGTGTGAAATATCCGGAGTGATTTACATATTAACTTGGTTCTAATTTGGAGGACCAAATTTCTTAAGTGGGGGAGATTATGTAAGACCCGAATTTAGTTAAAGCACGAAATTAAAAAATGTAAAAGGACTGAAATGGAATTCCCGAACACCTTGAAGGGTAAAACGGTCAAAAGATCGAAAGTCGGTATAAATTCGATAAGATAATTTAATTAAAAATAATGGATTTGAGAATCTTGATCAATAACGAAGAAATAATTAAATTTCGGATTAAATTGATCAATATATGAATTTACTGGAATTAATCAAAATTTTCGTTCAGGACAATATCCCGAAAATACGGAGAAAATATACCAAAAAGGGTTAAAAATATAATAAATAAATTAAATAAAATTATTTGGAATAAAAAATTAATTTTTTAGATTTTTTTTGAATATTTTTAACTATTTTAATGAATAAAATAATAATAAACTAATTTATAAATAATAATAAATAAAATTAAATTAATTCAAAAAAAAGGAGAGAAATCAAAAATTCGGGGAGAGAGAAAGAGGATAGAAAACGAAAAACGAAACCGAGGAAGACCCGAACCACCGTCGACCGTTCGGCGACCAATCGACCAAGTGAGGGTCGAAAAAGGAAGAGGAGAGGCTGGCGACCTCCCTGGTACCGACGGTGCAGCCCACCGACGTCGAAATCCGGCGGATCGAGGGAGAGAAGCCGCGGAGAAGAGAAGCCAAATCGGCGGCCACCTGCGTCGATTTGACTCCGACCACCGGCCACCGAAGGAACCCCACGTGATGCCGAGCCGAATGGGGGCGAAAACAGCCGGGGAAACGGCGGCCAGCGCCTGCAACGACGAAAAACGAGGAGGCCACTGACGCCGAAAAGGAGAAGAGGCCGGACCGGCCACTTCTCGGCCACCTCGTGCGAAACCGAGACCAGATCCGAGCTGCGGACGACCTCGCGGAGCTACTAGCGGTGGCAGCCAATGGAGAACCGGCCGGCGAGACCCTGAACCGGCCGAACTGGAGTGAACCGGACTGAATCGGTTCAGCCAAGAAAGAAGGGAAAAATGGAGAAAAAGGGAAAAGGGAAAGAATTTTTGGGGATACACCGAACTTCGGGTAATTCGATACGAGGTCAAAAGTGATCAATTTGATTTTTGAGAAATTTATTTAAATTATATTTAATCAAAAATTAACCCGAAATTTAATATATAATTGTGCAGTTTTACGACAAAGCCTGAACGAGAGCCAATTGAGCTCCGATTTTTGTACCCCGCATCATATTGGGTAAGTATATTTTAATTTCGACAATTAGAGTCTTCAATATAGAGTTTCGATTATTTTACGGAATTTACAGATTAATTCTGTATAAAAAGAAATATTTATCGAAATTTCAACGTAATTACCGTAAATAGTATACGGGCTATCCAATGAGTTTGGAACGAAGCCCGATGATTATTGGTAAGCCAAATCAGCCCAGTAAACCCGAAGAAAGGATTTAAAAGTATAAACAGGCTGAAAATGGGTCGAGGCCCATTAAAGTGCAATCGGGCCCAATAAAGTAAAACGGGCCCAGTACGTTAGATTCGATCAATAAATGTGATATACTGATAAAGATAAGTGAATTAACCCAAAATATGTAATTATATGTAGTTTCATAGATTTGGTTGACGCGCAGTTGGACTGAGAGATCGGATATTATCGAGACGAGATAAGTTTGCACGTAAATCGAGGTAAAGGAATTTTGTAGGTGCATAGAGATGCCTATACGTATTTTTGAGGGTATTTACAGGGCTTAGAATTTCTTTAAGTATCTAAAAAACAAAATTATAATTTTTACGAAAACCGGGGCATAGGTGAATAAAGGAAAAAGACGATATTACCCCTGAGAGTAAAATTTACAAAAAGGGTAGTAAGGCAGATAAATTGCATGATTAACATGTTTTAATGTTTTATATGAATGTATTGCTTTAATTTAAGCAAATATACACATAGGTTGGCTATTGATTTCATGAATTATACGAAAGGGTACCGGGTTGTACCGGTTACTATTTTAAAGATGTTTTATCAAGATTGAGCCACCTATCGTATTTACATGAATAAAAAGAGTGCTAGAGTCTTTCTCGCACTCAAGTTTACTGATTTATTACTCATGAAAAGTCGTACTGGAGCATTGCTCGTACGAGAAATTTGTGTGTGCACAAAACCGTGCTGGAGCTTCGCTCGCACGAGATTTTAGATATCATGATATGCATAGCGTGGTGCTGGAGCTTCGCTCGCACTAGACGTGAGTTGACATGCATATAGTCGTGCGGAAGCCTCCTGTAGACTGTGTGTCGCAGAGAGTTGATATGCTCGCACGTATACTTTGAGACATGGGTTGGTTATCGACATAGTATTGGGGTGGATAAGACCTACGGCAGGAACCCTCAGACTATGATATGGGTCCATGGAGTACGATGTACCGTGTCTGTCACACGGAGTACGCTATATTGTGTAGTCATGATGACTCGATGATGTTACTTGATATTCTGGCGGGTAGGAATTGATCCCACCTCCCGTTGCAGTTGTGATGCCCCGCACACCGGGATCCGTGTAGCCTGGGATCACATGGACAAAGTATGGCCATAGTCCTCGATTTTTCATACAGTAACTTACATGCCTCACATGATATCATACGGTCTGAATAGACCAGGACGAACCCGAGGGAGGGGTAATGTCCCGATTTATGTTTTTAAATGAGCTGCGATTTAATGAATCAAGGTATTCCCGAGAGATGGGTTTGACCTTGATGAAGTTGTTTTATGATGAAACAAATGAGTTTTAACATGATGAGTTTATGATGAAACAAATAAGTTTTAATGTGACGAGCATAAGATGTCATACATGAGGATTTTTCCATGTTTGTTTTATATCTGAATTTCATGATTTCTCTTATATGATATATACATACATGTGGCATCGTTTTAGTCATACCTCATGCTCCAAATGTAAACGATTTTATATCGTGACATTATCAGCACGTAGATAGTATAGTTATCTACTTGCTTACATTATTGCCTTACTGAGCTGTTTATGCTCACCCTTTCATTTTCCACCCCACAGGGTATATTCAGTAGAAGAGAACGACAGTAGTCTTACATTTCGATTATCCGCTGCTTCTTATCAAGATCAGGTATACACATTTGTATAATTTTTGTATCTGGACATATAGAGGCATAGTACTATATATGGATGTAATATTGGGGATGTATTTAGTTTAAATAAATTGATATGTAAATGAAATATGAAAGTGGAATGGTAAATAGGTGAGAGGTGACTAACACCGAATCATAGCCCAACTGGTTAGTAGTGTAACTGTTCACGATAGGTAAGGAAATGAAAAAGCGAAAAGTTTACTCTGATTTTTAGGTAATTTGGGTCGTGACAGTAATAGAGTCCCAACTGAGGGAATATAATGATCAGTTGTGTCACTGCTAACGGGTTAAAATAGTTAGCAAAAGATAGTACGAGATACGCTTCGAATTTCGATATATGTTTCGGAATAAGAACTACGTTTCGAAAATGAAGAGAATTTGGAATATGAAGGATATTTCGAATATAAGGATCACATTTCAAATGGGAATATGTTTTGGATGTAAGACCAATCCCAAACAAGGTAAATGTTTCAATACAGATGATCATGTGAATTAAGATAAGTTTAAAGTATGATAAGTTTCGAATACGAGTGATGTATGAGTAAGTGATGTTTCGAAGTACAATTAATTTCGGTATATGAATATTCTTGATGTATGATATCATTTCATGAACGGTTGTGTTTGAAAGATGAATTAAGATGTCAATAAATTTTGGTTTGATGCATTTGACTATGTTAGAATTTTAAATCCCTATGGCTATGTTCAGTCCGGGTGGTCAGGTTTAATCGCTAATTAAGGTATTTCAAAATACTTCACTGCCTGAAAATCTTGACAGCGTCTAGAACATACCTTAGTCCATAAACCCAAGAAAATTGTGACATTCCGATAAGTATCAATTGTAAAGTATGTTGTGGATTAAGACATGTTTCAGAATGTGATAAGTTTGGATAAGTGATAAGAAAGAATGATAGAATGGAAATAAATAAGAAATGCATTAGAAATTTAGTATCATGTAAGTTAATTCCTCAGTACTTGTGTGGTTTGCTTGCTGAGCTTCCCAAAGCTCACCCCTTTCTTCTTTCCATCACAGGTTTAAACTAAATGCACACTGACATCATTATCAGTATCGGCTTCGAAGTAAGCGCTTCGAGATCTCGTAGCTTATAGCGGTATATTTGTTTATACTGATTTAATTTTCAGACAGATACATTTCAGTGTATGTGTCATGATATGTATTAAATTAAGAAATGATTACAAAAGCTAATAAGAAGTTAGGCCGGGACCTTAGGTTCATAACTTTAAACTAAGCTAGGTAATTTGATACCTAGAAATAAATACAACTGTACTCTCATGACAAACATATATGGAAAGAAAAATTGAAAAATTTAGCCCAAAATTTTCATACTTCCGTAATAAATTACTTAAATAAGCAGTTTCGGGTCGTTACACAATGTGCCGAAGAGATCATATGCTGCTAATCAAGTATTAATATTTGTGAACAGCTATTATTCTAGTCAAGGGAGGGATTGTGGAGTTGGGACTGATTTCTTCTAAATTATGGTAAATTGGTCACTGAATTATGGTGGTAGTGTTGTGAAAAATGTTCCACTTAAATGAGGAACTGGAAGCTGCTCCTTCTTGGCTTCAAAGTTTTTTGCATGGGGATGCTTGGAGTGTTTCTTATCCAAGAAAGTTTTTGATGTAATTTAGCTATTTCTTATTAAATCCAATAAAAAAAATTTACTTAAAACATAATAGCAACAGAATTTGTTATATTTTATGTTTTAGGTCGACTTGGCGTAAAAAAAGACTATGTAAATGCATTTCGTAAATTATATATGCACAATAAATTAAATTTTATTTTAAAATATTTTATATTTACAGGTTTACAAAAAAATGTATACCAATAAAAAATATCGACAATTGAAAACAATTTTTACTTTGATGAAACTTTTAGATATTAATTCAAATGCAATTGCTAATTACAATCCATGGTCACAAACCTAATTCTTGAGTTTCAAAGTGGAAAGGCCTTGGATGCAGAGGATGAGAACCGAGATTGAGGGTAGAAATTTAAAAAAAAAAAACACACTGAGACACAAAATAAGTAAGAAATTAGGTTTATTTAGGTGTGGAAGATATTCATGGATCGATTCAAGTTTAAATAAGGTATTAAAAGATTAAAAGTGAGTTTAATCCGATCTATTTTTTTCAAGCCTAAGTTTTTGTCTAAATTTGATTTTAAATATAATGAATAAGTTCAAGTGTTATCAAATTCATTCAAATACTATTAATTTTTTAAAATAATAAAATAAAATCTAAAAACATAAAATACACATAATAATTAATAAGTATAACACAATAAATTCAAATAAAACTTTTACAAAAAGACAGTAAAAACATAAAAATTCAAATCTAAATTTAAATAAATAACACAAGTTCAAATTAAAATTGCACCGTTACTTAACATATTTTCAATTTTTCTTTTGAAATTTACAAAATACAATATAAAATACAATATCATATGTTAATCAAATATCTTATTACTAACTTATAAAAAGAATAATAAATTAATAGTGTTAAATTGATATGGATCAAAAGAAAGAAATTTATTTATTGATTACAAAAACATCTATAACTTAAAATTTATTTATTGTTCACAAAAAATCTATAACTTAAATGATTTTTAAAATAACCCAACCAATCTAAATCAAATTTGAGGTAGTTCAAAATTTAAATTAATTAGAATATGAGATTGTTTGAATTAAATTAATTTGAATTAAAAAATTTTGAATCCAAAAATATTAAAATTAAAAATAATTCGAATTCAAAATCACTTGAATTGAAGTTCATCAAAAAAAGATCATATTTCAATTCTAATTACACACCATACATGAAAGAGCTTGTGGGGTGTACTTTCTCGTACCCTAAATTGGACTTACGATTACATTGCCGAAATAAGAATTACTATTATATTAATATTTGTGATTGTTCCAGAAGAAATGCAACAAAAGATACGGTAAAGCTAGGACAATTATTGTATGAGGTCTACCCAATGCTAAATGCAGAGGCGCGTAGTAGATCGATATAAATATCATGAACTGACTCGCAATAAACCCAGTTGTTACTGATACCTTCTTTTCGATTCCTTTTTCTCCTTTTTTCCATAACCCGAGCTTGTAGAAGGAACAGATAAGAGGGACCTATGGATAATGTGGTCAGAAATCCATAACAGAGTCCGACCATAAGGACCGAATTGATTATCTTCATGCATCAAGATAATAGATTACTAGGTATAAAAGATTTTAAAATTATCATTAACCTCCCTTTTTTTTCTTTTATTTTCTTTTCTATTTTTGAATTATTATATAATGATTTTTGAATTTTCCATATACATATATAGAAATAGAAACAGATGGACTAGTAATTTATTCTAAGTCCTAATAAAAATTTTATTTTTATTTTTATCATAAAGTATGGATGGAAATTACAACATACATTTGTCTTTAACAAAGAAAGCAAAAAGAATATTGTTTAATTTATTATGACGTATATGTGATGTCATATATAACGTATTAATTTATCAGTTGATTTGATCTTGCGCTGTTGACAGACAGTTGTTAAGCAACTCAATGCCGCGTCGGTGGGGGAAACAAAACTAGACAACAGCTGGCCTGACAAATTTCCAACAATTCTATTAATTAAATTTTGAATAAAACGTATGAATTTCGTTTATAAGAAAGAAATAGCTATACTTTTAATTAATCTCTAGATATTTTTTTTTCTCTTTATAATTGAGGAGCGGGGACTATTTTTTTTGGTAATAATGAAGAGAATGATATTATTTTGAAGAATAATGCATTACATCAAAAAAAAATAAAAAAATAAAATTTTAATTAACCTTAATAATTACTTTAGGAATCCAAGATTACTTTTTACCATTTATAACATTTTTAATTTCGTTTTTAATATGCCTATTCGGCCCATGACTTTTGTTTTTTTTTGGGTTTGTCTCTTTTTTCTAAAAGAGAAATGAGTCCACCTTCTAGATCTAGACCTCCGACATTGATGACTGACTTCTTATTTCCGTCACTTTGTAATTTTAAGGATTTATATATGAAATATTGCTCACTCTGTTTCCTTTCCAAAGTACACGCTTGTCTTTCTCTCTCTCTCATTTTGTATTTTGCTCCCCAAATTCTGGCTTTGCCAATCTTTAAGGTATCATTCTTATCTCTTGAGTTCTTATTAGGATATATACTTCTCAGCTAATATATTGTTTTTCTTTAATATTTATACAGACAAAAACTTGCCCTAACAATTCATCAGAAGTTAGCTACAAGGTATTGCCTCTCTTTTTTTTCCCCCATTTTTTTTTTAAAGACTATGTTTTCTAGTGTTTCTTCATTTTAATTTATATTCGTTTTTCTTAAACTTACTCTTTTCTTGTTATTATTAATATTCATCTCAATTAGATTATTTGTACTCTTTCCATCTATATTTTGTTGTTCCCTGTTAATTCATGAAGATTAAGAAAAAGTGTTTAAGCTTCCGTGTATTTTATATTAGAAAATTTAAATTGCGTTATAAAATTGATATTTCATGATTCTTTTTAGTGTCAAAAAGTGAAAAAAAATAATGAGATCAGAAAGAAAGGAGTATTAGGCGTTGAATAAGAGACAAAATATATAATTTTGATACATTAAAAAAATAAATAGCAAGATTAGTGATATTTTATTTTGGTCCTCATTCTTTCAAAGTTCACTTATTTATCAACAAATATCCTATATTATCTGACCCAATTAAATAGGATTAAAATAATTAATAATTAAGTTCGGATAGAGTTTGTGTATTAATTTTATTGTTTATCATAGGTTTAGTGGGGACTTCTATAGTAAATTTATATATTTTAACTTTATCGTAAAGTCAGTAATTATTAAACTTTAGAGTAGAAACAATTAATTTAAATCATTGATTAAATTTTAAATGTAAAAATAATTTTATCCTAATAACCTATTCAACTAGTATTTCAGATTATCTCTATTACCAATTTAAATTATAACAGTCTACTGCCTATATAAATAAAAAAAATTTAATTAAATTTATTGCATGAGCAATCGAATACTCTTAAAACTTGGAAAGTTAATAGTAAAATTGATTATAATAATAGTAAAATGAATGAAAATAAATGTAAAAACAATAAAATAATTGTAAAAATATAATAACTAATCATAAAATTTATGACATTTATCATAAAGTTTATAAGATTTATCGTAAAATTTATGATATTTATCGTAAATTTATGACATTCATTGTAAGATTTATGATATTTATCATAAAATTTATTAGATTTATCATAAAATTTATGACATTCATCGTAAAATTGTAATTTTGATTATTTTATGAATGTAATTTAAAGATCTGGTTACTTTTTTAAAATGTAAAAATGTAATTTACATTATACTTCATTAAATTATTATTTATCTGTTGACTTTTTTTTGACAACCCTGTATGTTGACTTGTTAAATTATTATTTATATATATATATATATATATATATTTTTAATTTTAATTATCTATTCAATTTCTCATGAGATATTGAATATCTCATAACCTTACGATATGGTTGATATTTTACTACTTTATTATAGACAAACTCAGGTTTAGGTAGTAAACTTAGTGTAACTTACTGCCCCAATCCGATTATAAATAATTATTTTTAAATATTATTATATAAATTTTTATTTAGAAATTATTTATAATTAATATAATACTTAAATTAATTCATTAAGTGTTTTAATTATGATTTTTGACATTAATTTATTTTTACGAGTTAATTTAAATATATTAATTTAATTTTTTAATAATATAAATAAAATTAATTTTAAATTTAAATTTAAAAGTTAAATTTTAACTTAATAAATAGATATTTAACGAGTTCGAGTAGTTAACGAATATTTCTTATATTATATAGATATGTTCGAGTAGTAAAAATAAAAATATTCAAATAATTAATCAAATTTAAATATTATAATATAAAATCAAATTTGAGTTTAAATGCCTTAAAATTAACGGGTATTTATTCTATTGACATCCCTAAGTGATCCTCAAACTTTTAAACCCAATTTATTTTGGTCATTTTGTCAAGATTTTTGGTATTTGAGACGTTAAGTGTCTTCTGGAACCACGTGCTCAGACACATGGCGATAGATAACAACAATAAGATGTAATTTTCGTTAAAATTTTATTTTAAATGGATTAGGTGGCAAAAATGTTTTTGAACTTTTAGCAATGTTCTATTTTTGTTCATGGACTCTAAAAAATCACTTATTAGCCTCCAAAATTTTAAACCCAACCCATTTGCCATCATTACAAGTAGTTTTGGACATGTGGCATCACATTAAAAAATTTGTAATTTTAGTTAAAAATTAGACTTCGCTTAGTTCATTAAAACCGACTCTTAAAAAATAATTTTTGAAAAATATTTTAATTTTTTAGAAAACTAAAGATTTTTCGTTGGCCAAGTAAATTAAAAAATATTTTCTGTTTGTTTTTTTTTTTTGGTTGAGAATCTATCTTCTTTTTCCAAATGATATTAACAAAATTGTAAAATATTAAAAATTATTTATTATTTATTAATTTATTTAATATTAAAAAAATTATATTTTGAAAATAATATTTAATATTAAAATATTATATTATTAAACATTTAAAAGAAAACTATTTATAATTACTTATATTAATATTTTTAAAAATTTAAAGTAATACTAATATTTTAATACATATATATATAAAATATTAATAATAAATTATAAACCAAACTTTAAATTTCAGATCACTGGATTCTTAGGTCGATCGAAAGCCTCTATATCATATAAATTAATTACATTCAAACTCAACATAGAACCGGTGAGTTTAACCTATTTGCTTTATAAATTCAAACTAGCACTTGATCCATGGAAAGAAGCAAGTTGTTCAACAAAAGATTCTTCTAAACCTTGATTAGGAGATAAATTATTGTAAAATAGATTTTAGATGAGCATGGAAAGAGTTTAGTTTAAATATAGCTTTAAGAGCTTTTTTTTTTCCCTTCTAGTGCCATATGAGTGAGCAAAGACAACAATGCTTGATGAGGAACTAGGGTAGACTATAGGATTTGCTCGGACAAGATTGAAAGTTCGGTTGTCAAAAGAGTTGTTATTACAAGTCATCGCAACTTGAAAATGGAACTTAAAAAAGGACACAAAATTTTAAGTAATAATAACACTGAAAAATTTAGAGACAACTAATAATTTTATGATCAAATGTGAAAATTAAACTTTGAAAATTCTCAAAACAGAAAAATTCCTTTTACGATAAAATTTGCTTCAAGGATTTGGAAAACTTGATTTTAATCAAACCGAATTAATCTCATTCCTTAAATTGGTACAAGATTAAAGAGAAACATTTTGAAATTTCTTTTGTTTTTTGAGTTCTTGTTTCTTTTTTTTGGGTCAATTCTCAAAACTTGAATCTTCAAAATCTTCTCTTAAAAATTGTGAAATCTTATCAAATAACGTGGAGGAATGCCATGTTTATAGGTAAGAGAATTTTAAAAGAACTTAATCTCTTTGATTTTATTTTTAAATAATTTTAATAAGATTAGAAACAAAACTTGGTGACTCATGAGAGAAACTTTATTGGATACCATAAATCTTTGAAATTTAGTTGGCTAAAATTTGAATTTATTCCCTAATAATCTTAATTTAATTAAGAGATGAATTAAATGACTTATATTTGAATTTTGATAGACCACACTATAAGTTTTTGAATTTTGATTGGTCAAGCCAAATGTATTTAATTTATTTTATTTTATTTTAATTATAAAATTAATTATTTAATAATTAATTTTAGAATAATTATTAAATAGCGAAATTTTCAAACTCTATAAGTATGGTTAAGATGATGGTTTATGTACTTTAAAAATATTAAAAAATAAAAAATAAAATAGATTATACGTTATCATTCTAACACTGTTTGTAGAGTTTAAAATCTCCCTTAACAATGTATTAGATAATTATCCTTAATTTTACTATTAACTTAAATGATGTTATTATATGACAATAAATTATTTGTCACATGAAGATTTTTCAATTAATATTAATTGTAAGAAATTTCACCAAACATGTGACAATTCGTAATTTGATAAAATTCTTCTCCCTCTATATATGTCAATATTTATATAGAGAGGGATCCATATCAATATGAAATAAATTGTTTTACACAATTATAATTTTATCTAAAATTAATATTCTTACAAATCAATCGTTAGATTTGACAATTTATTCATATCCGTCATGCACGTAAATTTTCAAGTTGATTTGATATTTTTATTATTTCGATTGAAAATAATTTTTTTTTTCAATGTATACTACAGGTTGAAACTTTATTATTATCAAACTAACAATTAAAAATTTTCGATTAACTTGAAATTTAGGATTCATGATCTACGTGAATAGAGTATGAAATTTAATAGTCGGATCTGACATTTCTATCATTTCGATCAAGAATAAAATATTTTTCAATATATATTAACTGTTAAAATTTTATTATTATCAAACTAATAATTAGACATTTTTGATTAATTTGAAATTTTGCATGCATCATCTAAGTGAAGAGAGCATGAAATTCAATGGCCAATTAAAAAAAATATAAATCATATAAAAGGATAGAAAAGTGCGTAAAAATAAATTAGTTTTACACGGGTACTAGTGGATCCTTCATCTATATAAGAAAGGATCCATTTACACTTACTGTAAAACAAATTGTTTTATACACTTTTTTATAAATTCATGTAGTATTAATATTTTTATAAACTAATCGTTATATTTAACAACCTATTCGATCTATTATGCATGTATATTTATAAGTCAAATCCTATCATTTTAACCAAGAATAATATTTTTTTAAATATATATTAGCAATTAAAATTTTATTATTATAGAATAATAAGTTAGACATTTATTAACTTGCAATTTAGTGTGCATGATCTATGTGAATAAAATATAAAATTCAATGATCAGAATAAAAAATATATTGCATCAAAAGATATGAAAGTCACTAAATTAATTTTACACTAATCTAAACGAATCATTCTTTTATATGTAGTTTATATATGGTGTACTTACAGTATATAATTTTTATATATTATTGTATATATCATTAATAAGTAAACTAAAAATATATCAAGATTTTATAAACAAATTGAAAAAAAAACTTATTAATATTTATTTATAAGGACTTAATATATTTTCCGTTTTCATGTGTCAATCTCTGATATAGTAATAGTGTATAGAAATTATACACTATATATATATATATATATATATATTTATTTATTTACCACGATTGATTTTGTTTCCCTTTTCTTGCATCATGGCTGATTATTCTATAATTATTTTCAGAAAACTTACTAAATCCAATGGAAGCCTTATCTGTCGTCGGAGGTGCTCTTCTATCAACAACTTTTCAATGGTTGTTCTTTAAGTTGGATTCTAGCCAATTGTTAAATTTCGGAAAACAAAAGCAAATTTGTGTAGAGCTAAAGTACTGGAGGAGTTTTCTGTTGAAAATCAATGCGGTACTCGAAGATGCCGAAAATAAGCAAGTAACTGACCCCTTGGTGAAAATTTGGCTTGCCGAGGTTAGAGACTTGGCTTTTGATATGGAGGATATACTGGATGAATTTCCATTTGAAGTACCCAGCGGGAACTCCATTGCAAATCCTGAAGCTCGAACAGATACGGCATCTAATGTTATCCTTGCATGTTGTACCGTTGTAAGACGAAGTAGTTTGACGCCGGATCCTGCAGGGATAAGTAGAAAGATAAATGATATTACTGACAGATTACGAGGTATTTCAGCAGAGATTAATGCTCTAGGTTTGAATTTGACTAAGATAGCTGGAGACAGGTCCGACAAATTAGTAGAAAGAACGCCAACTACTTCTTTGGTTGAACCTGATCATATCTATGGCAGGGAAACTGAAAAGGAGGAAATTCTTCAATGCTTGCTAAGGGATGAAAATGGTCCTGGGGCGGTATGTGTAATTCCCATAGTGGGTATGGGAGGAATAGGTAAGACGACTTTGGCTCAACTTATTTACAATGATGAAAGAGTGAAAGATCGATTTCCCCTCAAAGCTTGGGTTTGTGTCTCTGAGCACCTTGATCTTCTCATTGTGACAAGAATGATTCTGGAGAAAGTTACGTCAAATTCTTATGAAACTAGTGATCTGGATTCACTTCAAGTAAGGCTGAGAGAGGAATTATTGGGAAAGAAGTTTCTACTTGTTCTGGACGATGTTTGGAGCGAGAGTTACCATCAATGGGATCTCCTACGGAAACCATTCACAGCAGGGGCACATGGAAGCAAAATAATCGTCACTGCTCGTCATTGCAGTGTGGCATCGATGATGGGAAATGTTCCAGCTTATCATCTACAAACGCTACCGTATGATGAGAGCTTGTCATTGTTTGCTCAACATGCGTTAGGAAAAAGAAATTTCAACGCACACCCGAATGTCAAAGAAATTGGAGAGAAAATTGTCAAACGATGCCAAGGATTGCCGTTGGCTGCAAAATCGCTCGGAGGACTTTTACGTGGTAAGCGAAATTGTTATGAATGGGATGACATATTATACAGCAAGCTCTGGGATTTACCAGAAGAGGGGAATGGTATTCTTCCAGCTCTAAGATTAAGCTATCATCATCTTCCATCTCATTTGAAACAATGCTTTGCTTATTGTGCTGTATTTCCTAAAGGCTTTGAATTTGACAAGGATGAGTTGGTTTTCTTGTGGATGGCGGAAGGGCTTGTACCACAGCAGCCGAAAGGAACATTGAAGCAAATGGAAGACTTAGGCCACGACTATTTCCTTGATTTGTTATCAAGAGCTTTCTTTCAACCGGCAAGTAACAAGGAATCGCGGTTTGTGATGCATGACCTGATAAACGATCTGGCTCAATTTGTTGCAGGAGACACATGCTATAATTTTACAGAAAAATTAAAGCATGATAGATCGCATGCAAGTTTTGAAAAGGTGCGCTACTTGTCTTTTACGAAGCACAATTATGACACCTTTCAAAGATTTGAACTGTCCTACAGGCTGACAAGTTTGAGAACTTTCCTATCGTTTTCTCCATTTTCTCAATCCTTTCGCAGCTTTTTGTCAAATGGTGTGTTACATGCTTTTCTGCCAAAATTGAAATACTTGAGGGCATTGTCCCTTTGTGATTATAACATCAAGAGGCTGCCACAATCTATAGAGAAGTTGAAGCATTTGCGATATCTCAATTTATCTCATTGTTTGATACAATGTATACCTGAATCTGTGGCTTCTCTTTTCTACTTGCAAGCATTGATATTACACAGGTGCAAGAAGCTTACCAAGTTGCCTGAAACAATAGAGAATCTGATTGATCTCCGCCATCTGGATATCACAGACACACCGGCTTTAAAAGAGATGCCATCAGGGATAGGTATGCTGAGAAGTCTTTTGACATTGCCGAAATTTGTTGTGGGGAAAGATGATGGATTGAGAATAAGAGAATTGAATAGTCTGTCACATCTTCGAGGTCAGCTAACAATTCTCCAGCTGCATAATGTGTTGGATATTCAGGATGCAAGACATGCCAATCTAAGTGAAAAGGAAGGTCTGGATGAATTAAAGCTAGAATGGAGTTGTGATTTTCACGACTCAAGAAATGAAACCAACGAGATGCAAGTTCTTAGCTGGTTAAAGCCTCATTACAACTTGAAAAAATTAACGACTAAATTCTACGGGGGTATGGAATTCCCCTCATGGATGGGTGATCCATTGTTTTCTAATTTAACACACTTTGAGCTTTATCATTGTCCAAGAATCACTTCCCTGCCCTCACTTGGGCAGTTGCTCTCATTGAAAATGTTGATCATAAAAGGCATGGTTGCAGTAAAAACGGTGGGTTTTGAGTTTTATGGGTATGATTCTTCGATTGACGCTTTTCCATCATTGGAAATGCTAAGATTTGAAGATATGTTTGTTTGGGAGGAATGGTCTTCTTCAGTTGGCTTTGAATTCCAAAGGACTCGGCAATTCCCCCGCCTTCGTGAGCTTCATGTTTATAATTGTCCCAGGTTGGTTGTCAAATTGCCAACCTATCTTCCTTCCCTTGTAAAGCTTGAGATTTGCAGATGCCCGCAGTTAACATGTTCATTGGTTAATCTTCCGTCTCTTAAAATATTGAATTTGGAAGCTTGTAATGAGGTGGTTCTTCGAAGCATGGTTCATCTCACATCTCTTAGGACGTTGAAAATTACCAACATTTCTCATCTGGCTTGTTTACCAAATGGGTTTAAACAAGACTTGATTGCACTCGAAGATGTGAAGATAGAAGAATGTAGTGAACTTAAATCCTTGTGGGAAGATGGAAGCAATACACAGAGCCTTGTTTACCTTAATCGTATTGTGATCAAGAAGTGCCCCCTGTTTGGGACATTGGGAGAGGAGGCTCAAGTTGTTCTATCACGCAATCTTGAAACTTTGGAGTTACTTGATTGTAACAACCTTAAAAGGCTACCTAATGAGTCATTTAACATGTCATGTCTAAGAATATTGAGAATCAAAGGGTGCAAAGCGCTAAAGTCATTGCATGGGATAATGGAAGTGGATGGTGGTACTGGAAGCAGTAGCAGCAACATGCGTCTTGAAAAGCTGGAGATAAGAAATTGTCACTCTCTCAAATCTTTTCCAAGAGGCAAATTGCCATCTACACTCAGGAAGTTGGTTATCAAAGATTGCGAGCTCCTTCACACTCTACCGGAAGGAATAATGTCTGATGGTGATGATGAAACCATGCATCTCCAAGAGGTAACCATTACAAATTGCCCTTCTCTCAAATCCTTCCCAAGGGGCAAGTTTCCTACCTCGCTTAAGACATTGGTTATTGAAGATTGTGAGTGCATTCAATCTCTGCCAGAGGGAATGATGCATGATGATAACAACATGTTGCATCTGGAGGAATTGAGAATGCAAGGGCTTTCATCCTTGTTCTTCTTTCCAAGTGGCCGATTACCGAAAACTCTCAAGAGTCTTATCATATTTGATTGCAGGAGGTTGGAGTCATTTCCAGACAGGATGTTGCAACATAGCAGGGCACTTGAAACCATTGAAATTTCCCACTGCACCAATCTAAAAACCTTACCTCTTGATTGCTTCAACAACCTAACTCATTTGAGTAGGTTGGTAATAAGCGGCTGCGATGGCTTAGAATCCTTTCCGGAAGTTCAGTTGTTCAATCCTAATCTCAAATTTGTGAGGATAAACAAATGTAAGAATCTCAAGTCCCTACCGGATAAGATGCACAGTTTCAAGTCTCTTAAAGAGCTAAAAGTAAAGGGCTGTCCAAGCATCTTGTCTGTTCCAGAAGGAGGTTTGCCCCCGAATCTATCACATCTTTTCATTGATTGTGAGAATTTGAAGCAAGCAATGTCGGAATGGGGCTTGGACAGGCTTAGCTCCCTCCGCTACTTATGGATCCATCGCATATGTCCGGCTGAGAATGTGCTTCCTGCTTCTTTGATTGAGCTTTACATCAGAAATGTAGCTGATCTGAAATCCTTACCAGAAGGGCTCTTAGAAAACCTATTATCTCTCCAAGTCTTGGATATTTCAGGCTGCCATCAGCTTCGAACATTGCCAAAAGAAGGCCTGCCTCCCTCTCTCGGATCACTAAGGATTGAGGGCTGTCCTCTTTTACAACATTGGTGTTTGGAGAATGATGATTACAGGCGTTTCTTAGCCCACATTCCTTGCCTTTGGATGGGTTAGGCAATTCTAGCTATAATTCTTTTATAGTTTAGAAAAAATTAATTTATCCTCTTATTATATATAATTGGCTAAGAAAAACATCGAATTCTTGAAAATTACCCAGATTATGAATAAAATAAAGAGAGATTCAAAAGTCTCAACTTTGACCTAAAATCAATTACCCGTTTCAGAGCAAAACATAGCATTTCTCATAAATATTCAAAACATCATAGCAGTTTACTTACAAAGTAATGACAAAGATGAACTCGATATCAAGAGTGAATTTCCAAGCATTTGGGGCAACCAAAGCAACCATTGCACATTGAATGGTCCCAAAGAGGCAATAAGACACTAACATTAACTCTGAGGGACACCCCTTTAGAACCGCTGCCTTCAAATTTAGTACAAGAGGACATCAGTTCAACTCTCAATCTCTCATAAAGATTAAAGTACATACAGATACTGGATTAAAAAGTAGCATATTAATTTCCTGAGTGGTCTACGAAATTCTTCACAGCAACCACCTGTAGTTCAATCTTGACAATTACCACCCATAAACTTAAAAAGTATGCTTGATAAGGTGGAAAAGTGAAAGGATAAAAAAAAGTATGTGAAAAAATGGAAAGAAAATAATTTTTGTTAGTGCTTAGCAAAAAGGAAAAATATAAGAAAAGAAAATACGATAGATTGTTATTTTCTTTCCTTACTAACAAAACCAAATCATTCCAAATTGGAAAGATTAGTGGAAAAAAATGAGAGTGATGTGAATCATACCTGTATATTTACAAAATTATCTTTTATTTTTAAAATTTTATTTTATTATCTTAATTGAGTAATAATGTAATGGTAAATTAATATAATTTCATTTTCTTTTCTTCCATTTTTCAACTCTACGAAGCAATGGAAGGAAAGAAACTTATATTTTCTTTCACATTTTTCATCATTCCTACCAAGCACACCTAAGGAAAAAAATTATTGTTTTCCATCTCTTAGTTTTTTTCTCTTCCTCCAATTTTCCATCTTTCCATTCTTCTTTCCACCCTACCTAGCAAAGCCAAAAAGTTTGGAGCAAAACATCATTTAAATATATATATATATATATATATATATATATATATATATATATAGTTCAATTCAAAACAACTTAATCTATCATGCCTTTAGCAAAAATTGTTAACATTGCTCAAAACCTAATTTCTTTAATATTAAATAGAGACAATAGATCCTAATTCCTTTAGAAAAAATATATATTCATATGCAATAATATGGATAGTAAAATTAAATTTGGGTGTTTTCAGTTCATAAAGAAATACATTTTATTAAAAAAATTGTCCTAAATATATTCATTTTATACTTAATTTGACTATATGAGTAGCATAACTTTAGTGATTAGAAAATAGAGAATTTGCATACATATTATGAATTAATTGTTGATACAAAAAGTACAGAAAGCATATGCCCAAGAGATAGGAATGCTCAGAAAAATGCACAGGAAATTCACTCTTTCATGGAGAGGTATGATTTTTCACCGAATTGTCCATTTTGGACAAAGCAATATAAAGCAATAAAAAAAGACAATAGGCAAATAGTGTAAAAAAGGTTGCTAATTACGTGGCTCAAGGAGGAGCCAAGAATTGGTCAATAAAAATATGAGACAGTTATTTCTAGGTAACTATGGTCAAGAAGCAAATATATGTTCATAGCAATTTTCCTTGTATCATATAACACCAAATCACAAAGTACAACTTAAATGTCCTGGCAAGAACATTGTGAAGCAGCAGCAGACCATATTTCCGAGGCATGAAAGGCACCAAAGGAATATGGTCACAATTGATTAATGACTAATTATAACCATTCAGACACTTAGTGCCATCACACTAACAGGTTAGAAAAATATGCTTTTTATGCTGCAGAGAAATCACTACTCTATTGCATGTTTATCCGAAACAAAATAATCATACATTGTGTCTTCAAAATTTTCGTATATTCCTATTTGTTTGAGGAAAATAATAAGAAGCCAGAGGATAACTTCTCAAGAAAAATGAAATAAAAGTCAGCTAATAATACATTTTCAATAGGCATAACATAAAATATCAGCCTGTGAACCAACTGCAAAATCATCTTTTCTATTAGATATCAATAAAGCAGTAATTTTATAAATAATCCTTGTGTGTGTGTGTGTGTGTATATATATATATATATATATATATATATATATATATATATATATTTGCAAAGGCCAAATATATTCCATTGATATGAAGAATGACATCATAACCATGTAGATCAAATCTAACGAACTCCACAACAATTCGAAGAACCCCCTAATTACAACTTAAGAACAATCTAGCAATGCAAAGTTATCTAAAACAGGAACAAAAATATAGCAGCTTAGACACTAAGGAATATCCACAAACATCTTATGGGCATGGTACACACAGAAAATCACCTCGTACAAATCTGATCTGGGACACAGAACATTTTGCATGGTTCAATCTGCAATCATGCTAATAACCATGTGGATCTGCCGATGGTGGATCTATATTGTATTGAATCTGATTTCAAGAAAGGAAACTAATTGATTCATCTAGTTTCTTAAGCAAGTCCTACAACTCTCTAATAAAGCACACAGCAGTTTGCACTATCATTTCGTACTTTATAAATTGGTAATGCTATTCTCCAGGCAAGGATTATTACCTGCCATGAATCATAGGCTGCATTAAGAATGAACAATGAAGTTTGGATGTGGCTAATTATTTTGAGGAAAGAAAACTGAAGGAGGTTTCAATCGAGTATTGAGTAGAGCAAGAGAGTATGTATCAAGTTCACATGATGTTCCTTCTTAATCACTCAAATTATATGGGTCAGAAAGAAATCAAGAAAATAGGTATGCTGAAGTTCGATCAAGATGGTTGGTGCATATTTGCTATTGGGCATAACATAAAATATCAGCTTCTCAACCAACTGCAAAATCATCTTTTCTATTAGATATTAATAAAACATTAATTCTTTAAATAGTCCTGGTTTTTGAAAGGCCAAATATATTCTATTGATATGAAAAATTACATCATAACCATGGAGATCAAATCTAATGTACTCAACAACAATTTGGAGAACCCACTAATTAATTACGACTATCAAGCAGAAGTATAGCCCCAATAAGCAATCAGCTTGTATCATCGATATTCTAAATGCTTAGAGGTATCATTATGGCGTTGGAATTCATATCCTAAACACAGGCTAGGATACCATATACATACATTTATCATGCCCAGGACATCACCACATTGTTAAGTTTGGGTATATAACATTTCTTTTTAGTTGATGTATGCCTCGCAACAGTGAAGATAGTCATACGCTCCCACTAGACATAAATTTTGCTGAGAGATGACTTGAGTATGATTTATTCAAGTGAAGATAGTCATGCGCTCTCACATTAATTTTTTAATGCCGGAATAAGTCATATATTATTTTAAAGATGAGCAAGCATGGCTTATTCCCACATTAACTTTTTAATTCTATATTTTATGTCCTGTAACTCCACCTATGTTGAACATAATCGATCCCAAGCTTGGATAAAGGAGGAGGATTGGTAGTAGGTTTAGACAATTGACGACTTAAAACTTGTCCAATTTTTATGAGATGAACCATTATATGAAATCGTTGAGGCGTACCCTACTCAGTGATGCATTGTATCAGAGCTCGAGTATAGTGAAAAATGTACAAGGATTGCTAGGTGGTCGCTCGGAAGCGACACGTCGCATCGACGCTGGATGTGGTGCCCAATAGACAAAAGTTCTCACACCATAATGGACGAGGGTGGGTAAAGAAGCTAGTCCATAATCATAAGCTTATGTTTGGATTGTGGAATATAAATACGCTTAATGGTGAGTTAGTGGAGATTTGTGAGATTATGTGTAAAAAGATGGTTAGTATCTTGTGTCTTTAAGAGACCAAATGAGTTAGGGAGAAAGCTAGAGAGATAGCACTTTGGCAGTGTAAGCTTTGGCATACAGGGAATGATAGAAACCGAAATAGCATTGGTATCATCATAGATAAAGAATATCAAAAGAATGTTGTGCAAGTTAAGAGACAATGAGATAGAATTATTTTGGTTAAAATAGTTTTAGGAGGGGACGTTTTGAATGCTATTAATGTATATGCACCACAGATGAGACTTGATAATGTTAGTAAATGATAATTTTGGAAGGATTTAGATAAAATAATACAATAAGTGCTTATAAGAGAGAACTTTTGTATTGTTGACAACCTTAATGGCCATGTAGCTGCTAGTGGGAAAGGCTTTGAGAGCGTACATGGTAGTTTTAGTTTAGGTGTAAGAAATGAAGGTGGAGATGTTATCTTAGATTTTAATTTATTTTTTGACATAACCCTAGTGAATACACTATTTAGGAAGAGAAAACCTCACCTTATAACGTTTAAGAGTGGATCGAATGCAAGTCAGATAAACTTCCTTTTGACTAGGAGGAGGGGTAGCGCAGTTATCTAGACTGCAAAGTTATCCCAGGTGAGAGTGTTTCTACGCAACATAGACTACTAGTATTAGACCTAAAAATATATAAATGACATCGTAAGATCCAAGAAGAAAGAGCTACAAGAATTAGATGGGGGAAGTTAAAAGGAGATTATTGTGAAGTATGTAGAAACAGTTAGACCCAGAAAGAATATCGAACAACAGAGTAGAACCCAAATACAATGTGGAACAAGATGGTAAAACACATTCGGGAGGTGGGTAAGGAAATACTAAGAGTATTAAATGGAAAAGAATTGATTAGAAAGGATACAACATGGTGGACTGAATCAGTTAAGGAAGTTATAAAGACTAAAAGAGATTGTTACAAAGCTTTGAAGACATATAACACCGAAAAGAGCTTTACAAAATACAAGTTAGCTAGGAAGGGAGAAAAGAGGGTGGTGGCAGAAACTAAGGCAAAGGTTGTGAAAGAGATTTATAACTAGTTGGACACAAAGGAAAGAGAGAAAGAAATATATAGATTGGCGTGAGCAAGAAAAAGAGGAGTCGGGACTTAGGAGTGGTGAAATGTATAAAGGACGAGCACCAAAGAACTCTAGTAAAGGACAACGATATTAAAAAAAGGTGGCGTGATTATTTCAATAAGCTATTCAATGACAGATAAAGTTAAATTGTGGGCAATATCTCTATGCCTCCTGAGGATTTGAATCGTTACTTCATACGCAGAATCAAAGAGATAGAGGTAAGATAGGCATTAAAGAGGATGAAGACAGGGAAAACTGTTGAGCCTGATGACATTCCAATTGAAGTTTAGAAATGTCTTAGAGAGGTCGGAGTTGGTTGACAAATCTTTTTAATAAGATTTAGTGCATTAACAAGATACTTGAGAAATGGAGAAAGAGTACGTTGGTACCTCTCTGTAAGAACAATAAAGACATTAAAAGTTGTTGCAATTATCCAAGCATAAAACTAAAGAGTCACGCGATGAGATTATGGGAAAGAGTGATAGAACGAAGATTAAAGAAGACTGTATATATATTGGAGAATCAATTTGGTTTTATGTCTGGTCGGTCAACTATGGAAGCGATACACTTGCTTAGACAACTTGTGGAGCATTCTCGAGTACAAAGGAAAAATGTTCATATGGTCTTTATAGATTTGAAGAAAGCATATGATAAAGTGTCTAAGGAGGTGTTATAGTGGTCTTTAATGAAGAAAAGAGTCCCAGTGAAATATATTTAAATAAATAAGAACATGTATGGAGATGAAAGAGCACATGTGAGGACGTGTGGAGGGCAAATAAGTGAATTTCCTATCACAGTAGGGATATAACAAGGATCGACATTAAGTTCATTTTTGTTTAATATAGTAATGGACGGGCTGACAAAATTCATCTAGGATTTACCTTGGTGTATGATGTTTGCAGATGATACTGTCTTATGTGTTGAAACTAGAGTGAAAGTTAATACTAAGTTAGAACTGTGGAGACAAACATTAGAGTCAAGAGAATTCATATTAAGCAGAGCAAAGATTGAATACATGAACTGTAAATTTAGTCTAAATAGAGGGGAAGATGGAAACATAGTTATGCTAGATGGGGTGGTGATCCCTAAACAGGATAATTTTAGATATTAGAGGTCGATCGTTCAGATGGATAGAGAGATTGATGGTGATGTGAACCATAGGATACAGGCTGGTTGGAGCAATTGGAGAAGCGCTACAAGTGTGTTGTGTGACAAAGGAATTCCCATAGGGTTGAAAGGTAAGTTTTACAAGATAGTTGTTAGATCTACATTACTCCATGGTAATGAATGTTGGGCAATTAAATGAGTGCATATATAAAAGATGAGGGTAGCAGAAATGCGAATGCTGCGATGGATGTGTAGATATACGAGAAAATATAGAATAAGAAATGAAGATATTCACAAAAAAGTTGGAGTGACACCTATCAAAGATGAGATGAGTGAAAGCCGCTTACGTTGGATTGGACACATATGACATAGACCTGTGGATGCTCTAGTTAGAAGAGTGGAGGTTATGAATGATGTAAAAAGGGTCAAGACTAGGGGAAAACCAAAAAAGATGGAAGGAAGTAATCCGAAAGAATATGACGAAATGAAAGTTGAAAGAACATATTGCATTATATAGGAATGAATAGAGGAGGAGAATTCATACTGACGAATTAGTATGAATTTATATATTGGTTCATATAGCCTATCTCAGTATTGGGATAAAGACTCTGATGATGATGATGATACTGATATTTAATGTCCTGTATTATATATATCCTTATCACTTATAATACATTCAAACATTTTGGATTTCAATCCAAAATGAGATATTTCTTCAACTTTAAGCTTCTAAAACTTGGGTTTTGGATTAAAAAACGTTTGCTTTAGTGACAAATTGAAATAAGAATTGAATAATAATTAGTTCTTTTTCTTTCAAGGCTGCAACAAAGAGAGAGAAAAGAAAACTAAGATTAAAATTTTCTTTCACTTAGAAAAGGATAGAGCGCACTAGTAAAAAATAGTAAAAAAAAACTTTGGTTCACCAATTTCAATAGGAAGAACTTCTTGTAGCTTAGTCAACCTCAAATTACTAAACCAAAGACAAAAAGTCAAATAAATGACATCAAATCAAAGTTAAAAAAAAAAAAAGCCCAACAAAACTACCATTTATTCCATAATCTTAGGTTCTAGCTATGGACCTGAAGAACATGTAATGTTTAATTAAAACTAAGAGAGCATAACAGAACATATAGTATTTTAAGACATTTGAGCCTTCCGATTGAAGATAATGTTATTATGAAGATCACTATCGAATGCAATAACTTTGAATTTATTCAAGGAAAAAGGAAATTAATTCATGGAAATACAATACTTATAATTTAAAGATAAGTAAAAGATTAAGCATACAATCGTGTATGATTGATTAAATTTGTCACCGCCACAGAAAATGGTCCTATGATCAACACGATTGTCTATTTATGACATTATTATCCTTCCTACTCTTACAGATTGAAGTATTGATTGACAAAGAAATATTGCATTAAACTTTTCAATATCTCTCATTAACTTGATGATATTTTATTTTTGAGGCAAGCTTAATGATATTTTTAGACATTACCGTATTCCTATTTAGTATTAGAATTTATCATTAGTACATCAAATGAACTCTTATTCTGACTCATATAAGAAAAACCAATGTCTCCATAAAGCAAAAAATAAAATAAAAAAAGGCTTTCTCAAAGAATAGATAAAGGTATAATCAAACAACATCATACAAATACAGCTTTTCTTTTCAAATTATTAACCTGACTATATAAATGGGCATATATTAAGATATAATTGGTAATTAAAAAAAAATATTGATTGCTTTGATCCATGTATTCTAGAGCTAATATGATTTGGAGCGTTAAAGTCCTTGGTGTATACTCAAGGGACAAAATTCCTACTTCAAATTATAAAGAACCTCACATTTAATTCTGCAACTATGGAATTGTAGCCCATTATCAAGCTTTGAAGCACAAACCACTCTGTAGGAAAAATACTAAGACAAACTCACACTTTGTAGCGAAGATATGGAATTAAGACCAAATTGTATCTTAAAAGGAGTTTAAAGTAAAATGTTTATGTATGAATTCAGTAGAAAAGTGCTTAAAGATTAGACAAAAGAATTATTAAAAAAACTCGAAGGATAAAATTGTTAAAAGGAGAATTTGAGAATAATTTTTTCATATATTTTTTCTTACAAGGTACACATATATATATACACAAACAATGAATTAGAAAAAACTACAGGTTCAAAGCTAACTTTGGCAAGTAAATAAAAATCCCATAACAAATGGGATTTATACAACTATGGTATAAATCAACTCCTAAAATCTCTAAACTAAATCAGTGTACAACTCACGCCAACACTCCCCTTCAATTTGGTGTAAAGATGTCTTTAATGCCCAACTTGTCAAGTAAGCTATGGAAGGTTTTGCTAGAGACTGCCTTTGTAAGTATATCAGCGAGTTGATCCTCTGATCTGACAAATGGAAAATGAATCACTTTTTCTTCAAGATTTTGTTTAATGAAGTGTCGATCTACCTCGATATGTTTAGTGCGGTCATGCTGAATTGGGTTATGGGATATTTCAATGGCAGCCTTATTATCACAATACAGGTTTATTTTTTATTTGGGAGCAAAACCAATCTCTGGCAGTAACCTTCTAAGCCACAGGAGTTCACATAGACCCTTGACAAAGCAACTACCTTTTATTTCTAACTCCTCCATGTAACTAAGTTGCCTCCAATAAAGGTGAAGTATCCAGACGTAGATTTTCTATCAGATATACTTCCTGCCCAATTAGCATCCGTGTAACCCTCAACATCTAAATGACTGTTCTTAAAAAACATAAGCCATCTTCCAGGAGCTTTTTTTTAAATAACGAAGTATTCGAACCACAGCATCCATATGGTCTTCACTAGGACAATGCATGAATTAACTAACTATACTGACAGCATAGGAAATGTCTGGACGAGTATGAGATAGGTACATTAGCATACCCACTAGTCATTAATACCTCTCTTTATTGGTTGGTATTTGATCTGAAAATTCCCCAAGGTTATGATTCTGAACCATTGGAGTGTCAGCTGGCTTGCAGTCGAGTATCCTTACTTCAGTTAGTAGGTCTAGTATATACTTTCTTTGTGAAAGAAATATGCCTCGCTTTGATCTAGCCACTTCAATTCCTAAGAAATACTTGAGTCCTCCCAAGTTTTTCATCTCAAACTCGGCAGCTAATTGTTTTTGCAGTTTACCAATTTCTTCTACATCATCTCCTGTAATGATCATGTCATCCACATAAATTATCAATGCAGTTACCTTCCCTTATCACCGTTTTAAGAAAAGAGTATGATTTGAGTTGCTTTGTTGAAAACCATACTTTCTCATAGCCATACTAAATCGACCAAACCAAGTGTGTGGTGATTATTTCAGTCCATATAAAGCCCTTTGTAATTTGCACACAATTCTAGTGGTGGGAGATGAGATATAACCTGGTGGGATGTCGATATAAATTTCTTCCTCAAGATCTCCATGAAGAAAAGCATTCTTTATGTCGAATTGATGTAGTGGCCAATCTAAATTTGCTGCTAAAGATAACAAAACTCTGACATTATTTAATTTCGCCACTGGAGAGAATGTCTCATGATAATCTACTCCATATGTCTGTGTATAGCCCTGGGCTACTAGTCTCACCTTGTATCGTTCAATAGACTCATTCGCCTTATGCTTAATACAGAAAATCCATCTACATCCAACTGTCTTCTTCCCCTCTGACAGTGAAACAAGATTCCAAGTTTTGTTCTTTTCTAGTGCTTCCATCTCTTCCTTAATTGCTTGACGCCATTTGGGATCACTTAAGGCTTCATGATTTCCATGACAAGACGACAACTTATGAGTGAAGTCTCTGAGAGTTTTAGTCAATCTTTGAGTGGTTGCATGATTAGAGATAGGATATTTCGATTGTTTTCCTTCAATGTCAGGTGAGTATCGAGCTGGAGGCTTACCCTATTGTGTTTGAAAGGTAAGTGATAACCAACAGGAGTATCCAAAACATGGCTAGAAGATGGAACAAGGGAAGTTACCTCATGAATATTCTCAGGAGAAAGATCATCATTGTCTGGTACATGGAATAGAGGGGTTTCCTTACTGGTTATGCAATATTCAAGATCTTCTTTTCAATTGTTGTAACAACATCTTCTACTGTAGTAGTGTTCTTTGGCACGGTTGTAACAACATCTGACATCGTTGTTGCACTAGATGTTACAATGTCCACTTCTGTTGGTGTTACTGCACTTGGACAATCAATATTCACAATTGGGCACTCCCACCACTTCTTCTCTTCATCCCATGTCTCCCCCTGAAGAGGAGAGATTGATAATGATGACGAGTAAAAATTCTCAAATCTTAAGAATGTGACATCCATTGTGATATAGGTACATTTGTGGTAGGGTTATAGCAACGGTAGGCCTTCTTGTTTGTACCATACCCTAGAAAAATACAACGAATAACACAAGGATCGAGTTTGATTCGTTGATTTTTATGTAGATGAACAAATGCAACACGCCCAAATATGCGTAGGGGGATAAGAAGTATAGATGGTAATGTAACATGCTCTAACAAAACCTGCAATGGAGTTTTGAACGCCAAGACTTTAGAAGGCATGCGATTTAGCAAGTAGACTGCAGTCACAACAGCATTATCCCAATAGTGGTGGGGTACTTTTGCTCCAATTAACAATGAATGGGCAGTTTCCAGAATATGTCGATTTTTTCGTTCGACCACACCATTTTGTTGCGGAGTTTGACTATAGGAGGATTCGTGGAGGAGACCATGTTTGTCAAAATATTTGGCGAAATCTTGACTTGCATATTCTCCCCCATTATCAGATCGAAAATCTTGATTTTAGCTGAGAATTGATTTTGAATCATAGCATGAAATGCACGAAACATATCAAATACCTCGTTTTTGCATTTCAATAAATATAACCACGTCATTCAGGTACAGTCATCTACAAAGGTCACAAACCAACGTACACCAAAGACAGTTGTGATAGGAGAAGGTCCCCAAACATCTGAATGAATTAAAGAAAAAGGAATATCACATTTATTCAGACTAATGGGAAACGATACACGATGACTCTTGGCTAAAATGCAAGTCTCACATTTGAAATTTGAATAATTCGGGTTAGAAAACAACTGTGGAAATAAATGCCTCATATAACTAAATGAC
The DNA here is from genome assembly GCA_033439115.1 of Firmiana major. NCBI lineage: Eukaryota > Viridiplantae > Streptophyta > Magnoliopsida > Malvales > Malvaceae > Firmiana > Firmiana major. The sequence continues at coordinate 12,100,821 of CM065898.1, read as the reverse complement.
GGGTGTCCCAAGCGATAGTGTCATAACCAAATCTATTTTTCCTTTGAACTAGATAAATGGTTCACATTATTGACTCTGCCAGAACTGAAATCATCCATGTAGTATAACCCCCTCTCTTAGTACCACACCCAATGATCTCCTTCGTGAGAATATCCTGAAAAAGGCAAAAGTTTGGATACATTAGTACTACACAATTTAGTTCTTCGGTGGCTTTTCCCACAGACAATAGTCTATTTGAAAAAGATGGTACTAAAATAGTATTAGACAAAGATATTGAGGGTGATAAGTACACTGTGCCAGCCCCTGTAACTGGATACATGACCCCATTAGCATTTGAGATACTAGTTCGCCTTGGTTCTATATGTTTGACAAGGTCATCTAGGCAAAATGTCATATGATCCGTTGCACCGGAGTCCACTATCCATCTGCCTTTTTATGTTCATTAAAAACAAGTAAAGCACTGCTGTTTAAAAGGAGAATTTGGGAATAATTTTTTCATATATTTCTTCTTACAAGGTACACACATATATATACACAAACAATGAATTAGAAAAAATTACAGGTACAGAGCTAACTTTGGCAAGTAAATAAAAATCTTATAACAAATGGGATTTATATAGCTAGGGTATAAATCAACTCCTAAAATCTCTCAACTAAATCAATGTACAGCTCACGCCAACAAAAATTTATAAAAATTAAAAGGAAATTAATTTGTATTGTTAAAGAGGAAAAATTCACATATATATGAATTATAATTAAAATTTATAATATAAATCCTAAAGTTGGCTATTTGATGAAGAAGAATATTTGATGCGGGCGATAATCAAAGAACAGCAGGAGGAAGATTGCAAGAGACGTTCAAGCAAAGTTCACTAAGTACCAAGATGGCATAAAGACTATTTGACTGTGTTAAGAGCAAGGATCTAGTGGCTTTAACGTCAGGCTAAAGGAGTGGAGTTTTCATGGGAATAGAGCGTTAAGCTGTTAATGACAGCTTGTATTAGTATGATAGCTATTGAATTAGTTAGTTAGTTAGTTGTACGAGTCATATGTTTCAGTTAGACAGAGTTAGTTATTCAGTTGCCAATGTAACTGACATCACACAAGTCAGCCATTGATTGTTTGTTGTACCCTTTAAATAGGGAAGCAGTTGAGAATAAAGTTAGAAGTTTACACATCAAATTTTCTTTTTCTTTCTTACTTAGCTGGAGTTGTTGACCATCCTTGAATTGCTCACAATCATTTTTTTGCAAATGCTATCATTTTGGTGCTTTCATTGAGAGGCTTTGTCACGACCCAAATTACCTAAAATCACTACAAATTTTTCACTTTTTCTTTCATTTCCTTACCCGTCGTGAACAGTTACACTACTAACAGTTGGGCTATGATTCGGTGTTAGTCACCCCTCACCTATTTACCATTTCATTTCCATAATCACATTCACATATCAGAGTTTACTATCTGTTGACTTTGACTAAATACATACACATTGATATTTATATAACCTTACATCCCCGACATCATATCCATTTACAGTACTGTGCAATTACATATTTAGATACAAAATTATACGAATGTGTATACCTGGTCTTGATAGGATGCAGCGGATAACTGAAACGCAAGACTAGTGTCGCTCTCTTCTACTGAATGTACCCTGTGGGGTGAAAAATGAAAGGGTGAGCGAAACGTGCTCAGTAAGGCAATAATGTAAGCAGGTAGATAACTATACTATCTACGTGCTGATAATGTCATGATATAAAATCGTTTATATTTGGAGCATGAGGTATGACTAAAATGATGCCACATGTATGTATATATCATATAAGAGAAATCATGAAATCGATAAATAAAACAAACATGGAAAAATCATCATGTATGTCATCTCATGCTCGTCACATTAAAACTTATTTGTTGTATCATAAAACAACCTCATTAAGGTCAAACCCATCTCTTGGGAATACCTTGATTCATTAAATCACATCTCATTTAAAAACATAAATCGAGATATTACCCCTCCTTCGGGTTTGTCCTAGTCTATTCAGACCGTATGATATCATGTGAGGCATGTAGGTTACTGTATGAAAATCGAGGACTATGGCCATAATTTATCCTTGTGATCCCAGGCTACACGGATCCCGGTGTGCGGGGCATCACAACTGCAACGGGAGGTGGGGTCAAATCCTACCCGTCATAATATTAAGTAACATCATCGAGTCATCATGACTGCACGGTACAGCGTACTCCGTGTGACATACACGATACATCTTACTCCGTGGACCCATATCATAGTCTGGGGGTACCTGCCGTAGGTCTTATCCACCCCAATACTATGTCGATAACCAACCCATGTCTCAAAGTATACGTGCGAGCATCTCAACTCTCTGCGACACACAATCTACAAGAGGCTTCCGCACGACTATATGCATGTCAACTCACGTCTAGTGCGAGCGAAGCTCCAGCACCACGCTATGCATATCATGATATCTAAAATCTCGTGCGAGCGAAGCTCCAGCACGGTTTTGTGCACACACAAATTTCTCGTACGAGTAATGCTCCAGTACGACTTTTCATGAGTAATAAATTAGTAAACTTGAGTGCGAGTAAGACTCTAGCACTCTTTTTATTCATGTAAATACAATAGGTGGCTCAATCTTGATAAAACATCTTTTAAAATCGTAACCGGTACAAACCGGTACCCTTTCGTGTAATTCATGAAATCAACAGCCAACCTATGTGCATATTTGCTTAAATCAAAGCAATACATTCATATAAAACATTAAAAACATGAAATCATGCAATTTATCTGTCTTACTACCCTTTTTGTAAATTTTACTTCCAGGGGTAATATCATCTTTTTCTTTATTCACTCGTACCTCGATTTTTGTAAAAATTATTATTTCATTTCTAGATACTTTAAGAAATTCTAGGCCCTGTAAATCTCCTCAAAAATACGTATAGAAATCTCTATGCACCTATAAAATTCCCTTACCTCGATTCACGCGTAAACTTATCTCGTCTCGATAATATCCGATCTCTCAGTCCAACTGCGCGTCAACCAAGTCTACGAAACTGCATATAACCACATATTTTGGGTTAATTCACTTATCTTTATCAGTATATCGCATTTACTGATCGAATCTAACATACTGGGCCCGTTTTAGTTTATTGGCCCCAATTACATCTTAATGGGCCTCGAGCCCGTTTTCAGCCCGTTTATACTTATTAAATCCATTCTTCGGGTTTACTGGGCTCATTCAGCTTACCAATAATCATCGGGCTTCGTTCCAAACTCATTGGATAGCCCGTATACTATTTATGGTAATTACGTTGCAATTCCGATTAATATTCCTTTTTATACAGAGTTAATCCATAAATTCTGTAAAATAATCGAAACTCTGTATTAAAGGACTCTAATTGTCAAAATTAAAATGTACTTACCCAATATGATGCGGGGTACAAAAATCGGAGCTCAATTGACTCTCGTTCGGGCTCTGTCGTAAAACTGCACAATTATATATTTAATTTTGGGTTAATTTCTGATTAAATATAATTTAAATAAATTTTTTGAAAATCAAATCGATCAATTTTGACCTCGTATTGACTTACCCGAAGTCCGGTGTATCCCCGAAAATCTTTCCCTTTTCTTTTTTTCTCTTTTTATCCATTTTTCCTCTCTTTATTGGCTGAACCGGTTTGGTCCGGTTCAACCCAGTTCAGACCGGTCCGGTTCAGTCCAGTTCACTCCGGTTCGGCCGGTTCAGGGCCTCGTCGGCCGGTTCTTCACCGGCTTCCACCACCAGTGGCTCCGCTCGGCCGTCCGATGCACGGATCTGGGGTTGGTTTCGTTCAAGGCCATCGAAAAGTGGTTGGTCCGGTCTGTTCTCTCCACTGTCGGTACCCATTTCCTCTTTCCGCCGTTTTTGGCGCCGTCCGTCGATTTCGGCGGTAGTGGCCACCACCAATAAGCTCATCTTGGCCTCGGGGACGTTCGACGGCGGTCGGGTTGTCCAGATCGACGCCGTTGGCCGTCGTTTCCTTTTCTCTTTTCGATTTTTGTTTTTCTGGGTTCCTTTCACTGTTCGCCGCCGTTCTCCTCAGCTGTCGGTGCCGACGGGCTCGACTGCCTCGCCTGGTCAGCTTTTCGGTGCTGTCCAGTGGTGAGGCCGACGGAGACGGGGCTGATTCCTCGGGTTTCGGCTTCGTTTTTCGTTTCTTTCTTCTCTCTCCCCGACCAATTTCTGATTCTTTTTTTAATTAATCAATTAATTTATTATTTATTTTTATTATTATTATATTCAATATTTTATTATTATTTGGCAAAAATATCTAAAAATATTTATATTTTATTCATTTAACCCATAAATAAATTTATCGGTATTATTTCGACTTTTCGGTATATTTTTTGATTATTTTCGGGATTATGTTTCGAAGTAAAAATCTCGATTAATTTCGATTAATTCTCATAAATTCATATCTTGATCAATTTAACTCGAAATTTAATTATTTCTTCGTTATTGATCAAGATTTCTCAATCTCATATTTTTAATTAAATTTTCTTATCGAAATTATATCGGCTTTCGATCTTTTGACCGTTTTGCCCTTGCTCGTGTTCGAGAATTCCATTTCAATCATTTTGCATTTTTAATTTCGTGTTTTGAATCCTTATCTCCAGTCCGAATCCTGTTCGTTTAATTTAGGACCATTTCAATCCTTCCTTTCACGAACATACTCATTTCGTGTTTTAACTAAAATCGGGTCTTACATAATCTCCCCCACTTAAGAAATTTGATCCTCCAAATTAGAACCAAGTTAAATGGATCCATAAACAACTCCGGGTACGTCTATTGTATCATATACTGTCATTCTCAAGTGACTTTTTTTCCAAGTGTAATACTACCAACATACTTTAATTGGGGAGATCATCTTAAACCTCAACACTTTCTCATTCCATCTAATACCCGAATTGATTTTCTAATCATATGTTATACTTTCATTGAGCTAAGCTGTTGGAGCTCATATCCGATCACATATGCTGGATCCGGATAGTATTTTTGAAACATCATAAGATAAGACACATTGTGGATGCCTGTTAATTCAGGTGGTAACGCCAACCTACAGGCCTTGTCTCCCACTTTGTCCAATCTCTTTCTGAATCTCGTTACGTCCTTATGCTATGTCCTAAGGGCATGTAACTTCCAACAATACTAATTCACCTTCGGTGAATTCCAATGGTTTCTGTCTCTTGTCAGCATAGTTTTTCTGTCTGTTCTGAGGTGTTCTTAATCCTTCACAATTAACTGAACATCCTCAGAGGTTTGTCTTACCAATTCGGGAATAAGTTTCTATCTGTCACCCACTTCTTCTTATCCAAATCGGGGAAATAACCCTTACGGCCATACAATGCCTCATCTAAAGTCATCTCGATACTCAAGTGACAACTGTCATTATTGGCGAATTCGATTAATAACAACTAATCATCCCAGGAGCTTATTAGATAAATGACACACGCTCTCATCATATCCTCCAGAACCTGTACAATCCTCTCTGACTGACCATCTGTCTGAGGATGGAAAGCTGTGCTAACACTCAGTCGGGTTCCCATAGCTTCCTGAAACAATATTCCCAGAAGTGAGAAGTGAAGCGGGAATCCCTATATGATACAATGCTCACTGGAAAAATACTTGGTGTTCCACAATTTTTCATACACATAAATCCGCCTACACATTCAGAGTATCTGGGGATTTCCTAACCAGAAGGGGGGTAGACTTAGTCAATCTATCGACTATCACCCAGATAGCCTTATGATTCATCCGGGTCCTTTGTAACCCATCACGAAATTCATGGTATTTGTTCCCATTTTCGTATCAATATAGGTAGAAACTGCAATAACCCTGCAACTTCTTTTGCTCTACCTTACTCTGCTGACATACGAGACACTTTTCCACAATCTCTACCATGTCTCTTTTCATATCTGACCACCAATACCCTTTTCTAAGATTTCAATATATTTATTACTTCTCGGATGCACTATATATCCCGAAGAGTGAGCTTCTGACAATAACTCTAACTCATCACTGTGGTTTTGGGGAGCACTTATACTGTCTCTAAACCTCAGTAAGTCATCATCACTCTTTGTAAACTCTGTCACTGTACCTATCTGAATCTGACCCACACTATCGACACCATGCCGATCATCACGCTAAGCCTGTCAAATCCGGTCACTCAAATCCGGTTCTAATCTCAGGCTAGCTGTCACACAATCACTGTCATCATCAGAGGGGATCACATCACTACTGAGGCTTGCAACTGCTCTAGCAGCTCACGCTCCTTGACCATCATATGTAATACCATCCCGAGGCTCTTTCTGCTCAAGGCATTAGCCATTACATTAGCCTTTCCTGGGTGTAGTACAATTTTCACAATCATAATCCCTCAGAAGCTCTAACTCTCTTTGTTCTCATATCCGACTCTTTCTGTGAAAACAAATACTCGGGGCTTTTATGATCAGTGCATACCTGGAATTTCTCACCGTATACATAGTAATGTCATATACTCAATATAACTACTATTGCTGTCAACTTTAAATCATGGGCCGGATAGTCCTTTCATGCTCCTTGAGTTGTCTAGATTCATAATCGACTATCTTCCCTTTTTGCATCAATACATAGCCCATTCATTATTTTGAGGTATCCATAGATTCATGAGAAACCTCTTAATTTGTTGGGTATGGTGAGAATAAATGCGATGGTCAGTTTATTACTTCAATACACCAAAACTTCTGTCACGTCTATCATTCCATTCAAATACAATTTTTTCTAAGTTAAACGTGTCAATAAAGTAATCCATTTCGAGAACTCTCAACAAATCATCTGTAAAAACAATTTTTAATTGTTGCTTATGATTTTCCCTGGACTTTAAATACACTCAAATATCATCAATATGGATGATAATAAATCGATCCAGGTAAAGTTTAAATGCATCATCGTAGTTGTGTTCCACTAAATATTCCAATCACCTGTATCCTTGACCTATGTACTCATAAACGTATAATGTCATTTCGAAATCGCTTCCGTTCAAGATACTAATCCGCGTCATTTCCTTTTTTTTATTATCGGCTTTTATAAAATTTTAAATTTTTAAACCTTCCTGATTAATCGAATTCTATATTTCTTATCGTACCAGTAAAGGTACCCTAATTTTAAATGTATTTATTGCGACTGACGATTTTAATTTATAGGTTGTGTATACTTTTAGACGTTATCAAGTCTTCAGGCAGGGAGGTATTTTGAAATACCTTTATTAACCCTCAGACTTGACCACAATTACTTTACATATCAGTCCATGTGGTCACAATTCATATTCACTACTAATTGCTTTAATCCAAATTACTTCAAGTATCATAGATATTCTTACCTTGCATACGCCTCTTATTCTAATAGATTTTGTATTCAGGATCTATCACATCTAAAAGCTTATCTCTTTTTGTATGCCACTTATAACAACTTTGTCATTACTCATTCCGTGAGTATAATCATTTTTTTCTTTAATTTCAATCGTTGTACCCCTTTTATTACTTGTCAAAACTTACAGTATACTTTTCAGGGGTAAAACAGCACTATCTTAGAATAGAACTCTAAACATCATAATTTGCAGCCGACCAATTGAGATTTATTCTCAATATTACTTCAAATTATTCATAGTCTATTGAATAAAATCAGCTGACTTATACTTTTTCCCCCGTTTTCAACTTATAATCTCTTAATAATTATTTCGTTAGTTAACCCTCCTCTATTGGGGTACTAACTATCAGTATTGTGCCCACGGATGTAGGCATTCACATCTTTTACTAACTTATATACAAATGAAGGCAGTATGACTAAATACGTGGCACCAGGATTAATTAAAATAATTACTTCACTATTCTTAACTAATGTGGTATCTTTCACCACATTGTATGAAACATCAGTAATATCCTGGTCCAAGGCATACACTCGCCCTCGTCCAACAGCCTACTTTCCCCTTTCTCTTCAGCTGTGGCCTCCCTTTTTGGTGCAGAGATATCAACAGGGTTTTCTATGTCTCTTTGCTCTTCTGTAGGGCAGTCTTACCCAACTCTGAGCAATCATTAATTAAGTGGCCCGTCTTACCACACTTAATGCCTATTTTAGTCAATAAAGTGTAGGTGTAGGCCCTAATTCCATAGTATCTACCATACATCCTACACTGCATACACTGCTACACTGCTTACACTGTTACACTATTACACTGCTACACTGCTTACACTGCTCACCTTGCTAACATTGCTCCACTACTCATCTTGCTAACATTACTCCACTGCTCACTCAGCTACGGAGCAGGTCGGGGTCCTCAAATCACAATACCCCTCATAAGTGTTAAAATTGGATACATTGAGACCTTACCAATCATCTTACCCTGTAACTCATCGACTCTAATCTCTTATCAACTAGTCTCTTTCCTGCTTTGACATCTCTGTCATTCTCTATTCTCTTCTGTCTCTATTTCGTCCCTTACTACCTTTTCCAATCTCAGAGGCGTGCAATACATGATATTTATTCACGCAATAGTATTCTGCGCATTGCCTCGACATAAGTAGTGAGCCAATCAAACTCTAATCGACAATTTGAGCCATTCCATGAACTTTTGGGCTTTTCGACTCTCACTGCCCACAGTGTCGGGTTCATACTTGGACAGGTATAAAAACTGAGATTCACACTCGCCAATCAACCAGTGTCTCTGGGTCAGTGTAAGAAATTTTACCTGTAATTTCCTTTAAGTAGTGTCTGAAATATTCTGTCACCAGAATACATCCAGAAATATTTCTCATGTCGACTTTGGACGTCTAACTCTTCAGATGGGTCGAGCGGACTTCCACCAATACTCCGCCTCGCCCTCCAACATAAACGTATTTAAAATCACCTTCTCAGTCGACATACACAGAAAGAATTCATACAACTTTGCTATCTCATTCACCCAGTCCTCAGCAACTATTGGTTTCTTTACTTCGCTAAATACCGAAGGGGTGTGAAAATCTCTATAGTCTGAGGCATCTGTTTAGGCTTTACCCTGCCTATCCTCAACTACCTGCATATACTGAGTAAACAACTCTGAAATATTTTCTACACTCCACTTCATCCTCTCGGAGTGTGTCTCAATACTGTTTGATCTCTTTATAGGACCCTGTGGAGTATACTCAACATCAGCTTCCACCTCACTCTCATCTCGAGTCTCATGTGACGACTCATTCGACTCTCAGGCTGATCTCTATGGCCTCGAGCATGTGTACTCGCCCATCTACCATAACGACTATCAGTTATAAAAACTATATTCTTGCATTCGAAACTAAATTCTTAGCTGCAGTTCCATCTTGATATACACAATTGTATCTAAACAATGCACAGTACATGGGGATGTAAATTTACTTAACCACTAAGACCGACTCATATCAGGCCAACTTAGCTCTGATACCACCTCTTTTCACAACCCAAATTACATAAAATCACTACAAATTTTTCGCTTTTTCTTTCATTTCCTTACCCGTCGTGAACAGTTACACTACTAACAGTTAGGCTATGATCCGGTGTTAGTCACCTCTCACCTTTTACCATTTCATTTCCATAATCACATTCACATATCAGAGTTTACTATCTGTTGACTTTGACTAAATACATACACATTGATATTTATATAACCTTACATCCCCGACATCATATCCATTTACAGTACTGTGCAATTACATATTTAGATACAAAATTATACGAATGTGTATACCTGATCTTGATAGGAGACAGCGGATAACTGAAACGCAAGACTAGTGTCGCTCTCTTCTACTGAATGTACCCTGTGGGGTGAAAAATGAAAGGGTGAGCGAAACGTGCTCAGTAAGGCAATAATGTAAGCAGGTAGATAACTATACTATCTACCTGCTGATAATGTCATGATATAAAATCGTTTATATTTGGAGCATGAGGTATGACTAAAACGATGCCACATGTATGTATATATCATATAAGAGAAATCATGAAATCGATATATAAAACAAACATGAAAAAATCATCATGTATGTCATCTCATGCTCGTCACATTAAAACTTATTTGTTGTATCATAAAACAACCTCTTCAAGATCAAACCCATCTCTTGGGAATACCTTGATTCATTAAATCACATCTTATTTAAAAACATAAATCAGGACATTACCCCTCCTTCAGGTTTGTCCTGGTCTATTCAGACCGTATGATATCATGTGAGGCATGTAGGTTACTGTATGAAAATCGAGGACTATGGCCATAATTTGTCTCTGTGATCCCAGGCTACACGGATCCTGGTGTGCGGGGCATCACAACTGCAACGGGAGGTGGGGTCAAATCCTACCCGCTAGAATATCAAGTAACATCATCGAGTCATCATGACTGCACGGTACAGCGTACTCCGTGTGACATACACGGTACATCATACTCCGTGGACCCATATCATAGTCTGGGGGTGCCTGCCGTAGGTCTTATCCACCCCAATACTATGTCGATAACCAACCCATGTCTCAAAGTATACGTGCGAGCATCTCAACTCTCTGTGACACACAGTCTACAGGAGGCTTCCGCACGACTATATGCATGTCAACTCACGTCTAGTGCGAGTGAAGCTCCAGCACCACGCTATGCATATCATGATATCTAAAATCTTGTGCGAGCGAAGCTCTAGCACAGTTTTGCGCACACACAAATTTCTCGTACGAGCAATGCTCCAGTACGGCTTTTCATGAGTAATAAATCAGTAAACTTGAGTGCGAGTAAGACTCTAGCACTCTTTTTATTCATGTAAATACAATAGGTGGCTTAATCTTGATAAAACATCTTTTAAAATCGTAACCGATACAAACCGGTACCCTTTCGTATAATTCATGAAATCAACAACCAACTTATGTGCATATTTGCTTAAATCAAAGCAATACATTCATATAAAACATTAAAAACATGAAATCATGCAATTTATCTGCCTTACTACCCTTTTTGTAAATTTTACTTCCAAGAGCAATATCATCTTTTTCTTTATTCACTCGTGCCCCGATTTTTTTAAAAATTATTATTTCGTTTCTAGATACTTTAAGAAATTCTAGGCCCTGTAAATCCCCTAAAAAATACGTATAGAAATCTCTATGCACCTACAAAATTTTCTTACCTCGATTCACGCGTAAACTTATCTCGTCTCGATAATATCTGATCTCTCAGTCCAACTGCGCGTCAACCAAGTCTACGAAACTGCATATAACCACATATTTTAGGTTAATTCACTTATCTTTATCAGTATATCGCATTTACTGATCGAATCTAACATATTGGGCCCGTTTTACTTTATTGGGCCCAATTACATCTTAATGGGCCTCGAGTCCGTTTTCAGCCCGTTTATACTTATTAAATCCCTTCTTCGGGTTTACTGGGCTCATTCAGCTTACCAATAATCATCGGGCTTCGTTCCAAACTCATTGGATAGCCCGTATACTATTTACGGTAATTACGTTGCAATTCCGATTAATATTCCTTTTTATACAGAGTTAATCCATAAATTCTGTAAAATAATCGAAACTCTGTATTAAAGGAATCTAATTGTCGAAATTAAAATGTACTTACCCAATATGATGCGGGGTACGAAAATCGGAGCTCAATTGACTCTCGTTCGGGCTCTGTCGTAAAACTGCACAATTATATATTTAATTTCGGGTTAATTTCTGATTAAATATAATTTAAATAAATTTCTTGAAAATCAAATCGGTCAATTTTGACCTCGTATCGACTTACCCGAAGTCTGGTGTATCCCCAAAAATCTTTCCCTTTTTCCTTTTTCTCTTTTTCTCTCTTTTTCCTCTCTTTATTGGCTGAACCGATTTGGTTCGATTCAAATCGGTTCAGACCGGTCCGGTTCAGTCCGATTCACTCCGGTTCGATCGGTTCAAGGCCTCGTCGATCGGTTCTTTGTCGGCTTCCACCACTAGTGGCTCCGCTGGGCCGTCCGATGCACGGATCTGGGGTTGGTTTCGTTAAAGGCCATCGGAAAGTGGCCGGTCCGGCCTGTTCTCTCCACCGTCGGTACCCATTTCCTCTTTCCGTCGTTTTCGACGCCGTCCGTCGGTTTCGGTGGTAGTGGCCACCACCAATAAGCTCATCTTGGCCTTGGGGACATTCGACGGCGGTCGGGTTATCCAGATCGGCGCCGTTGGCCGTCGTTTCCTTTTCTCTTTTCGATTTTCATTTTTTTGGGTTCCTTTCACCGTTCGTCGCCGTTCTCCTCAGCTGCAGGTGCCGACGGGCTCAACTGCCTCGCCTGGTCAGCTTTCCGGTGTTGTCCGGTGGTGAGGCTGACGGAGACGAGGCTGGTTCCTCGGGTTTCGGCTTTATTTTTCGTTTCTTTCTTCTCTCTCCCCGACCAATTTCTGATTCCCTTTTTTTTTAATTAATCAATTAATTTATTATTTATTTTTATTATTATTATTATATTTAATATTTTATTATTATTTGGCAAAAATATCTAAAAATATTCATATTTTATTCATTTAACCCATAAATAAATTTATCGGTATTATTTCAACTTTTCGGTATATTTTTCGATTATTTTTGGGATTATTTTTCGAAGTAAAAATCTCGATTAATTTCGATTAATTCTCATAAATTCATATCTTGATCAATTTAACCCAAAATTTAATTATTTCTTCGTTATTGATCAAGATTTCTCAATCTCATATTTTTAATTAAATTTTCTTATCGAAATTATATCGACTTTCGATCTTTTGACCGTTTTGCCCTTGCACGTGTTCGAGAATTCCATTTCAATCATTTTGCATTTTTAATTTCATGTTTTGAATCCTTATCTCCAGTCCGAATCCCGTTCATTTAATTTAGGACCATTTCAATCCTTCCTTTCACGACCATACTCATTTCGTGTTTTAACTAAAATCGGGTCTTATAGGCTTGGATGATAGCTAATGGAACTTAAGCAGTGACACATGCAACAGAATACTGCATGAATGAACTATCACTTCATGATGAACAATTGACTACTTATGGAGTCATGGTAAAAGAGATTAGCTTAAAGTTGACCAATTTGGAAGGGAAAATTGACCAAAGGGCAAGAAATAAATGATCGATGGTGAAGGAAGAATAAAAAAGTAAGGAGAATGCATTAGAGATGAGGCATGGTGCAAGTCATGTTGCAAAGCAAATGTTGAGAGCAATCAAACTGGTAATGCCTCAGTTTGATAGCTTGGATCCATTAGGGTGGATCTTTACAGCTAAGTAGTAATTTAATTTCAATGATGCAATGAAGGAGCAGAGACTCTCTATCGCTTCTTTCTACATGGATAGGAGGACATTGGCTTGGTTCCAATGGATGCAAGAAAACCAGTAACTGCATTCTTGGCCTTATTTTTTTTGAAGTATTGAAAACGAGGTTCAAGCCTTTAGAATAACGGGATTTGCAAGAGAAGTTATCAAAGCTATTGTAGAAGGGAACTGTTGATGACTACCTTGATAAATTTAAGGAGCTTTCCAATAAGGTATCAAGAGTTTCAGATTTGTTTTGTAGACCTGTTCTGAATCAGGGTTGAAGGTTGAATCCAAAAAAAAAAAAAAATTAGGGTGTTTTAACCTAAATCGCTCATGCAAGCTGCTAACTTAGCAAAGTTGATAAAAGATATATTGCGAGATTACACGAGAATTAAAATGGGAGAGAATAGTAATTAGATCGAGGTGGAAAACCACAACTTGGATTGTTACCTACACCAGGATAGAATAATGGTGGGATGAGGAGGCAGATTCCAATTAAGAAGCTAACTTCAGCCAAGATGATGGAAAGAAGAGAGAAGGGACTATTTTACAATTGTGGTGAGAGATTTCATTGTGGATATATTTATAAAAGCAAAATGTTTATGTTAATGTTGGTGAATGAAGATAAGAAAAATGTTGCTGGAGATGGGTATTTGAATATTGTGGGAGCTTATGTGGTAGAGACAATAATAGAAAAGGAAGTGGTTCTGAAAATAATCTGCCATGCTTTGGCATGATAGAATTCACTTAGAATATTAAGTGTACAAAGACATATTGGGAGTCAGGAAGTGTAGGCGTTAATGGATGGAGGCTCAACTCACAACCTTATTCAAGAAAGGTTGGTGCAACGCTTTAATTTGCCTGTATTGCTTTTAAAATATTTTAAGGTAATGGCTAGGAATGGAGATAAGTTGTGCTAAGGAAGGTGTCCAAGACTGTCGATTGTTATGAAGGGTTACAAATTTGCATTGATTGCTATGTGCTACAAATCCAAGAAGTTGATGTCGTGCTTGGTGTGCAATAGCTAAAGTTGTTGGGTCCAATGATTATTGACTATAAGAACTTATCTATGGAGTTTAGCTGGGATGGGCAAATGGTGATATTAAATGGCGAAAAAGGAATGAAAGTTGATCAAATCCATTTCCATCAATTTTGAAGAACGTCAGAATTGAAGGCCATTGATGCATGTTTCCAACTTTTCTTGTTACTATCAGTTCAGACTAAGTTGACAGAAGAGAAGGCAGTACATCCCAAAATACAAACAATTCTCAAAGAATTCCAAGATGTCTTAAAGGAGCCTACGACTTTGCCACTAAAACATGAGATTGATCTTCAGATAACTTTGATGCTAGGTGTTAAGCCAATGAATGTTAGACCATACCATTACCGCTATTATAAAAAAACTAAAATAAAGAAAATGGTGCAAGAGATGTTGTCCAAATTAGTAATTCAAAGGAGTTATTGTCCTTATTCGTCATTGGTGCTTTTAGTTGAGAAGAAGGACGACTGGTGGCATTTTTGTATCAATTATCACACTCTCAATCAATTTACCATTCCAAATTATTTTCTCATTCTGACAGTGGATGAGTTATCTGATGAGTTGCATGGAGCTACTTATTTTCCAAAATGGATTTATGGGCAGGTTACCATCAAATACATATGCTTGAGGAGGACATTTTAAGACAACTTTTCAAAAACACAAAGGTCACTACAAATTCATCACATGTCATTTGGATTATCAAATGTGTCAACCACATTTTAGGAGATAACGAACATGATTTTGCAAACCCTACTTGAGCAAGTTTACCTTCATTTTCTTCGATGATATCTTGATATATAGCTGAACCATCGAAGATCACATCTCCCATTTACGTTTCGTTTTGGATTGTATGAGAATCAATTGCTTATGGAAAAGCATAGCAAGTGTGCATTTGGTAAAACTCACATAGAGTACTTTGGTCATGTGGTCAATAAGGCAGGAGTATCTCCTGATCCCATAAAGATCAGTACTATTGTGGAGGGGCCAACACTTACCAACGTGAAACAACTTATAAGTTTCTTAGTCTCGCAGGTTATTATAGGCGGTTTGTAAGGAGTTTTGCTACTATTGTTGCTCCATTGACTTCACTGCTACAACAAGATACGTTTGAATAGAGAAAAAGAGCAGTCAAGGCCTTCCGAAGGTTGAAACAGCACTGACTAATGCACCTCAGTTAGTATTACCTGACTTCTCTAAACCTTTTATTATGGAAACGAATGCTTCAAGAGTGGCGGTAAGAGCTGTATTGATGCAAGGTTCTCATCCACTAGTTTTTTTTAGCAAGAAAATGAGTCATCAAATGCAACGTGCTTCTACCTATGCTAGGGAGTTGTATGCAATCACGGAAGCAATAGCGAAATGGAGGCAATAGTTTCTTATCTCTCGATTTTCCATTTGAATTGATCAGCAGAGTATTAAGAACTTAATGCAACAATTGGTCCAAATACCGAAGCAACAACGCTTTTTAGTTAAGTTCCCTGGCTTTGTATTTGACATTCAATACTATTGAAACTGATATGAAAGTGTTTTTCTGATTTCCACAGGAAAAACTATAAAGTACAAAGAGTATAAATAGTTGTAGGCTAAACTAGGAAATCTACCTAAATCTCAATAATCATATACATAAAAGGAAAAGAAATATTAAATAAAAGAAAGTCTTAAATGAAACAAATCAGTGGAATATTTGATCAAGATACCAAAATCCTCTATTATCTTAGGGAAAAAAAATCACTTATATCTAATCCCATAAAATATGGATAAGATTTCCACATTCCCCCTCGAGTGTGGTAGTAGATGTCAATCATACACAGCTTGTACTTCAAGTTTTTAAAAATATTTTTGGAAAGGGCCTTAGTGAGAATATCTGCGGTTTGAAGACTAGTTGGCATGTAAACAAGTCTGAATTTGTCTTCTTCTATTTTCTCTTTGATAAAATAGCGATCAATCTCGATATGCTTGATCCGATCATGATGAATTCGGTTCTTGGCAATACTTATGGTTGCCCGGTTGTCACAAAACAACTTCATAGAACTTCCTTTTGAAATCCTTAATTCCTTCAGTGTCACACCCCGACTCCGGGTGCCCTTTATCCATACATATACTACTAGCGGTTGGGCTGTGAGTCAATGTAATTACTAAATTCCATACAATTATAGCGAAAAAATTTAAAACTTTAATTCACACACTCCTGGGCGTGTGTAAATATTCAAAATCAATTGTATAATAATTTATCTTTATATAATATCCCCATACAACTGTTCACCTTTTCAATTCATTACTGTGCGATACATTATAATAGATACAAAATGCTCATGTGTATACAAATCTTTATACCTTTGCAACTGGTGGGAGTTGTCCAACACAAACAGGGATCTAGAGATCACCGCATGGCTCTACTTCTCCGTATCTGGAGGGGAAAAAATAGTGGGATGAGAAAACCACAGCTCAGTCAGGAAAATGATGCTAACAGGTAGATATTGTACTACCTACATAACCCATGCATGGAATAACAAATCTGTGTTTCAATATAAATGGAAATATCACTAGTAAATGCATTTAAAAATGCTTCTCACATAAGCATTTTCATAAAAACTAATATTCAATACTTCCATTTAAAAACATGTCATAAAACAATGTTATCACAGCACAAGCATTCAAATCAAGAGATTTATCAAATCACAATATCTCTTTGCTTTTCTCAAACCATTTCTTTTCATCAAATCTCTTTCTTTTCTAAGTTTCTCAATTTCTCTTATCTCTAAGATAGGTATGGAATTCTCGGCAATCCAATATCCACGACATATGGCCATAGTCAGTGATCCCAGGCCTCACTAATCAGGTGTGCACAGGGTATCACTTGCCTGAAGGGGGATGGATCAGTCCTACCCTCCAGCTCATCTTAATCAACATCAACTCCCTCATCATATCACATATACTCACCGTACAATATACGCTATGTGTCATCTATGCGATACTCGTACTCAGTGCACCCAGCACGATACATAGTATTCCAACGGACAACTACATAGTTCAACGTACGACCGTGGACCCGATCCATCCACCCAACTCTGATGGACTTATCATCCTGAACCATGTCTCATTTACCAAGCGAGCAAATCAACGTGACACACAGTAATTTCAAGGCTCCAACACGGTATCTCGCAGTGCGAGCAACAACTTCTAGCACTGTATCATCTCAACTTAGTAAAAACTGGTGCAAACAATGCTCCAGCACATCTCTCAAAAATCATCGTGCGAGTTAAACTCAAGCACGACACATAAAAAACACAGAAACATGTGCGAGCTAAAACTCCAGTACATTATCATTATAAAACCACGTACGAGTCACGCTCCAACACGGTTTATCAAAACATTTAAATATATGCGAGAAAAACTCCAGCATAATCAAAATCATTAAGACAAGTGTGAGCTAATGCTCCAACACCGATTCACATCCCAAATCTGATAGGTGGCTATTTTCTCTTTTAAAAACTCAAAACATGATCATTTATGTAGCATGTCGTCCCATGCTAAATATGTAAAGCTAGCTAACCTACCCATCGTCATTTCTCAATCTAAAAATCAACACATAGTTGAGAAAACATCAAAAACATAGTATAGATGTAAAAGCATTAAGAACATGCATGTCAGGTTGTTTTCCTTCCCATATCCCATTTTCATAATATATATACCATAATACATTTCATGATCTCATATAATCTCATAACTCAATAGCTAAACGTACTATTACTAGCGTCATATCTTCTAAAATTACTGTAAAATACATACAAATACCTCTATTGCTAACATACAGTCCCTTACCTCGAATCACGCTTGTATTCCCTTCGTCTCGTTTGCTCCGTTCGCGATCCGGGTTAATCGTGTTCCACGTATTTCAATCTACACGTGTAAATCATTAAGTTATTTTTCTTTCCTTCTTCTAAACCTCCACATTATCATTTATTTATCTATTCATACTTCTCAATCCTTAAAATAATATCTTACCTTTCCCACTAGTATCATTATATCCTCTCTTAAGTCTTTCATCACTTTTCCATGGATTTTCCATCATAAATTCCTCTTAATATTACTCACTCATCACTACAATCATCATTCCTACCAATATTTCACATACTATTCAACCCAATAAATGTCTAGTAATCTTATATTTTAGGCTTGAATGTTGAAGAGCTTACCTAGCTTAGTCTTTTTCCTTAGCCCAAACTTGTGGTAGCCAAAACACCTTCTCTTAGTCACACCAACGTGTGATTTTTGGGTATGTTGTTCTCCTTGCTTCAAGGAACAACTTTCCCTTCTTGAGCTTCTTCAGATTCTAGCTGGAATGTAGTGATATTTAGAGTGAGAAAGCTTGGTTTCTTAGAGAGAAAATGACAGATGTAGGTTTGGTGGGGAAGAAATCTGAGTTTTCAGCTCAATCTCGTGTTCCTTTTATAGATGCAGACACATGAGATTGATCTAGCCCTTGTGGAGATCGATCTCTGTATGGTTTGGTAGTCCTTTTTACCTAATGCAACCACTACCAGATCGATCTGCTCTTCATGATGAGATCGATCTGTTACAAGCAAATTTCTTCTTGGAGATCGATCTGTGTCAGACACGGATTTCTATGTAGCTTGTACCTTATGATTCCTATGTGTATGAATACTCCGTTATTATAGTTGAATCATAAGAAGAGTATTTACTAGACTTAAAGTGTTAGTGAAATGATTTAACACGCAAAAGCTACATAAAATGTCTAATGTGAGCTATAAGTGTCACAGGCTAAACCGAGTGGATCTGAATCATTCTGAATGAAAATAAGAAATTAAAATGAGAAAGTATAGAGAGTCATGAAGGAAAGTCAGCTTGATTTAGTCCCGAACATAGAAAACGAGAGTAAAAGCTAAAAATGGTAAAATGGACCTTTTTGGTGAGTTAAGGTATTTAAGGTGTTTCGGGTGAAATTATCTACCGGGAACGGTTGAAACATAAAGACGAGAGTGTAAGACATAAGATATGACACTTTCAAATTTTTTAGAAAAAGTCAACTTGGTCAATGGTTAAAGAAAAAGTCAACTATAATTAAGAAAGTGGACTTTTACCATAGTTGACTAATCATGATTAAAAATTAACCTAAGTGTGGAGAAAAAATTGGAGAAAAATACTCTTGGCCAGAATACAAGATTATCATCCCCGGAAGTAAGAAAAATTTATTCGGAAGGATTCCGGATTAAATTTAATGGTTAAAAATGTAATGGGCCTAAGGTGAAGATTTTAAAGCCCATTAAGGTATACTAAACGTATATCGAAATTCTTAGGTCCTTTAGACCGAATTGTTGGACCAATTGATTGGCCAAATATTGAGACAATTAAAGGCTCGAGGCATAGTAAAAATTTCAGCCCGAAAGCCCATTAAGAAAGCCCAAACCGAGAAGCCCAAATGGAAAGCCCATGAGATAAATATCTAACCATAGTTAAAGCTAACCATGACTCATAAGGTGACTCATTAGGTGACTCATGGCTAAGGCTTGGAAAGTCAAGCTTAATGGCTGGAAAGTAAAGCTTAATGGCTAAGTAAGTGGCTTATAAAATCAGCCACACCATTGTCATCTTCATCACACCAAATTCGGTTAGAAGAAGAAACCATTGAAACAAATTATTCAATCTTTCTTTCACTAGAAATCATTAGGAATTAGGCATATTTGGAACTTGTATTCTTCATGGAAGTTGTTCCAAATTGAAAGGAGAGTGACATATGTTGGAATTGGCTATCAAGGAGCCATAGAGTGCAAACCGAGAGCCTCCAAAGTATTCGGAAAAGGGTGAACACAACAATTGGTATATTTTCTAGTTTTCAATTTCATATATGTTAATGTATGAATGATTTTAAGTATATTGATATATGTTTTAAGCGTTGAAACATATTAAATCACTATGATGTTGGTTAGGCCGAGAGTGAGTAGTGAGATATTGAATTATGTCCATATGATTTTAAGGCATAAATGGATTAATGTACATATGTTAATGATTATGGTGTAATTAGAATTAATCAATTTGATTAATTAATACATGTAATTAGTTGGCAATCAAGGTGTTTGATAAAATGCCTAAATGAACTATATGATGTTTAGGAATGTTGCCAACCAAGTGTTTGTGAAAATGCCTAAGTGAATTGGCTAAGAAAGAGACATGGCCGGCATGCCATAGTGTAACCGATGGCATGGGTAGCTCTCGGCCATGGCATGTGACCGAGAGGCCCAATGGGCCAAGCCCAAATATTTTAGACCCAATGTGATGTAATGGGTCTAGGACAAGCCTAATAAGAGTTGGTGGGCCCCACAAGCCCAATATGCCCAACTAAAATGAATAGTAAAATAAAAATGGGCTTAAGGCATAGTTAGGCCCATTAAGGATTATTAAAGCCCATTAAGGGAAATAGACTGTATTTAATGTGAAATACAGTAGAAAAAGTGTAATTGACCTGATAAATGGTTATATGCAGCTCCAGAGATTATTGGAGGAACAAATCGGACTGCTGAAACGAGCAGCGCAGAGAAAGTGAAATTTCTCGAGTGATTGCAAGTAAGAGACTTTTGTGAGTAGTTAGAGATACCTGCACGTATTTTCATCTATTTTTACATTCACTTAAAAACTTTGAGGGTCAGAGAAAGTGAATAATAATTATTGCGACCCGATGGTGGCAAATTACGATTTTACCCCTAGTTAGTCAAAAAGTCAACTTTTGTGAAAAGTTGTAAAAAGCATGAAAACCATCATTTTGAGTGTTTAACTGCTGTTTAGCAGGAGAATAAATAGATGGGCTAAATATTTTAAGGTTAATGTGAATTAAGCACACTTTATAGTGCTGATTTTGATGTTTTGTAAACCATCCCTTTTTAAAGAGCCATCTATCATATTATGTGAGAATGAATTGTGCTGGAGCACAGCTCGCACTGGATTTCATATATTTTCCACATACATTAGTGCTGGATTATGATTCGCACTAGATTTCCATGACATGCATGATAGATTACTGGAGTTCTTACTCGTACTCAGTTTTATATGATATATGCATGAGAGAGTGCTGAAGCGATTAGCTCGTACTCGAGTTTTTCATGAGATGCATGACAGAGTGCTGGAGCGTTGCTCGTTCTCCATTCTTCATGATTTATACATGACATAGTACTGGAACTACTGCTCGTACTTGATTTGATGATATTATGCATAGCATGGTACTGGAGCTATTGCTCGTACTCGATTTAATACATGAACTATGCATTGACCTAGTTGCTGGAGGTTTACTCGCACTAGAGTTGAGTTTGTGATGTGAAACAGTGTTTGAGCGGAGTGTCAACTGTGAGTCGCGCTCAAAGGCGCGCACTGTATGTGATATATAATACATGTTACAAACTCATGCCCGAATCCTTGTGTGACTGAGTGTCACATTATGTGAGAGGATATCCGCATGAGGGTATTAGAGATGTGGTATGATATTTCATGGTTTGAGGGCTAAGACCTATGGCAGGTGACAAGCCCTAATGGTATCTACCGCAAGTGCACGGGTTGTCCAAGTAATAATGGGATTTGAGTCCCGAGATATCGTCCCACAGGGAAGTTGTTAGCTTAATTAACTACCGGTTACTATTATCCTAAGTATATCCTAGCAAATTTATGAATTTTCAAGGGTGATCAACTAATCTAGAATTGAAAATACCAAAAGCAATAAAATAATAAAACTATAAAATAAAGTAACTAAAACCGAGCTCAGAGTACTTACAAAACTCCAAGCAATTAAAATCGAAAACCTGCAAAAGAAATTAAAAACAGTTAACACGAATTAAAGCAATTAACACAAATAAAATAAAAATATGAAATAAAACAATAAAACTAATTAATCTAAAATTAAACAATCTTAAAATCAAGTTAATCTAACAACTAATGAATTAAAATTTACTCCTAGATAAATCTAAATGCTAATTTAACACTAACTAATGCATGAACATATTTTTAGTATTTTTATCTAAAACTAAAAATGCATCAATTGACTTAATCTAAATTAATGTTTAACAAATTCCTAATGCTAGATTAAAATTACTTAGAAAACTAATTAAATCTAAATTAACTAACTAAGCATGATTAACTACACCTATATGCATAATTAAAACTATTAACTAAACTAACTAAATCATCTAACTAATCTTAAAATTAATCTAACATTAACTATGTAGAAAAATGAGTTAATTCTGTAACTATCAACCAAACAAGGCCTTAGTATTTAAACAAATAAAATTTTCCCTCCAACACTGGTCATCATTCTCGGCAATTTTGGTTTTCCTTCCAGAAAGGGCTGCCCGAGTGCTCTGGTCTGCTTCAGTTTCGTGCCATCAGCAACACGTATTCTTCCTGCACAGGTCGCAAACGAACACAGCAGTAACTTCCAGTAGGTGCTTCACGATCCTGCTCGGCACCACGTCCTGCTCAGCTCCTCGGTGGCGCCTGTCAACGAGATCCGACTGTCTAAACTGGAGTGGCAACAATTAAAGGAAATCAAACATGAAAAATTATCAAATGGTGAGTTTAAAACAATGAATGAAATGAGAAAACAATAAAACCAGCAATGAACATAGTAAATGACGATGAGCAGTAAAGAAAACTAAAAACAGGGGAGAACAGAGCTGTGTTCTTCAAGCTACTGTTGTTGCCGGCTTAGCAGTCCAACCTCCTATGATTCACTCCCTCGGCTCAGCAAATAACATCACCATCGTTTTCCTCGTTTCTAGCTTCTTAATGCACAGGTTTCACATTGCTGGAAGCAAATTCCAGCACCAAAACCATTTAGCATGAATACCGAAAGAAGCAGGAACCGAATGCCCCTTTTTGTGAGGTTAACCGAGAACAAAGCTTGTGTGATTTGTGAAAAATAAACAGAAAACCGAGAGCATGAAGATTAATGGAGGCGAAAACCTAGAGCTCCCTTTGATGAATTAACAAAATAAAATCAACACCGAGAACTTAAACAACAATGGTGCAACATAGAGAAAGCAACTAAAAAAATAAGATTGATGAAAAATAATAATGAGAACTGAAAATTGGATTGAAAGGAATTGAATTAAAGTAAAACTTAAAAGAAAAATATTGAATGAACAGTAGCATGAACTGTAAAAGAAAAAGACTATGCCGAAAAGAAAAGCTGGAAGCAAAAACAATCGAACCCTACTGTGCCGCCTCCCAATATAAAAACAAGGAAAAAGATAAAAACTCTTTAAATTAACCTAAAATAAAACTATTCTAACCTAATTTCTCTACCCCTTACAATTGTCATCATTCTCTATTTATATACATACTTAGGGGTACAATTGTAATATTTCTATCCTAAATGAATTGGCATTGTTTGACCACTTGTCTTCACACCATTGACTCTTTGAAAAATAATATTTCCATGTCATTTGTCTTTTTGTCCAATTTGATGTGCTAGGCTCGTGTTGTCCGCGTGGTCCAATCTCGATTTAAGCCCAATTCCGGTCCATTTTCTACCGACATATTCAAAATTCATCTAGATTTAATTTATCTGCAAACATGAGAATTTTAATTAAATAAAGGGGATAATTAATAAAATAAATTGGGGATTTAAATAATTAATTAAGAAATTAAGCACAAATAATTCTAAAAATATCGAATTATCAGCAGGCACCCTGACTGTGATGTAGGGTCCGCGGAGTACGTTGTACCGTGCGAGTGGCATGGAGTACCCTGTCGTACCGTGCATGTAGCATGGGAGTACACTGTACCGTGTGGTGTTGTGGAGTTGAGGAGGATATAACTGGCGGTTATGATGGACTAACCCCCCTCCCGTTGCAGCAGTGATGCCCCGCACATCGAGATCTGTGTTGCTTGGGATCACATGTCGGATATGATCATAGTCCAGGATACTATTTACATTTCACCACAGAGTCTCACATGATATATCACTTGATTGACTGATTTAAATTGCGGACAGACCTGAGGGATGGGTCGGACTCCGATTTTGTGTTGTGAATGATTTAAATGCCATATTTATTGTGATTTAAATATATATGGCATGATTTATCTAAAGACATGATTTATATAAAGATGCATTGTTTTGCACTACATGCCTACATTTGAGAAAGAAAGCATGATTTCTGTACATGGGATTTAATCTGTACAAGTATATATATTTATATTTAAAGACATGCTTTTAAAGTGAGTAAAGGAAATAATGTTTTCAAGGCATAGCATTATTTTGAGTAGATAGTGTAGATATCTACTTGCTTGCCTGATTTCCTTACTAAGCACGTTGTATGCTCACCCCCTTTCTTTACATCTCTCTACAGAGCATCAGCAGTAGAGCGAGAGCTATTGAGGGATAGTATTCATGAGTCCACCGCTATTTCTAATCGACCGCCAGGTATACAGATTTATACGGTTATGTATCTAAACATAGAAACAACACAGTGATGTATACGATATATATTTTGGGGAATGTATTTGTGTTAGATTTTATATAATCTCACATGTATTATAAAAGCAGTTACAGTCAGTAACAGTATATTGACATGTATGTATGATAATGGATAATGTGGTAAGCGAGGAGTCTGACATCGAATCACAGCCCAACCATTAAAGAGAGGAAAGGTAAGTTAAAAATGCGAAAAATTTGTAGTGATTTTGGTTAAAGTCATGGATTGAGAACGGGTCCTGACAATCTGCCTCTTGTAGGAGATCGATCTGCTCCTTACAGAACCTTAATGAGATCGATGTGTTGCTTAAGGGAGATCGATCTCTTCTTGGCCGAGGCTTAAGGAGATCGACCTGTTTGCTAGCAAAATCCTTCATGGAGATCGATCTGTTGCTTAAGGGAGATCAATCTCTTCTTGACCGAGGCTTAAGGAGATCGATCTGTGCCTTGTGAAAAATTGATTCCTTCCAGACAGAGACTTAAGGAGATCGATCTTCCTTCCCTATGAGATCGATCCGCCCTGCTGTATTGCACTAATTCATGGCATTCCATGAGAGGGGATCAATCTTTCCTTCATATGAGATCGATCTCTCATCCCCTGCACCCCCATTTCTATATTTTTCTATAGATTTTCCAATGCATACTCATCCTCATTTACTTCATATCTAAATTTACAATCCGTGCACAATTAACGTACATTGACATCCCTTCCATATAGTTCATAGGTAATAAAACTTGTGCACACAACTTAAAATCATGGATGTTTCATTAAATTTCCAAAATCCTTACATCCTCGTATCATTTATACTTATGTAATGATACATATACATACATCATAGCTTCTCAAGCTATTTTTCTAACAACGTACATATACATCATATCTTCATCAATACGTGTTAAATTACGGGTATTACATTTCTACCCTCCTTAGAAAATTTGGTCCTCCAAATTGAACCCAGCTATTCCTCAAAAAGTTGGGGATATTTCTCCTTCATCAGCTCCTTTAACTCCCAAGTGGCTTCCTCTAATGTATGATACTGCCATAGGACTTTAACCAATGAAATCGACTTGTTTCGCACTCTATCCAATATTCGGATCAGTTTCTCTACATACGACATATCCTCCTTGAGCTGCAATGGCTCATAGCTAATTACATGTGTTGGATCCGGGTAGTACTTCCGAAGCATAGAAACATGGAAGACATTGTGAACTTCTGCTAGCTCAGGTGGTAAGGCTAGCCTATATGCTCTATCTCCCACTCTATCTAAAATCTCGAAAGGACCAATGTAATGAGGACTTAGTTTTTCTTTCTTCCCGAACCTCGTTATTCCCTTAGAAGGAGATACTCTAAAAAATATGGACTCATCCATATTAAACTCAAGTGGTCTTCGTCTCCTGTCAGCATAGCTCTTTTGTCGACTTTAAGCTGTTCAAAGCCTCTCACATATTATCTGAACATCTTCGGAGGCTTGTCTAACCAAATCGAGAGCAAACAACTGTCTGTCACCAACTTCTTCCCAACCAATAGGTGATCGGCATCTACGACCATATAGTGCCTCATAAGGGGCCATACCAATACTTGAGTGATAACTATTATTATAGGCGAACTCAATCAATGGCAAGTGATCGTCCCATGAGCCTCTAAAATCCAGCACACACGCTCTCAACATATCCTCCAGGGTTTGTATAATCCTCTCACTGATCATCTGTCTGAGGATGGAAAGCGGTGCTAAACTCAACCGAGTCCCCATCGCTTCCTAAAAATGTCCCTAAAAGTAGGAAGTGAAGCGGGCATCCCTATAAGAAATAACAGTCACTGGGACTCCATGCAATCTCACTATTTTTTGTACATACAAGTTCGCCAGTGCACTCAAAGTATTTGTAGATCTCATGGCTAAAAAGTGTGCCGATTTCCTTAACCGATCTACTATAACCCATATAGCATCATGGTTCTTACGGGTTCTCGGTAACCCTATCAAAAAATCCATAGTGACGTTCTCACACTTCCATGTCGGTATCGGTAGAGGTCGCAGTAATCCTTCAGGTTTCTGATGTTCTACCTTAACCTGCTGACAGATGAGACATCTAGCAACATACTCAGCTATATCTCTTTTCATTCTAGACCACCAATATACCTTTCGGAGATTTTGATACATTTTACTGCTCCCTGGGTGCACTATGTATCTCGATGAGTGAGCCTCTGATAAAATCAACTTCTTAAGCTCTGGATCATTAGGGACACACACTCTAGTTCCGAACCTTAGTACTCCATCTGAACTCAATACAAAATCTGTGCCCTCACCTTTCTGAATTTTTCTAATTACATTAATACACCAATGATCATTCTGCTGAGCTTGTCGGATTCTCTCAATCAACTACTGTTCTAATCTCAAGCTGGTTATAATCCTGTAACTGCCAATCTCAGGTGGGGTCACATCCAAACTAAGGTTTGTGAATTGCTCCAAAAACTCGTGCTCCCTAACCATCATATAGGATACCAACCCGAGACTTTTTCTACTCAATGAATTGGCAACCACATTCGCCTTCCCTGGGTGATACAAAATCTCATAATCATAGTCTTTAAGGAGTTCTAACCACCTTCTCTGCCTCATGTTTAACTCCTTCCGTGAGAACAGATACTTAAGACTCTTGTGATCCGTAAAAATCTGAAATCTCTCACCATACAAGAAGTGGCGTCATATCTTCAATGCAAATACTAAGACCGCCAACTCTAAATCATGAGTAGGGTAGTTCTTCTCATGATCTTTCAACTGTCTAGATCCATAAGCGACTACCCTTCCGTTCTGCACTAAAACGCAACCAGTCCTTGATGTGAAGCATCTGTATAAACAGAGTAGTTCCCTGAGCTGTTAGGGATTATAAAAACTGGCATGGTGGTTAATCTGCGTTTAAGTTCCTGAAAAATCCTCTCACATGCTTCATCCCACGTAAACTCCACATTCTTTCTCGTAAGTTGTGTCAACGGAGCAGTCAATCTAGAGAAACCCTCAACAAATCTCTTGTAGTAACCTGCCAAACTCAAAAAACTTCTAATCTTTGTGACTGTCCTAGGTTGTTACCACTGAACAATAGCCTCAATCAAATATGGATCTACTGACACCTCATCCCTCGATACAATATGGCCCATAAAAGAAATTTGCTCTAGCCAAAAGTCACACTTACTAAGTTTGGCATACAACCTTCTCTCTCGGAGGGTTTACAATACAATCCTTAAGTGCTGCTCATGTTCTTCCCTAAACCTTAAATACACCAATATATCATCAATGAAGACAATTACGAAATGGTCCAGGTATGGCTTGAATACCTCATTCATTAGAGCCATAAAAGCTGCTGGTGAATTCGTCAACTCGAAAGGCATTACCAGGAATTCGTAATGACCATAGCGGGTGCGAAAAGCTGTCTTGGGCACATTTTCCTTCCAAATCTTCAATTGATGGTACCCAGACCTCAGATCTATCTTGGAAAGATCTGTGCTCCCCAAAGCTGATCCAATAAATCATCGACATGTGACAAGGGGTACTTATTCTTAATGGTAGCCTTGTTTAATATCCGATAATCTATACACAACCTAAGGCTCCCATCTCTTTTCTTCACAAACAATACCGGAGCTCCCCATGGTGAGACATTCGGTCTTATAAACCCCTTATCTCGCATGTCTTGCAACTGCTTCCTTAATTCCTCTAGCTCAACTGGAGCCATCCTATATGGTGACTTGGATATTGCCTATGTTTCGGGTGTCAAATCTATACCAAATTCCATTTCTCTACCCGGTGGCAATCCCGGTAAGTCGTCTGGAAAGACATCAGGGAATTCTCTAACCATTGGAATGTCATCCATATTCGGATGTGTTTTATTCAAATCCACCACATAAGCAATAAAACCTTCAAAACAACATTCATGTCATTTATGTACCAATGCTCTTTACTTGTTATAAAATCAGAATTTCATTACTTCTAGAATTTTACAACGCATTCTTCAGGTAGAGAAAATGTAATGGACTTAGAATGACAGTCTAAGACAGCATGATTGGTAGCTAACCAATCAATTCCCAAGATTACATCAAGATCATACATATTCAACAGAATCAAATTAGTTGTCCTGTACTTATCTCCTACCCTCACTTTACAATCTTTATACACTTGTTCGGCAAATTGACTAACTCTAATTGGAGTACTTATTAACAAAGTCCCATTTAGGTATGTGGGTTTTATAAAACTTGTCAACCTTGATGCACATGCAGGCGATATGAAGGAATGCGTAGCACCAGAATCAAATAAGGCTATAGCTTCTAAGTTAAAAATCAAAATTGTACCTTTTATCACCTCAAAAGAGGTATCTGCTGATGTCTGGCCTATCGCATACACCCTACCTTGACCTACAACTTGCTTCCCTTTTTCTTCAACTATGGCTTTCTTCTTTGCAGGAGGTGTAACTATATGAACTTTCTCTGGCTCCTTACCCCTATGTGGGACTACCTCAACTGCTTCTGGGCAATCTCTTGCATAATGCCCAAGCCTACCACATCTAAAACATCGTACACCCTTAAATGGCAAGGCTTACCACCATGATATCGGCCACATACTCTGCACTGATCAGTAGTCGGTCAGGGTCCACCTATCACTATACCTCTGGCTAGTGTTTGGGTCGGATGTATAAAAGGTCTAGCAGCCTTCTTTTGTGAGTCATCTACCTCTCTCCGACACTTATTAGTAGATTTTTGACCAAATCTGGCACTCTTGCCATCTCCTAATCTCCTTGGACCCTTGTCCTTACCCCAATTAAATTCTGAAATATACAGGTCATAGTCCTGCTCACACAACTGGGCCCGTCGCACAGCCTCTCTATATGTAACAACATCAAACAGGGCCAACTTAGCTCTAATCGAAGGCCTTGATCCATCAATAAATCTACGGACCCTAATAGCTTCACTCCTGATAGAGTTCGGATCATATCAGCTTAAGGATGTGAATCGTGACTCGTATTCATCAACAGTTCGATTCCCTTGAGTCAAATTCAGAAATTACATCTGTAACATACGTCGAACGGTATCTGGGATATATTGTTCTCTGAAAGCACCCAAAAACATATCCCATGTGATTACCATACCCTGAGCTCTCAACATAGGCCTGGTGGACTTCCACCAGTGCTTTGCTTCGCCTCTCAGTATAAAGGCCATAAGTGCTACTCTTTCTGTAGCCGAACATCTGCAGAAATCGAACAATTTCTCCATCTGGCTTATCCAGTCTTTAGCCACTACTGGATCCTTTACCCCACTAAAAGAAGAAGGCTTAAAATCCATAAAATGCCTCAATCTCTCCATATCACAATCATATCCATGCCCCAAGTCGACATCATCATAATGTTGTGGGGCTACTAGGGGAGGTACTGGCCGAATATGGGGATCTCGTGGCCTAACTTGTTCAAGTTGTGCAGGTGCAGCATTCTCAGGTTCATGTGCAGCTGCTGGGGGATTCGGTGCAGCCTGTCCTGTTGTACCAAGTATACCCTCAAACCTAGCCATAATCTGACCCATCATGGTCATCATCGTACGCATATCTTCCTCTAATCTGGCTACCCGAGGATCGAAAGCCTCTATCTGTTCATGGAGCTCATGACTAGAGGATGATCTACTATGCCTCTTAGTCCTATCATTCTGCCCCTGAGCTCTCGAGCTCTCTCCCCTATTGCTGTGTCTCTCAGACATAACTCACAAGCCTGATAACTTTCCTGCATTTATATTAAACTCTTAGATCTCTGCCAGCTCCATACACACATTTGTATCTAAATATCGCATAGTAACTTGGGGATGTATGGTTTCTTATCCTAAACACCGACTCACATCAGACCAACTAAGAGCTGATACCAAATCTGTCACACCCCGACTCCGGGTGCCCTTTATCCATACATATACTACTAATAGTTGGGCTGTGAGTCAATGTAATTACTAAATTCCATACAATTATAGCGAAAAAATTTAAAACTTTAATTCACACATTCCTGGGCATGTGTAAATATTCAAAATCAATTGTATAATAATTTATCTTTACATAACATCTTCATACAACTGTTCACCTTTTCAATTCATTATTGTGTGATACATTATAATAGATACAAAATGCTCATGTGTATACAAATCTTAATACCTTTACAACTGGTGGGAGCTGTCCAACATAAATAGGGATCTAGAGATCACTGCACAACTCTACTTCTCAGTATCTGGAGGGGGAAAAATAGTGGGATGAGCAAACCACAGCTCAATAAAGAAAAAGATGCTAACATGTAGGTATTGTACTACCTACATAGCCCATGCATGGAATAATAAAACCATGTTTCAATATAAATGGAAATATCACTAGTAAATGCATTAAAACATGCTTCTCACAAAAACTTTTTCATAAAAACTAATATTCAATACTTCCATTTAAAAACATGTCATAAAACAATGCTATCACAACACAAGCATTCAAATCAAGAGATTTATCAAATCACAATATCTCTTTGCTTTTCTCAAATCATTTCTTTTCATCAAATCTCTTTCTTTTCTGAGTTTCTCAATTTCTCTTATCTTTGAGATAGGCATGGAATTCTCAGCAATCTAATATCCATGACATATTGCCATAGTAAGTGATCCCAAGCCTCACTGATCAGGTGTGCACAGGGTATCACTTGTCTGAAAAGGGATGGGTCAATCCTACCCTCTAACTCATCTCAATCAACATCATCTCTCAGTGCGAGCAACAGCTTCTAGCACTGTATCATCTGAACTCAGTAAAAACTGGTGCGAGCAATGCTCCAACATTTCTCTCAAAAATCATCGTGCGAGTTAAACTCCTCCACGGCACATCAAAAACATAAAAACATGTCCGAGCTAAAACTCCAACACATTATCATTATAAAACCACGTGCAAGTCACGCTCCAGCACGGTTTATCAAAACATGTAAAAATATATGCGAGTAAAACTCCAACATAATCAAAATCATCAAGATAGATGTGAGCTAATGCTCCAACACCGATTCACATCCCAAATCCGATAGGTGGCTATTTTCTCTTATAAGAACTCAAAACATGATCATTTACGTTGCATGTCGTCCCATGCTAAATATGTAAAGCTAGCCAACCTACCCATCGTCATTTCTCGATCTAAAAATCAACACATAGTTGAGAAAACATCAAAAACATCGTATAGATGTAAAAGCATTAAAAACATGCATGTCAGGCTATTTTCCTTCCCACATCCCATTTTCACAATATATATACCATAATACATTTCATGATCTCATATCATCTCATAGCTCAATAGCTAAACGTACTATTACTAGCGTCATATCTACTAAAATTGCTATAAAATACGTACAAATACCTCTATCGCTAACATACAGTCCCTTACCTCGAATCGCGCTTGTATTCCCTTTGTCTCGTTTGCTCCATTCGCGATCCGAGTTAATCATGTTCCATGTATTTCAATCTACACATGTAAATCATTAAGTTATTTTCCTTTCCTTCTTCTAAACCTCCACATTGTCATTTAGTTATCTATTCATACTTCCCAATCCTTAAAATCATATCTCACCTTTCCCACTAGTATCATTATATACTCTCTTAAGTCTTTCATCACTTTTCCATGGATTTCCCATCATAAATTCCTCTTAATATTACTCACTCATCACTACAATCATCATTCCTACCAATATTTCACATACCATTCAACCCAATAAATATCTAGTAATCTTATATTTTAGGATTGAAGGTTGAAGAGCTTACCTAGCTTAGTCTTTTTCCTTAACCTAAACTTGTGATGGCCAAAACTCCTTCTCTTGGTCACACCAACGTGTGATTTTTAGGTATGTTGTTCTCCTTGCTTCAAGGAAAAACTTTCCCTTATTGAGCTTCTTCAGATTCTAGCTGGAATGTAATGATATTTAGAGTGAGAAAGCTTGGTTTCTTAGAAAGAAAATGACAGATGTGGGTTTGGTAGGGAAGAAATCTGAGTTTTCAGCTCAATCTCGTGCTCCTTTTATAGATGCAGACACATGAGATCGATCTGCCCCTTATGGAGATCAATCTCTGCATGGTTTGGTAATCCTTTTTACCTAACGTAACCACTACCAGATCGATCTGCTTTTCATGATGAGATCGATCTGCCTCATGTAGGAGATCGATCTGCTCCTTACAGAACCTTAATGAGATCGATCTGTTGCTTAAGGGATATTGATCTCTTCTTGGCCGAGGCTTAAGGAAATCGATCTGTTTGCTAGCAAAATCCTTCATGGAGATCGATCTATTACTTAAGAGAGATCGATCTCTTCTTGGCCGAGGCTTAAGGAGATCAATTTGTGCCTTGTGAAAGATCGATTCCTTCCAGATAGAGACTTAAGGAGATCGATCTTCCTTCCCTATGAGATCGATCAGCCCTATTGTATTGCACTAATTCATGGCATTTCATGAGAGGGGATCGATCTCTCCTTCATATGAGATCGATCTCTCATCCCTTGCACCCCCATTTCTGCATTTTTTTTGTAGATTTTCCAATGCATACTCATCCTCATTTACTTCATATCTAAATTTACAATTCGTGCACAATTAACGTACAATGACATCCCTTCCATATAGTTTATAGGTAATAAAACTTGTGCACACAACTTACAATCATGGATGTTTCATTAAATTTCTAACATCCTTACATCCTCCTATCATTTATGCTCATGTAACGATACATATACATACATCATAGCTTCTCAAGCTATTTTTGTAATAACGTACATATACATCATATCTTCATCAATACGTGTGAAATTACGGGCATTACATTTAGTACCCTTTCAAGCCAAATTCCTTCACAAATCCTATGCGACATTGTTCTAAACTATGCTTCAGCACTGCTCTGAGCTACTACTGATTGTTTCTTACTTCGCCACGTGACCAAGTTACCTCATAAAAATGTGTAATATTCGTGGTTAACCTTCGGTCTGTTGTAGATCCTACCTAATCTGCGTCTGAGAAAACTTCAACATCTTTATTTAAAGTTTTCTTGATATGTAGTCTTTTGCTTAGGTTTTGCTTTAAGTATTGAAGAATTCGATGAATTGCTCCCATGTGTGCTTTGGTGGGGTTATTCATAAATCTATTTACAAGGCTAACAGAAAAACATTTCTGGTCTAGTATGTGTTAGATAAATCAGCTTCCCCATAAGCCTTTGGTATCTGCCTTTATCAACTAGAGAACTTTATTCTTCAGTTTCTAACTTACCATCTGAATCCATAAGAGTATCTGCAGGTTTGCATCAAAGCATCCCTGTTTCTTTAATAAGATCTAGAACATATTTTCATTGTGAAACAAAAACCCCGTTTCTTGATCAAGCTACTTTCATGCCAAGGAAATACTTAAGCTTTCCTAAGACTTTTATCTCAAATTCTCTTGTTAGAAGAGTCTTTAACCCAACAATCTTCTCCATGTAGTCCCATGTAAGAATGATATCATTCACATAAATAATAAGGATAGCAATCTTGTGATCAGATGGGTGCATAACAAATATAGTGTGATCTGTTTGGCACTGTAAAAACCTGTACTTCTTAACAACCTTGGTTAAGAGATCAAATCAGGCCCATGGTGATTGCTTAAGGCCATATAATTACTTACGAAGCTTGCACACATTACCATAATTCTCTTAAGAGTTAAGTTGTAGTGGAATCTCCATAAAGACTTCTTCCTCTAAATCACCGTTCAAAAACACATTTTGGATGTCTAGTTGATGAAGATGCCAATCTAGATTAGATGCCAAAGATAATATTATACGGACTAAGTTTAGCTTAGCCACGGGAACAAATGTCTCTTCACAGTTAATACCATAAGATTGAGTGAAACCCTTAGCAACAAGATGAGCTTTGAATCGGTTCACGCTTCCATCCACATTGAGTTTAACTGAAAATATCCATTTGCAACCAACCGGACTCTTTCCTTCAGGAAGTTTTATAATAACTCATGTGTCATTCTTTTCTAGTGCTTTCATTTCTTCCAGAACAACAACCTTCCACTTGGGTTGTTAGAGAGCTTCTTGAATATTGTTTGGAAATTGAACATCTGTTAAAGTGAACACAAGCACAAGAAAAGCTGAAAATAAACCCTCATAGGATACAAAGTTGCTAATAAATGTTGCGTGCATGTCCTCACTCATTTTCTTACTGCAATAGGTTTGTCAAGATCACTAGGTAAAACACTAGATATAGGTTTAATAATTATATTACTTGTATGCATATAAGAAACTTTTGGATTTGGTTTTGAATATTGGTTTTGCTTTAGAGATGTGCGACTCTCTCAATCTTATTTTGAGATTTTAATCTCTTTGAGTAAACTACATGTCTTTTTTTGTTGTTTCTTTCATGGTCTTAGAGTTTTGATGGTTTAATTAAGTGTTTGTTATCTCGGGATCAAGAGGTTGGACGTGGATTTCTGTGAGGATTATGGTGGACTAGAGATTTGGGCTAGTAGTGAAGTTATTGGTTCGAAAGTAGGTACGATTTCCCAAAGTTGATATTCTCCGGCACTCTCCCCCTAAATGTCAAATTTGGTGTATTATGGTTGATTCTCAAAAAAAGTTATATCCATAGAATTATAAAATCTTTTGGTGTTATGACCCCTTTTCATCCAAAAATCACCATAAATTTTTCATTTTTTCATTTCTTTTCCTGGTCGTGAACATTCTTACCACCATACAGTTGGACTATGAGTCAGTATTAGTCACTCTTTACATTTACCATGTCATCTACTTTTAATTCATTCAAAAATAAGCACGTATACTTTACAATTGAAATTTGATACTTGTACGTGTCTATTAATAATTACATCCCCCATATTACATTACAAAAGGATTACAGTACTATTACATGTTTAGATACAAAAAGATTCTTGTGTGTATACCTCTTGGCGATAGAGAACAGCAGATACAACTCCTCAGTCCTTCACTAGACTACTGTGTGCGCTCTGTAGAGGGGAAAAATGATAGGGATGAGCAACCACACGCTCAGTAAGGCAATAATGCAAGCATGGTAGATAACTACACAATCTAAATGCTTATAATGTCACGACATAAAGATATTTTATATCCAGAGCATGAGGAAATATTAAAACTATGTCGCATGTATATACATATATCATGTACTGAAAACATGAAAATAGGCATGTAAATGTGGAAAATCATCATGTAAAACATCTCATGCTCATCATAATAAAACTCATCAGTTTCATCGCAAATCATGGATTTCATCATAATCATCCCATCAAGATTAACACCTTGTCAAAACATTAGTAAAACTCATAACAAACAACTTATCATCCTTTAAAAACATCCCACAAGGTTCGACCTCTCCCTCGGGTCTACCCTGGACAACACAAATCATGTCTAGTATATAAAACCATGTGATATCATATGAGACAAGTGGTCACTATATATAATTGAGGACTCTATTAGCCAACTATGTCATTATCATCCCAGGCCACATGGATCCCGGTCTGAATGGCATCATGCTGGAACGGAGGTGGGTTAATCCTACCGCCAGACTTTTAAATCAACATCATAACCACACGGTACAGCGTACTCCATGTGATATACACGGTACAACATACTCCGTGGACCCATATCATGGTTGGGGGTGCTGTCATAGGTCTTATCTACCCCATGTCATGTATAAACTATTCAGTCTTAAGTGCACAGGCGAGTATCTCATCTGTGTGACTAGCAGTCTACACGAGGCATCCAGCACGACTCATACGAGCATCTCATCCGTGTGACACAAAGTCTACACGAGCCATCCAGCATGACTCATTGCATATCACAGTGTGAAAAGCCCAGTGCGAGCAAAGCTCTAGCAGATTTCATGCATAATCAATGAATACCCTCATACGAGCAACGCTCTAGTACAGCTTTTTGCATAATAAATAATGAGAAAATCACGTACGGTTATATGCATAAGAAAATCAATGGAAACCCATGTATAAGCAAAAGCTCCAGTATGGCTTGCAAAACATCACAACTCAAAATATGGTGCGAGCTAGGCTCCAGCACATTTCATGCATATTAAAAACATTAAAATCCAGTGCAAGCAAAGCTCCAACATGATTTAACTCATATAAATCAGATAGGCGGCTCCATAACACATTCAAAATCAAAATCAGCACATGACTCGTGCTATTTCATGAAATTATGGAGTCATTAGCCAACCTATCGATCAATTTTGCTTAAATCAAAGCAATGTGCTTCATAAAAATATCAAAACATGATGTTTCATGCAATTATTAGCCTTACTACCTTTTTTGTAAGATTCACTTCCAAAACCAAAATCATCTATATCTGAAATCGTTCGCACAAACCATTATTTCTTTTCTAGTTAACCAACACAAATTCAATACCCTATAATTACCCTTAAAATACGTGCAGCTACCACTAGATACTTACAAAATTCTCTTACCTAGAATTGCGTCGAGTAATTCCACTTCCTTAAAACTGCTCAACCGCACAATCCTATTTGCTCCCAATGAAATCTTTGGAGCTGCACGAAATTATTTATCACATCAATTTAACCCAATATAACATAATTCTCGCGTTTATTATAGTCGATTCGACTTATTGGGTTCATTAACACGTATTAGGCCTTACTTTCTCTTAGGTCCTTTTTCGATTGAACTATGCATTCCCCGAGAATCTCTTAGACTCTTTAAGTTTACTAATTCATATTTGGGCTGGTATTCATCTCATAATGCCTTAAGTTCATCATTTCATTCACTAAGGTAATTTATTATATACCTCATAGGTTCATTTTCAATTATCATCCATTTCAACATATGTATTTCATAAAACTATCTCATAATCATCTCTACATGCTTAATAACATTCATTTATGCTCCAATCCTCATCTAATCCCTGCCTATCAACTTTCTCTCACTTTCTGACACTAAGTCCATTCTAGGTCATGGAAGATTCATCATGTTTTAGATAATTTCAACCAATAACAAATACACCAAATAACCTATAACAATGTCTAGATAAACATACTTGAAGTTGGTGTATTGAAATCTTACCTAGCTTGACTTTTCTCCTTTTTGCCAAATTTGGGAGATAACCTCTTTGCTCCTTCAATCCAAAGTTTCAGCTTCCAATCTTTGACTATGTTGTTCTCTTCCTCACTAGGAAGAACTTTGCTCAAATAGCTTTCTCCTCAAATCTTTTTGGAAGGTAAGGATATCCTAAAGTGAGAAAAATAGGTTGTTTTGCCTAAAATAGAGGGTTTTAGGATTTTTGGGGAAAAAAGCTCGACAGTCGAGTCTTTTTTATAGTAATTGTGTTATGAGATCGATCTCCAAGGGTGGAGATCGATCTTTGCTTAAACTCTTTCAGAATTCGACAATGCAGGCTAGGGGATCGATCTGCCTCTTGGATGAAATCGATCTTCCTCTTGAAGAAGGGATCGATCTGCTCATTAGTAGAGATCGATCTTGGCTAGGCAGAATCATTTAGAGATCGATCTAGTTTTGGGAAGAGAAAGAAGCAATTGGAGATTGATCTGCTCATAGGGAGAGATCGATCAATTCCTTATAGAGTCACATGGGGATCGATCTCCCCTTTACATAATGCTTTGGTACTCTATTTCAAGACAATGAGATCGATCTTCCTTGCTTGTAAGATTGATTTGGCATTCATTCTGCAGCATTTTAGCTGAAATTTTTTAGATTTTCAAAGGTAAACTCATATTCAATCACTTCAATACCCATTTTGCATTTCATTCACAGTTAACACTCAAAAATATCCAATTCTTATGATTCATTTGTTGTGTAACTTGTCTGTACATCATGGAAATCATAAGATTACATAGAAATTCACAGGTTTTACATTCCTCCTCTCCTTCAAGAAAATTGGTCCTTCAAATTAGAACCAAGTTAAC
This sequence comes from Firmiana major, assembly GCA_033439115.1. NCBI lineage: Eukaryota > Viridiplantae > Streptophyta > Magnoliopsida > Malvales > Malvaceae > Firmiana > Firmiana major. The sequence goes on along the minus strand of CM065898.1, from coordinate 12,062,020 downwards.
CTGAGAACAACTCCGGGTACTTCTCTTGCATCATACTCTCTAACTCCCATCTAGCTTCCTCCTGAGTGTGATATTGCCAAAGAACTTCCTTCAGGATTGCCGCTCTTTTAATCGAGCTCACACAAAAGGAGATTCCTTTTGTATGGTCTGAGCAGTGTGAGCAGAGTTTCCAAGAATTAAAAAGGAGATTAACGACGGCACTTGTGTTGACTACTCTAAATGGACCTAGAGGCTTCGCAGTGTACATTGATGCCTCTCAACAAGGATTGGGGTGTGTGCTTATGCAGCATGAGAGAGTAGTCGCCTATGGTTCATGAAAACTGAATGATCATGAGCGGAACTACCCCACACATGATTTGGAGTTGGCCGCAATGATGTTTGCATTAAAGATCTAGCAGTATTACTTATATGGGGAAAGGTTCCAGATATTTACTGATAATAAGAGCCTGAGATATATATTCGACTAAAAGGAGTTAAACATTAGACAAAGGAGATGGATGGAACTCCTTAAAGACTATGATTGCGAGATACTCTATCATCCGGGGAAGGCGAACGTAGTTGCTGATGCCCTAAGCAGGAAAAGTATGGTCTCTACTATGATGATCAGGGAATGGGACTTGTTAGAACAGTTCGTCGGACTCAGGGTCAAAGTTAAGGAAACAGAGGTCGGGTTTATGGCTAACCTACGGATAGAGCCCGGTATTATAGATTAAATTAGAATCGAGCAACGAAATGATTAAAGGCTATTGGATATGGTTAGCCAAGCTAGACAGACCTCGCAGTCAGATTTCATAGTCAGTGACGATAGTTTATTGAGGTTTAAAGGTCAAATTTGTGTTTCAAATGATGATACCCTGAAGCAACAAATACTGAGAGAGTCTCACTGCTCGTGATACGCCATGCACCCGAGAAGTACTAAGATGTACCAGGATTTGAGAAGAGTATATTGGTGGAGTGGTATGAAGCGAGATGTGGCAGAATATGTGGCCAAATGTTTGGTGTGCCAACAAGTGAAAGTTGAGCACTAGAAGCCCGGAGGATTGCTTAAACCTTTGCATGTGCCTACATAGAAATGAGAGAATATCACCATGGACTTTATCATGGGATTATCGAGGACCCAAAGAGGTCATGATGCAATATGGGTGATAGTGGATAGATTAACGAATAGTGTCCACTTCCTTGTCATTAAGAGCACGGATACATTGAGTACCTTAGCCGAGTTATATGTAAAAAAGATAGCTATACTGCATGGGGTTCAAGTGAGTATTACATCTGATAGAGATTCCCGGTTCACCTCCAAGTTTTGGGCTCATTTTCAGGAGGCCATGTGATCTCATTTAAGTTTTAGTACCGCCTATCATCTTTAGATTGATGGTCAGTCTGAGCGGACTATATAGACCTTAGAGGACATGTTGAGGGCGTGTACGGTGGACTTTAAGGGATCATGGGATGATCGCCTGCCCCTTGCTGAGTTTACGTATAATAATAGCTATCATACGAGTATTGGTATGGCACCTTATGAGGCTCTGTATGGTAGGAGGTGTAGATCCTCTGGAGCTTGGGAAGAAGTGGGTGACAAGACAGTAATAGCTCTCGAACTCGTTGAACAAGAAGTTTAAAATTTGAAGATCATTTGTGATAGATTACAGGCTGCTTAGAATCGATAGAAAAGTTACGCAGATGTGCGCAGACGGTCGCTCGAGTTTCGAGTTGGAGATTTTGCATTACTTATATCTCCAAGTAAGGGTATAATGCGTTTCGGGAAGAAAGGAAAATTGAATCCTCGATACATAAGACCATTTGAGATTTTGAAGAGAGTGGGAGACGTTGCTTACCGATTGGCTTTACCTCTAAAATTTTTTGGGATATACAATGTCTTTCACGTATCCATGTTGAGAAAATATAATCTGGATCCCTCTCATGTCATCGAGTATGAAGCAGTGGATATTCAAGGAGATATGAGTTATGTGGAAGAATCCATCTGAATACTCGACAGGAAGGAAAAGGTACTTCGATCGAAAAGAATTCCCTTGGTTAAGGTCCTATGGAAGCACCACTCAATAGAGGAGGTAACTTGGGAACTAGAGAGTCTTATGAAGGAGAAGTACCCTCAATTATTCAATAGATCGAATTAAATTTGGAGGACCAAATTCTCCAAAGGTGGAGAGGATGTGTGAGATCTGAGAATTTTAGATATATTTGAATAATGTAATATGAACTTGAAGTGTAATTTATTGAGCTAAGTGAATTGGGGAATGATAATTGGAGATTTATATGTTAAGTGTTAAAATAAGTGTGAAGTTATGAGGACAGATCGATCTGGGAGAAGGAGAGATCGATCTGGTGAGTTAAAAATGACAAGGAAGGAGGAATTTGAGGAGCAGATCGATCTCAAATGGAAGAGGATCGATCTCCTTATGATTCTGTTTGAGAGAAGATCGATCTCATGAGGAAGAGATCGATCTCCAAATGATTCTGTTTAGGAGAAGATCGATCTCCTCAAGGAGCAGATCGATCTCATAAAGCCATAAAGAGATCGATCTCACCCCTCGACAGATCGATCTCCTAGGCATAAATTGCCCCAAATCGTCCCAAAAATTCAAATACAGATCGATCTCATCAAGAGCCAGATCGATCACCTACCCTCAGCCTATATAAGAAACCCCTGTTTTTCTCCTGCAATCTCACTTTCTCTCTCTTCCAACCCCCATTTTTACCGAAACCTAGCTTTCTCACTCATCCAAAGCACCCATTTCCGGCCAAATCAAAAGTTGTGGCAAGAAGAAAAGTTGTTCCTCATCAAAGGGAGAACAACATACTTGGAAATCGAAAGACGGATCGAATCGAGGCAAGAGATAAGCTCTCCACAAGTTTTGGGTAATTTCTAAACCTCGATCTTGATATTTGAGATGATTTTGATGATAATGGTGGTTGTCATTGTGTTGAAATAGCTGAAAAATGATTAGGGATTGATGAAATTGCAATGTGGTTGGAGTGATAATGATATTTAGCAATTTTGGGAATTTGAGCTATAAATAGAAATTTAGACAATGTGGTGAATTAGCATAGATAATTGGCATGAGAAATGTAGAACGTTGAGATGTTGTGAATGAGAGTCTAGTTTGGGGTAGAGTTACGAGGATCAAGAGATTTGAGGTGTTATGAGCAATTATGCTCGATTTTTGAGAATTGAGGTTGATGAGATAATTGAGTATTGATGTTTTAACATCGTTTGGACAGCTCGGGAGTTCCAGAGTGGAATGTGAGGCTAGTCCGTGATACGAGGGAAACGATTGCACTATACGAGGTGCAAAGAGGTAAGGGAAACTAAACCATTTGTGTATGTGATTTGCGAACTACTATAGCATGAATTGTGATTTATAAAACAAGCATGTTGAGTGTTGTGTTGTGATACAATTGCACACGATTTTTATAGCCGGTTGGAGCCCATTATTTTATGAGTTTATAAGCCGAGTGTGAAATTGCTTTATAAACCGTTGAATTTTGTGTGAGTAATGAATTGGGCTCTACGTTAAGGCAATATCGAGATTTGAGAAATGTGTGCGTGCTTTACCGGTTAGAACTCGGTTTTATTATGTTTTGTGTTGAGTACAAAACGATTTTCAAATGAGATTTATGAGAGAAAAACCACTATGAGTTCTACGTGAAGGCAAACTAGTCTTATGTGATTAAGACTTAGGTGTGTAATTCTGAGTACACACCGGGCATTGCTCTGGTAGCATGTAAGCCCAATTCTTCTCCGTTTTGGTAACGTGAGAATAACCCATTCTGTGGCTATGCCACGTATACTTGGTGGTCGTTGCCACGCGAGAAACCCTATTTGGTGTCCGTTGCCACATGAGAAACCCTATTTGGTGGCCGTTGCCACGTGAGAAACCCTATTTGGTGGCCGTTGCCACGTGAAAACCCTAATTGGTGGCCGTTGCCACGTGAGATCACCCATCCAGTGGCTATGCCACGTATATTTGGTGGCCGTTGCCACGTGAAACCCTATTCTGTGGCTGTGCCACGTGTGAATTTAAATCAGTGGCTATGCTAAGTGTGTTTAGTGGCTGTGCCACGTGCTTTATTATTACAGTGATTTTATCACGTTAATTGAGAAAGTGTTTATCGCATTATTTTCACATGCTTTGTTATTGCTCTAGACTGAGCCTTTTTACTTCATGTTTTCACATGATTTGAGACATGAGAATGTCGTTTTGAGTGCTTTCATGCTATGGTTTTCAAATGAGATTAATGAGTTTCACATACAAATAAATATTTTGTGATGTGCATTTTGGTTTATGAAATGAGTCCCTTACCCCCTTTACTGAGCGATTTAGAAGCTCACCATGTTTTCTTTCCCCCAGATTTCTTCAAGTGAAAAGGGTTTTCCTGCGACATACGGAGTAATGGCTAGTGGAGGACTTGAGCTCCAGGCCATATATATTGTATTTTGAGGTATCTTTTATCTTTTCATGTACCCAGACAATTATCATAATTGCAGACACTTGATGTATAACATTGTATGGGATGTATTAGGATTAATTAGCTTGAGATCAAGTAATGTATATGATATAATATATACTATTTAACGACGAGATCCTGAGGTATAATATAGGTGATGATGTATGACACTGCACAGGAATGCACTCTTAATTGTGAATTAATGAGTAAAAAGTTTTAAAATTGCCCTATTTTCCGCGCTTTCGGGGCGTGACAGAGTTTTCTTGGTATCAGAGCTTAGTGTGTCTAGTACTGTCAGTGTCGGTTAAGTGAAATAGAGTACATCCCAAGTGTCTGTAATAGTCTGGTCATGAATTGAAATTGAGGATTGAGATTTCAATCGATTTTGATATGTACGCGCAGGAGACGAGTTAAGATAGAGAATGAGTAGACGACGAGGTCGTTCGAGGAGTCAGGCAGAGTCCCCTCCGCCACCTGTCCCACAACCAGAGAGTCCTAACTCTCGATTTAATCGGATTGAGACCGATGTGAGGCAAGGTTTTGAGCAGATGGCAGCGTTATTCGCGCAACACTTTGGAGTTAATGCCTCGGGTACTACTCCTACACCACCACAAGGACCTCTCATACCCCTAATACCTCCCGTCACTCAGCCTGATGATAGAAGTATGGTCCGACTCAAGGATTTTCTGAAGATGAATCCACCCGAGTTTAGGGGAAAGAAGGATCCTACAGAGGCTGAGGAGTGGCTGACGGAGTTGAGAATTATATTTGATTATCTGGGGTGCACCGATGCTGAGAGGGTCAGTATGAGTATCTATATGTTGAAAGGGAGAGCTCGAGATTGGTGGGGTACTACCCAGGGTATTCTGATGTCCCGTCAGGATGTGATTGGTTGGGAAGAGTTCCAGACAGCCTTTAGGACCCAAGATGTACCACGAGCCGCCCAGAGAAAGAAACAGGCCGAGTTTTTGAGTTTGGTACAGGGTGACATGTCTGTGGATGACTATGAGAGCCAATTCACCGCGCTATTGAGATATGACCCAGAGACCTTTAAGAATGAAGAGCTCCGCACAGAGAAATTTGTGTATGGATTGACGCCCATCATCAGAGATAGATTGATAGGGCTATGTATTACTGAGTTTGGAGATGCTCTGAGACGAGCACAAGAGATTGAAAGAGGAATTGAAATGGTACAATCCCAGAATGAGCTCAGAGCGGTGAATAGAGATAAGGGCAAGAGGCCAGCGATTTTCCAAACAGAGGCTCGAAGAGGTTCCTTCAGAAGAGGAAGGATTGAGGTACAAAAGGGCAGATTAGAGAGACCCAGAGGGTACCCTAACATTAGAGAGACCCCTCGAGATGTCAGGCCAGAGACAAGGTTTTGCAGAAATTGTGGCCGAATGCATGAGGGAAGTTGTACTGGGTCGATCCATGGATGTTTTAGATGTGGAGACATGGGTCACATGGTGAAGGATTGCCCTCAACCTCAGAAACCACATGTCTTGGAGCCCACTAGACAACAGCCTCAGAGAGTGAATCCCCCGAGACGGGCCACTGCTGTAGAGAAAGGAAAGAGACCTGTTACCCAGGGACGTGTGTTTGCCCTAGATAAGGAGACTGCTGACACTTCTGCAGAAACTATAAGAGGTACACTCTCTGTCTGTAATCATAGGGCTCATGTGTTGATTGATTCAGGATCCACACATTCGTTTATTTCTGAGCATTTTGCATGTAGATTAAACTTGAAGTTTGAACCTCTAGAATATATACTACATGTAAATACCCCTATGCGTGAATCCCAGAGAACTGAGTTAATCTGTAGAGGATGTGAGATAAAGGTGGGAGATAGAGTGATGTTAGCAGATCTAATCATGTTGAATATACATGGGTTTGATGTAATTTTGGGAATGGATTGGTTGGCAACCAATCGAGTGAGCTTAGATTGCTACACTAAGATTGTAACTTTCTCCCTACCTGAACCTTACAGTGTACGGTTGAGATACTGAGGAAATGAATATGTAGAATTCTAGTAAGTAATTTGAGAATTTTGATATTATTTTGGAGAATATTAAATATGATTGTTCATGTGAAGGTTATGAGACACTCATCTCAGACGATGAGCGGGAACATCCGAGGATTAAGGATATACCTGTGGTGTGCGAATTTTTGGATGTTTTCCCAGATGAATTTCCAGGTTTACCACCAGAGAAAGAGCTAGAGTTTACCATTGATTTGGTACCAGATACTCAGCCGATCTCTAAACCCCCTACAGGATGGCATTAGTGGAACTTGAGGAATTGAAGAAACAACTACAGGAGTTATTGGATCAAGGGTTCATTAGGCCCAGCGTTTCACCGTGGGGAGCACCGATTTTATTTGTCAAGAAGAAGGATGGTAGTCTCAGATTATGCGTAGACTATCGGTTGTTGAATAAAGCCACGGTGAAGAATAAATACCCATTGCCCAGGATTGATGATCTACTTGATCAGCTAAGAGGGGCATCAATCTTTTCTAAGATTGATTTGAGATCGGGCTATCACCAATTGAGGATCAAGGAAGAAGATATTCCAAAGACGGCCTTCAGGACGAGGTATGGCCAGTACGAATTTCTGGTGATGTCCTTTGGATTGACGAACGCCCCTGCAGCATTTATGAGATTGATGAACGAGGTGTTCAGAGACTATCTGGATAAACTTGTGATAGTCTTTATTGATGATATCTTGGTATACTCTCAGTCGTATGAGGAGCATGCACAACATTTGTGGTTAGTACTACAGATACTCCGAGATAAGCAATTATATGGAAAGCTTAGTAAGTGTGAGTTTTGGCTGGATCGGATAGCTTTCCTTGGTCATATAGTCTCAGAGGAAGGAGTATCAGTGGACCCAAGTAAGGTGGAGGCTGTGATTAATTGGGAGAGACCGAGGACAGTTACTGAGGTACGAAGCTTCCTTGGTTTGGCAGGGTATTACATAAGATTTGTGGAAGGATTTTCCCGGATTGCCGCCCCTTTGACTAAGCTCACGCGCAAAGAGACTCCATTTATATGGACTGATCAATGTGAGCTCAGTTTTCAGGAATTAAAGAGAAGGTTGATAGTGGCACCTGTGTTAACTATTCCTGTGGGATCAGGAGGATTTTCGATGTATAGTGATGCATCTCATCAAGGATTGGGGTATGTGCTTATGCAGCACGGAAGAGTGGTCGCATATGGATCGCGACAGTTGAAAGACCATGAGCAGAATTACCCCAAGCATGATTTGGAGTTAGCCGCTGTGGTATTTGCTTTGAAGATCTGGCGACACTACTTATATGGGGAAAGATTTCAGATCTTCACTGATCACAAGAGTTTGAGATATCTCTTTGATCAGAAAGAGTTAAACATGAGATAGAGGAGATGGATGGAACTCCTTAAGGATTATGACTGCGAGATTCTATATCACCCGGGCAAGGCGAATGTGGTTGCTGATGCCCTGAGCAGGAAGAGTATGATATCTACTATGATGATCAGGGAATGGGACTTACTGGAGCAGTTTGCCGAACTTCGGATCAGAGTTAAAGAGATAGAGACTGGATTTGTGGCTAGCTTGCGAATAGAGCCCAGGATCATGGATCAGATTAGAACTGGGCAGCGCAGTGATCAGAGATTGATAGATATGATTAGCCAAGCTGAATAGGGTTCGCAGTCGGATCTCACAGTCAGTGAGGATGGATTGTTGAGATTCAAAGGACAGATTTATGTACCGGACGACGATACCCTGAAGAGACTGATACTGAGAGAATCCCACTGCTCGCGATACACCATGCACCCAGGGAGTACTAAGATGTACCGAGACTTGAGAAAGGTGTATTGGTGGAGTGGTATGAAGCAAGACGTGGCAGAGTATGTGGCCAGGTGTTTAGTATGCCAGCAAGTGAAAGCTGAGCATCGGAAGCCCGGAGGGCTACTACAGCCCTTACCTGTACCTACATGGAAATGGGAGCATGTCACTATGAATTTTATTATGGGTTTACCGAGGACCCGAAGAGGTCGTGACGCGATATGGGTTATTGTGGATAGATTGACCAAGAGTGCCCACTTCCTTGCCATCAAGAGCACAGATATTGTGGATGCCTTAAATGAGCTGTATGTCAGCGAGATAGCTAGATTACATGGGGCTCCAGTGAGTATTACTTCTGATAGAGATTCCCGATTACTTCTAAATTTTGGACCCAGTTTCAGGAGTCCATGGGATCTCGATTGAGTTTCAGTACCGCCTATCATCCTCAGACAGATGGTCAGTCAGAGAGGACTATTCAGACCCTTGAGGATATGTTGAGGGCGTGTACGATGGATTTTAAGGGATCATGGGATGATCACCTGCCCCTAGCAGAGTTTGCATACAATAACAGCTATCATGCGAGTATTGGAATGGCACCTTTTGAGGCTCTATATGGTAGGAGGTGTAGATCCCCTGTAGCTTGGGAAGAAGTCAGTGACAGAAAGATAACTGCTTCCGAGCTTGTTGAGCAAGCCGTACAGTGTGTGAAACTCATATGTGAGAGGTTACGGGCTGCACAAAGTAGACAGAAAAGCTACGCGGATGTGCGTAGATGGCCACTCGAGTTTGAGGTTGGTGATGCAGTATTTCTGAAAATATCACCGAGTAAGGGTATCATGCGATTTGGGAAGAAAGGGAAATTGAGTCCTCGATACGTAGGACCATTCGAGATTCTTGAGAGAGTGGGAGAGGTAGCTCACAGATTAGCATTACCCCCACAGATGTCCGGAATACACAATGTTTTTCATGTGTCTATGTTGAGGAAGTACCATCCGGACCCTTCTCATGTCATAGAGTATGACGAGATGGACATTCAAGAGGATATGAGCTACACTGAGGAACCCGTCCAGATTCTCGATAGAAGAGAGAAGGTACTGAGAACTAAGAGCATCCCATTAGTGAAAGTTTTGTGGAAACATCACTCAATGGAAGAGGCAACGTGGGAACTAGAGAGTCTCATGAAGGAGAAATACCCCCATCTATTTGAATAGTTGAGTTGAATTTGGAGGACCAAATTCTATTTAAGGTGGGGAGGATGTGAGATCTGAGAATTTTAGATATATTTTAATGATGTAATATGAACTTGAAGTGTAATTTATTGAGCTAAGTGAATTGGGGAATGATAATTGGAGATTTATATGTTAAGTGTTAAAATAAGTGTGAAGTTATGAGGACAGATCGATCTGGGAGAAGGAGAGATCGATCTGGTGAGTTAAAAATGACAAGGAAGGAGGAATTTGAGGAGCAGATCGATCTCCAATGGAAGAGGATCGATCTCCTTATGATTCTGTTTGAGAGAAGATCGATCTCATGAAGAAGAGATCGATCTCCAAATGATTCTGTTTGGGAGAAGATCGATCTCCTCAAGGAGCAAATCGATCTCATAAAGCCATAAAGAGATCGATCTCACCCCTCGACAGATCGATCTCCTAGGCATAAATTGCCCCAAATCGTCCCAAATATTGAAATGCAGATCGATCTCATCAAGAGCCAGATCGATCTCCTACCCTCAGCCTATATAAGAAACCCCTGTTTTTCTCCTGCAATCTCACTTTCTCACTCTTCCAACCCCCATTTTTACCGAAACCTAGCTTTCTCACTCATCCAAAGCACCCATTTTCGGCCAAATCAAAAGTTGTGGCAAGAAGGAAAGTTGTTCCTCATCAAAGGGAGAACAACATACTTGGAAATCGAAAGACGGATCGAATCGAGGCAAGAGATAAGCTCTCCACAAGTTTTGGGTAATTTCTAAACCTCGATCTTGATATTTGAGATGATTTTGATGATAATGGTGGTTGTCATTGTGTTGAAATAGCTAAAAAATGATTAGGGATTGATGAAATTGCAATGTGATTGGAGTGATAATGATATTTAGCAATTTTGGGAATTTGAGCTATAAATAGAAATTTAGACAATGTGGTGAATTAGCATAGATAATTGGCATGAGAAATGTAGAACGTTGAGATGTTGTGAATGAGAGTCTAGTTTGGGGTAGAGTTACGAGGATCAAGAGATTTGAGGTGTTATGAGCAATTATGCTCGATTTTTTAGAATTGAGGTTGATGAGATAATTGAGTATTGATGTTTTAACATCGTTTGGACAGCTCGGGAGTTCCAGAGTGGAATGCGAGGCTAGTCTGTGATACGGAGGAAACGATTGCACTATACGAGGTGCAAAGAGGTAAGGGAAACTAAACCATTTGTGTATGTGATTTGCGAACTACTATAGCATGAATTGTGATTTATAAAACAAGCATGTTGAGTGTTGTGTTGTGATACAATTGCACACGATTTTTATAGCCGGTTGGAGCCCATTATTTTATGAGTTTATAAGCTGAGTGTGAAATTGCTTTATAAACCGTTGAATTTTGTGTGAGTAATGAATTGGGCTCTACGTTAAGGCAATATCGAGATTTGAGAAATGTGTGCGTGCTTTGCTGGTTGGAACTCGATTTTATTATGTTTTATGTTGCGTACAAAACGGTTTTCAAATGAGATTTATGAGAGAAAAACCACTATGAGTTCTACGTGAAGGCAAACTAGTCTTATGTGATTAAGACTTAGGTGTGTAATTCTGAGTACACACCGGGCATTGCTCTGGTAGCATGTAAGCCCGATTCTTCTCCGTTTTGGTAACGTGAGAATAACCCATTCTGTGGCTATGCCACGTATACTTGGTGGCCGTTGCCACGCGAGAAACCTTATTTGGTGGCCGTTGCCATGTGAGAAACCCTATTTGGTGGCCGTTGCCACGTGAGAAACCCTATTTGGTGGTCGTTGCCACGTGAAAACCCTAATTGGTGGCCGTTGCCACGTGAGATCACCCATCCAGTGGCTATGCCACGTATATTTGGTGGCCGTTGCCACGTGAAACCCTATTCTGTGGCTGTGCCACGTGTGAATTTAAATCAGTGGCTATGCCACGTGTGTTTAGTGGCTATGCCACGTGTGAATTTAAATCAGTGGCTATGCCACGTGTGTTTAGTGGCTGTGCCACGTGCTTTATTATTACAGTGATTTTATCACGTTAATTGAGAAAGCGTTTATCGCATTATTTTCACATGCTTTGTTATTGCTCTAGACTGAGCCTTTTTACTTCATGTTTTCACATGATTTGAGACATGAGAATGTCGTTTTGAGTACTTTCATGCTATGGTTTTCAAATGAGATTAATGAGTTTCACATACAAATAAATATTTTGTGATGTGCATTTTGGTTTATGAAATGAGTCCCTTACCCCCTTTACTGAGCGATTTAGAAGCTCACCATGTTTTCTTTCCCCCAGATTTCTTCAAGTGAAAAGGGTTTTCCTGCGACGTACGGAGTAGTGGCTAGTGGAGGACTTGAGCGCCAGGCCATATATATTGTATTTTGAGGTATCTTTTATCTTTTCATGTACCCAGACAATTATCATAATTGCAGACACTTGATGTATAACATTGTATGGGATGTATTAGGATTAATTAGCTTGAGATCAAGTAATGTATATGATATAATATATACTATTTAACGACGAGATCCTGAGGTATAATATAGGTGATGATGTATGACACTGCACAGGAATGCACTCTTAATTGTGAATTAATGAGTAAAAAGTTTTAAAATTGCCCTATTTTCCGCGCTTCCGGGGCGTGACAGGATGTGAGACCTGTGAATTCTATGTACTTTAGCTATGAGGTTACAATGTGAGATTTATAATTTGGTGAATGTGATTATGATATTTCGATGTACACGCAAGTTCTAAATCTAATGAAGTACAAGAAGATAAAGTTTTTAAGTCTTAAATGTGTATGGATTGAAATATAGTCTATGGAGTAGATTGTGGTAAGTTTTGCCTTAAGTTCCTGTAAATTTATGCAGCAGTAGTGAAATCTATGAAGGCCAGATCGATCTCCAAGGATGAGAGATCGATCTAGTAAGGGTTTTGAGGGGCTGGATCGATATCAAGTGAAGAAAGATCAATCTCATAAGGGAACAGATCGATCTCCTACTGCCTCTGCCTAGCAAGAATCAATCCTGTCACAAGGTTAGATCGGTCTCCATTTGTCTCTGCCTGGAAGAGATTGATCGCCCTTGGAAAATAGATCGATCTCCATTTAGTTCTGTAAAGAACAGATCGATCTCCACCCTCTACCAGATCGATCTTGTAGTTGGTAATTGAGTCATTGGAGAGGTTAAAACCAAGCAGAGATCGATCTCCACATGATACTAGATCGATCTCACATGCTCTGTCTATATAAGAATCACGAGATTTTTGCCTGAAACCGAATCTCTCTCACCTGTAAACTCCAACACTCACCATTTTTACCCAAACCAAGCTTTCTCTCTCTAAGATTCACCACATTCTGGACAAAGTAAGAAAAAGAGGTAAGAAGCAAAGTTGTTCATCTTGGTAAAGAGAACAATATACTAGAAAATCAAAGGGTGGTTTGAACAAAAGGGAAGAAACAAGCATTCTACAAGTTGCTCAAGAGAAGACAAGCTAGGTGAGCTCACAAGACCCTTGTTTTTAAGTATTATTATTATTATTATTATTATATATATATATATATACATTGGTGAATAAATATATATAATTAGTTAGAAAGGTTTAAGTCATGAAGGAACCAACAAATGGGTTTAGTTAGAAGATGGAATGTGGATGTCTTGTGATGGTCATGTGCTAGCTTGAATGTAGTTTAGTGTGTGTAGGTTTAAATAGGATTAAAAGGGAAATGTTGAGTTAGAACGAGTAAGAGAAAGAAATTGACAATGAGAATGATGTATATTGATGATTTGATGATGTTTGGACAACTCGAGAATTCGACACGGGAAACAAGGCTAGTCCGAGACCCGAGGGACATTGCACCACTCAGGGTGCAAGAGGTAAGGGAAATAAAATGTTTGTGCATGTGAGTTTCTAAATGATGAAAATACCTTTTTAGTGTGAAAAAGGTTTGATGAATGAGCATGTTTATGAGAAATGAGTTGATTTGATGCTTTGATGAATGTGTGAGTGTTTTGCCGGTTTGAGCTCGATTTTGATGAATTTTGTGTAATTGTGAACACAATGTTTTATAACAAGAAATGAGTTTTCAAGATAACCACTATGAGCTCTACATGAAGGCAAAACGGTTTTAATACAATAATGACATATTTTATTGAGACTAAGGCTTGTGATGAGATGCACATCGATACTCCGCTTGATAGCGTTGAGTGGCATTGCTCTGGTAGCATGTAAGACCGGGCCTTGCTTTGGTAGCATGTAAGATCGATGCCTCCGTTCTAGTAACGTGAGATGACCCCGCTCTGGTAGCGATGGGTGGCCTTGCTTTGGTAGTATGTAAGACCGAGGCTGTATGACTCTGATCAAGTCTACAACAATATCATGGCCATGGATAGATGTCGACGTTTTCCCACTTCTGAGGATGCTCTCCTTGAGGATGATTTGATGTGATGTGCTTATGACGTTATTTTTATCTGAGTTTTATAAAATGCCCAGTCTCAATTATTTTGATGAATGATGTATTTTATGACTCTGATTTCTATCACGTATTGAGATTTGATGTTATGACGATTTGTGATTTTATCACGTAAAATTATGCTGATGCAAACTGTTGCCATTATTGTTATCATTATTTCCATAAATGTTTTACATGCTCGAATACTTCAATCATGTTTTTACATGCCCAAATGATGAGTTGTGATGTGATGATGATTTTATAAAGTCTCCCTTATCCTCTTTACTGAGCGTTTTGAGAGCTCACCCTTTTTCCTCCCCCCTCCAGATTACTTGCAGTGATCGAGCTAGTACCTGCCGCGTACGTGATATAGGCTGGTGGACAATATCTCCCCAGGCTATCGCTTGTACATGCACAAGGTATAAATTTAGTTTATTTTGTATCCAAACAATGATGTAATACAGACATTTGTGTTAAGTATTATTGGGATGTAATTAGGACGATATGAGGAGAGTGAATTGAGTTTTGTGGGTTGATTCTTTTTGGATATTATGTATTGGACTTTATGAAGTAGAAAAATTGTGTAATCTTGAGGATAACAAATTAGTATAAACACGAGTGATTAAATGACAATGTACAGGAATGCACCTTGAGTAAAAAGTTTAATGCAAGAAAAAGTTTAAATTTGCCCTATTTTTCGCGCTTTTAGGTTGTCACAATGTCACTTTCGCTCGGCTGTGGAGTGATAGGAGAAGTCGTATCCTGAACTGGGGGTGGTGTAACAAGCCTTGTAGTCTGAGGTCTCTCTACCTCTGCAGCTGCCTATCCGATAGTAGTAGGCTGTATGGCTGGACCTTGCCTATCACCAGCACCCAACGCCTACGTGACTATCTCCATAAGGCTCTCAATAGTCTGCTCTATCCTAGTAAAGCATGTCTCAGTATCCCCTCGTCTCTCAACAGGGTCCTGTGGAGCCTGACCAGTCAGTGGCTCTGCACGACTCTCAAGCTTGCCCCTAGGGCTTCTAGCACGTGAACTCGCCCCTCTACCTCAGCGGGTGACAGGCAAAATGCCTAATTTCCTGTATCCATACCATTTATTAGTCTTATTCCATCTCGGTATACACAATTATATCTAAACAAAAACACATTAATATGGGGATGTAACTTTCCTACTTATTAATACCAACTCATATTAGGTCAACTCAGCTCTAATACCAATCTCTGTCACGACCCCTTTTCATCCTTTTCATCCAAAAATCACCATAAATTTTCGATTTTTCATTTCTTTTCCCAATCGTGAACATTCTTACCACCACATAGTTGGGCTATAAGTCAATATTAGTCACTCTTTACATTTACCATGTCATCTATCTTTTAATTTATTAAAAAATAAGCACATATACTTTATAATTAAAATTTGATACTTGTACATGTCAACTAATAATTACATCCCCCATATTACATTACAAAAGGATTACTGTGCTATTACATATTTAGATATAAAAAGATTCCTATGTGTATACCTTTTAGCGATGGAGAGCAGCGGATATCCGGATACAACTCCTCAGTCCTTCACTAGACTACTGTGTGCGCTCTATAGAGGGGGAAAATGATAGGGATAAGCAACCACACGCTCAGTAAGGCAATGATGCAAGCATGGTAGATAACTACACTATCCACATTCTTATAATGTCATGACATAAAGATCATTTATATCTAGAGCATGAGGAAAAATTAAAACTATGATGCATGTATATACATATATCATGAATTGAAAACATGAAAATAGGCATGTAAACGTGGAAAATCATCATGTAAAACATCTCATGCTCATCAAACTAAAACTCATAAGTTTCATCGCAAATCATAGATTTCATCATAAATCATCCCCTTAGGATAAACAACTTGTCAAAACATTAGTAAAACTCATCATAAACAACTTATCATCCTTTAAAAGCATCCCATAAGGTTCGACCCTTCCCTCGGGTCTACCCTGGACAACATAAATCATGTTTAGTATATAAAATCATGTGATATCATGTGAGACAGGTGGTCATTATATATAAACGAGGACTCTGTTGGCCAACTATGTCATTATCATCCCAGGCCACACGGATCCTGGTGTGCGGGGCATCATGCTGGAACGGAGGTGGGTTAATCCTACCGCCAGACTTTTAAATCAACATCATAACCACACGGTACAATGTACTCCATGTGATATACACAGTACAACCTACTCCGTGGACTTATATCATGGTTGGGCTTGCTGCCATAGGTTTTATCTACCACATGCTATGTATAACCTAATCAGTCTCAAGTGCACGTGCGAGCATCTCATCCGTGTGACATAAAGTCTACACGAGGCATCCAGCACGACTAATTACATATCACAGTGTGAAAAGCTCATTGCGAGGAAAGTTCTAGCATGATTTCATGCATAATCAGTGAATACCTTCGTACGAGCAACGCTCCAGTACGACTTTATGCATAATAAATAATGAGAAAATCGCATACGAGTATAGCACCAGTACGGTTATATGCATAAGAAAATCAATGAAAACCCACGTACGAGCAAAAACTCTAGTACGGCTTGCAAAACATCACAACTCAAAATATGGTGCGAGCTAGGCTCCAGCTCATTTCATGCATATTAAAAACATTAAAATCTAGTGCGAGCGAAGCTCCAGCACGATTTAACTCATATAAATCTGATAGGCGGCTCCATTTCAACAAAACACATTCAAAATCAAAATCAGCACCTGACTCGTGCTATTTCATGAAATTATGGAGTCATTACCCAGCCTATCCATCAATTTTACTTAAATCAAAGCAATATGCTACATAAAAATATCAAAACATGATGTTTCATGCAATTATTAGTCTTACTACCCGTTTTTGTAAGATTCACTTCCAAAACCAAAATCATCTATATCTGAAATCGTTCACACAAACATTATTTCTTTTCTAGGTAACCAACACAAATTTAGTACCCTATAATTACCCTCAAAATACGTGCAGCTACCTCTAGATACTTATAAAATTCCCTTACCTAGAATTACGTCGAGTAATTCCACTTCCTCATAGCTGCTCGACCGCTCAATCCTATTTTCTCCCAATGAAATCTCCGGAGCTACACGAAATTATTTATCACATCAATTAACCCAATATAACACAATTCTCACATTTATTATAGTCGATTCGACTTATTGGGTTCATTAACACTTATTAGGCCTTACTTTCTCTTAAGTCATTTTTCGATTGTACTATGCATTCCTCGAGAATCTCTTAGACTCTTCAAGTTTACTAATTCACATTTGGGCCGGTATTCATCTCACAATGCATTAAGTTCATCATTTTGTTCACTAAGGCAATTTATCATATACCTCATAGGTCCATTTTCAATTATCATCCATTTCAACATATGTATTTCACAAAACTATCTCATAATCATATCTACATGCTTAATAACATTCATTCATGCTCCAATCCTCATCTAATCCATGCCTATCAACTTTCTCCCACCTTCTCACACTAAGTCTATTCTAGGTCATGGAAGATTCATCATGTTTTAGATGATTTCAACCAACAACACATACACCAAATAACCCATAACAATGTCTAGATAAACATACTTGAAGTTGGTTTCTTGAAATCTTACCTAGCTTGACTTTTCTCCTTTTTGCCAAATTTGGGAGAAAACCCATTTGCTCCTTCAATCCAAAGTTTCAGTATCCAATCTTTGACTATGTTGTTCTCTTCTTCACTAGGAATAACTTTGCTCAAATAGTTTTTTCCTCAAATCTTTTTGGAAGGTAAAGATATCCTAGAGTGAGAAAACTAGTTTATTTTGGCTAAAATAAAGGGTTTTGGGATTTCTAGGGAAAAAGGCTCAACAATCGAGTCTATTTTATAGTAATCACATTATGAGATCGATCTCCAAGGGTAGAGATCGATCTTTGCTTAAACTCCTTCAGAATTCGACAATGCAGGCTAGGGGATCGATCTACCTCTTGAATGAGATCGATTTGCCTCTTGAACAAGGGATCGATCTGCTTATTGGTAGAGATCGATCTTGGCCAAGAAGAATCATTTAGATATCGATCTGGCTTTGGGAAGAGATCGATCTGCTCATGGGGAGAGATCGATCTGTTCCTTATAAAGTCACATGGGAATCGATCTGATTGAATGAGAGATAGATGTAGCATTCATCCTGCAGTATTTCAGCAGAAATTTTTTAGATTTTCAAAGGTAAACTCATATTCAATCACTTCAATACCCATTTTGCATTTCATTCACACTTCACACTAAAAAAAATCTAATTCTTATGATTCATTTATTATGTAACTTATCTGTACATCATGAAAATCATAAGATTACATAAAAATTCACGGGTTTTACATTTAGTTATTGGTGAATAGTATTTGTACCCCTTTAGGTTTGGAGGGTAGTCAAGAAAGATGCACTGGATAGATTTGAGATTCAATTTGCTTCGATGGTGCTAATGTATATGGACAAATGTTGTGCACCTAAACAATTTAGTAGGGATAAATGAGATAATTCAAAGATGAAGGTAGGTTGTAAGGAGCCTTTGGCACAACATTTGGAATTGAAAGACACAGGAAGGCATTCTATTTATGAGATAAGAAACTATTAAAATTACTTCTCCCTAAAAATGTTTTGGAACATGAGTGGTAGCCATGAGTGATCGGGCAACCTCTATTAGGTGTCAATTTTTGCTCTCTGTTATTCCATTTTATTGTGGAGTATCTACACAATAGCTTTGTTGGATAATTCCCTGATCAAGCAGATAAGCTCTGAAGACAAAATAGTAGTATTCCCTTCCATTGTCGGTTCTAAGCACCTAAATTCTAGTTTAGAATTGAGTCAAGACTATTTTATTAAAGTTTTGAAATATTTATCCAACCTCAGATTTTTCTTACCTGAGGAACAACTAAGTGACTCAGGTGTGGTCATCTATGAAGCTAACGAACCATCTAGAACAAGTAATATTTGTCATCCTAGATGGTCCCCAAACATTATTGTGTATAATGGAGAATGGATGGGATGGTTTATATGAATGATGTGGATAAGTATTATGAGGATGTTTAGATAGTTGACAAATTTCACATTAGTAAAATGAAGGATTTTTATTGAATAATGTGGGAAATAACTTTTTGAGGTACAAGAGGTTTAGATGACATAATTGGTAGTGCCAGAACATGACTGCTCTATCTTTATGATTGCTAGAGTTTGAGATTGTGCAAGCGTTATTCTAAATTTTCCTCTCAGACTTCATCTCTAAGAAGATAGAGCCTTGCACATATCCTACCATTGTCAATCTTCTTCCCCGATTCCAAGTCCTAAAATTTACACATATGTGGAAAAAATTTAGTAACATAATTAAGATCTCTCATAATCTTACTCATAGATAAGAGATTACAGTCCATATTAGGAACATGGAGAATAAAATGAAGCATTATGTCCTTGAAGATAGCAACTGAACTGGTACCAACAACTTTAGATAGTGACCCGTCTGCAATACGGACTGTAAAATTTCCAAAACATGGGCTGTATTCATGAAACAACGATGCATCATCAATCATATGGTCTAATGTGCTTAAGTCAACAATCCATACTTTTGAGCTTTCACGATTGACGCTTAGAAAGCTTCAAAAATTACCTTTTTGTGCCAAAGTGGCAGCGATCACGATTTTAGGTTTGTTTTGCAGAAGGGACTACTGGTCTTTGCTAAACATACTTAACTCAAGGTTTGGTTAATTCAATTTTGGCATCTAAGTAGTAGCTGTCTTCCGATGACTCTCCTTAGCACGTACAAGCTTCCAAGTGATGTTGCTGATCATGATCCCACGGTTCGAAATCACCTTTGCTATTGTGTAACCGCTCGTTATAGTGGGTACATAACAAACTAAGATTTTTAATGGTTGAGGTCGTTTGCTATTGATACCATATTAAAACTGATATGAAAGTGTTTCTCTGATTTCTACAAAAAAAGCTATAAAGTATATTGAGTATAAATAACTATACGATAAACTAGGAAATCTACCTAAATCCTGATAATCATATACATTAAGGGAAAAGAAATCCTAAATAAATAAAAGTCTTAAATGAAACAAATAAATGGAACATTTAGTCAACATACCAAAATCTCATTATCCTAGGAAAATAAAATAAAATTAATCATATCCAATCCTATTAAATATGGACCAAATTTCCACAAATACAAACAAAGAATTGCTAATTGTGTAGCAGATGCTTCATCAAGACCAAGAGAAGTTGGAGTGATGGATAAGCATGAGAAAGATCATAAGGGAAAAAGGTCATGGAGGGTGTACGTTTACTGCATTAACAAAGGTGTGTGTGAATTGGTAGATGAAATTCGCAAGGAGACAACCCTAGTTAGATGATGTGCAGAAGCTTGTTTTTGATATTGAACATTTTTCAGCTAAGTTTCTCAACCATCAAGTTAAGGATGGGCTGGTCTTCCTTAAAGGCATGATTGTTTTAAGCATTCATTCCAAGCTAAAGGTGGTTATTATGAGGGAGTTTCATATGTACCAAGTATAGGCTATGGAAGGGTTGAAAGGACCATGGTAAGGGTGATGGTGTTGTTTGTAATACCCGTAATTTCTCATGTATTTATTTTTATGAAGATATAATGTATATGTACATTTGTTACAACTGTATAAGTGATGCAAGGATTATGGATTTAATGAAACATCCATGATTTCAAGTTATGCACACAAGTTCTATTATCTAAGAGCTATAAGGGATGGATGTTATTGTACGTTAATTGTGCACGGATTGTAAATTGAGGTATGAAGCAAATAAGGATGAGTGTACATTATAAAATTTACAAAAAAACTGTAGAAAAGAAGGTGCAGGGGATGAGGGATTGATCTCATATGAAGGAGTGATCGATCTCCTCCCACAAAATGCCAGGAATCAATTCAATTGAACAATGCAGATCGATCTCATGGAAAGGAAGATCGATCTCCTTAAGTCTCTGCCTGGAAGAAATCGATCTTTCACAGGGCACAGATCGATCTCCTTAAGTCTCGACTAAGAAGATATCGATCTCCATTAAGCAACAGATCGATCTCCCCTTTACAAAATAGATCGATCTCATTAAGAAGGCAGATCGATCTGGTAGTAGATTACGTTAGGTAAAAAGACTACCAAACTATGCAGAGATCGATCTCCACAAGGACTAGATCGATCTCATGTGTCTGCATCTATAAAAAGAGCAAGGGATTTGGACTGAAAATCAGATTTCCTCCCACCAAACCCGTACCTTTCCATTTCTCTCAAAGAACCAAGCTTTCTCACTCTAAATATCACTACATTCCAGCTAGAATATGGAGAAGCTCAAGAAGGGAAAGTTGTTCCTTGAAGTAAGGAGAACAACATACCCAAAAATCACACATTGGTTTGACCAAGAGAATGAGATTTGGCTACTACAAATTTGGCTAAGGAAAAAGGCTAAGCTAGGTATGCTCTTCAACCTTCAAGCTTTAAATATGAATATCTAGACATTTTGTGGGTTGAATGATATGTGAAACATTGATAGGAATGATTATTTGTAGTGATGAATGAGTGATAATGGGAGGGAATTCATGAAGAAAGCATTTATAGAAAATGATGGAAAACTTGAGAGAAGGTATAATGAGATTAGAGGGAAAGGTGGAATATGATAAGAAGCTTGAGAAGTATAAATAGCAAAATAAGTGAAATGTATATGTCCAAGAGAAAGAAAAGAAAATAACTTAATGATATACACGTGTAAACTGAAATACGTGGAACACGATTAACCCAGATCGCTAACAGAGCAAACAATACGAAGGAAGATACAAGCGCGATTCAAGGTAAGGGACTGTATGTTAGCGATAGAGGTATTTGTATGTATTTTACAACGATTTTAGTAGTTATGAC
Organism: Firmiana major; assembly: GCA_033439115.1. NCBI lineage: Eukaryota > Viridiplantae > Streptophyta > Magnoliopsida > Malvales > Malvaceae > Firmiana > Firmiana major. The sequence goes on along the minus strand of CM065898.1, from coordinate 12,040,120 downwards.
GCTAGTGATAGCATGTTTAGCTATTGAGCTATGAAATTATATGAGATAGGTTGGCTAGCTTTACATGTTTAGCATGGGAAGACATGCTACGTCAATAAACATGTTTTGAGTTTTTAAAAGAGAAAATAGTCACCTATCGGATTTGAGATGTGAATTGGTGTTGGAGTTCTAGCTCACACCCGTTTTAATGATTTTGACTATGTTGGAGTTTCACTTGCATACGTCTACATGTTTTGATAAACCGTGCTGGAGCGTGACTCGCTCGTGGTTTTATAATGATAATGTATTAGAGTTTATCTCGCACATGTTTCCATGGTTTTGATATGCCGTGCTGGAGTTGATCTCACACGATGGATTTGAGAAAGGTGTTGGAGCATTATTTGCACTAGTTTTGTTGAGTTTGATATGACACAGTGCTAGAAGAAGTTGCCGTACTGAGAGATACCGCGTTGGAGCCTTGTGATGACTATGTGTCACGCTGATTTTGCTCGCCTGGTATATGAGACATGGTTCAGGATGATGAGTCCATGGAGTAGAGTGGATGGACTGGGTCCACGGTCGTACGTTGAACTGTGTAGTTGTCCGGGGAATACTATGTCCTGTGCTGGGTGCACGTGAGTACAAGTATCGCGTAGATGATACATGGCGTACATTGAACCGTGAGTATATGTGATATGAGGAGAAAGATGATGATGATGATCGAGATAAGCTGGAGGGTAGGACTGACCCATCCCCCCTTCAGGCAAGTGATGCCTTGTGCACACCTGATTAGTGAGGCCTGGGATCACTGACTATAGCCATATGTCGTGGATATTAGTTTGTCGAGAATTCCATGCTTGTCTCAAAGATAAGAGGAATTGAGAAACTTAGAAAGTAAGAGAATTGATGAAAAGAAATGATTTAAGAAAAGCAAAGAGATTGTGATTTGATAAACCTTTTGATTTAAATACTTGTGCTATGATAGCATTGTTTTATGACATGTTTTAATTGGAAGTATTGCACACGATTTTACATGAAAATGCCTATGAGAAATAAATGTTTAAATGCATTTTCTAGTAATATTTCCTTTTATATTGAAACATGGTTTTGTTTATGCATGCATGGGCTATGTAGATAGTACAGTATCTACATGTTAGCATTTTTTTCCTTACTGAGCTGTGGTTTGCTGATCCCACTATTTTCCCCCTCCAGATACTGAGAAGTAGGTCAGTGCGGTGGTCTCCAGATCTCTTTTGTATTGGACAGCTCCCACCAGTTGCAAAGGTATAAGAATTGTATACACAAAAGCATTTTGTATCTATTGTAATGTATCGCATAGTCATAAATCGAAAATGTAAACAATTTTATGGGGATATTATGTAATGATAATATACAATCGATTTTGTATATCTACACACATGCCTAGGAGTGTGTGTGAGTTAAATTTTTATATGTTTCCGCTATAAATGTATGGAATATAGTAATTGCATCGGCTCACAGCCCAACCGTAGTAGTATATGTATGGATGAAGGGCACCCGGAGTCGGGGTGTGACACTGTTCTTTTGGCCGAGAATGAAAGAAGATATCAAGCATTTTGTAAGGAGTTGTCCTATTTGTCAGGTTACTAAGTATGAAGTAAAGAAAAAAAAAAGAAAAAAAAATTGAAATTGAAATTGAACAAGATTTTATGAAAGTAATTTTTGTTTTTTTAATGTAAGAAGAGAGTCCAAGTCTTATTATATTTATAGACATTGTTTGAATGATACAAAGAATGGAAAGATAAGATTTCAATCAATCAATCGCTCTTTCTATGCTATCACTTTTCTTGAATGATGGAGATAAATGCTCTTTTACTGACTTATCACTTTGACATAATTGAGTCTCAATACAACCCCTCAAATTACTCTTATGATCCGCTATATTAGGAATGATAACCATGACTTGATCAACTTCCTTCTTACTCCTATCAACCTTATCTCTACAATATTCAGCCTCAATGCTCGAGCGTGAAATTGTTGGTTGTTTTTTAGCACACCAAGAGATAATATTGCGACCTAAAAACGTGCAAAAACCCATTGTAGACCGTCGAGTAGTAGGAAAACCTACCCGATCTGCATCAGAAAAGGCAAAAAGATCAAGTGTAGTGTCTCCAGTTAAATGCAAACCCAAAGTAATAAAACCTTTAACATATCTTAAAATATGTCGAACCATTTTTATACTAGCAACAGTTGGTGATTGCATATATTGAGAAACATAGTTAACACTAAAGGAAAGATTAGGTCTTGTAAGTGTTAAATATTGTAAAGCACCAACAATGATACGATAAAAAGTAGGGTCAGAAAAGGGAGTGTTATCATTAAGACCCTTGGTCTTAGACTATATTGGCGTATTCATTAGTTTGCAATCCAACATTTGAGCTTTGTCAAGAATAGTTCGGGCATAGTGAGACTGAGAAAAATGCAGAGTATTGGTAGACCATTGAACTTTTATACCAAGTAAATGATGTACGGGTCTAAGATCTTTCATGCAAATTCATAATGTAAAATTGTGATAAAGTCAGTAAGTAACTTTGCATTAGATCCTGTTAACAACATATCATCAACATAAAGGAGTAAGACTAATGTGCCATGCGGCGAGTGCATAATAAATAAAGATGGGTCAGCAAGACTACAAAAGAAACCATGTTTGAGCAAAAAGGCACTAAAACGATCAAACCAAGCTCTTGGTGCCTGTTTAAGGCCATAAAGAGCTTTTTGAAGTTTCCAAACATGAGATGGAAACTTTAGATTATACATACCTGGTGGTTGCTCCATATAAATATCTTCATTTATGTAACCATGGAGGAAAGCATTTTTAACATCAAGTTGTCTAATATCCCAGCGTTGAACCATAGCTAAACTAAGAACTAAATGAATAGTACCTGGTTTTATGACGAGAGAAAAAGTTTCGATATAGTCGATACCGTCAACTTGGTGATACCCTTTTGCAACCAGTCTGGATTTTAGCCTATCAAGTGTGCCATCAGCTTTTAATTTAGCTTTAAAGACCCATTTTGATTCGACAATATTCATATGAGATTCTCTGGGAACTAAGGTATATCACCACAGCTTTAAAGGGCTGTTTTGACTGACCGTGGCTCACTTGGTATATCACCACAAGTAAGAGTTAATGCATGACGAGGATTAGGCTTGTAAATCCCATGTTTTTCGCTTGTAATCATAGAATGAGATGTTGACTGAACCTGTTTAGAAGAATGAGAAAATGTAGGATTTATACTCACGAATGGTTGTCTTTAATAGGAAGAAATGTGGAGGAGGTTATCTCATGTTCTTGAGGTGAGATGTCGAGATCAGCATTGTTGGATGTGTGATTATGAGCATGTTTTGACAGCAACTCAGATGACACATCTAGGTTGGTATGTTCTGGTATAGATGACGACGAACTTGAAACATTGGTTGGTATTGGGATATGTGTTAAGTCCATGGTTGTGGATGGAGATGTTGAATTCATTAAAGTAGGAAGCGGGGCATCTAGGAAATATGTTATGCTAGCACTGAAAGATAACAAAGACTCTTTTGTCTTGTAATGAAACATATTCTTATCAAACACGACATGCCTAGATACAAACATTCTGTGAGTTTTTGAATTGAAACATCGATACCCTTTATGCTTGTCGCTGTAACCTACAAACACACAAGGAATTGTTTTAGGATCAAACTTGTTCTTCTTGGTGTCCCATGTATATGGGTAACATCTTGACCCAAACATACATAAAATAAAGTAGTTAGGATAAGCACCATGTAAACAAAAATAAGGAGAATTAAAATTAAGAGAAGAAGAAGGCAAACCATTGATTAAAAAGGTTGTTGTAGAAAAGGCTTCAACCCATAAAAAATTAGGTGCTCCACTGTGAAAGATCATAGTCATCCCGAGTTCTTTGATAGTACCATGACGACGTTCGACAATACCTGTTTGTTCAGGTGTATGAGGATAAGAAAGCTGATGAATGATTCCTTATTGCTGAAAGTGTAGAGAAAGTCTTTTATTTACAAATTCATCACCACTATCAGAATGAAAAATCTTAATTTTTCTATCAAATTTATGTTGTACATAGCTTTCAAAGGATAGGTAAACATCAATAAAATCAGACTGGGTACGAAGAGGAATTATCCAAACATAATGAGAATAATCATCCACAAAACATGCATAGTATCGAAATTTACCAAGAGATAAAATAGAGGCTAGTCCCCAAATATCACAATGGACTTTTTCAAAAATACCAATACTAGAAGAATGAGATGAACTAAAAGGTAATTTGCTAAGTTTGCCTAATTGGCAACTTTCACAAATAGTGTCTACTTTTTTATTTGAGCTAACATGAATTAAACTCTTAGTACGTAATAATTGAATAGTTGAATTTTACGGATGTCCAAGATGTTGGTGCCATAGCTCTTCAGTCCCTGAGTTTTGTCTATTGGAGAAGTGTACTTCCTTTGGTTTGGATAGAACATAAGGTCCCCCTTACGTTGACCCACTACCAGAGTTCGACTTGTTGCTCTTTCCTTAATGCAAAATAACTTGTCAGTAAATTCACAATTCAAAAGGTATTGTGACGTTAATTGACTAATATAGAGTAAATTACGAGTTAATTGAGGTACATGTAGGACATCACGAAGAAATAAATCATTCCTACCATCAGAAACTAAAACATCCCCAACTGCATCGATCTTTAAAGGTGAACCATCACCAATGAAGACTGAATCATGACCAATATATTTTCTAAGATTTTGTAACATACTTGAGTGTGTTGTCATATGATTTGAGGCTCTAGTGTCGGTTGTCCATTCGACATCTGGGACTGAAGTATCCATGGTAAGGGCAGCAAGAGCTTGAGGAAGATCCTCATTGTTTACTGGTTGGTTTGGTCGGCTCCAACAGATTTTGGCAATATGTCCAAGTCTTCCACAAAGCTGACAGTGCTCATTCTTATACATTTCTCGTTCTGTGCTTGTCATTCGTCGTTTACCAGGTGGTGGTGGTCATGGAGTGTGATTGTTCACTCTTAGTGATTGTTGTGAATTATTTCCTGCATGATTTGAATGCTGAAAATTATTATTAGTAGCTTGAAAACCTCTAACTTTTGAGGAGAATTGATTGTTGTGACGATTGTTGTTGTTGTAAGTTTGCTGGTGGTTTTGGTTGCGTTATCCATAAAAGGCATATGTCGGCGAGTTGGATGCTTCAGCCCATGTGTTTCATTGTTCAAAACCTTGTAGGAGTGACACAGCTTCAGAATAAGAAAGTCGTTGTAAAGGATTCATATTTCTGACCAAGATTGGCAAGCAAAGAGTAGACTTTTATCTTATTAGGTACTGAGTTCCCTATGGCTGCAAGACTGTCACAAATACTTTTAAACTTCCTCAAATATTCTGTCAAGGACTGATTTGGATCTTTTCTGAGATATGTAAGTTGTTGTCGAAGAGTAAATTCTCGTTCTTGAGAATCTTGAGCATATGCTTCTTTCAAGGCATTCCAAATTGATTGCGATGATTCGTGGCCAATAACAAAACCTAAAGCTTCTTCGGTAAGTGTTCCAATAATCCATCCCCGTAGGAGACAATCTTCTTCTGCCATTTGAGATATTCTTCTGAGAGTGTTTTTGTTTCATTTGTTGAAGTTTCTTCTGTTGTAGGGTTGTTTTTGTACATGGATGATTTCTCTGTTTCACCCGTGAGGAGTCCAACCATGTCTTGGCTTTCTGCAAGAGCAAGTATTTGTTCACGCTACAAAGGATAGTTTTTTGGGGTGAGTTTGAGTGTGACAAAGTTGGCAATATTCAAAGAAATTGTAGAAGCCATTATTTTGCAGTATGAAACTCTCTTGTCTCACAAAGGCTCTGATACCATAAAGAAAAAAAAGAAAAAAAAAAACTAAAATTGAACAAGATTTTATGAAAGTAATTTTTATTTTTTTTAACGTAAGATTTCAATCAATCAATCCATCTTTCTGTGCTATCACTTTCCTTGAATGATGGAGATAAATGCTCTTTTACTGACTTATCACTTTGACATGAATGAGTCTCAATACAACCCCTCAATTACTCTTATGATCTGCTATATTAGGAATGATAACCATGACTTGATCAGCTTCCTTATTACTCCTATCAACCTTATCTCTATTATCCTTATCACTCTGGTTTGACTCAAGTTGGTTGTTATTATGAAGCACGTCTACCTGTTGGCTTGTTACAACCTTTAGCAATTCCTTCAAGAATTTGGGAAGATATATCCACGGACTTAATTTTTTGCCTTCTTTTGTCGCAAGGCAAGACCACAATCTTTGTGGTCGTAGATCATTTATCCAAGTATGCACAGTTTAATGCTCTGCCAAGTAGTTTCACTGTTGCCAAGGTTGCTTAAGTATTTGTAGCAGATAGTAGTGAAATTGCATGGGATTCCTATGTCCATTGTAAGCAATCGAGATCTTTTATTTTTTAGTCTGTTTTGACGTGAGCTATTCAACCTAAATAGAACTTAGTTGTGTTACAGCACAGCACATCACCATCACTCGGACGAGCAAATCGAAATGACAAACCTAAGATTAGAGCAATACTTGCATTGTTATGTGATGGACAATGTTGCAGCTTGGGTTCAATTTTTTTTCCTTGGGTAGAGTTTTCTTATAATACATCTTCGCTTTCGGCTTCTGGATACACTCCTTTTGGGATTGTGTATGGTCATCCACCACCACAAATCTTACCTTAAGAGAAATTAAAGACACCAGTCGAGGCAGTTGATGTTATATTGAGGGGGAGGGAGGATCATGTTATTGCACAATTAAGGCAAATTTTGCACCAAACAAGGAACCACATGAAACAAATGGCTGATAAAAAAAGTGGAGAGCTAGAGTTCAGAATTGAAGATTTGGTGTTGGTCAAGTTGCTACCATATCTGCAGACATCATTAGCTTATTAACCTTACTCAAAGTTAAATAAGCGATTTTACGGACATTTCAGTGGTGGCCAGGGTGGGCACGGTTGCTTATCGATTGGACTTGCCTAAGTCTGTTAAGCTACATTATGTTTTTCATGTTTCATTGCTTAAACATTTCGTCATGATACTTCATGTCATCCTGCGCAGATGCCTATGTAGTTCATCGATAATCATCATTTGGTGACACCACTAGCTGTGGTACAACAATGGGTGGTGACAGTAAATAGCAGGCGTGAGATTCAGTTGTTGGTGCAATGGGAGGGTTTGCAGCCAAAGGATTTTACTTTACTTTCCTATGAAGAATTTTGCAGGGTCTATCCTAATTTTGACCTTGGGGACAAGGTCAATTTTGAAGGGGTGGGGAATGATGCGAGCCAGGTGATCAAGGAAAAGCAAGAGAAATATTGCAGGAGTCATTCGAGTAGAGTTCACCAAGTACCAAATGGCATAAGGACTATGTGACTATGTCGAGCAAGGAAGGATCTAGTGGCTTCAACATCAGTCTAATGAAGTGGAGTTTGCATGGAACTAGAGTATTAAGTTATTAAAGACAGCTGTGTATTAGTATGACAACCACTGAGTTAGTTAGTTAGTTAATTAGTTAGTTGTATGAGTCAGTTGTTTCAGTTAGGAAGAGTCAGTTGTTCAATCGGCAATGTAACAGACATCACACATGTCAACCATTGATTGTTTGTTGTACCCTTCAAATAGGGAAGCAATTGAGAATAAAGTCAGAAGTTTGCACACCAAATTCCCTTCTTTCATAATTCTCTGGAGTTGTTGAGCATCCTCGAATTGCTCAAAATCATTTCAACCAAAACCCAAAAGCCAAAGAATGACTTTCTCGTGAACCAAATAGTGGGCAATTTTATTTGCATGAAAACTAATTTCTTAGGTAGATAATTAACAACAAAATCATGAAAATAAAAATCTTTAAAATCGATCAAAGAGGAGCAAAATAAAAGAAAAATGGCAAAGAAAACTCATTTTTATTATATTCTTCTTCACTCGGAAATAGAGTTTCGAACAACCCTATATCACCATCAGCAATAAATTTAACACGTGTAATCAAAATTCAAACCAATTCATCTGATGCAAGATGAGAGGCATTTTATGTAAAGAATGCAATTTCCTGTACCAAACTTGTAAAAATTGTACGGATAAATTAAATGTAAAATGTATTTGAGAGTTTTGGCTATTTTAAGTGTTGGAAGTTAAAAGTTGAATTTGGGGTACTGGAATAGAAAAATGATTTCGATTAATATATATATATATATATATATATATATATATATATATATAAAGGATATATATATTAATCTAATAGAGAAAATATAAATATTCATAATTGTACCTTAATTAAATAAGGAAATAATTATATATATATATATACACACACACACACACACACATATATATATATATATATATATATATATATATATGTTTGAGACTAGATAAATAAAGAAAATTAATGTAGAAGTGTATTAATATGCATAAATGAAAATAGTTAAAAGGCATATTAATTAAATAAGAAATGTAAAATATAATAATGCATACGATATACCTACATTTTAAGTGGATGAAAATAAATAAGAAAATATACACATGTATTTATTATATAGAATATGTATGCGTGTGTGTACATATATATATATATATATATATATATAAATATGTATGTGTGTATGCGTGTGTGTACATATATATATATATAGAGAGAGAGAGAGAGAGAGAGAGAGAGAGAGAGAGAGAGAGAGAGATTAAAATACATGAACATATATGGATTAAAATATAAGAATATTTATAATGAAAATGAAACAAATGTATATATATATTTATAAAATATATATTATAAAAAATATATAAAATAATATCGTTTGTTGATTGGCCTTCTCCCACTTAGTGGGAGCAGGTCTGAAACAAAAAAATAAATAAATAAAGCAAAGGACATAAGCCCTCTTCGACCCCAGGCTGGCATAGTTAAAAAGAAGAGGATTTGAAGAAAACTACAAAGAAGAAAGAGGCGAGCTTCAGACCTGAGAAAGATAGTAGCGAAAGAGAAGCAGAAGCGAGACTTGGGAGAGGCGTGATCAAGAGAGGAAACGCTGAAAACTGAAGGGGACGGTGAAGAGAGAGACTCGAAGAAGAGGGGTTTAAGGCTGGAAATGGCTGTGAAAATATGGAAGTCTTGCAGTTTATAGCACCACTGTGGATAGGAGCACGGTGAAAAGTAGATCGGGAACAGGAAGGAGTGAACAGGGGGTTCCACCACGTGAATAGAAGAGGGAGCTAGAGTCTCTTGGTTTTGAAGGGCCAATGAAGATGATGATGGTGTAAGGCAGAAATGGAGGGTGACCGAGCAGGAGGGCTGCGTGATCTTCGGTGGTTGAAACCGCTGGAGATCTCGCCTGGAAAACAGAGCACGCGTGAAGGAGCTTCACTTGGCGTTTGTATAGGGCTGCACAAGCGTGATTTTTGGGCTGACGCTGAAGCTCACTCTCGGTTGAGGCTCTCGGGCTGGAGCAGGGTTCCTCTTGGTAGAAACAGCAGTGAGCCTCGGACGATGAAGGGTGCTGAACCGAGAAGTGTTTTCAGAGGCTAAACCAAGAGCTTCGGAAAAGGGTAAGGCCCTGTGGAGGATTTTATAAATGTGCTGTCATATATAAATACGTTTATATATATATGTTCTAAAAACATGAAATGGTGTAAATTGCAGCAAAACGCAATTGAAAATGGTGAAGACGGCAATAGAGAACCTCGATTTTGAGCCGTTTTGAAAAGGTAAGAACCTCTAGTCTCGAGTATTAAAATTCACATATATATATATATATATATATATATATATATATATATGTGTGTGTGTGTGTGTGTGAAAAGAAAATGATGAGGATTGATTTGTGTGTGTATATATATATATATATATATATATATGCATACCTACAAAAATAAACATATATATATATAGAAGTCTATGTATGTATCTATGTATGTATATGTATATATATATATATATATATATATATATATATATATATATATATATATATATATAGAAACTGTATGATAGTGATGAGTTAAATTATCTGTAGGGAAAGGAATTTAAATGATTTTGGTTTTAAGATATATTCCTTAGCATGTGATTAAACATAATTATGATATGTTATTAAGACGAGAATGAATTGATTGTAGTGACTCGGAATGATTTAGAGCTTGAGTCATGATTTGGAAACTTGAGGAAGAAATGTTCCTAAACATTGAAATAAGTGGGTTAAGTAAAGTTTCGCTAGTATCTTCTCGTAAGAGATGTTTAATTTTATTTATTAGTAAATTATATAGCTTGAACTAACCCATGCAGCGCAATTGATTAGATTGCTAAAGTAAATGAAGGTAAGCTATAAGATGCAAATTAAATTCTGATTTTAGACTGTGCTTGGGTTGGATTGAAACCGTGTTTACTGTTTGTGTGTTGTGGCCAACCAAGTTTGCGTGTTGAATGTAATGAAATGTACACATATTAAGAGAATCATATGCACCTTGTTTGTTGTATATGCGAAAACTAAGTGTACGTGTGCATGGCTTGCATTAATTACATTAGGTTGCCATGAAAAGTGGATAGAGGCTTATCATTTATGCATACATGGTTTCATGCATAGTATATTTTGATTCAAGCTATCTTTATGCATAAGTTTTATAATGATTTGCATTATGTTTTAATTTAAAAAGTGTGGGTTTTGAGTTGATTTTTGAAACTAGTGATACTTAAGTGATTTCATGCATAGCATATTTTGATTCAAGCTATTTTATGCGTAAGTTTTGTAATAAATTAAATTATATTTATAACCTCAAAAGTATTGGTTTTGAGTTGATCTTTGAAATAAATCGGAAACCATATATTTGAAACTTAAAATTGGTTTAATTACCGTGGGAGCCACCTCTAAAATCTTAAAGGACCTAAGTGCTACACGGATACCTTTGGACGAATCTAAGTGCTACACGGATACCTTTGGACCATGGAAGCCACTTCTAGAAATCCCAAGGGAATTAGGTGCTACACAAGAAATTTGTTTTCAACACTATTTTGAGTGCAGGCAGATCCTTCGACCTTTGAGTCACTAAGAGTCTATCGAGCATCGATCTAGGCTTCATTGCCCGTCTCTCGAGCTAGGTGGTCTAGACTATTGTATAGTGTGCCTATCGAGCCTAGTGCTCTAGGCAAATCATACTTGTTTGGAAAACCAACAAACAGGTTCCAGCTTTGACTACGCAGCAAAACCAGATTAAATCTATGGCCATAGTTATTATTCCATGGAAGCCACCTCTAGAATCCTTCGAGAACTGAGTGCTACACAGGTGTGTCACTTGTGACACTTCCTCCATCACTAGCTAGGATGGATATTGTTATTGATTGTATTGCTTAGGAATTTCTGCTTAAACTCCACTTACTATTGGTTTTCTTATTAGTATCGATTTCAGTGATTGAGGCTTTATACCTAACTCTATTGATTATTGTTTTTGTAAAAGTGGTTGATCGACTGAAATGTATAAGAAAACTATTTTGTATCAATATTGAAATTGAAAAATCAGGAAATGGGTCAGGTGTTCGATAGAATTTTTTTATATAATTTGTTGAAGAGAATGAGTTAGGTAAGAAAGAAAAAAGAAATAAAATCGAAAGAATAAGAGTAGGTATGCCAAAAATCTGAAAGAGGATGGGAGAGGGGACAAAGAGACGTACTTAATGAGCAAAGTCAGGGTACTTTTCAAGCTCGACTTTTCAAGCAAAATAAGAACAAAAAAAAATGTCAGAACATTCTCCAAATAAAGCTTAGATTAAAGAGAAGAAGTGTCTTTTTGTGAATATTTTCAGTTTATGTTAGATTATATTTATTTATTATTTTTAATATTTATTTATAGATTATTTTAATATGTAATTATTAAAATTAAATATTTATGTAGAATTTTTTAATTCGACATCATATATACTAAGGTGAATATAATTTTTTTTTATATAATTTTTTTATTTAGTGCTCACGAATATGTTTTGTAAACATGTTTCTTTAATATTCATGAACATGTGTTCATGAATATATTCATTAATATTTGTTGTGAGTAATGAAACCCAATTAAATTTTAATACGTTAAGAAATTACCCGAGAAAGATACGACAAAAAAGAAATTAACACGTGTAGGCACACAGTCCCGCATGCCACTGCTGAAAAGAAGACCCGGATTGCATTGCTCCAATCGAAGTGTGCCACGGGACACAATTGGCACGTGCCATGTGTCTAGAGCTAAATATGCCATGTGGCACAATCACAGTGAGCCACATGGCGTAAACTGATCAGGCCACATGACGCAGCAGGAGGATACCCTCCCTCGTCACGCCACATGACGCAAGCGAGAGGATGCCCTCCCACCAAAGTGTGCATGGGCGGGAGATCCTCCCGCCCATGGTCGTGGGTGCACCACGTGGCGCGCCCACATACAAGCCCATACTTAGGGCATTGTACACGAAAAATGACTGTTTAATGGCCCATATGTTAGAATTTGTTTAGAAGATTTTATCTTTAAATATTTATGATTACGCAGGATCCATAAAACAGTCAGAGACATTTAATTAGCCGATAAGTAGGTAATTAAAAGTGGAATCAATCTCTATAAATAGGGGACATGAATGATTTGTGAGCCTAAGACTCTATTTTGTTTACAGAGACTCTACTAAATTCTCTTTCTGACTTAAGTATCGAAGTGCTTACACAGGGAACAACCTCTGCATCTCTCTGATTGTTCTTTTCTCTTACAGAGCTTTGGTAGACGTGGCAAAAAGATCAAGGTGAAGATGTCACCAATACCTCATTGTTGTGTTCGGCAACAACAATTAGTGTCGTCTATGGGAAACAAAAGAAAAACCCTTTACTCTATAAAAATGATGAGGACACGATCAGCAGCAATGAGAAGTGATGAAAATGAAGATACAGTGAGTTCCCCGATTGGTAACTCGGGCCATAAGGCTCAAGGGAAGAGAAAGGCACATGTGAACACAGTCTCTGTGGCAGAATTTGAAGCCATGAAGAAGCAGGGAGAAGAGACAGCCCAAGCATTGTGGGTTATAGTTGACTTGTTTAGGGGTGCATTCTCGCAAATGAACTTGCCTCTGATTGTCCAAAACCTAGTGGGAAAAGGAAGCTAAAGAGGTGTACTTCAGACGTAGCGAATGCTGGAGAGCTTTGGGATCAGGCTGCAGGAGACCCTGTGAGTGAGGCTGCGACAGACTTAAGACGTCAGGCTACGGGAGACCCCGTGCGTGAGACTGCATCAAGCATAAGGCGTCAGGCTGTCGATGAGCCATGGCATCAGGGTGTGGAAGACCCAGTGTATGAGACTGCGTCAGGCTTGAGGCGTCGGGATGTTGGAGAGTCATGGCATCAAGTTACGGGAGACCATGTGCGTGAGACTGCAGTAGACTTGAGGCGTCAGGGTGTCAGAGAGCCTTGACACCAGGGTGCGAGAGACCGTGCGCGTGAGACTACGAAGAGCCCGAGACGTCAAGGTGTTAGAGATCTGGGTGTAGCAGATTCTGGATATTTGAATGGTATAAAAGGTGTTGGAATGACAGGGTCCCATACTTGGAGGACAGGCTTGAAAATGGATCCAACTTGGAACCTTGAAACGGAAATGGTAAACTTGTCACCTTAGACTCATCAAAGGCCAACTCATAACTTACAAGGTAAGGTAAATGAGGTTGTTGATAATTGTAAACCCCACAAATTTTCTACGTTAATTTAATTATATAAAAATGGAAATAATATATATTAACAGAAGTGTGAATATTCATTGTAGGGCTCGAGGACTATAGGAACCGAGAAGCCCGTGAATGACTGGGAACCCGAAGATACAAGAAGTGATAAGGCGAATGTGAGTATGGAGGGATTAGAGAATTTTAATTTGTTAAATGGAAAATTGTTGATGTAAACACTTGTATCGAGAATTTATGAAGAATGATGGAATCCCGATATTATTTCATTGTCGGAATAATGAAAATCTCATGGAAGGCATGATATTATGTCTTTGGATAAATTATACAAGAAAATGTATATGTGTAGAGACATACATAAGTGAAAATGTATATATATATATATATATATATATATATATATATATATATATAAATATACTAGACAATTTAAAATGGAAGAATGATGAAATATATTTATATAACAAATTTATATATATATATATTGTAATGTATAATGTATAAGATATTTAAAATAAAAAGACAAACAAACAAAAAATAATAATAACACAAAATAAATAAAACAAATAATATATAATATACATATACTAATATAATAAATATATTAATATATTATATATAATTAATATATATGTATAACATAGCATGTACGGAATTGGCTTAGAAAAGCCAATTCCGTCTGCTATGTTTTCGAATTGAGAAACAAAACAGAGGAGGCTTGGGCGGGAAACAGGAGAGGAGAAGAGAAGGAAGAGCTCGGTCAGCGGGAGAAGGAGGAGGAAGAGAAAGAAAGAGAAAGAAGAGAAGGGAAAGGAGAGGAGAAGGGGTCGATCCTGCCGAGAGAGAAAGGAAAGAAAGAAAAGGGGAGCTGTCCAGCCGAGGGAGGAAGAAAGAAAGGAAGAAAAGAAAATAGAGGGGCTGCTGGCCGAGGAAGAGAGGAGAAGAAAAAGGAAAGGAAGGGAGGAGAAGAAGAAGAGGAGAGGGCTGGAAATGGAGCTGGAACCGAGGGTGTGCAGGGGAGATTGAGGAAGAAGGAGAAACCATGGAGCAATCCAAAACTGAGACTGAAGAGAGAAAAGGACAGATTAAAATTAAAGAAGGAAGGTGGACCGAATGAAGATGAGAATGATGGAGAACTGAAAAAAAAAAAGGAAGGGGAAATTGAAGAAGAAGACAAGAGCTGAAGAGAGGCGGAACCAAGGGAGAAGAAGACTGCTAATTGGAGCTGACCGAGGAGCAGGGGAGGCTGACGGGAGGAAGAAGAAGGCTAAAGGGATTGAGCTGGAACCGAGACAAGTGAAGTGAACAGAAACAGCTGGGAAACAGCAGCTAACCGAGGGAGAAAGAGAGGAAGAAGAAGAGCAATCGGGATAGTGAGCAACTGGAACCGAAAAGAAAGAGGAGAAAAGAAAAAAAAAAGAGAAAAGAAGAAAAAGGAAACAAAAAAATGTATAAGGGTATTTTTATGTTTTTGTGTATTTTTAATATACATGTACATTTAGATTGAAATACGAGCATGTTTAGTGTAGATTTAATTTGGCAAAAATGAGAATGATGAGGAGTAGGAAAATATGTGTGTATATGAGATAAGGAGAAAAAAATAGGAAAAGAATATTAATATATAAATATATATACATGTATAGGAGTGTATATATATATATATATATATATAAGTATATCTATTTATTTAGGTACATATACATATAGGTGTATATAATGAATTGGGTATGCTAGTATTTGTACAAAAAAATATGTATGCATATGTGATAAGGAAAAATGGAAAACAATGATAATATATATATATATATATAAAGGAGTGTATATATTTATATATATATATTTATTTATTTATTTAGGTGCATATACATGTGGGGGTATGAAAGGTAAATGTGTGCAAGTATATGTATATACAAAGAATGTATATATATGAGATAAGGAAACATGAAAACAAATAAAAGTATATATATGTATATACAAAGAATGTATATATACATGAGATAGGGAAACATGAAAACAATAAAACGTATATATATATATATATATATATAAATACATATAGGAATATATATATATTTATGCGTATATACATGTGGATGTATATAATAAAAGGTATACGTTAATACTTGTAGGTACAAATATATAAATAGTAAAGGAATATATAAATGTGCGTGTTGGTCTAAGTATATATACAATAATACATACACACGTAGTAGTGACGATAGGTTCCGATTTTAACGCAATTCGAACAATTCGCATGAATAGGGTGCTAAGTGTACAATTTCGGTGTAGGTGATTGTAAAAGGGATTAAATGAGGTACTAGGAGGCGTCACCGTTTGAATTCGAGATTCTCGATAAATCGAGGTAAGGGGTATTTTTTAACTTAGTTCTAATAATGCATCCTTGTTTCACTTATAAATGATTTTATGAAAGAGCATATGATTTGAAGTGATTTATCAATGCTTTTATACTTGTGAAACTGTTTACGATGCACATTTTAATTTATCGAAATATTTCCCGAGTACTTTACATGTTGTGAAATGAATTTCCTAAGGTATGAAGTGTATGGATGTTTTACAATTATTTATGTTTTTATATCCATACTATTAAAGAAACTTCGACAATTTCAAAAGTATTTAAGAAAAGAAATTGTTTTCGAAAGGGGATTGTGGGGGCCACCTCTTGAGTCCTACGGGAACAAAGTGCCACACAGTCTTTCGATTTTATGAAAGAGTTTTCAGATTTCAAGGAATTCGATTTTATTACTCGATATGAGTTTATGAATTATAAAACCCAAGAAAGATTTTGGAAACTCTGTTTTGAGACTATAGGCTTCATGCATGGTTACTTCTTGTGGTGTTCCGGCTACACCATCTGAGGTGCCGGTACGTTGGCCCCTTTAGCACTTGACTCAACCTGTGTGGAAGATGTCGTGCTACTCGCGGTTTACGAAGATGTTTTGGTAGTATCTCGTGCCCGCGCAGTACGGATGAATGTTCCCCGCACAGTGAATGCTACAGGTGCCCGTGCCCTAGCTATGTGCTAGTATATGATCAGAAATAAGAAGATACTACCCATGTTTATAATTAGTATTGTTGTACAAACCTAACCCATTCTACAGCCCCCCCTTACCATGGCCATAGGTATGATGACTCTCCATGGAGAATGACACGTATCGCATGACTTAGTTATAGCCTAGTCACCTCGATTTGATTATGAAAAATCGACTATAATGAATGAATATGTGTTTTCATGATTACAAAATATTAATGAAATGTTTACGAAACGATTATGAAATATTCATGAAATTTTTACGAAATGATTATGAAATATGCATGAAATGTTTACGATATGATTTACGAAATGTTTATGAAAAGTTGTAAAATGGTTAAGCATGTTAATGGTTTTATTGACACGCATGCTTTATGACGTTTATGCATGAAATAGAAATTTCTGTATTACATTAAGTTTCGTTCCATGAACAATTTCAAATACTTTTATATGTCAGAACTGTTTTAATAGTACTATCTTACTGGGCTTTTCCCCAAAAGCTCACCCCTCTACGTTCAGATCATTTGCAGTGTATCTATAGACGCTCCCTGCCGCGTATACGACGTAGGCTCGTGGGAAGAGCTACCATAGGCTACTTTTTTTGTACACGAAGAAAGGTATACATTTACGTTCCTGTACCAGACATATTTGTATACACAGACACATATAATAGAAATAATTTGTCGGGATGTAATTTGTAAGGAAATGATGTAAAGAATATGGTTCTTAGGATTAGGTTGTAAGATGATTAGTATAAATCGATATCGATATATTGAGTTGTAAAAGTGAATTGGGAAAGTATACTTGGTAGTTGTAGATATCTAGTATTGTTGGAAAGCATGCTTGGTAGTTGTGGATATCTAGGATTGCCGAAAACAACTGAATTGCAGGTGGGTAGGCTCATATATAAGCTGTTGTGCTGCCGAAATTTCTATCGGCCATATAAGTTAAAGTATGGAAATTAATTATAATTACGAGTAAAGAAATAGGAAAGGTGTTTTGACACTGCACAGGAATACAACCGAAGTGAATAAGGGAATAAGTGGTAAATTAAATTCAAAAAAAAAATTTATCCCTATTTTCAAGGGTCAAGGGTCGTTACAGTTTAAGGTGGTATCAGAGCGAAGGTTGTCTAGTACTGTCAGTGTCGAAAATAAGGATTAAATTACATCCCAATGTTTGTGCTTGTCTGGTAGTAGGTAATGTATACTTAATGAATTTAAGACTTGATCTTTGAAATTACGCGCAGGTATTAGATTACTTGCATGATGAGTGGAAGACGTGGACGTCTTCGAAAGCAGGCTCAGCCACCTCCACCTCCTCCACCGCAGTTAGAGGGCCTCAATACATGTATGGCTCAGTTCGAGCAGCGGTTGGAGTAGCGCCTCGAGCGAGGTTTAGAGTCGATAGCTGCCATGATTGCCCAACATCTAGGGGCAAATGTTTTCGATTCAGTTGGCACGGCACCATTTCCTACTCCGATGCCGATTCCTCCACAAGCACCTCCACCTCCTCCTCTACAAGTTCCTCCAGTACCTATGCGCCTCAACCTCTTGTACAGGCCCGGAGAGAGGAGAGTGATATCGGTGGGATGAGGGATTCCCGAAAGGTGAAACTTCCAGCATTTAAGAGAAAGAACAGGGAAAAGAGTAAGCGAACAGAGTCTGTGAGACAGGACTTTCGGAGGGACCAACCAAAGAGACATAGGACAGATGAGTCTTAGGCTAGGATTGATAGGCCCACGGATCCTATAGCTACCCCACAGACTACCAGAGGCTTCCAGCAGTACGACAGATTTTGCACTAGATGCGGTAAATTTCATAGAATTACGTGTCACTAGTCCACAGGGAGCTGTTTTAGGTGTGGACAGAGGGGACACCTGATTAAGGGTTGCCCACTGAATAAGTTTCCACAGCCCCCAGAGCCACCACGATAACCTGAGAGGCAAGCTCCCCAGAGACAAGTCCTACAAAGACGGGCTACCGCGGCAGAGAAAGGCAAGAAGCCTGTCACTCATGGAAGGATCTTTACCTAGGATCGATGTGGTATGTAGGAATTGTGAAATCAAGGTAAGAGATAGGACCCTATTAGCAGATCTAATTTTGTTGAGCATGTATGGCTTTGATGTAATTTTGGGTATGGATTGGCTAACCACCAACCATGTAAGTTTAGACTGCTACTCTAAGACTGTAACCTTCTCCTTACTAGTAAGATTAATGTATGCTTTGCAGTTAAGGAATAAAGTGTATGATTTTGACTATTAATGAAAGTTTTTGATGAACGTGTTGATGTGAAAGTTATATTGCATTCATCTCCGACACTAGTCGAGAATGTCCAAGTATTCAGGATATATCTGTGGTATACAAGTTTCCGGATGTGTCCTGAGGAACTACCGGGGCTACCACTGGAGAGAGTTGGAATTCACTATAGGTTTGGCACTAGAGACACAGTCAATCTCGAAGTCTCCTTGTCGAATGAACTTTGTGGATCTTTAGGAATTGAAAAAGGAGTTGCAAGAACTGTTAGATAAAGGAAGTTCAGAAACCCATAGGAGATATTGAGATATTTAGTCAAGCTAAGATGACTCCATTTGAAATTACTTTGAGAAAACAGAGCGTAAGGCGTAATTATGATGATATGAATTCTATATTTCTAAAGTCACTAAGAAAGGAAAAGATAAAGAGAATGACGAAAAAGAGATCTACAAAGGAAATAGTGATAATGAAAGAGCACAGTCACTATACTGGAAGAATGAATCAGGGAACCAACGGTATAAATAAGACTCTAAAGGTCGCACTGCTTACATGATTGATAAAGATAGGGTGTGTTCGGGGTATAGAAACATCCCTGTAAATAGGGAAAGTTTTCTGACACATAATCAAATAATTTATCAAAGTTACCCCTAAACTAAAAGGAGAAGTTCTAGAATTGATTTAGCAGGTGGTATCAAATTAATTACTCAAACTACTGTACTGAGTGACCTTGCTTGGATTAGATATGCTGAGAGAATAATTATAAGGATTACATGAAAAAGAGATTATCGGATCAGGTGATTCGTTTTGGAGTGTACCAGTGTTAAATTTTAAGGAGACCCGGAGTCGTTTTGGTCACGATATGTTAAGAACGGGTGTTAATTGGATTCCCAAGACATGGATTATAAATCAGTTGGGAAAGACCCAAAACTCTTAAAGATGATTTAAAGTTGAGATATAAGGAAACTTTGGAATATGGATTACATATTGAATCTAAGGATTGTAACTTCTATATTTTTATGTTTTGAATAATTGGAATGAGGAAAGAGTTCTAATATAATTGATGTACGAAATGAGGCAAACTTTGAAATGAGATAAATCTTGAATATATGTAAGACCCGAATTTAATTAAAATACGAAAATTAAATAAGAAAAGATGGGGGATGTATGAAGGAAGGTCAGGTTAAATTGATTTCGAAACAAGAGCAGGGGTAAAATGGTAAAAATACCAAAACCCGGTATTAGGGCAATAAGGAAAATTTTAATTTAAAATTATCGAAACTATATCTCGAAAAACGTGAAGAAATAATATCAAAAATTTAGAGAAAAATATATTTAATAAATTTAATTTAAATTAAATTATGTCACAACCCAAACTACCCAAAAATCAGAGTTAATTTTTTTCGCGTTTTATTATTTTCTTACTTAAATTTCTTACCTGTCCTCGAATCGTGACCACACTCCACTAATAATTGGGTTGTGCGTCAATGCCAGTCCCACCATTCAATCACCATCTAACTTATTTCTTCTCCAGTCATTTATAATTGTTTACATTATTTATACATCCCCTAAAGTTACTTACAAACATGTTACTGTGCTATGCTCATGTAGATACAATATTTACAAGTGTATATATCTTATGTTGATGGGCAGCAGCGGATATCCAGAATGCAGTACTGAGTCGCCTCAACTTCAACTGGAGATTATCTGTGGGAGAAAATGAAAGGGGTGAGCACATCAAGCTCAGTAAGGCAATCCTACGAACAAGTAGGTAACCATACTACCTACATGAACGTGGTGCCATGCATAAACCACCATTTCTCCACACATTTAAAACAAATGATATGAAAGTTATGATGTTATGTAAATCGAGTTTGCACAGAAAATTCAACATGCAATTATTTCAAATCATTTCTTTCTCAATTAAAATTTTCACAATAAAGTCAGGACTCGACCCCTCCTTCGGGTGATCCTGACTCACACAAAACCATGAAAATCGGTATGCATCTCACATGGGTTTAAAAAGCATGGAAATAACCATCATGCACATTTAATTAAAAACCCAGTTTAAATCATCGAAATCGTCGACATGCGAGACGAGGTAATATCTGTATAACGGCAATAACCATGACTATGGCCATATGTGTCCTCGGGAGTTCCTCAGCTACACGGATCCTAGTGTGCGGGTTCTCACCATAATCGGGAACCGCCCAGGAGGTGGGTCAATCCATCCCGTCAATCTTATCCGATCCCAGGCATCCGAAGATGCTGCATCCGGAGATGCCGTATCCGAAGATACCACACGGTACATCGTACTCCATGCTACTTGCACGGTACATCGTACTCCGTGAACCCATATAATATCTCTATACTCATGCCATGTCTCAAAACGCACGTGCGGGCCTATTTAATCGGTGACACACAGTCTACCCGATACTCCAAGCACGGCTCATCGCATGTTCTCATAAAATCAGTGCGAGCGATTTTATTGTGACGGCCAACCCCTGCCCGGCCAACCCCTGCCCGGCCAACCCCTGCCAACGGCCATGGCAACCCTTCTTGGGCCCATCGACAACGTTGGTGGTCAACAACGGGTGGTCCAACAACGGGTGGTGCAACAACGTCAACAAGTCCAACGTATTGTCCGCTGATGCTCAGCACTCTCATCAATCAAGTAAAACTGGCAGAGCCCGCTTTACATCCCCACAAGGCCGCCAACCTCATCCCTCACTCTCACCCCACCTAAGAGGTCTTTTGAGCCTGTTGGGCCTTTTGGCTGACTCCAAGGGCAGACAGCGCTACTCCACAAATCCAGTAAATCTAATGCGAGCTAAGCTCAACACTTTGTATATAAATCACATGAAAATCTTATAAAATCTGGTGCGAGTTAGACTCTAGCACCCATGCATGTAAAACTCTAGTGCGAGCTCTCGCTCCAGCACTAATGCATGCATAACACAAATCAAACATCGTGCGAGCTGAGCTCTAGCACGTCACATGTAAATAAAAACACGTAGGCGGCTCTGTTTCCTCAAAACAGTTTTCAAAACAATTTCACGTTGAAAGTATGCAATGCTGTGCATTTTCTTTCCAAGTGAGCCAGCCTACTCATGCATGCGTTAAAATACCTCCAGAATGAGCAAGAACCTCTTGTTCTTGCTCCTCCCAATTTTTCCTAAAGTTGGAAACATTTACCCTTAACAAGGGTATTTCAGTAATTTTGCCCATACGGGGCACTAAAATTATTCTTCGACCTCTAGACCCTCCAGAATATTTTTAAAAGACTGCATATGAATTTAAATTGCGTAAAGCTACCTCTAGTAGCCCGTAAAATTCCCTTACCTTATTTTCCTGTCGAGTCTGACCTTTTCCATTGATGTCACGTCGCGCAGTCCGATATGCTCCCAATCAAATGCCCGGAACTGCGTATCAATATTTCTCAGGTCAGATAACATATAATTTAATTGTATTTAATCTTTTCTGGGCTTAATTTAAATCGTTGGGCTCATTTACCCCTATTGGGCCCGATTGCACCTTAATGGGCCTTAATCGGCCTTAAGCCCGTTTTCCACTTAATTTTCACTTTATCGAGGCCTATTGGGCTCATTGGGCACACTAATAATTTATTGGGTCTCGTTCTAATTCTTGAATAACTAAATCGATTATTTACGACAATTTATCTAAATTTCCATAATTTAATTCAATTTATGCGGAAATCAAATCAATATCACGCATAACGAGCTAATTATCGTAAATAAGGGTTACTTACCCGAGATTCCATGCTAGTTCGCAAATCGAGGCTATCTCGAGCTCTCGTTGGATGCCAATTGTCGAGCTACATAATTTCATAATTTTTTCGGGTAAGTTTTCAGCCCAAAATTAATTAAATTAAATACTCCGAAATTTAAATCGGGTCAATTTCGACCACTACTGACTTACCCGAAGCTCGATTGCATCACAGGAATTTTCCCCAATTTTTCCTCTTTTTCTTTTTCCCTTTTTTTCTTCCTTTTTTCCTCCTATTTTTGGCTGAACCGGTTCAGTCCGGTTCGGACCGATTTAGACCGCCGGTTCTCTCCGGTTCGACCGGTTCACCGTCGGGTCACTGCCTTGCCGGCCGGTTCTTCGCCGGCTTCCACCGCCAATCGCTCCGCTGGGTCGTCCGCATCTCAGATCTGCCCTCGGTTTCGCCCAAGGCCGCCGGAAAGTCGCCGGTCCGGCCGTTCTCCTCTTCCGTCGGTACCCATTCCTCTTTCCACCGTTTTTCGGCGCCGTCCGCCGATTTCGGTGGCTGCCACCACCACCAATCTGCTCGTCTTGGCCTCGGGAACGTTCGGCTAGGGGTGGGATTGGCCAGATCGGCGCCGTTCGCCGCCGATCTCCCTTTTTCCTCTTGGCTTCGTTCTCGTCGTTTCTCTCGCCGGTGGCCGCCGTTCGGGCCTCCATGGGGCCGGTAGTGGGTCGGCCCTCGTCGGGCTTGCCTTCGCCGGCCTCGCCTGGTCGCCTGGCCGCCGGCAGCTCCTCGGTCGGCTGCTTCGTTTCCGTTTCCTCTGCTTTTCGCGATTTTCGCGTTTTTCGATCTTTTTTTTTGTTTCAGCAGCTTCTTTTTTTTTATTATTATTTATTTTAATTATTTTACTATTCATTAAAATACTCCAAAAATCTAAAATATCTACACTTATATTATTTTTATTTTAATTTAATTTATTTAATTTAAATTTAATTTATTAAATATATTTTTCTCTAAATTTTCGATATTATTTCTTCGCGTTTTTCGAGATATAGTTCCGATAATTTTAAATTAAAATTTTCCTTATTGCCCTAATACCGGGTTTTGGTATTTTTACCATTTTACCCCTGCTCTTGTTTCGAAATCAATTTAACCTGACCTTCCTTCATACATCCCCCATCTTTTCTTATTTAATTTTCGTATTTTAATTAAATTCGGGTCTTACAATATACAAGTCATATTGGATTAAGAGATGTATGCAAGGAACGAATATTTTTGGTATGTGAAGTGATTTGGATCAAGTGATATAAATTAAGAATAAGTTTTCATTAAGGATAAATGAGAAATTGTGATAAGTTTGGTGTCTCAAACAATGATGCCTTAAGGAAAAGGATCTTAAAGGAGTTTCATTATTCTCGGTACACCATGCACTCGGGAATCACTAAGGTGTACCATGATTTACGAAAGGTATATTGGTTGGTCGGTATGAAAAGAAATGTAGTTGAGTTTGTGGCCAAGTATTTGATTTGCCAATAGATTAAGATCGAACACCAAAGACCAGCGGGGTTACTTAAGATTTTTTCCAGTGCCTACTTGGAAATGAGTGCACATTACTATGGATTTCATAATGGGATTACTAAGGACCTGAAAGGGGCATGATACAAATTGGGTGAACGTAGATAGATGGACCCGAATGAATTTGGAGGACCAAATTCTTTTAAGGTGGGGAGAATGTAAACCCCACAAATTTCCTACATTAATTTAATTATATAAAAATGGAAATAATATATATTAACAGAAGTGTGAATATTCGTTGTAGGGCTCGAGGACTATAGGAACCGAGAAGCCCGTGAATGATCGGGAACCCGAAGATACAAGAAGTGATAAGGCGAATGTGTCACGACCCAAACTACCCAAAAATCAGAGTGAATTTTTCGCGTTTTATTTATTTCCTTACTTAAATTCTTACCTGTTCTCGAATCGTGACCAACACTCCACTAAAAATTGGGCTGTGCGTCAATGCCAGTCCCACCATTCAATTACCATCTAACTTATTTATTCTCCAGTCATTTATAATTGTTTATATTATTTATACATCCCCTAAAGTTACTTACAAACATGTTACTGTGCTATGCTTATGTAGATACAATATGTACAAGTGTATATATACCTTATGTCGATGGGTAGCAGCGGATATCCGGAATGCAGTACTGAGTCGTCGCGACTTCAACTGGAGATTATCTGTGGGAGAAAATGAAAGGGGTGAGCACATCAAGCTCAGTAAGGCAATCCTACGAACAAGTAGGTAACCATACTACCTACATGAACGTGGTGCCATGCATAAACCACCCTTTCTCCACACATTTTAAAACAAATGATATGCGTCATGATGTTATGTAAATCAAGTTGCACGGAAAATTCAACATGCAATTCATTTTAAATCATTTCTTTCCCATTTAAAATTTCACAATGAAGTCAGGACTCGACCCCTCCTTCGGGTGATCCTGACTCACACAAAACCATGGAAATTGAGTCTCTCAAAAGCATCGATATCGAAAACATACGTATATATATATACAAGATACGAGACTAGGCAATACTGTATATCGATAATAACCAGGACTGGCCAATATGTCCTCGTAAGTCCCTCTAGCTTCACGGATCCCAGTGTGCGAGGTCTCACCCTGATCGGGAACTGCCCGGGAGGTGGGTCAATCCAACCCGTCAGTCTTATCCGATCTCACGCATCCGAAGATGCCGTATCCGAAGATACCCCGTATCACAAAGATACCGTATCACAAAGATACCCCGTATCACAAAGATATCGTATCCGAAGATACCCTGTATCACAAAGATACCGTATCCGAAGATACCCCACGGTACATCGTACTCCATGCTACTTGCACGGTACATCGTACTCCATGGACCCATATCACTCTAGGTACTCCAGCCCAAATGGCCTGCTTCCCACAGAGGTTTTCATAACTCAATACTCGTTGCCATGTCTCAAAACGCACGTGCGAGCCTATTAAATCGGTGACACACAGTCTACCCGATGCTCCAAGCACGGCTCATCGTATGTTCTCATAAAAATCAGTGCGAGCGATGCTCAGCACTCTCATCAAATCAAGTAAACTTGGCAGAGCCCGCTTTACATCTCCACAAGGCCGCCAACCTCATCCCTCACTCTCACCCTACTTAAGAGGTCTTTTGAGCCTGTTGGGCCTTTTGGCTGACTCCAAGGGCAGACAGCGCTACTCCACAAATCCAGTAAAACTAGTGCGAGCTATGCTCAGCACTCTGTATATAAATTGTGTGAAAATCTTATAAAATCTGGTGCGAGTTAGACTCTAGCACCGTGTCACGCAAAAGCATGTGAAATCTGGTGCGAGTTATACTCTAGCACCCATGCATGTAAAACTCTAGTGCGAGCTCTCGCTCCAGCACTAATGCATGCATCACACAAATCAAACATCGTGCGAGCTGAGCTCTAGCACGTCACATGTAAATAAAAACATGTAGGCGGCTCGGTTATTTCCAAATAGTTTTCACAGAAATCACAACAATTAAGATATGCAATGCTATGCATTTTTCTTTAAAAGTGAGCCAGCCTACTCATGCATGCGTTGAAATACCTCCAGAACGAGCAGGAACCTCTTGTCCTTGCTCCTCCCAATTTTTCCTAAATTTTTAGATTCTACCCTTAACAAGGGTATTTTAGTAATTTTGCCCATTCGGGGCACTAAAATTATTAATTGACCTCTAGACCCTTCAGATAATTTTAAAGGACTGCATATGAATTTAAAATTGCGTAAAGTTACCTCTAGCAGTCCGCAGAATTCCCTTACCTTATTTTCCTGTCGAGTCTGACATTTTCTTTTCCACTGTTGTCTCGTCGCGCAGTCCGATATGCTCCCAATCAAATGCCCGGAACTGCGTATTAATATTCCTCAGGTCAGATATCATACAATTTAATCGTATTTGATCTTTTCTGGGTTTAATTTAAATCGTTGGGCCCATTTACTCCTATTGGGCCCGATTGCACCTTAATGGGCCTTAATCGGCCTTAAGCCCGTTTTTCACTAAATTCTCACATTATCGAGGCCTATTGGGCTCATTGGGCCCTCCAATAATTTATTGGGCCTCGTTCTAATTCTCGAATAGCTAAATTTAATATTTACGACAATTAATCTAAATTTTCATAATTTAATTCAATTTATGCGGAATTAAATCAATATCACGTATAACGAGAAAATTGTCGTAAGTAGGGGTCACTTACCCGAGATTCCATGCTAGTCCGCAAATCGAGACTGTCTCGAGCCCTCGGTGGATGCCAATCGTCGAGCTACACAATTAATTACATTTTCGGGTAAACTTTTCGGTCGAAATTTACTTAAATAAAATATTCCAAATTTAAATCGGGTCAATTTGACCGCTTATCGACTTACTCGAAGCTCGATTGCATCACCGAAATTTTTCCCCAATTTTTCCTCTTTTTCTTTTCCCCTTTTTCTCCTTTTTTCCTCCTCTTTTTGGCTGAACCGGTTCAGTCCGGTTCGGACCGGTTCAGACCGCCGGTTCACCCCGGTTTGGCCGGTTCACCGCCGGTTCACCCCTTTTTCGGCCGGTTCTCCACCGGCTTCCACCGCCAGTAGCTCCGCAAGGCTGTCCGCGTCTCGAATCTGGCCTCGGCTTCACTCAACGTCGCCGGAAAGTGGCCGGTCCGGCTGTTCTCCCTCGGCCGTCGGACCCATTTCCTTTCCTCCGTCGTCTCCGGCGTTTGCCGGCAGTTTCGCCGGTCGGGGCTGCCACCAATCGACTCACCGGTGCCTGGGGAAGCTTCGGTGGTGGTCGATCGGGCCTGAATCGACGCCGTTCGCCGCCGGTGGCCTTCTCTTTCCCCGCGGCTTCTCCTCCCGATTTCGGCCTCCTCCGGCGTCGGTTGGCTGCACCGCCGGTACCATCGTGCTCACCGGCGTCCCCTCTTCCATTTCCGACCCTTAGCCCGATCATCGGCCGCCGGACAGCTCGTCGGGCTTTTCGGTCAATTGCCTCCGTTTTTCTTTCTCTCTCCCCGACCACTCTCTCTCTCTCTTCCCTTTTTTTTTGTTTCAGATTCATTTTTTTTTATTTATTTTATCAGTTATTATTATTATTATAATCATTAAAATACATTAAAAATACCCAAATATCCCCTAAAATATCCTTAAAATTATAATTTTATTCTAATTTAATTAATTTAATTTAATTTAATTTATTTATTATATTTCAACCTCTTTTTCGGGTATAATTTCTCGATTATTTTCGGGATTATTTTTCCAAACTAAAAATCCCGATTAATTCTCATAAATTAATATCTTGATCAATTTAACCCAAAATAAATTTATTTCATCTTTATTGACCAAGATTTCTCAAATCCATATTTTAATTAAATTTTTCTTATCGAAATTATACCGACCTTTGGTCTTTTGACCATTTTGCCCTTACACGTGTTCGGGATTAATTTAACCCGACTTCCTTCATACTTTCCCCATCTTTTCTTATTTAATTTCCGTATTTTAATTAAATTCGGGTCTTACAACTCTCCCCCACTTAAGGAATTTGGTCCTCCAAATTAGAACCAATTCATATGAGTCCATATACAACTCCGGGTACATCGATCGTATCATACTCTTAAATTCTTATATGACCTTCTCCGGAGTGTATTACTACCAAAGGACTCTAATTAGGGAGATTATCTTAAACCTCAATATTTTCTCTTTCCTGTTTAATCCCGAATCAACTTCTTCAATATACTTATATTTTCATTATGCTGAACTGTTGGATCTCATATCCTATCACCTATGCTGGATTCTGAATAGTATTCCCGAAGCATCAAAAGCTGAGACACATTGTGGGTGCCTGTTAATTCAGGTGATAACACTAACCTACAGGTCTTATCTCCCACTTGTCCAATTTCTCAAGATATTCCATCCAGCGTAACTTATTTTACCTTCTTCCAAAAGTTCGCTATGTCATTATTCTCTTAAGACAGTAAACATTTTAATCATACTAATTCACCAAGGGTGAATTCCGATGCTTGTCTATCTGCTCTGAGGTGTGCTTAATCTCTCATCCTCAACTAAACATCCTCAGAGACTTATTATCCAAAGTCGTAAATAATTCTATTTGTCACCCACTTTTTCTTATCCAATTTGGGGAGCAACCCCTACAGCCATACACTCATATCTTGTTATCCCGATACTCAACTGCCAACTGTCGTTATTGGTGACTTCAATTAGAAATCAACTGATCATTCCAGGAGCTTATAAAATTAACGGCACACGCTTTCATCGGATCCTCCAGAACTTGTACAGTCTTCTCTGACTGACCATCTGTCTGAGGATGGAAAGCTGTGCTAATACTCAGTCGGGTTCCCATAGCTTCCTCAAAATATCCTCAGAGGTAGGAAGTGAAGCGGGAATCCCTATATGATACCATGCTCACTGGAACGCTACTAAATGCTCCACAAACTGCCTTACACATAAATCCTCATACACACTCTGAGTATCTGGGGAGTTCATAACCAGAAGGTGGGTGGACTTAGTCATTCTGTCGGCTATCATCCAAATAGCCTCGTAATTCACCTGGGTTCTCTGTAACCCATCATAAAATTCATGGAGACTTGTTCTCATTTTTCGTGCCGTGTCGATATAGGTAGGTGCTGCAATAACTCTGCAGCCTTTTAATACTCTACCTTACTCTGCTAACACACTAGGCACTTTTCCACAATTTCCACAAATATCTCTTTCCACATCTGACCACCCATACCCTTTTTGAGATTTTAATATATTATTATTACCTTCCGTATGCACTGTATATCCCGAAGAGTGAGCTTCTGGCAATATCACTATTTCATCAACTGTGGTCTTGGGGAGTACTTATACTGTCTCTGAACCTCTCTGTAAATCATTAACATACTCTGTGAACTCTGTCACTGTACCCTTCTGAATCTGACCAAACTATCGACATCCTGTCGATCATCACGCTAAGCCTGGCAAATCCGGGTACTCTCATCCGGTTCTAATCATCAGGCTAGCCGTCACATAGTCATACCAATCACTGTCATCATCAGAAGGGATCACATCAATACTGAGGTTCACAACTGCATCTAGCAGCTCACGCTCCCTGACCATCATAATGTAATACCATTCCGAGGCTCTTTCTGCTCAAAGCATCAGCCTTTCCTTGGGTGGTACAATTTTCATAAATCAAAATCTCTCAGAAGCTCTAACCCAATATGTATTTTCATATTCGCCCCTTTCTGTGAAAACAGATACTCGGGCTCTATGACCAGTGCATATCCACAATTTCTCACCATGTACATAATAGTACCATATTCTTGGTATAATTACTGTTGCCAACTTAAGTCATGGGTCAGATAGTTTATTTCATGATCAAGGAGTTGTCTGACTCCATACTTGACTATCTTCCCATTATACATCAATACACAGCTCCATCATAATTTTGAGGTATCCATACTCACTGAGATCCTCTTGAGCTGTTGGGTATGGTGAAATTATTCACGGTGGTCAGTTCATACTTCACTACACCAAATTCACGTCACATTTATCGTCTTAGTTATCATCTCATTCCAAGACCACGTTTCTTAGTTAAACGTGTCAACCAAGTATATCCTTTTTGAACTCGCAGCAACCATCTGTAAAAGCAATTTTCCAATTGTTGCTTATAAATCGCCCTAGACTTTAACTACACCCAATATCACCGATACTGCTGATTACAATTCGGTCCAATCCTTGACTTATTTACGCATAAGCGTATAAGATCCTTCTCAACCGCTTACGTTTTCAGGTACTAACCTGCGTCATTTCCTTTCCTTATCTTAACGGCTCCTATTAAATTTTTACTATGATAATCTTTATGATTTGTCGAATTTTAATATTCTTATCGTCTTAGTAAGGGTATCCTAATGCTAACGGTATTTCTTACGGTGATCGATTTTCCGTTATAGGTTATATATATCTAGATGCTGTCAAGTCTTCAGGCGGGGAGGTATTTTGAAATACCTTTATTAACCTTCAGACTTAACCACAACTACGTTATATCTCAGTCTATGTGGTCACAATTTATATTCGTTACTAATTGCTTTAATCCTAATGACTTCATATCGTAAGGATGTTCTTACCTAGCATATATCTCTTACTCCAATACATCTTGTATTTAGGATCAACATATCTCAAAGATTATCTCCTAGTGTATCAATTATAACGAAACTCTTGTCATTATTCATTTCGTGAGTACAATCCTTTACTCCTGTAAATTCAACTGTTGCACCCCTGTTTTTAACTTAAAGTCTCAATATCCCTATTCCGTTTATTAATCCTCCTCTAATGGGATACTCATTTATCGGCATTGTGCCCAATGATGTAGGCATTTATGCCTTTTACTCACTTATATGCGAATGAAGGCGGTATGAATAAATATGTGGCACCAGGATCAATGAACATATGTACTTCATTATTCATAACAAGTGTGGTATCTTACACCACATCCATGAAACATCAATAGTGTCCTGGTCCAAGACATCCTCTGGCCTTCGTCCAACAACTTACTTTCCCTTTTTTTTCTTTTCGGCTATTGCCTCCCTTTTCGTTGCAGCTATACCAACGAAGTTTTTCTCTGTCTCTTTACCTTTTCTGTGGGACGATCTCGCCCAATTCTGTGCAATCAAATAAATGGTCTGTCTTATCACACTTAACGGCCATTTTCATCTATACCGTGTAGGTATAAACCTTCCTTCCGTGGTATCCACCACACATCTCACACTGCTTACAGTGCTCACACTGCTACACTGCTTCGTAGCAGGTCGGGGTCCGCCAATCACAATGCCCACAAGAGTGCCCAAAATTAGATGCACTGGGGCCTTACCAATTATCTTATTCCATAACTCATCAAATCAGATCTTTTTACCAATTACCATTTTTCCATTTTATCATCTTGTCAATTCTCGATTCTCTTTCGGTCTCTATTTTAGCCTTTACTACCTTTCCCAATCTCAGAGGCGTGCAATTCATATCCTTATTTACCCAACTGTAAATCTGTGCACTGCCTCGGTATAGGCAATATCTCACAGGCAAATCGGACTCTCATTGACAATCTGAGCCCTTCCATAAACTTTTAGACATCTCGACTGTCACTTGTTCATAATGTCGAGGTAATATCTGCCCAAAAATACAACCGAGTTTCCATACTCGTCAATAAATCAAATCCACTGGGTCAAAGTAAGAACTTTTATCCGAAATTTCCTTTAAATCATGTCCGGGATATTCCTGTCACCGGAATACATCCATAAACATTTCTCATCTTAGCTCTGAATGTTTAACACTTAAGATGGGTCGAGAGGGTTTCCACCAATGCTCCGCTGCGCCCTCTGATCTCATACATAATCTGAGCAATTAGCTCATCAAAGTAATACCCATGCTCCGCTTCAATCTCGCGAAGCGTCTCTCAATACTGTCCGATCACTCTGTCGGACTCTGTGGGGCATACTCAACATTAGCCTACATTTCAATCTCATACTGATTCTCATAGTCAAACTCAGCACGACTTAGCAAACTCAGGTCTATCTCTATGACCTCTGCCTCGTGCACTATCTCATCTAACGCGACTCATATTAAGCATTCCTGCATTCTCAACCATTTCTTAGTCAAGCCCATCTCGATATACAATATTGTATCTAACTAAGCACAGTAACACGGGGATGTAATTTCCTAATTACTGACACTGACACACATCAAACCAATTTCTGCTCTGATACCACCTTAATATGTCACGACCCAAACTACCCAAAAATCAGAGTGAATTTTTCGCGTTTTATTTATTTCCTTACTTAAATTCTTACCTGTTCTCGAATCGTGACCAACACTCCACTAAAAATTGAGCTGTGCGTCAATGCCAGTCCCACCATTCAATTACCATCTAACTTATTTATTCTCCAGTCATTTATAATTGTTTATATTATTTATACATCCCCTAAAGTTACTTACAAACATGTTACTGTGCTATGCTTATGTAGATACAATATGTACAAGTGTATATATACCTTATGTCGATGGGTAGCAGCGGATATCCGGAATGCAGTACTGAGTCGTCGCGACTTCAACTGGAGATTATCTGTGGGAGAAAATGAAAGGGGTGAGCACATCAAGCTCAGTAAGGCAATCCTACGAACAAGTAGGTAACCATACTACCTACATGAACGTGGTGCCATGCATAAACCACCCTTTCTCCACACATTTTAAAACAAATGATATGCGTCATGATGTTATGTAAATCAAGTTGCACGGAAAATTCAACATGCAATTCATTTTAAATCATTTCTTTCCCATTTAAAATTTCACAATGAAGTCAGGACTCGACCCCTCCTTCGGGTGATCCTGACTCACACAAAACCATGGAAATTGAGTCTCTCAAAAGCATCGATATCGAAAACATACGTATATATATATACAAGATACGAGACTAGGCAATACTGTATATCGGTAATAACCAGGACTGGCCAATATGTCCTCGTGAGTCCCTCTAGCTTCACGGATCCCAGTGTGCGAGGTCTCACCCTGATCGGGAACTGCCCGGGAGGTGGGTCAATCCAACCCGTCAGTCTTATCCGATCTCACGCATCCGAAGATGCCGTATCCGAAGATACCCCGTATCACAAAGATACCGTATCACAAAGATACCCCGTATCACAAAGATACCGTATCCGAAGAAACCCTGTATCACAAAGATACCGTATCCGAAGATACCCCACGGTACATCGTACTCCATGCTACTTGCACGGTACATCGTACTCCATGGACCCATATCACTCTAGGTACTCCAGCCCAAATGGCCTGCTTCCCACAGAGGTTTTCATAACTCAATACTCGTTGCCATGTCTCAAAACGCACGTGCGAGCCTATTAAATCGGTGACACACAGTCTACCCGATGCTCCAAGCACGGCTCATCATATGTTCTCATAAAAATCAGTGCGAGCGATGCTCAGCACTCTCATCAAATCAAGTAAACTTGGCAGAGCCCTCTTTACATCTCCACAAGGCCGCCAACCTCATCCCTCACTCTCACCCTACTTAAGAGGTCTTTTGAGCCTGTTGGACCTTTTGGCTGACTCCAAGGGCAGACAGCGCTACTCCACAAATCCAGTAAAACTAGTGCGAGCTATGCTCAGCACTCTGTATATAAATTGTGTGAAAATCTTATAAAATCTGGTGCGAGTTAGACTCTAGCACCGTGTCACGCAAAAGCATGTGAAATCTGGTGCGAGTTATACTCTAGCACCCATGCATGTAAAACTCTAGTGCGAGCTCTCGTTCCAGCACTAATGCATGCATCACACAAATCAAACATCGTGCGAGCTGAGCTCTAGCACGTCACATGTAAATAAAAACATGTAGGCGGCTCGGTTATTTCCAAATAGTTTTCACAGAAATCACAACAATTAAGATATGCAATGCTATGCATTTTTCTTTAAAAGTGAGCCAGCCTACTCATGCATGCGTTGAAATACCTCCAGAACGAGCAGGAACCTCTTGTCCTTGCTCCTCCCAATTTTTTCTAAATTTTTAGATTCTACCCTTAACAAGGGTATTTTAGTAATTTTGCCCATTCGGGGCACTAAAATTATTAATTGACCTCTAGACCCTTCAGATAATTTTAAAGGACTGCATATGAATTTAAAATTGCGTAAAGTTACCTCTAGCAGTCCGCAGAATTCCCTTACCTTATTTTCCTGTCGAGTCTGACCTTTTCTTTTCCACTGTTGTCTCGTCGCGCAGTCTGATATGCTCCCAATCAAATGCCCGGAACTGCTTATTAATATTCCTCAGGTCAGATATCATACAATTTAATCGTATTTAATCTTTTCTGAGCTTAATTTAAATCGTTGGGCCCATTTACTCCTATTGGGCCCGATTGCACCTTAATGGGCCTTAATCGGCCTTAAGCCCGTTTTTCACTAAATTCTCACATTATCGAGGCCTATTGGGCTCATTGGGCCCTCCAATAATTTATTGGGCCTCGTTCTAATTCTCGAATAGCTAAATTTAATATTTACGACAATTAATCTAAATTTCCATAATTTAATTCAATTTATGCGGAATTAAATCAATATCACGTATAACGAGAAAATTATCGTAAGTAGGGGTCACTTACCCGAGATTCCATGCTAGTCCGTAAATCGAGACTGTCTCGAGCCCTCGGTGGATGCCAATCGTCGAGCTACACAATTAATTACATTTTCGGGTAAACTTTTCGGTCGAAATTTACTTAAATAAAATATTCCAAATTTAAATCGGGTCAATTTGACCGCTTATCGACTTACCCGAAGCTCGATTGGATCACCGAAAGTTTTCCCCAATTTTTCCTCTTTTTCTTTTCCCCTTTTTCTCCTTTTTTCCTCCTCTTTTTGGCTGAACCGGTTCAGTCCGGTTCGGACCGGTTCAGACCGCTGGTTCACCCCGGTTTGGCCGGTTCACCGCCGGTTCACCCCTTTTTTTACCGGTTCTCCACCGGCTTCCACCGCCAGTAGCTCCGCAAGGCTGTCCGCGTCTCGAATCTGGCCTCGGCTTCACTCAACGTCGCCGGAAAGTGGCAGGTCCGGCTGTTCTCCCTCGGCCGTCGGACCCATTTCCTTTCCTCCGTCGTCTCCGGCGTTTGCCGGCAGTTTCGCCGGTCGGGGCTGCCACCAATCGACTCACCGGTGCCTGGGGAAGCTTCGGTGGTGGTCGATCGGGCCTGAATCGGCGCCGTTCGCCGCCGGTGGCCTTCTCTTTCCCCGCGGCTTCTCCTCCCGATTTCGGCCTCCTCCGGCGTCGGTTGGCTGCACCGCCGGTACCATCGTGCTCACCGGCGTCCCCTCTTCCATTTCCGACCCTTGGCCCGGTCATCGACCGCCGGACAGCTCGTCGGGCTTTTCGGTCAATTGCCTCCGTTTTTCTTTCTCTCTCCCCGACCACTCTCTCTCTCTCTTCCCTTTTTTTTTTGTTTCAGATTCATTTTTTTTTTATTTTATCAATTATTACTATTATTATAATCATTAAAATACATTAAAAATACCCAAATATCCCCTAAAATATCCTTAAAATTATAATTTTATTCTAATTTAATTAATTTAATTTAATTTAATTTATTTATTATATTTCAACCTCTTTTTCGGGTATAATTTCTCGATTATTTTCGGGATTATTTTTCCAAACTAAAAATCCCGATTAATTCTCATAAATTAATATCTTGATCAATTTAACCCAAAATAAATTTATTTCATCTTTATTGACCAAGATTTCTCAAATCCATATTTTAATTAAATTTTTCTTATCGAAATTATACCGACCTTTGGTCTTTTGACCATTTTACCCTTACACGTGTTCGGGATTAATTTAACCCGACTTCCTTCATACTTTCCCCATCTTTTCTTATTTAATTTCCGTATTTTAATTAAATTCGGGTCTTACAGAATGTGAGTATGGAGGGATTAGAGAATTTTAATTTGTTAAATGGAAAATTGTTGATGTAAACACTTGTATCGAGAATTTATGAAGAATGATGGAATCCCGATATTATTTCATTGTCGGAATAATAAAAATCTCATGGAATGCATGATATTATGTCTTTGGATAAATTATACAAGAAAATGTATATGTGTAGAGACATACATAAGTGAAAATGTATATATATATATATATACATTTTCACTTATGTATGTCTCTACACATAGGTATTTATCCAAAGACATAAATATATACATAGGTATAATATATATATATATATATATACTAGACAATTTAAAATGGAAGAATGATGAAATATATATATATATATATATATATATAACAAATATATATATATTGTAATGTATAATGTATAAGATATTTAAAATAAAAAGACAAACAAACAAAATAAATATAATAACACAAAATAAATAAAACAAATAATATATAATATACATATACTAATATAATATATATATATATATATATTAATATATTATTTATAATTAATATATATGTATAACATAGCATGTACGGAATTGGCTTAAAAAGCCAATTCCGTCTGCTATGTTTTAGAATTGAGAAACAAAACAAAGGAGGCTTGGGCGGGAAATAGGAAAGGAGAAGAGAAGGAAGAGCTCGGTCAGCTGGAGAAGGAGGAGGAAGAGAAAGGAAGAGAAAGAAGAGAAGGGAAAGGAGAGGAGAAGGGGCCGATCCTGCCGAGAGAGAAAGGAAAGAAAGAAAAGGGGAGCTGTCCAACCGAGGGAGGAAGAAAGAAAGGAAGAAAAGAAAATAGAGGAGTTGCTAGCCGAGGAAGAGAGGAGAAGAAAAAGGAAAGGAAGGGAGGAGAAGAAGAAGAGGAGAGGGCTGGAAATGGAGCTGGAACCGAGGGTGTGCAGGGGAGATTGAGGAAGAAGGAGAAACCGTGGAGCAGTCCAAAATCAATACTGAAGAGAGAAAAGGACAAAACAAAATTGAAGAAGGAAGGGGGACCGGATGAAGATGAGAATGATGGAGAACTGGAAAAAAAAAGGAAGGGGAAATTGAAGAAGAAGAAGAAGAAGAAGAAGAAGACAGGAGCTGAAGAGAGGCGAAACCGAGGGAGAAGAAGACTGCAAATTGGAGCTGACCGAGGAGCAGGGGAGGCTGACGGGAGGAAGAAGAAGGCCAAAGGGATTGAGCTGAAACCGAGACAAGTGAAGGGAACAGAAACAACTGGGAAATAGCAGCTAACCGATGGAGAAAGAGAGGAAGAAGAAGAGCAATCGGGATAGTGAGCAGCTGGAACCGAAAGGAAAGAGGAGAAAAGAAAAAAAAGAGGAAAAAAGAAAAAGGAAATAGAAAAAGGTAAAAGGGTATATTTATGTATGTGTATATTTAATAGACATGTACATTTAGATTGAAATACAAGCATGTTTAGTGTAGATTTAATTTGGCAAAAATGAGAATGATGAGGAGTAGGCAAATATGTGTGTATATGAGATAAGGAGAAAAAAATGGGAAAACAATATTAATATATATATACATGTATATGAGTGTATATATATATAAGTATATCTATTTATTTAGGTACATATACATATAGGTGTATATAATGAATTGGGTATGCTAGTATTTGTACAAAAAAATATGTATGCATATGTGATAAGGAAAAATAGAAAACAATGATAATATATATATATATAAAGGAGTGTGTATATATATATATATATATATATATATATATATATATTTATTTATTTATTTATTTAGGTGCATATACATGTGAGGGTATGAAAGGTAAATGTGTGCAAGTATATGTATATACAAAGAATGTATATATATGAGATAGGGAAACATGAAAACAAATAAAAGTATATATATGTATATACAAAGAATGTATATATACATGAGATAGGGAAACATGAAAACAATAAAAAGTATGTATATATATACATATAGAAATATATATATATTTATGCGTATATACATGTGGATGTATATAATAAAAGGTATACGTTAATACTTGTAGGTACAAATATATAAATAGTAAACGAATATATAAACGTGCGTGTTGGTCTAAGTATATATACAATAATACATAAACATGCAGTAGTGACAATAGGTTCCGATTTTAACGCAATTCGAACAATTCGCATGAATAAGGTGCTAAGTGTACAATTTCGATGTAGGTGATTGTAGAAGGGATTAAATGAGGTACTAGGAGGCGTCACCGTTCGAATTCGAGATTTTTGATAAATCGAGATAAGGGGTATTTTTTAACTTAATTCTGATAATGCATCATTGTTTCACTTATAAATGATTTTATGAAAGAGCATATGATTTGAAGTGATTTATCAATGTTTTTATACTTGTG
This sequence comes from Firmiana major, assembly GCA_033439115.1. Lineage (NCBI taxonomy): Eukaryota > Viridiplantae > Streptophyta > Magnoliopsida > Malvales > Malvaceae > Firmiana > Firmiana major. Next base: position 12,001,459 of record CM065898.1, on the reverse strand, counting down.
AAACTGTTTACGATGCATGTTTTAATTTTGTTGGCTCTACCGAGAAGGGGGTGAATCGGTTTTCTAATGTTAATGGCAAATTTGAACTAAGTTAAGTCTAATTTGAAAATAATGAATAATCAAAATAATGTAATGGAATAAATTAAAGGAAGATAAGGGAGAGAAATATCAAACACAGTAGTTTATAGAGGTTCGGCCAATCTCTTGCCTACGTCCTCTCTTCTTGACCTCCTTGTTAAGAGCTTTCTTTCACTCTAACACTGAATGTTACACACTCCCTTTTCAGGTTAAGGAATAACCTCTCTACCCTTTTTACACAAAGATGGATTCACCCTTTTACAAAGTTTATCTCACTGAAAAACAATCCTCTTCTCTCTTAAAGTAAGGATGAATACAAGATCAAGTTTTTTATGTGGGTAGGATAAATATAGCTTTTGCACAAAGGCTTATACAACAATATCAATAAATGAGGATTGAAGACAAATGGAATGTGGGAAATAAATTCTTGAGAATGTATAGAATGTGCAGCAATGGTGTCTCTATTCCCAGTGTCTTCAATGCTTGATTTTATACTGAAGGATTGGTAGTTGGAGCATTTAATGCTGTTTTTCCCGTTAAGATTTTTGCAGAAAGAGCCGTTGGGAACCTCCAATAGAATGCCAGCTCGATCTCCAATCTTGACCAGATCGATCTCTTAGTTTAAATTCCTGCAATGTCAAAGCAAATTGAAGCAAGGAGATCGATCTCATATATGTAGAGATCGATCTTATAATTTGAAAATGTTAGAGCATATCGATCTATCGAACAAGCAGATCGATCTTCCAATCTCTCTGTTTGAGGCAAGATCGATCTCCAAATCGATCTACCAAGTATTCTCGTAGTGAGGAGATCGATCTCTAATCAACCCAGATCGATCTCATTAGCTCTCTGACTTTGAGGAGATCGATCTCTTCCTATACCAGATCGATCTTATGAACTCTCTGTTTGAGTACAGATCGATCTACTACCTTTACCCTTTGTTTTGGAGGAGATCGATCTCTTTCTAGACCAGATCGATCTCATCAGCATCCTGTATTAGACAGATCGATCTTATAACCCTTATAGATCGATCTCTGCTTCCTCAATACCTTGCACAAGTTCAATCCTTTAGCAGATCGATCTCATATCCTTATGAGATCGATCTCTCATCCTAGAAAACCCAGGAGATCGATCTCTCATATCACTAGATCGATCTCTCATCCTCAAGGACTTAGTTTCTGGTACTGATAACCTCTAAACATGTTTTTACATCATCTTTATATTATTGAATTTACTTGTTTTGTCATTTCAAAATATATTAACTTAACAATCTCCCCCTTTTTGATATGACAAAACTTATTCAATAAACATATTTAGTTACCCATTTGCATTATGCACAAACTCCCCCTTTTTGTAAGCTCCCCCTTACTTTTGGCATCTTAAATCCCCCTTAATTTAATCATTCCTTTAATCCATTAAACATGTTTTCTTAACGTTCTTTAAACCATTTAACATGTTTCCTTAACGTTCTTCTCCCTCTTTTTGTCATATCAATGGCAATAAAGAGATAGAGGCAGTTAATTTTCACAAGACATGTCATGTCATTTCAAAATGGAAACTCATTATAACACATTTCAACAAGAACTAACATGTCATTTCATAAAATAAGCATTCAAGCAAATGACATTTCAAACAACACATAGTAAACATGAAAAACTATTTAATCTATTCCTAACATCCATGTCCTACGGCTGAGGAGGAAATCGCTCCAGAAGTTCCTCGACGCGTGTGCGAGTAACCTACAGATCATCAAACATCGCCTGCTGTGTGGCATGAAGGTTTGCAAAACCTTCATCCATCTTTCGGTTAAGCTCCATGATCATCGTCACAATTGACGCCATCCCATCGGATGATGGTGCAGGTACAGTGGGCTAAGCAGTCGAGGAAGATGGACCCTCAGTAGGTGCAGCAGGTGGATCAGTGGGCTCAGCTGATAGGTCTTCTTCCATAGCTACCTCAGACTGCTGGTCTCGTTTCTTCTTCCATTCCCTTCGAAAATCCTTATAATATCCCATGTGGTGAAGTGTCCCAATGTTTAAGACGGTCTTTGGGGAAGGCACTTCACCAATTTCACACGAGCAATCGACCCTAACCCGTTGAAGTAAGTACGCAAGCGATTGTGGAAAGACTATCATGGAGGCCTGGCCGCGTACGATCTTCAACCAGTCTTCATAAATGAAGTGGACCAGATTGGGTTTTTGACTTGTGGAGTGAAGGTGGTGGAGCCAGAATCGATCTAACCTCCAAACTGTGGAGTGACGAGTACCAAATGACCGGAGATTCCACGAGATGATAAGGTGGAGTAACCTCGGGTGCATCGGTAGGTCACTCACTTTATCCTCGGGAAGGTCAAATTCTAAGGGGACTTCTTCCTCTTCATTGGTCAACCCCTCATCTTTTATTTTGAACACTTGGGCTAAAATAGATGTGTCTATAGGGATTGATTTAGACATGACATACGTTTTAAAACCTAGAATTTTACAGTCATCATCAGGGTCGTAGATAAGTTCGGCATTAGAAAAGAAAGCCCTGATGATGTTTGGAGGTATGGGGGTATTGATTTTAAGAAATGGAAGCTAACCAAATTCTTCCATTTTTGACAGATACGGAAAGTCAATGCGATTTAGAAATGAGAAATCAATTGTTCGCCAATGTTTTATTGGCATGGTCGAGAAGTACTCTTCATATCGTTTCCTTTTTGCAAGTGTTTGAAAACACCTGTTAAAGGTGGTGACAGAAGAGGGAGGAGTTGTTTGGGAAGATGACCCTCTATCAGCATTTGGTCTAGGGGGTTTTTGGCCAACTCTCTTAAGTCGAGGCATTTCTCTAGACACAAGAATCGCTCTAGACACACCTAAGTGCTAGTTCTTTAAAACTTAACCAATGGAACAGTACTAGAATTGCCCTAGTGAAAAATTCAGCACAAAACTAAGAAATTTTTTAGACAAATTCAGTAATGTGGGTTACTAGAACACTAAACGATGAAGAGATTTGACAGAGACCTTACCAAGATCGATCTGGGAGGAAGAATCGACGGAAGGGGCGCGACAGGGGTTAGGAATTTTGAAGATTTAGGATTTTTGAAATTCGGGGATTTTGAGCAGTTTTTATAGTCCAGGGCACAGGAGATCGATCTGTCGTTGTGACAGATCGATCTGTTATTTCCAGAGACTTAAAGAGATCGATCTGTTGAACCAAAAGATCGATCCTTAAAATACAGAAGATCAATGAGATCGATCTGCCAAGGGCACAGATCGATCTGTTGTTTGACAGAGGCTTAAGGAGATTGATCTGCCAAATGCATAGATCGATCTTCTATTTTATAGAGGCTTAAGGAGATCGATCTGCCGAATGCATAGATCAATCTGCTATTTTACAGAGGCTTAAGGAGATCGATCTTATAGTGGAGAAGATCGATCTGCCTAGCTTAACCTTTCTGCTTTAGGCCCATTTGAAGTATGGAGATCGATCTATAGTGATTGAAGATCGATCTCTCATTTTTTTGCCCAGAAAAATCATTGAAAAACTCATTTAAAATCATCTTGAAATCAAGGTTTTGAAACAGATAAATCTTAAGGAACATTCATGAGTCCTAATTCACCTCTAAGGACACAAAACCTATCTCTATCAAGAGGTTTGGTGAATATATCAGCTATTTGATGTAAAGTGTCAATGTACTCTAGAATTATATCTCCCTTTTGAACATGGTCTCTAAGAAAATAGTGCCTAATCTGAATATGGTTAGTTCTAGAGTGTTTAATAGGATTTTTAGATAGATTAATGGCACTGGTATTATCACATTTGATTGAGACTTGCTTCGTGTCAATACCATAGTCTTTCATTTGTTGTTTAACCCACAACACTTGAGCACTACAACTACCTTCTGCTATGTATTCAGCTTCAGTTGTGGACTGAGCTACACTATTTTGTTTCTTAGAGAACCACGATATTAATCTATTCCCTAAGAATTGACATGTACCTGAAGTGCTCTTCCTATCTATTTTATAGCCCCCAAAATCTGCATCAGAAAATGCATGAAGAGCAAAAGTGGAGTCCTTGGGGTACCAAAGTCCTAGAGAGGGAGTGTCCTTAAGATATCTAAAGATTTTTTTAGTTGCTAATAAGTGTGATTCCCTAGGAGATGATTGAAATCTAGCACAAAGGCATACACTAAACAGAATATCTGGTCTACTTGCAGTTAGATAAAGCAATGAACCAGTCATAGACCTATAGAGTTTAGTGTCTACACACTTACCACTTTCATCTTTATCAAGCTTGATGTTGGTGCCCATCGGAGTTGCTTGAGGTTTGCAATTATCCATTTCAAATCGTTTAAGCAATTCCTTAGTATATTTTGCTTGATTGATGAAGGTTCCATCATTTGTTTACTTCACTTGAAGTCCCAAGAAGAAAGTGAGCTCTCCCATCATGCTCATTTCAAATTCACCTTGCATGATCTTAGCAAACTCTTGGCATAAAGATTCATTAGTTGATCCAAAAATAATGTCATCTACATACACTTGAACAACTAGTAAATCCTTATATTTATTTTTGATTAACAAAGTAGTATCTACTTTTCCTCTTGAAAATCCTTTTTCTATTAAGAATTTTGACAACATTTCATACCATGCTCTAGGAGCTTGTTTCAAACCATAGAGTGCCTTAGATAGTTTGAAGACATGTTCAGGAAATTCATGACTTTCAAAACCGGGAGGTTGCTTAACATAAACTTCTTCATTAATGAAACCATTTAAAAATGCACTCTTTACATCCATTTGATATAACTTGAAGTTTTTATAACATGCAAAGGCAAGTAGCATTCTTATTGCTTCTAATCTAGCTACCGGTGCATAAGTTTCATCATAGTCTATTCCTTCTTCTTGTCTATAGCCTTGAGCAACTAGCCTAGCCTTGTTTCTTATGATCACACTATTTTCGTCCATCTTGTTCTTGAAAATCCATTTAGTTCCAATTATAGAGTGATCACTAGGTCTTGGAACTAGTTTCCATACTTTGCTTCTCTCAAATTGATTTTATTCTTCTTACATTGCTAAAAACCAATTATTGTCATCTAGGGCTTCATTGACATCTAGGTTCAATTTGAGATACAAAGGCTATATATTGACATACATTCCTTAGAGATGATCTAGTTCTAACTCCAAGAGTTGGATCTCCTACTATTTCACAATCTTTTACATATCCTAATTCTCTTGGTGCTCTAGACTCTCTTTCTAATATTTCTATTTCTTCTTCATCTTCTTTATTAATGTCAAGTCTTTCTAATAGATCATTTTCTATGGTTGAGATTTCTTTCAACTTTTCATCAAATATCTCAATATCCTCATCATTGGTTGAATCTTTAGGTAGATCATTTGACTCATCAAATATTACATGAATTGATTCTTCAACCATCAATGTTCTTTTGTTATATACTCTATATGCCTTTGAATTCAAAGAATACCATAAAAAGATTCCCTCATCACTCTTGGCATCAAATTTTCCTAAATTGTCTTTCTCATTATTTAAGACAAAACATTTACAACCAAAGGGGTGAAAATAGCTAATATTAGGCTTCTTACCCTTGTAAAGCTCATAGGGAGTTTTCTTTAAAATTGGTCTAATCATAGCTCTATTAATGATATAGCAAGATGTATTTATAGCTTCAGCCCAAAAATATTTAGGTAAATTATTCTCACACAACATGGTTCTAGCCATTTCTTCCAATGTTCTATTTCTTCTCTCAACTACTCCATTTTGTTGTGGTGTCCTAGGGGATGAAAAATTATGACTAATTCCTTGATCATTGCAATATTCATCAAATCCAATATTTTCAAACTCCTTGCCATGATCACTTCTAATACTAGTTATAGTGTATTCTTTTTCATTTTGAGTCACTTTTGTATAAGCAATGAATTTTTCTAAAGCTTCATTTTTCATTCTCAAAAAGAACACCCAAGTGAACCTAGTGTAATCATCAACAATTACAAACCCATAATGTTTCCCACCTAGGCTTGTTGTTTTAGTTGGTCCAAATAAATCTAGGTGGAGTAATTGAAGAGGCCTAGTGGTAGATACACTATGTTTAGGCTTAAATATTGTCCTTTTATGTTTTTCTTTAACACAAGCTTCACATATTTTGTCATAGTCAAAGGACAACTTAGGTAAACCTATAACAAGGTCTTTCCTAACTAACTTAGATAACACATGCATGCTAGCATAACCTAGTCTTCTATGCCACAACCAAGGTTCTTTTTCCTTGTCTACCATTAGGCATATATTTTCATTTTTAAGTTCATTTAGATAGACAATGTATATATTACCTTTCCTATGACCTAGGAAAAGAACTTTATTAGATTTAGGATCTATAACATGACATTTCAAACAATCAAAAATTACTTTGTAACCTTTGTCACAAAGTTGACTAATGCTTAGTAAATTATGTTTTAGACCCTAACAAGCAACACTTTTTCTAATGAAAAGTAGTCATTACCTATTGAACCACTTCCTTCAACTTGGCCTTTGGAGTTGTCCCCAAATGTGACTTCTCCACCAACTTTTGATTTAAATGAGTTGAAGTGGCTTCTATCATCGATCATTTGTCTTGAGCATCCACTGTCCAAGTACCAAGCTTCCTTTATTTTAGCTTTGTGGCAATGCTCAATCACCTATAATCAAAAATCAAACTCATGTCTTAGGTACCCAAATTCTCTTGGGTCCTTTGAGGTTAGTGAATGCAATTCTTGATCCCTTTGGGATCTATTTTACTAGATTATTAATATCTTTTGAATTAATTATTTCTTTTGGAATCCAAATTCTTTTTACTATTTTTCCTCTACGAGTGGTCATCTTCATATTGCAATTATATGATGCATGTCCCTTCTTATTACAATGTGAACAAATAGTTGAGGGTTTATGCATGTTCCTTCTAGCTATGAAACTTTTGAGATGGGTCTCTCTACTTTTTCCATCATATCCCAATCCATTTTTATCAAAGAATGCCCTTTGAGTTTCTAGCATGTTGTCTAACTTTTGTTGACCCATATAAAATCTATTAAAAGAATTATGTAAGTTACTATTTTTTTCTTTTAGGTCACAAATTTCAAGATTTGTAATTTCTAGCTTCTTTTCACATTCTAACTTATCCTCTAGCATTAACTCATTTTCTTTCTTCAATCTAGATATTAATTTTTTGTATTTCATACTCATGCATTCATATTCCAATGCAAGATCATCAAAGGCATCTTGCAATTCATCAAAAGAATATTCATTGAGGTTTGAAGTTACATTTTCATCCTCAACAGCCATGAAGCATAGGTTGGCATTGTCCTCATTCGAATCATCATCGAAGCAATCACTGTCGCTCCATGTTGCCATCATTGCCTTCTTTTTGTGGAACCTATCATTGGATCTTTTAAGAAGAGGGCAATTAAATTTAATGTGTCCTGGTTTTTTACATTCATAACATACAATTGTATCTTTTCTACCTAACTCTTCTTGATCTTTCTTGTGGTTTCTCCTACTACTACCACTTGCTCTCATTCTCATGAATTTGTTAAATCTCTTGGAAAATATTGCCATCTCAAGATCTTCTTCACTACCACTCTCATTTTTATTTTCCTCTTGAGTAGTAGATTTTAGAGCTACTCCCACTTTCTTGGGTGGCTCTTCATTTCTTCTCAACTTCATCTCATATGTGAGTAGTGATCCTATTAATTCATCTAGTGACAATGTGTGAGGGTCCTTGGATTCCTCAATTGCAGTCACTTTAGCTTCCCATGATTTAGGTAGACTATTTAATATTTTCTTGACCATTTCTATATTAGAGTAGATTTTTCCTAAGGATTTTAACCCATTAATTACATCAGTGAATCTAGTGAACATATCACTAATTGATTCTCCTTCTTTTCATCCTAAATAGCTCATAGTCATGTGTGAGCATTCCTACCTTTGTCTCCTTTACTTGGGTTGTACCTTCATGAGTTATTGCCAATTGGTCCCAAATTTGTTTCGCATTGTCACAACCGGAGACTCTATTGTATTCATTTGGCCCTAAAGCACAAAATAGGGTGTGCATGGCCTTAGCATTTAGCTGAGCACATTTAACATCATTTGAATCCCATTCATCTTCTTCTTTAGGGATATCTCTTCCCTCTATTCTTTTAGTAGGGATTTGAGGTCCTTTAGTTATAATCCTCCATACCTCATAATCATTTGCTTGAATGAATAACATCATCCTAGTTTTCCAATAAGCATAATGTTCACCATTGAACATAGGAGGTCTAACTGTAGAATGCCCCTCTCCTACTAGATTGGTTGCTACATTGTTGTGAGCCATTAGATCGTTTCTAACTCTTAGGAAGTTATTCCTCTAGAATCAAAGAGTCCTAGCTCTGATACCAATTGTTGGCTCTACCGAGAGGGGGTGAATCGGTTTTCTAATGTAAATGGCAAATTTGAACTAAGTTAAGTCTAATTTGCAAATAATGAATAATCAAAATAATGTAATGGAATAAATTAAAGGAACATAAGGGAGAGAAATATCAAACACAGTAGTTTATAGAGGTTCGGTCAATCTCTTGCCTACGTCCTCTCTTCTTGACCTCCTTGTCAAGAGCTTTCTTTCACTCTAACACTGAATGTTACACACTCCCTTTTCAGGTTAAGGAATAACCTCTCTACCCTTTTTACACAAAGATGGATTCACCCTTTTACAAAGTTTATCTCACTAAGGAACAATCCTCTTCTCTCCTAAAGTAAGGATGAATACAAGATCAAGCTTTTTATGTGGGTAGGATAAATATAGCTTTTGCACAAAGGTTTATACAACAATATCAATAAATAAGGATTGAAGACAAATGGAATGTAGGAAATAAATTCTTGAGAATGTACAGAATGTGCAGCAATGGTGTCTCTCTTCCCAGTGTCTTCAATGCTTGATTTTATACTGAAGGATTGGTAGTTGGAGCATTTAATGTTGTTTTTCCCGTTAAGATTTTTGCAGAAAGAGCCGTTGGGAACCTCCAGTAGAAGGCCAGATCGATCTCCAATCTTGACTAGATCGATCTCTTAGTTTAAATTCCTGTAATGTTAAAGCAAATTGAAGCAAGGAGATCGATCTCATATATGTAGAGATCGATCTTACAATTTGAAAATGTTAGAGCAGATTGATCTATCGAACAAGCAGATCGATCTTCCAATCTCTCTGTTTGAGGTAAGATCGATCTACAGATCGATCTACCAAGTATTCTCGTAGTGAGGAGATCGATCTCTAATCAACCCAGATCGATCTCCTTAGCTCTCTGACTTTGAGGAGATCGATCTCTTCCTATACCAGATCGATCTTATGAACTCTCTGTTTGAGTACAGATCAATCTACTGCCTTTACCCTTTGTTTTGGAGGAGATCGATCTCTTTCTAGACCAGATCGATCTCATCAACATCCTGTATTAGACAGATCGATCTTATAACCCTTATAGATCGATCTCTGCTTCCTCAATACCTTGAACAAGTTCAATCCTTGAGTATTTAAGAAAAGTATTTAAGAAAAGAAATTGTTTTCGAAAGGGGATTGTGGGGGCCACCTCTTGAGTCCTACGGGAACAAAATGAAAGAGTTTTCAGATTTCAAGGAATTCGATTTTATTACTCGATATGAGTTTATGAATTATAAAACCCAAGAAAGATTTTGAAAACTCTGTTTTGAGACTATAGGCTTTATGCATGGTTACTTCTTGTGGTGTTCCGGCTACACCACCTGAGGTGCCGGTACGTTGGCCCTTTTAGCACTTGACTCAACCTATGTGGAAGATGTCGTACTATTGGTGGTTAACGATGATGTTTTGGTAGTATCTCGTACCCGCGCAGCACGGATGAATGTTCCCTGCACGGTGAGTGCTACAGGTGCCCGTGCCCTAGCTATGTGCTAGTATATGATAAGAAATAAGAAGATACTACCTATGTTTATAATTATTATTGCTGTACGAACCTGATCCATTCTACAGCCCTCCCTTACCATGGCCATAGGTATGATGACTCTCCACGGAGAATGACGCGTATCGCATAACTTAGTTATAGCCTAGTCTCCTCGATTTGATTATGAAAAATCGACTATGATGATTGAATATGTGTTTTCATGATTACGAAATATTCATGAAATGTTTACGAAATGATTATGAAATATTCATGAAATATTTACGTAATGATTATGAAATATGCATGAAATGTTTACGATATGATTTATGAAATGTTTATGAAAAGTTGTAAAATGGTTAAGCATGTTAATGGTTTTATTGACACGCATGCTTTATGACGTTTATGCATGAAATAGAAATTTCTGTATTACATTAAGTTTCGTTCCATGAACAATTTCAAATACTTTAATATGTCAGAACTGTTTTAATAGTACTATCTTACTGGGCTTTTCCCCAAAAGTTCACCCCTCTACCTTCAGATCATTTGCAGTGTATCTATAGACGCTCCCTACCGCGTATACGACGTAGGCTCGTGGGAAGAGCTACCATAGGATACTTTTTTTGTACACGCAAAAAGGTATACATTTACGTTCCTGTACCAGACATATTTGTACGCACAGACACATATAATAGAAATAATTTGTCGGGATGTAATTTGTAAGGAAATGATGTAAAGAATATGGTTCTTGGGATTAGGTTGTAAGATGATTGGTATAAATCGATATCGATATATTGAGTTGTAAAAGTGAATTGGAAAAGTATGCTTGGTAGTTGTAGATATCTATGATTGTTGGAAAGTATGCTTGGTAGTTGTGGATATCTAGGATTACAGAAAACAACTGAATTGCAAGTGGGTGGGCTCATATATAAGTCGTTGTACTGTCGAAATTTCCATCGGCCATATAAGTTAAAGTATGAAAATTAATTATAATTACGAGTAAAGAAATAGGAAAGGTGTTTTGACACTGCACAGGAATACAACCTAAGTGAATAAGGGAATAAGTGGTAAATTAAATTCAAAAAAAAAATTATCCTGATTTTCAAGGGTCAAGGGTCGTTACAATAATAATCAGGTTAATTCATGTAACATCGAAAAGATGCAAAATTGACCTACACCCAGGGCGCAAGAGGCTACAGACATGAAGAAAATGGTGGAACAAATTTTAGAAGAAAAAAGGTTAGTTTCAACTGAAGAAACCCAGAAGAGAAGGATCTCGTTCAATGCAGCAATCATGGGGAAACCTTTACCCCCGAAATTCAAGATGTCGTGGATAACGACATATACAGGGAAGACAAACCCTTATGATCATATTCAGAATTATGAGTCATTAATGCTATTGCATGGATGGGAAGATGAAATTATGTGCAGGGCATTCTCATTAACTTTGACTGGTCATGCGCTGAAGTGGTTCAATAGTTTAGCAAAAGGGTCCATTTCATCTTTTGATCAATTGAGGAGTGAGTTTTTAAAGGCTTTCGTGATAAATAGCCAGAAGAAGAAGGAGTCCACTTATCTGCTTACCCTGAGACAAAGAAATAAAGAGTTATTGAAAAGCTAGGTAGATCGATTTTGTGATACTACTCTTGAAGTACGTGATCTACAAGTTGGAGTAGTTGAGATAGCTATGCTACAAGAGACAAAGTCTGAAAATTATGAGAGTCGCTATCACTAGATCAACCGACAATGATTTTGAACTTGTTCTCTCGAGCAAATAAGTATATTGCTCAAGAAGAAGTGATGAAAATGATACCAACGCGTGACCTCAAGGAAGGAAGGAAACGAGAGAGAGAACTCGATAATAAAAACACAAGAAGATCAGATAAATTAGGTAAAGCTCCAAAGTTGAAGTATGCTAACTACACCTAGTTTACAAAGCCATGTGCCTCAATCTTAGCTGCAATCGAAAGAACTAGAATGTTTCAATTCCCTAGAAGAGGCGAGGGGAATTTAGGACGAGACCTTGGGTCCTATTGTAGTTTTCATTCTGTCTTCGGTCATGCAACTGAAAAATGCTAGGATCTAATGAACCAACTTGAGAAGTTAGCTAGAGAAGGGAAGTTAGACCGCTATATGTGGATGAATGAAAGGATTCAATATCCTGCTCTTGCTCGAAGAGATAATAAATTGCATGATATGCACGACAATGACAGAGAAAATGTGAGGAGAAATGAGGCTAGAATGGGAGAATGTAAGGATCAGCAGGTAGACAATAAACCTACGAGAGCGGCTATTAATGTCATTTCAGGTGGAGAATACATAGCTGGTAGCTCATCCGTTTCACGAAAAGCTTATGCTGGCAAGCGTATCAGGTTTATTCTGTGATGAAGATGACCGAAGAAGAAAAGGTGATTAACTTTACGCATGTTGATCGAGGAGAAGTAATTATCCCGCATGATGATCCTATGGTCATATCGACAGTTTTGGCCAAACATCTGATAAGTCGAATTCTAGGAGATAATGGAAGTTCGGTGAACCTTATCTATTGAAATTGTTTTGAAAATATAAATTGTTTTGAAAATATGAATTTAAGTGAAGACAGATTGAAGCCGGTGACTACCCCTCTGTTTGGCTTTACAGGGGAGAAAGTGAAGGTGGCAAGGCCCATTGAGCCACCCGTTACTTTGAGAGAGAGCCCTAAAAGTATTACGAGACAAGTTTTGTTTATGGTAGTCAAATCGACGTCTCTAGCATACAACGTTATTTTAGGACGGTCATTGTTGAGTGACATGAGGGTCGTACTCTCTCTGTGTTATTTGTTGATGAAATTCTCAACCTCCCAAAGGTGTGGGACAGGTCAGAGGAGATCAAACGAGAATAAGAACGTGTAATATTGCATCGACTACATGTAAGGGAATCCAAAGGAAAGAAACCCTTGCTACCACCGAGCCACCTAAGCCAAAACCTGTTGAAACGATGGAAGAGATAAAGTTGAGGGCTGATGATGAAGAGAAGAAAGTGTACATTGGGGGCCAAATGAGGCACGAAGTGAAAGAAGAGATAATAAAGTGCTTAAGAGAGAATGATAATGTTTTTGTATGGACCCCGCTGATATGCCCAAAATTGATCCGAAATTCATCTGTCTTGAGCTTAATGTGTTGCCTGGGGTGAAACCCGTCAAACAGAAAAAAAAAAAATTTCGCCCCTGAGAGATAGCAAGTTATTGAAGAAGAGATCGACAAGTTGCTTGAGGCTGGATTCATTCGAGAAGTCCAATATCCATAATGGCTTATGAACTTGGTAATGGTAAAGAAAGCCACCGAAAAGTGGAGAATGTGTGTGGACTTCACCGACTTGAATAAGGCATGTCCAAAGGATTCATACTCGTTGCCTTAGATTAACAAGCTAGTGGATGAAACTTTAGGGTACGAGTTTCTTAGTTTCTTGGACGCCTTTTTTTATTATCATCAGATATCAATGCATCCTAAAGATGAAGAAAATACATCTTTTATCACTGATAAAGACACTTACTGCTACAGAGTGATGCCTTTAGCTTAAAAAATGCGGGTGATACACATCAACACATGGTTAATAAAATATTTAAAGATCTACTCGGTAACACGATCGAAGCCTATGTGGATGACATGATCGTGAAAAGTAGAGAGGGGGAAACCCATGTCATGCGATTGTCTAAGGTTTTTGAGGTTTTGAGGAAGTATGATAACCAATCTGGGAAGTTTTTGGGGTTTACGATAACCAATCAAGGGATCAAAGCTAATCCTGAGAAGGTCCAAGTCGTTGTAGACATGAAACCTCCAATTACTTTAGAGAGGTGCAAAGGTTGACAGGGAGAATAACAGTATTAAATTGTTTCTTATCAAAGTCTACTGAAAGAAGCCTGACGTTCTTTAAGACATGCCGAGGCAGGAAAAACTTCAAATGGACTGAAGAGTGTCAAGCGGCTTTCGAAGGGTTAAAGGAGTACCTGAAAGAAAACCCGTGAATGTCAAGACCTTTAACTGAGGAGCGTCTGTTCATGTACCTTGGGGTAGGTGATACAGCTGTTAGCACAGTCTTGTTGAGGAAAACTGCAGAAGGGGATAGACCGATTTACTATGTGAGTAAAGTGTTACTAGAGGCAGAAACATGGTATCTTCAAGCTGAAAAAGTAGCTCTAGCACTCGTTATGGCTGCGCGAAAATTGCGCCCTTATTTTCAAGCACATTCGATAACAGTGTTAACAGATCAACCCATGAGACAGATACTCTAAAAGCTTGAGCATTCAGAGAGGTTAGTCAAGTGGGCTATCGAACTTGAAGAATATGATATCTCTTTCCAACCTCGACAAGTTATTAAAGCACAAGCCCTGACAGATTTTATTGTTGAGTGCAAGTGTCGAGAAGATCCCAAGGGGAAAGAATTGGAATGGTGGAAGTTATTTATGGATGGGGCATCAAGTAACAAAGGGAGCAGAGCTGACATTGTGCTAGTGTCACCTGAAGGAGAAATGTTGGAGTACTCTCTACACTTTGATTTCCCTAGTTCCAACACCGTTGCAGAATATGAAGCCTAGATTGGCGGCCTAAAACTTACAAGGGAACTCTAAATTCGAAACTTGTTAGCCCATAGCAATTCACAGCTTATTGTTAACCAATTTAATGGGAAATATGAGACTCAAGAATTTGCCCTTATTCCATACTTGTAAAAGGTTCAGTGGTTAGCTCGATCATTTGATAATTTTTAGCTGACTCAAATCGATTGATCTGAGAACAATCATGTCGATGCTTGTCTAAGTTGGCATCATCTAAAGAAGTAATTGGAAGATCTATAAAGATTGAGAACTTGGAGAAACCTAGCATAGAGGAAGATGAAGTGCTAGAAATCGAAGTTGGTACAGACTGAATGACGCCTATTAAATAGTATTTAATGGAGGGAACGGCTCCCTGATAACAAAGAAGTAGCCTGGAGAATGAGAATCTAAAGTGCAAAATTCACTCTAGTGAACGAGGAGCTCTATAAAAAAGGGTATACTATGCCACTGTTGAAATGCTTAGGCCCTGAACAAGTCAACTACACATTGGCCGAGATACATGAAGGGATAAGTGGAGAGCATTTGGGAGCTTGAGCTTTAGCAGCAAAAATACTTAGAGCAAGTTTATACTAGCCCACACTTAAGCAAGATGCGCTTGATAAAGTACGGAGATGTGACAAATGTCAAAGATTTACCCCCTTGACAATTGCGCCAGTTTTGACTCTTCAAAACACATTCCAACCCACACTGTTTGCCCAATGGGATTTGGATATACTAGGATCATTCCCAGTAGTTACTGGTCAAAGGAAGTTTTTGTTGCTTGCTATAGATTATTTTACTAAATGGATAGAAGCAGAGCCGTTAGCCTCGATTACATAAAAGAAGATTGAAGCAATGGTTTGAAAGGAGATAATCTGTCGATTCGAAATTCTGAGAATTTTGAATGTTGATCACGGGAAGCAATTCGATTGTGATGCATTTCAAAAATTTTACAAAGGATTGGGGATCGAACTCAAGATATCATCGGTATCGTACTCACAAGCTAATGGCTAAGTTGAAATCAGTAATAGGACCATACTTCACGGTCTTAAAACTCGCCTGGACAAAGCAAATGAAGCTTAGGTGGATGAACTGCCTAGTATTTTATGGGCATATAGGACCACAAGTCGAGTACCGACAGGAGAGACGTCGTTTAGCTTGGTGTACAAGACCGAAGCTCTAATACCAATGGAAATTGGAGCCATCTTGCCAAGAGTAACCTCTTATGTACAAGAAGTAAATTCTCGAGGCCTACGAGAGAGCCTAGATTTACTCGATGAGCAACGAGATCTTGCAGCTGTGCGAGTAGCCTCTTACCAACAAAAGTGTTGGCCGTTATTACAACTCCCGTGTAAAAGATAGACCCTTACAAGAGAGAGATTTTGTGTTATGAAAGTCAGTCATTACCAATGCCTTGAAAAAAATGGGAAGTTCAGGGCAAATTGGGAAGGACCCTACAGAGTCAGAAGGATGATAGGACTCGGCACCTGTATATTGGAAAGTTTACAAGGCAAGAAGATAGCAAAAACATGGAACACAAACCATTTAAAACCATATTGGCAGTAAAACTTCGATTTATTCAGTGTTATTTCTTGTTATTGAACTATAGGTTGAGATTTCATTTATTGAACTATGATTTACTCGATATTGATATTATGTTATCCATTGAGGTTTTCAAATAATTAACATGTGACTAATCGTACATGTATAAGGGCTTGAAGCGAAAAATGTGCGAATTAAGCCACAAAGAAAAAGTGCAAGGGCTTGAAGTGAAAAATGAGCGAGGTAAGCCGCGCACTCAAATAAAGGCTTGAAGCGAAAAATGCGCGAGGTAAGCCACAAAGAAAAAATGCCAGGGCTTGAAGCGAAAAGTGCACGAGGTAATCCGTTCACTCAAATAAAGGCTTAAAGCGAAAAATGCGCGAGGTAAGCCATAAAGAAAAAGTGCTAGGGCGTAAAGCGAAAAATGTGCGAGTAAGCCACACACCCAAAAAAGGGCTTGATGCGAAAAATGCGCGAAGTAAGCCATAAAAAATAATGTAAGGGTTTAAAACAAAAAATTTGCAAGAAAAATCACCTTCTTAAAGTAAAAATGCATGAGACGAATCATACTTACTAAAATGAAACTCCATATATATATAAAATGATAAGTCTGACTTATTAGTATAGATAAGGACTTGAAATTCTCTTAAAAAATTAAAAGTATTAACAACAAGAAAACATTAAGAACTAAACTACTCTTTGGTCGGAGGAGAAGCACCTTCACCTGAGGAATCTGAGTCATCGCAATCTAAATCGCCTAAGGCGTCAATCACTCCTTGTTGCTTACGAGGCTCCCAAGGACCCAAAAGATTAGAGAGATTGTCATAAGCCTCATTCTCCATTTAAGTTTCAAAATTCTCGTTATTAGGCTCGTAATCCGTCCAACCACGAAACTCACAAGTATAGTCTTCTAATTGTCTTAACCACTGCAGCTCCGAAAAAGTCTCACCCATCTCTCCTTTTCCAACCAAGAACGCGTCATATAGAAATCGTATTTGACAAAGCCTATAGAAAATAAAAGTGTCCTATCATGGCAGTCCTGTGACAGGCAGTATTCTCTAACATCTTCAGAATGAATTCTATCTCGCGCATCTTGATTAATAGAGGAAGACGGAGGTTCTCTACGCATACTAGAAATCTCCTATTCCACCTCTTGGTTTCGATCGACTAACCTCTTGTGGTCAGACTTGAGCTCATCATAACTTGTTTGGAGGTCTTGTAACTTAAAGAGAACGAAATCGTAGTTGGACTTGAAAGAATTAAGCTCCTCATAAGTCGCGGTATAAGCCTTTTTATATTTCTTAGACTTTTCTTGCTCCTTGGCAAAATTCTCATGAAGGCGAAGGTAGTCGAGATTCAAATCCTCTTTCTCCTTTTTTTAATCGCTCGAATTGCTTAGGAAATCTCCTGTATTGATTCCTTTCAGTAAGCCACTTGGATTTTTCAGCCTTCAGTTAATGGTGCTCAAAGTCAGCCTGAGCTTTGTACTTCCTATACCGCGCATTGCAAGCAATCACTTGTTGAGCCATCTAAAAATGGACAAAGATTAAAGGTTAAAAAAAGGTGATAAAGATAGAAAGATATCAATATTGCTAAGTAATCAGCTCGATCTTTAGGATGAGGGAAACCCTTGAATAATTTTGCCTCATCTCGAGGGAGAATGGTCGACCATCCTAAGCGAGATGCAACTCCTGGATCATGGATCAAGTCATTACCATTGACACCTGGATAAACAAAAAAATTATGTCCATGAACTATCTCACCACCGTCCACCAGGCATCTAGAAGTGTTGAGTTCAACGATTTGCGGGAGCATTGGCTTATCCCTCATGGCTGACTCAACGTACAATATCTGCCTCCCAGTACGAGATGGGCGAGCTGTGTTGCATTCTGCTTGATTACTCCGGTGATATTTTTCCAATTCGGGATCAAGAAGTTGGGCTTCTATAGTTGGTTGCTTTCCCCTATCCTGATTTCGAGAACTTGACCCTTCAGGACGAGATGGAGGAGGAGCGAGAGGAGACCTTGACCTTTCGCCTCAAGAAGTTTGGGTTTGGTCTTGAGAAAATGTCTCTCTAACTTCTTCCCAAGCAGATTCCCTAGGGCGTCTGCATTTATGGGGACGAGTAGCCCTGGTAGCATTCTCGTTGCCTTCCCGTCGGTTGAAAGCTCTTTTGAGAGAATGCATTTCTGAAAAAAAAAATAGATGAATAAAAGTCAGAACAACCATTTGAAAAATAAACGATTATTAGCATGATACAATGTAATGTGAAATCACCCAGATTCAGATAATGATTAAGAAAATGGATGTTAGCCAAGCTCTCATCCGAAGAAAAATCTAGAATATGGCTCTCAAAAGCCTCGTCTTAGCCCCAACCCAAGTTCTCCTCGAAGTTCTCCTCAAAGGAATCGTTGGATTTCTTACACCTTGGCTTCCTTCAGGGAAACTGGAGGGCAAAACAGGCTCAGGCTCAGAAATCGAGGGAACAGAAATGCATCCCCAGCCAGCGGCAGTTATGTTCTCTGAAGTTAATAAAGATAATAAAGTATTCTCATCGTTTACTTGTAACTGAGTAATAAGATGACAATATAAATCTCTTAAGTTAGACAGTTGACTGAGGTTTAAAGGTACATGAAGACACCATTGAGTAGGAATACCCACGGTTGAAGGAATTTCAACGATGAGCCAGTCGGAGGCATAATTATATAGCTTGGCTGGAGGATTTCCAAAGAGCTTGTTATTTTGGCCCCTCTCGGACACCTTTTGGATACAGAAAAGCGTTGAATTACGAACGCTACGAACTCTAAAGAAGAAGTTAAACAAATGGACAATAGGCATAACATTAAATTTATGACATATAATGGTAAACCCGATCACTTGCGCCCATCCATGAGGGTGAAGTTGAGCATGAACTATGTCATAATGTTGAAGAAAAGCAACTCTAAAGTCAAGTAACGGAAAATAAAATCCAAATTCTAACGAGGCTCGACGAACAGGAATGCCGCTACTAACAGCTTGGGAAGCGCGTGCTGTATTAGTAGAGAGCCTATAAGAGTAACCTTCAAGAAGAGAAAAAGTGTTGTGGATAGACTGAAGGTCAGATTCCCTAAGTCTGGAAGAATGACCTAAATTTATTTATTTTCCACTACCTTGTCTAGCTATTAGGGAAAAATTGTCACGACCCAATTCCATTCTCTTTAACCGAAAATCACTAAAAATTTTTCGCGTTTTACTGTTACCTTACCCGGTCGTGAACTAACTCACCACACACTGTTGGGCTGTGAGTCAATAATAAACTCCACATCTCATTCATTCTCAGTTAAATAAAACGATGTCATACATTTGCATTTAATCTAGTACTTATGCAAAAGCATGTTTTACTGACATCTACATCCCCCATAATTACAACTCAAAAGAATACTGTGCTTTTACATTGTTTAGATACAAAAAGAATCACTGTGTATATACCTCTAAGCGATGGAGATGCAACGGAGTCCAAAATACCACGCCTCAGTCCTCATTGGGCTACTATGCACGCTCTGTAGGGGGAAAATAGAGAGGGATGAGCAACCACACACTCAGTAAGGCAATAATGCAAGCATGGTAGATAACTACTCTATCTACATGCTGATAGTGTTATGCATAAATCATTTATGGTAGGAGCATGGGGAAGTAAAACTATGCTATATGAGTATACATATATATCATGTATCAAAATCATGTACATTGGCATATAAAACATGGTAAAAACATCATGTATAAATCATCTCATGCTCAATCTCATTTAAATTCATAAAAAGGGCAATTCATTAAGAAACCTCCTTTTTAAACCCACGTCATAAACTCTTTCTCAAACACATACAATCTCATCACATCAATTCACAATCACAACCACATTTTCATTTCACAATTCACGCATGTGTATAAAAACTAGGTCACTATATCAAAAGTGCCTATGTGGACCACTACATCATAAATCATCCCAGACCACACGCATCCAAGTGTGCGGGATATCATGCTGGCACGAAGATGGATTATCCCTCGCCAGACTTTCTCATCACATAACCATCACGCGGTACATCGTACTCCATGTGATATACACGGTACAGCGTACTCCGCAGACTCATATCGTGATTGGGGGTGCCATTCCTAGGTCTTACCTACCCCATACCAAGAGTTTTTCATATCCGTGAAGGAGAGCCTCCCTGCCGAACAGAGCCTCCCCGTCTAACGGAGCCTCCCTGCCTCCTCGGGCTTAAGGATGTTAGCTTAAGGATGTAGGGCTTAAGGATCCTTCCGTAAGAGAGCCTCCCCACCGAACAGAGCCTCCCCGCCTAACAGAGCCTCCTCGCCTCTTTGGGCTTAAGGATGTTGGCTTAAGGATGTAGGGCTTAAGGATCTTACCGTACCCATGTAGGAGAGCCTCCCTGCCTAACAGAGCCTCCCCGCCCCTCCAGGGCTTAAGGATGTTGGCTTAAGGATCCCACCGTAAGAGAGCCTCCCCACCGAACAGAGCCTCCCCGCCTAACAGAGCCTCCCTGCCTCTTTGGGCTTAAGGATGTTGGCTTAAGGATGTAGGGCTTAAGGATCTTACCAACTTTCACAACATTATACGTATCACAATGTGCAAACTTATGCGAGCAAAACTCTAGCACGACTCATGCATCCTATCATAAAGAGACGCGTACGAGCATAGCTCTAGTACGGTTATACTCATAAGACAAACCACTCAAAAGCCACGTACGAGCAGAAGCTCCAGTACGGTTTATAGACATCATCATAGTTTCCAAATCAAGGTGCGAGCTAAGCTCCAGCACGTTTCATACAAATGAAAACATCAATACCCGATACGAGCTAGGCTCCAGCACGGTTTAATTCACATAAACATGATAGGCGGCTCATAAGCTTTCAAAACTATCTCAAAACATATTTGGCACTTCACATGTGCTACACACATCAAACCACAATAGCCAACCTACTTATCACGTGAACCCAAGCTCAGTCAGGGGTGCCTGTAATAGGTCTTATCCACCCAAATCATCTTTGTCTCAGAATGCACGTGTGAGCATATCATCTCACTGTGACACACAGTCTACAGGAGGCTCCAACAAGGATATATGCATGTAATATAAATCCCTGTGTGAGCGAAACTCAAGCACGGCTCCATGCATATTCATGATATCTGAAAACCTCGTGCGAGAGAAGCTCTAGCACGGTTTCATAAAAATCAATAAAATTTACGTACGAGCAGCGCTCCAGTACGACTTAAACTGATTATAAATTCAAGTAAAATCCACGTACGTTTAAAACCAAACACATGTTTTGTGAAAGCATTCAAAACACTTGATTTATGCAATTATTAGCCTTACTATCCCTTTTTATACATCCATGTAAACCAAATCATCTAATATTCACAACTATTTTCGCATACCAAACAACCAATTTCTCAAACGTTCATGCATTTCATAAACACCCTATAATCCCACAAATTACGAGCAGCTACCTCTATATACTTACAGAATTCTCTTACCTGGAATCGTGATGCGTGATTCCACTTCCTTAAAGCTGTTACTCGTACCACTCGATTCGTCTTCAACGAACTCTTCGGGGCTGCACAAAATCGTCTCCCGCATTATACTCGATCCATATAATATGACATCGTGTGTTCACTATAGTCAATTCGACCTATAGTTTTCTATTAACGCTTATGAGGCCTCGTTTCATTACTTTACCCAAAACTCGAGTCTACGGATTCTTTTAGGCCTATTAACTCATTCCAAATCGATATTAAATCGACATTAAGCTCATAGTGTTCATATTTCATGAATTCCCTCACTATGGCATTTTATCAAGCATATACATACTCATTTTCACAATTTCACTTAAACCCATATTATAACTCCACATAACCATTCCAAATCACCCACATTACTCATTTAACAACTTATCTTAACCCATAAACCACCAACTCCCCAATTCATACTTTATCACACTAGAGGCATTCCATTTTCTAGGTTACATTAGTTTCTAACACAACCTAGGTGTTTCCATCCATACATACTCATGCCAAACAACTCCAAAATCAATTAAATAGACAATGTACTTGGATTGGAGTGTTAGAATCTTACCAAATATGATTTTTCTTCTTGCTCCAAATGTCAATGCCCTTATCTCCTTCAATACCCACAATGGGATTTTGGGTTCCAATTATGTTGTTCTCTTCCTCAAGATGAACAACTTAATGTCTAATGGTCTCCCCTCAATTCTTGCTGAAAATGGCTGATTTTAGAGAGAGAAAGTTAGGTTTTTGGATTAGAAATGGAAGATTGGTGTTTTTCCCGAAATTTTCAGATTTTCAGCCCTCCTTATATAGAAATAGCTTGAGGAGATCGATCTGGTCCAAGAGGAGATTGATCTGGTCCCCTTAAATCTCTCATTTTCACGAAATTTTAAGTATGAGATTGATCTGTCGAAGCATGAGATCGATCTGGTCCCAAACAGAGAGCTAAGGAGATCGATCTAGGTGCTTGAGGATCGATCTTTTCATCACAGAATGCTTAGGAGATCGATCTGGCCCCATTGGAGATCGATCTGCTCTATTCCATTGCCCAAATAAGAGCATTCTGGCTCTTTCAGATCGATCTCTCATCTTATGAGATCGATCTGGCCTTCATATTTTCCAGATTTCCTGTAGTTTCCTTGCTGCAACTCATACTAACACATCCTTGATCTATTGCCATGGTCATTTTCTCATCCATCCACCTTTATAACTTGAAAATGGCATCCATTCATACCTTATGCACATTAAAACTTGTGTGCATTCATTGTATGTCCAAAGGTATGCTACATAAAACCAAATGGAAGCATAACTTCATTCCATCTTACCACACTACTCATTTTGAGTTTCAATCACTTCCATCACTTATAAGAACTCATTTCTTCATATTCATACTCAATGGAACTTGTATGTACGTTACAAATCATATTACACATACGTACATTGAATCCATGGACTTACATCAATCATACTTTACATTACAAGTCCATTCACATTCATTTGATCCAATTACACACATTACCATTATACATATACGGGGTCTTACAAAAATAATGAAATCGGTGACTGGAAAATATGAGAAAATAAGCGGATACCTTGGGCTATAGGGACCAACGTGAGAACTTGACGTCAGAGTTTGACGTGAGAATTTGGCTACAAAGTGTAACGTGAGAGTTTGACGTGAAGGTTTGGCTTCAAGATGTGGCGCGAGAATAAAGTTAGGATTTAGCGTGAGAGTTTGACGTGTAGGGCCATCATGTGTGTAAGAACAAAGGACTTAAGGTCTTGGGTTCGAACCATATGGAACGCAAATTGGGGTATTTGCCTCGATAAAATCGTGAGGGGCCTGTGGGGCTTTCAAAGCTGATAATACGGATGAGTAACGATGTCAACAGCAGTCGATGTTGTGGGCCCAAGAGGGGTGGCCATGGTCGGCTGGGCTGGGCCGTTACAATAAAACGCGCGTTTTATTGTAACGGATCAGCCCAGCCGGCCATGGCCACCCCTCTTGGGCCTACAACATCGACTGCTGTTGACATCGTTACTCATCCGTATTATCAGCTTTGAAAGCCCCACAGGCCCCTCACGATTTTATCGAGGTAAATACCCCAATTTGCGTCCCACATGGTTCGAACCCAGGAACTTAAGTCCTTAATCCTTACACACATGATAATAGTTGCCCTCCCCGCACCAGGTCAAGTCTCACTCACCCATACTGTCCGCTTTGGCAGTCCCTCACGGTTTTATCGGGGAATACTACCACAATGCGCGTCCCATATGGTTCGAACCCGGACCTTAAGTCCTTAATCCTTACACACATGGTCCGAACCAATTCAGCACAATCTCGCCGTTCGGAGGCTTTTTCAGTTGGTTTCTCGGCACCGTTTTCCGCCAGTGACGTCGCGCGGTGGAGAGGAAGCTTCGGTTGGCTTCGCCTAGGGCAAATCAATGGCGATGCCACCGTTTTCTTCTTTTCTCTCTCGCGGCTCTCCCTCTCTAATCCCGACATTTTTCGGCTGCCCAGTGCTCGGGCACTCCATCTGTGCCGACCTTCCACTCCTCAGTGTCTTGCCCCTCCTGTTGCTGTCGTTCGTCACCTTTCGCCTTTTTGCTTCTTCCGTTTTTCTTCTCCTCTGTTTTCATAGGAGAATTTTTTTTCCTTATTATTATTTAATATACATATTTAAATCTAATATATTATACTCAAAATATCTATGTATATAATATAATATTGTATTACATTATATGTATAAGTATCTACACATATATATTGTTTTATTTAATTATATATATATATATATATTATAATATATTATATTAATATATATTTCATAATATATTAATATAATATATTATTTAATTTATTTCTATTAATATATTTTTATTTAATATATAGACACACACATTTTTTTCTCTGGGAATATTGTCTCATAATTTCGAAATAAATTTTGGAAGTGAAAAAAATTTCAGGTTATCACAGGCTCAGCCCAGAATTAGAAGCAACTAACAGTTGTACAAAATAGATATCATAGAATCACTATTCTCAACCAGTGGTATAATTAGAAACCGATTTCTTATCATAAGATATATGTCGACATGGCCAACATTTAACCCCTATTGACAAGGTCAAAGCATAGCCATACTGGGAGATTTTTCAAACTACCCAAAATACAAAATAGTATTATAATTTCTCATTACATATTTCATACAAAAAGAATTTCATCCATCATTTCAAAACAAATTTCGTATTCACAAAACAAATGATATATAGATACATTATGATGAAATTCAAAAATCAAAGCTATTAAATTATATTCATGTATTTGAATAAGATCACATTTAAAATCAATTTAAAGAATTATATATACTTTGCATGCTTAACCCAAATAAAAAAAAAAAACCCCATAATGACAAAACATTGTGTTTGTTTACATATGTGAACAAATTTAGTGGGACTATTGGTTGATCAAATGAGATTTGGATTAGTCCGATTTATTTCAATCAAACTTTTTTTCTTTTACCTTCTTAATCTTTGATTTGAATGATCTAAGTTTATGGTTTTATTTTATATTGTTTTAGACTTGATTCAGATCCAAACTCTTTTATAATTTTGTAAGTTGTTAATTTATTCATTATTAATAAATAAAAATTAAAAAATAATCAATGAAATTACATTTTTATCCTTAGATAGCTGTCAAGCAAATAATCGCTTTTGGGATTTCTTTTTATATAAGGTTATAGATATTTGAAAACAAATTAAAAAATAAAAAATTAGAAATTTTTAAATGAAAATTTGATAGTTTTTAGGAGCATAAAGAAAAAAATCAAATGTCAAGTAATTAAAGAACACTAACGGATGCATGTCTAATATATTTTTGTTGAAAATATTACATAAATTATATTATTTTAATTTAAAATATTTAAAAAATAAAAATTTTAAAAAAAGGTCCAAAGTAAAAGACAAAATTATTCTCAAAACCTTTTAATTTTTAAAGGACATCTTGATAATTTGAGAAATATTAATGAAAAACAAAATGCCAAGTTTCCTAAAATTCATTTTAACTTATAACATTTTAATTTAAAATATTTTAAAAAAATTAAAAAATAGAAAAACTCAAATATAAAACAAAAATATTCTTAAAACATTTTAATTTTAATTCTTGAGAGATAATTTAGTAATTTTAAGAATTATCCCCAATAATTAAAAAGTTTGTTTTTTGACCGCAACTAATCTTTTATATATATATATATATATATATATTAAAGTATTTGGATATAAGTAAAACATCCTATGTGAATAATCTGTATATTTGATACGTGTAATTTATTAAAATAAAATAATAATTATCCTTTTTCAAATTTAAAAAAGATAAGAGTCGCTATATATATACATTAAAAATACTAAATAAATTTACTATCTCTTTAAATGAATTATTTATTCCAATTTTTAAAAGATATACTTCTATATTTATATATAGATTAAAATTAAATAAAAATCACATATAATTTATCTCTACCTATATTAATATTATAAAATATAACATCTATATCTATAACTTTTATCAATTTTTTTTTATTTTCTAAAAGAAAACATCTATATATATTAAAATCAATATGAACAATGTAATATAACATTCAATATCAATATAACATGTTACATATTATTAGACTAAAAATTAATTTTTTTAATTTTCTAAAAGATAATATCATTTTTTTAATTAATATGTAACATGTAATCATTTCTTTTACATTATTATTACAAAATATAATATCTATATTTACAGCTTTTACCAATTAATTTTTTTAATTGTCTAAATAATAACATCTATATTTATAAACATTAAAATTTTTAATTATCCTTTTTCAAGTTTCAAAAATATAGAAATCTTTCTATATATATTACAAATATAAAATAAATTAATTATCTCTTTAAATTAATTAGCTATTTCAATTTTTAAAAGATACGCATCCATATCTATTTATAGATTAAAATTAAATAAAAATCATGTAAAATATACTTATACGTATATTATTATTATTAAATATAATATCTATATATATAGTTTTTATCAATTTTTTATTTTCTAAAAGAAAACTTCTATATTTATATATTAAAATTAGTATGGACAATATAATATATAATAAAATATTAATATAAGAACATATTATGTTTTATTAGATTACCAACTAATCTTTTTAATTTTCTAAAAGATAACTTCATTATTTTTAATTTCTTAATTCTTTTACGTAACATGTAAATATTTCTTTATTTCACATTAATATCATAAAAAATAACATCTATATCTATAACTTTTACCAATTAAAATTTTTTAATTGTCTTAATGATAACATCTATATCTATATATATTAAAATTTTTAATTTTTTCATTGTTATTATGTAATGAATTACATATAATCATTCATTTATTAATGTACTGTTATAAAATGTAGTATTGATTGGTTAACAATTATTTTAATATTTCTAACATTCAATTTAATTTAATGTAATGATATGTTTATGATTATGATTTAGAAAAATGGAAATTGTAAAATTCAATAGACATTTAAAGATTAGAATATTGAAATAAGAAATATAAGTTTATCGTGTCTAAGGTGTATCACTTTGATCTTAAATTTAAATGTCAAAAATTATTGGAACAGGTATGTATAATTTATATAATATGATCATCTTCGTTATATCTTCATATAACATACGTTATAACTAATTAAAACTTAATTTAATTAAATTGTAGATTAGTATTTTATCCATGTTTTCTATTTCATTTATAAAATCTATTGGAACATCAAATAAAGTGAGATAGCATTCAAAGATAGCAAGAAATATATAAGAATTAGTTGTTATCTCTTCAGTTCAACAAAAATTCGTTGAAAAATTTTCATTAAAAAAATTTGTACACGAAATTGATTTTAAGATGAAAAAATTTCAATTTCTTCAAATTAAAGACATGTTAAATTTTTTTTATATATTATTTTCATTCAATATATTACAATATAAGTTTGATTTAACTTTTACAAATTTTATATAATTATAATATATATATATATAATTTTTTATATTGTTGTATTGTAATATACAAATTTGAAATAAAATATTAAATATATAAATATTATCTTTTTCATAAACATAATAATTTATATTATAATGTTTCAAAAATACTATTATCAATTAATTTATAATTTAATTAATATATTTTCGTGCATAGCACAAGTTTAAACTAAATATTATTTAAATTCATCACTCAGACTGCAATTTTTTTAACACATGTTAACATAAGCTTTCTCGAGAATTCCTTTTGCATAAGGTTATAGATTATCCGTTTACAATTTTAGGAAACAAAGAATCTATTTTAGATGAAAACGTGTGCATATATGCGCATGTTATTAGGCGCAGCCAATTCACGAAAAGGAGTTTCCTCCTGAAAAAGTTATACCTCCGATCGTATAATGTAACATGGCACAATTCCAATCCACGCAGGCATAAATGTTACAAACCCAACAGAACCAAAAAAGAATTACTTAATTTACTTGACTTTCCAATCCCAATCTCAAAACTTTTTCACATATACCAATCGGACTTATAATTATCACACTTGTATTTTAACAGAGAAAACATACTAGGAAATTAAAATTAATTGCTAGAAGAAGCATGATGAGGCCAAGAACTACTGGGACTTCAGCAGCTGCCCGTCCACAGCTGCCACCTGCTCAGACTTTCAACCCTAAATCAGAATGGAAGCATGAAGAAGAAGCAAGTTTTCTATTTGTTTATCTTCCTGGTATTTTGAGTTTATCATCTCCTTAATTTTATGGTCATTTATATACGAATATTAATCTTGAATCTATAAGATCATCTCAAAATATTCATACATTGAATTATGCACATGTAATGCATATTTATATATGGATAAATAATTAAGAAAAAAGATTCACTCACACCAATATAAAACTAAGTTAATTTTACATCATTTCATATATTTTTATATGTTTTATTTTTTTTTTTTAATTTGACCGTTAAGTACTATACTCTACTCGAATAGATTATGCATACAAAATTTCATGTTTAGTTTGATAAAAGTAAATTTTCAACCGTTAATATATTTTAAAAAATATGTTATTCTCTATTGAAATAATAGAAATATCATATCGACTTAAAACTTTGTGTGCATAATGAATACGAATAAATTGTTAAATCTAATAATATATCACACTAATATAACTTGATTCCTGTCGATAACTGAAATAGAAATAAAGATTATATTTGGTATAATGAATTTTTATATATAGTAAGAATAACTTAATACAAGATCATAGGAGAATTGATTTTTCCAAATCTTTCTTATTGTTTTATATATTTCTCAAAACTTCTTAATGCAAGAGTATATCATTGCAGGATTTTCAGTGGGGCAATTAACAATAACACCAGACTATTCCAATCGAAGGGTAAAGGTTGAAGGGAAGCGTTGGCTGGCAAATAACAGATTATTGATTGTAAATGAAACATTCAACATTCCAGAAGATTGTGACTTGTCTAAGACGGACAAACAATTTGGGAGAGGAATTCTTATGCTTAAAATGCCTAGGATTATTACTGCACAGCATGAACCTCAACAACAAGCTGAAACCACAGAAGAAACAAAGGAAGAGACCTCCAACTCCATGACTCAAAAGGATGAAGATCTGATTGCTTCCCGGAAACAAAGTCCTGATAAAGCTGCAATTATTCTTTCGGTAACAACTACCATGGATGAAAAGAGCACTGCGATAACAGCTGCTAATAAAAGCGACGCTGAACAAAAGTTGGTTGAAAAGAAAGAAGAGAATGATGTCAATGGAAAACCAGCTAAACCGGGAAGCCCTGAGATTCTTGTGCAGAATGCTGGGGTGAAGGAAGAGGAAAGCAAAGAATCAGCCATGGGTGTTGCTGAGGTTGAAGAGAAGGAAAAAGAAGAGGAAAAGGAAAAGAATCCGAAATGGGGTGATGCAAAAGGGAAGGAAGCAGGGAGGGAAAATGCAAATGTTTCCGCTGAGAAAGAAATGGTGAAGGAAGTGAATGAAGAAAGGAAATTGCTAATGAATATGGGCGCTGCATTCCTGATTATTATGGGACTAGGAGTTTCTCTACTTTATATCTTGGGTCGTAAACAAGCTAGATAAATGTACTGCCATATTTAATCTTACCTACATAACACCCTAGCTAAATGTTGAAACTCTTTATTGCAATACAAATTATGTTTTAAAAAACCCTTAATAAAAGATATTATGTTACATTAGTTTATGTTTAAATCCGATTATATTTTATGATATCCATTTTTAGGATACTTTTGATTCTTTTTCCATCCTTCGTATAAACTCTAAACCAAGAAAAGCCTTGAGCTATTAAACTCAACTAATTAACCTGTTAAACAATAAAGGGAAAGGAGAATAAAAGACAGGACACAAATATATTACAACTTTCATATAAAAATACTTTAGCAAAAGGATTTTATACACACACACACACACACACACACAAAGAAAAATTTACTTACATTAATATAAAATTAATTTAATTTCACATATTTTCATATCTTTTTTCTACTATTTAATTTTTTTTGTTTAACTATGAAATTTTATGTTCTATTCACAAGTAAATCAATTGTTTAAAAATATTTAATTATTTGTTACATGATAATAAAATTTCAACTATTAATATATATGAAAAAAATGTTATTTTCGATTTAAATGATAAAAATATCGAATAAACTCTTAAACTTTAATTTATACTAAAATAAACTTGTAACTTTTCATTTGCACCTTAATAAACCCTTCATATAAATTAATCTTTTATAGAAATGATCAATTAGTTTTTTCAATTGAATTTAAAACCCAACTTCCTACGTAAAAAAAGGTCTATTTTATATATATATATATATATAATAAATAATGTTAAATACTGATTAATTCAATCAATTTTATTTGTAATTTAAATATCTACTTAACCAAATAAATTAACTTAAAATCCGACTTAAATCCAACACTAACTTAATTTAATTATCACTAAAAATATATAGTCACGATAGTGTCATAAGATTAAAATTTCTTTAAAAAGTAAAATGTTATGCTATTAGTCAAAGATAAAATGTTTAATTTTTATAACAAGAACACGTCACTTAAAATTTGAAACGTCACAAAAAAATTTCTACCGATTTATTTTTTTGCAGTAAATTTTGATCTAAAGATTTTAATAACGTTATCATATTACGATTTCATATATGAAAAGCATGATGAACTATATTATGTCACATTTGATATATTTTACGTGACGATATACTATGCGTCACTAAAAAAAAAAAAAAAGTCACAAATTGCCTATTAGCTTTATGAACAAAACATGTCACAAAAAATTAAAAAAATTTACAAAAAGATCACAAAAAAATTTCTCACCGAATATATTTGATGGTAAAATTTAACACCAAATACTTTATGACATTAACATGTAATGAATTATACATCATATAAAATATTATAATTATAAAAAAAAAAACATGCCAAATTACAATATTTGTCACATAAGATATACTTTGAGTCACGAAAAATTGTATCACTTAAAAAAAGTCAAATTGTCAAATCCAACGAAATGTAAATTAATCAAATTTGGTTCAATTTCATGGATTTAAATTAACTTTTACTCGCACTTAATCTTTTATTTAAAATAATAACTTATTTGAATACAAATAAAAAGATTAAAGTTTAAAAGCATATTTAAAGAAAAAGGTTTTTTTTATTATTTTAGCCTTTTTTTTTTTCCATTTTAACAAGACAATGGAGTAAAGTGAGAAGTGAAAAGTTTATCACTATCATGTAAACAAATTTAACTTTGCATTTTTTTTATTTATTATTATTTTACTCTAGATGAACTAATCAAACTTGAGAATGAAAATAAAGTACGAATCTGAAGCAAATAACTCTGTCCATCTATTGCAAATCCCAAGATAAGAGTGCATTCAATCACTATATTCAAGATTCAATTATCCAACAACCTAAAGATAAACAAGCTTATAAAACATGTACAAAATTAGAAAAAGAGGAAAACAAATCAAAAAGACTTTTCATATACCATGTTGCAATAAAAGAAGTAGAACTTTCCAGTCTTTAGTACTAAAGTGAATCCTTTCCCATCCAGAAACGGGAGTGTACTCAAAATTAGTAAGAGAATCCAACTTCTATGGCTTCTGCATGAGCACCTTAAGCTGATAAAATCCATCAAAATTACACTTAAAAGCTCATTTTAAAAGATTTATGATCAATGTCCTACATATGCCAAAGTTAGGGATAGATGTTTGAAGAATTGGTCATTTATTAGCATAAACATGCCTTTTCAAACTAGTATTGTGTACACAAGGATGCAAAATCAATGCCTCACCTATCTAATTACTCTCCAAGGCCAAAGCATAGCAGATCTTGGGTCTTCCTAATTTTGCTAAGATAAGACGCACAGGTATTCAGCCAAAGTAATATAATTTCAAGAGCAGTAGGAGTTCTGCACCACACACCATTAAAGTGTAGACTAAGAATAGAAGACTATTTGAGAACAATGAGCTACCATTTATAGAAGGGTGACTGTGTAATCACTCTGTAGTGGCTGTTAACAAGATTAATAGACCCTTGCAAGAGAAAAATCCACTCAGTCAAGTCATTCTACAATGCAAGCAATTTCCATCAAAAGATTGGCAATGCAGTGTCACACAAATCTATAGGGAAGCAAATATAGGTGTGCAGACCACTTGCCCCATTGGCAAAGCAAAACATTTGGGGACTCAACATATTAGAGCAGCCTCCTTTCCAGGTGGTGCATCGTATGCATGAGGATTGTTGGGGTATTAAAAGAGCTAGACACGTGTGACTTAGCAGGCATTGCTCTATTGTACCTAAAAACAAGTTAGATCATCTTTCAGTAGTAGCATTAGTAAGTGCTCCGCCTTTTTCCTAACCCCCACCCCACTCAAATCTTTTCAATGAATAAATAATCACTGTACTTTTTGGCCTTACAAGATCATCAGATTTTATCTGCTAACAAAGAAAATACCCCTTTTATAATCACCCAATAATAAAGATCAACATAAACAAGGTTTTGCAATGTATTTATGTAAATCCAGAGAACTACCAATTATTTGCCTCAGATTTCTTATTTTGCTTTGTTGCCACTTCGAGAAAATAATAGAACAAATTACAACCTAACCTGCATATACACTTTCTGGGGATAAATCATACAATCTCACATTATGTACTGCAGTCTGATTAGCAAATTATCATCACATCAAAAATTTTTTACCTAAAATATACCAAAAAAACCGACCCAAAGAATAAAAATAACTGGAAATTTAGTTGTACATTCAAGTTGCCCAATCTTGTATTCAATCATAACCATGTTCATATCTTAGTAGTATAAACATGTCAAATTTAAGGCTAAATGTTAAATTTAGGATTTACCCTTTGGGGTGATTCTCAATTAAAGACCAAAACATTTTGTTAGTTCCAAATCAGGAATTAACTTTTCATTTCCTTGAAAAAAAAAATCCCAAAATGTTAGATCTTGGAAACATTAGATCCTGAATTGAAACAAATAAAACATTGTACGTTTAATTGAGAATCAAACAAAAGTTGGATCCTAAATTGAACATTTAACCCAAATTTAATTAATAGAATAAGATATCAGATAAAGGTGAAGCAAATTCAAATAAGCAATTATCTGCATGATATTCTGCCATGCATCATTTTTCCAAGGGATCTCCAAATGTAAGTTTTTAAGTAAAATTTGGACTGCAAAGTTAAAAATTCCCAACATTATGATCAACTTTTTCCAAAATAAGTATCCTCTTTGACTTTATTGAGATAAAATCCTTCTCTAAAATACCTCAAATAAAAAAAAATAAAAAATAAAAAATAAAAAGTCACACTAATCTCAGGAAGTGAATACCACCTACTCAAAATTATTAAAATCCAGACTGTTTTTTAGAAGTTATTTATGCTAAACAAATGACAAGACACATAGCCACCACCATATATGCTGGTGTTTAAGATATTCAATTGACCCTTTACCCTGAGCATGCCTAACATAGCAAATAACAAGAGTTATCCTAGCTCTGAGCAGAATTTAATCATCTAACTAGGTGAGATATGCATCTATAGATAATAACCTCATTTGTCAATCCCTACAAAAGAAAATTCGTAAAAAGCTCTAAGTTGTCAAGCTACAGGTTTTCTCATTCTCTCTTCAGTTTTTCTTTTTTCTTTCACTAGTTATAATGGAAGATATATGACAATTCTGATCTACTAGTAATCATCAGAGCCATCATCAGCATATACACCATTGCCATAATCCTGATCAACAACAGATTTATTTTTTGTTTTTGACAACCTACCCGAAGATTTCAAGGGTTTCAAGGGTTTCAAGGGCTTCCTGACCTTCTCTGCTTGTAACTCCAACCCCTTCTCTGAAAGCTTCCGTTTTCTTTTCGACTGCGTGCCTCCCGTGTCCTCTGAAACAATCAACAATTGAAACATATAAGTCATGTTCTATTTGGGAAGCCAAAATAGAACATCAACAATCTGACAAGAGACTAAAAGCTTATGTGGATCTTTAAATTTACAATCAATGGCATCTAGCTTTGACTCAAAATACAGACACTCGGTTAAGCATTTTCCCCCTGAGGTGCAAAGATTTGCTTTTACATTATCTTCAGCCTTTTCGTGAAAATCTAAAGAACTATATTTCCAATTTATGTCACCATCTGCAATAACATTCTCATATTTTCCATAACATCAGAAAGATAAAACAGTACTTGACACTAAGAAATGCAAGGGAAAAAAAAAACTAAAAAATGCTTGATTGCTGTTTAATTATAAAATATATTGACAGAATCTCCTAGATAAGACAACTGAAACCAAATTTGATTCTTCCTACATATTGCAAATGAAAAATATCTTAGCACCCGGCAAATCTCAATTCATTTGCAAAGTCACATAAGTGAACTTTGACCTTTTTGTCAGAGATGTCAGCAAACCCCCTTTCTCTTTGCTTAATGATATTTCATAATGTGAAAAAATTCAGTTAAAATAACGTCCAATTCAAAAGCAACTGACTCAGAATGCATCAAACCCCTTAATATTCCATTCCACTTTTATTTCTTATCTTCATAAACATCCATTTTAGTTCACTCATTGTTTCTATAATACAATGGTGATTTCTACACTAAATAACAGCAGGTTGAAACTTAGGCCAGACCAAACATTCAGTCAGAACCATGACAGCCCAACAATCACAGAATTTGTTTCTTCAAATCAGTTGCATTCAATGATAATTATCTCTAGATTGTAAAGAGGAGAACAGACCAAGTGAATCTAAGTTAAAAAAATAACAGCATCCTGACCCAACTCAACAACAAAGCAACATACTCGAATTCCCTTGGAAATTGCTATGATTACATTTATCAACACTAGCTATTACTGACACATATAATTGCACAAGTGACATCACACCTGAAAACAATAACAATTTTTGATAGAGAGATTACTTCTATTTCAGTCCAGAAAATAATAATACCATTAGGAAATTTAAATGAAATAGAAGAAAAATCATCAAACATGTAGAGTCCACATTTATCATGAATATGCATATGTAAAAATACAAACGTTTCTGCAAATAATACTAATAATGCTTACTTGTATGATATTTTGTGCATAGCATGACAATTTAAATTTTTTTGTCATTTTCAAATAATTACCAAAGCAAAGAACCAAAAAAAAAAAAAAAGGTACTTAAATTAAGAAATCAGATATGAAGAGTAACGAAATTGTAATAATAGATTATACATTTTTTTCCTAAAGTTCAATATATATATATATATATATATATATATATATATATATAAAATAAAATAGAAATAAAACAAAACAGAACATTCTTTTTTCTTGTATAAGAGAATAACACCAAATTTTGAATCTAAGAACTCCACCAGAACCCTCCATCCATCACAATAACTCAAATTAGGTGGCTAAGTGGCTTATTAGACCACTGTTTTACATTATAAAGACTTAGAAGATGTAGGAGATAATGGTATTAAGCATAAACCACATATAAAAATCACATATCGAAACCCAAAGTTAGGAATTCCCATTTTCTACAAAGTTGGCATTACCACTGCTACCCTTGTAACCAGAAAGATTGGCCTACAATCCAAGTGGAGTTTAACTCATTTACAAGAAACTATTTTACAAAAAGGACAAAAGAACTTCCCTGATTTATGTAGCTAGTACATTATTCCTCTTAAACTGGACTAAAAGAACGGTGAAACTTTCATAATACGTTAGAGGGGCACGCATTTACCTTCAAGTGGACTTGAGGCATTGTTGGCTGCTTGTCCATTCTCTTCGGAAAGAGGGGATCCAGAATGATTACCATCAATCAACTTTGATGAACTTCCCAAACACTTGTCCTGCTGCTGGGGAACATCAGGACAAGGAATGGCTGGCAAGTAGCATAATTCATCTTGTGACATATCTGAATCACTGAATGGATCCTTCTCCACAGTCACAATATCAACTTCATCATCTTCATTGATATCTGACTCTTTCACCTGCAACCGTAAGATATTTTAGAAACCAAAAGTTAATCAAAAGAAGCATGGTCTGTTTTCCATCACCTTTTCAGTTTCAGGCACCAGATCAAATTCATCTTCTCTTTCTACGTACTCCTCATTTTCAGCAAGCTCTTTGAAATCAGGAGCAAATGCACTCCAGTTTTCAGTGTAGTCTTTAGCCCAAATATAAACCAAGCCAGTCAAGGAAACAGAGACAATGATAGGATGGACAGGATGCCAAGCTAAATCAAACACTGCTTCCTTTGGACCTTCGAGTATTTTTACAAGATGACCAGCCCTGTCCCATATGTAGATCTTGTGCTCTCCTTTGCTAGCAGAAGCAGCTATTACCCACTCACCATCACCACTGAAACAAGGTGCTTTCCAATGCAGCTTTGTGATTGAATCTTGAAACTCCCGAAAAAGAACTAAACATTTGGATCCAACAGCCTTCATCTTTTCAACAGTATCTTCCTCTTCAATGGTCTTGTTAAGGTCATCAAGAGCTCTGAGTCCATCTTTCAAAGGCAGAATATTTTCATAAATCCTGATAATTCGATCATTTGAATTTGTAAGGATATACTGCCCATTTCTGCTGAAAACAATGTTCTTGATAACAGCTCCACCAGAAATTGGAATCATAGCAAGTACTTTAACATTTTTGTGATCTATTACTAGTATTTCGCCTTTGGAGTTCCCCAAATATACCAGATCTCCATTCTTGTTAAAGCATGCAGCTGTCAGTGTAAGAGGGGTTCCATCAGGGAACTTATTGCGTGAAGGAGGAGCAGCATCATTGTCCATATCAGGAACAGTGACTGGGAGTGCACTTGTACTTCCAGTACTTAAGTCAACAATCATTGGAGCAGATGATAGGGGGCAGGCTAAGCAGACAGATGGCATTGAAGAACCAGGATGTAGACGAGCTTGTAGAGGCGTTTGTTGCAGAACAATACGTTTAACCTTCTCACCATTGACAACATCCCAAAGTGTTAATGACTTGTCAGCAGCAGACACAAGAATTCGATGACCATACTTTGACCAGCAGATGCTTGTTATAGCAGCAGCACAGTCTCTATCTCTAAGCTCCTTGGCAATGCCCCTGGTCTCAAAATCCCAGATAACACAACTTCCATCAGAGCATCCAGCTGGCATAGAACGCAAAAACCAGAACCATATATCAGTTGCGAATTTCAGAACACCTAAAGATTTACTTACATGATTTTCTTCATCTGTTTGGGGAAAAAAAAGCATCAACAGAAACATAGCCAGAAGAGTGCATGATTTCAAAAACTTACCAACAAAAAAAAAAAAAAAAACCCCTTTGTAGAAGTATTAAAGTAGTTATCAAACATATTCTTACTTCCTTACTTCTTTTATAGTATTATTTAAATATCTTGAGAATCGGATATTCTCTCATTAATAAGGAAGATTTCTCTCCAAATCACTTCCACTTTTCTCTCAATATTATGATTCCCTTTTTCTTTTTCTGGTAGATTGTAAGTAATCCTAATTCAACTAATTAGCCGAGATTACTCTAGTGAACGTTAGAGCACTTTGTATATCTGTCTTTGTAGAGTTTCTGCTGATACACAATACATTTTTAATCAGTCACCTGAATTTCTTCATGGTATCGGAGCAGAGTTAAGCAAAAACAAGATCCATCAAACTGAAGCCAAAACAGTAAGCAACAGTAAAGATGGAAGAAACAATCAAAGGAGCATCAAGCAGAGTTGAGAAACCGCCTCGTTACCAGCTGAGTAGTTCTGACAGGTCATGAGATCAATTAGTGACTCATCTCCTGAAGGGAACAAACTACTCAACATGGAGAAGGGCAGTCACCAAAGCGTTGATCTCCAAACACAAAATGGTTGATAAGTTGCATATTAGACATATTAATTGTCATATTTTTCCATTATTTAAATTCTTTTATATGCTTAATTTTTGGATTTGACCTATATTTTTTATTTTGTATTGTGAATGAAGGAATATGGACAAAATGGATTAAAAGCTGTAAATTCTGCTCAAGTCACAAAATCAGAAGAAATCTTGAAATTCAAGTCAAGATCTATCACTTGTAACTGAAGTTGACTTAAACAGTCTAAAGATGGCAATGGAAAATTTTAATTATTAAGGAAAAAATATGCAATTACTGTCTTTGGCAAGTGGTTGAAAAAGGAAAGAAGTTTAATTGTAATCAAACTCAATCAGAGAACTTTCCTTTGGAAACAGATTCTGGGGCTAAGATATTTAGTATTTATAGACTAAGAGTGAAAGAGGCTGGAGAATCTTGATCTTGAATCATCCATTATCATAGACATTTTTCTTTAGTGTTTTTCTTTGAACTTATGACTTGCTAAATTTTTAGTCTAGCCAAAGGATAATTAAAGTTTGGGTTCTTCAAGAATTGTGAGATCTAATTAGTTTTATTTTGTTCTTTTATATCTTTATTATTTATATGTCTTCTATGCTTGTTTAAATTATTGTTTTGATTAATTGCGCAAAAAGGGTCCTTTGTTCAATTGTCAAGATAATATATTACCAATTAGAAACCTGAATCCGTAATTGTTTAAGAATTCTAATATAAATGATAAATAACATAATTGATTTCAGATAGGATTTCAATTCTATGTTAAGAAGATATATAATCTAGCTTAAATGAACCTACATGTGTGTTTGTTGATTAGAATTGGTAATCTCTCTAGTTTTCAATGTTGTTGGTAAATTAAATCTTAAGATCGTATATAAGGTTGTTTAACTGGCAAGAGAAATAATTAGATATCGTATCCTAATCATCAAAGAAGTAAGGAGGGATAGGTTGTTAAGTCGTACCAATAACCATAACCAATTTGGTAAAGATTAAAAGAATTCATTTTTGCATCAATGATCAATTCCATGAACCCATTCTAAAATTATTCCTTTGGTTGGATGCTCTCATCATATTGATTTTCTCCAAATATTTTATATAGCAATTCTTTTGCCTAATTTTAGTTTATTAATTTTTCTTATCATTTTCATTTTCACAAATCCCCAATTATATTTTCTTTTTAAATATTTTACAGAAAAAAATAAATCTAACCAATCTCTTGGGAAACAACCTTACTCAACTATACTACAGTTTTAATCTATTTTTGAGTAGGAATTATTATTGTTGGTCTCGACAACCACCAATGGTTTATGTAGATGGCCGACTTCCAAAACCATCAGAAGGGGATCCTGATGAAGAAAGTTGGATCACCTGCAACTCCATGGTAATGTCTTGGATCCTAAACTCTCTTAATGAAGAATTACTTGATAGCATTGTTTATCATGACACAGCTTATGGTATGTGGAAAGAGCTAGAAGAGCGTTTTTCACAAAGGAGTGGACCCAGAATTCAAGAAATAAAACGAGAAATAGCAAATACACGGCAAGGAGATTTAACAATTTCAGCATATTATACTAAAATGAAAGGGCTTTGGGAGCAGCTCAATGCATTTTCGAAACCACATGAGGCAAAGTGTACTGGTTGCACATGTGGTGTAGCAACAAAAGAAAAAGAAGAAAAAAGGCTACATCAGTTTGTGATGGGTTTGAATGATACTTATGGGATTGTCAGATCAAATTTACTCTGCAAAGAACCTTTACCAAGCCTATATATGCCTATTCTTAGCTGACTTCGGAGGAAGTAACAATTGGAAGACCACCTCTGTCCGAACCAGCAGCTTTCGAGGTAAAGACTGATGGGTACAAAGGTAAGGACCAAAGCAAAAAGCCAAGATGTGATCATTGTAACAAGGTTGGTCATATAAAGGACAATTGTTTTGAGCTAGTTGGATATCCAGCAAATTGGCAAGGTAAAAGGAAAGGGGAGTCGACAGCCTACGTAACAACTGCAGAACCAAAGGAGCTGAAACAAGGACAAACAGATATGCAGCCCTCACATTCAAAAGGCCTAACTCAAGAACAATTTGAACAACTCCTAGTTTTATTGGCAAGAGAGAAGCAAGCCATACCCATGCCAACTTCATTGGTAATGTAACTAAACCTGAATGGATAAATAGATAGTGAAGCACCTGATCACATAGTATCGAATGCAACATTCTCGGAA
This sequence comes from Firmiana major, assembly GCA_033439115.1. Lineage (NCBI taxonomy): Eukaryota > Viridiplantae > Streptophyta > Magnoliopsida > Malvales > Malvaceae > Firmiana > Firmiana major. The sequence continues at coordinate 11,961,075 of CM065898.1, read as the reverse complement.
CAAAGAAAGAAACCAGAAAATTCACTTAAAGTGTCCTTACCCAACAGGGAAGGAGCTTAAGTAGAGTCAATTGGAATGGTAAAATTAAATTATAAGATATGCATGAAAGACACCTTATATTTATCTGGCTTTAATTGCAATTTAATTTCTGTTAGTAATTTAACAAATGAATTAAATTGTTTGTAGTTTTTTTCTCCTAATGGTTGTACCGTGCAAGACCTTACCACCAAGAGAGAGAAAGGAACGGGTAAGCTAAGAGGAGGACTTTACTATTTTATCAAGAAATAAAAGCTCAAGCCAATGTTACAAAGTCTAATGTGGAGTTAGAAACTCCACATCAAAGACTTGAGCATTTTCCAGTTTCAAGTTAAAACATGCATTTGATGATTTGGTGTTGAATAAAGATTTGAGACCATGTGATGTGTGCCATTGTGCAAAACAATGTCAAATTCCCTTTCCTATTAGGAATAATAAATCCAAAAATATTTTTGATTTAGGACATATTGACACATGGGGACCTTATAATACCAAAACTCACAATGGACAATCTTATTTTCTCATGATAGTTGATGATTACTCAAGAAGCACTTGGTTATACATGATGAAGAGCAAAGCTGAAGCACCAATTTTGTTTGAACATTTTATTAAAATGATTAAAACTCAATTTAACAAGCAGGTCAAGAAAGAGAGATCAGACAATGCTCTTGAATTTATTTCAGGAAATCTCAAAAGGCTCGCATCAGAATATGGTATGCTTCACCATACCTAATGTCGCCACACATCACAACAAAATGGCGTGGTGGAAAGAAAACACAAACATCTGCTTGAGGTTGCCCAAGCTCTAAAATTTCAATCCAATATTCCAATTAAATATTGAGGAGAATATGTGATGACTACGGCTTATCTAATAAATTTAACGCCAACTCCAAGGCTGAATGGAAAGTCTCCTTACGAGGTAATGTTTCAAGAAAAGCCTTCATATGATCATTTACATCTTTTTGGATGCTTATGTTTTTAGCCAGCCAAAACCTCTTGATAAATTTGAATCAAGATCAAGGCGTTGTGCATTCTTAGGATATCCTCCTGGAAATAAAGGATATAAGGTCCTTGAACTAGAAACAGGTAGAATACTTGAATCAAGGGATGTGATCTTCTATGAGGACATATGCCCATTTAAAGACAAAAAGAGCAACGAAGAATCTGATAAGGATACTCCTACTTTCAATATATCAAGAAATTTTTGGGATGATGATGAATCTCGCAATGAGGGCGAAAGCCAAGACAGCGAGACTATTTCACAAGAAGAAGAGAACTTTGAGACCATATCAGAAGTAATTGAGACACCTCAAGAACACAATCATCATGATGAGTAAATCTCAAGCCAATTGACTAGGCCTACAAGAGAAAGGAAAGCACCTAGATATCTCAAGGATTACACCTTGAATTGTTGCAGCAAAGAAAAGCCATCAATAATAAAACAAGACTTTGCAACAGAAAAGGAAACAAATGGTAAAAATTGCTCTATGCCTACTCCTATTTTTAATAATTCATACTTTGCAAATATTACTACTAACAATGCAAATGAGCACAAACTTGAAGTAGAACCTCGATGTTTTGAAGAAGCCTCACAAAGCTCCAAATGGCGTGAGGCCATGAACAAGGAATTAAAGGCGCTTAGTGATGACAATAGCTGGAGTCTAGTACAACTACCTAAAGGCAAGAAGGCAATTGGATGTAGATGGGTTTTCAAGATCAAATAAAATCCAGATGGGGAAGTAGAATGATACAAGGCACGCTTAGTTGCCAAGGCTACAATCAAGTAGAAGGACTTGACTACAAAGAAACCTTTGCACTGTGGCTAAGTTCACAACAGTCAAGTGCCTTCTCGCTGTTGCGGCTGTTCAAGGGTGTGAGTTATATCAACCATATATGAAAAATGCATTCCTTAATGGAGACCTAGATGAGGAGGCTTTTATAAAGGTACCTCAAGGACTCTATAGCCAAGACAAAGGAGTTGTTCACAAGCTTCACAAGTCTTTGCACGGCCTAAAACAAGCCTCGAGAAAATGGTTTGGAAAATTGTCTAAGGCTCTCTTAACATTTGGTTTTCAGAAAAGTCAGTCAGATAATTCACTTTTCACCCTGACAAAAGGAGAAAGCAGGATGATAGTTCTTGTCTACGTAGTTCTTGTCCACGTAGAGGATCTCATCATTGCTAGAAATAATGGAGAAAGGTGTGTCCAATTCAAGCGTTATCTCCTAGAGTGTTTTCACATAAAAGACTTAGGCCCGCTAAGCTATTTTCTTGGATTAGAAGTCAAAAGAACTGAAAAGGGGATTTACTTAAGTCAGCACAAGTATGCCAAGGACATCATAGCAGAAACCGGATTGGAGAACGTAAGATGTGCTGACACGCCAATACCTCGGCAACATGGACTCTCTGACGAAGACGGTGACTTAGTCGAAGATGCAAGAGCCTATAGAAGATTGATTGGAAGACTTTTATACTTAACGTTAACTAGGCCTAACTTGTATTATGGAGTTCATCTTCTCAGCCACTTTCTTAAGAACCCGAGAATACCTAACATGGGTACGGCTGAACAAATCGTTCGATACATCAACAAAGCACCTGCCCAAGGTATTTTCTATCCCAAGGATAACAAGTTGGTCTTAAAGGCCTATTGTGATGCTGCTGGGCGACATGTCCTTCTACACGAAGGTCTGAAAAAGGTTTTGTGGCTTTTCTTGGAGACGCACCTCTCACTTCGCGCTCCAAGAAACAACCAACGGTGTCCTTATCTTCTGCAGAAGCAGAATATCAAGCAATGGCTAAGACAACCAAGGAAATTGCTTAGTTAGTCAACATGTTTATTGACTTGTTTATCACAGTCCCTTGACCAATTCAATTATTCTGTGACAACAAGTCTGCTATTCATATAGCCACTAATCCAGTCTTCCACAAGAGAACAAAACACATTGAGTTGGATTGTCATTTTGTTCGAGAAAAGGTTCAGGCAAAACTCCTACAACTTGTGTTTGCTCCTTCTCATAGGCAAATAGCAGATATCTTCACCAAAGGACTTGGGAATGAACATTTTCATACTCTCCTGCGCCTCATCAGAACTGAATGCACCAACAGATCAGCTCAAGGGAGGCATGACATTGAGAATATCTGAATCTGAATTTGCAAGCTATGATCTGTTCTTACTGCCATATCAGCTTGAGGGAGGCTCTTGAGAATCGGATATTCTCTCATTAATAAGGAAGATTTCTCTCCAAATCCCTTACACTTTTCTCTCAATATTATGATTCCTTTTTCCTTTTCCGGTAGGTTGTATATAATCCTATCTCAACTGATTAGCCATAGATTACTCTAGTGAATGTTAGAGCACTTTGTATATATGTCTTTGTAAAGTTTCTGCTGAGATACACAATACATTTTTACTCAGTCCACTGAATTTCTTCAAAATAGCCATTAGATCGCAAAGAAAAAAAATACTTTAAAATAACCTGAAAGGGAATTCATCGTACTATTCCCATCTAGCTAAATAGCCCACTTTTCAGCAATAAATAAACTTATCAACCTAATAGAGAAATCAGAAAAAATAAATAAAAGAAAACCCAGAAAGAACAGAGAAAATAAGCAAATATTGTTTAAACAAATGGTATATGAGGAAAAGATTTCGCATTTTTATGGGTTTCCTTCTTTTTCTTCTTCAAACAGTGTGAAGTAATTAACAATTATCAGTGGGGTTTTCTTTCCCTTCTTCTTCAAATTTTTTTAATAATAAAAGTCCAAAAGAAAAAAAGACCTCATTTTGAAACTCAAAAACTCCCCATTTAAGAATAAGAACAAAAACCAGCTCTTTAACCACACTCATCCGTAGCTGCAATTTGCTTTTAAAAACAAATAGAGAGAGAAAGATAGTTACCGGCGAGAAGGGTACCACGGCGATTAAAGGCAATGCATTTCATAACTCCATGCTCCAAATACTCTTCTATCACCTCTGGAAAATCTCCTTGCAATGGATCTTCCACCAAGAAAATCCATTTTTGTTACATTAATCAGCATAAACCCAAGATAATAAAAAAGAGAGAGAGAAAGAGAAGGAAGAACAGAAAACATATTACCAATAATTGGGGCATTCATCTTCTCCTGTTGTTGTACAGCCCCACTGACACAGACACCCAAAGAGGAAAGTATGCTCCAAGAAGGAACGAGAAACAACTGAGTAAACTTTTTTTTTCTTTTATTCGGTTTCCATTAAAAGAAGAGAGGAGAAGCTAAATCCGACGAGTTCCTTCTTTGAATGAAAATACGAGGCAATTTTTGAATTATTTGAAGAAATAAAGGGATTATTAGAGAGGGAAATCCCTGAATAAACACGCGGGTTTCTTCGCAGCATGGTCGTGAGATATGCTCACAAAAAACTGAATAAATTATAAAATATTAAAAATTATGTAAATAAAAGTATAAGTCAATAGATAAATTTTGTTTTAATAAAATATAATTTAAATAGCATAAAAAACAAGAAATTGTATATTATATTTTTATTCATTAAAGAAATAATTTACTCAAAATATAGGAAAAAATTATGGCATATTAAGATTAAGGATTAGCTGGAATTTAATCTGTGCTCGCCACGGGAGAAATTAGCTTGGTTTTTTTCTTAGCTGTAAATTTTGAGTATTGAACTTATTTTATGAAAGATGTAAAAGGCAAAATATGTGAAAAGAAAATAAGTTTTATCAGCTCTAGTGGGACTTAAAAGCGCAGCAAAGAAACATAGGCTATACAGTACAAAAACATAGATCTTCAAACAGAATGAGTAAATAAGTAGGACGCGTAGTTAAGATTAATCTATAGTCTGATGGACCAAAAAATCGAGAATATCTTAAAAGTTTTACTCTCTTTATTTTCAGTCATGGTAATATCAAAAGTACACCCTTTCAATACCATACAAAATTTATATGAGTACTAAAGATATTGCACACGCATCCGTTACAGGGGAAGAAGAAAAGATGATCATAGGAAAAAAGAAAAAGCAACAGAGTAAAAAAAAAATGGTATATTATACAATAAAATCTGTTTTCATACTTATGATTGTGGGTAATGAAATCCGGTTATATTTTAACAATCCAAAAATAACTCGAGACAAATATAACTAAAATGAAATTGACGTATGTAGGCGCGCGACCCCACAAATCATTGTCAAAAAGTGAATTCGCACCACGTGGCAACAATTGCGTGCGTCACGTGGAGTAATCGAAATACGTCACGTGACGCGAGCAAGATGCACCATGTGGCACAAACTCCACAATTAAGGGAGGTGTGTCACGTGACACAACCTTCATGGGAGGGGTCACCTTCTCGCACATAATTGGGAGGTGTAAGACATGAAATTCGATGTCGTTTTTATAAGAAATTGACATTATAAACATGAACTTATGTAATCTTGATAAATAAAGAAAAAATTATTAAATTTCAAATTCAATTGATTAAGATATGAATTTATTCAGATAATCCGAATTTTCTACATCTGGAATTTACCTCAGGAAAATGAAAAAATATTTTTAAGAAAATAAAAATAAATGATAATGTCTATATATACATATAAAGTATATATAAAAAATGGGTGTCTAAAACTATATAGGTTTGTGCGAATATCAATGTATATATAATACATTGTAATAATATTATTATTATAATAATATTATAACTCTAAGATATTTTGTATATATATTATATTATATTAAAAATATAATATATATATAAAAATTCGAAATTAAAAAAAAAACTATGTCGCGCGAAACAGAGTCGCGCGAAAGGGAAGGGGGATCGGGAAAACCCGGCCATCCCACAATTTATCTCTATCGGTGAGGAGACCCTGGCGAGAGTACGAGAGGAGGAGCGTGACCCACTATTCGAAGCGATCTAGCTGGAATCCGGCGAGAAACGATGGCAACGAGAAGGAGAGAAGGCGAGCTCGAGAGAGAAAAGAAGGAGAGGAGAAGAGGGGAAGAAGAAGAGAATGGAAGGGAGAGAAGCGATCGGAGGGGAAGCAAAGAGCGACGCTAGCCAACCCAAGGAAGAAGGCGGTGACCACCGACGACGTCGAGAGGAACAGATCGACGAGACAGAAAATGAGGGGCGATGTCGAGGAAAGAATGGGCCAAACCGGCCACTTTTCGGCCAGCCTAGGTGTAATCGCCACCAAACCCACGAGTCGCGCGACCAGACGGAGCGGCTAGAGGCGAAAACCGGCAAAGAACTGGCTGTCGACGCTAGATCGGAGGGAAACGATGCTGAATCGATTCAAACCGGTTCAGCTGAAGGGAATGGGTTGAACCGGTCCGAACCAGTCCGAACCGGTTCAGCCAGAAAAAAGGAAAAAGAAAAATAAAAAAAAAAGGAAAAATGGGGAGAAAATTTTGATGACACATCGGGTCTAAGGATAAACCGGTAAGCAACTGAAATTGATCGTTTTAATTTTTGAAAAAGTTATTTGAATATATATCTAACTGAAATTGACCCGATTTAAGTATACAAATCTATAGCGCTACAATTGACGACAAACGAGAGTTCGAGTCAGTCTCGATTTACATGCCATCATAGAATCTTGGGTAAGTAAATCTCATTTACGACAACTTGTATATTTATAAGAGTTAGAAATTCATCGCGTAAGTTGCGGATTAATTCCGTATAAAATGTCTCATGATTAGAAATGAAAATCGATTGTCGTAAATGACTAAATGAGCTATCCAAAGAGCCTAGGAAAAGGCCAATAAGTGTTAATGGGCTTGATGAGCCCAATAGGCCCAGATAAAATGAATAGTAAGTGAAAGGGTAAATGACGATTTTGCCCATGTGAAGGGTAAAATTTTCGATTTTAGAAAAAGTTATGAAAAGCAAAAACTGAGTGTTTTTGATGGATTTTAATGCTTTCCAACAAAGATATAGGCAGGCTAGCTGAAGTTTTATTAATTTACATAAAATAGCACGTGGTAGGTGCTGATTTTGGTTTTAAAACCATTCTTTGAAATTGCATCTACATAGTATATGTGGAAATAAAACATGTTGGGAGCATTGCTCACACAAGATTTGACATGATTTGTGCATGTGACAGAGTGTTAGAAGCTTGGCTTGCACTCGATTTTTACATGATTTTATACATGACATAGTAAAGGGAGTTTTATTCGCACTAGATTTTTATATGACATGCATAAGGCCGTGCTGGGAGCATTGTATAAACTGTGTGTCACACTAATTTAATATGCTCACACGTGCATTTTGAGACATGTCGTCGAATATTGAGATGACAGTGGCACGAGGTGTACATTGTACCGTGCTTACAGCATGGAGTGATGTGTAGTCCTCAGACTTGTGATCTGATGGGCTGACGGGTAGGTAAACCCACCTCTTGGGGTAGTCTCAGATGTGATGTGATACCTCGCACACTAGGATCCGTGTAGTTTGGGATCACATGGATATGGTCATCGTCCTAGAGTTATTACCATGATTCTTGCCTAGTTTCGCGTGTTACTTGCTTTTGCGAAATCACATGTTACTTATTTCTTGATTTTGTGATTGCATGATTTTATAGTTTTGGGGTTGAGTCTTGATGATTTTGAGGCGGATGTCAATTTAAAATAAATGATATGTTTTGACATAATGTGAATTATTTAAATAGCATGACGTATAATTTCATGTTTTATCTGTCATTTCATGAAATGAATTGTTTTATACGAATGATTTTATCTGGCATAAGAGTATGCAAGAAACTCGTGTTTAAGTATGATTTCGAAAGAAAATGATTTAATGCATGACATCATGATCATGTAGATAGTGTGGTTATTTATTTACTCGCATGATCGCCTTACTGAGCGTGTCATTGCTCACCTTTTCATTTTTCCCCTCTATAGAGCGCAAACAGTAGTTAGTGAGTAGCCGATGACTTACATCCTAATGACTTGCATCCTAGTATTCGCTGCTTCCCATCACCGAGAGGTATACACACTGGTATCATTTTGTATCTAAACATGTAATAACACAGTAATCATTTTGGAATGTAATATGGAGGATGTAAATATTAGTAAACACGTACAAGTATAGAACCTCAATTATAAAGTATACGTGTTTGCTTTTGAATAAATTAAAAGATAGATGGCATGATAGATGGTAAATGGTGACTAATACTGACTCATAACCCAATTCTTTGGTGGTGAGAATGTTCACGACTGGGAAAGGAAATGAAAAAGCAAAAAATTTGTAATGATTTTAGGTAAAAAGTGGTTGTGACAGGAGGTACCCTCCAGCCTCAATTATGGGTGCACCACGTGGTGCACCTACATGCAAGCAGGAGGGTTAGCCCTCTCGCTTACGTACGAGAGGGCGCCTTCCCTCACAAAGAAGGTGCGCCACGTGGCACACTCTCATGCGTGTGGGAGTCTATTACTCTTGCATACATCCGGAAGAATCTGAACTGTTTGCACGTGAGCTTCCCACGCGCTCAAAGGGCTCATGCATTAAAATTTATTTTATTCGGACGAAATTCATAATTGGACGATTTTATTCTCAAATACATTTGATTAAAGTTACGCAAGACCCATAAAACAGTAAGAGACACTTAATTAGCGGACAAATATGTAATTAAAAGTGGAGTTAATTCCTATAAATAGGAGGCATGTATGATTCACCAACATGAATCTATTTTTGTCTTAGAGAAACTCTGTCAAACTCTCTTTCTGATTATTCTTTCTCTTGCAGAACTTTTCAAGTAAATGGTATGAAAATCAAAACTTTGACATCAACAATATATAATTGTTGTGTTTAGCAACAACACTCATCATGTTTCCCATAAAAGGCTGATCCATTAAGTGGCTAAAGACAACTTTGCTAGCTCTCCTTGTTCTTCTTTTCATCTGCTGCAGTGGCTTACTACCCAAATTATACATGAGGAAATTTCATTAGCTATACAATCTTTTTCAATATTTTCAAGTTCTTGTTGAAGATTAAGAAGAATGTGACCATTGGCCATTATCGAAGACCTTAGGTTTTAATATAGAACAAATACAAACTTTGTGCATATATCAGAAGTAAATGGTCAACACTCCCGCTCAGTTTGTGATCCTAATTCACCATTCATAGTCTTAGCTTAAAAAATGCACGTAGATACAAAACATTAGCTATGAAGTAATAACTCTAATCTATGAAGAACATTAATTTGACATATCTCTTTTGCTTGTCTTGCACCGTATTTTTTTAAAAAATAAAATAAAATTTAATATGCAAATTCAACTTAATTAAAAAGAATAAGGTAATACAAATCACATTAAAAGATATTCAAATAATTTGAAACATAAATTCATCAAAATAAGTGAAGATGTTAATCACATTAAAAAGATATCTAAACAATTTTATGGTCAATTTTATAATCATAATGTTACACTTATTCTTGTCAATTTTATGGTCAATCATCATAATGTTTGCTTATTGTAATGTTTTTATGCTTATTTTCATCAATTTTAAAATTAATTATTACATCTTCATACTTATTATAGTGTTTTTATGATTATTCTCATTAATTTTATGATTTATTATGATAGTTTTTATGCTTATTTTAGGTTTTTACACTTATTTTCATCAATTTTATAGTTAATTATCATAATTTGATGTTTATTCTTGTATTTTACGTTTATTCTTATCAATTTTATTATATTTTTCATACATATACTTAATTATATTAATTTTTAAATTATATTTATAAGGCGAAAATGACATTCGACTGCCCATTAATGAAAATGAAACTATATATTTTTTAAGCATGGGCAATCAACTACTTTGTTAATGTAATCAATTGTTATGTTATCCCATCAAATTTGCTAATTATATATGATAATTTTACGTTATTTTAGGCTTATGTATAGAATAATCTCGATGCCAAACTTGATACTAACCATAAAATTTATTAGTTGTCAAAATCTTATCTCTTATGTTAACCTTATTATATTTATGAGAGATTTTGTCACGACCCGTTCTAACAAAATCACTACAAATTTTTCGCTTTTTCTACACTTCTCGTCTCCTCGTGACAAATTTCATTTTTAACGAGTTGGGCTATGAGTCAGTAATAATCCCAACTCTTATCCCATTTGATCATCTCATTCTTACCATGGTAATCATGTTAGAATTTCAGACAGTGTAACAACAAGTACATATATTATACAACTGTATGTACATACGTTTTCATATATTTACAATCCCCCATAATTATATTCGTTACAAAACTGTGCTATTATTTGTTTAGATACAAAACTGTACGATGTGTATACCTGATTCGCGAGGGGAGCAGCGGACAACTAGGGATGCAATCTCTACCCGTTCTCGACTACTGTAGATGCTCTGTGGAGGGTGAAAAATGAAAGGGTGAGCATAAACAGCTCAGTAAGGCAATAATGTAAGTAGGTAGATAACTATAATATCTACGTGCTGATAATGTCATGATATAAAATCGTTTACATTTAGAGCATGAGATAAGACTAAAACGATGCCACATGTATATATATCATATAAGAGAAATCATGAAATCGATATATAACAAACATGAAAAAATCATCATGTATGACATCTCATGCTCATCACATTAAAACTTATTTATGTTCATCATTGTTAAATAATACTTTTTATATATCTATTATTCATAGAAATCATACATATATATACAGCTCTAGGAATTCTAATTTAGGAATATATATTAACTCATCCTAAATCTACTCCTATAACTTAGCTCTACAGCTAGCACTTTCTATATATACACAGATTCTCTAACACTCCCCCTTAAGCTGGAGCATAGATGTTAATCATGCCCAGCTTGTTACAAATATAATCAACCCGAACCTCATTCAGTGCCTTAGTGAAAATATCTCCTAGTTGCTCTCCAGTCTTCACATATCCTGTGGAAATCAAATTTTGTTGAATTTTCTCACGAACAAAATGACAGTCAATCTCAATGTGCTTAGTTCGTTCATGAAATACGGGATTAGAGGCGATATGAAGAACAGCTTGATTATCACACCATAGCTTTGCTGGCATTGAAGCTTTAAGACCAACTTCGTGTAATAGCTGATATATCCACATTATTTCGCATACAGACATTGCCATAGCTCTATATTATGACTCTGCACTAGATCGAGATACCACATTCTGCTTCTTACTTTTCCATGAAACCAAATTCCCTCCAACAAACACACAGTAACCCGTAGTAGATCTTCGATCTATTTTGGAACCGGCCCAATCTGCATCTGAGAAACACTCAATATTGTTATGTCCATGTTTTGCATATAATATGCCACGTCTAGGAGCTCCCTTCAAGTAGCATAAGATTTGTTCTAGGACTGCCCAATGATGTACTGTTGGAGAAGACATAAACTGACTCACAACACTAACAGAATATGCAATATCAGGACGAGTTACAGACAAATAATTCAGTTTCCCAACTATTCTTCTGTACCTCTCAGGATCTTCAAATAAATCACCATCTTTTGTAAGTTGTAAATTAGGAAGCATTGGAGCACTACAAGGCTTAGCTCCTAATTTTCCCGTCTCAGTCAGCAAGTCAAGTACATATTTCCTTTGAGATAGGAAAATACCCTTCTTACTTCTTGTTACTTCAATCCCCAAGAAATATTTCAATGCCCCCAAATCCTTCGTGTGAAACTGAGTGTGAAGGAAAGACTTTAGAGACGAGATTCCCACAGTATCACTCCCGGTAATGACAATGTCATCAACATACACAACTAGAAGAATTAGACCAGATGCAGATTGTTTATAAAAAATTGAGTGATCAGATATACTTTTCTTCATCCCAAATGTCTCAAGTGCCTGACTAAATTTTCCAAACCAAGCACGGGGACTTTGTTTCAAACCATACAATGATTTGCGAAGATGACACACTTTCCCACACTCCCCCTGAGCAACAAACCCAGGTGGTTGCTCATATACACCTCCTCTTGAAGGTCACCATGCAAAAAAGCATTTTTAACATCCAACTGATGCAAAGGCCAATCATATATAGCTACCATCGAAATAAATAAACGGACAGATGTCAATTTAGCAACAGGGGAAAAGGTGTCAGAATAATCCACACCATAAGTTTGAGCATAGCCTTTAGCCACAAGACGAGCCTTAAGGCGAGCCACCGAGCCATCAGGATTAACTTTGACTGTAAACACCCATTTGCACCCAATAGCTTTTTTTTCTGCAAGTAAATCCACTATGGTCCAAGTACCATTAGCATCTAAGGCATTCATCTCTTCTACCATAGCATCACGCCAACCAGGATGAGATAAAGCTTCTTTGACAGTTTTAGGAATGGTAATAGAATCGATGGATGCAACAAAGGAACAAGACGAAGGAGACAAATGATCATATGACACAAAAGATGAAATAGGATAAGTACATGTGCGTTTACCTTTCCGAAGTGCGATAGGAAGATTAAGATCACTTGCTACTAGATCTGATGACGTTGAAGAAACAGGTGCAGGACATGTCATCGAATGGTTTAGTCTTCTGGAATAAACTTGCCGAATAGGTGGTTTTGGTGGTGGTAGTGGTGGTGATAGTGGTGTTTGTGGGGAAGAAGGTGGAACAGCAAGAGGGGAAACAACATTAGAGGACCTATCAGGAGGAGAAACAGTAACAGTGTAGACTAACAAATCATCATCCTCCCCCTGACTAGTATACGGTGTAGAGGTTGGAAAGAACGGAATATGTTCCTGAAAAGTAACATCAACTGAAACGAGATATTTGTTAAGACTGGGACAATAACAACGATACCCTTTTTGTAAACGAGAGTATCCCAGAAAAACGCATTTCAATGACTTAGGATCTAATTTGGTTATCTGAGGACAAACATCACGAACAAAACAAGTGCAACCAAATAACCTAGGTTCAATAGGAAACCCTGGTCTATTAGGAAAAAGGACACTATAAGGAGCCTCACCATTCAGAACAGATGATGGCATTCTATTGATTAGAAAACAAGCTGTGAAAACTGCATCTGCCCAAAACTGTTTAGGAACTTGCATTTGAAACAAGAGTGCCCTGGCTGTCTCAAGTAAATGTCTATTTTTTCGTTCTGCTACTCCATTCTGAGAAGGTGTGTCAACACAAGAGGTTTGGTGAAGAATACCATTTTTCAGCATATAAGTTTGAAAGGAGTTAGAAAAATATTCTTGGGCATTATCACTCCCCAAAGTTTGCACAGAAACATGAAATTGTGTTTTGATTTCAGCACAAAAGGAACAAAAATGAGAAAATAACTCAGAACGATTTTTCATTAAGTAAAGATAAGTAACACGAGAAAAATCATCAACAAATGTAACAAAGTACTTGAACCCAAGTTTAGACACGACAGGACAAGGACCCCAAACATCAGAATGAACTACTTCAAAAGGAACACTAGCTCTGGTATTGAGACGAGGGACTAAAGGCAAACGATGATGTTTAGCAAATTGACAAGACTCACAATCTAAAGACGACACATTATTAAACTGTGAAAATAATCTCTTTAATGTGGGTAAAGATGGATGACCTAGTCTACAATGAGCTTCAAAAGGAGTGAGAATGCTAGAACAAGCAATAGACTTGGGCAATTGTTTATCCAAAATATAGAGACCTCCAGATTCATGTCCTGTACCAATAATCTTCTTCATCATAAGATCCTGAAAAATACAAAAATCAGGAAAAAATGTGACACAACAATGAAGAGCACGAGTGAGTTTGCTGAGAGACACTAAGTTAAATGAAAAATCTGGTAGACTAAGAACAGAGGATAAAGATAATAATGGAGTTAAATCAACTGTGCCGGTTCCAAGAACACAAGAAGTAGAACCATCTGCTAAAGTAACACTAAAATGGGATGTATTTGACTCAACATTAGAAAGAAGACTAGGATTACCTGTCATATGATCTGTGGCACCAGAATCAATGACCCATTGGGAGGAGGAAGATAGAAGGCAGGTGTTTGGATTACCTGACTCAGCAATGGCAGTGATAGAAGAAGAGGAAGACTTGAATGCTTCTTGATACTGACGAAATTTAGCAAATTCATCTGCAGAAAGTGTGATGGTGAGCTCAGAGGATGATCTGGGTGTCGTTGCAACATGTGCGGAGTGAGACTTCTGATTCGGATTCTGAGATTTCTAATTTTGAGATTTTTTCTGCAATTTCTTACAGGTACGTTTTGTATGGCCTTGCTCATGACAGTAATAACACACAATTCCCTTTGTATCCTGAAGTCCGTCGCGATTGCTCATACCCCCATTCCTAATCCGGTATTGCGACTAACAAGAGCACTATGTGACTGATCAGAGGAAGAAATAGATTAACAGTTCTCAATGCGGAGTAACCTTGTAAAGACCTCATGCAGGGAAGAAATTTCAACACTGGAGAGAATTTGAGATTTAGCAGTCTCAAACTGAGGATGAAGACCAGCTAGGAAACTTAATACCGCCATCTGTTCTCGTTGAGCTTGTTGAATTTTCACATCAGGGCTAAATGGTAATAAGATATTAAGTTCTTCATATAACTTCTTGAAATGCATGAAATAAGTGGTAAGAGATTTATCCTGCTGCTCTGCACGATAAAATCCCTTGCAAACATCATAAATATGAGAAACATTGCCCTTCCCCGAATACAAAAATTCCAAATAGTCCATTAACTTTTTAACAAACTCGCAGTGATTAATAAGACTTATTACCTCATTGTCTATAGAATTTCGGATCTGTAAAAATAATCGAGTATCATCCCGCAACCATGTTTGTCGGTCAGAACTCGTGGGTGGAGTATTGGTGAGATGATCATCCTTGGATATGCTTCGGAGATAGAGCCGGACAGTTTTGGACCATTCAAAATAATTAGATCCACATAACTTATGTTCTGTGATTTTAGTCCCTATCGGAATCACATCAGTAACAACTAAACTCTTCGCCTCAGTCATTAGAACAAAGATGCAGATAGTACCCAATGAATCCGAGGCAAAAAAAAATAATGCAGGAACAAAGAACCCAAAATGCAGGAACAGGGAATTAAAATATGACTGTGAGCACCTCAGATGAAGAAACAGACGACACAAGGCTGGTAGGGAGGATGGTACGATACCAGAAAAAGTGACTGGAGAACGAAACTCCGGCCGACGCGCCTCCAATTGCCGGAGCGTGAGAAACAGGACAGATTCTTCCGGTGACGCGTGAACTGCACACACGAGGTTTCCGGTCATCGGATTTCGGGGAGGCGCCGATCGACAGTTAGCACTTCTCCCTAGGCTGACAAATGATCACACTACAAAGGTGACCCAGAAATTCCAAACTTCTGCTCACTGGGCAGAACCGAGAAAAAAAAAACTCACTGGAGCGAAACCTTGGCTCTGGATACCATGTTAAATAATACTTTTTATATATCTATTATTCATAGAAATCATACATATATATACAGCTCTAGGAATTCTAATTTAGGAATATATATTAACTCATCCTAAATCTACTCCTATAACTTAGCTCTACAGCTAGCACTTTCTATATATACACAGATTCTCTAACAATCATAAACTCATCACGTTAAAATTTATTTGTTTTATCACAAAACAACCATATCAAGGCTAAACCCATATCCCGGGAATACCTTGATTCATTAAATCACATCTCTTTTAAAAACATAAATCGGGACATGACCCCTCCTTCGGGTTTGTCCTGGTCTATTCAGACCGTATGATATCATGTGAGGCATGTAGGTTACTGTATGAAAATCGAGGACTATGACCATATTATGTCCCTGTGATCCCAGGCTACACGGATCCCGATGTGCGGGGCATCACAACTGCAACGGGAGCTGGGGTCAAATCCTATCCGCCAGAATATCAAATAACATCATCGAGTCGTCATGACTACACGGTACAGCGTACTCCGTATGACATACATGGTACATCGTACTCCGTAGACCCATATCATAGTCTGGGGGTGCCTGCCGTAGGTCTTACCCACCCAAATACTATGTCGATAACCAACCCATGTCTCAAAGTATACGTGCGAGCATATCAACTCTCTGCGACACACAGTCTACAGGATGCTTCCGCACGACTATATGCATGTCAACTCACGTCTAGTGCGAGCGAAGCTCCAGCACCACGCTATGCATATCATGATATCTAAAATCTCGTGCGAGCGAAGTTCCAGCACGGTTTTGTGTGCACACAAATTTCTCGTACGAGCAATGCTCCAGTACGGCTTTTCATGAGTAATAAATCAGTAAACTTGAGTGCAAGTAAGACTCTAGCACTCTTTTTACTTGTATAAATATGATAGGTGGCTCAATCTTGATAAAACATCTTTTAAAATAGTAACCGGTACAAACCGATACCCTTTCGTATAATTCATCAAATCAACAGCCAACCTATGTGTATATTTGCTTAAATCAAAGCAATACATTCATATAAAACATTAAAACATGATAATCATGCAATTTATCTGCCTTACTACCCTTTTTATAAATTTTACTCCCAGGGGCAAAATCATCTTTTTCTTTATTCACCTATGCCCCGATTTTCACAAAAATTATTATTTCGTTTTTAGATAATTTAAGAAATTCTAGACCCTGTAAATCCCCTCAAAAATATGTATAGGTATCTCTATGCACCTACAAAATTCTCTTACCTGGAATCATGCGCAGCCTTATCTCGTCTCGATAATACTCGATCTCTCAATCCAACTGCGCGTCAACCAAGTCTAGGAACTGCATATAACCACATAATTGGGGTCAATTCCATTATCCTTATCAGTATATCACATTTACTGATCGAATCTAACGTACTGAGCCTGTTTTACTTTATTGGGCCCGATTGCATTTTAATGGGCCTCGAGCCCGTTTTTAGCCCGTTTATACTTATTAAATCCCTTTTTTCGGGTTTACTGAGCTCATTCAGCTTACCAATAATCATCGGGCTTCGTTCCAAACTTATTGGATAGCCCGTATACTATTTACGGTAATTACGTTGCAATTCCGATTAATATCCCTTTTATATAGAATTAATCCGTAAATTTCGTAAAATAATCGAAACTCTGTATTAAAGGACTCATATTATCGTAATTAAAATATACTTACCCAATATGATGCGAGGTACGAGAATCGGAGCTCAATCGGCTCTCGTTCGCGCTTTATCGAAAAACTGCACAATTAGGTAAATTCGGGTTAATTTTCATTAAAAATAATATTAATTAAATTTTTGAAATTTACTCGTAGGTCAATCTCGACCATCGGTCAACTTACCTGAATCTCGAGTCGTTCCTGATAATTTTTCTTTCCTTTTTTCCCTTTTTCTTTCTTTTCTTTTCTTTTCCTTTCCTTCCCATTTTCCTTCCTTTTTCCTTCAATTTCCTTCCTTTTCCCTCCAGCCAAACAGTACCGTTTCAGCCTTTTGCCGTCGTCGACGTTTCCGACGGTTTTGCCGGTCGATACCGGTCTCAAAAGAACCAACTCCTTCCCCTGAACTCGTCGGTAGCCTCCGTTCAAGCCCAGTTGCCGTGATTCGTCGGGAATCGACCCGTTTCTCCACAGCTTTTCATTCGCTCCGATCGGCGGTTTCTGATCACCTGACGGCGCGTCTCCGATGTCCACGCGATCGTCGGCCTCTCCTCTTCCTCCTTGTGGTTTCGTCGGAGGTCGTTGATCGCCAGTGTGCTGGGATCGTCCTCGGTTCTCGCGGGTCGCAGTCGGTTTCGTTTTCTGTTTCGGGTTCTCCCGATTTTGATTTTCAGCCTCTTTTTTTTTATTATTATTATTTATAAATTATTTTATTATTATAATATTCATTAAAATAGTTTAAAATAATCTAAAAATATCTACAATTCTATTATTTTATTCCAAATAAATTAGTTTAGTTTAATTTAATTTAATTTATTTATTATATTTTTAATCATTTTTTCAGTATAATTTCTCTGTATTTTCGAGATATTGTCTCGGGTGACTTTTCGATATTTCTAAAAATTTCGAATCTTGATCAATTGGACTCAAAATTGTATAATTTCCTCATTATTGATCAAGATATCCTAAATCCTTATTTTTAATTGAATTTTTTTATCGAATTTATCCCGAATTTCGATCTTTTGACCGTTTTACCCCTTCACTTGTTTCGGAACCAAATTAACCTGACTTTCCTTCATACATCCACCATCTTTTCTTATTTTAATTTCGTATTTTCGGTTAACTTCATTTCGACCCGTATTTGACTACTTTCGGCGTTCACCGATATTTCATTTTATTCTTCTTGCAAATTTAATTCAGTCAAAGCTCTTCTTATGATTTAATGAATATATGAGAATGTACATCACATGAATCATAAGGAATATAGCAACATGTACATACAAAGTGGGTCTTACATAATCTCCCCCACTAAAAGAATTTGATCCTTCAAATTGGAACCAAATCAGTCTCTGAACAACTCCGGATACTTCTCTTTCATCAAACTCTCTAACTCCCAAGTCGCTTCCTCCGGAGTGTGATGTTGCCACAGTACTTTCACCAAGGGAATCGCCTTGGATCTCAATACCTTCTCCTTCCTATCTACAATCTGGATCGGTCTCTCAACATAGAACATACTCTCACTAAGCTCCAGTGGCTCGTATCTGATCACATGCGACGGATCCGGTTTATACTTCCGAAGCATAGATGTGGAAGACGTTATGGACATTTGCTAGCTCTGGTGGCAACGCTAGCCTATAAGCTCGATCTCCCACTCTCTCGAGTATCTCAAAAGGTCCTATGAAGCGAGGGCTCAACTTCCCTCTCTTTCTGAATCTCGTAATACCCTTGGAAGGAGAAACTTTCAAGAATACTGACTCCCTTGTTGTAAACTCTAACGGTCTACGTCTCTTATCAGCATAACTCTTCTGTCGACTCTGAGCTGTCCTCAACCTCTCACAAATCAACTGAACATCCTTAGAGGCCTGACATATCAAATCGGGAGCGAATATCTGCCTGTCACCAACCTCCTCCCATCCTACAGGAGAACGACATCTACGGCTATACAAGGCCTCATATGGTGCCATCCCGATACTCGAATGATAACTATTTTTGTAGGCGAACTCTGCGAGTAGTAGGTGATCGTCCCAAGAGCCTCTAAAATCAAGTACACAAGCTCTCAACATATCCTCGAAGGTCTGTATAGTCCTCTCTGACTGCCCATCTGTCTGAGGATGAAAAGTTGTACTGAATCTCAACTGGGTTCCCATAGCTTCCTGAAAATGTTCTCAGAAACGGGAAGTGAAGCGGGAATCCCTATTTGATACAATACTCACTGGGACACCATGCAGTCTCACAATCTCGCGCACATATAACTCCGCCAATCTACTCAGAGTATCAGTGACTCTCATAGCTAGAAAATGTGCCGACTTCGTCAATCTGTCAACAATCACCCATATGGCATCATTTCCCCTGCGAGTCCTCGGTAAACCCATCATAAAGTTCATGGTGACATGCTCCTACTTTCAAGTCGGTATAGGTAGAGGCTGCAATAACCCTGCAGGCTTCTGATGCTCTACCTTCACCTGCTGACAGACGAGACATGTTGCAACAAACTCTGCTATATCTCTCTTCATCCCCGACCACCAGTATACCTTCCGGAGATTCTGATACATCTTTGTACTACCCGGATGCAAGGTATACCTCGATGAATGAGCCTCTGTTAAGATCAACCTCCTGATCTTAGGATCCTCGGGAACACATATCTTGTCTCGAAACCTCAGTAATCCATCCGAACTCAACTCAAACTCAGTCTCAATACCCCTCTGCATTTGCCTGACTATCTAAATACACTGCTGATCCTCACGCTGAGCCTGTCGGATCCGATCCATCAAATCTGGCTCTAACCGCATGCTAGCAATCATATAACCACTCTCAATATAAGGCGGAGTCACATCCAAACTGAGGCTCGCAAACTGCTATAACAACTCGTGTTCCCGTACCATCATATAAGAAACCAACCCGAGGTGCTTCCTACTCAACGCATCAGCCACTACATTTGCCTTACCCGGGTGGTATAGGATCTCACAATCGTAATCTTTCAAAAGCTCAAGCCACCTTCTCTGTCTCATGTTCAATTCCTTCTGCGAGAACAGATACTTGACGCTTTTGTGATCGGTAAATACCTGAAATTTCTCACCATACAGATTGTGGCGCCATATCTTCAATGCAAACACTACGGCCGTTAACTCTAAGTCGTGGGTCGGGTAGTTCCTCTCATGATCCTTCAGCTGCCTGGATCCATAAGCGACTACCTTCCGGTCCTGCATCAATACACAGCCCAGTCCTTGGTAAGAAGCATCTGTGTAAACAGAAAAATCTCTTGAGCTGGTAGGAATGGTGAGAATCGGAGCAGTGGTCAATCGACGCTTCAGCTCCTGAAAACTCTCCTCACATCTGTCGTCCCACTCAAATGCATCACTCTTCCGAGTGAGACGTGTCAACAGAGCAGCCAATCTCAAAAACCCCTCCACAAACTGTTTATAATATCCAGCTAAACCCAGAAAGCTTCTGATCTCCGTAACTGTCTGAGGCCTCTGCCACTGAACTATTGCCTCAATCTTGGATGGGTCCACTGATACACCATCCTTTAACACAATATGTCCTAAGAAAGAGATCTGCTCAAGCCAAAAGTCACACTTACTGAGTTTAGCATACAACTGCTTCTCACGGAGGGTCTGCAATACAATCCTCAGGTGCTGCTCATGCTCCTCTCTGGATCTCGAATAAATCAGGATGTCATCGATGAACACTATCACAAATCGATCCAAATAAGGCCGAAACACTTCATTCATCAATGACATAAAAGCTGCGGGATCGTTCGTCAACCCGAATGACATAACCATAAACTCAAAATAACCATAACGGGTGCGAAAAGCTGTCTTGGGTACATCTCCATCCCGAACTCTCAACTAATAGTACCCAGATCTAAGATCAATCTTAGAAAAGACCTGTGCTCCCCGTAGCTGATCCAGTAAATCATCAATCCTCGAAAGGGGATACATGTTCTTGATGGTAGCCTTGTTCAACAATCGGTAATCGATACACAATCGAAGGCTCCCATCCTTCTTCCTCACAAACAGAACCGGTGCTCCCCACGGCGACACACTCGGTTTGATGAACCCCTTCTCTAATAATTCCTGTAACTATTTTCTCAGCTCCTCTAACTCAACCGGAGCCATCCTGTATGGTGGTCTAGATATCGGCTCTGTATCAGGTGTCAAATCAATAATGAATTATGTCTCCCGCACTGGCGGTAACCCTGGTAACTCATCTAAAAATACATCTGAAAATTCATTGACAACTGAAATGTTTTTCAATTCCGGACGTGTCTTATCTATGTCAACCACATATGCAATGAACCCTTCAAAATACCATTTCCACCATTAGTAACATAATTCATCATATAAGTATCCATTAGTAATAAATAAATTTACCTTGCAAATATGATGAATTACAACTATACTTTTCCAAATGCAATAATTATATGCTTTTTATTTCTTTTCAGCAAAACTTACAGTAAGACTATCTATCCTTGAAAACATTAATGTCTTAGCATAGCAATCTAAAACAGCATGGTTTGCAGTCAGCCAATCCATCCCTAAAATTACATCAAAATCCCTCATATTCAGTAAGACAAGGTCGACTGACATGTCTTTTCCCCCTATTCTCAGCCTACAATCTCTATATACATACTCAGTCAACTGACTGTCATTTATAGGTGTAGAGATTAGCAACATTCTATCTAACAATGTAGGCTGTACATACTTCAACAACTTATGTGCAAATGAAGGCGATATGAAGGAATGTGTAGCACTAGAATCAAATAACACAAATGCTTCTAAATCAAAAATTAGGATAGTACCTTTAATCACATCCGCTGAAGCATCTGCGGTGTCCTGATCCAATTCATGCACTCGCCCTCTGCCCATAACCTGTTTCCCCTTCTCCTCAGTAGTGGCTCTTCTCCTAGGAGCAGGAGTCTCAACAGGAGCTCTCTCTGGCTCTTTTCCCTTCTGTGGGGCAGTCTCAATCATCTCGGGACAGTTTCTTATGACATGCCCTGGCTTCCCACATTGAAAACATACCCCAGTAGTCGTCAGACAAGGCCTGGTACCATGAAATCTACCACATCTCCTACACTGCTCGGTAGTCGACCGTGTCCCTCCAATAATTATACCTCTCAGTGATGGTAAAGCCGGATATAAAGGAGGCTTACCCGTCCTCTCCTGTATCTCCTCAATCCTAGGTCTCTTATCAGCAAACCTCTGACCTTCTCTCTTGATCATCCTATCCCCTCCGGATCTCTTTCGGTCTCTATCTCTAGCTCTGTTGACCTTCCCGAACTCTGAGGCACTCCGCTCAAAATCTTGCTCACACAACTGAGCTCTGTGCACTGCCTCCTCATAAGTAGAGACGTCAAAACGGAGCTAATTTAGATCTGATGGCTGGTCTCAATCCATCTATGAACTTCTGAACCTTTCGACTCTCACTGCTCAATGTATCTAGGTCATACCTCCCCAAGGATATGAATCTCGACTCATACTCATCAATGGAGCGGTTCCCCTGAACCAAACTTATAAACTTCATCCGTAATCTCGACTGTGCAGTGGTCGGAATATACTGCCTTCTAAAAGCCTCTAGAAATATCTCCCAAGTAATCACTAAGTGTCGGGCTCTCAAGATAGACACAGTAGACCTCCACCAATGCTTTGCCTCGCCCTTCAGCATAAATACGGCAAAGGCAACCCTCTCAGTCGATGTACATCTGAAGAACCCATACAATTTTTCCATCTCATATATCCAATCCTCTGCAATAATCGGGTCCTTCACTCCTCTGAAAACTGGAGGTCTAAATTCTTGGAATTGCTGTAATCTGTCTAGCTCACAGTCATAGCCCAAATCACTACCGTTCGGCTGTGGAGTGACAGGAGAAGCTGTATCCTAAATCGGTTGTGGTGTAACAGTCTCTGTAGTCTGTCCAGTAGCAGTAGGCTGTCCAACTGGGCCTCGTCTATCACCAGCCCCTAACGTCTGTGTAACTATCTCAACAAGACTTTCTATACTTCGCTCAATCCTACCGAAGCGTGCCTCAATATCCCCTGGTCTCTCAATGGGGTCCTGCAGAGTCTGACTAGTCTGTGGCTCTGCACGGCTCTCGGGCCTACCTCTATGGCCTCTAGCACGTGAACTTGCCCCTCTACCACGGCGAGTGACAGGCATAATGCCTAAGTTCCTGCATCCACAACCATTTATTAGTCTAGTCCCATATTGGTATGCACAGTTATATCTAAACAAAGCACAATATTATGGGGATTTAATTTCTTAACTATTATTACTGACTCATATCCGACCAACTCTAGCTCTGATACCACCTTTTGTCACGACCCGTTCTAACAAAATCACTACAAATTTTTCGTTTTTTCTACACTTCTCGCCTCCTCGTGACAAATTTCATTTTTAACGAGTTGGGCTATGAGTCAGTAATAATCCCAACTCTTATCCCATTTGATCATATCATTCTTACCAAATCATGTTAGAATTTCAGACAGTGTAATAACAAGTACATATATTATACAACTGTATGTACATATGTTTTCATATATTTACAATCCCCCATAATTATATTCGTTACAAAACTGTGCTATTATTTGTTTAGATACAAAACTGTACGATGTGTATACCTGATTCGCGATGGGAGCAGCGGACAACCAGGGATGCAATCTCTACCCGTTCTCGACTACTGTAGATGCTTTGTGGAGGGTGAAAAATGAAAGGGTGAGCATAAACAGCTCAGTAAGGCAATAATGTAAGCAAGTAGATAACTATACTATCTACGTGCTGATAATGTCATGATATAAAATCGTTTACATTTAGAGCATGAGGTAAGACTAAAACGATGCCACATGTATATATATCATATAAGAGAAATCATGAAATCGATATATAACAAACATGGAATAATCATCATGTATGACATCTCATGCTCGTCACATTAAAACTTATTTGTGTTCATCATAAACTCATCACGTTAAAATTTATTTGTTTTATCACAAAACAACCATATCAAGGCTAAACCCATTTCCCGAGAATACCTTGATTCATTAAATCACATCTCTTTTAAAAATATAAATCGAGACATTACTCATCCTTCGGGTTTGTCCTGGTCTATTCAGACCGTATGATATCATGTGAGGCATGTAGGTTACTGTATGAAAATCGAGGAATATGGCCATACTATGTCCCTGTGATCCCAGGCTACACGGATCCCGATGTGCAGGGCATCACAACTGCAACGGGAGGTGGGGTCAAATCCTACCCGCCAGAATATCAAGTAACATCATCGAGTCATCATGACTGCACGGTACAGCGTACTCCGTGTGACATACACGGTACATCGTACTCCGTGGACCCGTATCATAGTCTGGGGGTGCCTGTCGTAGGTCTTACCCACCCCAATACTATGTCGATAACCAACCCATGTCTCAAAGTATACGTGCGAGCATATCAACTCTCTGCGACACACAGTCTACAGGAGGCTTCCGCACGACTATATGCATGTCAACTCACGTCTAGTGCGAGCGAAGCTCCAACACCACGCTATGCATATCATGATATCTAAAATCTCGTGCGAGCGAAGCTCCAGCACGATTTTGTGTACACACAAATTTCTCGTACGAGCAAAGCTCCAGTACGGCTTTTCATGAGTAATAAATCAGTAAACTTGAGTGCGAGTAAGACTCTAGCACTCTTTTTACTTGTATAAATATGATAGGTGGCTCAATCTTGATAAAACATGTTTTAAAATAGTAACCAGTACAAACCGGTACCCTTTCGTATAATTCATGAAATCAACAGCCAACCTATATGTATATTTGCTTAAATCAAAGCAATACATTCATATAAAACATTAAAACATGATAATCATGCAATTTATCTGCCTTACTACCCTTTTTATAAATTTTACTCCCAGGGGCAAAATTGTCTTTTTCTTTATTCACCTATGCCCGGTTTTCACAAAAATTATTATTTCATTTCTAGATAATTTAAGAAATTCTAGACCCTGTAAATCCCCTCAAAAATATGCATAGGTATCTCTATGCACCTACAAAATTTCCTTACTTGGAATCACGCGCAGCCTTATCTCGTCTCGATAATACTCGATCTCTCAATCCAACTGCTCGTCAACCAAGTCTACGGAACTGCATATAACCACATAATTGGGATCAATTCAATTATCCTTATCAGTATATCACATTTACTGATTGAATCTAACGTACTGTGCCCGTTTTATTTTATTGAGCCTGATTGCATTTTAATGGGCCTCGAGCCCGTTTTCAGCCCGTTTATACTTATTAAATCCCTTCTTCGGGTTTACTGAGCTCATTCAGCTTACCAATAATCATCGGGCTTCGTTCCAAACTTATTGGATAGCCTGTATACTATTTACGGTAATTACGTTGCAATTCCGATTAATATCCCTTTTTATACAGAATTAATCCATAAATTTCGTAAAATAATCGAAACTCTGTATTAAAGGACTCATATCACCGTAATTAAAATATACTTACCCAATATGATGCGGGGTACGAGAATCGGAGCTCAATCGGCTCTCGTTCGGGCTTTATCGAAAAACTGCACAATTAGGTAAATCCGGGTTATTTTTCATTAAAAATAATATTAATTAAATTTTCGAAATTTACTCGTAGGTCAATCTCGACCGTCGGTCAACTTACCGAATCTCGAGTCACTCCTGATAATTTTTCTTTCTTTTTTCCCTTTTTCTTTCTTTTCCTTTCTTTTCCTTTCCTTCCCATTTTCCTTCCTTTTTCCTTCCTTTTCCTTCCTTTTCCCTCCAGCCAAACGGTACCGTTTCAGCCTTTTGCCGTCGACGGCATTTTCGACAGTTTTGTCGGCCGATACCGGTCTCAAAAGAACCAGCTCCTTCCCCTGAACTCATCGGTAGCTTCCGTTCAAGCCCAGTTGCCGTGGTTCGTCAGGAATCGGCCCATTTCTCCACGGCTTTTCATTCGCTCCGATCGGCAGTTTTCGATCACCTGACGGCGCGTCTCCGATGTCCACGCGATTGTCGGCCTCTCCTCTTCCTCCTTGTGGTTTTGTCGGAGGTCGTCGATCGCCAGTGTGCTGGGATCATCCTCGGTTCTCGCGGGTCGCAGTCGGTTTCGTTTTCTGTTTCGGGTTCTCCCGATTTTCGATTTTCAGCATCTTTTTTATTATTATTATTATTTATAAATTATTTTATTATTATAATATTCATTAAAATAGTCTAAAATAATCTAAAAATATCTACAATTCTATTATTTTATTCCAAATAAATTATTTTTATTTAATTTAATTTATTTATTATATTTTTAATCATTTTTTCGGTATAATTTCTCTATATTTTCGAGATATTGTCTCGGGTGACTTTTCAATATTTCTAAAAATTTCGAATCTTGATCAATTGGACTCGAAATTGTATAATTTCCTCATTATTGATCAAGATATCCTAAATCCTTATTTTTAATTGAATTTTTTTATCGAATTTATCCCGAATTTCGGTATTTTGACCGTTTTACCCCTTCACTTGTTTCGGAACCAAATTAACCTGACTTTCCTTTATACATCCACCATCTTTTCTTATTTTAATTTCGTATTTTCAGTTAACTTCATTTTGACCATTTCCGTTTGGCCTGTGACCATTTCGGCCCGTATTTGACTACTTCCGGCGTTCACCGATATTACATTTTATTTTTCTTGCAAATTTAATTCAGTCAAAACTCTTCTTATGATTCAATGAATATATGAGAATGTACATCATATGAATCATAAGGAATATAGCAACATGTACATACAAAGTGGGTCTTACCGATTTTTGGAACTTAAAGTACAAACTCTTGTCTATTGGTGTCTAATATAACTTAGAGTTTATATATGATGCACTCACAGTGTATGGAGTCTATACACCGTTAATGTATCAAATGTTGACACCTCATTAATGAGTAAACTGAAAACATGTCAAGCTCTTATGAGCAAATTAAAAAAAACTAATTTGTAATTATTTTTAAGGGCTTGACATGTTTTCAATTTGCTCATTATTGAGATGTGAACCTTTAGTACATTAACAATGTATAGAGTTTACACATTGTCAATGCATTATATATATATATATATATAAATATATATATATATAAGCTCTATAACTTAAACTTTACAGGGAAGATGGGTTACAAGTACAACAGAAGTGTTGCCCAAAACATTCATTTTGCTCCAACTCAGAAATAAGTGTCTCACCCGACTATTAATCTTGGTAAACATTTACTCAATGCTTCTTGACCTCTTAAAGCTGATTAGACAAATGTTCATCACCTATCCCTCTCTCTGTATGCATGGTTAACTAAATACTGTAATACGATATGTAAGTCAGCTTGAGACAGTTTATTGCCTTTGAAACTTTAATTAGAACTAGATTTGATGGCATTGACTCAAACTAGAAGATCTGGTACATTGGGCCGGACTACAACAAAATACCACAGCTCAATGCATCAATTTGTGTGCCTAGTTAGGTCTTACACCTCACGTATTCTCGAACCCACTAGCTTTGCCACAACATTCTAGTGAAGCTACTGACTCGAAGACTTGTCATTAACTTTGTTTACTTGTATTTTATTTTTACAATCTGTAATAGGATATTCTTGAACCATATTTATCTCTGATTCTAGATAATTGTTGTCATCACATCTAGATTCGTGAACCTAACCACTAGATATAAAATTTTAAAAGTCGTCACCAACCATTTTTATATATAGGTGTGATTGGTCACCTTCAAATCTAAGGACCAAAACTGATTTGTGTTCAGAGTTTGAGTCTAAGTACGGTTACATTTGAGGAATGTGTTAGGCTTCCTCAAATACTCATTTTAGATGGTATCAACCTAGCCTTAAAATATCCTAAGTTTGCCTCTAAATATTTTGTTAAATTTCGTCATAATTAATTATTGAAATTATTTTTTGGTTTTTCTTCATTATGTTGCTAGAATTGTCAATGATACTTCACCACCTCACGAGTATTCAAATAATCTTACTCGATTTCAAATAATTATGAAATAAAAATAATGATATTAAATATAAGAAAAAGAAAAATATAAAATAAAATATGCAATATGAGTATCATTATATTTGTAAAAATGTATAAATATTATTAATAATATGAAAAAAAGTATTTTTATATTTAAATAAAATAATATTTCTTTTTTTTTAGTTTTTTATTTAATTGTTGATTATATGTAATAAAGTAAAGCATTTTTAAAAGAATTTTGAAAACTCACCTATTTAGATGGATTTTTAGAAATGAATTTGTGATACACAAATTTTCGCTTGAAATTCTTCTCAAATTTTAAAATTCTTCACTTTTTTTTTGTCAAATAAGAAAATTAAATTTTAAATTTTTGAATATCTTGATTGAAATGAATTCTTTTCTTAAAATCTCTCATCCAAACACTTTCATTTACGAAATTCTTAGATGTTACTTATTTGTAATCAACCTATGGCTTTTATTTTTTGAACAACTTTTATCCATTTTCATTGTTTTAAATATTTTTTTGTTTAAAATTGATTTATTTTATACTGAAAATGAAAATCAACCATTTCTATTAAAATTATCCTTGAGATTTTTCATTATGCTAATAAAAATCTATAGACATTTTTCACATAAAGAATTCTTATTGTTGCTTATTTGCAATTATTCTAAAACTTCTATTGTCAGAATGATCTTTATTCATCTTGGTTCTATTTTTTTTAATTATTTTATATTTTTATATGTATAAATTTAATTATTACTTTGATGATTTTTAACATTATTGTATGAAATAAATGTGATTAATTTTCAAAATTTCTCATTTAAATAATCTATTACATTGAAAAAATTTAAAATAAAATTTATATCTAGAAAATTCTTATATGCTACTTATTTGCAACCATCCTAAGAGTTCTACCATTGGAATAATTTTTGTCCCTCTTCATTATTTACTTTAAATAGTTATTCTTCATTATTTACTTTAAATATTTATTTTTAATTTTGAAATATTCTATTCAAAATATTTAAAAGAAAGCATATAAAGTAAACAAAATAAATAAAATAAGAAATTAAACTAATTAGAAAAATAAATAACAAAGTCAAATAAATTAAACTATTTTTTTTAAAAAATATATCAGAACACAAAATATAGAACAAATCAAAATAACTAAACTAAGCAAATGAAACAAACAAAAATTAATAATCAAACAACAAAACAAATAAATAAGGAATTAAGATGAATCTATGGTCATCTTAAAGACTACAATTATCTCATACTAACATCAATCAGTAATAATATTAAATTAAAACTACAAAGAACAGGCATACATACATACATATAAACACAGATGCGCACGTTGGCTAAAAATAAAATGAAACCTAATGACTATAACGTAAAGAGTTTGCCTATTAATTAACAATTTCATGCTACAAATATTCAAACACGTGCGTAAAGAAAAGGAAGACCTGATTAGGCTCCTTGAATCCTTCAACCGTTGATGTAAAGTGGGAATCGAGAGTTTTACGAATAACTTTACCATTATTCTTCATGATAGGAAGCGCCTTTAGCCAGTCCAGGATCTAATGAAAGATAATCCACAGATAAATATGAAGAAAACCTCAGAGCTGATGAAAGACGAGTTCGTGAGTGAACACAACCTTTTGCCAGAAGCACTTTTTTATTAAAATCTAATTTTGGGTTCTCTATCGCATGTTTCATTGATAAAAAATTTTCGGATTTCCCTTCCTGACAATAATATTGACTTTCACAAACTTGTTTCGAAACCTTTTAGAAAGTTTTAAATTCTGATTTAAATATTAATTTCAGTTCTAATTTGGGATATGGTTTTGATTTTTCAAATTAACTCTTTGACCCTATTTAATTTTGTTTCCTATTCAAAAGCAATATGATTTTCTTTCCAATTTTCTTCTTTAATTTGGTTTTGATATTGTAGATTTTTTGAAAATAATAAAGGAGACAAATTTTTTTATGTGAAAATTTTCTTCAAGAGTTGGAATGACCACATAAAAAAATTTAGTATGTATGAGTTTATATATATATATATATATATATATATATATATATATATTTAAAAAAAAAACTATTACCCATATCTAAAATGTTCATAATTGATAAAAAACAATTTTAGAAATTTTTTCTTCCTTTGACCTCATCAGCCATTTCTTATTTTTTTTATTGTAGGATTTTGTTTCAAAATAATTATTGAGTAGTAAGATTAATTTGTTGATTTTTAATGATTTTTTCATATTTTGAGATTGTAGATATTAAAATAATGGATGATACTTGAATTAAAAAAAATCAAAATAATAAAAATACACATAAAAGATATAAAATTTAACTTGACAAAATATAACCAATAAATGTAAAAGAGAATTTATTTCAATTATCACTTGCAATTCCATATTAAGCAAATGATACATATAGAAACCTTGCATCTCATTTCATTCTAATAATTGTAACCATATTTTTCTATTAGGCCAAACCTCTAACGGTTCCAACTTGTTATTTCATTCTGATAAGTTATCTAATTATATAATTTACAAAAAATAAATAAATGAAATAAAATTATATTTATATTTAAAAATATTACCCTGTTCTACCATTAAATTATATTATTAATTAATTCAATTTCCACATTATATTTCGTAAGTCGTGATTTAGCTTTTTCGGGCAACTCCTTGATTGGTCTTGGGTTTACTGTTTCCTTGCGCAAAATTACGCGTACATTGTTTGATGATGGGTAAAATTTCTCGTGAAGGTTGATTTCTTGATTTCAGAAGGCAAAATCCCCAGAAGAAATCCATCAAATATGGTGAGTTTCGGCCGTCGAACTGCTAGTGTGTTTTTTTTTAGCATGAACTGTGGATAGTTAGGGTTTAAGGTTTTGTCTTCGTCTTCTTTGTTATTTAGAATCAATGCAAGACACCCTTTATTTCCCTTACGACTTTACGTTCTTCTGCAAGAATCAACTGGGAATTAGGGTTCCTGCATGAAATGTGATAGTTTTTGATGTGGGGAGTTAGTGTTCTTATGTGAAATGTGATATTCAATGATGTACATGCTTTTTCTGTTTTATTTATTTTTTATGCAACGGTATTTGCAGTCGGATATTAGGAAGTGGTTTATGAAAGCGCATGACAAAGGCAAAGGCAATGACAGTGCCTCAAAGCC
The DNA here is from genome assembly GCA_033439115.1 of Firmiana major. NCBI lineage: Eukaryota > Viridiplantae > Streptophyta > Magnoliopsida > Malvales > Malvaceae > Firmiana > Firmiana major. The sequence goes on along the minus strand of CM065898.1, from coordinate 11,929,738 downwards.
TGGAAATGCAGCGCCAACCAATAAAGATCCTGTGAGTATTTTTTTTGTCTTTTCTGTGTATGTTTATTTCTTCGGTTTAAGATTTCTGCATGGTACTTTTTCTTAGATTTTTGGTTATAATATTGAAAATTGAATGAATTCCATGTACTGCCATCTGAAGATTCTATCTAGGTTGTTTCAAAATTCTGGGATGAATTACTTTGACTCAATCTATTCATAATGGGCTGGCTGCGTATATTAAATCTTGTACTTAGTGGAAAATGGTGATGAAGAGAGCATAAATGAGCAGATATGAATCTCTATTTCCCTGTTGCTGGGCCAATATTGTCGTGAAGATGTCTGTGTAACTTGGTCTTATATGTTTACATAGTAATCTGATTTTTTTAATTTGTAATCAACCAAGGTACCTGAAGGCCGAGGAGGTTCTGGCAGAAGGAAAACTAGCAAGTATTTTCCTGCAGAAAAACAAGAGCCTAAGGATGAACAAGGAATGGAGGAACTTCCAGCCAAGAGAAAAGTTCAAAATAAAAGTAGTGAAAAATCCCCACCTTCAAAGAAACCAAGCAGAACTGATGTTGATGATGACTTTGTTCTGCCCAAATCTAAGATCGCTGTGGATGTCACTCCAAGTAAGAAACTGAAGAGTGGTTCAGGCAGAGGTGTTGTACAAAAAGCTGTAGATATTGATGAAAGTGATGAAGACGATGCTAAAGGTTTGGAGTCTCCTGTAAAGTCTGGTGGAAGGGGTCGTGGTGGCAGGGGTGCATCAGCAGAATCAGCTAGAGGAAGAGGCAGAGGTGGTGGACGGGGTGGATTTATGAATTTTGGAGAAAGGAAAGATCCTCCACATAAAGGAGAGAAGGTGAAGATATAAGAGAAATGCTTGATTTAATTGTTATTAGTATTTATCTCTGTTAACACTGAGTTTTATTATGTCAGGAAGTCCCTGAAGGCGCTCCTGATTGCTTAGCTGGTCTAACTTTTGTAATTAGTGGAACACTTGACAGGTATTTCATTTTTTATTGATATGGATATATAAATACTTATTCGACTTGCTCTCATGTGTAAAACTATTCTTGTTGCACATTCTTCTCATGACATGGAGCTATAAACCATATTATTCTAGGAAGGTTTTAGTATCATACTGCTTGTGATTGTTATTGTATGTTTATTAATTATTTGTTTATGGATGAATTTCCTTGATGGTATTGGTCCTTCATGGCATCATAATCATTGAACCTTGACCTTACAGTTTAGAAAGAGAAGAAGCTGAGGACTTGATCAAACGCTATGGTGGTCGTGTTACTGGATCTATCAGCAGAAAAACGGTTATTCCTTGCTTCTACTTGATAATAGCTTCACTTCCTGTCTGAATTTTGGGAAATTTACATTGTCCATCTGCAGAATTATCTTTTATGTGATGAAGATATTGGAGGTCGAAAGTCCTCTAAAGCCAAAGAGCTTGGGTTCGTTATCTCCCTCACTGGAAAATTTTAGTTTTGAGTTTGTTATTGCATTGTTACTTTTGTTTATGCTTGGTTTTTATTTCTTATTGTAGCACTGCTTTTCTTACTGAGGATGGATTGTTTGACATGATTCGTGCCTCAAATGATGGAAAATCTCATTCAAAAGAAGAGTCAAAAAAATCTGCTGTCAACATTGCTGCTTCTCTACCTAAGAAGAGCCCCCAGAAAACAGAAGTGAAGAGTATGCCCCAAATGTCTATACACTTCTGCTTTTGGTTCATTATTTTTGTGGTCAACTACATATAATAGCATATGTATTTCTTGTGGCATGACTATTACTTACAAGAAGCTAGAAGCTGTACTTTTTACTACTTTTACTTGGTGAAAGGCTTTTATTCTTGCCAGCATAAACTTAGGATGAGGTGAATTGTCACCATCAACTACTATTTTTCCCTTTTGTAAAATATATTGTAGAGGTTATGACTGGTGGTTTGCTTGTGGGGCCAAAATCCAAATATGGAGTTTGGCGTTTGATTTTGGGATAGATTTACCCTTTTTGTGCCCGTCCATTTGTTTGCTGTTGTGGCTCAGGCATAATTCCAAGGAATCCTCTTTTTTTCTTGTAACCCTTGTCCTTAAGTTTTAATCTCTTTTAGATGATATTTTCATTTTATTTTATATATTTGTATTTTTGTGCTGTAGTGTAATGGATTCTGGAATGTAGGCCTTCTTATTCCTTTTTATACTTTCCATCCGCTAAGTCTTAGTTGAATAAGTTCTTTTGTGATTGACAACTGCAACATGCCAAAGTTTTGTAGAGCCAGAGCTGCAACTAGATTGGAAGTGCATATGACTTTTGCAAATATTAGTTAATATATAAGTTTTTCGATTTTATTGAAGCTATCTTTAGAAGTCTGTGTTTCTTGTTTTTGGTTGAGATCCTTTGACATGAAAGTTTCAAAGGCAATTAAAGAATCTATGGAATGGAAAAAGAAACATTTAAACAAGTAGTTAAAAGGTGTAGTGTTAGTTGTAATGCTAACATTGTTAATAGCTGCTTAAATAAACTAGCTGGTTTTTTAGATGAGCTCTGATACTATTTTGAGTTACAAAGAAATTGCCTTGAAGGCAATTGATTTTGAACCTGGAGTTGATGACTTTCTGTTCAATGAAGATCTAGTTACACCATGTACTTGATGCCCTTGATATCATTGCTTTTGGCAGTGTTAACTATTTATTGTTACTGTTCTGACTGACAATAAAGACACTTACTGATGGTGCACTTTCCTTTTTTTACATATTTTTTGAAATAGTTAATGACCTGACAATGATGCTTTATGCTACTATTATTAACATGCACATGGGCGCTTGTTATTTGCTGTTGCTCCTTTCAGCATATCAAATCTGCAGTTCTAGCATTGGATAGAAAATGAATTTTTGTAACTGCAACATTCATGCAAACAATAGATTTTATCTTTGAGTTGAATATCATTTTAATTTGCCTCTGAATTCCTTGTTGATTTGTTTCTATACTGTGTTCATTCTATCACTTTTTGCTCTCCTGGCATCCCTACTTAGCATATCTATTTATTGTTTTCCTCCTCTTTTTTCGTTGTTTCTCTCAAATTGGATATGAATGTTTGGCCACCATTGTATATAGCTAGATTTATATACAGTTAGTCCATGCTACCAATATATTGATGAATATTGTCATCCTATGTATATCTTTGTTTGAATTGTGTATATAGTTGCATTTGTATGGATGGACTTTGAATACCATTAGTTTTAGTCTAAACCCATTTTCTTCAACTTATCTTGCTTCTTGCATTTACAACTCTTCATCAGCAAAGTTATCCAAAAGTCCAAGTGCAAGTGTCTCATCCGCAAAGCAGAGAAGGCAACCAATCCAGCATTCTTCTCTTACATGGACTGAAAAATATAGGCCAAAAGTTCCAAATGAAATCACTGGGAATCAATCACTGGTATGTGCGTTTGCTCTACAATCCTTTATTAATATACATATTAAATTCATTTCTGTATTCAGAAGGTAAGTAGCCATGTTGCTTATTTTTTCCTAAAACACCCCTGGTATAGACATATCTGACGCCTCAAAGTGGCCATTGATATGGGGTCTTGTCCTCCAATATGAGGAAAATTCTGGAAAAAAATTGAATGCATCCATGTTGGACACAAATCCATGCTCCAAGAGTCGTGAATATGAGCAAATATGCCAGAAGTATTCTCATTTTGATCTCCTTCTGTCATAACCACAGGTTAACCAACTTCATAATTGGTTGGCACATTGGAATGAGCAATTTCTTGGTACTGGAAATAAGGGAAAGGGCAAAAAGCAAAATGATCCTGGTGCCAAAAAGGCTGTTCTATTAAGTGGAACACCTGGAATTGGGAAAACTACCTCAGCAAAGTTGGTTTGTCAGATGCTAGGTTTCCAGACCATTGAGGTGGAGTTTGTTTTACCAAAAGCAATATTGATATTAGTTTAAATTCAGGTTACACTGCAGAAAACTTTATGCTTGTCCTTATGTGTATCCTATATTGTCATATAGGTAAATGCTAGTGATAGTCGTGGAAAGGCTGACACCAATATTTCTAAAGGAATTGGTGGAAGTAATGCAAATTCCATAAAGGAACTAGTTAGCAATGAAGCATTGAGTGTTAATATTGATCGGTTTGTTTTTTGTTCTTATGGAATTTTGGATCATTGCATGGGAAACTTATAATTCTTTTTCAGATATTTTCTCACTAAGTTAAATTCTTTTTTAATGGATACTGCAGTTCAAAACATCCGAAGACTGTCCTGATCATGGATGAGGTGGATGGCATGTCTGCTGGTGATAGAGGTGGAATAGCTGATCTTATTGCTAGCATAAAGATTTCAAAAATCCCAATCATTTGCATCTGCAATGACCGCTACAGTCAGAAACTGAAGAGTCTTGTGAACTACTGCTTACTTCTCAGTTTCCGAAAACCTACAAAACAACAGGTAATCTTTGTTATTACTTTTATTTTTTTGCCTTTTTAATTTCTATAGCTGTTTCCTTTTAACTTCTGCCTGTCTTATGATTAGACTCAGATCCATTTCCTTACCATATTGTGGCTTTCGTCATCCATTTTCTTGTACTTGCTATTGGCTTACCCTTTATCTTATGGAAAAATCAATCTAAGACTTTCATATCTATATATATGCTGCTGGCATTTTTATCATCTCTTGCATTCTTGAACAAGTCAAGATACAACAACAACAAGAAGTAACAACAAAACCTTTACCAGCTTCATAGGATTAACTACAAATCCTTTTCTCTGATCAAGATATTTCAGTAAAACTTTGAGAAGTGTGAGGTGGTTCTTATTCACCCAGCCAGATTTTTCCCCTAACTTAATGAGTTGATTTGGGGTTTGTTAGAATTAGAATCTTGGATCTAGCAAAGGAAGCAGGTTTATTCAGGGTTATCAGTGCTGTTTTTGTAGGGCCAGTATGTGCTACTTTGACTAAATACAATCAAGCCTATGTTTTATCTTGCTGACAACACTGGACTGTGCAAATGATTTCAGCCGTACTGTCCTATTTCAGCCACAATGGCTGAAATGTTTTGTGCCTGCTAATCTCAACAAATCTCATCATAATACGGAATCACAGATTCAACACTAGGTCCAAATAAACTCTTCATTCTTAAAGTCAGCTGGTCAGTATCAAAGATTAAAATACAAGCAATTGTTGAAGCTCAAGAGTAAATGTTCTGTTTTTTTTTCCTTGGACCTTGAAGTATCCAGATTTCTTATTTGAGGAAGAGGGAAGTAATATTGTAATCCTTCCTCTAGTGACCTACCAGCAGCGTCAAGCTTAGAGTAGCCATGATTCCAATAACTCTTATAAGGGCAAAGGGTAAACCCAATTCACAAGGCTCCCAAAATTGTGGGGTCTGAGAAAGGTCATATGTATGTAACCTTCCCTCCAATAACCCTTGCTTGGAGCCAAAATAGAAAAAGAGACCCTTGCTTCACTCGAGAGATCGATAGGTTAGGGTGATGTTAATGTTAAATGATGTTCAGCACTGAATGAATTAATTATGAAATCTCTAGTGCTTTTGTGTGTGTCTGTGATACACATGGAATGAAGATCGATCTGTTTTCAAGAAGATACTTAAACCATGATTTAATCTTGATGCTATATGTGTTCTTTTGAGTTTCATGAAAGCTTAGATTATAGCATCTGTTGACATTGAAAGAGTTAACATATACCACATAGAAAATGCAAATCATCTAATTTTCTTGTTATTCATGGGGATTAACTTAAATAGTTGCTAATATTTGTAAAAAAAAAAAAAAAATGCAATTAGTATGAAATTTCTTCTTTACCGTGGTCTATCTTGTTTCTTCATTTTTGAAGTGGGGGCTCGGGTTTGGCTTCTCTCTTCTGTGAAGAATATCATCATGCCAGTTTCTAACTCTGGACTTTCTGCATGGCAGATGGCCAAGAGGTTAATGCAAGTTGCAAATGCAGAATGCCTTCAAGTTAATGAGGTAAAAGTCACATGGAGTTTATTGCTGATCCATGGCTGTACGTTCTCTTTGCACTATTGCCATTCCAAATGGTTTATATTATACTTCAGTCATGATTTGGTAATGGACTTACTTGATTCTTACTCATTGAATGGTGAACACTTTAATTAATTCTCTCTCTCTCTCTCTCTCTCTCTCTCTCTCTCTCTCTCTCTTTTTGGTGGTGAGATCATTTGTCATCTATTAAGTTTTTTGAGAAAGTGTAAGCTAATTGAATGGAAGGTTTTTGGTATTTTTTAAGTTGGATAAACTTATGTTTGGAAGCTCGACTAATTTTCTTTCTTGTAATCTTCAGCAGTCACTTTTAGGTATATAGCTGCTGCTCTTGTTCTTAGGATTATATTTTTTGTTGGCGTCACCTAAAATCTTCTGGTTTTCTCTGCACCACTCTCTCCCTTCCCCCCGCCCAAATATATATATATATATATATATATATATATATTATTTTTCCAGATTGCTCTTGAGGAACTTGCAGAAAGAGTGAATGGAGATATGCGCATGGCCCTAAATCAGCTGCAGTACATGAGTCTGTCCATGTCAGTGATTAAGTATGATGACATAAGGCACCGCCTTCTTAGCAGTTCCAAGGATGAAGATATTTCACCCTTCACAGCTGTTGATAAGTATGACTTCATACATTATAGGTTTTGCTGAGTGTTGCTTTTTGATGTCCCCTGCAGATGCTTCTCTCGGTGTCTTTTTTCTTTCAAATATTCTATGTTTATACTAGTCAATCATTGAAAAGATTCTGATTCAGTCTGATTAATCTTTTTTCCTGTCAATGCGAATTCCTAATAATAAGGCATTTATAAATGTTCAATTATGCTTGTAGACTTAATTTGGATGTTTCCTCTCTTGAAGCTTATGGTAGTCAATATGATTTAGTTACTAACCTCTTTCTCCCTTCCTGTGGCCCCCATTTGAATCATTGTCATTTTAGGTTGTTTGGCTTTAATGGGGGAAAGTTGAGAATGGATGAACGAATTGACCTGAGCATGAGTGATCCTGATCTAGTTCCACTTCTCGTTCAGGTTGTGCTTCTTCTTGCTTGTCTTCCTGCGTTTGGTTGCAATTATTGAATTGTGAAAGATTTTTAGATTCCTTCTTGAAACATCAAGTCCATTATTTTATGATTTTGGGACTCTAAATGAATGAAAAACCACAGAAAACTCCAGTGCATGTGTTGGACAGTGGCCCCAGTTGCATGTGATGTAGCTCCATTGGTTTATTTTTTCTAATGCTGAAGTATATTTCTTACAATTTTGAAGACTATCAAATAATGTCCAGAAGATGGTCGTAAATCAAACATAAGTACAAAACTTTGTCTGGAAATGTTCCTTTTTGTTTTTCCTTTTGGTGGTTTTGGGTTGAGTAGGTAGGCTTGCTCCAACTATAAGCACCTCTCAGTACCAAAATTGCCCTTATGAAGGCAGTATAGTTCATGGGTCCTTGGTTTACCTACAGTTGCATGTTATGCTAATTCTAGTTGGTGTCCTTCCAAAAGTGCTCTCCAAATTGTGCATAATGTTTGGTGTTTGTAAGAATTTCTTTGCATTATGTAGACTGTGTTGCTAAGGCATCCAAACCGCTGAAGACAGGAAGTCTTTAGCTTGAAAGTTGCATACTGTACTCTTTCTATTTCTCTCTACTGTGCATGTGGTTTTTAGTTCTTACAAGTGGATTTGCTTTCATTTGCCTGCACATGTATGCTTAATTCTTTCTATGTTTTTGTTTTGTCCAAACTGTCGCTTTCTATTCTCAGATAATTGTATATTCGATGGGACAAAGTTACCTGTAGCTCATGTCACAACTAATTGTCAATCATTATTCGAGGTGTGACTAGGTTTCTATTATATGGCAGGAAAATTATATCAATTATAGGCCGAGTTCAATTGGTAAAGATGACAGTGGGATAAAGCGACTGAACTCAATTGCCCGAGCTGCTGAGTCAATTGGTGATGGTGATATAATCAGTGTGCAGATTCGAAGATACCGACAGTGGCAGCTCTCGCAAACTGGTTCCCTTTCATCATGTATCATTCCGTATGTATTATATTTTTCAGGCCTTAAACTATCAAGAGCTCTTCAAAATATTTTTGTTTTGCTCTGAGTGATATTTTGCAATATTGTTTTTGTTTCATCAGTGCTGCATTGTTACATGGAAAAAGGGAGACGCTTGAACAGGTAATGAGAGTTATGATGAAGTTTATTTGTATTAGATATGACTTCTTCATGCATTGCCATAATTGTTTGTCTTAACATTATTTCTTTTGTTTTAATTAAAAGAAAATAATTAAAATAAACTTCTTACCATATGCTTCTACAAGGTTGACGAGAACCACATGGCAGGTGCTTTAACTTTTATATTCTATGCATACATTATTTTTCAATCTAAAATACTGAAGCCTTTTATGTCCTTTGTAGAAGTCTGATCATGGCTAACTATGTCTTTATCCTTCTATTGTTGATATGGTTAGTAGGTTTCATCTCATTCCTGTAGTATGTCTCTCTAGCATGCTTCTGCCTCACTGAAATGCTGAATAAACCTTCCTAGGTTGGCAGATTATTTATTTAACTCCTGTGTTTCCTTGAGTTCAATTTAATCCTCCTATTATTTTTGTTGTAAGGAGTCTGATCGCTAAACATGGTGATTATGAATTTATGACTCATGCGCCACTGCCGCTATCTTCTGAGTGAGTGAGTCTGTGCGTGTGTGTGTTTATTCTCTTGAAATCAGAGACCATCATTACAGAAAAACCTAAACTGCCACTGATACCCTTGAAATCCACAACCAAAAGCAACAGCAAAACCAAAACCAAAACAATTACAATATTTACGTCTCCTATATTGGCCCCAAAAGAGAAGCCACCCGTAAAATAATGTTTCATCAGAATTACTATATATAGCTGAATGTGCACGAGAACACAATGTAGGAAAACAATCAAGACAATTAAGATGGGAAACAGTAACATCCAAAACTGTATCACCCATGCCTTAATTTCCAGTCAACAAAATTTAAGAGAATTAATGAAGGAACAAAATCCATCATCATGCAGGGCAATACACTTCTGCCTTGGCTACAGCTAGAGTCTCAACTCTCGAGTTCACAAAAAAGACAAAAAAAAAAAAAAAGAGGGGGTGAAATAGAGGAGAGATAGGGACACAAGCATTGGTGGCTTCTTTAGTATTTTCACCTTCGCTAGTTGTCTTCATGGACCTCTATATAGCAGGCAGTGCTTGATGCATTAAAATTCAATGAAATTGCTAACATGCTTTTAGGATGAAAATTTCAGAGCTTAACTTTGTGCACTTACTTTTTGTTTAAATTGATGATATCATATTAAAATTTAGACATGTCCTGATATTGGAGGCGGCTTTCATATCTGCAGGGAGAACGGAATTTTAATAGATTTGGCGGGTGGCTAGGAAAGAATTCAACTATGAGCAAAAATTATAGGCTTTTAGAGGATTTTCATGTTCATATTCTTGCTTCTCGTGAATCTAGTTCAGGAAGGTAATTCTTAGTTGTGTTTTATAAGTTTCTGTCATAATGTGTTTTTAACATTTTGCAGCAGTCATGTAACTCAAAGCATGCTAGCATCACCAAGATTTCATTATTCATATTCCCATTGTATCTATACTTGATCTTTGATAAATGATAAACTAGTAACTTGCTTGAGTTGTCATTAGTGATTTGTTTATTATCTCATCATTTTTTGCAGTCACAGAGGCAATTTTGACTGATAAACTATCAGAGAGCGAAATATTGTAGTCTGACTTGGTCTACTTTCCAATGCACCTTTTGACATGCTAAAAATGTGCTAATCTAGATGTTTAATGTTATTAGTTATAAGGGCTAACTTGATGATCAAGCAGCTGTGCTAAAAACCAACAAACTTACATATTTTACAATAGGCCTTTTGGAATCTGGTTGTGCCAATAATTTAAAGGAAATAAAGCTGATTGACTATTTTTATAAAAAATTATGTTCTAAGATCTGCTCTGTGGCAAGCTTGATTAGTATGGGCATTTTCTATCAATATTTGAAGTCTTTCTCCGAAGAGATGGAAAGTGAGAAATGAAGAACTCATCATTTGTCCATTTGTCCACATTCATGCATGTGAATGCTCATGTCTATGCAGATAGATTCTTGCATGCTTGTGTGCCCACAGCCTTCAGAAAAATTATATTGTTTAGAGAAGAATGATAAGAGGATAGATAAAAAAGAGGACGGCTTGTCCTAGCTCTCATGGTATTTTGATCGTTTCCTCTAGTACAACATGGTCTTATTTCATCTGGGATTCATTTTGGTTACCTCATTTTTTTTTTTTAAATTTATCTGTTGCAAGGTGCATAATGTTCTTGTGTTATAAATGATACAGAGAGACTCTTCGACTGGATTATCTTACAGTTTTTCTGAAAAGAATGACTAATCCTCTTCAAGACAAGCCTAAGGTTTGAAACTTGCTTTTTTCATTTCTATGTATTTGACATGTAAGCATTTTGTGACTCAAGGCTGGCCGTAGGTGCTATTTGCAAGTCATGGTTCCCATAAAATGCCCTAGTATCTGAGTGAGGTGTTTGATTGACTTGTTTTTTGTACTCTGTTGAACCAAACTGAGATATAAGACTAGGGTGTTTGACCGGTGGTTCTATCAACTAATATTTTTTCATGCCCCTGCTTTGGGCAGGCATTAAACTATTGTTTCTTTTACTTTGCCTTTCTAAGTTATACAAAAACAACTTATCGGCGCTTTGTTCTCCAGTTGTTTTAATTCCTTTTAAAGGAAAGAGTAGAAAATTCTTCCCATGCTTATGTTACTCTTTTCCAGCCTTTCTCCTTCTCTACCTACTTCATTGGCTTCTTTTTTCCTTGGATTTGTGTGTTTGATAGATGGGTGGCATGGGAGCGGGTAGTGTTTAATGCTCTTCAGCTTTTGATCTGTATCCTTTACAGGGAATGTTGTTCATTAGAACCCTTGACCACCTCATATTTTGCTCTCTACTTCTTTTGTTTCTCTTCTGCGTAATGCCTTATTGTTGGGCCAGAATCATTATTTCTCTTTTTCTCCTTCTACCTGTGGCTTCTCCTGTTTCCCAGTTTTCATATATTTTATTTTGTTCTTCTGTTTACATGGTGCATAGATGGGTGTACAAACATCTTGATGTGTATGCATTTTATATTTGTGCGTTATTGGTGCCTTATGTTATATGTAAGGGATTGCTTTTTTAATTACTTCTATTTTTCTCCTTTGCGTACCAGGATGAAGCTGTTAAGGAGGTTGTGGAGTTTATGAATGCTTATTCAATAAGTCAGGAGGATTTTGATGCTGTTGTGGAGTTATCTAAATTCCAGGTAACTCTACATCTCTTTCTCTCTTTTATAAAACATGCGTAGTTTCATTTCTCGTGTTCCCAACATACTTTTTTTTTTTGAATAATTTTGCCCAGGCGCATCCAAATCCACTGGAAGGCATTTCATCAGCAGTCAAAGCTGCTCTGACAAAAGCATACAATGAAGGAAGCAAAACACGAATGGTGCGAGCTGCAGATTTTGTAACTCTTCCTGGAATGAAAAAGGCCCCCAAGAAGCGAATTGCTGCAATTCTAGAACCATCAGATGATGTATTAGGGGAGGAGAATGGTGACATATTGCCAGAAAGTGAAGAGAACACTTCAGACACAGAGAACTTGGGTAATATTTTGTGTTGATATTGCTGTTTTGTATTGCACTCATAAATTTCCCATATTTAGATTATCTGTTTACCAAAATTCATGTGGCACTTGGTTTTACATCCTTTTGACATGATAGAATCTTGCTAGAGGTTACTAAAATATATAAATAAAATATGCAACCCATCGAACCTACTAAAATGGCGGGGAAAATACATTGAACTGCTTGCTGCTGAGTCATTAAAAATCCATTTGGTGATGCTATTGACATTAAAGTGGAAGAAAAAGGTTTTTTAGTGAGGGTGTACAAAGTCTTGTCTAAAGAGTGTGTGTGTGTGTGTGTTTTCCTGTGATCTAAGTGGGCGGTAGCTGTCTCCCATGTCATAAATCTTATCCCCCTTCCCAAGTCTTGTAACTTGAGTTATCAAGATCTAAAAAGTTTTGAACTCTATTCATTTGGGTGTTAGTTTTTCCGTCCCAAAAACCCTAGCTTAGCTTTCTCTCGTTGCCTACACCTTATCCACCCTTTGGGTGGTTTGAACTCGAGTTCTAAAGTTGAGTCTCACACCTCGATCCCCACTCTGAAGGTATCAGCTTCAGACTTTCGTTTTGAAAGTCCTAAGCTCTATGTGTGGGGATTCTTTTGAAGACTTGTGTGATATATGAAACACAAAATCAGTGTGCTGTAACAAGTCTCCTAAGGACTTAGATGTCTCCAAAAAGAGAAAAAAGGCAAACGTACACAGTTTTCTAGTTGTTGCATTTATGGACAAATATCTGAATATGTAATGTTTATTAGTCATAATGTTTATGCCTGGCCTTTTCTTTTGGTACACCAGAAGGCACTACCAATAGTGAGAAGCTGCAGGCGCAACTCGAGAGTCTGAATTCCAAAGGTTACTGATATTATCTCATCCTTGTGTTTTGGAACAATTTGTGATTATTATTTTGTCCCAATCTTCCTGACTTAATTTTGGCAGGAATTGAAGTGCAAATGGAGCTGAAAGGGGCAGGGAATTCAAGTGCTAAGAAGGCAGCAGCTGGTAGAGGAAAAGGTGGCAAGGGAGCTGCTGAAAAGAAAGGTGGGCGTGGTTCGGGTGCTGGAGCAAAGAGAAAAAGATGAGAAGTGAGTATTAGAGTGGACATCTTACAATTTTGGCAATGTTTATAGCCACTGCAAGTAGCAATGTAGCATGTCCCTCTACAACTTGAAGTCTTGCTGTTAGGAACTTGGGATTAGTACTATTCCTTTTCCAATTCCTATGGTGTAATGCAAAACTATGTTGAGCTTTTTGAGTATGTATGAAATGGTTAGTCGCCCATTGAAGCTTCATTTTGGAAGAAGCCTTTTTTTTGGGCATTCTCTCTTTATGTGCATTTACTGTGATCTAGTGGAACGAAATATATTACTCATTCAAGTATAACAGATACAAAATGCCACAAACAGAAAACGTGTAAAGTAGCTAACAAGATTACTGTACGGGCCAAAATAAAATGATTAAAATGTAAAACGCGAAGTACTGCATGCTAGCGAACTATTGATTTTTCTCTTTCCTTGTGCTTGTTTGATTCATGGAGCATTTACCTTTTCTTTTCTTTTCTTTTTATAAATATTTGTAATTATCTAAAAATAAAACCATAGCAAATTTCCAAACAGAATTTTTTTTTTTTGATTGGTCAACAGAAAATATAACATAATTGTACATCTTTTTCTTGTTATATCAAACTAAACATAATTTAGATTTGATTTCGACCATACTAATTCAAGCTTTACATCTAAAATTTGAGATATATAGAATATATAGTCATATATGTATATAGTAATATAATTGTAATAGATGTTGATAACTAGTTTTGACTTGAGATCTATTTGGATGCATGGAAGTATTTATTGGATGGCGAGATTGTTTCAACGAGATTAATGATCTATTTGAATCTTCAGTTCACTCTAGAGTGTGGGAATTGAGATCTCTAACCGTAACTTTGGCCGGAAGATTGGCCTCCAACCGTAACTTTGGCACGGTGGAATATTTCTCTCATGACTTTTCATTTTTTTTTTTTTTATAGTGTAGAGGCAAAAACACTCATATCCTTTAGCTTTTTTTTCTTTAATTTTATTTTTGTTGTTTTCATTTTTTATCTAACATTTTTAAATAAATTATTTTAATTTAATATATTTTCATAATTATAAAATAAACAATTAATAAACAAATAAAAATTAAATAAATAATAAATGTAAAATAAAATAAATCATTAATAAATGAATAAAAATAAATATATTTATAAATAGTATGAATTAACTAAAATATATAACTATGTAAATAATAAAAAGTAAATATTAGTTTAATGCCCTTAATGGTTATTTTCTATTCTTATTATATTTCACATTGTCACCGTTGTATTTGTATTCAAACACATAATTTATCATTGATTTTAATCTCAATGCTATAATATTCAATATCACCACTATAGAAGCTAATTTCATTGCCATTGCTGTTTTTAATTTCATCGAAGTCATTCTCATTGCCCATCCAAATGGACCTTGAAAACAAGGGTGGTGAGATTGGTTATTGTAGTAGTAGGATTGGTTATTATAACAGTGGTGTTTGATGAGGAGGATGACGAAATCAAGAAAATAAGGGCACAAAAAAAAAGAAAAAAATCTTTTAGCCCTGGTGATGTCCAACCAAGGTAGATTTTGAAGCACTAGTTGATGAAATTAGGAAAAAGAAGGGGCTTGAGAGAGGTAGAGAAAAACATAGGAAGTGATTTTAGTGGGAGTGACATTGATTATGTGAATTCATTTGACATTGATAGTTACAAGAGTGGTGCAGATGGTAAAGTGGTATACAAAAGCATGAAAGGTTCTTTTATCCTCTGAGCTAGTGCCCAGATTTGAACTTGGTATGATTTTTGCAAGTACTAAACAATTCAAAGATGTTTTAGATGGGTATGTTATGGCTAAGAGATTTGATTTTATGTTTCTTAGGAATGAGAAAGATATGACTAGAGCTAGATGTAAGGAAAAAGGGTTGTCCATTTCTGAAATATGCTAGTAAAGATAATAGTGATGAGCTATTTAAAGTTAAAATATATGTAAATAAGCATCAATGTTTCATTACTTTTTCAAACTCTAAGGCTAATCATAAGTTTGTAGGACAATATTTACCTAGTAAGTTGAAAGTAATTCCTTAGTTGAAGTTGGTTGGAATGAAACGGCTTACTAAGAAGGAGATAAAGGTTAATATTAATCCAACTATTTGTAAAAGAGTAAGAAAATGTGTTTTGGAAAAAATCAATGGCAGAGTAGCGTATGAGTTCAGTAGGTTATTTGATTATATACATGCTTTGAGGATTGCAGATAAAGGCTCTCATGTGGAACTTATGGTGGAAAGGCATACTCCAACAGAAAACCCTAACTTTAGAAGATTTACGTCTACTTGAGTGCCATTAAGGCTAAGTTAAGGAGTTTTGTAGGCCTATTATGCATATGAATGTGTTTTCTGAAAGGACCCTTTAAAGATGGGTTTTTAGTAGATGTAGGTCGAGATGGTAATGACTAAATATATCCTATTGCATGGGTTGTGGTAGAGATGAAGAATAATTACACTTGGAGATGGTTTCTTGAAAATCTTTAGGTTGATCATAAGTTTACAGATGGTAATAGATTCACTCTCATGAGTGACATTATGAGTGACATGCAATAGGTATATATAATTAATTGTTAATTCTTTTTTTTTTGTAACCAGTTATTTTCATCATTTTGTGGTTTTTTATTTTATTTTATTTTAATGTAATGTTTGAGGGATGAGATAACCTCTTTGTTGCTAAAGATTAAGCATAAATTTTATGCCAAGCATTACTTTGCAAATAGGAAAAAAGGAGAATTGAGGTAATGATTTGCAAATTCTTTTTTAGGCATGCTATAAGTCAACAAATGGTGTATACTTCAAGAGCAATGTAAAAGAACTTGGTGTTTTGAAGAGTTCAACTTTGGTAAACATTTTGAGCAAAAATCCTAAACACCAGTGTAGGGTTTTCTTCTCTACTAGATGTCATTCTCATGTGGTAGATAATAATTTTACTAAAGCATTTAATGCTACTATCATAGGGGTTAAGCATATGTCTATTATTTTTATGTTTGAGGAAATTAAACTTTATGTCATGAGTAGAATAGTTAGTAACACGAAAAAAATATGTTTCTTAAACTACTTTATTTTGTTCTAAGATTTATGAGAAGATAGAAGAAAATAAGGATTTTAGTGCTTACTACCATGTTGGATGGATTTGTTCAAAAGGGTATGAAGTTTTTTTGTACAAGGGATACATTAGTTATTGGTATCAACTAGTGTAAGTGCACTTGTAGGTCATGGGATCTTAATGGTATCCCATGCCCACATACAATATGTTATATTGTTTAGAAAGGAAAAGATTGAAGATTTTTTTTTAGATACTTACAAGAAAGAAAATTATGAAAAGTTGTATATATAGTTGTGTCCGATCACCGTTAGTAGGTGAAAGATTTTGGCTAGAGACAACTATAGGTTCTATAGATCCACCAATTTCTAAAAAGATATTTAGTAGACCAAAAAAAATAGATTCAATAAAGAGGTTGTGGGCAATGGGTATAAGTTATCAAGAAGATGAAGAAGATGAGGCGTAAAAAATGGTTCCACTTAGGGCACAATTCCAGAAAGTGCCTAAACAAAAACAAGAGAAATGTAAGTAAATTTTATGCAATAATTGTGTAATATTTTCATATTGAGCATTACTTTTGCATTAATTTTAGATTTATCACATGTTTTTAGATGGATTCCAATGAAGGTGCTACAAAAGTTAATTCATCTTAAGTAGTATAAATTGTTGATTCCACAAAAGAAGAAGATTACATTGTGGTAAAATTATCTTTGCAAACTATTACTTATATATATATATATATATATATATATATATAATCATGTATTAATTTGGTTACTGCTCACTTGTAACAGGACATAGGTATATGCACATAATATGTGCTACCACAAGACTGTCCAAATGCACCTACAACAAAAGGTAGATATTCAAGTTGTAAAGAGTATGAGGTAGAAGCTTAAAGGTTTAAGGGGTAGAGATTCAACACATCCAATATCATCCCTAAGTATCCAAGCCTTCCTTGATGTTTAAGCCTCCTCTAGCTTCCAAGCCTCCTTAACTGGCCAAGCGATCCCAATTGTACAAATGCCCCAGGCTCCACAAGTAGCCCTTGTTGTATAAGTGCCTCAAACTCTCCAATTGGTCCTTGTTGTCCAAGGGCCCCAAATTGTCATGTTGGCCCATATTGTCAAAGTGGACCCTGTTGTCCAAGTGCCCTGAATTGTGTTACCAACCCCAGTTCATGCACCTACGACAAGACAATTGCAAGCATGTTACTAACAGCATCCTAAACTCCCCCAACCTCAGTAAAGGCAACTACACTAACACAAATGTTAGACACAAGATCACCATCATCTCTAATAAGAGAAACACCAATAAAAAGGCCAATTAGAAGGGATGGTCCAGGTAAAGGCAAGGAAAACATAACTGCACTTGGAATAAAAGGGAAGAAGATAATGCAAGTAATGGGGATCTATACTAGTTGCAAATACTAAATGAAAGTTGAATAATAGTATTAGTTTTTAGTTTGTACTTTATTTTATATCTATATTCATGCTCTACAATTAATATTTCATTTATTTTGCAACCTAGTTTTAAAAGCCAATGATTGATTTCCATCCCTAAAACAACTATCAAGTCAACACACTCAACCTCTACCACTACCAACCATCAAACAGAAATTGCAAGCTTAAATGTAGAAGTAGATGAGTGTGAACCTTTTAGATTTTTCGAGGTATTAGAAATTATATGTCTAACTTAGATTATATAACCTCTAATATTAGCTAACAAATAGATACTAATATGCTTTTTATCTAATATGGGATCTACGGGATGAGTTGTTGAAAAGGAAAAGGAAAAGGAAAAGGAAAAGACAAGATTATAATGACATTTGTGCAAATCAAAACAAAGATGCCAATAAAAAAAGGGTAGAGGCAAAAATATTAACAAACCAAAATATTGAAAGTATGAGAATTTCAAGATTTGCTAAGGAGTTCATGTTATGGTTGCTTTTATCGTCAACAATATGTTGTTATTAGGATTTAATTGTGGATGTTATTTTGGATGTAATTAACACTATGATTGTGTTTAAAACTTCATTTTGGATCTTATATTATGCTTAAATTTCGTTGTGTGTAGGCTATTACCATTAGGTGCAACTTGAATGTTCTTGTTGTTTTGCCATTATGGCATGAATGAAAAGTCCAAGGATCGTCAGATTTACTAGGAAGTTCATGTTATGACTACCTTTTTCGTTAACAATATGTTGCTATTATGACTTAATTGTGGATATTATCTTGGATGTAATTAACAATATGATTGTGTTGAAAACTTTATTTTAGATGTTATATTGTGCTTGTATGTAATTGTGTGGAGGCTGTTACTATTAGGTGGAGCCTCAATGTTCTTTTCTTTTGCCAATTTGGTATGAATGAAAATTATTATGTGATTATTTTTCTCTTTCTGTCAGCAAAAGAAATTTGCATTACTCGAGTTACTAATTGAAACCTGCAAACCGTCAAACAAAATCAACAAAATGACTACTTATAATATGTAACAAAACAAGACATTGTATTGTCAAACATTGTTTTAATTCAACTCCGACATAACTAAACCTAGGGCTAAAATATGCTCTAACAAAATGATCCATGAGATTACTAGGCTAATATTGTACAGATATACATCATTTTTACTCTTTGCCAATATTACCTTGTATGTTCTCATCTTTTCTTTTTGAGTTTTAGTTAGACATGATAATTCTAGACACGACACAAAAATGATATGATTAACAAAAAGGAATGTGACATGAGATAAAGTTAAATAAAATTGTATATAAATATGGTAAAAGTTAAAAATAAGATTTTGTGTTTATTATATCGACACAAATTTTAATAAAAAATTTCGTATTTTACATGACACGGATACGTTTTTACGTGATACAAATACAAATTATAAACATAAATTGACAGGTCTAATTTTAACCTTATTTAGTAAGGCATTTACTTCATTAAACTTAACATATTTCTTCAATTCTGTATTTTTAATCCTCAAGTCTTCTTTTTGTCAACAATATATTATTTAGACTTATCAATTCATCATCATTTATCTAAGATGGACCTTTGAGTTTTTATCATCTTCGTTTCTCTCAACTCAATGAAAAAACCTACAAATACCTGTATGTAACAAATATCAAAACTCCAAATTAATATCTAAATTTTCATTAATTTTATTTACTGCCCTTGGCAAAATCAAAGACAAAATGTAAACATATATTACCTCTTTGTATTTTGGGCATTCATAAATTTTTTTTTTCCTTTTTCTTTTGGTAAGAAAAAGTGCATCAAATAGAAATGAAAAACACTGAAGGGGTTGAACACAAAGATTCATTACACAATAATATTAACAAGCGTAAGATAAGTAGTTCCTAAAGCAACATTGAACACATTGAAGGATAAGTTCTAAGAGGGGAAACAAATTTTTTCCTTTTGTTCCATAGTGTCACTGAGATACAAATTGGAGCCCTCAGTCCATATCCACAACGACAAAAAAAAGAAAAAAGAAAAAAAATATTCTTTGCTTTTACTCTAGGTTTATAACTCTAACTGTTTCAACTGTTTGCCATATTCTATTTTCTTCTATCAATATGCAGCTAAAAAGGAAGTAAAATAACAAAGAAGATGATTGTACAATCCCGTTGGCTGCCTTTTTCTTCAATGAGTTTTTCGTCTTTGCACAAAATCGTCCAAGGAAAGTAAAGCAAAGAATATGAATATGCAAAAGAAATGGAATTAAAACATAATAGAAAAAAAAAAAAGAGTTTTGTTTTTTCTGCTTAGCTGGATTTCACATCGGATAATGACGTGGATTAATATACCAAATGGCACAACTATATTGGCTAGAGCTTGCATGTCATTAATTTGTTAATGGTATTGGCTCTTGGGTTTCAGGCGCTAAATGATAGATACACTTACTAGAATTTAGCTTACAATTATTCATCGATAGTTCAGCCAATGCTTTCTTTAAAAAAATAAAAATTCAATACTTAAACCCTCGTTTCCAGGCCAGCATCATTTTTTAAGTCCCGAAACCCTAACAAGAAAAAAAATTCAACAATTTCTCAGTTTGATTTGATATATCCTTTTCTCTTATGACAGTTGAATTTGTTGTATTTATTGAAATGCTTGAAAGATGAAGCTCTGCTGCTTACAATGCAAAACCCAAAGCTAAGAGGTTCCCTTTTGGGATTCTATTTTGCTAACGCCCGAACCTCTATCTTGTTTCATTCACCGCTTCTCCCACTCCCAAATTCTTTTTCTTCGTCTAATGTGAGGTTTGGTATCCCTAAACGCCGTCGTTTCTCCGGGTACGCGGCGGAGCAATTCTCAGATGATGAATACGAGTGCGATTTTGAGAGCCATAAGGTTTTCTTCCAATCCTCAACTCCTTTCTTCCTCACCTTTTGAATTATGTGCTTTTTGTTGACTTAAATTTTTATGGAAATAGAAAAGAAAAGAGCTTGTTTGAATGTTAATTGCTAGCTATGAACCCAATTGATTGATATTATCAGGCGTCGTCTTCAGTTGCCAACATTGATGAATGGAAATGGAAACTCGGCATGTTGTTACGCAGTGAAAATGACCAAGAAGTTGTATCTAGAGATAAAAGAGACAGGAGAGACTACGAACAGATTTCGAACCTTGCCAAAAGAATGGGACTTTACAGGTATTTAGCATCTCTAAATGTTTAGAACAATATATTTGATGTGTTGGGAATATAATATTTAACGTTTATACGTACGATTACAATGATTCTATGCCCTGATTATGCTTTTTTCTTTTTCTTCTTCTTGTTGTTGTATCAGTGAAATGTATGGAAAAGTGGTTGTTGCAAGCAAGGTTCCACTTCCTAACTATAGGCCAGATTTGGATGATAAACGGCCACAACGAGAGGTAAGAAGTTGTGGGAGAGCTTGATATGTTTTTAAGTTCATTCTAGCTTAAAAATAATTCTTGCGAGAATGGAGAATTTAAATTTTTAATGGTATTTTGTAGGTTGTTGTACCATTAGGCTTGCAAAGGAGGGTTGAGGGTTTGCTGCAGGAATACCTCGACCGAATGCAGTTAAATTCTGGGAAGGTCAGAGAGAATTCAGATGATGGTAATTCTATTGATCAGGCTGAATATGTGAATGCTGATGAGAATCCGGATTTGATCTTGGATAATTCTGTTATGGAAAAGGTTCTTCAGAGGAGGAGTTTGCGATTGCGTAATATGCAAAGAGCTTGGCAGGTATGGCATTTCCCCCCCTTTGTGCAACAGCGAGAGCTTGGCATGCATAACTTCTCCTTTAATGCTTTTTATATGTTGTCAAATTTGCTTAATTATTTGGACAGCATTTGCGACTTTCTTTTTCTCTCTTTTTTGCTTTCTAAAATATACTTTCATGGTTTTATACTTTCTTCCTTTAAATAAAAGCATAGTCAGTTTTCTTAACTGACTATAGATTTTGTTTTCTTATTTATAAGGTCTTTTTCCCTGTACTTTGCTTAAGTTTTCATCTGCATATTTGATGTATGCTGTAGATGATCAAGCGCTAATTTATGTATTGAAAGTAGTTATTTAATGAGTAAAATGGTAAACCCCCTCATTTCTGTTCATTTATCTCCCTAGCAGTATTTCTTAATCTGTCTTCTTTGTTATTCTTGCTCTATGAGTGTTTATTTTATTTAAAGTTCATAATTTCCCAATATAATATCATCATTGGCACTCTGTCGTTTTCTATTTTTCTGGTGAATGGTATAATATAGTCCTGTTCTTGCAAATTACATCAATGGTTAGAGCAAGATTAAAAAAAGCTAACCTATTTATTTTCCATTGCTTTTTTGTTTTATTCTTTTATATGTTATGTTATCGTACATATTTTATATTAGTAAGGTACTAATTAGTTCATTATAACACAAATTGACCGGCTTAATACATTATCTGAAATTTTTAGTCTTTAGTATGTAGGCTAAAGTTTGCTTGGACAAAAAAAAAAAGAGCGAATTATGCAATACAAAGCGGAGTAAATCTATTACATCATCAAAGAGAAAAATCATAATATACTCAATGTGCAAGGCAAATTGAAAAAAATTGTAAATGTAATAATTCAAGTTCAAGATCATATTCTTAGTACTAAACCGACATATTTAAGGCCATAATAAGTTACTAACTTTCATAATTACGGAAGATTCATCTAAGCTCAAACTTGAAAACTGTTCATCATTACTATAGTAGCATAATCAAGTGGAACCATATTTATTGATCCTATAAAATTACAAAGGGCAACCTTAAGCATCCTCAAGTTATAGTACAACTTTTGTGTAATATTTAAATATTTATAGGGACGACAATGGGTAGGTGGTTTTTTTACTTGAACCTGCCTCAATCTGACATCATGTTATCATTTTACCTAAGTTGGACATGGTTTTGCAAGTTAATATGCCTCAGCAACAAAGTCATACTCCATTGCTATTGTAGTGATGCTGTATTTCATGATTCCTTTCTCTATATAAGTTTGCTATTTTGATGTTCTGATGTAGGATAAGTAGGGGAAAGCGATAGAAAGTAGAAATTAAGTGGGAAAACCAGTAATAGACAGAAATAAATAAGGAGGAGCAGAAGAAATCGGAGGAGAAACAAAAGAAGTAGGGGAGAAAAGCAAAAAGAACTAATAGAGGTAGAAAATCTCAATAATCAATATCATAAAATCTGAAGTGTTCGTCTTCCAAAATGTATATGAAAACTAAAATCGCATAGGTATTTATAACTAAATCCCAAACCCTAATATGCAAAATATCAAATATAATCCTGATTAAAATAAACCTAATAAAATAAAAAGCCTAAACGTTATTCCATAACATTTTGGGGAAAAAATATGGCATTTGCCTTATTGGGAGTGCAGGTATTTATAACTAAACCCCAAACCCTAATATGCAATATATCAAATATAATCCTGATTAAAGTAAACCTAATAAAATAAAAAGCCTAAACAATTTTCCATTAAGAAAAAAACAATATGGCATTTGCCTTATTGGGAGAGAGGGTATTGGTGTTTTCTGACTGGACCTTAGGCCCTTTTTTTTGTAATTTTTTTGTTGAAGAAAACAAAACCAAGAAATCAATTATTATGTCTGGTATAACTAAAATTACCTATTGCTCATTGAATTCTCTGTTAAAAGGCAATGCTATATTCTATACAATTCTCTTTAGCTAGAGAGTAAGTATAACACCTGAACCCAGAGCCCAGCCTATTTCATTCAATGTGCCATCTTGTTAAGTAGCTTGGCATGCATCATACCAGTCACATCTAAGCCAAAGAAAATAATCTGATAATGAACAGAAAGAGAACCAAAACTTATGATAACTGCTAAAAGAATATCGTCAAGTAGTTGATGAAGAAAAGGTATGTGAAAAAGATCAAAAATAGAAATTTGGAGGAAAAAAATTAGAAATAGACAGAAGCAATTAAGGAGGAACTAGGGGAGAAAGACAGCAAGAATCAACAGAGGGAGGTCTCAATAATCAATATATCAAAATCTCAAATATTCATCATCCAAAAAAAGAACTAATAAACTAAAATAACTTTGGTATTTCTAGCTAAGCCCAAAACCCTAATAAAACGCAAAATACCAAGTATACCTTAAAATTTAATACTGGAAAAGAAGTAAAATACTATCTAAGTTAAAAATAACCTAAATATTCTAAAATATCCGAAATGTATACTAAAGTTACAATTAAACACGAAATATAAAATGAAGTCCTAGAAAATTTGATCTCTCAACTACATATTTCCATCCTCCATCGTTCTCCCTGGTTGGAGAAAACTCAACCTCGAGTCTTGAAAAATTCAAGCAGAAAAAATTTCCAGCAAGTTCCATGACAAATATGACTTCCACTAGTGGCACTTATCTTCAAGAAAACAACTTGCACCTAATTTTTTTGCATGCATAGAATTATGAAATCAGTAGAAGAACTATCATTAGTAACAGTTGGCTTAATCTCAATATTGGAGGAATAAAGTCAGCAGATGAAGGAACTTCGCGAGGCATCACTTGAACAAACTCTTCAGTTGCTTGGGCAGTCACAAATTTAGTTTCTAAATCTATAGATTCAACATTCTCGTCATCCTCATTCTCAACTTTAAGCTAATCATGTTGCATTAACTCATCAGATTCTACCTCATGCATCACATCTCTTAGTCCTCTTCTACAAGATTGTTCTTTTCACCTCAAAAATAGGGGATGCGCTCACATTTGTAACATCTTCAACATGTTTTTCTTCAACTTCCATTTTGACAGCTGCAATATTAATTGCAAAAATATCTTATTTCTCAAACAATTGGAGTAACATGCTTGACGAGCTGAACTTGAAAAAGAATCTAAAGATTTTCGAATTTGTCCCCATTGATCATGTATTTTTTCAAATTAATTTTATTTCCATCAATCCATTATACACAAACTGTATCCCCATTTTTAAGTATTTTCTTACTCTGAAGTATATAATTTTTGAAATCATGGTAATGGTTAAGACTTTCAAAACCAGATTTGTCTCTCAAAGCAATCCAATCATTTAAATGCAAAGTAGCTTCATAGATATCATCTTCTAAACTCTCAATTTGCTCCAAAGTAATCATGTTCATCTCAGATAAAGGTTTTACAAACTGGTCACAAAATTCTGACCTTTAGAGGAAGAATCTTGGAAAAGGACCTCAAAATTGGAATTAGGACATTAAAATTAGCGAACTGCACGTTTTGGAAAAAATTGCTGAAGTGGTGTGCCAATGTGGCTAACTAGTTGGCATGCTGATGTGTTTCTGATGTCAGCAAAGGACTGAAGCAGCTGGGGCATGGCCATGTGGGGCGCTTGGCTGTGACCCGACCCAGTATGCGGCATGTCTTCTTGGTGACAAACATTTATGTTGGTGTCTGGCAAAAGAGGGTAGATTGAAGAGAGCCAAGCCCAGACACGTTGTTAAGGGAAAATGGTGAAGAGCAAATTGTAATTAAATTAAAAAAAAAAGGTAGAAAAGAGGGAGGAGAGGGAGAGGCTGACAGAAGAGAAGAGGAAACTAACTTCAAAATTAAGGGACTCCTGGCTTGTTGGTTTGTTCTGCTTTTGCTTGCCATAAAACCAATTTTTACTGCAGTGAGCAACCAAGTTTTATTTGTTTGTTGCCTAGAGATATCTGCAGCTAATTACAATTTATTTTTCTTTTATTTTGTCTACCTTATAATCAATCAGTTTCAATCAATTTCAAATATTAACTTTTTAAATGGTTAAATGGTTGTTTTTGATAACACAGTAAGTGGGTGAAACATTTTAAATGGGTTGGGTTGTTATATTAGTTGTCTTTTGTTGATCACTAAGGATCAAATGTATGCTAATTTTGTGTTAAGTGGAGTAGTCCAAATCAGACACGATTTTTGGCATGTTTCTTCTACTTGTCTTGGATTTACCTCACCCCATTTACTTCAAGCTAAACCTGAATAAGGTAACTTAGTATTGATTTCAAGTTGAGAATATTCTGGGTGCCACCTCTAGGTTCAAATTCCTTCATGTCTGGGTCAATGACATGGCTAGTTGGTTTTGATTGTTCCCCCTACCATAAGGAGTTGCCTTTTCATTTTTCATTTTGTTGGAGATTTGGTTCATTTTTGTTGTAAAGTTGAAAGCACTTGCATTGTATTATGTATCATGTGCTAGGTGAAGGGTGCGAAAAAAGTGAAAAG
Organism: Firmiana major; assembly: GCA_033439115.1. Lineage (NCBI taxonomy): Eukaryota > Viridiplantae > Streptophyta > Magnoliopsida > Malvales > Malvaceae > Firmiana > Firmiana major. The sequence continues at coordinate 11,904,115 of CM065898.1, read as the reverse complement.
GAAACTCCTCGTCTATTTTTTTTATCAGTTGTCCTTCCCATTTTCAGGAATCACCTGAAGGCAAGAAGATGATGGAATTTCGGAAATCTCTGCCTGCATTCAAGGAAAAGGAAAGGCTTCTTCAAGCAATTGCACGTAATCAGGTTTGAGCATGGAACCTGTGTGCTTATTTTCAGCTAATCATATCCAATCTAACGGATTACATTGTTGCCAACAGATGTGCTTCTATTCACTTTTCTGTTTTTGAGATTTTCTGGTTTCCATTTCTTTGCATTTGTTTGGTTTGGTCCTCTTTATGCATCTGATTGATTCTACTAAGATGGGTTGTTTTTTCTCTGTTGATATTTTTGTAATTATTACAGCAGCAAATTTATCTATACCAATGTATTATAAAGGTGTCCAACTGGTTCTATGCTTGACAGCAAGCATTGATACTTGCTTTTTTGAGCTACTTGGACTTCAGTTTTTTATGACTACGTATTGCTGCTATTGAGCCTGTAAGAAATAAATTGATGGCTTTTCTTCACAACTCCAAAATTTCCTCCTCCCAAGCTTTCCTTTGTTACATCAAAATGAAAGCAATTGTGCCATGGTGCAAGCCATACCTAGTACATGATTAATATTGATTATGACATATTAAAAGTAGTATGTTAAGGAAATTGAAGCCACTTGGTAAGCTTTTAAAGTAAGAATAATTCCATTAAAGAAAACGTCTTTCTTGTTACAAAGGCAGAGTGGCTGGGCGCTTGTTGAACATATATCAGGTTAAAGTCAATACTCAACTATAAGATTATGGTGTTAACTTTGTGTAGCGAGAAGTGGAAGAGGAACATTGGGCCTGGACCTGTTAGGGGAAAAGCAAGTCAATTAAGGGTAGAATAGAAAAGATGGTAATGGAGTCCATTGGGAGTCTCTGAAACAAGAAACAAATTAAATATATAAGGATATATATATCTATTATGAGATTCAAAGGCAGAAGGTTCACCTGGTAGGAAGTATTTATACTTATTGTAACAGCTTTTGTGGTTTACGTGTCTATTTCTACTGGGTAAAGAAAAATTTTGGAACGACTATTGTGTATTGTAAATTCTTCCTGGTTACCGAGTGTTGCCATTTTTCTCTAGATTTTTGTTTTCTTTTCTTCAATTGAGAAAGAACATTAAGGTACCTTTCCTTTTTAGTTATTTAGAACAGCAACAGAATTTTTAGTTGCTTGTTATAGGATGATAGATCATAAATCTTTGATGCACTAATCATGAATTTTGAACATGTTTGCTGTGAAAATGATGACTTTGTCTTCAAATCCTGCAGATAATTTACCTTTTTAATCTTTGGAGTTTATATGATGCCTAATCTTATTCATGCCTGTGCTTTCTAGTGCCATTCTTAATTGTTTGCTAAAATTGTAGGTCATAGTGATATCAGGTGAGACTGGATGTGGGAAGACCACTCAACTTCCACAATACATATTGGAGTCAGAAATAGAAACTGGTCGAGGAGCATTCTGTAGCATAATTTGTACACAGCCTCGAAGAATATCTGCTATGGCGGTTGCAGAAAGAGTGTCTGCGGAAAGAGGAGAGCCTCTGGGGGAAACAGTGAGTCTTGTCTTTCTCAATAAACAAGCAAATGTGGACAAATGATATAAAAAATTCTTTGCTCAAAATAGTTTTAATTTAAAAACTTCTTTATTCTTGCTTCCATTCTCCAACAGATATTTTTTGGTAGGTTGGTTATAAAGTTCGATTAGAGGGTATGAAAGGGAAAAATACGCAGCTGCTTTTTTGTACCAGTGGTATTTTACTCCGGCGGCTGCTAAGTGACCGGAACTTGAATGGTATAACACATGTTTTTGTTGATGAAATTCATGAGCGAGGAATGAATGAAGGTGCCATCCTAATGAACTCTGTTTTTCTGTCTTGCCTTGCTTGAAAAGCAGTCAAGTTTGATTTTTAATATTCTTATGTTACCTTTTTGGCATTTGTGCATTCCAGATTTCCTACTTATTGTGTTGAAGGATCTTCTTCCACGTCGTCGAGATTTGAGATTAATTTTAATGAGTGCCACTTTGAATGCTGAGCTCTTCTCCAGTTATTTTGGTGGGGCACCTACAATTCATATTCCAGTAAGTTAGACTCGAGCTTAATCTTTGTGTACCGATTTGTGGTGTCTGTTATTGTAGGTTTCCACAGAATATGCAAGCTGTGAGTGTCATCTATCCGAGTAACAAGGTCTTTTTTTTTTGTTTTTTTAAAAAAAAAAACTATGAGGTGTCTCCATACCACATTGGATATGGAATTAATCCCTACTCACGCTTTGCGATCCTTTATATTTCTGTTGTAAATTAAGAGTTTAGTATGGTTCTCTTTCATGTGATTTTAATTTGTTATATATGAATTTTTGGTTTGGATAAATTTTATATCCAATTGACATCAAAATTAATCTATGTTTTCTGAAAACCCAAATGGAGTTTCTCTTCATTCAAAGTCTGCTGAATTTCTTGGTCTCTTGGTCAGTGACGCTGTCACTCCTACACACACTGCATACAGACTTGAATAAAGGAATTCAGTGATGGTTCTGAACAATGATATTTGTCACCGCTGTTACAAAATTATCCTTAAGAGGAATGATATTGAGAACTTATGAAGTTCATAATAAATCTTGGTTTACACATATAAAATGGTAATACTAAAATTCTGATTGCTGCGTAGGGGTGTAAATGAGTCAAGCTATTTGTGAGCTACTCGAGCTCGACTTGATGATTACTCGAGTTTGACTTGTTTATTTTCGAGTCAAGCTCGAGCGTGAGCCATTCGAGTAATGAGTCTAGCCAAGCTCGATTATTTTAATACCCTGCTCGAGTGGCTCGCAAGCCTAATCAAGCTATTTTTAATATATTATTAATTTACCTTTTTACCCTCATAGAATATGGTTGAAAATTGAGAAATTAAGCTTAACGAGTCGAGTTCGAGCCTATGTAGTTGAGCTTGAGTGAATCGAATATTCTATCGAGTCGAGCTCGAGCTTCAAAGGCTAAACTCGATAGAGCTTGAGTCGAGTTTCGAATTTTGAATTTTCGAGTCAAGCTGAGTTCGAACTTAGTACTGGATCGTCTCTATTACACCCCTATTGCTGCATAGTGCATATAGTTAATCTATTTTTGTCTCCTTAAGGATTTAATCATTTTTGTTTCCTACCTTCATCTTTCTGTTTCTTTCTTCTTTTTCACAGTAACTACATTGATATTTCATAACTAAAAGTATCTTATCCTACCCATGCATGTGGATGGGAAAGGGGTACGTTTGCATGCAACCATGTTATTGCTTTGGGCTGGCATTTTGCCTATCCATTCTTGTTTTTCTCTTTTATTGTTGCATCTATTTATCTTGAACAACTTCATGCTTTAGGTACATTTCACGCTGGATTGGATGTAATGAGATCTTTTCACCCAAACTCTTCTTTGTGCATGTCTCATTTTGTTCTTGTATATTCAGGGCTTTACATATCCAGTGAGGGCACACTTTCTTGAAGATGTTTTGGAATTTACTGGATATAAGTTGAATTCTTTCAACCAAATGGATGATTATGGCCAAGAGAAAATGTGGAAAATGCAGAGGCAACTTACCCCACGGAAAAGGAAAAACCAGATTACTGCTCTTGTTGAGGTACGCTACAATTACTTGGTTGTATCTGGGGACACCATGGCATGTTTGGCTGGAAAAATTACATCATTGCTTGGAAAATAGTGGAAATTAAACTGCTGCTAGAAAGATAATGCTTGATTTTAAGAAATCTAAAATTTGTAGGATTGTTGGCATTTGGATGAATACAATGATGTTTTCAAAATTTTCGTATGGGGTCACTTCTGTTTCCTCTGGTTTTTGAAATTTGAATCTTTTAGGGTGATTATTTTGGATTGCCATCTTGATTTCATTGTCAAAATGGGATGATGTTCTGGAATCTAGAAATCCTTGATGCATAAGAAACTATTATCCCTCTTTTTCTTAGCTCTTGATATGCTCCTGTGCAAATTTAGGATTATATTGCAATTCCTTGTTGGGATCTTTTATAATTATTTAAGAACATCTGTGATTGTTAAGTTATTGGACGGGGATTTGGACCTCCAATTTAGGGGTAGGGTAGTTTGAACTTGAATTAAATGGCGCAACTGGATATTGCCAATCTGATCTGCGGGATTTGTTTCTTTCTTCTTGGCGGTGTGGGGTGGGCAGGGTTGAGCTTCAACCCCAGAAGTGATGACTTGTTGGAGGGGAATAGAACTTCATCAAAGTTATTTCCTTTTAAGGCAACTAGGTCATTTTGGTAGTGTTTGCCCTCTCTGTTTCAGAGTTCAGACTATTGTACTTAGAAGAGGATTTATAAAAGAAAGTTAATTTTGTTTGGTAATGTATCTAAAGAATTGCTTTTGTAAGGAGTTTTAATATTCTTGACCATTTCATCTTGAAGTAACTTTTAAAGAAACCAAAAAATTAGGAAAAATGTTCTTAATAGCTTGAAAGCAGTTCTGAACCATCATAATACCTTTCTAAATAAGCTTACGGTGAAATTGTGGTTGATTTTCATGGAGTGCTCTATTGTTCACATGGCCAGCCCCCAAAAGATGAAAAATCTGGGTATATGTCCTAAAATTGGAAGAGAGAGAAAAGGAGGGGGGGGGGGGGGTGGGCATTCTCAATTCTGATATGATTGCTTACTTTAAGCCATGGTTATGTTGTTTTAATTTATTCTCCTTCAGTTTTCTTTGACACTAATACCTGCTGTACATGTTTGATTGAAACCCTCTAAAGCTAAAATTACATTTAAAGGTTCAGATTATAACTCTGAATGTTTGGTATTCTTTTCTCATATCCGCAGGATGCTCTAAACAAGTCTAGCTTTGAGAATTATAGTTCAAGGGCACGTGATTCTCTAGCATGTTGGATGCCTGATTGCATAGGATTCAATCTTATTGAGGCAGTTCTATGCCATATATGCCGAAAGGAAAGACCAGGTGCTGTGCTAGTATTTATGACTGGTTGGGAAGACATCAGTTGTTTGAGGGATCAACTTAAAGCGCATCCCCTTTTGGGAGATCCTAACAGGGTTCTGCTTCTAACATGCCATGGTTCCATGGCAACATCTGAACAGGTAGGTTTATTTCTCTTCTGTGGATCACCTGAAGTTTCAGATATAATTTATCCTTGGATGTTGCAAAACTAATGAGTCATGATGTCTAAGAATAGCCTAAGATAGGGTCATTTGATTAGGTGATGGATAGGAAGTTTATAGGGCATTTTCTAACGAATGAAATAGAGCTAACTATATAGTTTTTAATAGCAAAGGAATATTGAGTCTAAATTAATTAAAGTTCCACTTTTGGTTGCCTTTATCCCAATAGTGGAGTAGGTTACGTGAATCAATATATGAACTCACCTTAAGTCGTTAACATGGGGATGCCCCAACGAATTCAGATAATGGTTCATCTTATAAAAATTGGACAAGTTTTTAATGGCTGGTTGTCCAAACCACTGCCAATGCTCCTCTATTCGGGTTTGGGACTGGCTGCGTTAAACACAGGCAGAGTTACCTTTGGTTAAAATATATAAGTCAAAAACAAAAGGATAGTTATGATTTCACATTTATTCAATTTTTAAATGGAGTCTCTTTCGTTTGGTAGAAATCATTGATTATTACATCTTTTGAAAACTATTTAGCAAAGAGATCTTTGAGAAAGTCATCTTCCATTTTATTTTAACCTTTTCTTTTGAACTTTCTTAAACGAAAAGCTTGCCCAATTGTTGGTGTTGTGATATCACAATATATTCTACCAAAATATTATTAGAATTGATTTCTTCATCAATGGTCTTATGGTAAAAAAAGTATAGTCACACAGAATCAACGGCCTTTTGCTACTAGCTCAAACTTGCTACTAATTCAAGAGACATACTTTCTTGAACTGTCTCAAAGCAAAGCTACCATTAAATGAAGTTTACTAAACTTAATTAAAAGCAGAGGAAACCTCATTGGAAGTATTTTATGCTTACAACTGCATGTCATTCGTTTGACGACCTTCTGTTATTTTCTGCAGAAACTAATATTCGATAAACCACCTTGTAATATACGTAAAATTATTCTTGCTACAAATATGGCAGAGGCAAGCATTACAATCAATGATATAGTTTTTGTGGTAGATTGTGGAAAAGCAAAAGAGACCACTTATGATGCTTTGAATAATACACCATGTCTGCTACCTTCCTGGATATCTCAAGCATCTGCCCGGCAAGTAAGTATTCTTGTAGCCTAGGCTTATATCATTTGGATTGTCCGTTTATATGTAGAGTATCTATGTACATGTATACCTCTATTGGAAAATTTTGATTTTCATTGCCGGTTCAATTGATATAGAGGTTCTGCAAACTGAATATTTTCAGTATCCTATTTGTTCACATGTGCATATTCATTCTTGAAGAGTTGCTTCTTGTGTTTGCTTGCCTGAGAGTATGAATTGATTTTTCTGGGACTTTGATCAACCTAAGACCATTTCAAAGATGAGTGTGTGTTTTTAACAACTATTGGGATATTGAAAAGAATTAGCTCTCTGTTGTTGACTCCGTTATATCAGAAACTATTTGAATATTTTAGAGGTGGGGATGTTTATGTTGCCTACTCTTGTCGTTGCTGATATAAGTGATTTTGGGTGATATTTTGGTTTGCAGAGAAGGGGTAGGGCTGGTCGTGTTCAACCGGGCGAATGCTACCACTTATATCCCAGATGCGTTTATGAAGCTTTTTCTGAATATCAACTTCCTGAACTTTTGAGAACTCCTTTGAATTCTCTCTGTTTGCAAATAAAAAGTTTGCTGGTTGAAAGCATTGGAGAATTCCTGTCGGCAGCTTTGCAAGCACCCGAACCATTGGCTGTAAGTATTATTTAACCTTTTTAGTCCTTATGGTTTTCAGTATCTGAGTGTCTCCTACACTAGTGGAATTTGATTATTATATGATTTCATATCTTTACTACAAAATCATCCATTATTATAAGAGTACAAAGTTGCTGATTGAAGAATGATTGAGAGTAATACTCCAGTGAGAGGATCATACCATATGCTGCTGTTTACTACATTTGAGCAGCAACATGGAAAGATAAAATACAGTAATCCTTCTGTAAAATGGTAAAAGAACAAGATTGCATATATTTGCCAGGATGGCAAATGGGTGAGAATGGGTATGTTTGACTCTAGGTAGTGTAAAAGTGGTCAAGTCCTTTAAAAAGAAAGTTAAAAGGGAAATGAAAGCAATTTCTTACCTGTGCGTGCAAATGTGTATCTATCCTTTCATATGCTCTCTATTGGAAATTTTGTTTTCATTCTTGCCTCTCTATTGGTATTATTGTTTTCATTTTTTCTGAATGTTGCAAAATATGAGCCATTGACAAAAAAATGAGTGACAGGTCCAAAACGCTGTTGATTTTCTGAAATTGGTTGGGGCATTGGATGACAAGGAAAATCTCACAAATCTTGGTTAGTTTGCTATTGCTCTGCTGGATAGATATGTTTTGCAACATATGCTTTAGATCTGTTGTTCCCTCCATAACAAATTGAATGTCTATCTTTCCTCTTTGGGGCGCTTCAAAATTGTTTCTTTTCCTTTCTTTGAATGCATAATGCTAAGACTTTTCTGTAGTCTACATGTATTTCGCATGATTTTTTTTTTCAACCTTCTGGAGTTAAAACTATAAAGAATCAATTTTATACTATATTTCAGAATTTTAAAATAAAAAAACCATGAGTCCCAATCCTTTTCTTAAACTCTATGCAAGTCAAGTGTGGATGTTCAATGTGGAATGTGGAATGGAGGGAGTACTACTTTTGATATTGTTACTTATTACCTTCTCTTGTATTTTTTCCCCTCTTCCAATCAGGAAAGCTTTTGTCGATGCTTCCTGTAGATCCCAAGCTAGGGAAAATGCTAATTATGGGTGCTATCTTCCGTTGCTTTGATCCTGTATTAACAATAGTGTCTGGACTTAGTGTCAGGGATCCTTTTCTCTTGCCTCAAGACAAGAAGGATGTAAGTACATAAACATCAGTTCTTGATTGTATATTGAACTGTGTTCTTTTGCTTTTGCATTTTTTATATCACTTTATGCGTTGCGATATGACTGAGTCCTGAACTGGCTTGTACTATCATATGCATCTAGGGAAATTGTATCAAAGGTACTAATAGTTTCCATTTTTTCCTCTAAATTATGCTACCTTCTCTCTCTCGCCATGCAAATCAAAATTGACAAAAGATAATTGAGACTTCTGATAACCATCATTAGTTCTGCAGTTATAATATACGATGCCTCTGCATCACTGGGTTTTCTATTCAAGTTTCAAAATGGTTATGCTGGAACCAAAATAACGCAGATTGGGGGGGTGGGGGCAGATGGGGGGCTTTGAATAAATTTTGTGTATCTATCCATCATAGTGCTATTTTAAGGCGCAAGTTGAAAAGAACTGCTAGTTTTATAGTTATAGTCATAAATAAGATATTTGGTGGCAGAAAGTTGACTGGGAATAACTAGAGGATATATGTAAACATCTCATTACAACGCGGTAGATGCTTCTTGAAATCTAACTAGGAATTAAAAACTAAAAACAGAGAATAAAATATGAAAAAAAATGGTTGAATCATATTTTCTCTATTGATTTACTTGAATTTATAGATCTCTTCTAAGAAACAGAGAAAGGCAACTAATCTTCCTAATCAAGAGGAAAATAAAACTGATTCCTAAGATTTCTCTTCCAGCCCCCAAATCTCTCAACTAACTAAATATAGCACAAAATCAAATATGGTACATAATTACAAAGATTCTAGGAAATCTGTACATAATTACAAAGATTCTAGGAAATCTTTCAACACTCCCCCTCAAGCTGGCATGAAGATATCACTCATGGCAAGCTTGCTAACTAGATTCTCGTACTGTGTCTTAGGAAGTCCTTTGGTCAGTATGTCTGCTGCTTAGCTCGCAGTTGGTATGTAAGACATGCATATTATGCCACTGTCTATCTTCTCCTTGATGAAATGTTTGTCCACTTCTACATGTTTTGTTCTGTCGTGTAGAACTGGATTGTGAGCTATAGAAATTGCAGCCTTGTTGTCACAATAGAATTTAATAGGCGTCGGTATAGGAACCTTCAACTCTTCTAGGAGTCTTTTTATCCATAACACTTCACAAAATCCATGTGCCACAGAGCGGAATTCTGCTTCAGCACTACTCCTTGCAACAACACTTTGTTTTTTGCTTCTCCAAGTAACCAGATTTTCCCCTACAAAAATGCAATATCCTGAGGTGGATCTTCTATCACTTACATTGCCTGCCCAATCTGCATCTGTGTAGGCCTCTACCTGAAGATGACCTCTATTTTTGAACAAAAGTCCTTTCCCCGGAGTCCCCTTGAGATATCTCAAAATTCTGAACATAGCTTCAAAGTGAGTAGGTCCAGGTGAATGCATGAACTGGCTTACAGCACTTACTGCAAAAGTTATGTCAGGTCTAGTGTGCGCCAAATAGATTAGTCTCCCCACCAATCTTTGATAACGTTCTCGGTCCGCCTCTTCATTAGCTGCCGCTGCTTTCAATTTCACATTAGGCTCGATTGGAGCATCTGCTGCCTTACAACCAAGCATTCCTGTTTCATTGATCAAATCAAGAACGTATTTGCGTTGATTGATAAAAATTCCCTCTTTGGATCTTGCAAACTCCATTCCGAGGAAATACTTCAGCTTTCCCAGGTCCTTGATATCAAATTCAGCCTCAAGTTTCCTCTTCAAATTGTTGATCTCAATAGAATCATTTCCAGTCATGATTATGTCATCGACATATACTATCAGAATAGCCTCTTTACCTTCGGTGGAATGTTTGAAAAACATGATGTGATCAGCTTGGCTTTGTGAGAAACCATGTCTCCTAATAACCTATGCAAAACGCTCAAACCAGGCTCTAGGAGACTGCTTTAATTCATATAATGCTTTCTTCAACTTGCACACTTTGCCTCTTCCAAGTTTTTCTTCAAATCCGGGTGGTAGGTCCATATATACTTCTTCTTGTAAATCTCCATTCAAAAAGGCATTTTTAACATCAAATTGATGAAGTGGCCAGTTGGAGTTAACTGCAAGAGAAAGAAGTATTCTGATAGAGTTAATCTTAGCAACAGGAGCAAAAGTCTCTTGGTAGTCAATACCATAGGTTTGAGTAAATCCTTTTGCTACAAGTCTTGCTTTGTATCTTTCCACACTTCCGTCAGCTTTACACTTTACCGTGAACACCCATTTACACCCAACTGTCTTCTTGTCTTCGGGTAGATTAACGACACTCCAAGTGCCATTCTTTCTAAGAGCATTCATCTCTTCCATCACAGCTAATCTCCAATTTGGATCACCCATTGCTTCCTGAACAGTTCTTGGCACAGACAGATTAGAAATCCTAGACACAAATGCTCTATGAGTGTTTGACAATTTTTCATATGACAAGTATTTTGCAATAGGGTGTTTAGTGCATGTTCGGGCTCCTTTTCTTAATGCAATTGGAAGATCAAGATCAGAAGAAGATATATTCGGTAAATCAAGAGATAAAGAGGAAGTAGAAGGAAGGTTACCATCACTCGGCAAATTGGATTGAACATCCGTTGGAGAACTAACTGGAACAGTAGTATGTTTGGGAAACTTTTTTCTAGTATAAACCTGAAGCTCAGATTGAGGATTGTAATCCGTTACTTCTCCCCCTGTCTCTGATAAAGTCACATCTGGCAAAGTAGGATTAAGAGTACTACCACTAGTTTCCATATTCCCAATAGGTGTTTCCAAAAAATGCTTATCAGAATTAATCAAAGGCATAGACGCCTCTGGAATAGGTAAAGTTTCCCAAAAATTATTTTCTTCTACTATGTTCTCCCCTTGAAGAAAATTTTTTTGAAAGAAAGGTTGGTCCTTGACAAAGCTTACATCCGTACTTTCGAAAAATTTCTTCGTGACTGGATTAAAACATTTGTATCCCCTTTTATTGGATGCATAACCAATGAAGACACATTTTTCAGCTTTTGGGTCCAGTTTTGATCGAAGAATATTTGGTATATACACATAACAAATGCAACCAAACACTTTTAAGGGAAGATCTGCAGATATCCGAGATGTGGAAAAAAAACTTTTTAAAAACTGTAAAGGTGTTTCAAATTTCAAAACTTGAGATGGCATTCTATTTATTAAGTAGCCAGCAGTCAAGAGTGCATTTCCCCAAAGACATTTAGGAACATTCATAGAAAACATAATGGCCCTAGCTACTTCAAGTAAATGTCTATTTTTTCTTTCGGCAATACCATTTTGTTGTGGTGTGTCACGACAAGTTGATTGATGGATAATACCTTTTTCCAAAAAAAAAAGTTCCCAAATATTTGTTAAAATATTCAGTTCCATTAGCTGTTCTTAGAATGCCAATTTTTGTTTGAAATTGATTTTCAATCATAAGAAAAAAATCTTTAAACCGTTGTTCAACTTCTGATTTCTTTTCCAACAAATAAACCCAACATACTCTTGTGTGGTCATTAATAAAGGTTACAAACCATTTTTTCCCTAGAAAGTGTGTTAACTTTAGATGGGCCCCAAACATCACTATGAAACAAATAAAATGGTTTTGAAGCAGAATAGGGTTTTATTGGAAATGAAACACGAAGGTCTTTAGCCAAATGACAAGCTTCACAATGAAATTTTGAGCAATCAATTCCTTTAAACAATTCAGGAAATAAATATTTGACATATGGAAAACTAGGATGCCCTAATCTCCTATGCCATAACATGACTTGATCATAGACAAAGTTTGAACTAGTACTACCTAATCCATGAGCTTTTTTATATCCGAAAGCAGTTTCATCAAAGTAGTACAGCCCATTTATTTCTCTAGCAGTTCCAATCGTCTTCCCCGAGTTCCGGTTCTGAAAAACACAAGTGGAAGAAGAGAAAAGAATGGAACAATTAGAGTCTTTAGACAGTTTGCTAACAGAAAGAAGATTACAAGCAAGTTTTGGAACATGTAAAACTGATTTTAGAGTGATTTTTTCTGAAATTTTAATGTGCCCTTTGCCTGCAATGGGTGAAAAACTTCCATCAGCTATTCTAACTTTTTCTATACCAGAACACGGATAATATGAGCTAAATAATTGAGAACAACTTGTCATGTGATTGGAGGCCCCTGAATCTATGATCCAAGGACCGGTTTTTCCAAGAACAGAAAGTGCCAAAGGATTGCTACCTGTTTGTGCCATGGAACCAATAGGAGCATTAGGTGACGGATAGGATTTTAGTAGTTTAAGAAGGTGATCTAATTGCTCTTTACTGAACGGAGATGACACGGCCTCATTCGCTGTAGGTGTGCTCTGTTCACCAGATTTGTTTGCCTTGTCATTAGATGGTCTACCATGCAACTTGTAACAATTCTCTCGAGTATGGCACGGTTTTCCACAGTAGTCACAGCGCAGGTTATTTCTGTCTCCTGCATGCTAGTTTTGGGATGTTCTACGGCTGACTTGAGTTTCAGGAATAGCCAAGGCTGACCTTTCTACAGATCCGGTTGTACCTGCAGCCTTCTTTCCTAGCGTCACGTCTTCGACTTTCTTCTCTCCGAACCTCTGCAAATACTTCCCCAATTGGAGGCATAGGATTTCTTCCAACTATTCGGTCACGAACCTCATCATATTCAACATTCAAATCTGCAAGAAATTTAAAGATTTGGCCAATATCGACCATCTTCTTGTATTGATTGCAGTCCTCAGGTGATTTCCACTCGTAATCATTGAATAAGTCCAAGTCCTGCCAAATCCTTTTAAGAGAATTAAAATACTTTGTCACAGAGTCCTCACCTTGGCGAATTTCCCCAAGTTGTAGGATTAACTCGTATACTTGGGATTGATTCCCTAGATCGGAAAACATCTGTGAAACGTTGTCCCATAATTCCTTGGCTGTAGAGTAACAGAGGTAGTTCACACTTATCTCTTCAGCCATGGAATTGACCAACCATGTCATCACCATTGAGTTCTCAGTGTCCCAAATGGCATAGGTTGGATCCTTCACGTCGGGCTTCTTTATATCTCCTGTGAGATAGCCGATCTTGCCTCTCCCCCTGATGTACATGCGAACAGATTGTGACCATCGAAAGAAATTATCACCATTTAGGCGGATTGTAGTAATCTGAATGGGGTGACTGTCAGATGGATTCCTGACAGTTTGAAGCAAGGACTGAGAGGACTGAGATGATTGAAGAGGCTGACTTGTTTCAGACGTGACGCTAGACATCTTAGGGACAAAAAAATCAGATTCAAACCCTAGGATTTATTTTCTGCTCTGACACCATAAAAACAGAGAATAAAATATGAAAAAAAAAATGGTTGAATCATATTTTCTCTATTGATTTACTTGAATTTATAGATCTCTTCTAAGAAACAGAGAAAGGGAACTAATCTTCCTAATTAAGAGGAAAATAAAACTGATTCCTAAGATTTCTCTTCCAGCCCCCAAATCTCTCAACTAACTAAATATAGCACAAAATCAAATATGGTACATAATTACAAAGATTCTAGGAAATCTGTGCATAATTACAAAGATTCTAGGAAATCTTTCAACAAAAACTTTATACTATCACTACTGTTTTAGGTAGGAAAGAAAGAAAAATGTCTATAATCATTTTGTCGACTTTGGAAATGAAAATAACCATGATATTGGCTCCTTTTGTAGCTATAAAGCTTTCAAGGTTTATGAATTAAGAGTTTGCTTTGACTAATATAATTGGAGTTTCTAAAGCAGCTTACTGAACTCTGGTGAACTTGGCTCAATTAAATCTTAGCCTTTTACATATCCTTTTACTCTATTTGTCTATGTTCAAAGGTCATATTGGTTTAATATCAAAATAGTGGCCCCAATTCTAACCTTGAAAATTGATTGATTTTGTAAGCTCAGTCTCCTAAGTGGAAAATTGAGGGTTGGACTTGCTACACCTACCGAACTGTAAATTGATGGGTATTCTGTAATTTATAGTAAACGATCTTTTGAACTTCATATTACCCTAATCAATGATCTCTTCATAGTTTGTAGTATTGTATCTGGTGCTTCTTTCTTAATATTCTTCTAAGTGCATAGTTACTTATTTGTGTAAGTTTTATTTATTTATTTATTTTTTGCAAGATAATGGTTACTGATCTAATCATTTGACAATGTAGTCTGTCGATATCTATAGATCATTGCTTGTACTATCAATGTGCTCAGCCATTTTAATCTATGAGGTTTCTTTAACTAATGATCCTTTTTATGTTTTAGTTAGCCGGGACAGCAAAATCTAGATTTTCTGCAAAAGATTACAGTGATCACATGGCTCTTGTCCGTGCTTATGAAGGCTGGAAAGATGCAGAAAGGGAAGGATCAGCATATGAGTATTGTTGGAGAAACTTCCTGTCTGCACAAACTCTTCAGGCTATTCATTCTCTTCGGAAACAATTTAATTTCATTCTAAAAGAAGCTGGTTTGGTAGATGATGATGCAGGCTCCAATAATAAATTAAGTCACAATCAGTCTCTGGTCCGTGCTGTCGTATGCTCTGGACTCTTTCCTGGAATAGCATCTGTAGTGGTGAGGCATCTTTATCATCTACAAGTGCCGCTTAAATATTTTTTTTTGATTATATGAAATGACATTTTCCATTTTGTACCTTATTTGCAGCACAGAGAGACATCAATGTCTTTTAAAACGATGGATGATGGCCAGGTTTTATTATACGCTGTAAGTGAAAATACTGAATCAAGAAAAATTAATCAGACAATCTACTGTTGTTTCCTGATGAAGACCAAACTTACATCATGCTCCTAGGCAACCCATCTTTTTTCATGAAACAAAAATTCAATAATCCAGATGTGCATTTTTTGAAGGAAGTTGGGAAAAATTAAGATCTTTTCTTGAGATTGCCTTTTGCTTTACCAGAAGTAGAGGAAAAAAGATATTTTACTTCCTGTATAATAGCTTTGGCAGCATCTTATTTCATCATGGGAGACAGCAATTGCAAATTAAAAAGAAAAAGGTTTTTTCTTCAAATTTCTTAACTCCTTTAGGCAAAGAAAGTTATTGCTCTGTCCCATATTTCTTACTATTTGTTGTCAATCTTTTTGTCTTTAGCTTGTTTCTTGTTTACCGTTAGTTAAAATCTGGAAACATATCTTTAGAAATTTTAAGCAGCAGCTTTCTTTTTTCTATTTGCTATCAATAGTGTAAGAAATTATTTTTAAATTTTTATATTTTTTACTTATTCACCATGTATGGATACAATTTTATGGTCATTCGACACGAGTCACAGGACTATGTTTATTGAATAATGCCATATAAGGTGAATTTAGGGTGGATCTTATAAGGGTAAACATACCCCAGAACTACAAACTTGTAATTTTTGTGTTTAATGTTTTTGCCAGTTACCAAAAAGGAAAAAGGTGCATTTCATGCTTTAGTTTGCATGGCAATCTTTGGAGAAAACTTTTTATCAAAAGAATTGCCTCTCTTTCACATGCACACGTATGCGTCCTTGTAATTTCTGACCAATCCTCTACTTTTCTCTTCACATTTCCTGAACAATGAAACCTTAAACTTTATAACAGGGTTTTCACATTTATACAAAACTCTCCTGGTTAATAAGCAGGCTACCTCTTCCACTGTAAATTGTAGATTCTTTGTTTCTCTTGTTGCCAATTTAGATTCCAAATGCCCCTGCTATTGTTTGATGTTGGTATTTGATTTCTGCTTCAGAATTCTGTGAATGCACGATACCAGACAATTCCTTACCCATGGCTAGTCTTTGGTGAAAAAGTAAAGGTCAATACGGTTTTCATACGTGATTCCACTGGTGTATCTGATTCTATATTGATTCTCTTTGGCGGTGCTCTAAGCCACGGGGTACAGGTGATTAATTTTTGACAAGTACATATAATTTTCCATCCTAAGTAATTAAATTACTAGGAATTTCTAACTAATCTCTTGGTTGTTCCAGGCTGGGCATTTGAAAATGTTGCAAGGGTATATTGATTTCTTCATGGATCCTAGCTTGTCAGAGTGCTGTTTGAAACTCAAAGAAGAACTTGATAGACTTATTCAGAAGAAGGTGAGCTAGGATATCTGAAACATATTTGAAAGAAACCTTTTATATGTCCTCTAGCAAGATGCATATACAACTCTTATGATGCATTGTGTTACATTATTAGAAATTAGAAAATGTCTTGTATTAGTGCTGTGCTGGGTCTGTTGCTCGTCTTATCGATAATCGGTATTTGGGTAACTTTTAAAGTGGTTTTTCTGACTTTATCAAGCCTTTTATCTGAGGAAGCAAGAGTGGAGGAGGAATTGAATCTCTGAAAGTGTATCCTTCTTTTGCATGATGTAAATATGTTTTTACATGCAAAAAATGGATGCTCTTTCTTTAGGGTTATGATATCTTTTCACTGCCTTTTGGAAGTTTACTTTTTTTTTTTGGTACTATTATATAAGTACTATTGTTCAATTTTTTATGATCAAAAGTGCCATTTTTTAATGAGAGATAATTAATTAATGGATGCTGGTTCATAGAAAAGTTGTATTGCAAGTGCAAACTTCTTTAGATTTGTATGTGTTGTATGTCAAACACCTAGATTTTCAAATACAGGTTTTAAAATAGATAGTCAGAAATTGGATTCTTTCGCATAGGTGTCTTTGCCATATTAATATTATTAGCATATTATATACTGCTTCAACTTGCATGTAAATCTCTGTATATCTTTAGGGTACTGGGTTTGGGTTTTTGTATAGGCTTTTGTATTTTGCTGTTTGATCCGTCTTTTGTTTCAAATGCAGCTTCAAGATCCAAGCATTGATATTCACAAGGAAGGAAAGTACCTCATGCTTGCAGTTCAAGAGCTAGTGTCAGGAGATCTATGTGAAGGGAGATTTGTTTTTGGCCGTGACTGCAAGAAGCCCAAGGATTCTGCTGACAACAGTAGGTTCACGAAGGATGGGACAAATCCGAAGAGCTTACTACAAACTTTGTTGATGAGAGCAGGGCACTCACCTCCGAAATACAAGACAAAGCATCTAAAGACAAATGAGTTTAGGGCACTGGTGGAATTCAAAGGAATGCAGTTTGTGGGAAAACCTAAGAAAAACAAGCAGCTTGCAGAGCGGGATGCCGCTATAGAGGCATTGGCATGGTTGACTCATACCTCTGACAACAGTCGTGATGAAAATGATTCCCCACCTGATGTCACCGACAACATGCTAAAACTTCTGGGGAAGCGTCGAAGATCGAAACGCCGTTAACTTGTGGTCCTTGTAGCATGCTGTATTTCTAATGGCAGCTCTAGGCGACCTGGGATCTGGGTCTAAACAAAGAGAACTTCAGGTATCCAGTGTTGATTACTGCTAAATTTTCTCATCAATTCATTATCTAAAGCCAGTAACATTGAGATTTACAATGATTGGGGGGCCTTGAAAGAGAAAGGTCGGAGTTTCTGCATCGGTTCTATGAACTTATTTGCGAAAGAGAGAATCAAGATCTAAATACATGGCGCATAAACAAGGTAACTACTCTCTTGCAAGCCCATGGCTGCATGCATATACATGTAAGCTGCATTGAGTTATGTATAGAATTTAATAAACATAGTTATTCTATACTATTTTGCAAAGTTTAATTGCAGAACTATATAACTATATTTATTAAATTATAGTGCAAATCCTATTTTTGAAAATGGCTGGGCAAAGTAGTATTTTG
The DNA here is from genome assembly GCA_033439115.1 of Firmiana major. Lineage (NCBI taxonomy): Eukaryota > Viridiplantae > Streptophyta > Magnoliopsida > Malvales > Malvaceae > Firmiana > Firmiana major. The sequence goes on along the minus strand of CM065898.1, from coordinate 11,886,309 downwards.
AGTACAGCTGAATGAGAAACGGCTGTCATTTTTAAATGGAATTATAGTACTTTTTTTTTTTTGGGTTGTAAGGAAAATATTTGATAATTAAAAATACGGATAATATGGTTATAACTCTTTTTTAATCACTTAGTCAAGAGGTTGTTGACAATAATATGGTTGTTAAACTGCCGACTGAATAAATCAAAACTATTCCCAACCTTAAAAATATCTAACTAAGTTGTTTATATTTATAATAAATTTATTTTTTCAAGAATTAATTTTTTTTTTGTATTTATATCTGATAGGTATACATACATAAGCAAAAGTGACTAGGATCTTGAACTTTGGCTTAATTGGGGAATCTCTATAGTGTAAATATAATGATTTTGACTTATAAGGTCATTATAGTATAATTATTTTTTTATTATGAAAAAGAGTAAAAGCTTTTATACCTATTGAACTAGTTTCAAATAATCATCATAACAATAAGTATTAATTAAATATATAAAATTTTCTACCATTTGAATTCTAATTTTTTTTTCTAAATTTCCTCTATAATTTTCTTTTTAAAAAAATCTGTTCACTCATTGACCTTTTCATTTATCTTTAGGCTTCCACGTTCTTCCTTAGTCATATTTTCTCATCATCTTAACTTTTGGTTACCTTGCTTCTTCATTCCTCCTCGAGTTATATATATTTTGCAACTAGTTTGTATCTTGTGCAATTCATGGTTAATTATATTTTTATTTTATAATTTCTAATTATAATTAAGGGTATAATTCATAATTTCAAATATATACTCATAATACATTTTTTATCTTAAATTTGTATATATACACGTCACGACCCGTAATATCTACAATTATCTCTAAGCGTATATATAGACGAAAAACGTATTTAAAGTACTGATATTAACTAAATTTGTTATTAGTGTTTGTTCATCGTTTATTATTATTCTTCTAGGATATCTTTTTTATAATTTTGTGTCCGATATAGGTTTAAAACTTTCACACTAATATGTGGATGATTTTATCTAAGTCTTAAAATTTTTTAGAAATTTGAGTAACATAACGACTACAATTAGACCTAACTCAACCTGAAAACAAAGGCAATATGACAACCCAAATCCTTAATTCATTGATTTTGTAAACCACAATTATTAATCGGTTTCATTTCAAATCACATCAGCAGCCCTAGCTATTCACAACTAACAACTATTTAATCACATTGCAAAATCAGCAACCACAATATTGTGTAATCCCAAGTAGCTAACTTTTGACAATAACATAATCGCTAAAGTATTGAATTGATTTACGAAGTATTAATTATATGAGTACATAAATCTTATCATAGAAATATTACTTTAAAATCAGCTAATACATCCAAAACGACTATTATTTAAAATCTTGTATACATATAAGTCTAAAATAAAAACTTTACGACTGTTGTGTATACCTTGGCACAAAAGTTGCGCGCTTAGCACGAGGAATCAACAAACTTTGAGCGGATCACCCACGAGCTAATCTGGAATGTTTTTAAAAAAAAGGGTGAACAATCATACGCTCAGTAAGGAAATCATATACTGAAGATAATAACATACCAAGTAAGCAGTTTTATAAATATTTTTCGCGTTTAGTAAAATATGCACTTTGTAGAATAATGTACAAGCTTTATTTTGGTCTTTAAACGTGAAAATACGATAAACACGGATGAGTTAAATCAACATACTTTTCAAAACTGAAGATTTCACAATGCTTGCAAAAAATCCAGTTTATAAACCATCGGTGCAAAATCAAAGCACAGAAAACCTGAAAATTCTGGTAACATTACATCTTTATCGAAAACAAGTACGGTCTAGCAAACGCATAGATGGACTCAAAATAAATATTCAATACAAATAGGAGAGATGTGGCATAACCCTTAAGTTTGTCATGGAACCAGTTACACAATGTAAACACACCTATGGCCATAGTGACTATCACCCTATCCTAGACTGATCAGGTATGGACTAGGGTACTGAAGACGGGATCAAGGTCTACAGTAGTAGGTAGCTAGCACCGTAGGTAAATCACGCAGGACCTCCTATTGGTGCTACTAGAAAATCTCAATGCCTCAAAGGCATTTCTATGAAGCACTTGACACCGTAGGGCAATCACATAGAACCTCCTATCGGTGCTAGAGATGACTCTCACAGGACATGACTGTCACACAGACATTTTCAGGGATCGCCAGCATTCTCAAAAACAAATCACAAAGACGGGTGTACAATATAAATACGAAATCATTTCAATTCAAAACCAAGGTTCGGGAAAGTAAACCTTTGACTTTAAAACGTGTAACATCATTTCAAACATACAACCATCATTAGGTTTAAAACATTGTACTTTTTCGAATCACATTTAAAACAGCCCATGCAAACAAGTAACGAAAATCATGCAGTAGTGAGGGAAATGATAAAATCAAAAGATGCGGTGCTTGCACGCAAGTTTGGGTTTTGCTGTTTTCAAAATTTATTAGCATAAAACGGAATATTCACCCACGTAATAGCGATTTGACTAAAGCTAGTAATTTCAAAATAAAAATAAATGTAGCAGAATTGAAAATCAAGTAAAGTACATAATTATATTAAGTAAATCCTAAAAATTCTCGCTAACCAAATGGTCTATGGTTTTCTAGTCAGATTTTAACTAAATCTAGGTATCCCACTAGCTATAAGTCAAAAACGATAAAATCAGTTAAGGTAGGTAATTAACTAAAAAAAAAAAAAATCCTAACTAAACTAACAGCCTATGGATTCTTAGTAAAGTTTTAGCTTAACCAGAGATATCCTACTAGCTACGAGCTATATAAATCCCTTACCACAATTGCAATGCGCAACAATTACCCTTATCACCTCAGGCACGCATATATGTGCCTAAACTTCTTTGGCACTTGACGAGGCGGTCGTTGCAAATTTACATGCAAGAACATCCAATTATCAGTCTCAATATTCATTTATGTCCTAATTATTTCTAAAAAAAATTCGAAATCTTAAACTAAGTTTAATTTTAAATTCCCAAATCTCTCTCTCTAATTGGCCAAAAGTTCATAATCCCACAATCCTACCTGTATAGCTTACATTAAATCATGCAAATTTTGGATCACAGCTATACACACTATAATTATTTATCTCAACCATTTAATTTTCTATTGAACACAATAGTTTTAGTTACTCCAGAGTAAACGAAACCCCATTTGCAAAACCCAACCAGCTTCTTGACAATTTAAATCTAGTATATAGTTGAAACATTGATTCCATTGCTATTTGAACTATAAGCTTGCTAGTCTTAATCTTTTAATTCCACTTTACTACAAAATATTCTCTACCAGTTTCTTAGTAGCCGAAGCTTCATTATCGAACCTAACTAACCTTTCATTTGCAATTTCTACAAAATGGCCGAACCTACTTCCTTAACGCCCAAATCTGAATTTTTTCCGTTTTCTATATCTACATGTAACCCAATTCAAGTGCTGATCATATTATAATTTAATAGTTTAAGTCCTTAAATCTAATTTAGTTTTAAATTCCCAACTCCTTTCTTTATAGTCGAATTCTCGTCCGCGATAACCATATTAAAATTTCATCAATTGATCAAGATTACTACATGAAGTAGTACATTCGTCTCCAAACATCCTAAAATTATTCAATGAAGATCATAATTTTACCTTAAATTTAAAATCTCCAAATGTTGTCAATTAGCAAACCCTAACTTTTTCTAATTCCTTCAAAACACAAATTTAAATTAATTTCTTCAACAATAGTATTTCTATAACACATTTTGTATCGAAATTTAACTAGAGATAAATTTGGTTTTTACCTAGAAATTTACTGATACAAAAATGGAGAAGCAGATCTGTTGGCATCATATGAGGAAAGGAGAAATTAAAGGGAGAGGGTAGAACAATAATGGTCGTCGGGACTCGGGGTTCAGGGAAGCCGGCATCGTCGTCATCGACGAGCACGCGAACATAGGGAAAAGCTTCTCGCATCCTCGGTTTTTCTTGGGCTTTGGGTGAAGAGGAGGGGAGAGAAAGGGGTTTCAAGTGAAGAGGGAGGAGGGCTGTCGGTTAGTTTTCGGTGGGGTCGGGTCGTCGGGGGTGATGAGGGTGGACAACCGAGGGAGAAAACGAAGAGAGGGGGGTTGGTCGGTTCGCACGAACAGGATGGGACCCCCCCTCTCTTATTTATTTATTTATTTTTATTTATATTTCTAATTAACAAAATATATACATACACATTTTTTTTAATTTCTAGTTTACCTAAATATAACTAAATATATATATTTCCAATTTTATTTCTAAATTATAAAGTCTCTGAAAATTATTAAAAATATGTTCTTACATGTATATTTATACATTTCAAATTTTCAATTTAACTAAATGAACTGATTTACGCATCAACATTAAAAATGACTTAGTATTTAACTAGCGGTCTTAAAACACATTAATTATTTTTTTAAGATTGATCAAAAATTTTAAAATTGATCTAATTTATAAATCTCAACATGTAATAAGAAAATTAAACTTGTTATAAAAAATTAACTAGGCGTTTGAGTGTTGTAAAAACGATTTATGTTTACTTGATAAATTTTATAAACCTTCAACCTTACACCCTAACATTAAACCCTAAACCTTTAACCCTAAACCATAAACACTAAACCATCACTTTAAACCTAAACTCTAAACCCTCAACCTTAAACTCTCAAGTCTAAACACTAAGCCTTAACTTTAAACCCTTACCCTAAACCTTAAACCATAAACCTTCAACCCTCAACCATAAACATTAAACCCTTAACCCTCTACCCAAACTTTAAACACTCAACCCAAAACCCTCAACCCTAAACTTCAAAGTCCAAACCTTAAACCAAAAACCCTCAACCCTCAATCCTAAACCCTAACTCTAAACCTTAAACCAACAACACTCGACCTTCAACCATTAACCCTTAACTCTCAACCCTAAACCTTAAACATTAACCTTAAGCCCAAACCCTTAACCTTAAGCCCCAACAACAAACACTCAACCCTGAACCCCTAACTTTCAAACCTAAACTCTAAACCCTAAAACCTAAACTTTAAAATCTTAAACCCTAAGTTTTAAACCTTAAACCTTAAACCATAAACCCTAAACCGTCAAACCTAAGACCCTAACCTTAAACAATTAACACTAAACCATAAATCGTAAACCTTAAATAAAAAACCCATAACTCTCAATTTTAAACCATAAACCCACAACCCCAAACCCTAAACCCTAACTTTAAATACTTAACATTAAACCTTAAAACGTAAACCTTAAACCCACAAGCAAAAAAACCTTTAACTTTAACCCTAAACCCTAAACCCTAAACTTTAACCCTAAACAAACCATAAACATTCAACCTAAAACACCAAACCTAAACCTTGACCATAAACCATCAACGTTCAACCATAAACCTCAAACCTTAAACCTTAAACCCTAAACCTTAAACCTTTATACCATTAACCCCTAACCCTCAACCCTAAACACTAACCTTAAACCTAAACCCTAAACCTTCAACCTCAAGCCTAAACCCTCAACCATTAACCTTGAACCTTAAAACTTCAACCCTAAACCTTAAAACCTAAACCCTAAACCCTAAACCCTAAACCTCACCTTTAAACCCTACACCCTAACCTTCAAGCCTAAACCTTAAATCCTCACCCTTAACCCTAAACCTTATGCCCTCAAACCTAAGACCCTAACCTTAAACCCTTAACCTTAAACCATAAATCATAAACCTTATATGAAAAACCTTAAACCTTTAACCTCAAACCATAAACCCACAAACCCAAACCTTAAACCCCAACTTTAAACACTTAACCCTAATGCCAAAGCCTCAAACCCATAAACTAAAACCCTAAACCCTAAACCTTAACCATACACCCTCAACCTCAAACCTTAAACCCTAAACTTTAACTTTAAACCTTAAACCCTAAACCTTAACCTTAACTTTAAACCATAAACCTTCAACCCAAACCTTAAACCTTAAACCTTAAACCATAAACAGTAAACCTTAACTTTAAACCATAAATCCTAAACCCTCAGCCCCATACCTTAAACCCTAAAGCCTTAACCTAACCCCTAACTTTAAACCTTAGACCCCAAACTATAAACACCAAACCTTAACTTTAAACCCTAAATCCTCAACCTCAACCTCAACCATAAACTCTCAACCTAAACCCTTAACCCTTAATTCTCAACCATAAACCCTAACATTAAACCATAAACCCTCAACCATAAACACTAAACCTTTAACTCTAAACCTAAACATTAAACCCTCAACCTTAAACCCAAATGTTAAACATTCGACCTTGAACCAAAAGCCCTCAAACCTTAAACCCAAAACCCTCAACCTCAATCCTAAACCGTAACCCTAAACCCTAAACAAACAACCTTCAATCCTCAAATCACAGCCCTAAACCCTAATAGCTAAACACTAACCTTAAAGCTCAACCCTTAAACGTAAACCCTCAACCCAAAGCCCTAACAATACACCCTCAACCCTCAAACTTAAACCCTCAAACTTAAACCGTATACTCCAAATCGTAAACCATAAACCTTTAACCCTAAACCGTAAACCCTTACCCTTACCCTAGACCTTCAACCTTAAACCCTCAAACCTAAGATCCTAACCATAAACCATAAACCCTATACCATAAATTGTAAACCCTAAATCAGGAACCTTAAACCCTCAACCCTAAATCATAAACCCACAGCTCAAACCCTTAACACTAAACTTTGAACCTCAACTTTAAATAAGTAACTCTACACCCTTAACCCACAAACTAAAACCTTAAACACTAAACCTTGACCCTAAACCCTCAACTTTAAATACTAAACCCTAACCTTAAACCCCAAACCTCAACCTTAAACCTCAAACCTTAAACATTAACCTTAGGCCTTTAACCATAAACCATCAACCCATAATCTCAAACCCTAAACCTTTAACTCTCAATTCTAAAACATAAACCTTAACCCTAAACCATAATTTTAAACCTTCAATCCTTAACCTTAAACCTTAAGCCCTAACCTTAAACCCTCAACCCTCAATTCTTAACCCAAACTTTAAACCATGAACTGTAAACCCTCAGACCTAAACCTTAAATCTAAACCTTAAACCCTAACCCTCAACCGTAAGTTCACACCCTAAACCTTTAACCCTAAACCATCAACCTTCAACCCTAAACCTTAAACTCGTAACCCTAAACCTTAAATCCTAAACCTTAAACCTTAAACCCTAAACCCTATTCCCCCAACCATAAAACCTAAACCCTCAACCATAAACCTTCAACCTTAAACCCTAGACCTTAACCTTAAATCTTAAACTCTCAACCCTAAACCTTAAATGTAACGCCTTGAAAGTGCAAAAATTAAGGCTGAATTTTTTTTTATACTTAATTTCTTACTTAGGTTGCGTTCCTGTACAATGTTGGTTACTTCGTTTCTTTCTTTGCTTAATCTTTTAATTGTTTAAAGTTCGTTTCAAATTCGACAATATAACCTCTTATACTTTAACCCACTTCTATGCAAATAGACAAGATCACAGTTTATAACCTCAAACAGTTGTTTTTATTTTTCTTAAACTTATTATCTCTCGATTTACCATACTTCTCAACTAATCAAGTTGTTCCCATACTTAATATTATCAAAATATTTCATTTGCTTCCAAAACCATTTATATACAAATTCATAATAATAGATTAGATCCCAAAAGTGTTTACAAATCAATATCTATACAATACAAAGTCTGAAAATAAACATCAAGCGATATACCTTAGTGTGTACCAAAGGCAGCCCGGGGAGGCTTAAAATTCACCAGTCTAACTTGAGTACTCCGCTAATAGCTGAAATGATATCATTGCAGGTAATCTGGGATGAAGAAAGAGGGGGATGAGCTTCTGAAAAAGCCCAGTAAGGAAAACATTTAAAATAATTCTAACAACCGCAAAACATATTGAAAATCATGATAACCATGTGTTCAAAAGTTTTCATACTTACTTTATCCAAATCATATATGCTTACTCAATTACTTTAGCGAAATCAGTACTTACTTACTTTGAAATAAAACATACTGTAAATACCCTACATTTTGTGTGCTTGAAAGAATTTATTTAATCAAATATTTTAGTCCTAAAGATGGAATAACTATGGGTGCATTTGAATATATATATATACATATATAAATACATTTGTGTACCAATATACAATTATACATATATATATTCAAACCAATGCATAAATGTGTATATATATATGTGTGTGTATGTATATATATATATATATATATATATATATATATATATATATATATATATAGATAAATGGATACATAAACCTGCATGTATTCTTATTAACCGAGAAGCAAGCCTTGTGACCATAGAGTAAGGTGATGGCCTCGGCAGAGAGGAATAAATAAATATACATATACCGTGTGGGAGGATAGCAACCTGACTTAAGGATGGCCAAAATTGAAAATAAGATTGGAAATAGGATCATGGCAGTAAGCAGAAGCACCCCACCCCCTGCAGCATTGAACCCCTCTACTCACCTACGCCACCACTGCACACGCCACACCCCTCTGCACACGCACCCCTCCGCGCCTCCTGCCAACCTACATCCATTCCATCTTCACGTCATCGGTAGGCTTGCCATACCTCTATCCTGTGCCCACTATGTAAATACCGAAAATTTTCAATATACTTAGTGCTGTCTACAAATAATAAATTAGGCAATTGAGATTAAATATGTGATTATGAGTGAATTAATTTAAATATAAATGATTGACTAACCTTATGTTTGTATTACATAGAGAATTTAATTAAGTACGTAGACATACATGTATATATAGGTAGGCAATATTTATTTATTCACCAAGATTAATATAGACAAATATACGTATATATGTTTATATATATATATATATATAGAGAGAGAGAGAGAGAGAGAGAGAGAGATGAATGTATACATAACACAAGAGTAAATAATATACACATATAGCTACAAGCCGAGAGCCCTTCTACCGTATTCACATATAAGATATTTATGTGTGTATATATACACATAAATGGGTTGAAAGGGATGCTTACGGTTCGGTAGAGAAGAGAAGCAAGGAATAAAATATGTTAATAAGGGAAACTAGGATTGGCAGCTGTATAAGAAAATATATATATATATATATATATATATATATATATATAAAATATATAGACTTACGCATATGGATGTACTAGGATAGATAGCTGACATTGGGAAATGACAAAGGAAAGACAGGAGAGGAAGCTTGGAGAAGTGATCTGTTGAAGAAGTGGGAGACAACCGAGACCACTGTTGACAACAAAGAAAACGTGAGCAGCATGGAAACTCCTGAACATACTAGGAGATGGGAAGCTGCAGCAGAGGAATGAGAAGCTCTCACGCTTTCACCTGGTACATATATATGTATAAATATCAGACTGCTGCATTGTTGAATTAAACATATATATATATATATATTAGTGTATATATATATATATATATATATATATGCTTTCGGTATGTAAGAAGGAAATGGGGAGAAACAAATGATGCCGAACAGCTAGGAAAAGGGAGAGATTGGAAATGAAGCAGTAGTAGTAGGTATAGAAAACTGAAAACCCGACAAAATGATGGAAGAAGATAGCGTATAGAGGTTGCTGAAGGGTACCATTCGGTGAAAATAAGTATATATAATAATGAGACCAGTCCAAAAAGAAACGAAAATATGGAGAAGCCTGAAATGAAAAGAAAGAAAATAATGATGGAGCAGTCTGAAGAGGATACAAGCACGTTAAAAAAAAGGGGGGGATACGGACGAGAGTAATATAAGGGGTGAGAGTTGAGGCAGTCGAGAAGAGGTTAGAAGGGGATGAAACAATAAACAGAAGAGAGGAAAACAACAGTAGAATTGTAGGAGAAAGGAATTTATAACAGAGTCAGATTCAGAAGCTGGTAGAGTGAGGGAGGTTATCTGGAATAGGGACAACAGCGAAGACGCTGGTGCAGGGAGGTTCATGAGGAAGATGGAAATGGAAAGTTAAGGCAGAAATAGGGAAGGGAAGTAGAGAGAACCGAGAAGAGCAGCGGTGAAACTACAAACAGAGGGTTGAAGCAGGGGGGCAGAGAAAGGCAGAACTGAGGCCAGCAAAACAGAGATGGTGAGGCTGTAGGGAAGGGGCCTCCTTTCGTAAAGGAACTACCGAAAAACCAGAGGAAGTGTAGGAAACTAGCCGAGGTTGGTACTGAATCGAGGAAGTTCGGGTGTGGCTTGGAACAAGAAGAAATAGAGGCAGTGCTGGTCAGGAAGTTGGAAACCGAAAGGGGCTCCGATGGACGGGAAGCAGGGGCAACGAGAAGACACGGGACTAGCTAGGTGTTGAGGTGATGGCCGAATGGAGAAGGAAGAAGGATGACAGGCCGGAGAAGGAAATAAGGAAACTGATGAAGCCGATGAACAGTGCATTCGAGAATTGTGGCGAGAAGAAGAAAGGAAATTCAAAAACAAAGAAAAGAAAAAAAAAAGAAGAAGAAAAGAAAAGGATGAATAGTAACCAAAAAAAGGGAGAGGAAGAAAGATATATATATATATATTTATTAAATATATATATTATTGAAAATAGAGAAAAAATCGAGGAAGGAAAATAAGTGTACTAAATTTTGAAAATTCGAGGAAGAGCCCCAGGAAATTTATCGAGAGGACCGGACCCGTCGACTCGCTAAGTCGAAGTAATCAAGGATTACAGACAGACACCGAGGTAATAAATTTATACAAGTTTTAGAGATAATTGTACGTATTTTATAATTTCGAGTGTATTTTCCTAGGTAAGCAAGGTTACGATTTTGACGCATCGTAGTTAATTCAATAAATAGGATACTAAGAAATACAAATTTCGGTGTAGGAGAATCGTAGAAGAATTTAAGGGAGATACCAACAGGCGTCACCAGGAGGCGTCACCACTCGAATTCGAGATTTTCGATAGATCGAAGTAAGGGGTACTATTTAACTTAGTTCTGATAATGCATTCTTGTTTCACCGATAAATGATTTTATGAAAGAGCATATGATTTGAAATGATTTATCAATGCTTTCATACTTGTGAAACTGTTTACGAAGCATGTTTTAATTTGTCGAAATATTCCCCGAGTACTTTCCATGATATGAAATGAATTTTCCTAAGGTATGAAGCGTATGGATGTTTTACATTTATTTATGTTTTTATATCCATATCGTTAAAGAAACTTTTGACAATTTCAAAAGTATTTAAGAAAAGATATTTGTTTTCGAAAGGGGATTATGGGGGCCACCTCTTGAGTGCTACGAGAACAAAGTGCCACATAGTCTTTCTGTTTTATGAAAGAGTTTTCAGATTACAAGGAATTCGATTTTATTACTCGATATGAGTTTATGGGTTATAAAACCCAAGAAAGATTTTGAAAACTCTGTTTTGAGACTATAGGCTTCATGCATGGTTACTTCTTGTGGTGTTCCGGCTACACCACTTGGGTGCCGGTATGTATGGCCTCTTTTAGAACTTGACTCAACCTGTGTGGAAGATGTCGTGCTACTGGTGGTTTATGATGATGTTTTGGTAGTATCTTGTGTCCGCGCAGCATGCATGAATGTTCCCCTCACGGTGAGTGCCACAGGTGCCCGTGCCCCAGCTATGTACTAGTATATGATAAGAAATAAGAAGATACTACCCATGTTTATAATTATTATTGCTATACAAACCTGATCCAGTCTACAGCCCCCCTTTACCATGGCCATAGGCATGATGACTCTCTACGGAGAATGACACGTATCGCATGACTTAGTTATAGCCTAGTCTCCTCGATTTGATTATGAAAATCGACTATGATGAATGAATATGTGTTTTTTATGAGATATGCAATAATTGGTTACGACCGATATGCTTCATGAAATGTTTACGAAATGTTTATGAAATGATTATGAAATACTCATGAAATGTTTATGAAATGATTATGAAATGTTTATGAAATGTTTATGAAATGTTTACGAAAGGTTTATAAAATGTTTATGAAACGTTTATGAACCCGATGGTTTTAAGAACTCATTCATGAACAATGAAAAGTTGTAAAATGGTTAAGCATGTTATTTGTTTTAAAGACACGCATGCTTTATGACTTCTTATGATGATTATGCATGAAATAACAAATTATGTATTTCATTAAAGTTTAGTTCTATGAACGATTTCACATGCTTTTATATATCAGAACTGCTTTAAAAGTATTATCTTACTGGGCTTTTCCCCAAAAGCTCTCCCCTCTACCTCTCAGACCATTTACAGTGAATCTATAGGCGTTACCTGCCGTGTACACGACATAGGCTGGTGGGAAAGAGCTACCCTAGGCTACTTTTTGTACACACAGCAAAGGTATAAAATTACATTCCTTCACCAGACATATCTGTATGCACAGACATCTATTGAAAGTAATGTGTTGGGATAAAACCTGTATAAGAATAAATGAAATGGAATATTTTTAAGGATTGACACTGAACAGGAATACAGCCTAAGGGAATAAGTGGATAAATTAAGTTCAAAAAAAAAATCTCCCGATTTTCAAGGGTCAAGGGTCGTTATAGTCTAAGTGGTATCAGAGCGAAGGTTGTCTAGTACTGTCAGTGTCAATAATAAGGATAAGATTACATCCCAATGTCTGTGCTTGTCTGGTTGTAGGTAATGTATACCTAATGTAGTTAAAAACTTGATGTTTGGTTTACGTGATGAATTAGATCACGAGCTAAAGGCCGCAGAGATAGGCCTGAGAATCATACAGAGTTGTCATATGAGACTCATAAATGATACTGAGATTGAAACTGATGTTGAGCGTGCTCCATCAGGTCCTGTGGAAAGGAAAAATGGTACTGAGATACACTTCGTTAAGATTGAGCGGAGTATGAAACATACTATGAAAAATTGAGACACAAGCTATGTTAGGTGATGGGGTAGACGAAGGAATAGACAAACAGATTACTCCCAAGGCGCCCGCACAGACTGTAAAGATGTTTCAAGACTACAAATATGTCTGCTCCTGTAGCTCCACAGCAGAATGATGATAACTTGGGTTAGGAGTAGGAGCTACACGAGATGAAGCAGTTTCAGGAGTGCAGACCGCCATTGTTAAATAAGATAAAGGACCGAGTAGTCACAGAGAACTGAACGAATGAGATTAAGGAAACTATGAATGGAATTTATAGGTCTAGCACAAGGAAATCGATCTGTCAATGAGTATAAATTATGATTTATATCCCTGAAAATGTATGACCCAATGTTATGGGCAGTGAAGTCAAGAAATGTCTTTAAGTTCACTAACAGATAGAGACCGAACTGATTTCGGAGGATAGTATGCTATTACATACTGAAATTAAGAATCTAATGGTAATAGAAAGCTGGAAAATTAAATTGAAAAACTTGGATGGATTCTTAGAGTATGACTGTGAGCCTAATAGACTGGGGGTAGTTTCAAGAGTTTAAGCCTCCATTTTTCAACAAGGTTAAGAATTCAGTGATTCAGAGTGTTGAATGAATGAGATAAAAAAGCTTGATGATTTTAGAAGTAACTCTACCGAGGAAGTTGCTATTACAACTTTTGTGTTAAAGAATTGGAGAAGCTACACAGATTTTCAGAGTGTGCTACTATTAAGAAAGTGGCCTTTGTAGCATCAATATCGAAATGGAAAGTCGAACTCGGAGGGAACTTCCCTGATTTAATCTGAAAGCCGACATCAGAAAATTACATGGGATATATTCAGAAGGCCCTTATGAATGAAATGATTGCAATTGAACATGAAGTAACAAGTCTATGGATGATTATGAAATTAAATTTATAGCTTTGAAAGAAGAATAATCCGGATAAGTAGAGATGTGAAACAAAGAAAATCCAGGAAACTCATAGGAGGTACGGAGATCCTCAATCGAGCTAAGTTAACTCAACTTGATGTTATTTTGAGAGAGTAGTTCGTAAGGCGCAACTATGAGAATATGAGATATATACTCTCGAGATTACTAAGAAAATGACAAGGTATAGAGGATGACCGAAAAGTGATGTACTAAGGAAGCAGTGAGAGTGATAGAGTAAAGTCTCTGTGAGTGAAAAGATGAATCACATAACTAAAAGTATGCTTACAAGATTGAATTAAAATCCTGAGGAAAACAATTATAAGGATTACATGAAAAGGAGATTATCAGACCAAGTGAATCACTTTGATGTGTACTAGCATTAATTGTTAAGGAGACCCGGAGTCTTCTTGGTCACGATATGTTAAGAACGGGTGTTAATTGGATTCCCAAGACAAGGATTATAAATCAGTGGGAAAAGACCCAAAACTGTTAAGATGATTCGGGGTTTGGGTTATAAGGAGACTTTGGAATATGGATTACGTATCGAGTTTAAGGATTGTAAATTGTTTATGCTTACATTTTGAATGCAAGACTCAATTTGAGTAAGAAAATGATTTCGTTATAATTGATAAACGAAATGAGACAAGCGTTGAAGTGTGATAAATTTTGACTACAAGTTATATTAGAATGAAAGATGTATACAAGGTAAGAATATCTTTGGTATGTGAAATGAATTCAGATTAAGTGATATGAACTGAAAATGAATTGCGACCAAAGATTAAATGTTAAATTACCCAAAGACCGTCTGATACAAGAAAAAAAGTGGATGACTCAGGTTAGTGCTTTAAGCAGAAGTGATCAGAGGATGACATTATGTATATTGTTCAAGGACATTAGTTTTTGAAATATTTAGCGAACCTCAATTGGATGAGGTTCCTTTCTGATATTGACACTTATATTGTAGTAGCGAGCCTGAGAGTTGAAAAAAATGGACTTGATTTGAATGAATCGGGCAGACTCAGTGCAATGGTAAACACTTTATTGATGTAGCTAATCAGACCCAGATGGGTGCTGCAACTAGCTTGAGTATCGATACTGATAGTTTGTTGAGATTTAAAAACAGAATTGTATATCAAATGATCTACAGATAAAGGAAATTGATGTTGTGAGAGACTCATTTACAAAGACATACCCTACATTCAGAGAATAATAGAATTTATCAAATCTTCTGAAGATATATTGACAATCAGGGATAATAAGAGATATAATTGAAAGGGACAATAAGAGATATAATTGGAAGTGCGACTAAAAGCCTCATATGACAACAGCTTAAAGATAGGGTATAGCAAAAGTTGGAAGAAAGGTAAACTGAGTTCTCAATACATCGGACCTTTCAAGGTCTTAAACCGAATGGTAGATGAGCTAATAGATGGAAGTTACCGCCAGAATTATTGAGTACCCATAACGTCTCCCACGCTTTAATGCTTCACAAGTGTCATCCAGGTCCAATTCTTGTGGTAAAGTATGAACCATTGGAGTTGAAAGAGGGTAGGACGTATATGGGAAATCGGTTCGGATACTGGATAGGGAAGAGAAGTTATTGCAGTTTAAGACGATTCCTCTGGTCAAAGTTTTGTGGCAGTACCACGCTTTGGAAGAGACTGTGCGGGAATTAGAAAGTCTAATGTGAGAGAAATACCCACTCTTGTTCAAGAATTGATGTACTTTTAAATTTGGAGACCAAATTTTTCAAGGTGGAGAGAATGTAAATACCGAAAATTTTCAATATACTTAGTGCTGTCTACAAATAATAAATTAGGCAATTGAGATTAAATATGTGATTATGTGTCACGACCCGAACTACCCAAAAATCAAAGTTAATTTTTCTCGTTTTGTTATTTTTATTACTTAAATTCTTACCTGTCTCCTGATCGTGACCACACTCCACTAACAAATTGGGCTGTGCGTCAATGCCAGTTCCACCATACATTTACCATAGTACTTATTTCTTCTCCAGTCATTTATAAAATGTCTACAATATTTATACATCCCCTAGAGACACTTACAAACATGTTACTGTGCTATGCTTATGTAGATACAATATGTACAAGTGTATATACCTTATGTTGATGGGCAGCAGCGGATATCCGGAATGCAGTACTGAGTCGCCTCAACTTCAATGGGAGATTATCTGTGGGAGAAAATGAAAGGGGTGAGCACATCAAGCTCAGTAAGGCAATCCTACGAACAAGTAGGTAACCATACTACCTACATGAACGTGGTGCCATGCATAAATCACCCTTTCTCCACACATTTTAAAACAAATGATATGAGTTATGATGTTATGTAAAACACATTTGCATGAAAAATTCAACATGCAATTATATTTAAAATCATATCTTTCTCGTTTAAAATTTCACAGTAAAGTCAGGACTCGATCCCTCCTTCGGGTGATCCTGACTCACACAAAATCATGAAAATCCGTTTACATCACATATGGGTTTTAAAAGCATGGAAATAACTATCATGCACATTTAATTTAAAACCCGGTTTGATCTTATCAAAATCGTCGACATGCGAGACTAGGCAACATCTGTATATAGGCAAATAACCAGGACTATGGCCATATGTGTCCTCGGGAGTTCCTCAGCTACACGGATCCTAGTGTGCGGGTTCTCACCATGATCGGGAACCGCCTAGGAGGTGGGTCACGCCATCTCGTCGGTCTTATCCGATCCCATGCATCCGAAGATGCTGCATCCGAAGATGCCGTATCCGAAGATACAACACGGTACATCGTACTCCATGCTACTTGCACGGTACATCGTACTCCGTGGACCCATATCACTCTAGGTACTCTAGCCCAAATGGCCTGCTTCCCACAGAGGTTTTGTTTCATTCGGGGTCATCCTTGCTTAAGGGCCTTTTCCCCTTATGCCATGTCTCAAAGCGCACGTGCGAGCCTATTTAATCGGTGACACACAGTCTACTCGATGCTCCAAGCACGGCTCATCGCATGTTCTCATAAAATCAGTGCGAGCGATGCTCAGCACTCTCATCAATCAAGTAAAACTGGCAGAGCCCGCTTTACATCCCCACAAGGCCGCCAACCTCATCCCTCACTCTCACCCCACCTAAGAGGTCTTTTGAGCCTGTTAGGCCTTTTGGCTGACTCTAAGGGCAGACAGCGCTACTCCACAAATCCAGTAAATCTAGTGCGAGCTAAGCTCAACACTTTGTATATAAATCACATGAAAATCTTATAAAATCTGGTGCGAGTTAGACTCTAGCACCGTGTCACGAAAAAGCATGTGAAATCTGGTGCGAGTTATACTCTAGCACCTATGCATGTAAAACTCTAGTGCGAGCTCTTGCTCCAGCACCAATGCATGCATCACCCAAATCAAAACATCGTGCGAGCTGAGCTCTAGCACGTCACATGTAAATAAAAACACGTAGGCGGCTCTGTTTCCTCAAAACAGTTTTCAATACAATTTCATCGTCGAAAGTATGCAATGCTGTGTATTTTCTTTCAAGGTTAGCCAGCCTACTCATGCATGCATTAAAATGTCTCCAGAATGAGCAGAACCCTCTTGTTCTTGCTCCTCCCAATTTTTCCTAAATTTGTAAATTTTACCCTTAACAAGGGTATTTTAGTAATTTGCCCATTCGGGGCACTAAAATTATTAATTGACCTCTAGACCCTTCAGGTAATTTTTAAAGACTTCAAATGAACTTAAAATTGCGTAAAGTTTACCTCTAGCAGTCCGTAGAATTCCCTTACCTTATTTTCCTGTCGAGTCTGACCTTTTCTTTTCCACTGTTGTCTCATCGCGCAGTCCGTTATGCTCCCAATCAAATGCCCGGAACTGCGTATAATTATTCCTCAGGTCAGATAACATGCAATTTAATTGTATTTAATCTTTTCTGGGCTTAATTTAAATCATTGGGCCCGTTTACCCCTATTGGGCCCGATTGCACCTTAATGGGCCTTAATCGGCCTTAAGCCCGTTTTCCACTTAATTTTCACTTTATCGAGGCCTATTGGGCTCATTGGGCCCACTAATAATTTATTGGGCCTCGTTCTAATTCTCGAATAGCTAAATTTATTATTTACGACAATTTATCTAATTTTCCAGAATTTACTTCAATTTATGCAGAAATTAACTCAATATCACGCATAACGATGCAATTGTCGTAAATAAGGGTTACTTACCCGAGATTTCATGCTAGTATGCAAATCGAGACTATCTCGAGCTCTCGTTGGATGTCAATTGTCGAGCTACATAATTTCATAATTTTTCGGGTAAGTTTTCAGTCCAAAATTAATTAAATAAAATATTCCAAAATTTAAATCGATCAATTTGACCGCTTATCGACTTACCCGAAGCTCGATTGCATCACAGAAATTTCCCCAATTTTTCCTCTTTTTCTTTTTTTCCTTTTTCTCCTTTTTTTCCTTCTCTTTTTGGCTGAACCGATTCAGTCCGGCTCGGACCGGTTCAGACCGCCGGTTCACTCTAGTTCGACCGGTTCACCTCCGGTTCACCACCTTGCCGACCGTTTCTTCGCCGGTTCTCGCCACCAATCGCTCTGCTGGGTCGTCCGCATCTCAGATCTGCCCTCGGTTTGGGTCAAGCTCGCCGGAACGCCGCCGGTTCGGCTCTTCTCCCTCGGCCGTCGGACCCATTTTCCTGCTCTTGGCCGTCGCCGGCGTTTCCCGTCGTTTCGTCGGTTGATATCGGTGCAGAAAGGACCGTCGTCGCCTGGGCTTTCGGAATCGGGCCTCGGTTCCGCCCAAATTGCCGCCGTTCGCCGCCAGTGACCCTTTCTTTCCCGCGGCCTTCTCCTCCGTTTTTCGCAGGATTCCGGCGTCGGTAGGTCGTGCTGCCGGTGCCAGGGAGATCGCCTGAAGCTCCTCTTCCTTTTTCGGCCCTTGGCCTGGCCGTTGGCCGCCGGACGGCTCGCCGGTCTCCCTCGGGTTCGTCGGGCTCCGTTTCGTCTTCGCTTCTCTCTCTCTCCCCGACCCGTTTCTCTCTTCTTCTTTTTTTTTTTCAATTCTCTTTCTCTTTTTTTTTATTATTATTATTATTTTAATCATTCAAATACCTTAAAAATACCCAAATATCCCTTAAAATTATTATTTTATTCCAATTTAATTAATTTTATTTTATTTAATTTATTTATTATATTTTAACCCTTTTTCGGGTATAATTTCTCCGTATTTTTGGGATATTGTCCCGAATGACTTTTCAGTATATTTTTCGATTATTTTCGGGATTATTTTTTTTCGAACTAAAAATCCCGATTAATTCCGATTAATTCCCATAAATTAATATCTTGATCAATTTAACACAAAATAAATTTATTTCATCCTTATTGACCAAAATTTCTCAAATCCATATTTTTAATTAAATTTCCTTATCAAAATTATACCGACTTTCGATCTTTTGACCATTTTTCCCTTACATGTGTTCGGGATTAATTTAACCCGACTTTCCTTCACGAATACTTATTCATTTCATATTTTAATTAAATTCGGGTCTTACAACTCTCCCCCACTTAAAGAATTTGGTCCTCCAAATTAGAACCAATTCATATGAGTCCATAAACTACTCCGGGTACATCAATCATATCATACTTCTTTAATTCTTATGTGACCTTTTCCGGAGTGTAACACTACCAAAAGACTTTAATTAGGGAGATCATCTTAAACCTCATACTGTCTCTTTCCTGTTAATGCCCGAATCAACTTCTTCAATATACTTATATTTGCATTAAGCTGAACTGTTAGATCTCATATCCTATCACCTATGCTGGATCTGGATAATATTTCCGAAGCATCAAAAGCTGAGACACATTGTGGGTGCCTGTTAATTCAGGTGATAACACCCACCTACAGGTCTTATCTCCCACTTGTCCAATCTCTTAAAATATTTCATCCAGTGCAACTCAATTTACCTTCTTCCTAAAGTTCGCTATGTCCTTATTCCCTTAGGACGAGAAACTTTCAACCATACTAATTCACCAAAGGTGAATTCCAATACTTGTCCATCTGCTCTGAGGTGTTCTTAATCTCTCATCCTTAACTAAACATCCTCAGAGACTTATCATCCAAAGTCGAAAATAATTTCTATCTGTCACCCACTTTTTCTTATCCAATTTGGGGAACAACCCCTACAACCATACACTGCCTCATATCTTGTTATCCCGATACTCAAGTGACAACTGTCACTATTGGCTAATTCGATTAGAAATCAACTGATCATTCCAGGAGCTTATAAAATCAATGGCACACGCTTTCATTGGATCCTCCAGAACTTGTACAGTCTTCTCTGACTGACCATCTGTCTGAGGACGAAAAGCTGTGCTAATACTCAGTCGGGTTCCCATAGCTTCCTAAAAATATCCTCAGAGGTGGGAAGTGAAGCGGGAATCCCTAGATGATACCATGCTCACTGGAACGCTACATCATGTTCCACAATCTTCCTTATATCTGAATCCTCATACACACTTTGAGTATTTGGAGATTTCATAACCAGAAGGTGGGTAGACTTAGTCAACTTAGTGACTATCATCCAAATAGCCTCGTAATTCACCTGGGTTCTCTGTAACCCATCACGACATTCATGGAGACTTGCTCTCATTTTTCGTGCCGTGTCGATATAGGTAGATGCTGCAATAACTCTGCAGACTTTTAATACTCTACCTTATTCTGCTGACATACTAGGCACTTTTTCGCAATCTCTACCGTGTCACTTTTCACATCTGACCACCCATACCCTTTTCAGATATTTTATATATTTTTTTTATTACCTTCCGTATGCACTGTATATCCCGAAGAGTGAGCTTCTGACAATATTACTATCTCATCAACTGTGGTTCTGGGGAGCACTTATACTGTCTCTGAACCTCTTTGTAAATCATTATCATACTCTGTGAACTCTGTCACTGTACCCTTCTGAATCTGACCCAAACCATCGACATCATGCCGATCATCACGCTAAGCCTGTCAAATCCGGGCACTCTCATCCGGTTCTAATCTCAGGCTAGCTGTCACACAATCACTGTCATCATCAGAAGGGATCACATCAATACTGAGGTTCACAACTGCTTTAGCTGCTCACGCTCCCTGACCATCATATGTAATACCATCCCGAGGCTCTTTCTGCTCAAAGCATCAGCCATTACATTAGCCTTCCCTGGGTGATATAATTTTCACAATCAAAATCTCTCAGAAGCTCTAACCCACTATGTATTCTCATATTTGCCTCTTTATGTGAAAACAGATATTGGGGCTTTATGATCGCGCATATCCACAATTCCTCACCATGTACATAATAGTACCATATCCTCATTACAAGTACTGTTGTCAATTTTAAATCATGGGTCAGATAGTTTATTTCATGATCAAGGAGTTGTCTGACTCCATAATTGACTATCTTCCCATTATACATCAATACACAGCTCCTTCATAATTTTGAGGTATCCATACTCACTGAGAACCTCTTGAGCTGTTGGGTATGGTGAAATTAATCACGGTGGTCAATTCATACTTCATTACACCAAAATTCACGTCACATCTATCATCTTATTTATCATCTTATTCAAAGACCACGTTTTTCATAGTTAAACGTGCCAACCAAGTAGACCATACTGAGAACTCGCAACAACCCATTGGTAAAAGCAATTTTCCAATTATTGCTTACAGTTTGCCCTAGACTTTAACTACACCCAACATATCATCGATAATGATGATTACAAATCGGTCTAATCCTTGACTTATCCACGCATAAGCGTATAAGATCCTTCAAAATCGCTTACGTTTTCAGGTATTAACCTGCGTCATTTCCTTTTCTTATCTTAACAGCTCTTATTAAATTTTACTATGTTAACCTTTATGATTTGTCGAATTCTAATATTCTTATCGTCTTGGTAAAGGTATCCTAACGCTAAAGTTATCTATTACGACGATCGATTTCACGTTATAGGTTATATATATATACTTTTAGACGCTGTCAAGTCTTCAGGCGGGGAGGTATTTTGAAATACCTTTATTAACCTTCAGACTTAACCACATATACTTTATATACCAGTCCATGTGGTTACAATTTGTATTCGCTACTAATTGCTTTAATCCTAATGACTTCATATCGTAAGGATGTTCTCACCTTGCATACGCCTCTTACTCCAATGCATCTTGTATTTAGGATCAAGCATGTCTTGAAGATTATCTCCTTAGTGTATCTATTATGACAAAACTCTTCCACTATTCATTCCGTGAGTACAATCCTTTACTCCTTTAATTTCAACTGTTGCACCCCCTTTTTATCACTTGTCAACACTTACAGTATACCTTTCAGTGATGTTTTCACTCCTGTTTTCAACTTAAAATCTCTATATCCATATTCCGTTAATTAATCCTCCTCTATTGGGGTACTCATTTATCAGTATTGTGCCCGATGATGTAGGCATTCATGCTTTTTACTCACTTATATGCGAATGAAGGCGGTATGAATAAATGTGTGGCACCAGGATCAATGAACATATGTACTTCATTATTCATAACAAGTGGGGTATCTTACACCACATCCATGAAACATCAATAGTGTCCTGGTCCAAGACATCCTCTCGCCTTCGTCCAACAACCTAATTTCCTTTTTCTTTTCTTTTCGGCTATTGCCTCCCTTTTCGCTGCAGCTATACCAACGAAGTTTTTCTCTGTCTCTTTACTTTTCTGTGGGGCAATCTCGCCCAACTCTGTGTAATCAAAATCAATGGTCCGTCTTACCACACTTAACGGCCATTTTCATCAATACAGTGTAGGCATAAACCCTCCTTCCGTGGTATCCACCACACATCTCACACTGCTTACATTGCTACACTGCTTCGTAGCAGGTCGGGGTCCTCCAATCACAATGCCCCTCAACAGTGCCAAAATTGGATGCACTGGGGCCTTACCAATTATCTTACTCCATGACTCGTCAAATTAAATCTTTTACCAATTACCATTTTCCCATTTTGACATTTCTGTCATTTTCAATTCTCTTTTCTGTCTCTATTTCAGCCCTCACTACCTTTCCCAATCTCAGAGGCGTGCAATTCATGTTCTTATTTACCCAACTGTAAATCTGCGCACTGCCTCGGTATAGGTAATATCTTACGGGCCAATCAGTCTCTAATTGACAATCTGAGCCATTCCATAAACTTTTAGACATCTCGACTGTCACTTGTTCATAGTGTCGAGGTAATATCTGCCCAAAAATACAACCGAGTTTCATACTCATAATTCATGCTCATCAATAAATCAATTCCTTTTAAACAGTGTCTGGGATATTCTATCACCGGAATACATCCAAAATATTTCTCATATCAACGCTTAAGATGGGTCGAGCGGGTTTCCACCCATGCTCCGCTGCGCCCTCTGATCTTATACATAATATGAGCAATTAGCTCCCCAAAATAATCTCCACACTCTGCTCCGATCTCGCGAAGTGTGTCTCAATACTATCCGATCACTCTGTCGGACTCTGTGAGGCAAGCTTAACATTAGCCTCTATTTCAATCTCATACTGATTCTCATAGTCAAACTCAGCACGACTTAGCAGACTCAGGTCTACCTCTACGACCTCTGCCTCGTGTACTTTCTCATCTAACGCGACTCATATTAGGCATTCCTGCATTCTCAACCATTTCTTAGTCAAAACCCATCTCGATATACACTATTGTATCTAACCAAGCACAGTAACACGGGGATGTAATTTCCTAATTACTGACACTGACACACATCAGACCAATTTTTGCTCTGATACCACCTTTATATGTCACGACCTGAACTACCCAAAAATCAGAGTTAATTTTTCGCGTTTTGTTATTTTTATTACTTAAATTCTTACCTGTCTCCTGATCGTGATCACACTCCACTAACAAATTGGGCTGTGCGTCAATGCCAGTCCCACCATACATTTACCATAGAGTATTTCTTCTCCAGTCATTTATAAAATGTCTACAATATTTATACATCCCCTAGAGACACTTACAAACATGTTATTGTGCTATGCTTATGTAGATACAATATGTACAAGTGTATATACCTTATGTTGATGGGCAGCAGCGGATATCCGGAATGCAGTACTGAGTCGCCTCAACTTCAACTGGAGATTATCTGTGGGAGAAAATGAAAGGGGTGAGCACATCAAGCTCAGTAAGGCAATCCTACGAACAAGTAGGTAACCATACTACCTACATGAACGTGGTGCCATGCATAAATCACCCTTTCTCCACACATTTTAAAACAAAAGATATGAGTTATGATGTTATGTAAAACACATTTGCACAAAAAATTCAACATGCAATTATATTCAAAATCATATCTTTCTCGTTTAAAATTTCACAGTAAAGTCAGGACTCGACCCCTCCTTCGGGTGATCCTGACTCACACAAAATCATGAAAATTCGTTTACATCACATATGGGTTTTAAAAGCATGGAAATAACTATCATGCACATTTAATTTAAAACTCGATTTGATCTCATCAAAATCGTCGACATGCGAGACTAGGCAACGTCTGTATATAGGCAAATAACCAGGACTATGGCCATATGTGTCCTCGGGAGTTCCTCAGCTACACGGATCCTAGTGTGTGGGTTCTCACCATGATCGAGAACCGCCCGGGAGGTGGGTCACGCCATCTCGTCGGTCTTATCCGATCCCATGCATCCGAAGATGCTGCATCCGAAGATGCCGTATCCGAAGATACAACATGGTACATCGTACTCCATGCTACTTGCACGGTACATCGTACTCCGTGGACCCATATCACTCTAGGTACTCCAGCCCAAATGGCCTGCTTCCCACAGAGGTTTTGTTTCATTCGGGGTCATCCTTGCTTAAGGGCCTTTTCCCCTGATGCCATGTCTCAAAGCGCACAGGCGAGCCTATTTAATCGGTGACACACAGTCTACCCGATGCTCCAAGCACGGCTCATCGCATGTTCTCATAAAATCAGTGCGAGCGATGCTCAGCACTCTCATCAATTAAGTAAAACTGGCAGAGCCCGCTTTACATCCCCACAAGGCCGCCAACCTCATCCCTCACTCTCACCCCACCTAAGAGGTCTTTTGAGCCTGTTGGGCCTTTTGGCTGACTCCAAGGGCAAACAACGCTACTCCACAAATCCAGTAAATCTAGTGCGAGCTAAGCTCAACACTTTGTATATAAATCACATGAAAATCTTATAAAATCTGGTGCGAGTTAGACTCTAGCACCGTGTCACGAAAAAGCATGTGAAATCTGGTGCGAGTTATACTCTAGCACCTATGCATGTAAAACTCTAGTGCGAGCTCTCGCTCCAGCACCAATGCATGCATCACCCAAATCAAAACATCGTGCGAGCTGAGCTCTAGCACGTCACATGTAAATAAAAACACGTAGGCGGCTCTGTTTCCTCAAAACAGTTTTCAATACAATTTCATCGTCGAAAGTATGCAATGCTGTGCATTTTCTTTCAAGGTTAGCCAGCCTACTCATGCATGCATTAAAATGTCTCCAGAATGAGCAGAACCCTCTTGTTCTTGCTCCTCCCAATTTTTCCTAAATTTGTAAATTTTACCCTTAACAAGGGTATTTTAGTAATTTGCCCATTCAGGGCACTAAAATTATTAATTGACCTCTAGACCCTTCAGGTAATTTTTAAAGGCTGCAAATGAACTTAAAATTGCGTAAAGTTTACCTCTAGCAGTCCGTAGAATTCCCTTACCTTATTTTCCTGTCGAGTCTGACCTTTTCTTTTCCACTGTTGTCTCATCGCGCAGTCCGTTATGCTCCCAATCAAATGGCCGGAACTGCGTATAATTATTCCTCAGGTCAGATAACATACAATTTAATTGTATTTAATCTTTTCTGGGCTTAATTTAAATCATTGGGCTCGTTTACTCCTATTGGGCCCGATTGCACCTTAATGGGCCTTAATCAGCCTTAAGCCCGTTTTCCACTTAATTTTCACTTTATCGAGGCCTATTGGGCTCATTGGGCCCACTAATAATTTATTGGGCCTCGTTCTAATTCTCGAATAGCTAAATTTATTATTTACGACAATTTATCTAATTTTCCAGAATTTACTTCAATTTATGCAGAAATTAACTCAATATCACGCATAACGATGCAATTGTCGTAAATAAGGGTTACTTACCCGAGATTCCATGCTAGTATGCAAATCGAGACTATCTCGAGCTCTCGTTGGATGTCAATTGTCGAGCTACATAATTTCATAATTTTTCGGGTAAGTTTTCAGTCCAAAATTAATTAAATAAAATATTCCAAAATTTAAATCGGTCAATTTGGCCGCTTATCGACTTACCCGAAGCTTGATTGCATCACAGGAATTTCCCCAATTTTTCCTCTTTTTATTTTTTTCCTTTTTCTCCTTTTTTTCCTTCTCTTTTTGGCTGAACCGATTCAGTCCGGTTCGGACCGGTTCAGACCGTCGGTTCACTCCGGTTCGACCGGTTCACCGCCGGTTCACCACCTTGCCGACCGGTTCTCCGCCGGTTCTCGCCACCAATCGCTCCCCTGGGTCGTCCGCATCTCAGATCTGCCCTCGGTTTGGGTCAAGCTCGCCGGAACGCCGTCGGTTCGGCTCTTCTCCCTCGGCCGTCGGACCCATTTTCCTCCTCTTGGCCGTCGTCGGCGTTTCCCGCCGTTTCGTCGGCTGATACCGGTGCAGAAAGGACCGTCGTCGCCTGGGCTTTTGGAATCGGGCCTCGGTTCCGCCCTAATCGTCGCCGTTCGCCGCCGGTGACCCTTTCTTTCCCGCGGCCTTCTCCTTCGTTTTTCGCCAGATTTCGGCGTCGGTAGGTCGTGCTGCCGGTGACAGGGAGATCGCCTGAAGCTCCTCTTCCTTTTTCGGCCCTTGGCCTGGCCGTTGGCCGCCGGACGGCTCGCCGGTCTCCCTCGGGTTCGTCGGGCTTCGTTTCGTCTCAACTTCTCTCTCTCTCCCCGACCCGCTTCTCTCTTCTTCTTTTTTTTTTTTTCAATTCTCTTTCTCTTTTATTATTATTATTATTATTATTATTATTATTATTATTATTATTATTTTAATCATTCAAATACCTTAAAAATACCGAAATATCCCTTGAAATTATTATTTTATTCCAATTTAATTAATTTTATTTTATTTAATTTATTTATTATATTTTAACCCTTTTTCGGGTATAATTTCTCCGTATTTTCGGGATATTGTCCCGAATGACTTTTCAGTATATTTTTCGATTATTTTCGGGATTATTTTTTTTTTTCGAACTAAAAATCCCGATTAATTTTGATTAATTCCCATAAATTAATATCTTGATCAATTTAACCCAAAATAAATTTATTTCATCCATATTGACCAAAATTTCTCAAATCCATATTTTTAATTAAATTTCCTTATCAAAATTATACCGACTTTCGGCCTTTTGACCATTTTGCCCTTACATGTGTTCGGGATTAATTTAACCCGACTTTCCTTCACGAATACTTATTCATTTCATATTTTAATTAAATTCGGGTCTTACATTATGGGTGAATTAATTTAAGTATAAATGATTGACTAACCTTATGTTTATATTACATGGAGAATTTAATTAAGTACGCAGACATACATGTATATATAGGTAGGCAATATTTATTTATTCGCCAAGATTAATATAGACAAATATACGATATATGTTTATATATATATATATATATATATATATATATATATATATATATATATATAACAAGAGTAAATAATATACACATATAGCTACAAGCCGAGAGCCCTTCTACCGTATTCATATATAGGATATTTATGTGTATATATATATACTCATAAATGGGTTGAAAGGGATGCTTATGGTTCGGTAGAGAAGAGATGCAAGGAATAAAATATGTTAATAAGGGAAACTAGGATTGGCAGCTGTATAAGAAAAAAAAATATAAAATATATAGACTTACGCATATGGATGTACTAGGATAGATAGCTGACATTGGGAAATGACAAAGGAAAGACAGGAGAGGAAGCTTGGAGAAGTGATCTGTTGAAGAAGTGGGAGGCAACCGAGACCACTGTTGACAGCAAAGAAAACGTGAGCAGCATGGAAACTCCTGAACATACCAGGAGATGGGAAGCTGCAGCAGAGGAATGAGAAGCTCTCACGCTCTCACCTGGTACATATATATATGTATAAATATTAGACTGCTGCATTGTTGAATTAAACACACACACACACATATATATATATATATATATATATATATGCTTTCGGTATGTAAAAAGGAAATGGGGAGAAACAATGATGCCGAACAACTAGGAAAAGGGAGAGATTGGAGATGAAGCAGTAGCAGTAGGTATAGAAAACTGGAAACCCGACAAAATAATGGAAGAAGATGGCGTATAGAGGTTGCTGAAGGGTACCATTCGATGAAAATAAATATATATAGTAATGAGACCAGTCCAAAAAGAAACGAAAATATGGAGAAGCCTGAAATGAAAAGAAAGAAAATAATGATGGAGCAGTCTGAAGAGGATACAAGCATGTTAAAAAAAAAGGGGATACGAACGAGAGTAATATAAGGGGTGAGAGTTGAGGCAGTTGAGAAGAGGTTAGAAGGGGATGAAACAATAAACAGAAGAGAGGAAAATAACAGTAGAATTGTAGGAGAAAGGAATTTATAACAGAGGTAGATTCAGAAGCTGGTAGAGTGAGGGAAGTTGTCTGGAATAGGGACAGTAGTGAAGACGCTGGTGCAGGGAGGTTCATGAGGAAGATGGAAATGGAAAGTTGAGGCAGAAAGAGGGAAGGTAAGTAGAGAGAACCGAGAAGAGCAGCGGTGAAACTACAAACAGAGGGTTGAAGCAGGGGGCAGAGAAAGGCAGAACTGAGGCCAGCAAAACAGAGATGGTGAGGCTATAGGGAAGGGGCCTCATTTCGTAAAGGAACTACCGAAAAACCAGAGAAAGTGTAAGAAACTAGCCGAGGTTAGTGCTGAATCGAGGAAGCTCAGGTGTGGCTTGGAACAAGAAGAAACAGAGGCAGTGCTGGTCAGGAAGTTGGAAATCGAAAGGGGCTCCGATGGACAGGAAGCAGGGGCAACGAGAAGACATGGGACTGGCTAGGTGTTGAGGTGATGGCTAAATGGAGAATGAAGAAGGATGATAGGCCAGAGAAGGAAAGAAGGAAACTGATGAAGTCGATGAACACTGCATTCGGGAATTATGGCGGGAAGAAGAAAGGAAATTCAAAAACAAAGAAAAGAAAAAAATGAAGAAGAAAAGAAAAGGATGAATATTAATCGAAAAAAAGGGAGAGGAAGAAAGTAATATAAATATATATATATATTTATTAAATATATATATATTATTGAAAATAGAGAAAAAATCGAGGAAGGAAAATAAGTGTACTAAATTTTGATAATTCAGGGAAGAGCACTGGGAAATTTACTGAGAGGACCGGACCCGTCGACTCGCTAAGTCGAAGTAATCAAGGATTACAGACAGACATCGAGGAAATAAATTTATACAAGTTTTAGAGATAATTGTACGTATTTTATAATTTCGAGTGTATTTTCCTAGGTAAGCAAAGTTACGATTTTGACGCATCGTAGTTAATTCGATAAATAGGATACTAAGAAATACAAATTTCGGTATAGGAGAATCGTAGAAGAATTTAAGGGAGATACCAGGAGGCGTCACCACTCGAATTCGAGATTTTCGATAGATCGAAGTAAGGGCTACTATTTAACTTAGTTCTGATAATGCTTCCTTGTTTCACCGATAAATGATTTTATGAAAGAGCATATGATTTGAAATGATTTATCAATACTTTCATACTTGAGAAACTGTTTACGAAGCATGTTTTAATTTGTCGAAATATTCCCCGAGTACTTTCCATGATATGAAATGAATTTTCCGAAGGTATGAAGCGTATGGATGTTTTACATTTATTTATGTTTTTATATCCATATCGTTAAAGAAACTTTTGACAATTTCAAAAGTATTTAAGAAAAGAAATTTGTTTTCGAAAGGGGATTGTGGGGGCCACCTCTTGAGTCCTACGAGAACAAAGTGTCACATAGTCTTTTTGTTTTATGAAAGAGTTTTCAGATTACAAGGAATTCGATTTTATTACTCGATATGAGTTTATGGGTTATAAAACCCAAGAAAGATTTTGAAAACTCTGTTTTGAGACTATAGGCTTCATGCATGATTACTTCTTGTGGTGTTTCGGCTGCACCACACGGAATAGAGTGTTCCCTTTGTTTTTTGTTGTAACCGAGAGGAGTCTCGACTGGTGCAGGAGACGCGTGACCGTTAGCTGCTAGGAGGCTGGCTCGGGAAACTAAAGGCAGCTGTCCATGCTTGTAAGGCCCGTTGTGTTCACTTCGCTAATCGGCAATTGAAGTAGAACTGAGAAGCTCAAAATGAGGAGTGGAAACTGAGGCAAGCTGTGACCGAGAGAGGCGGAGGGACGAAGAGGCTAGAAGGATAAACTGGGAACGGTGACAACAAGAGGAAGAAAGAGGAGGATGAGGAGCATAGGGGCAAAAACAGGCGGCATCAGGAGGAAGAAGATGCTCGGGTGAACAGTACCAACGCAGAAGAAGAAGAAGAAGAAGAAGAAGAAGAAGAAGAAGAAGAAGAAGAAAACAAGAGAGTGGTGAAAAAATTTTAAAAAGAAAAAAAAGAAAAAGAAAAAGAAAAAAGAAAAAGAAAAAGAAAGTGTATATATATAAGATTATATATATAAATATATAAAAATATTTGGAGATAGGAGAGAAGGCACAGAGAAATTTAGAAACCCGGGGAAAAGACTCCGACGAAAATAATCCGAGTGGACCGGACCCGCCGACTCCCTACGTCAAGACAATCGAGGACTACAGACAGACACTGAGGTAAGGAATTTATGCAAGTTTTAGTGATAACTGTACGTATTTTATAATTTCGAGTAGCTAAATAGATATCGTAGGGATAAAAATTTCCTATATTACCCTTACCTATAGACTGAACTGTACCGTAAAGTGTTGAAAAATCATAAATGCATAAATTGCATGTTTTTACTGATTTCATCGTTGAATACTGTTTCCAACAGTATATGGATAGGTTGGCTATTGTTTTACTGTATGCATGAAATAACACGTTTTACGAAGTTAAGTGTGTTTAAGTGGGAGAAATTCCATGATGGGTGACCTCCTGGGAAGTCTTCTCTCACATATCGTTTATGTACTGTTTTTGAACTGAATATTGATTTTTATATCATTTTTTGAAAGAATCGAATTACCTATTCGATTTTCGATACGAAACAGTGCTAGAGCCCTCGTGTAAACTGTGTCACACTGAATTGTTCACACTGAATTTTTATATGATTTATGAGAAAAACTATGCTGCAGCCATTGTGTATTGTTGTGTGATCTTGCACTGACCTACTCGCACTGGATTTTTGAGACTAAGGTGCTAGTTGATATTGATGCTGGGGGGTAAATCCTTGAGACTACTCGGTACCCTCAGTCATATTTTACTGTATCGGGATCCACGGAGCACACCGTGTGGACGCACATGAAGTACGTTGTGCCGTGTATTGAGTATTCAGACTACTGAACTGAACTCAACTATACTGTATTGATTGGCCATACCCCCTGAGGCGTATGACACTCGCGCACACCTGGCTCGTGAGGTGCGGGGTCACTGACTATGGCCATATGTCGACTGTACTACTATTGACTGGATCCTACTTTTATTGACTGAATCCTACTGTTATTGATTGAATCCCAGCCTAGTCTCAGCGAACTGAATTGTTTATTGAAGGAAAAATGAATTGAATTGTTTACTGATTGTATGAATCGTTTTATAGAAACGGATTCAAGTGTTTTATTGCATTGACTGAATAGTAAATGGTTTCATCGTACCGACTGTATTTAACGCATATGTTTTACACATGTTAAAGTATTGGAAATGGAGTGTGATTGAAAGTATTTATCAAAGAAAGTGCATCAATTGTGAATCGTTTTTAGTGTTAACAAAATGAATTATATGCATGTGTTTTATAACATTTTATAACTGATCATGGCATACATTATAAGCATGTAGATAGTATGGTTGTCTAGTGCTTACATAAGTTTCTTATTGAGCGCGTTAAGCTCACTCCCTACTTTCCTCCACGAAGTTCCATCAGTAACTTGAACGCTCTCGTTAGTAAGGCATGTCGCACAGCTATGGTTCCGCAGAGTATTTTCTGCTTTGAAGGTATACCTAGTTGTAAGAAATTCTTTTGTATCTAAAATTTTTATAAGTATAGTAATGCATACGAGATGTGTATGGGGAATGTGAACATATTTTGTTTAAATTTGTTACTAAGAAAGAAAAAAATTAATCAGATTGAGTATTGATTTGACATAAGATTGACTTGTAGCCTAACCGAAATGTGTGTAATTCGGGTCGTTACAGAAGTGGTATCAGAGCAAGGTTGACCTGATACGATTCGATATTAAAGTGAGAGAAAATTTGAAAAGTTCACATCCCCAGCATTACTGTGCATTAATTAGATACAAACGAGTATATCTGGCTGTGTTTTATTGAAAATTGTGTCAGTAAATGAAAGGAAACTGATAGATATGGCTGATTAGTATTACAACCATACTGACAAATGGATATGAACCGTTCCTCGAGGTCGTAGAGATAGGCCCGAGAGGTGTAGTGAACCCTCGTCTGAGTGTACACCTTATAGTTTCACTGAGAAATTTTTGGAGTTTGCTTCGTAAAAATTAAGGCGGACATGGAAATAATGATGACATTGTTGGGTCAAGTGATAGTGGCCCCGTGATAATGATAATGATTGAGGTGTGACTGAGAGCAAGACTGAGACAATTTCAGAAAATCTTGCACTATTACATACTGGAGTTAAGAATCGCGTTGTAATGGAAAACTGAAAAATTAAATTGGAAAACTTGCTTGGATTCTTAGAGTATGACTGTGAACTTAATAGATTGTGGGCAATTTTAAGAGTTTAAGCCTTCATTTTTCAATAAAGTTAAGAATTCAGTGATTCAGAGGGTTGGATGAATGAGATAGAAAAAACTTGATGATTTTAGAAGTAACTCTACTGAGAAAGTTGCTTTTGCAACTTTTGTGTTAAAGAATTGGAGAAGCTACACGAATTTTCAAAGCACGCTACTATAAAGAAAGTAGCCTTTGTAACATCAGTATCGAAATGGAAAGTCGAACTCGAAGGAAAGTTCCCCGATTTAACCCGAGAGCCGACATCAGAGAATTACATGGGATATATTTCTGAAGGCCCTTAGGCGGCAACACATTCTGGATGAAATAAAGTGGCAATTATAGATGAAATGAGTGAATCATACATAAGGAAACAAGTCTGAGAATAAATACGAAATCTAATTTATAGTTTTGGCAGAAAAATAATCCGGATACGTGGAGATGTGAAACGAAGGAAGTCTAGGAAACTCGTAGGAGGTACTAAGATCCTCAACTGAGCTAAATTAACCACATTGGATGTTATTTTGACGAAGCAGTGCGCAAGGCGCAACTGTGATGATATGAAATGTATATCTGGAGGTGACTAAAAAAATGAAAAGGTAAGGAGAGTGATAGAATAAAGTCACTGTAACTGAAAAGATGAATTACAGAACTAAAAGTATAAATAAAGGTCATATTGCTTACATGATTGATAAAGATAGGGTGTGTTCAGAGTAAAGAGACACCCCTGTAGACATAGAATTTTTCGACACATAGTTGGATGATTTGTCAGAGTTACCGCTAGACCGAAGGATAAAGTTTAAGTTGATCTAGTACTTTATATCGAATTTATTATTCAAACCACTGTATTGAACAGTTTTGATTGAATTTGAAGTGCTGAAAAAGTAATTACATGAATTATATGATAAGAAGATTATCGGACCACGTGATCCGCTTTGGAGTGTACGTACGTTAATTTTTAAAGAGACCTGGAGTCTTCTGGTTCGCTTTGTATAAAAAACGAGAGTTAATTGGATTCTCCCAAAACAGAGGTTATATGTCACGACCCTATTTATCCAATTCATCTAAAAATCACTATAAATTTTTTGCATTTTTCATTTTCCTTACCCGGTCGTGAACAACCCTCACCAATAACAGCTGGGCTGTGAGCCAATAATAACCATCATTTCTCATTCATTTCCCATTAATCAAAACAATGTCATACATTGAAGTTAAGTCATAAGCTTGTACATAGCAATGTTTTCTAACATTTACATCCCCCATATCACAATTCAAAATGACTACTGTGCCTTTACATGTTTAGATACAAAAAGAATCCCTGTGTGTATACCTCTTTGCGATGGAGTGTAGCAGATATCCAAAATGTAATGCCTCAGTCCTTCACAAGGCTACTGTGTACGCTCTGTAGAGGGAGAAAGTAGAGGGATGAGCAATCACACACTGAGTAAGGCAATAATTCAAGCATGGTAGATAACTACTCTATGTACATGCTAATAATGTCATGGCATAAATCATTTATAGTCGGAGCATGAGGAAATAAAACTATGCCTCATGTATATACATATAACATGTACCGAAAACATGGAAAGTAGGCATATAAAACACGGTAAAACCATCATATAACACCTTTCAAGCTCATCATTATTAAAACTCATCATAAAAGGGAAATTTAATATGAAACATCCTTTAAAATTCATCTCTTCCTCAAAACACATTAAATCTCATCACAAATAGCATGTCATTTCTTTAAACAAAATCCTACAAGGTTCGGCCCCTCCCTTGGGTCTACCCTGGACAATCACAAACACACTCAGTGTATAAAGCCATGTGGTACTATGTAATATTATGTGAGACAAGCGATCACTATATCTCAAAGACTATGTTGGCGAACTATGTCATAATCATCTTAGACCACACAGATCTTGGTGTGCGGGGCATCATGCTGGAACGAAGGTGGGTTAGTTGTTCACCAGACTTTCCAAATCATCGTCACAACCACGCGGTAGAACGTAGTCCATGTGATATACACGATACAACATACTCCACGGACCCATATCATGGTTGGGGGTGCCAGCCGTAGGTATTATCTACCCCATGCCATGTGTAACCTGTATAGTCTCAGGTGCACATGGAGCTTCTCGTATCCATGTAAGAGAGCCTCCCCACCCCATCGGGCTTAAGGATGTTGGCTTAAGGATCCTACCGTAAGAGAGCCTCCGCACCGTATAGAGCCTCCCCACCTCGTCGGGCTTAAGGATGTAGGGCTTGAGGATCTTACCAACTCCACGATATCATACATACCACAGTGTGAAAACCTGTGCGAGCTAAGCTCTAGCACGATTCATGCATCATCAATAAATCGCCTCGTACGAGTAACGCTCGAGTACAACTTTATGCATAAAATCATGAAGAAACCACGTACGAGTATACTCCAATACGATTATATGCATAAGAAAGTTAATCAAAATCCACGTACGAGTTGGCACTCCAGTACGGTTTATAAAACATCATCACAATTCAAACCACGGTGCGAGCTAAGCTCCAGCACGTTTCATATATATGAAAACACTAAAGTCCAGTGCGAGCAATGCTCTAGCACGATTTAACTTGCGTAACCACGATAGGCGGCTCTATTTCAACAAAACATTCTCAAAACAATGGTTAGCACCTCATTGTGCCCTTTTTTCAAAATCCGAAAAATTCACCAGCCAACCTATCCGTCATTTTGCTTAAACCAAGGTAACGTGTTTTCATAAAAGCATCAAAACATATGAATTATGCAATTATTAGCCTTACTATCACTTTTTATAAGAATCACTTCAAAATCAAACTACATATATATACACTTATTGTTATTTTCATACACCATCAAACACTTTTCTAGATACTTATGCATTTTTTTCCAAGCCCCTATATTACCCACAAAATATGAGCAACTATCTCTATATACTCACAGAATTCCCTTACCTGGAATCGCGTCGCGTGATTCCACTTCTTTAAAGTTGTTTGATCTCGCGGTTCGATTCGTCTCCAACGAACTCTCCGAAACTGCACGAGATTACGTTTCACGTCAATTTAGTCTCATATAGCACAACTCTTGTGTTGACTATAGTCGATTCAACCCATAGTCTCCATTAACACATATAAGGTCTCATTCGATTACTCTACTCTTATCTCGAGAGTCTATTGGGTTCTCTTAGATCTCTTGATTCCTATTAAATCGATATTTAAGCCCATAGT
Organism: Firmiana major; assembly: GCA_033439115.1. Lineage (NCBI taxonomy): Eukaryota > Viridiplantae > Streptophyta > Magnoliopsida > Malvales > Malvaceae > Firmiana > Firmiana major. The sequence continues at coordinate 11,850,144 of CM065898.1, read as the reverse complement.
ATTTCTATTTTATCAATTACTTCACTATGGCATTTTGTCAAACACCTTATATACTCATTTTCTTAACTCGGCCAATCTTACAATGTGGCTTCATTCAACCTTCTAAAAATCATACATCATACCTCATAGACACTTTAGCATACTCCACTATCATCAACTCAACTATGTCACATTTTCTCACTCTAGACTTATTTAGGTTATAATTGTTCCATTGCTTTCTAGGTAGTTTCTATCATTAATATACATACCAATCAACTCCAAAATCAATAACTAAGCAAATATACTTGGATTGGTACGTTAGAAACTCACCTAGTTTGATTTCCTCCTTGCTCCAAATGGGAATGCACCTTTGCTCCTTCAATCCAACTAATGTAGTCTTGATTCCAAAGTATGTGGTTCTTCTCTTTATAAGGAACAACTTTGCTTTAATGATATTTTCTCAAATCTCTATGAAAATGGGATGATTTTAGAGTGAGAAAGCTAGGTTTTGGATCAAAAATGGAAAGGTTAAGTTGTTTGCCGTGAATTGCAGATCCAACTGCTCCATATTTATAGAATTGGTTTGATGAGATCGATCTGCATAGGGTGGAGATCGATCTTGTCCTCTTAAATCTCTCATTTTTACGACATTTTGAAGGCATGAGATCGATCTATCGAATGCTTGAGATCGATCTGCTTCAGTGAATGAGATCGATTTGCTTCAATGGAACATGATCGATTTGTCTCAGGTAGAGAGCTAAGGAGATCGATCTGGCCTTAAGGGGAGATTGATCTGCTTTAGCCCTAGAGTTAAGGAGATCGATCTGCTTGAGTGAGGGATCGATCTCTCTCTTCCAACATGCCTGATTTTGCATTCTTCAGGCCATGAGATCAATCTCTCATTGCATAGGATCAATCTGGCCTTCATCTTGCACCCTTTTTGCTGCAATTTCCTCATTCAAACTCATACTTAATCACTCCTACATTCATTTAGCATTCCATTCACACTTAGAACTTAAAAACATTTATTTATTATGATTCATTCATAATTCAACTTGTTTATACATCATATAATTGTATACATTACACCAAAAATTAAGGGTCTTACAATCCTCCATTCCTTCACGGAATTTGATCCTCCAAATTAGAACCAAGTTAACTTGAAAAGAACTTCGGGTACTTCTTTTGCATCATACTCTCTAACTTACATGTAGCTTCCTCTGGAGTGTGATATTGCCAAAGGACTTTACTAATGGAATTATATTCGTCCTTAATACCTTCTATTTTCTATCCAATATCCGAACCGGCTTCTCAACATACGTCATACTCTCATTGAGCTCCAACGACTCATATCTTATCACATGTGTTAGGTTCGGGTGATAGTTCTGAAGCATCGAGATGTGGAAGACGTTATGAACGTTTGCCAAGTATGGTGGCAACACCAACCTATAAGCCTTATCTCCCACTCTCTCCAAAATCTCGAAGGGTCCGATATATCGAGGGCTTAACTTTCCCTTCTTACCGAATCTCGTAATCCCCTTCGAGGGAGAAACTCTCAAGAATCCACTCACCCACATTAAACTCTAGTGGTCTCTATCTTGTGCCAACATAACTCTTTTACCGACTCTTGGCTGTCCGTAATCTTTCACATATCAGTTGGACGTCCTCAGAGGCCTGCTGCACCAAATCCGGAGTAAAAATCTGTCTGTCACTAACCTCTTCCCATCTAATAAGGAATCGACATCTACGTCCATACAGTGCCTCATATGGTGCCATTTCGATACTCGCATGGTAGCTATTATTATAGGCGAACTTGGCTAACTGTAGGTGATCATCCCAAGAGCCTCCAAAATCCAACACACACACTCTTAACATATCCTCTAGGGTCTGTATTGTCCTATCTGGCTGACCATTTCTCTGAGGATGAAAAGCGGTGCTAAAGCTCAAGTGGGTCCCCATCGCTTTCTGAAAATGTTCTCAAAAGTGGGAAGTGAAGTAGGCATCCCGATAAGAAATAATGCTCACTGGTACACCATGTAACCGAACTATCTCTCGAATATACAAGTTCGCCAACTGACTCAGAGTATCAGTAGCCCTCATAACCAAGAAATGGGCTGACTTCGTCAACCGATCCATAATAACCCAAATGCCATCATGACCTCTACGGGTCCTCGATAATCCCATCACAAAATCTATAGTGACGTGCTCTCATTTCCATGTCGGTATCGGTAGAGGCTGCAACAATCCTGCATGTTTCGTATGCTCTACCTTAACTTGCTAATAGACGAGACATCTTGTGATATAATCAGCTATGTCTCTTTTCATTCCAGACCACCAATAAACCTTTCGAAGGTTTTGATACATCTTAGTACTCCTTGGATGTATCGTGTACCTCGATGAGTGAGCCTCTGTTAAGATTAACCTCCTGATCTCTAGATCCTCGGGAACATATACTCTCCCTCTGAACCTCATCAATCCATCTGTACTCAGCTCAAAATCAGTACCCGCACCTGCCTGTATCTGACTCAGCCAATCGATGTACTATCGATCGCTCTGCTGAGCCTATCGAACACGACATATCAACTCTGGCTTCAATCTCAAACTAGCTATAATCTCATGTATCTCTAATCCAGGTGGGGTTACATCCTAACTGAGGTTCACAAATTGCTCCAACAACTCGTGTTCCCGAACCATCATATAAGACACCAACCCGAGGTTCTTCCTTCTCAAAGCATCAATAACTACATTAGCTTTACTTGGGTGGTACATGATCTCACAATCATAATCTTTCAGGAGTTCGAGCCATCTCCTCTGTCTCATGTTCAACTCTTTCTATGAGAACAGGTACTTAAGGCTCTTATGATCTGTATAAATCTAAAATTTTCTACCATAGAGATAGTGGCACCATATCTTCAATGCAAACACTACGGCTGCCAACTCTAAATCATGTGTTGGGTAGTTCCTCTCGTGATCCTTCAGCTGTCTAGATCCATAGGTAACTACTTTTCCATCCTATATAAGTACACAGCCCAGTCCCTGGTGTGATGCATCCGTATACACAGAGAAACCTCCTAAGCTGGTAGGAATGATGAGAACCGGAGCAGTGGTCAACCGTCGCTTAAGTTCCTGAAAACTCCTCTCACATGCGTCTTCCCACACAAACTTAACATATTTCTGTGTGAGGCGTGTCAATGGAGCAGCTAGTCTGGAGAAACCCTTAACAAATCTTCGATAATATCCTGTCAATCCCAAAAAATGTTTGATCTCAGTAATTGTCTCGGGCTGTGCCCACTGTACAACTGCCTCAATCTTAGATGGATCCACTGATACCCTATCCTTCGACACAAGATTTGCTCTAACCAAAAGTTACACTTACTGAGTTTGACATATAATTCTTTCTCCCGGAGGGTCTATAGAACTATCCTCAAGTACTGATCATGATCTTTCCTGGACTTGGAATATACCAATATATCATCAATGAATACTATCACAAACTGGTCCAGGTATGGCTTAAATACATCATTCATCAATGCCATAAATGTTATGAGGGCATTCGTCAATCCGAATTAACCAAAAACTCATAATGACCATAATGGGTGCGAAATGCTGTCTTGGGTACATCTCCACTATGTATCCTCAACTAGTGGTACCCAGAGCGTAGATCTATATTAGAAAAGACTTGTGCTCCTTGGAGCTGATCCAACAAATCATCGATGCATGGAAGGGGGTACTTGTTCTTAATGGTGGCCTTATTCAACAACTGGTAATCTATACACAGTCGAAGGCTTCCATCCTTCTTCCTTACAAACAGAACCAGAGCTCCCTAAGGTGAGACGTTCAGTCTTATGAACCCCTTCTCCAGCAACTCTTGCAACTGCTTCTTTAACTCTTCCAACTCAATCAGAGCCATTTTATACAGTGGTTTCGATATCGGCTCTGTACCAGACACTAACTCTATACAAAACTCCATTTCCCTATCAAGTGGTAGTCTTAGTAATTCGTCCGAAAAGACATTAGAAAAATTCACAATTACGGGAATGTCTCTCAATTTTGGGTGTGCCTTATCAATGTCAACCATGTAGGCAATGAACCCTTCTCATCATCCTTTCTACCGTTAGCAACATAAGTCATCACTTTAAACATTCATAAATAATAATTAAATTCATCTCTCAAATGTGGTGGATTGAAATTATACTTTTCTCATTTATAATAGTCATGTTCTTTCATTTCTTTTCAACAAAGCTTAAAACAAGATTATCTATCTTTGGAAACATCACTGTTTTAGCATGACAATCTATAACAACATGATTTGCAGCCAACCAATCCATTCCTAGGATTACACCAAAGTCACTCATGCTCAGTAAAATTAAATTGGCTGCCATCTCTTTTCCTCATATTCTTAACTTACAATTCCTATATACATGCTCAGTCAATTGACTATCATTCATCAGTGTGAAAATCATCAACATCTTATCTAACAATGTGGATTTTACATGCTTCGACAATTTATGTGCAAAAGAAGGCGATTTGAAGGAATGCGTGGCACCATGATCAAATAATACAAGTGCTTCTAAATAAAAAATTAGGATGGTACCTTCAATCACATCTGTCGATGCGTCTACTATGTCCTGGTCCAGTGCATGCACTCACCCTCTACCAACACCAACCGCCTATTTCCCTTTTTCCTCAGCTGTAGCCCTCCTCCTTGGAGCAGCTGTCTCAACTGGAGCTCTCTCTAGCTCCTTGCTCTTCTGTGGGGCAGTCTCCATCATCTCAGGACAATACCTCGTGATATGCCCTGGCTTCCCACATCTATAACATGTAACAGGGGGCGTCTAACAAGGCTTAGTCCCATGAAATCTGCCACATCTCCTACACTGATCAGTAGTAGGTCGGGGTCCTCCAATAACCATACCCCTCGGTGCAATCAAAGCTAGATACACGGGAGGTCTAGCAGCTTTCTCCTATACCTCCTCAATCTTAGGTCTCTTCTCGAAAAATCTCTAGCCTCCTCTCTTGGCCACTCTATCAATCCTGGATCTCCTCCGATGTCTGTCCTTCCTGACACTAATCTTTTCAAGCTCGGAGGCATTTCGCTCAAAGTCCTGCTCGCATAACTGAGCCTTGTGTATGGTCTCCTCATAAGTATGAATGTCAAATGGGGCTAGCTTAGTCCAGATGACCAATCTCAATCCATCTATAAACTTTTGGACCTTTCTAGTCTCACTATTCATTGTATCCGGGTCATATCTCCCCAACGACATGAATCTCGACTCATATTCATCCACAGAGCGGTTCCCCTAAACCAGATTAATGAACTCCATCCGTAATTTCCTTTGTGCGGTGGCCGAAATATATTGCCTCCTAAAGGCCTCCAAGAATATCTCTCATGTGATCTCGGAGTGTCTGGCCCTCAGTATAGACTCGATGGATCTCCACCAGTGTTCTGCTTCACCCTTTAGCATAAATACTGCAAAGGCCACTTTCTCAACTGATGTACTTCTGAAGAATCTGTATAATTTCTCCGTCTCGTACACCTAGTCCTCAGTAATCATCGGGTCTTTTACCCTTCTAAACACAGGAGGTTTCAACTCCTGAAATTGTCTTAACCTGCCTAATTCACAGTCATACAGGTCACTCTCGCTCGGTTGTGGTGCGATAGGAGAAGCTGTATCCTGAACTGGGGGTGAAATAGTCCCCGTAGTCTGTGGCCTCTCTGCCTCTGCAGCTGCCTGTCCAGTTGTAAATACCGTAAATTTTCAGATACTCTGTTTTACCCAAGATTAACAAATTAATCATCGAGATTAAAGATAACGTTCCATTAGTCGAAGATTAAAATTTAAAATTTTATTGTTCCAATTGTGAGACTTGAAGGAAATTAATTAAATAAATTATATTGGTTCTAAGAATAAATAATTTTGAGAAATAAAGAAATAAATTTATTATGAGCTAGGATTATTCTCCTATAAAATATAGATACAACAATTTGATTAAATTCATTTTGTGTACTATAAAAATATATATGGTATGTTTCAATTAGTCTTTAAGTTAAATGGATAGGTATATATGTGTATATATTTATATAAATGTACATGTACATATATACATATAAAAAAATACATGAAAGGAGCAATGGATAGTGAAAGAGTCGACGGCCTAGGAAGTGGTAAATGATGGAGGATCATGTTACCCATCAGCAGCAACAGTTTAGGTAACCATGTCGGGTCGACAGAAAGAAAGAAACTGGCAAGGAGAAAGAAAGATGAAATGAAAGAAGGAAGTCTACTGTTGGCAAGAAAAAAATTAAATAAATAAATATGAGTCAGTCTGAAATCCAACAAAGAAGAAGAGAAGAGATAGAGGCAATCCCGTGAATGCTGGTTGCAGCAGAAAGAAAAAAAAAACAGATGTAAAAAGGACACTGTGGCAGCAGCCTACAAACTAGGGTATGATAGAATTAAACTATCCCATTGCCTGCATTTCTTTGTTTAAGAAAAAAAAATCTGAAGCAGGTATAGGGTCGGTGAAATGAAGTGAGTATACATATATATATATATATATATATATATATGTATATATATATTTATGTATGTATACATATATATATACATACATATATATATATATATATATATATATATATGTATGTATGTATCTGTATAGGTAACAGAAGCAGTGAACTGAAAAGAATCGGACAGGAGATGGACAGGAGTAGCTGTTTCGTGATTTGCTGCAAGGGAGAAAGAAGGACATCAAGGCTGGTAACGTGAGAAAGGAAACATCAACAACTGAGCAAGGTAGACTGAAGCACGAAAAGAGGCATGGGATTGTGGCTAAAATCTGCTGGATGGCCTGACTGAGAGAAATATAATAAAGAAATATATTTACATACATAAACAGAGGTGCTGTAAGGAAACAATGGTGTAACCGAGAGCTGCTTATAAAAGAGTCACAATTTGCCATCGTAATCCAAAAAATTTCAAGTAGGATTTATATCGTTGGAGTTCTAGAATGAAGCTAGTAAGAATCTGCAGTGATCGTGCAAACTGCTGAAAATTACAGCAGCAATGGAGGGTAAAGCAAAGGGAGTATAAGCTGGTAAGAAAATAAAATTTAAGAGGGCTGAAGGACCGGTGGATGGTTGCTGCAGGTAAGCAAAAAAAAAAAAAAAACTGAACAAGGGAGAACTGGGAACAGGATCGAGAAGCTTGGAAACTGCAATGGGTCAGTAGAAAACCCAACTGTGTCGACGCAGCAGCAAGGGGGAGATTAGCTTCACTATTCCTTAGTTGGCGAGGGTGATGGATGCTGGGATTGGCAGGGCCTCAGTTGGAAGCTGGAAACCGAGAAAGAGAAGAGAAAGTGAGAAGCTGAAATAGACAAGGAGAGGCTGGAAAATCGAGCTGCGAAAATCAGGATTGGTAAAGACAGAGGCAGAACACCCTTGTCTCGCTAGCTGGAAACCGGAATGGGACAACTGGAGGAAGATGATGAGGACGGCGAAAACCGTGGACAATGAAAGAGGTGGTGGCAATGCCGAGAGATGGTGGAAGAGAATGAAAACAGAGAAATTATATATTTGGTGAATAGTGTGTCGGGCTTAGTGGAGAAGAAGAAGAAAATGAAGGAAGAAAATAAGGCGGGAAATTCAAAAGAAAAAAAAGAGAAGAAGGAAGTAATATATATATATATATATATATATATATATATATATATATATTATTGAAAATAGAGGAAAAATCGAAGAAGGAAAATAAGAGTACTAAATTTTGGAAATTCGGGGAAGAGCCCCAAAAAATTTATCGAGAGGATCGGACCCATCGACTCGCTAAGTTGGAAGTAATCAAGGATTACGGACAGACACCAAGGTAATAAATTTATACAAGTTTTAGGGATAGTTATACGTATTTGATAATCTCGAGTGTATTTTCCCTAGTAAAGCAAAGTTACGATTTTGACGCATCGTAGTTAATTCGATAAATAGGATACTAAGAAATACAATTTTCGGTGTAGGAGAATCGTAGAAGGATTTAAAGGAGATACTAGGAGGCGTCACTCCTCGAACTCGAAATTTTCGTTAAATCGAGGTAAGGGGTACTATTTAACTTAGTTCTGATAATGCATTCTTGTTTCACCGATAAATGATTTTACGAAAGAGCATATGATTTGAAGTGATTTATCAATGCTTTCATACTTGTGAAACTGTTTACGATGCATGTTTTAATTTGTCGAAATATTTCCCGAGTACTTTCCATGTTGTGAAATGAATTTCCTAAGGTATGAAGCGTATGGATGTTTTACATTTATTTATGTTTTTATATCCATATTGTTAAAGAAACTTTTGACAATTTCAAAAGTATGTAAGAAAAGAAATTTGTTTTCAAAAGGGGATTGTGGGGGCCACCTCTTGAGTCCTGTGGGAACAAAGTGCCACACAGTCTTTCAGTTTTATGAAAGAGTTTTCAGATTACAAGGAATTCGATTTTATTACTCGATACGAGTTTATGGGTTATAAAACCCAAGAAAGATTTTGAAAACTCTGTTTTGAGACTATAGGCTTCATGCATGGTTACTTCTTGTGGTGTTCCGACTACACCACTTGGGGTGCCGGTACGTAGGCCCCTTTAGCACTTGACTCAACTTGTGTGGAAGATGTCGTGCTATTGGTGGCTTATGATGATGTTTTGGTAGTATCTCGTGCCCGCGCTGTCGACCCGAATTTTATATAGCTTGTTCCTTATGATTCCTATGTGTATGAATACTCTATTATTATAGTTGAATCATAAGAAGAGTATTTACTAGATTTAAAGTGTTAGTAAAATGATTTAACACGCAAAAGCTACCTAAAAAGCCTAATGTGAGTTATAAGAGTCACAGGCTAAACCAAGTAGATCTAAATCATTCTAACTGAAAATAAGAACTTAAAATGAGAAAGTATAGAGAGCTCATGAAGGAAAGTCAGCTTGATTTAGTCCCGAACATAGAAAATAAGAGTAAAAGCTAAAAAGGGTAAAATTGACTTTTTTGGCAAGTTAAGGTGTTTCGGGTGTAATTACCTACCGGGAACGGTTGAAACATAAAAACGAGGGTGTAAGACATAAGATATGACACTTTCGAAATTTTTGAGAAAAAGTCAACTTGGTCAATGGTTAAGGAAAAAGTCAACTATAGTTAAGAAAGTGGACTTTTACCATAGTTGACTAATCATGGTTAAAAATTAACCTAAGTGTTGAGAAAAAATTGGAGAAAAATATTCTTGGTCAGAATACAAGATAATCATCCTCAGAAGTAAGGAAAATTTATTCGGAAGGATTTCAGATTTAATTTAATGGTTAAAAACGTAATGAGCCTAAGGTGAAAATTTTAAAGCCCATTAAGGTATACTAAACGTATATCGAAATTTTTAGGTCCCTTAGACCGAATTGTTGGACCAATTGATTGGAAAAATATTGAGACAATTAAAGGCCCGAGGTATAGTAAAAATTTCAGCCCGAAAGCCCATTTAGAAAGCCCAAACCGAGAAGCCCAAATGGAAAGCCCATGAGATAAATATCTAACCATAGTTAAAGCTAAACATTACTCATAAGATGACTCATTAGGTGACTCATGGCTAAGGCTTAGAAAGTCAAGCTTAATGGCTGGAAAGTAAAGCTTAATGGCTAAGTAAGTGGCTTATAAAATCAGCCACACCATTGTCATCTTCATCACACCAAATTCGGCTAGAAGAAGAAACCATTGAAACAAATTATCCAAGCTTTCTCTCACTAGAAATCACTAGGAATTAGGCGTAATTGGAACTTGCATCCTTCATAGAATGTCACGACCCTCAACTTACCAAAATACGTACAAATATTTCGCATTTTCATGCATCAATCCTTAATCCTCCTTCCTCGATCGTGAACAACCACGCGCTTAACAGTTGGGCTGTGTGTCGACGTCTAACCCACTCCGCCATACCAATTCAATTGAAATATTATTTATGAGTAAACACTTGTATAAATGTATATATATCAGAGTTGTTACATGTGTTTACATTGTTTTACATCCCCAGTAGTTACATACAAAATGCTACTGTGCTATGTCTAGTTTAGATACAAAATAATCCAAGTGTGTATACCTTTAGCGATGGGATGCAGCGGATTACCAAAAAGGGAATGCCTCCAGTCACGCTCAATCTATACTCAAATCTCTGTAGAGAGGGGAAAATAAGGGGGGTGAGCAAACCACACGCTCAGTAAGGCAATCATGCGAACAGGTAGATACTGTACTATCTACGTGATCGTGATGCCATGCTCAAAAGCATTTAATTCATTGGTTATCTCAAAACATGAGTGTATGATTGTGTTAATGGTATGTAAAGCATTCATGCTATTAAAATTCAGTGCACATTTCAACTCAAAGCATGGTATAAATCATCATGCATAATTCACAATAAAAGCATGGCATTAAACATCATGCATTCGTGCACTTTAAAAACCATTAACAATCAATTCAACGTCAGGTCCCAGCCCATCCCTCGGGCATTCCTGACCACATTCACTTCAAACATGGATTTATTCTCAATTAACATTAGACATGTGAGATAGGCAGTTCAACAATAGGTAATAACCTCAAGGCTTATGTACATAACCTGTGATACCGGCTACACGGATCAGGTGTGCGGGATATCACCACTATCTGCTTCCACACGGGAGGTGGGTCAAATCCTACCCGCCGGTCCATAGCAGATCTCGTCCGAAGACGGCACATCACAACTCAACACGGTACAATGTACCCCATGCTACATGCACGGTACGACGTACTCCGTGGACCCAATCAACACATCATATCACGCCACATCCCAAACGCACGTGTGAGCCTATTTAATCGGGGCGACCTCTTGTCTATCCGAAGCTCCTAACACGGCTAATTAATCATGTCAAAACAATGCACGTGTGAGCCTATTTAATCGATGTGACACCCAGTCTACTCGAAGCTCCAAACACGGCAACATGCAAGGTGGGCATCCAGTGCGAGACAAACTCGAGCACAATGCCAAAACAATTATAAAATCCATGTGAAAACTAGTGCCTCATGCACTCTTCCATACTCACGAAATCATGTAGGTGGCTCAAAACTTGCAAAACATGGTTAACAAAACCAAAACGTACTCGTTTCTTTTGCAAATCATTTCAATGTTAGCCAACCTACCAATCATTTGCTAAAAAGCAATAAAACATGATTTTCAAAGCAATATGCTTTTGTTTTCATGCACATTTCTCAAACTCCCAACTTTTACCCTTCAATCACCCAACAACAACATTTCCTAATCTCATGCATTCTAGCAAAACATTTATGCGCCCAAATTGCGCACAATATCTCTAAGAGTCCACACAATTCCCTTACCTCGATTTACTTGGTGTGACTCCTTTCCTTTTAGCTTCTCACGCACTTGGCTCAACTCGCCTCGGCGTATCCTCGGAAGCTGCGATTTATTCATTAAATCGATTGAGTTAACGTATTTAACCCATAATTGACCTCACTAGTCAACATTATTTACTTATGCATTTTACAAATGCCTTAACCCACATTTTACCTCTTTTAGGCAATTCTCACAATTTATTCCCCAACAACATCTTAAAATCATACCCATAACACTATTGTTACTTCTAGACATCCCATTTCTCATTAATCTCCACACATTTCATTTTCTCACTCTAGACCATTTCTAGGTCATAATCATTCCAATGTATTTAGATAGTTTCTAACCATCATATCCATGCCAAACAACTCCCAAAATCAATTATATAAACAATGTACCATAGTTGGAGTGTTAGAATCTTACCCAATTTGATTTCTCCTCTTGCTCCAAATGGCAATGCCCTTAAATCCTTCAATATCCACAATGGGACAATGCTCTTCAACTATGTTGTTCTTCTCTTTGATAGGAACAACTTTGTCTCTAATGGTCTCTCTTCAAACCTCACTGAAAAGGGCTGATTTTAGAGAGAGAAAGTTAGGTTTTTGAGTTGAAAGTGAAAGGTTAGTGTTTTTTTTGAAATTTTCTGATTTCCAGCACTCCTTATATAGAAATAGCTTGAGGAGATCGATCTGGTCCAAGAGGAGATCGATCTGGTCCCTTAAAATTCCTCTTTTTCACGGCATTTTTAAGCCTGAGATCGATCTGTCGAAGCATGAGATCGATCTGTTGAGGCATGAGATCGATCTGTTGAGGCATGAGATCGATCTGCTCCCAAACAGAGAGCTAAGGAGATCGATCTGATCCATTGGAGATCGATCTGTCCTATTCTTTCGCCCAAATAAGAGCATTCTGGCTCTTCCAGATCGATCTCTCATCCCATGAGATCGATCTGCCCTTCAAAATTTCCAGATTTTCTGCAGTTCCTCTGCAACAACACTTACCAAACATCCTTAATTTGCTACCATGATCATTTCCTCATTCATTCATCTTTGAGACTTGAAAATGGCATCCATCCTCACTTCATACACATTAAAACTTGTGTAGGATCTTTGTATGACCAATGGTACTTAATATAAACTAAAATGGAAGTGCACATCTTATGCAATTATACTTCCATTTACCAAGCTATTCAAAATCCATTCTACACACATTCTCCACATGTTTAAGTCCATTTCTACACATTCATACATAATGCAACTTGTATGTACGATTACCACTCTCATTACAAGTGTGTACATTACTTGTGGACTTACATCACATATACTTCACTCATGAATTCATAGTACAACTCTATTTACACTTCTATGTACTTATATACCCTTATACATATACGGGGTCTCACATTCTCCCCCACTTAGAAAATTTGGTCCTCCAAATTGGAACCAATCATTCTGTGAATAACTCGGGATACCTCTCCCTCATCAAACTCTCCAATTCCCATGTGGCTTCTTCCACAGTGTGATGTTGCCAAAGTATCTTCACCAAGGGAATTGTCTTTGTCCTCAGCACTTTCTCTTTTCTGTCCAAAATCCGAACTGGCTTCTCAACATAGGTCATACCCTCATTGAGCTCCAAAGGCTCATATCTTATCACATGTGTCGGGTCCGGGTGATACTTCCTCAACATGGATACGTGGAAGACGTTATGCACACTTGCCAACTCTGGTGGCAATGCCAATCTATACGCCTTGTCTCCCACCTTATCAAGTATCTCAAATGGCCCGATATATCGAGGGCTCAACTTTCCCTTCTTCCCAAATCTCATAATTCCCTTCGAAGGGGAAACTTTCAAAAACACTGACTCACCCACCTCAAACTCTAGTGGTCTCCGTCTCTTGTCAGCATAACTCTTTTGCCTGCTCTGAGCTGTCCGTAACCTCTCACATATCAATTGGACGTCCTCAGAGGCTTGTCTAACCAAGTCGGGAGCAAAGATCTGTCTGTCACCAACCTCTTCCCATCCAATAGGGGAACGGCATCTACGCCCATACAATGCCTCATATGGTGCCATCCCGATACTCGCATGAAAACTGTTATTATACGCGAACTCTGCGAGTGGCAAATGGTCATCCCAGGAGCCTCCAAAATCCAATGCACACGCTCTTAACATATCCTCCAGGGTCTGTATAGTCCTCTCTGACTGACCATCTGTCTGAGGATGAAACGCGGTGCTAAAATTCAACTGGGTCCCCATCGCTTCCTGAAAATGTTCCCAAAAGTGGGAAGTGAAGCGGGCATCCCTATCAGAAACAACGCTCACTGGAATTCCATGTAGCCTCACTATCTCGCGCACATATAGGTTCGCTAACTGGCTCAGAGTATCGGTAGCTCTCATAGCTAGAAAATGGGCTGATTTCGTCAACCGATCCACAATCACCCATATGGCATCATGACCTCTCCGGGTCCTCGGCAATCCCATCACAAAATCCATGGTGACATGCTCCCACTTCCATGTCGGTATCGGTAGAGGCTGCAATAACCCTGCAGGCTTCTGATGCTCTACCTTCACCTGCTGACAAACGAGACACTTAGCAACATATTCAGCAATGTGCTTTTTCATTCCCGACCACCAATAAACCTTTCGAAGGTTTTGATACATTTTGGTACCCCCTGGATGTATCGTATACTTCGATGAGTGAGCCTCTGTCAGGATCAACCTTCTGATCTCTGCGTCATCAGGAACACATATCCTACCTCTGAACCTCAACAATCCATCCGAACTCAACCCAAAGTCCGTCTCTATACCCCTCTGTATCTGCCCGACAATATCACTACACTGCTGATCAACTCGCTGAGCCTGTCGGATTCGATCTACCAGATCCGGTTCCAACTGCAGGCTAGCTATCATAAATCCACTATCAGCGTCAGGCGGGGTCATATCCAAACTGAGGTTCATGAACTGTTCCAACAGCTCGTGTTCCCTGATCATCATGAATGATACCATCCCGAGATGCTTCCTACTCAATGCATCAGCAACCACATTTGCTTTACCCGGGTGGTATAGGATTTCACAATCATAATCCTTTAACAGCTCGAGCCATCTCCTCTGTCTCATGTTTAACTCTTTCTGTGAGAACAGGTACTTAAGGCTCTTATGGTCTGTATAAATCTGAAATCTCTCACCATAGAGGTAGTGGCGCCATATCTTCAGCCAAACACCACCGCTGCCAACTCCAAATCATGGGTCGGGTAGTTCCTCTCATGATCCTTTAACTGTCTTGATCCATAGGCTACTACCTTCCCATCCTGCATCAATACATAGCCCAGTCCTAGGTGTGAAGCATCTGCATACACCGAGAAACCTCCTGAGCTGGTAGGAATGGTGAGTATTGGAGCTGTAGTTAATCTCCTTTTCAGCTCCTCAAAACTTTCTTCACACTTCTCGTCCCACACAAACTCCACATTTTTCCTTGTGAGACGTGTCAATGGAGCAGCTAACCTCGAAAATCCCTCTACAAACCTTCGGTAATACCCAGCTAAACCCAGGAAACTTCTGATCTCTGTCACTGTCTGGGGTCTCTGCCACTGAACTATGGCCTCAATCTTAGATGGATCCACTGATACTCCATCCTTTGATACTATGTGACCCAGAAAAGAGATCTGTTCCAACCAAAAGTCGCACTTACTGAGTTTAGCGTACAACTTCTTCTCTCGGAGGGTTTGTAGCACTATCCTTAAATGCCTTTCATGCTCCTCTCTAGACCTTGAATACACCAGTATATCATCAATAAACACAATAACAAATCGATCCAAGTACTGGTGGAATACCTCATTCATCAAAGACATAAAAGCTGCGGGAGCATTCGTCAACCCGAATGGCATAACCATGAACTCATAATGTCCATACCGGGTGCGAAAAGCTGTCTTGGGTACATCTCCATGTCGTATCTTCAACTGATGGTACCCTGATCTCAGATCTATCTTGGAAAAGACCTGCGCTCCCTTAAGCTGATCCAACAAATCATCGATGCGTGGGAGGGGATACTTATTCTTGATGGTGGCCTTATTCAACAACCGGTAGTCTATACACAGTCGGAGGCTTCCATCTTTCTTCCTTACAAACAGAACCGGTGCTCCCCAAGGTGAGACGCTCGGTCTGATGAACCCCTTCTCCAGCAACTCTTGTAATTGTTTCCTTAACTCCTCTAACTCAACTTGAGCCATTCTGTATGGTGGCTTGGACATCGGCTCTATACCAGGTGCCAAATCTATCCCAAACT
Source organism: Firmiana major (assembly GCA_033439115.1). Classification (NCBI taxonomy): domain Eukaryota; kingdom Viridiplantae; phylum Streptophyta; class Magnoliopsida; order Malvales; family Malvaceae; genus Firmiana; species Firmiana major. The sequence continues at coordinate 11,834,485 of CM065898.1, read as the reverse complement.
CCATCTCCCTATCTGGAGGTAACCCTGGTAACTCATCCGGAAAGACATCTGGAAATTCCCTAACCACTGGTATGTCTTCCAATTCCGGACGTGCCTTATCCATCTCAATCACAAAAGCGATGAATCCTTCACATTATTCTTTCCACCATTAGTATCATAAATCATCACATCACATACATAAATGAAATCAAATTTATCTTTCATACACTATGTATCAAGATTATACTCATCACACTTATAATCAAATCATGTTCTTTAATTTCATTTCACAAAATTAGCTACAAGATTGTCTATCTTTGGAAACATCAAGGTTTTAGCATGACAATCCATAACAACATGATTGGCAGCCAACCAATCCATTCCTAGGATCACATCAAAATCACTCATGTTTAATAAAATTAAATCGGCTGCCATCTCTTTACCTCCTATCTTCATTTTACAACCCCTATACATATGCTCAGTCAACTGACTATCATTCATAGGGGTAGATATCAACAACATCTTATCAAGCAGCGTGGGTTTCACATGCTTCAACAATTTACATGCAAAGGATGGCGAAATAAAGGAATGCGTGGCACCAGGATCAAACAGTACATAAGCTTCTAAATCAAAGATTTGGATGGTACCTTTTACCACATCTGAAGACTGATCTGCAGTATCCTGATCCAGTGCGTGCACTCGTCCTCTGCTTACACCCACTGCTTGCTTCCCCTTTTCCTCAGCTGTAGCCCTCCTCCTCGGAGCAGCTGTACCAACTGGAGCTCTCTCTGGCTCCTTGCCCTTCTGTGGGGCTCTCTCTATCATCTCTGGGCAATCTCTGAGCATGTGCCCTGGCTTCCCACATTTGAAGCATACAACCTGAGGTCCATAACATGGTCGAGTACCATGGTACCTACCACACCTGCCACACTGTTCTGTAGTAGGCCGTGGTCCTCCAATCACGATTCCCTTAGCTGGAGCAATGGCCGGATACATGGGAGTATCAACTGTCCTCTCCCGGATTTCCTCAATTCTCGGCCTCCTTCCAGAGAATCTCTTGCTTCCTTTATAGCTGAAGCCTCTATCCATCATAGGTCTCTTCTTATCTCTGTCCCTCATCTTACCAACCTTTCCAAATTCCGAGGCGATTCTATCAACATCTTGTTCACATAATTGCGCCCTGCGCACTGCCTCCTCATAGGTCGGTATATCCAGGGGAACCAATTTAGACCTGATGATTGGTCTCAATCCATCCACAAACTTCTGGATCTTCTCGACCTCATTACTCATCGTGTTGGGATCATATCTACCCAGGGATATAAAAGCAGTCTCATACTCATCCACAGTCCTGCTCCCTTGGGTCAGTCCCAAAAATGCCATCTTTAGCTTTCGCTGGGCGGTATCCGGGACATACTGTCTCCGGAAGGCCTCTAAAAACACATCCCAGCTGATCTCAGTATGCCGGGCTCTCAAAATAGGTCTGGTGGATTTCCACCAATGTTCTGCTGATCCCTTCAGCATAAAAGCGGCAAATGCTACCATCTCGGTAGTAGTGCACTCAAAGAACCCATATAATTTCTCGATCTCATTGATCCAATCCTCAGCCGCTACTGGGTCCTTTACTCCACTGAAAGACGGCGGTCCAAACTTCTGGAATTGCCGCAGTCTATCCAAATCACATCCATATCCCCAACCTCTACTGCCTGGCGTAGCAACCGGCGTAGGCACATCCTGTGGGGGTGGGGTATCTGTCGTCTGAGGTCCTTGGGCTTGCCTCGCCCGTGCCTCGGGAGCTGCTGCCTGCTCGGCATCACCCTGCGTAGCGGGACTCTGTCTACCGCCAACTCCAGGTAAAGATTGAGTGACCAATTCCAAAATCATCTCAATGCTCCGCTCAATCCTCGCGAAGCGAGCCTCAGTACTCTCGGGCCTCTCCTCTGGACCCTGTGGAGCGTGCTCAATGTCGACCTCCACCTCAACATCCTCCTGAGCCTCGTGTGTTTCCGGCTCAACACGACCCCCAGGCCTACCTCTACGGCCTCGAGCCTGTGCTCTCATCCCTCTACCGCGACTGGTATTAGGCATACTTACTCAATTCCCTACATTCACAACCAATTACTTAGTCAACCCATCGACATACACAATTTGTATCTAAACAAGCACAGTAACTTGGGGATGAAATTTTTCACTTATTAAGTATTTTAGACACGACACACGTCAGACCAACTCGAGCTCTGATACCAACTTCTGTCACGACCCTCAACTTACCAAAATACGTACAAATTTTTCGCATTTTCATGCATCAATCCTTAATCCTCCTTCCTCGATCGTGAACAACCACGCGCTTAACAGTTGGGCTGTGTGTCGACGTCTAACCCACTCCGCCATACCAATTCAATTGAAATATTATTTATGAGTAAACACTTGTATAAATGTATATATATCAGAGTTGTTACATGTGTTTACATTGTTTTACATCCCCAGTAGTTACATACAAAATGCTACTGTGCTATGTCTAGTTTAGATACAAAATAATCCAAGTGTGTATACCTTTAGCGATGGGATGCAGCGGATTACCAAAAAGGGAATGCCTCCAGTCACGCTCAATCTATACTCAAATCTCTGTAGAGAGGGGAAAATAAGGGGGGTGAGCAAACCACACGCTCAGTAAGGCAATCATGCGAACAGGTAGATACTGTACTATCTACGTGATCGTGATGCCATGCTCAAAAGCATTTAATTCATTGGTTATCTCAAAACATGAGTGTATGATTGTGTTAATGGTATGTAAAGCATTCATGCTATTAAAATTCAGTGCACATTTCAACTCAAAGCATGGTATAAATCATCATGCATAATTCACAATAAAAGCATGGCATTAAACATCATGCATTCGTGCACTTTAAAAACCATTAACAATCAATTCAACGTCAGGTCCCAGCCCATCCCTCGGGCATTCCTGACCACATTCACTTCAAACATGGATTTATTCTCAATTAACATTAGACATGTGAGATAGGCAGTTCAACAATAGGTAATAACCTCAAGGCTTATGTACATAACCTGTGATACCGGCTACACGGATCAGGTGTGCGGGATATCACCACTATCTGCTTCCACACGGGAGGTGGGTCAAATCCTACCCGCCGGTCCATAGCAGATCTCGTCCGAAGACGGCACATCACAACTCAACACGGTACAATGTACCCCATGCTACATGCACGGTACGACGTACTCCGTGGACCCAATCAACACATCATATCACGCCACATCCCAAACGCACGTGTGAGCCTATTTAATCGGGGCGACCTCTTGTCTATCCGAAGCTCCTAACACGGCTAATTAATCATGTCAAAACAATGCACGTGTGAGCCTATTTAATCGATGTGACACCCAGTCTACTCGAAGCTCCAAACACGGCAACATGCAAGGTGGGCATCCAGTGCGAGACAAACTCGAGCACAATGCCAAAACAATTATAAAATCCATGTGAAAACTAGTGCCTCATGCACTCTTCCATACTCACGAAATCATGTAGGTGGCTCAAAACTTGCAAAACATGGTTAACAAAACCAAAACGTACTCGTTTCTTTTGCAAATCATTTCAATGTTAGCCAACCTACCAATCATTTGCTAAAAAGCAATAAAACATGATTTTCAAAGCAATATGCTTTTGTTTTCATGCACATTTCTCAAACTCCCAACTTTTACCCTTCAATCACCCAACAACAACATTTCCTAATCTCATGCATTCTAGCAAAACATTTATGCGCCCAAATTGCGCACAATATCTCTAAGAGTCCACACAATTCCCTTACCTCGATTTACTTGGTGTGACTCCTTTCCTTTTAGCTTCTCACGCACTTGGCTCAACTCGCCTCGGCGTATCCTCGGAAGCTGCGATTTATTCATTAAATCGATTGAGTTAACGTATTTAACCCATAATTGACCTCACTAGTCAACATTATTTACTTATGCATTTTACAAATGCCTTAACCCACATTTTACCTCTTTTAGGCAATTCTCACAATTTATTCCCCAACAATATCTTAAAATCATACCCATAACACTATTGTTACTTCTAGACATCCCATTTCTCATTAATCTCCACACATTTCATTTTCTCACTCTAGACCATTTCTAGGTCATAATCATTCCAATGTATTTAGATAGTTTCTAACCATCATATCCATGCCAAACAACTCCCAAAATCAATTATATAAACAATGTACCATAGTTGGAGTGTTAGAATCTTACCCAATTTGATTTCTCCTCTTGCTCCAAATGGCAATGCCCTTAAATCCTTCAATATCCACAATGGGACAATGCTCTTCAACTATGTTGTTCTTCTCTTTGATAGGAACAACTTTGTCTCTAATGGTCTCTCTTCAAACCTCACTGAAAAGGGCTGATTTTAGAGAGAGAAAGTTAGGTTTTTGAGTTGAAAGTGAAAGGTTAGTGTTTTTTTCGAAATTTTCTGATTTCCAGCACTCCTTATATAGAAATAGCTTGAGGAGATCGATCTGGTCCAAGAGGAGATCGATCTGGTCCCTTAAAATTCCTCTTTTTCACGGCATTTTTAAGCCTGAGATCGATCTGTCGAAGCATGAGATCGATCTGTTGAGGCATGAGATCGATCTGTTGAGGCATGAGATCGATCTGCTCCCAAACAGAGAGCTAAGGAGATCGATCTGGTCCATTGGAGATCGATCTGTCCTATTCTTTCGCCCAAATAAGAGCATTCTGGCTCTTCCAGATCGATCTCTCATCCCATGAGATCGATCTGCCCTTCAAAATTTCCAGATTTTCTGCAGTTCCTCTGCAACAACACTTACCAAACATCCTTAATTTGCTACCATGATCATTTCCTCATTCATTCATCTTTGAGACTTGAAAATGGCATCCATCCTCACTTCATACACATTAAAACTTGTGTAGGATCTTTGTATGACCAATGGTACTTAATATAAACTAAAATGGAAGTGCACATCTTATGCAATTATACTTCCATTTACCAAGCTATTCAAAATCCATTCTACACACATTCTCCACATGTTTAAGTCCATTTCTACACATTCATACATAATGCAACTTGTATGTACGATTACCACTCTCATTACAAGTGTGTACATTACTTGTGGACTTACATCACATATACTTCACTCATGAATTCATAGTACAACTCTATTTACACTTCTATGTACATATATACACTTATACATATACGGGGTCTCACATAGAAGTTGTTCCAAATTGAAAGGAGAGTGAAATATGTTGGAATTGGCTATCAAGGAGCCATAGAGTGCAAACCGTGAGCCTCCAAAGTATTCGGCCAAGTGTGAACACAACAATTGGTATATTTTCAAGTTTTCAATTTCATATATGTTAATGTATGAATGATTTTAAGTATATTGGTATATGTTTTAAGCATTGAAACATATTAAATCTCTATGATGTTCGTTAGGCCGAGAGTGAGTAGTGAGATATTGATTTATGTCCATATGATTTTAAGGCATAAATGGATTAATGTACATGTATTAATGATTATGGTGTAATTAAAATTAATCAATTTGATTAATTAATACATGTAATTAGTTGGCAATCAAGGTGTTTGATAAAATGCCTAAATGAACTATATGATGTTTAAGAAAGTTGCCAACCAAGTGTTTGTGAAAATGCCTAAGTGAATTGGCTAGACAAATAGGCATGGATGGCATGCCATGGATAGCTCTCGGCCATGGCATGTGGCTGAGAGGCCCAATGGGCCAAGCTCAAATATTTTAGGCCCAATGTGAGGTAATGGGTCTAGGACAAGCCCAATATGAGTTGGTAGGCCCCACAAGCCCAATAGGCCCAACGAAAATGAATAGTAAAATGAAAATGAGCTTAAGGCATAGTTAGGTCCATTAAGGATTATTAAAGCCCATTAAGGGAAATAGACTGTATTTAATGTGAAATACAGTAAGAAAAGTGTAATTAACTTGATAAATGGTTATATGCAGCTCCAGAGATTATTAGAGGAGCAAATCGGACTGCTAAAACAAGCAGCTCAGAGAAAGTGAAATTTCTCGAGTGATTGCAGGTAAGGGACTTTTGTACGTAGTTAGAGATACCTGCATGTATTTTCGTCTGCTTTTACATTCACTTAAAAACTTTGAGGGTCAGAGAAAGTGAATAATAATTATTGTGACCCGATAGTGGCAAATTACGATTTTACCCCTAGTTAGTCAAAAAGTTAACTTTTGTGAAAAGTTGTAAAAAGCATGGAAACCACTATTTTGAGTGTTTAACTGCTGTTTAGCAAGAGAATAAATAGATGGGCTAATGATTTTAAGGTTGATGCGAATTAAGCACACTTTATAATGCTGATTTTGATATTTTGTAAATCATCCCTTTTTAAAGAGCCATCTATCATATTATGTGAGAATGAATCGTGCTGGAGCACAGCTAGCACTGGATTTCATATATTTTCCACATACATTAGTGGTGCATTATGATTCGCACTAGATTTTCATGACATGCATGATAGAGTACTGGAGTTCTTTCTCGTACTCAGTTTTTATGATATATGCATGAGAGAGTGCTGGAGCGATTAGCTCGTACTCGAGTTTGTCATGAGATGCATGACAGAGTGCTAGAGCGTTGCTCGTACTTGATTCTTCATGATTTATACATGACATAGTACTGGAGCTATTGCTCGTACTTGATTTGATGATATTGTGCATAGCATGGTACTGGAGCTATTGCTCGTACTTGATTTAATACATGAACTATGCATTGACCTAGTTGCTGGAGGTTTACTCGCACTAGCGTTAAGTTTGTGATGTGAAACAGTGTTTGAACGGAGTGTCGACTGTGAGTCGCGCTCAAAGGCGCGCTCTGTATGTGATATATAATACATGTTAAAACCCATGCTTGATTCCTTGTGTGGACTGAGTGTCACATTATGTGAGAGGATATCCGTATGAGGGTACTAGAGATGTGGTATGATATTCCATGGTTTGAGGGCTAAGACCTATGACAGGCACCCCGATTGTGATGTAGGGTCCACGGAGTACGTTATACCGTGCATGTGGCATGGGGTACACTGTACCATGTGGTGTTGTGGAGTTGAGGAGGATATAGCTGGCGGTTGTGATGGACTGACCCCCCTCCCGTTGCAGCAGTGATGCCCCGCACACTAGGATTCTGTGTAGCTTGGGATCACATGTCGGATATGATCATAGTCCAGGATACTATTTACATTTCACCACAGAGTCTCACATGATATATCACTTGATTAACTGATTTAAATTGTGGACAGACCTGAGGGATGGGTCGGACTCCGATTTTGTGTTGTGAATGATTTAAATGCCATATTTATTGTGATTTAAATATACATGGCATGATTTATCGAAAGGCATGATTTATATAAAGATGCATTGTTTTGCACTACATGCCTACATTTGAGAAAGAAAGCATGATTTCTGTACATGGGATTTAATCTGTACAGGTATACATATATATATATATATATATTTAAAGACATGCTTTTAAAGTGAGTAAAGGAAATAATGTTTTCAAGGCATAGCATTATTTTAAGTAGATAGTGTAGATATCTACTTGCTTGCCTGATTTCCTTACTGAGCGTGTTGTATGCTCACCTCCCTTTCTTTACATCTCTCTACAGAGCATCAGCAGTAGAGCGAGAGCTATTGAGGGATAGTATTCCTGAGTCCACTGCTAGTTCCTATCGACCGCCAGGTATACAAATTTTGTACAGTTATATATCTAAACATAGAAACAGCACAGTGATGTATACGATATATATTATGGAAAATGTATTTGTATTAGCTTTTATATAATCTCACATGTATTATAAAAGCAGTTACAGTCAGTAACAATATATTGACATGTATGTATGATAATGGATAATGTGGTAAGCAAAGATTCTGACATCGAATCACAACCCAACCATTGAACAGAGGAAAGGTAAGTTAAAAATGCAAAAAATTTGTAGTGGTTTTTGGTTAAGTCATGGATTGAGAACGAGTCCTGACACGCGCAGCACGCATTAATGTTCCCCGCACGGTGAGTGCCACAGGTGCCCGTGCCCTAACTATGTGCTAGTATATGATAAGAAAGATACTATCCATGTTTATAATTATTATTGCTGTACGAACCTGATCCAGTCTACAGCCCCCCTTACCATGGCCATAGGTATGATGACTCTCCACGGAGAATGACACGTATCGCATGACTTAGTTATAGCCTAGTCTCCTCGATTTGATTATGAAAATCGACTATGATGAATGAATATGTGTTTTCATGATATATACGAAAATTGGTTACGACCGATATGCTTCATGAAATGTTTATGAAACGATTATGAAATATTCATGAAACGTTTACGAAATGATTATGAAATATGCATGAAATGTTTACAAAATGAATATGAAATATTCATGAGATGTTTACGAAATGACTATGAAATATTCATGAAACGTTTATGAAATGATTATGAAATATGCATGAAATGTTTACGAAATGATTATGAAACATTCATGAGATGTTTATGAAATGACTATGAAATATTCATGAAATGTTTACCAAATGATTTATGAAATGTTCATGAAAGGTTTATGAAAAGTTGTAAAATGGTTAAGCATGTGATTTGTTTTAAAGACACGTATGCTTTATGACGATTATGCATGAAATGAAAATTTATGTATTGCATTAAGTTTCATTTTATGAATAACTTCAAATGCTTTTATATATATCAGAACTGTTTTAAAAGTATTATCTTACTGGGTTTTTACTCAAAAGCTCACCCCTCTACCTCTCAGATTTTTGCAGTGAATTACTGTTAATAAATGCTGCGTAGACGACGTAGGCTGGCGGATATGAGCTTCCCCAGACTACCTTTTGTATATGCGTGAGGTATACATTCTTATCTCTATACCATACTATTTGTATGCACAGACATCTATTGAAAATAATGTGTCGGGATGAAATCTGTATAAGGATAAATTAAATAAAATATTTTTAAGGATTGACATTGAACAGGAATACAACCTAAGTAAATAAAGGATTAAGTTGTAAGCCGAAGTTTCAAAAAAAAAATCCTTCGATTTTCAAGGGTCAAGGGTCGTTACACCAGTAGTAGTAGGCTGTACTGCGGGACCTCGTCTATCACAGGCACCCAATGCCTGTGTGACTATCTCCACTAGGCTCTCAATACTCCTTTCTATCCTAGCGAAACGTGCCTGTGTATCCCTTGATCTCTCAGCAGGGTGCTGCGGAGCCTGGTCAGTCTGTGGCTTCGCACGGCTCTCAGGCCTACCTCTACGACCTTTAGCACGTGCACCTGCCCCTCTACCTCGGCGCGTAACTGGCATAACGTCCAACTTCTTGTATTCACAACCATTTATTAGTCTCAATCCATCTTGGTATACACAGTTATATTTAAACCAAAGCACAGTAATATGGGGATGTAACTTTCCTACATGTTAATATTGACTCATATCAGGCCAACTCAGTTTTGATACCAATCTTTGTCATGGCCCTATTTATCCAATTTGTCTAAAAATCACTACAAATTTTTCAAAATTTTCATTTCCCTTACCCGGTCGTGAACAACCCTCACCAATAATAGTTGGGCTGTGAGTCAATAATAACCATAATTTCTCATTCATTTCCCATTAATCAAAACAATGTCATACATTGAAGTTAAGTCATAAGCTTGTACGTAGTAATGTTTTCTAACATTTACATCCCCCATATCACAATTCAAAATAACTACTGTGCCTTTACATGTTTAGATACAAAAAGAATCCTTGTGTTTATACCTCTTTGTGATGGAGTGCAACGAATATCCAAAATGTAATGCCTCAGTCCTTCACAAGGCTATTGTGTACACTCTGTAGAGGGAGAAAGTAGAGGGATGAGTAACCACACGCTCAGTAAGGTAATAATGCAAGCATGGTAGATAACTACTCTATCTACATGCTGATAATGTCATGGCATAAATCATTTATAGTCGGAGCATGAGGAAATAAAACTATGCCGCATGTATATACATGTAGCATGTACCGAAAACATGGAAAGTAGGCATATAAAACATGGTAAAACCATCATATAACACCTCTCATGCTCATCATTATTAAAACTCATCATAAAAGGGAAATTCAATATGAAACATCCTTTAAAATTCATCTCTTCCTCAAAACACATTAAATCTCATCACAAATAGCATGTCATTTCTTTAAACAAAATCCCACAAGGTTCGACCCCTCCCTCGGGTCTACCCTGGACAATCACAAACACACTCAGTGTATAAAGCCATGTGGTACTATGTAATATTATGCGAGACAGGCAGTCACTATATCTCAAAGACTATGTTGGCCAACTATGTCATAATCATCCTAGACCACATGGATCCTGGTGTGCGGGGCATCATGTTGGAACGAAGGTGAGTTAGTTCTTCGCCAGACTTTCCAATTCATCGTCACAACCACGTGGTACAGCGTACTCCATGTGATATACACAGTACAACGTACTCCGTGGACCCATATCATGGTTGGGGGTGCCAGCCGTAGGTCTTATCTACCCCATGCCATGTGTAACCTGTATAGTCTCAGGTGCACATGGAGCTTCTCGTATCCATGTAAGAGGGCCTCCCCACTAACAAAGTCTTCCCACCCCATCGGGCTTAAGGATGTTGGCTTAAGGATCCTATCGTAAGAGAGCCTCCCCACCGTACAGAGCCTCCCCACCCCGTCGGGCTTAAGGATGTAGGGCTTGAGGATCTTACCAACTCCAAGGCATCATACATATCACAATGTGAAAACCTGTGCGAGCCAAGCTCTAGCACGATTTATGCATCATCAATAAATCTCCTCGTATGAACAACGCTTCCATTTATAGACGGAGGGTAGGAGATTGATTTGGTCCTTGATGAGATCGATCTGCATTTGAATTTGGGAATGTTTTGGGTTAATTTTATGCCTAGGAGATCGATCTGTCATAGGGTGAGATCGATCTCTTAATGGCTTTATGAGATCGATCTGCTCCTTAAGGAGATCGATCTCCTCCTTAAGAAGATCGATCTTTTCCTTACAGAATGCTTCATGAGATCGATTCCTTCCTCATAAGATTGATCTCTTCATTACAGAATCATAAGGAGATCGATCATCTTCCATTGAGATCGATCTGCTCACTTAATTTCCTCATTCCTTGTCATTTTGGCCTACCAGATCGATCCTCTCTTTTCCAAGATCGATCTGGCCTCATAGTTTCACACCTTGGTTAAACACTTAACATAAAATCTTATTCACGACTCATTCATCACTTAGAAATTCATTCCATACCACCTCAATGTATGAGTACATTACATTCAGCTCAATAAATTACACTTCAAGTTCACATTACATAATTGGATATGTATAATATTCTCAGATCAAACATCCTCCCAACCTTAAAAAGAATTTGGTCCTCCAAATTTAACTTAACTCGTCAAACAGATAGGGGTACTTCACTTTCATGAGACTCTTTAATTTCCAAGTCGCCTCCTCCATTGAGTGATGTTTCCACAAAACTTTCACTAATGGGACGCTCTTAGTCCGAAGCACCTTCTTTTTTCTATCGAGAATCTAGACGGGTTCTTCGGTGTAGCTCATGTCCTCTTGTATGTCCATCTCTTCATACTCTATGACATGAGAAGGGTCCGGGTGGTACTTCCTCAACATGGACACATGAAAGACATGTATTCCGGACATCTGTGGGGGTAATGCCAACCTGTAGGCTACCTCTCCCACTCTCTCAAGAATCTCGAATGGTCCGATGTATCGAGGATTCAATTTCCCTTTCTTTCCAAATCTCATGATACCCTTACTCGATGATATCTTCAGGAATACTGCATCACCAATATCAATTAGGGATGTAAAGCAACGTAAACACTTGTAAACAGTAACTCTGATGTATTTATAAAAGTGTTTACTTCTAAAATTATATTACAAATTAAATGGTTATAGATGGATGAGGTAGACATTGACATATAGCCCAACTGTTGAGGAAAGTAGCTATTCACGATCGGGAAAGGACGAATAATAAATGATGAATGAAAATGGGAAAAATTTGCACGTATTTTGGTAAGTTGAGGGTCGTGACACTATATTGGCAAACTACGTCATAAATCATCCTAGATCACACGCATCTAGGTGGGCGGGGCATCATGCTGGTTTGAAGGTGGGTTAGTTCTTCGCCAGACTTTCTCATCGTACTCCATGTGATATACATGGTATAGCGTACTCTATAGACCCATACCATGGTTAGGGGTGCCAGCCGTATGTCTTATCTACCTCATACCAAATGTAACTTCCATTGTCTCAAGTGCACGTGGAGCTTTCCGTATCCAAGTATGAGAGCCTCCCTACCGAACAGAGCCTCCCCACCCCTCTGGCTTGAGGATGTTGTGCTTGAGGGTCTTACCGTAAGAGAGCCTCCTCACCGAACAGAGCCTCCCCGCCCTCTTTGGCTTGAGGATGTAGGACTTGAGGATCTTACCAACTTTCACGTCATCATACGTACCACAGTGTGAAAACTTGTGCGAGCTAAGCTCTAGTATAGTTCATGCATCATAACTAAACCACCTCGTATGAGCAACGCTCTAGTACGACATTTATGCATAAAAACAGGAGAAAAACCACGTATGAGCATAGCTCCAGTATGGTTATATGCATAAAAAAATCACTCGAAATCCACGTACGAGCAGAAGCTCCAGTACGATTTATAAAACATCATCACAAATCACATCAAGGTGCGAGCTAAGCTCCAGAACTATTCATATAAGAGGAAGCATAAAAAAATCTAGCGCAAGCGAGGCTCCAGTGCAATTCAATTCACATAATACGATAGGTGACTCGATAAACAACCAATCATTCTCAAACCATGCTTAGCACCTCACATGTGCTCTTTCGCAAAATCATTCAAACACTAGCCAACCTATCCATTGATTTGCTTAAAACAAAGCCACGTGGTTCGTGAAACCATTGAAAACATACGATTTATGCAATTATTAGCATTACTCTCCCCCTTTTTGAAACTCATTTCGTAAACCAAATCATATATACATACTCGTAGTTATTCACGCATATCATCAATCAATTTTCTCAAATACTCATGCATTTCATAAACGCCCTATATTCACCCACGAGTTCAAAGTACAAGCAGCTATCTTTATATACTTACAGAATTCCCTTACTTGGAATTGCGTCGTGTGATTTCACTTCCTTAAAACTGTGTACTTATGCAATTCGATTCGTCTCCAACGATCTCTCCGGAACTGCACACAATCGTATATCGCACCAATTTAGTTCATACAACACAACTCATGTGTTTGCTATAGTCGATTCAACCTATAGCCTCTATTAATCCTTATAAGACCTAGTCTTATCGTTATACTCGTACCTCGAGTCTATTGGTTTCTTTTAGGCCTATTGATTCATACCATATCGATATTAAATCGATATCGAGCTCATAGTGTTCTTATTTCATCAATTTTCTTCACTATGACATTTTATTAAACATCTCGTATGCTTATTTTCATAATTTCTCTAAACCCACAATGTAACTTCATTTAACCATCTCAAATTATCCACATTTTCTTATAAACACTCTAGCATACCCACAAACCACCTTCAAATCACATTTTCTCACACTAGATTTATTCTAGGTTTGCTAGGTCACACTAGTTCCATCACATCCTAGGTAATTTTTAACCATCAATACACATACCAATCAACTCCAATAAATAGCCAAATGTACTTAGGCTGAAGTGTTAGAAACTTACCAAATCTAGTTTCTCTTCTTGCTCCAACTATAAATACACCTTGCTCCTTCAATACCACAAATGAGGCTTTAATTTCAAAGTATGTTGTTCTTCTCTTTGATAAGAACAACTTTATATCTAATGGTCTTTCCTCAAATCTTACTGGAAATAGATGGATTTAGGAGTGAGAAAGTGAAGTTTTAGGTTGAAATGGAAGAGAGAGATTGCTTCCTAAAATCTGCAGATTTCACTGCTCTTATTTATAGAAATTGCTTGATGAGATCGATCTGTCAAAGCATAAGATCGATCTGGTCCTCTTAAATCCCTCAATTTCTCGACATTTTTCAAGCATGAGATCGATCTATCGAGTGCTTGAGATCGATCTGTCTTAGACAGTAAGTTAAGGAGATCGATCTGCTTCCAGGGGAGATCGATCTGCTCTAACCTGAGAGCTAAGGAAATTGATCTGTTTGTATCAAAATCGATCTTCTCATTGCAGATTGTTTAGCATATCGATCTGGCTCCATTGGAGATCGATCTGGCCTATTCCATTGCTCGAAGAAGAGCATTTTTTGCTCTTCTAGATCTATCTCTCATCCTATGAGATCAATCTTGCATTCATATTACCAGATTTTGCTACAGTTTTCTACAGTAACTCACACCAAATATTCTCAATTTGCCGTCATGGTCATTTTCTCATCCAACCACCTTTAAGACTTGAAAATGACATCTATTCATACTTCATACTCATTAAAAACTTGTGTACATTCATTGTACATCCAAAGGTACACAATACACAGCTAAATGGAAGTACAAATACTTATGCAATTTCTGCAACTTCATTCCATTTGTTGCACTACTCATTTTGAGTTCCAATCACATTCATCGCTTATAAAAGCCCATTTCTTCATATTCATGTAAAATGAAACTTGTGTGTACTTTACAAACTCATATTACAAGTATGTACATCTAATCCAAGGACTTACATCACTTATGCTTTACATTGCAAATCACCATGCTCACGATTTCATAAAGTTTACATATGAAAATACGGGTCTTACAGTAGGAGTTGTACTATGCCAAAATGACATCACGCCAAATTAATTTCACTTGTGCACTTAAAGACACCTTACACAAGTAGGAAGTAATAAAAGCATTTAGTACATATACGCAATTTTGGAAACCATTTGCATTCTTTGTGAGCTATGTGATTTTGAGACAAATTTTGTTAAATGCCTCTAAGAAAATGCTAGGTATGTTGGCATGTTATATTTTGAAAATATGATGAAATGCGATGTAGCATGAAAATTTCTCATGCATAACTACATATAGTCTTAGCAATGGATGATTATGAAATTAATTAAGTGAGTCAAATGCCAATTTAACAGTTTGTAATGTGTATATTGATTTGAAATACGATTGAATAAAGTTTGAAGATAAAATCCTATAGTAATCGGTCATTATAGGGCTTTGATATTAGAATGTATAACCTATATAACCTTCTTAGAGGATATATTGAAATTATAAAGACGAGCTTATGCATACTTAATGAATTGAATTCGAAAGATAACCTAGCTTAAGTTATTCGGCCATTTCATGTTCAATCATGAATTTAACTTCATTTAGAGTAATGGTAAGCTAGGAAGTAGGTATTTAGAGTCCATGCACTTATAATATAAAATGAACTTTGATGGATCCTTATCGATGCGTAGTTTTTAGATGCTGAATGAGCATTCAAGGAGGAGGCATTACTCGATAGAGCACTTAATCTTTTGGGAAATAGTTGCGGTAAGCCAAAAGCTCACAGTTAGTAAGTTTGATGTAAGTGGATTATATAAGTAGCATTATTTTTTAATATGCATGATTTTGTCTCTAAAACGCTTTTGAATTGCATACTTTTATGTAAACTTTATTATCCCAAATGTTCGAAGTAGTGACACTCAGTTGCTCGATTTGGTTTATTTTTATGCTTATTACCTTAGCTTGATTTTCGATTTAAGCAATGTTTTACAAGTATTGTTTTCACTTCCATGACTTAATATACATGATTTTAAATTGTTTTGACTTATTTTTTAACAATATAATTTTAACTTGACTTAATGAATGGAAATTGGGTAATAAGGCACTTTTGAGATTTGGATTTTTTATGCACATAAAGATTTCGATGAGAAAAGGTTTATAGTTCCTTAAAAATATTTCGATGAGTTTTCTTTAAACATGTGAGATTGCATGGCATCTTCGAGGATTTTTAAAGCAATATCACACTTAACTTCTTGAAAAGCTTTTGAACTTGTCCCAAGTTGAGAAGACAGGTACTGGTCACCATCTAATCAATGGAGGCTAGTTTTAAGGATCTATGACCATAAGTAGTGCCCAGTTTGGGAGTTTGAGATTAATGCACTAATAGCTAGAGTGCTACTTTATTGCTCAATTGATATGATGTTATAATTAGAAGCCGTCTCACTTGGATTTCGATGTGTTTATTGATAATCATGATGATTTAAACCATGATTTTGATTTCCTACTATGCATTGATAATTTTGTATGGTTTCGACGTATCCAATGTTTTCAATGTATTTGAGGTTTTCGAAGTTTTCAAGGTTTTTGAGAAATTGTGCATGTCTATGTTTTAGCTCACAATTCATTATTTGCTCTCTTTTTTTTCCCACGAAAGCTGATCTTTTGAAGTTGTGAAATTTGGTATGCATGACTTTTAACTGTTTTAATCATGTTTTACACTGATCCTACATATATGCCCTTACTGAGCCTCCCAACTCACCCCCTTACTCTCCTTCTCTCAGATTGAGTGCTCGAGACGACTTGTTTACTGATACAGATCCTTTTTGCTTGTCCAAGGTTATATGACATTTTTGTTTGTCACGACCCATTTTATCCTCTTATTACCGAAAATCTCAATAAATTTTTCGTATTTATTCATTTCCTTACTCGATCGTGAACAAACTTACCACTACACTATTGGGCTGTGAGTCAATAATAATCCACTGACAACATTCATTCTCAGTTAATAAAAGTGATGTCATATACATGAAAGTCCATTATTCACTGATACAAAATAAGAGTACTGACATCTACATCCCCCATAATTACAACTCAATGATTACTGTGCCCTTACATTGTTTAGATACAAAAAGAATCCTGTATATATACCTTTTAGCGATGGAAGTAGTGGATGTCCAAAAATAAAATGCCTCAGTCCTCGCTGGGCTATTATACACGCTCTGTAGGAGGGGAAAATAGAGAGGGATGAGCAACCACACGTTCAGTAAGGTAATAATGCACGCATGGTAGATAACTACTCTATCTACATGCTGATAATGTTATGCATAAATCATTTATAACAGGAGCATGAGGAATTAAAACTATGCCATATGAATATACATATATCATGTATTTAATCATGTAAATTGGCATGTAAAACATAATAAAATCATCATGTACAAATCATCTCATGCTCATCAATTGTCAAATCTCATAGAAAAAGGCAATTCAATTAAGAAACCTCTTTTTAAATCACCTCTCTTTCTCAATACATAAAATCCCATCGAAATCAATTCTCAATCACAAATATCATTATCATTTCACAAAATCAAGTCTACAAGGCTCGACCCCTCCCTCGGGTCTTCCTTGGACACTCACAAACATAACTTTTATAACAAAACATGTGGTACTATGTAAATCAAGTGAGACATGTCACTATATCTCGACTGACTATGTTGGCCAACTATGTCACAAATCATCCCAAACCACATGGATCCCGGTGTGCGGGGTATCATGCTGGAACGAAGGTGGGTTAGTTCTCCGCCAAACTTTTCTCATCAGTATCTCAACCACGCGGTATATCGTACTCCATGTGATATACACGGTACATCGTACTCCGCGGACCCATAACATGGTTGGGGGTGCCTGCTGTAGGTCTTATCTACCCCATATCGAGTGTAACCTCTATAGTCTCAAGTGTACGTGGGAGTACTCTTAATACCAGGTCCTAGCCCCTCATGGCCTTGCTCACCCCTGTTAGGTTCCCTGATTCAGGTCCTAGCCCCTCACCTCAATCAACAGGTCTGTTAGGCCTGTTGGGTTCCCTGAACACCAACCCGTATTATCCTCACCACGGCATTATACATACCACAGTGTGAAAACCTGCTCGAGCTACTCTCTAGCGCAAATTCATGCATCATAAACAAATTACCTCGTACGAGCAACGCTCTAGTACGACATTTATCCATAAAACATGAAGAAAACCACGTACGAGCATAGCTCCAATACGGTTTATAAAACATCACCACAGTTTAAATCAAATTACGAGCTAAGCTCTAACACGTTTCAAACATGTGAAAACATCAATATCCAGTGCGAGTTAGGCTCCAGCACGGTTTAATTCTCATAAACATGATAGGCGGCTCATAAACATTCAAAAACCAATCTCAAAACACATTTAGCACCTCTCATGTGCTATCACACAACATCATTCAAACATTAGCCAGCCTATCCATCAATTTGCTTAAAATAAAGCAATATGTTTTGTGAAAACATTCAATACATTTGATTTATGCAATTATTAGCCTTACTATCTCATTTCTTTATAATACTATTTCAAACAACCAAATATCATACAAATACTCATAGTTATTTCCATACATCATCAAACACGTTTCTATAAAATCATGCACTTTTCCAAAGCTCCACATACCCACAAAATACGAGCAGCTACCTCTATATACTTACAGAATTCCTTTTACCAGGAAATCGCGTCGCGAGATTTCACTTCCTTAAAGCTGCTTACTCATGCGGTTCGATTCGTCTCCACCGGACTCTTCGGAACTGCACATAATCGCATTTCGCATCATTATAGTCCATATAATTACAACTCTTGCGTTTACTATAGTCAATTCGACCTATAGTTTCTATTAACGCTCATAAGGCCTATTAACTCATTCCAAATCGATATTAAATCAATATTAAACTCATAGTATTCATATTTCATATATTTCCCCACTATGGCTTTTTCATCAACACTACATGTGCTCATTTTTCTAATTCCACTCAACCCACAATGTAGTTTCATTTACCCATTTCAAATCATCCAGATTACTCAAATGACAACTTAGCAATTCCCACAAATCACCAACTCATCCAAATTACCCTTTCTCACACTAGACTTATTCCATTTTCTAGGTCACACATTAGTTCCATCACCTCCTAGGTATCTCCAACCATCAATACACATGCAAATCTACTCCAAAATCAATTAAATAGACAATGTACTTGGATTGGAGTATTAGAAACTTACCAATCTAGTTATCTTCTTGCTTCAAAGGGGAAATGCTCATTGCTTCTTCAATGCCAACAATGAGATTTTGGGTTTCAATTATGTTGTTCTCTTCCTCATGATAAACAACTTTGTGTCTAATGCCTCCCTTCAAATCTTACTGGAATGGGTGGATTTTAGAGAGAAAAAATTAGGTTTTGGATTAGAAATGGAAAGGTGTTGTTGTTTCTAGAAAATTACAGATTTTAGCGCCTTTTTTATAGAAATCACTTGATGAGATCGATCTGTACTAAGAGGAGATTGATCTGGTCCCCTTAAATTCCTCTTTTTCACGGTATTTTAAGCACGAGATCGATCTGTCGAACCTTGAGATCAATCTGCTCCAAAAAGAGAGCTAAGGAGATCGATCTATATGCTTGAGGATTAATCTTTTCATTACAGAATTTTAGGAGATCGATCTGGCCCCATTGGAGATCGATCTACTTTATTCCATTGCTCAAATAAGAGCATTCTGGCTCTTCCAGATCGATCTCTCATCCCATGAGATCGATCTGACATTCATATTTCCAGATTTTTTTTTTTGCATTTTTCTGCAGCAACTCATACCAAACTTCACACATTTTGCTACCATATGTGAGACCCCGTATATGTAAAGTTGTGATGTGTAATGAATGTGAATGGACTTGTAATGTAAAGTATGATTGATGTAAGTCCATGGATCCAATGTACGTATGTGTAATATGATTTGTAACGTACATACAAGTTTCATTGAGTATGAATATGAAGAAATGAGTTCTGGCAAGTGATGGATGTGATTGAAACTCAAAATGAGTAGTGTGGTAAAATGGAATGAAGTTATACTTCCATTTGGTTTTATGTAGCATACCTTTGGACATACAATGAATGCACACAAGTTTCAATGTGCATAAGGTATGAATATATGCCATTTTCAAGTTATAAAGGTGGATGGATGAGAAAATGGCCATGGCAACAGATTAAGGATGTGTTGGTATGAGTTGCAGCAAAGAAACTGCAGGAAATCTGAAAAACATGGAGGCCAGATCGATCTCATAGGATGAGAGATCGATCTGGAAGAGCCAGAATGCTCTTATTTGGGCAATGAAATAGAGCAGATCGATCTCCAATGGGGCCAGATCGATCTCCTAAGCATTCTATGATGAAAAGATCGATCCTCAAGCACCCAGATCGATCTCCTTAGCTCTCTGTTTGGGAGCAGATCGATCTCATGCTTCGACAGATCGATCTCATGCTTAAAATTTCATGAAAATGAGAGATTTAAGGGGACCAGATCGATCTCCCCAAGCTATTTCTATATAAGGAGGGCTGAAAATCTGAAAATTTTGGGAAAAACACCAATCTTCCATTTTTAACCCAAAAACCTAACTTTCTCTCTCTAAAATCAGCCATTTCCAACAAGGATTGAGGGGAGACCATTAGACATTAAGTTATTCATCTTGAGGAAGAGAACAACATAGTTGGAACCCAAAATCCCATTGTGGATATTGAAGGAGATAAGGGCATTGGCATTTGGAGCAAGAAGAAAAATCATATTTGGTAAGATTCTAACACTCCAATCCAAGTACATTGTCTATTTAATTGATTTTGGAGTTGTTTGGCATAAGTATGTATGGATGGAAACACCTAGGTTGTGTTAGAAACTAATGTAACCTAGAAAATGGAATGCCTCTAGTGTGAGAAAGTATGATTTGGGGAGTTGGTGGTTTATGGGTTATGATAAGTTGTTAAATGAGTAATGTGGGTGATTTGGAATGGTTATGTGGAGTTATAATGTGGGTTTAAGTGAAATTATGAAAATGAGTATGTATATGCTTGATAAAATGCCATAGTGAGGGAATTCATGAAATATGAACACTATGAGCTTAATGTCGATTTAATATCGATTTGGAATAAGTTAATAGGCCTAAGAAGATCCATAGACTTGAGTTATGGGTAATAGAATGAAACAAGGCCTTATGAGCGTTAATAGAAACTATAGGTCGAATTGACTATAGTGAACGCACGATGTCATATTATATGGATCGAATATAATGCGGGATACGATTTTGTGCAGTCCCGAAGAGTTCGTTGGAGACGAATCGAACTGTACGAGTAAGCAGCTTAAGGAAGTGGAATCACGCATCGCGATTCCAGGTAAGGGAATTTTGTGAGTATATAGAGGTAGCTGCTCGTACTTTAAATTTGTGGGTGAATATTGGGTGTTTTACGAAGTGCATGGTTGCTAAAGTAAATGATTGATGGTATTCATGAATGAGAAAGAGTATATGTGTGATTTTTGGTTTTGGAAGTGGATTCTATGAAATGGGATAGTAAGGCTAATAATTGCATAAATCTAATGTCTTGATGTCTTTCAAAACGAAATTGCTTTGTTTTAAGCAAGCTTGTAGATGGGTCGGCTAATGTTTATTAATGTTGTGGAAAAAGGCATTTGTGAAGTGCTAAACCTGGTTGTCGGGATTGTTTGATTGTTTATGAGCCGCCTATCGTATTTGCATGACATAAATCGCGCTAGAGCCTCACTCGCGTTGGATTTCTATGTTTTCACTTGTGTGATACGTGCTTGAGCTTGGCTCGCACTTTGATTTGAATTGTGATGATGTTTTATAAACCGTACTGGAGCTTACGCTCGTATGAGGATTTGAGTGGTTTTTCTTATGCATATAACCGTACTGGAGCTATGCTCGTACATGGTTTCTTCATATTTTTATGCATAAATGCCGTACTAGAGCGTTGCTTGTACGAAGTGATTGGTTTTGATGCATGAATTCGCGCTAGAGCGTAGCTCGCGCTGGTTTTCACACTGTGGTATGTATGAGGCCGTGGTGAGAGATACGGATTAACTTAGGGAACCCAACAGGCCTAACAGACCTCTTGAGTGGGGTGAGGGTGAGGGGCTAAGACCTGACATAATCCATTCAGGGAACCCAACAGGCCTAACAGACCTCTTGAGTGGGGTGAGGGTGAGGGGCTAGGACCTGAATCAGGGAACCCAATAGGGGCGAGCAAGGCCATGAGGGGCTAGGACCTGGTATTGAGGTTACTCCCACGCGCTCTTGAGACTATAAAGGTTACACTTGGTATGGGGTAGATAAGACCTATGGCAGGCACCCCCAACCATGTTATAGGTCCGCGGAGTACGATGTACCGTGTATATCACATGGAGTACGATGTACCGCGTGGTGGTTACTTGATTTGAGAAAGTCTGGTGGAGAACTAACCCACCTTCGTACCAGCATGATACCCCGCACACCGGGATCCGTGTGGTCTGGGATGATATGTGACGATTGGCCAACATAGTCACTTGAGATATAGTAACCTGTCTCCTTGCTTGATTTACTTACTACCACATGATTTTAAATCTCTAAGTGTGATTGTGTTTGGTTAAGGTAGACCCGAAGGAGGGGTCGAGCCTCGTGGATTTGATTTGTGAAATGAAAATGAGGTTGTGATTGTGAATTGATGTGATGCGATTGTATGTGTTGAGAAAGAGTTTTATGACGTGGGTTTATAAAGGAGGTTTCTTAATGAATTGCCCTTTTTATGAATTTAAATGAGATCGAGCATGAGATGATTTATACATGATGTTTTTACCATGTTTTATATGCCAATGGACATGATTTTGATACATGATATATATATGTATACTCATATGGCATAGTTTTATTCCTCATGCTCCTACCATAAATGATTTATGCATAACACTACCAGCATGTAGATAGAGTAGTTATCTACCATGCTTGCATTATTGCCTTACTGAGCGTGTGGTTGCTCATCCCTCTCTATTTTCCCCCTACAGAGCGTGCATAGTAGCCTAGTGAGGACTGAGGCGTAGTATTTTGGACTCCGCTGCATCTCCATCACTTAGAGGTATATACACAGTGATTCTTTTTGTATCTAAACAATGTAAAAGCACAGTATTCTTTTGAGTTGTAATTATGGGGGATGTAGATATCAGTAAAACATGCTTTTGTATAAGTACAAGATTAAATGCAAATGTATGACATCGTTTTATTCAACTGAGAATGAATGAGATGTGGTGTTTATTATTGACTCACAGCCCAACAGTGTGTGGTGAGTTAGTTCACGACCGAGTAAGGTAACAGTAAAACGCAAATTTTTTTTAGTGATTTTCGATTAAAGAGAATGGAATTGGGTCGTGACACCATAGTCATTTTCTCATCCATCCACCTTTAAGACTTGAAAATGACATCTATTCATACCTTATACACATTAGAACTTGTGTGTATTAATTGTATATCCAAAGGTATACAATATAAAACCAAATGAGAGTATTTAGATTCATGCAACTTCCTTCCATTTACCACACTACTCATTTCTCATTCTTCTCACATTCATCACTTATAAAAGTCCATTTCTTCATATTTATATAAAATGGAACTTGTGCGTACAGTACAAAATCATATTACAATTATGTACATTGAATCCATTGACTTACACCACTTATGCTTACATTGCAATTACATCATCAAACTCATGATTTCATAACGTTTACATCCAAAAATACAGGTCTTACATTGTTGAAGGTATATGCGGCAAGTTAAGTTTATTTTTGTGGACATGGTTATATAGACACTACACAAATTAGTGCACGTGTACTTAGTCCATAAAGTTAGGATATAGACTGTAGTTGTAACTTTATGGTCCTTTTGAGGTATATTTATGTTGTGTTTGTAAATATTGGATCTGTTCGTCGATTTTGGATGTGGCTAATATGCCATTGATTTAAGGTTTATATGTGTTTATATTGATGGCCATATGCATGACTAGTAAGATGTTGTGGATTGGCATTAGGCATAATAAACTGTGGCATTCGTGATTAAAGTATATATTTATTTTAAGTTATTCGAGATTATTTGTATTGAGTAATGAATGATATTAAGTATGCAAGTTCATGACTGTATAGATTTGTGTAATTCCATTATGAAGTTTGGATTAAGGATGACTTGAAATATAGGTTCAATTATGATATATGGGATATGTATGATATGTGGGACCTATAACCATTTGTATGTTATCGGATTTAGCTAATGGAAGCTAATAGTTACTAATGTGGCTTATACTAATCACACCAAACTATCGAAGTAAGTATGAAAAAAAATTAGCACGAGTTTAAACTTCTCAGTATTTCGAGGGTCGTTATGCATGCCAAGTGGGACAAGTTCATTATTTAGATCAACCATTTTGCTTAAATCTATGGCTTCGAAGAAAGTTTTAACCACTACACCAAAGCACAATTTCAACCTTGTTGTAACTATGCGACCTTGCTACACTAGACCAATAACTTGTATAATAGTACAATATCTTGCCACACAAAATCAAGATCTAGTTGGATCAACCAACAAAGGTGTTAATCAGCGTGCGATCTCACTAGATCTTTTGGTGTTAATCAATTTGCTCTGCAAACACCAATAGGACATCCAGTAGTTGGCCTTTTTTTTTTTTTAAATCATGCCAACCATGTTTACTAATGCAACTATTTTGGAAGAAAGAATCGTTGGGATGGAAAAGATGATGGTTATTTTGCATAAGATAATGGAAGAAAAAGATGTTAAAATTGCGATGCTAAAAAGTCAGCTAAAGACGCAACACGCTGAAGAATCCATTGATGATTAGGCTATTCCTTCTAATTTTACACCAAGGAAATCAAGTGCTGATGCCTCTAAAAAATTGAAAGGAGTGCAAAATGTTGAAATTCCCAAAGTGAATGGTTCATCTTTAATATCGTTTGCTTCATTGTTTGTTCAACAGTTACAAGATACTTGCAAATACCATCAAGGCACAACATGAAGGATCATTTAAATCTTATTATACGTATACCAAGCCATACACTAAATTAACAAGTTATTGATGTAAGACCCGCTTTTGTTAATGTATTCTTTATGATTTAATATGATGTAACACATTTCATACGTTAATTGAATCATAAGAAATTTTGTTGAATGAGATTGCAAGAGAAAGAATGAGTATTCATGGATGCATGTAAAGGTTTAATAAGAGCTGAAGTGGCCACAGACTAAACAAATGGAACTCAAACAATTAGACCGAATATAAGTACTCAAACACGAATGGATAATACAAGGATTGCGAATTTTAAGTACTTTTATGATTCTAAGTAGTACACACAAGTCACATTGTATGTGAATTATAAGAAATAAACCTTTTCATGCTCTAAGGGTGAGCAGATAGCAAAATGACTAGTAAAGCAATCGAACACAAGTTTTTCCCTTGCAAAACTGGAGAAAAATGCAGCAAGAATGCTCCAAATGAAGGCCAGATCGATCCTCTATTCAAGCAGGATCGATCTCTTGTTCAAGTAAGACTATCGCAAGTTGATTCTGTAATGAGCAGATCAATCTCCCTCTAGTGCAGATCGATCTCCCCTTAGTGCAGATCGATCCCCAATTGCTTTTGCCCAGCAGAGATCAATCCCCCTCCCCAAGCAGATCGATCTCAAGGTGATTCTATATAGGAAGGATCGATCTCTTCCCAAGGGAAAGATCAATCTCGTATGGCTTTTGCCTAGCTAGATCGATCCCTCACCACAAACAAATCGATCCCCTCCTTAAAGCAGATCGATCTCCACAAGCTTCTGCTAAGAAAGGATCGATCCCTTCCCAAAGAGCAGATCGATCTCCCCATGAAACAGATCGATCCCCAGTTGCTCCTGCCTAGCAAAGATCAATCTCTCCCCATGAGCAGATCGATCTCTCTCTTACAAACTAAATATTTCGATAGCTCAATCAAGGGAAGATCGATCTTCTACCTTAGAAGATCGATCTCATCACCCCTGTTCTATAAAAACCCGACGGTCAAACCTTTTTCTTCAGCAAATCATCATATCCCTCCATTTTTACCCAAAGACCAAGCTTTCTCACTCTAGAAGACACCCCCTTCCAAAAAGATTTGAGAAAAAGCTATTAGAGCAAAGTTGTTCATTTTGAGGAGGAGAACAACATAGTTTGGAATCAAAACTTGTAAGACCCGATTTTTTTTCGTAAGAGCAAAGGGAATGAATAAAAATTTTTGAATGCATTTAAAAAAATGCAAAGAATTGAAATGGAATTTTTGAACACGTTGTTAAAACGGTCAAAAGATCGAAAGTCGGTATAAATTCGACAAGAAAATTTAATTAAAAATATGGGATTGAGAAATCTTGATAAATAACGAAGAAATAATTAAATTTCGGGTTAAATTAATCAAGATATGAATTTACTGGAATTAATCGAAAAGTCAATCGGGACAATATCCCGAAAATACGGAGAAAATATATCGAAAAAATGGTTAAAATATAATAAATAAATAAATAAATTAATTATTAATAAAATAGATAAATTATAAGATTTTTTGGAATATTTTAGAGTATTTTAATGATAATAATAATAATAATAATAATAATAATAATAATAATAATAATAATAATAATAATAATAAAATAATAATAATAATAATAATAATAATAAGAGAAATCTGAAATCGCGAAACAGAAAAGAAAAATGGAAGAAGGAAGACGACCGAGGGAGACCTTAGCCCGACGAGCCACCCGGTGACCAAGGAAGCCAGGCGATGGTCAAAAATCGTGCGACCCTTCTGTCACCGAAACGCGCACTGACGACGCCGAAAACAGCCAGATCGGTGAGTTGAAGTCGCGAGGGAGAGAGGGTGAATCCGACGGCCACCGGCGTGATTTGGCCCCGATTGAGGCTAACCGAAGGTTGCCTGGCCAAAGATGAGCCGAACAACACCGGAATCGAGCCTGGAACCGGCCGAAAACGTTGTGAACTGCGACGGAGAAGCCTGAACCGGAATGGACCGGTTCAGCAAGAAGTGAACTGGGCTGAACCGACCGGTCTGAACCGGGTTGAACCAGACCGAACCGGTTCAGCCAAGAAAGAGAGGAAAGGGGGAGAAAAAGGAAAAAGGGGAAGAATTGTTGGGGATACACCGAACTTCGGGTAAGTCGGTAAGAGGTCAAAAGTGACCGATTTGATTTTCAAGAAATTTATTTAAATTATATTTAAAATTGTGCAGTTCGATGATAAATTGTATACGTGAGACGATCGAACTTCGATTTGCGTACCATCACATAATCTCAGGTAAGTAACCCTTATTTACGACAATATTGCATCATTATGCGTGTTAGAAATTTAATGCATAAATTACGGATTTAATTTTTGCATTAAATGAATTAAATTCTGGAAATTGGAATAAATTGTAGTAAATACTAAATTAAGCTATTCGAGCGTTTAGAACGGGGCTCAATAAATACTGATAGGCCCAATGAGCCTAATAGGCCTTGATAATGTGAATAATAAGTGTGGAAACGGGCTGAAAATGGGTCGAGGCCCATTAAGATGCAATTGAGCCCAATAAAGTAAAACGGGCCCAGTGTTTTAGATTCGATCAGTATAAGTGAAATACTGATAAGTATATTCGAACTAACCCAAATACGTGGTTATCTACAGCCCCAGAGACTGGATTAGCAGCAAATCGGATTGGACGAGCCTCCGACAGTGGAATTTAGATACACGCTCGACGTGATTCGAGGTAAGGGAATTTTGTAAGCGCTTAGAGATATCTTAGTGTATTTTTGGGGTTATTTACATTACGTATAATTTCAAAAGGTATCTAGAAATAGAATAATAATTTTTACGAAAATCAGGTATATGTGAAAATTATGATTTTGCCCCTATTTAGAAAAATTTCAAAAATGGTAGTAAGGCTATGAAATTGCATGTTTTTGATATTCCTACGATTATATTGCTTTGATTTAAGCAAATTATGGATAGGCTGGTTGTTTATTTCATGTTTTACATGAAAGGGCACAAATTAGGTGCCAGTTGTGATTTTTAATTTGTTTTAGTGAAATTGAGAAGCCTATCATGCTTTTATGAGTTTTAAATCGTGCTGGTGCACTGCTCGCACTGGATTTTATATTTTAACTCATATACAGAGTTCTGGAGCACTACTCGTACTGAGTTTTACAAACTTGCTTTACATGACTACCGTACTGGAGCTGTGCTCGTACGTGGATTTTACTTAGTTTTATGCATCCGTACTAGAGCCTTACTCGTATATGAATTTAAATTGGATTTATAACTATTTTAAGTCGTATTGGAGCGTTGCTCGTACGCAGATTTTATTAATTTTTATGAAATCGTGCTGGAGCTTCGCTTGCACGAGAGTTTTTTTGATATCATGAATATGCATGGAGCCGTGCTAGAGCTTCGCTCGCACAGGAATTTTATAACATGCATATGACAATGTTCGAGCCTCCTATAGACTGTGTGTCATAGTGAGAAGATATGCTCGTACGTGTAGATTGAGACATGGGTTGGTTATTGACATGGTTTGGAGTGGGATAAGACCTATGACAGGCATCCCCAAACTGTGATATTGGGTTCATGGAGTACGTTGTACCGTGTATGTCACACGGAGTACGCTGTACCATGTAATCATGACTATTGTATTCACGTTACTTGATATTCTGACGGGTAGGATTTGACCCCACCTCCCGTTGTAGTTGTGATACCCCGCACACCGGGATCCGTGTAGCCTGGGATCACAGGGACATAGTCCTTGATTGTTTTCATACAGTAACCTACATGTCTCACATGATATATATTTGATTGGTCTTGTTAGACCAGGGTAAGACTCGAGGGAGGGGTCGAGCCCGATTTGAAACGATTTTCATGAAATGTGGTATTAAATGAGAAATTGATGGGTTTTTATAAGGATATTAATGATTTTAAAGATATGTTGAATCCCTCTGGGATTGTTTTAAAGAGTTTTACCGTACCGAGCATGAGAGGTTTTACATGAGATGTTTTTCATGTTTTACATGTCGATTCATGTTTTACGATATATGATATACTCATACATGGCATGGTTTTAATTGCCTTATGCTCGAGATATAAATGTTTTACATGTCATGCCTTTACCAGCATGTAGATAGTGTAGTTATCTACCTACTTGCATTATTGCCTTACTGAGCAAGTTGCGTTTACCCTTTCATTTTCCACCCTACAGGGTATATTCAGTAGAAGAGAGTGACACTAGTCTTGCATTTCGGTTATCCGCTGCTTCCTATCAAGACTAGGTATACACATTCGTATAATTTTTGTATCTGAACATATAGAGGCACAATATTGTATACGGACGTAATATTGGGGATGTATTTAGTTAAAATGAATTGATATGTAAATGAAATATGGAAAATAGATGTTAAGGTAAGTAACATGACAGGAGGGACTAACATCGACTCATAGCGCAACTGTTAGTAGTGAAACTGTTCACGACGGGTAAGGAAATGAAAAAGCAAAAAATTTGTAGGGGTTTTTAGGAAAAATGGGTCGTGACAAAACTCAACTTATTGGATTGAAGGAGCAAATGAGTCTTCTTATTTGGACAAGAGGAAAGTCAAGCTAGGTGAGTTTCCAATACACCAACTCTAAGTATATTTGTCTAGATGTTGTTAGGAGTTGATTGGTGTATGTATTGTTGGTTGAAACTACATAGAGTATGATGAATCAAGCATGACCTAAAATGGGTTTAGTGTGAGAAAATGAGTTATGGTGGATTTAATGATAAATGGATTATACCAAGGTGTTAGTAATGTGATATGCATGATTTCAAGATGGCTGTGTGAAATCACATTATAGGACTGGTCAAAGTGATGAAATGTGCATATATGGTATTTATAGAAATGCATAAGTGAATGGGAGACTATGGATAAAATATCTATGTCAAGTGCTTGAGAAGTAACTAAATGAGTTGCTAGCTAAATTAACTAGGAATGACATAATGATGACCAAATGTGATAATGGACCAAACTTAATGAAATAGGCTTGATAAGATATACTGATTAGTTGAAGTTGAAATATGAGTTATCAGTATTGACTCATATGATTGATGAATGTACCATATTTAACCTTATATATGGTTATACGCAGCTTCAGAGAGTTGATTGGGAGCAAATCGAACTGAGTGGAGTTCGCAGCGTTGGGAAACGTCAGACAGTACAGAGAATTGAGGTAAGGGAATTATGTTTGCCTTCGAGTTATCTGTAAGACCCGAAAATTAATCGTAATTTCTTATAAAGGATTGAAAATGGTGCCAAATAAAACGAAACGAGATTCGGATTGGAAATAAGGATTTAAAATGCGAAGTGAGTGAGTGTTCATGAAAGGAAGTTGGGTTAAATTAATCCCGAACACGTGTAAGGGCAAAACGGTCAAAAGATCGAAAGTCGAAATAAATTCGATAAGAAAAATTTAATTAAAAATAAGGATTTAGAATATCTTGATCAATAATAAGGAAATTATATAATTTTGAGTCCAATTGATCAAGATCCAAAATTTTTAGAAATACCAAAAAATTATCCGGAGCAATACCTCGAAAATACGAAGGAATAATATCGAAAATTGGAGAAAAATGTATTTAATAAATTAAATTAAATTAATTAAATTAATTAAATTAAATTAAATTAGAATAAAATAATATAAGTTGTAGATATTTTGGATTATTGTAGATTATTTTAATAAATAGTGTAATAATTAAATAAATTGAAAGAAAAAGAAGAATCAGAAGTTGAAAATGAATCGGGGAGAGAGAGAAGAAGAAAACAGAAAAACGAAGCAGCCGATCGAGGAAGCCCGACGAGCCACTGGCGACCGATGATCCAAGCTGACGGTCGGAGAAGCTAGAGCAAAGCCCGGCGGTTCCAACGGTACCAGCAACACGAGCCGACGGCCACGATTTTCGACGAATCGACGGACGGAAAGTCGAGGGGGAAATCGCGTCGGTTCCGGTGAACGGCGGCGCCATAGCTCGGATTCGACCTAGCCAAATGATCACCGTATCGAGGCGGTTCTTTTGAGCCCATTGGCAACCAACGAAACAGCGGGAATCACCGGCGACGGCGGAAAAGGAAATGGGTCCCGACGGCAGGAGGAGAACAGGCCGGACCGACCATTTTTCGGCGAGCTCGAGGCGAACCAAGCCCAGATTCTGATGCGGACGACCCAGCGGAGCGAATGGTGGCGAGAACCAATGGAGAACCGATCGGCAAGGCCCTGAACCGGCCGAACCGGAGTGAATCGGGGTGAACCGGTGGGTCTGAACCGGACTGAACCGGTTCAGCCAAGAAAGAAGGGAAAAAAGGAGAAAAAGAGAAAAAGGGAAAGAATTTTCGGGGATACATCAGACTTTTGGTAAGTCGGTAAGAGGTCAAAAGTGACCTATTTGACTTTCGAGAAATTTATTTAAATTATATTTGATCGAAAAGTAACCCGGGATTAAATATAATAATTGTGCAGTTGTACGACAAAGCCCGAACGAGAGCCGATTGAGCTCCGATTTTCGTATCCCGCATCATATTGGCTAAGTACATTTTAATTTCGACAATTAGAATCCTTTAATACAGAGTTTCGATTATTTTACGGAATTATGGATTAATTTCGTATAGAAAGGAATATTTTTCGGAATTGTAATGTAATTGCCATAAATGGTATACGGGCTATCCAATGAGTTTGGAATGAAGCCCGATAATTATTGGTAAGCTGCATGAGCCCAGTAAACCCGAGGAAGGGATTTAATAAGTAAAAACGGGCTGAAAATGGGTCGAGGCCCATTAAGGTGCGATTGGGCCCAATAAGAGTAAATTGGCCCAATTAGTTAAATCAACTATAGTAAACAGGAGAATTATATTTATTGGGTTAAATTGACGTGATAAATAATTATCTGCAGCCCCAGAGACTGGATTAGCAGCAAATCGGATCGGACGAGCCTCCGACAGTGGAATTTAGATACGCGCTCGACGAGAATCGAGGTAAGGGAATTTTGTAGGTGCATAGAGATACCTATACGTAATTTTGAGGGGAATTACAGGGTCTAGAACTACTTAAAGTATTTAGAAAACAAAATGATAATTTTATGAAAACCGGGGCTTAGGTGAATAAAGAAAAAAGATGATTTTGCCCCTTAGAGTAAAATTTACAAAAAGGGTAGTAAGGCAGATAAATTGCATGATTTTATGTTTTTATTGCTTTATATGAATATATTGCTTTGATTTAAGCAAATATGCACATAGGTTGGCTGTTGATTTCGTGATTTATACGAAAGGGTACCGGTTTGGACCGGTTACTATTTTAAAAGATATTTTATAAAGATTGAGCCACCTATCGTATTTACATGGATAAAAAGAGTGCTAGAGTCTTTCTCGCACTCAAGTTTACTGATTTATTTCTTATGAAAAGCCGTACTGGAGCATTGCTCGTATGAGAAATTTGTGTGTGCACAAAACCGTGCTGGAGCTTCGCTCGCACGAGATTTCAGATATCATGATATGCATAGCGTAGTGCTGGAGCTTCGCTCGCACTAGACGTGAGTTGACATGCATATAGTCGTACGGAAGCCTCCTGTAGACTGTGTGTCACAGAGAGTTGAGATGCTCGCACGTATACTTTGAGACATGGGTTGGTTATCGACATAGTATTGGGGTGGATAAGACCTACGGCAGGCACCCCCAGACTATGATATGGGTCCACGGAGTACGATGTACCGTGTATGTCACACGGAGTACGCTGTACTGTGCAGTCATGATGACTCTATGATGTTACTTGATATTCTGGCGGGTAGGACTTGACCCCACCTCCCGTTGCAGTTGTGATACCCCGCACACCGGGATCCGTGTAGCATGGGATCACAGGGACAAAGTATGGCCATAGTCCTTGATTTTCATACAGTAACCTACATGCCTCACATGATATCATACGGTCTGAATAGACCAGGACGAACCCAAGGGAGGGGTAATGTCCCGATTTTATATTTTTAAAAGAGATGTGATTTAATGAATCAAGGTATTCCCGAGAGATGGGTTTGACCTTGATGAAGTTGTTTTATGATAAAACAAATGAGTTTTAATGTGATGAGTTTATGATTAAACAAATAAGTTTCAAAGTGATGAGCTTTGTGATTAAACAAATGAGTTTTAAAGTGATGAGTTTATGATGAAACAGATAAGTTTTTGAGTGTTGAGTATATGATGAAACAAATAAGTTTTAAATGTGACGAGCATGAGATGACATACATGATGATTTTTCCATTTGTGTTTTATATGTTAATTTCATGATTTCTCTTATACGATATATATATATACATGTGGCATCGTTTTAGTCATTCCTCATGCTCAAAATATAAAGGATTTTATATCACGACATTATCAGCATGTAGATAGTATAGTTATCTACCTGCTTACATTATTGCCTCACTGAGCTGTTTATGCTCACCCTTTCATTTTCCACCCCACAGGGTATATTCAGTAGAAGAGAACGACAGTAGTCATATCCGCTGCTTCTTATCAAGATCAGGTATACACATTTGTAAAATTTTGTATCTGAACATATAGATGCACAGTACTGTACATGGATGTAATATTGGGGATGTATTTATTTAAAATAAATTGATATGTAAATGAAATATGAAAATGGAATGGTAAATAGGTGAGAGGTGACTAACACCGAATCATAGCCCAACTGTTTAGTAGTGTAACTGTTCACGACGGGTAAGGAAATTAAAAAGCAAAAAATTTACTCTGATTTTTAGGTAATTTGGGTTGTGACAGAAAAGATGGTATCAGAGCAGGGTTGGCCTGATATGAGTCGGTGTTAGTGGTTAAGTAAATTTACATCCCCATGTACTGTGCATTGTTTAGATACAATTGTGTATATCAAGATGGAATAGCAGCTGAGAATTTAATTTCGAATGCAAGAATATAGTTTTTATAAATGATAGCCGCTATAGTAGAGAGGCAAGTACACCTGCTCGAGGCCATAGAGATCGGCCTGAGAGTCAAATGAGTCGTCACATGAGACTCAAGATGAGAGTGAGGTGGAGGCTAATGTTGAGCATACTCCACAGGGTCTTATAAAGAGACCAAACAGTATTGAGACACGCTCCAAGAGGATGGAGTGGAGTGTATAAAATATTTCAGAGTTGATTACTCAATCTCTGCAAATAGTTGAGGATAGGCAAGGTAAAGCCTAAACAGATACCTCAGACTATAGAGATTTTCACACCCCTCCGATATATAGCGAAGTAAAGAAACCAATAGTTGCTGAGGACTGGGTGTATGAGATAGTGAAGTGCTATGGATTTTTTGGTGTATGTCGATCGAGAAGGTGACTTTTAAATACGTTTATGTTAGAGGGCGAGGCGGAGCATTGGTGGGAGTCCGCTCGACCCATCTGAATAGATAGACGTCTAGAGCCGACATGAGAGTCGGAAAGCCCAAAAGTTCATGGAAGGGCTCAAGTTGCCGATTAGAGTTCGATTGGCTCACTACTTATGTCGAGGCAGTGCGCAGAATACAATTGCGTGAAAAATATCATGTGTTACACGCCGTCGAAATAGAGACAGAAGAGAATACAGAATGACAGAAATGTCAGAGCGGGAAATAGACTAGTTGATAAGGGATTAGAGTTGATGAGTCACGGGGTAAGATGATTGGTAAGGCCCCAGAATATCCAATTTAGCACTTATAAGGGATATTATGATTGGAGAACCCCGACCTGTTACAAAACAGTGTAGCAGTGTAAGCAGAATTAACAGTGTAAGCAGTGTAGGATGTGTAGTAGATACCGCGAAAGTAAAGGCCTATACCTACACTTTATTGACTAAAATAGGCGTTAAGTGTGGTAAGACGGGCTAATTATTTAATGATTGCTCAGAGTTGGGTAAGACTGTCCTATAGAAGAGCAAAGAGATAGAGAAAACCTTGTTGATATGTCTGCACCAAAAAGGGAGCCCACAACCGTAGAGAAAGGGAAAGTAGGCTGTTGGATGAGGGCGAGTGTGTATGCCTTGGACCAGGACACTATTGATATTTCATATGATGTGGTGAAAGATACCACACTGGTTATGAATAGAGAAGTAATTATTTTAATTGATCCTGGTGCCACGTATATATTCATACCGCCTTCAACTGCTTATAAGTTAGTAAAAGACGTGAATGCCTACACCTTTAGGCACAATGCCGATAGTTAATACCCCAATGAAAGAGGGTTAACTAACGAAATAATTATGAAGAAATTGTAAGTTGAAAATAGGGGTGAAAACATCACTGAAAAGTATACGGTAAGTTTTGACAAGTAATAAAAGGGGTGTAGCGATTGAAATTAAAGGAGCAAATGATTGTACTCACGGAATGTGTAATAACAGAGTTTGTTATAAGTGATATACGAAAAGAGATAAGTTTTAAGATGGGATAAATCCTGAATACGAGATAGATTGGAATAAGAGACATATGCAAGGTAAGAACATCTTTACGATATGAAGTCATTTGGATTAAAGCGATAAGTAGTAAATATGAATTATAATCAAGGATAAGGGTAGATATAACCATAACTAGTCCTTGTGGTTAAGTCTAAGGGTTAATAAAGGTATTTCAAAATACCTCCCCACCTGAAGACTTGACAGCGTCTAAAAGTATATATATATAACCTATAACGTGAAATCGATCGTCGTAATAAATACCTTTAGCATTAGGATACCTTTACTAAGACGATAAGAATATTAAAATTTGACAAATCATAAAGGTTAACATAGTAAAATTTAATAAGAGCCGTTAAGATAAGAAAAGGAAATGATGCAGGTTAGTACCTGAAAACGTAAGCGATTTTGAAGGATCTTATACGCTTATGCGTAAATAAGTCAAGGATATGGACGATTGAAATAAGTAGTGGAGCTCAACTACAATGAGTTATTTAAACTTTACCTGGACCGATTTGTCATCATCCTTATTGATGATATGTTGGGTGTAGTTAAAGTCCAGGGCGATTTATAAGCAACAATTGGGAAATTGCTTTTACAGATGGTTGCTGCAAGTTCTAAAAAGGGTATACTTTGTTGGCACGTTTAACTATGAAAACGTGGTATTTGAATGAGATGATAAGTGAGATGATAGATGTGACGTGAATTTGGTGTAATGAAGTGTGAACTGACCACCGTGATTATTTTCACCATACCCAACAGCTCAAGAGATTCTTCATGGGTATGAATGACTCAAAATAATGAATGAGCTGTGTATTGATGCAAAAAGGGAAGATAGTCGATTGTGGATCCAAACAACTCAAGGATCATTAAATAAACTATCTGACCCACGATTTAAAAGTGGGCAGCGATAGTATTTGTACTGAGTAGATGGCACTAATAGGTACACGATGAGGAATTTTGAGTATGCATTGATCATAAAAGCTCTGAGTATCTATTTTCACAGAAAGAGTCGGATATGAGAACAAAGAGAGTTAGAGCTTCTGAGGGATTATGATTGTGGAAAATTGTACCACCCAAAAAAGACTAATGTGATGGCTGATGCCTTGAGCAGAAAGAGTCTCGGGATGGTATTACATATGATGGTCAGGGAGCGTGATCTACTTGAGCAGTTGTGCACCTCAATAGTGATGTGATCCCTTTTGATGATGACAGTGATTGTGTGATAGCTAGCTTGAGACTAGAACCGGATGAGAGTACCCGGATTTGACAGGCTTAGCGTGATGATCGGCATGGTGTCGATAGTATGGGTCAGATTCAGATGGGTACAGTGATAAAGTTCACAAAGAGAGATGATGGCTTACTGAGATTCAGAGACAGTATAAGTGCTCCCCAAGATCATAGTTGATGAGGTAGAGTTATTATCAGAAGCTCACTCTTCGGGATATACAGTGCATCTGAGAATTAAGAAATATATCGAAATCTTAGAAAAGAGTATTGGTGGTCAGATATGAAAAGAAATATAGTGGAGATTATGGAAAGGTGTCTCGTGTGTCAGCAGAATAAGATAGAGTATTAGAAGTCTGCAGGGTTAATGCAGCCTCTACCTATATTGACACGACACGAAACATGGGAGCAAGTCTCCATGGATATTACGAAGGGTTACAGAGGACCCGGATGATTCATAAGGCTATCTGGGTGATAGTCGATAGATTGACTAAGTCTACCCACCTTTCTGGTTAGAAAATCCCTAGATACTCTGAGTGTGTAGGCGGATTTATGTGTATGGAAAAATTGTGGAACATCAAGTATCTTTCCAGTGAGCATTTGTGAGATCTGAGAATTTCAGACATATTTCAATTATGTAATATAAACTTGAAGTATAATTTATTGAGCTAAGTGAATTGTGGGAATGATAATTGGAGATTTATATGTTAAGTGTTTAAAATAAGTGTGAAGCTATGAGGACAGATCGATCTGGGAGAAGGAGCAGATAGATCTCCAATGGAAGAGGATCAATCTCCTTATGATTCTGTTTGAGAGAAGACCGATCTCATAAGGAAAAGATCGATCTCCAAATGTTTCTATTTGGGAGAAGATCGATCTCCTCAAGGAGCAGATCGATCTCATAAAGCCATAAAGAGATCAATCTCACCCCTCGACAGATCGATCTCCTAGGCATAAATTTCCCCAAATCGTCCCCAAATTCAAATGCAGATCGATCTCATCAAGAGCCAAATCGATCTCCTACCCTCAGCCTATATAAGGAACTCCTGTTTTTCTCCTGCAATCTCACTTTCTCTCTCTTCCAACCCCCATTTTCACCGAACCCTAGCTTTCTCACTCATCCAAAGCACCCATTTTCGTCCAAATCAGAAGTTGTGGCAAGAAGGAAAGTTGTTCCTCATCAAAGGGAGAACAACATACTTGGAAATCGAAAGACGGATAGAATCGAGGCAAGAGATAAGCTCTCCAAAAGTTTTGGGTAATTTCTAAACCTCGATCCTTATATTTGAGATGATTTTGGTGATGATAGTTGTTGGCATTGTGTTGAAATAACTGAAAAATGATTAGGGATTGATGAAATTACAATGTAGTTGGAGTGATGATGATATTTGGTAACTTTGATAAATTTAGGAATTTTGAGTTATAAATGGAGATTTAGACAATGTGGTGTATTAGCATAGATATTGTGGCATAGGAAATATAGAATGTTGAGGTGTCGTGAGCGAGATTGTGGTTTGTGATGGAGTTATGAGAATTGAGAAATTTGAGGAGTTATGAGCAATTATGCTTGATTTTGAGAATTGAGGTTGATGTGATAATGAGTATTGATGTTTTAACATCGTTTGGACAGTTCGGGAGTTCCAGAGTGGAATGCGAGGCTAGTCCGTGATACGGGGGAAACGATTGCACTATACGAGGTGCAAAGAGGTAAGGGAAAACTAAACCATTTGTGTATGTGTTTTGATGAATTGTTGTAGCATGAACCATGATTTGAGAATACAAGCATGTTTGGTGTTGTGTTGTGATATAATTGCACACGGTTTTTATAGCCGGTTGGAGCCCATTATTTTGTGAGTTTATAAGCTGAGTGTGAAATTGCTTTATAAACCTTTGAGTTGCGTGAAAAGTAAATTGGGCTCTCCGTTAAGGCGATATTGAGATTTGAGAAAATGTGTGCGTGGTTTGTCGGTTGGAACTCGGTTTTAATATGTTTTGTGTTGAGTACACAAATGTTTTAAATGAGTTTTATGAGAGAAAACCATTATGAGTTCTACGTGAAGGCATAACGTTTTATAAGATAATGGCTAATGATTGAGACTTAGGCGTGTCATGTTGAATACACATCGGGCCTTGCTCTGGTAGCATGTAAGACCGATATAGTGGGACGCCTGGGAACCGACCCAGGGACCACAGGCATTGTTCTGGTAACATGTAAGTCCGATTATTCCTCCGCTTTGGTAGCGTTGGGAGGCCTTGCTCTGGTAGCATGTAAGTCCGATATTCCTCCGTTTTGGTAACGAGAGATGCCTCCGTTTTGGTAACGTGAGATGACCCCCGTTCTGGTAACGCTGGGTGGCCTTGCTTTGGTAGCATGTAAGACCAAGAGAGTGGGCCGTCTGGGAACCGACCCAGGGACCACGTGATAGTGTGCATGAGGCGAGGCATTGCTCTGGTAGCATGTAAGGCCGGGCCTTGTTTTGGTAACATATAAGTCTAATATACCATGCATACGACCATATTGTCGACGTTCCCTCTATATGAGGATGCCTGGGATGCGCACTCAGAGGAGATTACATATTTGATGTGCCATGACGAGTTTTAATTGAGTTTTATTGCCTAGTCTCGTTTTACACATGAGTTGTGTTTTGTGACCTTGTCACGTGCTATTTACTGAGGTGATTTTTATCACGTATTTTGAGAACAACCATTATCGCATATATTTACACATGCTTGTGAGTGCTCGATATTGAGCCTTTTTACCTTCATGTTTTCACATGATTTATGAGTTATGAGATGATGATATTTTGAGAACTTTCATGCTACGATTTCAAATGAGCTTCATAAACAAATACATATTTGTGATGTGTGATATGGTTTATATAACTGAGTTCCCTTACCCCCCTTACTGAGCGATTTGGAAGCTCACCCTGTTTTCTCTTCCCCTCAGATCGCTTCAAGTGAAGTGAGTTCCCTGCGGCGTACGGGTTAGAGGCTAGTGGAGGACTTGAGCTCCAGGCCGTATTTTGTGTATTGAGGTAGATATTTAATATTCATGCACCCAGACTAGAGTTATATTTACAGACACTTATTATACAATGATGTACGGGATGTATTAGGATTAATTAACTTGGAATTGAGTAATGTATATGATACAACATATACTATATTATGATGAGATCCTGAGGCACGATAATTATGATGATGTATGACACTGCACAGGAATGCACCCTTAATTGTGAATTAATGAGTAAAAAGTTTTAAATTAGCCCTATTTTTCGCGCTTCCGGGGCGTCACAACATTGTATCATATAGGGATTCTCGTTTCACTTCTCACTTCTAAGAATATTTTTCAGGAAGCTATGGGAACCCGACTGAGTATTAGCACAGCTTCCCATCCTCAGACAGATGGTCAGTCAGAGAGGACTGTACAGGTTCTGGAGGATATGATGAGAGTGTGTGCTTGATATGATAAGCTCCTAGGATGATCAGTTGTTACTAATCGAATTCGCCAATAATGACAATTGTCACTTGAGTATCGGGATGACTTCAGATGAGGCATTGTATGGCCGTAAGGGTTGTTTCCCCGATTTGGATAAGAAGAAGTGGGTAACAGATAGAAAATTGTTCCCGAATTGGTAAGACAAACCTCTGAGGATATTCAGTTAATTATGGAGGATTAAGAACACCCCAGAGCAGATAGACAAACTATGCTGACAAGAGACAGAAACCATTAGAATTCACCGATGGTGAATTAGTATTGTTGGAAGTTATTGGTCCTAAGGATGTAACAAAATTCGGAAAGAGATTGGACAAAGTGGGAGATAAGACCTGTAGGTTGGCGTTACCACCTAAATTAGCAGGCATCCACAATGTGTCCCATCTTATGATGTTTCGAAAATATTATCCGGACCCGATATATGTGAACGGATATGAGCTATTGAAGCTCAATTAAAGTTTAACGTATGATTAAAAAAAATCAATTCGGGTTTTAGAAGGAAGTAGAAAGTGTTGAGGTTTAAGATGATCTCCCTAATTAAAGTATGTTGGTAGTATTACACTCCGAAAAAGTCACAAGGGAATTAAAGAGTATGATATGTGTGAAATATCCGGAGTGATTTACAGACTAACTTGATTCTAATTTGGAGGACCAAATTTCTTAAGTGAGGGAGATTATGTAAGACCCGAAAATTATTCGTAATTTCTTATAAAGGATTGAAAATGGTGCCAAATAAAACGAAATGAGATTCGGATTGGAAATAAGGATTTAAAATGCGAAGTGAGTGAGTGTTCATGAAAGGAAGTTGGGTTAAATTAATCCCGAACACGTGTAAGGGCAAAACGGTCAAAAGATCGAAAGTCGGAATAAATTCGATAAGAAAAATTTAATTAAAAATAAGGATTTAGAATATCTTGATCAATAATGAGGAAATTATATAATTTTGAGTCCAATTGATCAAGATACGAAATTTTTAGAAATACCGAAAAATTACTCGGAGCAATACCTCGAAAATACGAAGGAATAATATCGAAAATTGGAGAAAAATGTATTTAATAAATTAAATTAAATTAATTAAATTAAATTAGAATAAAATAATATAAGTTGTAGATATTTTGGATTATTGTAGATTATTTTAATGAATAGTGTAATAATTAAATAAATTGAAAAAAAAAAAGAAGAATCAGAAGTTGAAAACGAATCGGGGAGAGAGAGAAGAAGAAAACGAAAAAATGAAGCAGTCGACCGAGGAAGCCCGACGAGCCACCGGCGGCCGATGATCCCAGCTGACGGTCGGAGAAGCTAGAGCGAAGCCCGGCGGTTCCAACGGTACCAGCGACGCGCGCCGACGGCCACGATTTTCGGCGAATCGAAGGACGGAAAGTCGAGGGGGAAATCGCATCGGTTCCGGCGAACGGCGGCGCCATAGCTCGGATTCGACCTAGCCAAATGATCACCGTATCGAGACGGTTCTTTTGAGCCCATTGGCAGCCAACGAAACGGCGGGAATCGCCGGCGACGGCGGAAAAGGAAATGGGTCCCGACGGCAGGAGGAGAACAGGCCGGACCGACCATTTTTCGGCGAGCTCGAGGCGAACCAAGCCCAGATTCGTGATGCGGACGACCCAACGGAGCGAATGGTGGCGAGAACCGGTAGAGAATCAGCTGGCAAGGCCCTGAACCGGCCGAACCGGGGTGAACCGGCGGGTCTGAACCGGACTGAACCGATTCAGCCAAGAAAGAAGGGAAAAAAGGAGAAAAAGGAAAAAGGGAAAGACTTTTCGGGGATACATCGGACTTCGGGTCAGTCGGTAAGAGGTCAAAAGTGACCAATTTGACTTTCGAGAAATTTATTTAAATTATATTTGATCGAAAAGTAACCCGAGATTAAATTTAATAATTGTGCAGTTGTACGACAAATCCCGAACGAGAGCCGATTGAGCTCCGATTTTTGTATCTCGCATCATATTGGGTACGTACATTTTAATTTCGACAATTAGAATCCTTTAATACAGAGTTTCGATTATTTTATGGAATTATGGATTAATTTCGTATAGAAAGGAATATTTTTTGGAATTGTAATGTAATTGCCATAAATGGTATACGGGCTATCCAATGAGTTTGAAACGAAGCCCGATTATTATTGGTAAGCTGCATGAGCCCAGTAAACCCGAGGAAGGGATTTAATAAGTAAAAACGGGCTGAAAATGGGTCGAGGCCCATTAAGGTGCGATTGGACCCAATAAGAGTAAATTGGCCCAATTAGTTAAATCAACTATAGTAAACAGGAGAATTATATTTATTGGGTTAAATTGACGTGATAAATAATTATCTACAGCCCCAGAGACTGGATTAGCAGCAAATCGGATCGGACGAGCCTCCGACAGTGGAATTTAGAT
The DNA here is from genome assembly GCA_033439115.1 of Firmiana major. Lineage (NCBI taxonomy): Eukaryota > Viridiplantae > Streptophyta > Magnoliopsida > Malvales > Malvaceae > Firmiana > Firmiana major. Next base: position 11,791,961 of record CM065898.1, on the reverse strand, counting down.
ACGCGCTCGACGAGAATCGAGGTAAGGGAATTTTGTAGGTGCATAGAGATACATATACGTAATTTTGAGGGGAATTACAGGGTCTAGAATTACTTAAAGTATTTAGAAAATGAAATGATAATTTTACGAAAACCGGGGCTTAGGTGAATAAAGAAAAAAGATGATTTTGCCCCTTAGAGTAAAATTTACAAAAAGGGTAGTAAGGTAGATAAATTGCATGATTTCATGTTTTTATTGCTTTATATGAATATATTGCTTTGATTTAAGCAAATATGCACATAGGTTGGCTGTTGATTTCGTGATTTATACGAAAGGGTACCGGTTTGGACCGATTACTATTTTAAAAGATATTTTATAAAGATTGAACCACCTATCGTATTTATATGAATAAAAAGAGTGCTAGAGTCTTTCTCGCACTCAAGTTTACTGATTTATTTCTTATGAAAAGTCGTACTGGAGCATTGCTCGTACGAGAAATTTATGTGTGCACAAAACCGTACTGGAGCTTCGCTCGCACGAGATTTCAGATATCATGATATGCATAGCGTAGTGCTGGAGCTTCGCTCGCATTAGACGTGAGTTGACATGCATATAGTCATGCGGAAGCCTCCTGTAGACTGTGTGTCACAGAGAGTTGAGATGCTCGCAAGTATACTTTGAGACATGGGTTGGTTATCGACATAGTATTGGGGTGGCTAAGACCTACGACAGGCACCCCCAGACTATGATATGGGTCCACGGAGTACGATGTACCGTGTATGTCACACGGAGTACGCTGTACCGTGCAGTCATGATGACTCTATGATGTTACTTGATATTCTGGCTGGTAGGACTTGACCCCACCTCCCGTTGCAGTTGTGATACCCCGCACATCGGGATCCGTGTAGCCTGGGATCACTGGGACAAAGTATGGTCATAGTCCTCGATTTTCATACAGTAAGCTACATGCCTCACATGATATCATACGGTCTGAATAGACCAAGACGAACCCAAGGGAGGGGTAATGTCCCGATTTTATATTTTTAAAAGAGATGTGATTTAATGAATCAAGGTATTCCCGAGAGATGGGTTTGACCTTGATGAAGTTGTTTTATGATAAAACAAATGAGTTTTAATGTGATGAGTTTATAATTAAACAAATAAGTTTCAAAGTGATGAGCTTTGTGATTAAACAAATAAGTTTTAAAGTGATGAGTTTATGATGAAACAGATAAGTTTTTGAGTGTTGAGTATATGATGAAACAAATAAGTTTTAAATGTGAAGAGCATGAGATGACATACATGATGATTTTTCCATGTGTGTTTTATATGTTAATTTCATGATTTCTCTTATACGATATATACATACATGTGGCATCGTTTTAGTCATTCCTCATGCTCAAAATATAAAGGATTTTATATCACGACATTATCAGCATGTAGATAGTATAGTTATCTACCTGCTTACATTATTGCCTTACTGAGCTGTTTATGCTCACCCTTTCATTTTCCACCCCACAGGGTATATTCAGTAGAAGAGAACGACAGTAGTCATATCCGTTGCTTCTTATCAAGATCAGGTATACACATTTGTAAAATTTTGTATCTGAACATATAGATGCACAGTACTGTACATGGATGTAATATTGGGGATGTATTTATTTAAAATAAATTGATATGTAAATGAAATATGAAAATGGAATGGTAAATAGGTGAGAGGTGACTAACACCGAATCATAGCCCAACTGTTTAGTAGTGTAACTGTTCACGATGGGTAAGGAAATTAAAAAGCGAAAAATTTACTCTGATTTTTAGGTAATTTGGGTCGTGACATTATCTGTAGGCGTTTTCGAGCGTATTGGTGATTCTTAAAGTGTCTAAGGGTCTTAGAATGAAATGAATGATAGAAGGGCAAAGAAAATGGGATTTGAGAAAAGTTCATGAAAAACAAGAACATAGTGTTCTTAAATCTTTTACTGCTTTTAGCATGTAAAATTGCTAGGCCGAGTAGCATTTAAATGATTTACATGAAAATACCTTGATTTGGTTTTATAATCATGCTGTGCAAAGAATGAGCCACCTACATGAGTTTTGTCGAAATGAAACGTGCTAGAGCGTTGCTCGCACGAGATTTGACGTGTTTATACGTGCATTAGTGCTGGAGCGATGCTCGTAGTAGAGTTTTATATGCATGAGTTTTGGAGCCTAGCTCGCACTAGTTTTCACATGGATTTGACATTGTGCTGGAGTGTTGCTCGCACTAGATGTCAACTTTATACTTGTTGTTATGCTAGAGATTACTCGTACGTGATTTTACGACATGTTGGGAGTCGTGCTAGGAGCTTTGAGTAGGCAGGGTACCACGCCCATTAAATAGGCTCACACGTGCGTATTGAAATGTGGCAGGATATGTTGTGATGATATGGGTCCACGGAGTACGTTGTACCATGCATATAGCATGAAGTACTTTGTACCGTGTGTGGATATTATATATATACCATCTTCGGACGATGGATATTATGCTATGGACCGAGGGGTTGGACGTGACCCACCTCCCGTGCGAAAGCAGATAGAGGTGATACCCCGCACACTAGGATCCCTATAGCCTAGGATCACAGATGATATGGACATAATCCTAATTATTACCCGTATTAATATTATATGCCTATCTCACATGTCTTATTTTATGATGAATCCATGTTTTAAAATTGTTTTGTGGGTCAGGACAGTCCAAGGGAGGGGCTGAATCTTGACAAGTGGTGAATTTTATGATGATTTGTATTGAGTAAGAAATGCTTTTAAGTGCACCTTGCATGATGATTTTCCATGCTTTAATTACTATTTGTGCATGGTGATTTTCCATGCTTTGCTTAAGAATTGTGCTCTAATTTAAATAGCATGAATTGCTTTATATATATCATGAACACTAGCATGAACTAATGTTTGGGTATGATGAGTAAGTGCTTGGTTTTATGCATGGCATCACGATCATGTAGATAGTGCAGTTATCTACCTGCTCGCATGATTGCCTTACTGAGCGCGTGGTTTGCTTACCCCATTTATTTCCCCCTTTACAGAACACTTTCAGTAGGCTAAGAGCAACTGAGGATTGACTTTTGGTGTCCGCTGCATCCCATCACACAAGGTTTACACATTTGTATAGTTTTGTATCTAGACATGCCAAAGCATAGTAATATTTAGAAGGCAATTTTTGGGGATGTAAAGGATTGTAAACACATGTAAACAACAACTCTGGTTTAGAAATACAAGTGTTTATGTTTAAATGAATTGTAAATTTAAATGATTTGATTGGATGAGATTGATACCGATACACAGCCCAACTGTTGGTGGTGTAGTTGTTAATGATCAGAGTAAGGTAAGAAATGGATTAAATAATAAACGAAAAATGAAAAAAAAATTGTAGTGGATTTTTGGTGGATTGAGGGTCGTGACAATTGATGCCAGAAAATTATCAACTGCCTTAATTCCAACAGTTTAACGAAAAGGGAAATCCTTACCAGCATATGGTTCATTTCATTGAGACATGTGACAATGCAAGAACTTACGGAGATCTCCTTGTCATGCAATTTCTGTTGTCACTCAAACGAATTGTTTTTGACTGGTAGACTGATTGAGAGTTTGAATCAATTGATAGTTGGGAACAACTTGAAAGAGAATTCCTTAATCGATTTTTAGCACTCGTTACATGCATTAGGGACTCCTTTACATTTTTCAAGGAATTAAGCTTGTACTTTTGAGGAGCTTGCCACTTATGCTCACAATATGGAAGTGAGTATTGCTAGCCTTGGAAACGTACATCCTCTAATTGCTAACTCAATGAGTAAAAAGGCTTTAAAATGTTCTGCTGAAGAGCCCATGTTCATCTCCACAAAAAAAAATTGAGAAAAGGAAAGAAAGCTCACTCATTAATGGAAGATAAAAATCGTGTGCCTTTTCACCGAAAAGAAGCAAAGGAATACGTATTCCCCGATTCTAACATGTTTGAAATGTTGGAACAACTTCTTAAACAAACGTTAATTGAGTTTCTTGAATCAAAACAGCTATAGGTAAAAGATAAAATTCAACACCCCAAATATTACAGATATCATTGTATAGTTAGTCATCCAACTGAAAAGTGCATCAACCATAAGGATTTGATTATGAAGCTTACAGATGAAAAGAAAATTGATTTTGACGAAACTGATACGACAAAAACAAATCATGTAACCTTTACGTCACCATCTGATCCGTCAACTTTACTTAAATCTCTTACAAGTAATGATCTTGAAAAGAGGGCATGTGGCAACTTATTCAATTTGGTTCATTAGAACCAGTCATTGTGAAAATTACAGTGGAGAACTTCGTGGACAAGTCTGTTAAAAAAGCTAAGTCTAATCTTAATGACCAGGGACAAATGCTCAAGAAGCGATAAAAGCGGGCTCCTTAGGCAACTTCTCAACACAAAAGAAAGAATCTGCATTCTCATGCTAGAAGAAATAGTCTTGATAAAAATGATTGCCTTAAGAACATTTTTTATAATGAAGTATATGAACAAAGTTCTCTTGATACGATAACTTTAAAAAAATTCTTTATAGGCAATTTCTTTAATGAAGATCAAGTCCATGTTGGTATTCACATGGTATCTTTTGATGAAATTTCAAAAGGAATTAAACATTGTGCATCCGTGTTCGATCATTTGGGAAAGCTTCCAAACAGAAAATCTATATTTGATAGATTAAGTAGTTGTTTTAAAGAGAAATCAAGCCATTCAAGTGTACAAATCAGTGTTTAATCAATTGAGATCTTGAAGTTCTTCAATCCAAAAAAAAAAACATGCCGAAAGATTGAAATTGAAAAGAATAAGAGAAATGATGACAAAGAAACTTGTATTTGTATCCCAACTCGGATGAAAAGATGCTTGTTTCTTGAAGTTGACACTAATGGACCATTGGAGGTAAAACGTCATGTTGTTGTGCACACAAACTCATGTCCGAAGCAAAATGAAGATAAAAGTGAGGTTGTGCATAGTCAAGTTAAAGTTAAAGAAACTATTGTAAGGCCCATGAATTTTTATGTAATCTTATGATTTTCATGATGCACGGACAAGTTACACAACATATGAATCATAAGAATTGGATATTTTAGAGTGGTAAGTGTGAATGAAATGCAAAATGGGTATTGAAGTGATTGAATATGAGTTTACCTTTGAAAATCTGGAAAATTGCAGCTGAAATACTGTAGGATGAATGCCAGATCGATCTTACATGCAAGGAAGATCGATCTCATTGTCTCAAAATAGAGAACCAAGCATTCTATAAAGAGGAGATCGATCCCTCATTCAAGCAGATCGATCTTTTTCTCAATAACAAATCGATCTCCCATTCAATCAGATCGATCCCCATGTGATTCTGTACGAAACAGATCGATCCCCATTTGATTTAGCAAGAGTAGATCGATCTCCCTCCATGAGCAGATCGATCTCCAGTTACTTCTGCCTAGTAAAGATCGATCTCTAAGTGATTCTACCTGGCTAAGATCGGTCTCTACCAATGAGCAGATCGATCCTTTCTTCAAGGAGGCAGTTCGATCTCATCCAAGAGGCAGATCGATCCCCTAACCTACATTGTCAAATCCTGAAGGAATTTAAGCAAGGGGAGATCGATCTCATAACGCGATCACTATAAAAGAGGCTTGACTATCGAGCCTTCTTCCCTAGAAATCCCAAAACCTTCCATTTTAACTAAAAATAACATAGTTTTCTCACTCTAGGATATCCTTACCTTCCAAAAAGATTTGAGAAAAAAAAAACTATTTGAGAAAAGTTGTTCCTAGCGAGGAAGAGAGCAACATAGTCAAAGATTGAAAGCTGAAACTTTGGATTGAAGGAGAAAAGAGGTTTTTCCCCAATTTGGCAAAAAGAGGAAAAAGTCAAGCCAGGTAAGATTTCAATACACCATCTTCTAGTATGTTAATCTAGGCATTTTGATGAGTTGATTGGTGTATATAATGTTGGCTGAAATGTTCATGTACATGCTTAAACAACCATGACCTAGAATGGGCTTAGTGAGAGAAAGTTGAAATGGCATGGAGTTAATGATGATTTAAACATGTATAGATGTTAGAAAGCATGTATAGATGATTTTAAGATAAATTTGTGAAATCCAAATGTTGGAATGGATGATGATTGGAAATGGGCATAAGAAGTGTTTGATAAATTGCCATAGTGAAGGAAATGATGAACTAGAGCCATTATGAGCTTAATGTCAGTTTGGTGTGAATCAATGGACCTAAAGAGTTCAATAGATTTTCCAGAAATGAATAGAGCAATCAAAATGGACTTAAGAGAAAGTGAGGCCTTATAAGTGTTAATGAACCCAATAAGTCAAATCGAATATAATAAACGCAAGAGTTGAATTATATTGGGTTAAATTGATGTGATAGTAATTTCGTGAAGCCCTGAAGATTTTATTAGAAATGAATCGGACTGCACAATCGAACAGCTCTGAGGAAGTGGAATTACTCGATGCTATTCTAAGTAAGGAAATTTTGTAAGTATCTAGAGGTAGCTGCACGTATTTTAAGGGTGTTTATAGGGCTTTGTAATTGCTTGGTTATCTAAAAAAGAAATAATGATTTGTGCGAACGATGTCACGACCCTATTTATCCGATTCGACTTAAAATCACTGTAAATTTTTCGTATTTTCCTTTCCTTACTCGGTCGTGAACAAACTCACCACTACACAGTTGGGTAGTGAGTCAATAATAATCATCACAAATCATTCATTCTCAAAATTAATCAAAAGAAGTGTCATTCATTCAAAGATTAAGTTATACACTTATATATGACACGTTTTCTAACTTTTACATCCCTCACATTATAATACAAAATGACTATTGTGCCTTTACATGTTTAGATACAAAAAGAATCCCTGTGTGTATACCTTTTGGCGATCGAGGCAGCGAATGTCCAAAATACAACGCCTCAGTCCTTGCTGGGCTACTATGTATGCTTTGTAGAGAGGAGAAAGAAGAGAGGGATGAGCAACCACACTCTCAGTAAGGCAATAATGTAAGCATGGTAGATAACTACCCTATCTATATACTGATAGTGTTATGCATAAATCATTTATAGTCAGAGCATGAGGAAATAAAACTATGCCACATGTATATACATATATCATGTATTGAAAAATCATGTAAATAGGCATAAAACATGGAAATATCATCATGTAAAACCATGTCATGCTCATTCTCATTAAATCTCATCACAAAAGGGAAATTCATTTAAGAAACGTCCTTTTTAAATCACATCACATCTCATCACAAATCTCTTTATCAAATTCCAGCACATCTTATCATAAATCAAATTATCATTTCTTTAAATTACAAATCCCACAAGCCTCGACCCATCCTTCGGGTCTACCCTGGACAAATCACAATCACACTCAAGTATAAAAACCATGTGGTATTATGTAATACCAAGTGAGACAGGTCACTATATCTCAAAGACTATGTTGGCTAACTATGTCATAAATCATCCCAGACCACACGGATCCCGGTGTGCGGGGTATCATGCTGGAACGAAGATGGGTTAGTTCTCCGCTAGACTTTCTCGTCAGTATCTCAACCATGCGATACAGCGTACTCTATGTGATATACACTGTACAACGTACTCCGCGGACCCATATCATAGTTGGGGGTGCCAGCCGTAGGTTTTATCTACCCCATACCACATGTAACCGTTATAGTCTCAAGTACACGTAGGAGTGTTTTTAATATCAGGTCCTAGCCCCTCATGGCCTTGCTCGCCCCTTTTGGGTTCCCTGAATGGATTAATATCAAGTCCTAGTCCCTCATGGCCTTACCCGCCCTTTTTGGGTTCCTTGAATACCAATCCGAATTAATGTTAGGTCCTAGCCTCTTATGGCCTTACTTACCCCTTTTGGGTTCCTTGAACACCAATTCGTGTTATCTTCACCACGGCATCCTACATACCACAGTGTGAAAACTTGTGTGAGCTAAGCTTTATTACGATTCATGCATCATCAATAATCATCCTCGTACGAGCAATGCTCTAGTACGACATTTATGCATAAAAACATGAAGAAACCACGTACGAGCGTAGCTCCAGTACGGTTATATGCATAAGAAAACCACTCGAAATCCACGTACGAGTAGAAGCTCTAGTACGATTTACAAAACATTATCATAGTTTCAAATCAAGGTGTAAGCTAAGCTCCAGCTTTTCATACATGTGAAAATATCAAAATCTCGTGCGAGCGATGCTCTAGCACGATTTAATTCACACAAACACTATAGGCGGCTCATAATCGACCAAAACAATCTCAAAATCATAATTAGCACTTCACATGTTCTATTTCACAAAGCCATTTAAACACTAGCCAACCCATACATTAATTCGCTTAAACAAAGCAATGTGTTTCGCGAAACCATTAAAAACATATGATTTATACAATTATTAGCCTTACTATCCCTTTTTCATGAAACTCACTTCGAAAACCAAATCATATATACATACTTGTAGTTATTCATGCATATCATTAATCACTTTTCTCAAACAATCATGCATTTCATAGACGCCCTATATTTACTCATAAATTCAAAGTATGAGTAGCTATCTCTATATACTCACAAAATTCCCTTACCTGGAATCGCGTCGCGTGATTCCTTTTCCTTAGAGCCTCTTACTTGTGCGGTTCGATTCGTCTCCAACGAACTCTCTGGAACTGCATAAGGTCATATATCAAGTCAATTTAGTCCATTTAACATAACTTTTTTGTTTGCTATAATCAATTCAACCTATAGCCTCCATTAATACTTATAAGGCCTTGTTTTATTGTTCTACTCATATCTCGAGTCTGTTGATTCTTTTAGGCCTATTGATTCATACTAAATCAATATTAAATCGATATTAAGCTCATAGTGTTCATATTCCATCAATTTCTTCACTATGGCATTTTATCAAACATCTTATACACTCATTTTCATAAATTGGCTATCCTCCCAATGTGGCTCCATTCCACCTTCTAAAATCATACCCATTATCTCATAAACACTTTAGCATACCCATAAACCATCAACTCACTCAAATCACATTTTCTCACTCTAGATTCATTCTATTTTCTAAGTCACACTAGTTCCATCACACCCTAGGTAATTTTAACCATCAATACTCCTACAAATCAACTCCAAAATCAATAAACAGACAAATGTAATTGGCCTGAAGTATTAGAAACTTACCAATCTAGTTTCTCTTCTTGCTCCAAATGAAAATCTTTTTTGCTCCTTCAATCCAACAAATGAGGCTTTGATTCCAAACTATGTTGTTCTTCTCTTGGTTATGAACAACTTTGTATCTAATGGTCTTTCCTCAAATCTTACTGGAAATGGATGGATTTAGGAGTGAGAAAGTTAGGCTTTTCGGTTGAAATGGAAGAGTGAGGTTGTTTCCCGAAATCTGCAGATTTCACTTCTCCTATTTATAGATATTTCTTAATGAGATCAATCTGTCGAGGGTGTCACGACCCGAACTACCCAAAAATCAGAGTTAATTTTTCGCGTTTTGTTATTTTCTTTCATTACTTACCTGTCCTCTGATCGTGACCCCACTCCACTAACAAATTGGGCTGTGCGTCAATGCCAGTCCCACCATACATTTACCATCTAACTTATTTCTTCTCCAGTCATTTATAATTGTTTACATTAATTATACATCCCCTAAAGTTACTTACAAACATGTTACTGTGCTATGCTTATGTAGATACAATATGTACAAGTGTATATACCTTATGTCGATGGGCAGCAGCGGATATCCAGAATGCAGTACTGAGTTGTCGCAACTTCAACTGGAGATTATTTGTGGGAGAAAATGAAAGGGGTGAGCACATCAAGCTCAGTAAGGCAATCCTACGAACAAGTAGGTAACCATACTACCTACATGAACGTGGTGCCATGTATAAACCACCCTTTCTCCACACATTTTAAAACAAATGATATGAGTTATGATGTTATGTAAATCAAGTTTGCACGAAAAATTCAACATGCAAATATTACAAATCATTTATTTCTCAATTAAAATTTTCACAATAAAGTCAGGACACGACCCCTCCTGCGGGTGATCCTGACTCACACAAAATCATGAAAATCGATTTACATTCACACATGGGTTTGAAAAGCATGGAAATATCATCATGCAAATTTAATTTAAAACCCAGTTTAAATCATCGTCAAGATCATCAACATGCGAGACTAGGCAATATCTGTATAACGGCAATAACCAGGACTGGCCATATGTGTCCTCGTGAGTCCCTCTAGCTTCACGGATCCCAGTGTGCGAGGTCTCACCCTGATCGGGAACTGCCCGGGAGGTGGGTCAATCCAACCCGTCAGTCTTATCCGATCTCACGCATCCGAAGATGCCGTATCCGAAGATACCCCGTATCACAAAGATACCGTATCCGAAGATACCCGTATCACAAAGATACCGTATCCGAAGATACCCCATGGTACATCGTACTCCATGCTACTTGCACGGTACATCGTACTCCATGGACCCATATCACTCTAGGTACTCCAGCCCAAATGGCCTGCTTCCCACAGAGAGGTTTTGTTTCTCAATACTCATGCCATGTCTCAAAACGCACGTGCGAGCCTATTAAATCGGTGACACACAGTCTACCCGATACTCCAAGCACGGCTCATCGCATGTTCTCATAAAATCAGTGCGAGCGATGCTCAGCACTCTCATCAAATCAAGTAAAATCAGCAGAGCCCGCTTTACATCCCCACAAGGCCGCCAACCTCATCCCTCACTCTCACCCTACTTAAGAGGTCTTTTGAGCCTGTTGGGCCTTTTGGCTGACTCCAAGGGCAGACAACGCTACTCCACAAATCCAGTAAAACTAGTGCGAGCTAGGCTCTAGCACTCTATATGTGAATCACATGAAAATCTTATAAAATCTGGTGCGAGTTAAACTCCAGCACCCTATCTCGAAAATCATGTAAAAATATGGTGCGAGTTAGACTCTAACACCGTGTCACGAAAATCATGTAAAATCTGGTGCGAGTTAGACTCTAGCACCCATGCATGTAAGACTCTAGTGCGAGCTCTCGCTCCAGCACTAATGCATGCATCACACAAATCAAACATCGTGCGAGTTGAGCTCTAGCACGTCACATGTCAATAAAACACGTAGGCGGCTCTGTTTCCTCAAAACAGTGTTCAAAACAATTTCACGTTGAAAGTATACAATGCTGTACATTTTCTTTCAAGGTTAGCCAGCCTACTAATGCGTGCATCAAAACACCTCCAGAATGAGCAAGAACCTCTTGTTCTTGCTCCTCTCAATTTTTCCTAAAGTTGGAAACATTTACCCTTAACAAGGGTATTTTAGTAATTTGCCCATTCGGGGCACTAAAATTATTATTCGACCTCTAGACCCTTCAGATAAATTTTAAATGACTGCAAATGAATTTAAAACTTCATAAAGTTTACCTCTAGCAGTCCGCAGAATTCCCTTACCTTATTTTCTTGTCGAGTCTGACCTTTTCTTTTCCACTGTTGTCACGTCGCGCAGTCCGTTATGCTCCCAATCAAATGCCCGAAACTGCGTATCAATATTCCTCAGGTCAGATATTATACAATTTAATTGTATTTCCTATTTTCTGGGCTTAATTTAAATCATTGGGCCCGTTTACCCCTATTGGGCCCGATTGCACCTTAATGGGCCTCAATCGGCCTTAAGCCCGTTTTTCACTTAATTTTCGCTTTATCGAGGCCTATTGGGCTCATTGGGCCCACTAATAATTTATTGGGCCTCGTTCTAATTCTTGAATAACTAAATCGATTATTTACGACAATTTAAATTTTCATAATTTAATTCAATTTATGCGAAAATCAAATCAATATCACGCATAATGAGGTAATTGTCGTAAATAAGGGTTACTTACCCGAGATTCCATGCTAGTCCGCAAATCGAGGCTATCTCGAGCTCTCGTTGGATGCCAATCTGTCACGACCCTCAACTTACCAAAATACGTACAAATTTTTCGCATTTTCATGCATCAATCCTTAATCATCCTTCCTCGATCGTGAACAACCACGCGCTTAACAGTTGGGCTGTGTGTCGACGTCTAACCCACTCCACCATACCAATTCAATTGAAACATTATTTATGAGTAAACACTTGTGTAGATGTATATATATCAGAGTTGTTACATGTGTTTACATTGTTTTACATCCCCAGTGGTTACATACAAAATGCTACTGTGCTATGTCTAGTTTAGATACAAAATAATCAAGGTGTGTATACCTTTAGCGATGGGATGCAGCGGAATTACCAAAAAGGGACGCCTCCAGTCACGCTCAATCTATACTCAAATCTCTGTAGAGAGGGGAAAATAAGGGGGGTGAGCAAACCACACGCTCAGTAAGGCAATCATGCGAACAGGTAGATACTGTACTATCTACGTGATCGTGATGCCATGCTCAAAAGCATTTAATTCATTGTTTATCTCAAAACATGAGTGTATGATTGTGCTAATGGTATGTAAAGCATTCATGCTATAGAAATCAAGTGCACATGTCAACTCAAAGCATGGTATAAATCATCATGCATAATTCACAATAAAAGCATGGCATTAAACATCATGCATTTTCACAATAAAGCATGGCATTAAACATCATGCATCCGTGCACTTTAAAAACCATTAACAAATCAATTCAACGTCAGGTCCCAGCCCATCCCTCGGGCTTTCTTGACCACAATCACTTCAAACATGGATTTATTCTCAAATAGCATTAGACATGTGAGATAGGCAGTTCAACAATAGGTAATAACCTCAAGGCCTATGTACATAACCTGTGATACCGGCTACACGGATCAGGTGTGCGGGATATCACCACCATCTGCTTCCACACGGGAGGTGGGTCAAATCCTACCCGCCGGTCTATAGCAGATCTCGTCCGAAGACGGCACATCACATCACAACACGGTACAATGTACTCCATGCTACATGCACGGTACAACGTACTCCGTGGACCCCCAGCCTTATCCCTCGTTCGGGCTCATCAGCTGTTCCTCCAACCCTTATCCCTCGTTCGGGCTCATCAGGTTGTTTTAACATGCCATGTCTCAAAACAATGCACGTGTGAGCCTATTTAATCGATATGACACCAAGTCTACTCGAAGCTCCAAACACGGCAACATGCAAGGTGGGCATCCAGTGCGAGACAAACTCAAAGCACAATGCCAAAACAATATGAAATTCATGTGAAAACTAGTGCCTCTTGCACTCTTTCATACTCACGAAATCATGTAGGTGGCTCAAAACTTGCAAAATATGGTTAACAAACCAAAACATACTCATTTCTTTTGCAAATCATTTCAATGTTAGCCAACCTACCAATCATTTGCTAAAAAGCAGTAAAACATGATTTCCAAAGAAATATGCTTTTGTTTTCATGCACATTTCTCAAACTCCCAACTTTTACCCTTCAATCACCCAACAACATTTCCTAATCTCATGCATTCTAGCAAAACATTTAAGCCCCAAATTGCGCACAATATCTCTAAGAGTCCACACAATTCCCTTACCTCGATTTACTTGGTGTGACTCCTTTCCTTTTAGCTTCTCACGCTCTTGGCTCAACTCGCCTCGGCGTATCCTCGGAAGCTGCGATTCATTCATTAAATCGATTGAGTTAATGTATTTAACCCATAATTGACCTCACTAGTTAATATTATTCACTTATGCATTTTACAAATGCCTTAATCCACATTTTACCTCTTTTAGGTAAATCTCACAATTTATCCACTAACCACATCTTAAAATCATACCACAACACTATAAATAACTTTCACATATCTCATTCATCATTAATCTCCATACATTCCACTTTCTCACTCTAGACCATTTCTAGGTCATAATCATTCCAATGTATTTAGATAGTTTCTAACCATCCATACTCATGCCAAACAACTCCAAAATCATTTAAATAAACAATGTACCATAGTTGGAGTGTTAGAATCTTACCAAATTTGATTTCTCTTCTTGCTCCAATGGCAATGCCCTTAACTCCTCCAATACCAACAATGGGAAAATGCTTTCCAACTATGTTGTTCTTCTCTTTGATAGGAACAACTTTGTCTCTAATGGTCTCTCTTCAAACCTCACTGAAAATGGCTGATTTTTGAGAGAGAATGTTAGGTTTTTGGGTTAAAAGTGAAAGGTTTGTGTTTTTCCCAAAATTTTCTGATTTCCAGCACTCCTTATATAGAAATAACTTGAGGAGATCGATCTGGTCCAAGAGAAGATCGATCTGGTCCCTTAAAATCCCTCTTTTTCACGGTATTTTTAAGCCTGAAATCGATCTGTTGAAGCATGAGATCGATCTGTCAAGGCATGAGATCGATCTGTCGAAGCATGAGATCGATCTGCTCCCAAACAGAGAGCTAAGGAGATCGATCTGGGTGCTTGGGGATCGATCTTTTCACTACCAAATGCTTAGGAGATCGATCTGGCTCCATTAGAGATCGATCTGCTCTATTCTTTTACCCAAATAAGAGCATTCTGGCTCTTCCAGATCGATCTCTCATCCCATGAGATCGATCTGCCCTTCAAAATTTCCAGATTTTCTGCAGTTCCTCTGCAACAGCACTTACCAAACATCCTTAATTTGCTACCATGATCATTTCCTCATTCATTCATCTTTGAGACTTGAAAATGGCATCCATCCTCACTTCATACACATTAAAACTTGTGTAGGATCTTTGTATGACCAATGGTACTTAATATAAACAAAAATGGAAGTGCACATCTTATGCAATTCTACTTCTATTTTACCAAACTATTCATAATCCATTCTACACACATTCTCCACATGTTTAAGTCCATTTCTACACATTCATACATAATGAAACTTGTATGTACGATTACCACTCTCATTACAAGTGTGTACATTACTTATGGACTTACATCACATATACTTCACTTATGAATTCATAGTACAACTCTATTTACACTTCTATGTACATATATACCCTTATACATATGCGGGGTCTCACACAATCGTCGAGCTACATAA
The DNA here is from genome assembly GCA_033439115.1 of Firmiana major. Lineage (NCBI taxonomy): Eukaryota > Viridiplantae > Streptophyta > Magnoliopsida > Malvales > Malvaceae > Firmiana > Firmiana major. Next base: position 11,776,876 of record CM065898.1, on the reverse strand, counting down.
TTTCATAATTTTTCGGGTAAATTTCCAGTCGAAAATTAATTAAATAAAATATTTCAAAATTTAAATTAGTCAATTTGACCGCTTATTGACTTACCCGAAGCTCGATTGCATCACTGAAATTTTTCCCAATTTTTTCCTCTTTGTCTTTTTCCCTTTTTCTTCCTTTTTTCCTCTCTTTTTGGCTGAACCGGTTCAGTCCGGTTCGGACCGGTTCAGACCACCGGTTCTCTCCGGTTCGACCGGTTCACCGCCGGTTCACCGCCTTGCCGGCCGGTTCTCCTTCGACTTCCACCGCCAGTAGCTCCGCAAGGTTGTCCGCACCTCGAATCTGGCCTCGGCTTCGTCCAAGGCCGCCGAAAAGTCGCCGATCCGGCCGTTCTCCTTTCGGTCTTCGGACCCATTTTCTTCTTCCGCCGTTTTCGACGCCGTCCACTGGTTTCGGTGGCTGCCACCACCACCAATCTGCTCACCGTCGCCTGGGGAAGCTTCGGCTGGGGTCGATCGAGCCTGAATCGCGCCGATCGCCGGCGATTCTCTCTCTCCCTCTCGGTTTCGATTTTCGCTCCGTTCCTCGCCATTTCGCCGCCGTTTCCCTCAGCTGTCGGTGCCGACGGGCTCGACTCCTTCTCCTGGTCGGCTTTCCGGTGGTGTCCGGTGCTGAGGCCGACGGGGCTGGGTCCTCGGGTCCGGCTTCGTTTCCGTTCTCCCTCTCTCCCCGATTCATTTTCTGACCCTTTTTTTTTTCAATTCTTCTCTTCTTCTTTTTTTTTTTGTTTTATTTATTTTAATATTATTTAGTTGATTAAATAAGTCTAAAATATTCAAAATGTCTTTAAAAAATTATATTTTATTCATTTAGTCTATAAATTAATTTCTCGGTATTATTTCGGCTTCCCGGTATAATTTTTGATTATTTTTTGAAATTATTTTTCCGAACTAAAAATCCCGATTAATTTCCATAAATTGATATCTTGATCAATTTAATCCGAAATAAATTTATTTCACCTTTATTGACCAAGATTTTTCAATCCATTATTTTTAATTAAATTTACTTATCGAAATTATACCGACCTTCGGTCTTTTGACCGTTTTGCCCTTACACGTGTTCGGGATTAATTTAACCCGACTTTCCTTCACGAATACTCATTCATTTCATATTTTAATTAAATTCGGGTCTTACAACTCTCCCCCACTTAAGGAATTTGGTCCTCCAAATTAGAACCAATTCATATGAGTCCATAGACTACTCCGGGTACATTAATCGTATCATACTCTTAAATTCTTATGTGACCTTCTCCGGAGTGTATTACTACCAAAGGACTTTAATTAGGGAGATCGTCTTAAACCTCAATACTTTCTCTTTCCTGTTTAATACCCGAATCAACTTATCAATATTCTTATATTTTCATTAAACTGAACTTTCGGAGTTCATATTCGATCACCTATGCTGGATCTGGATAGTATTGCCGAAGCATCAAGAGCTGAGACACATTGTAGGCGCCTGCTTATTTCAGGTGATAACACCAACCTACAGGTCTTATCTCCCACTTGTCAAATCTCTCAAAATATTCCATCCAACGCAACTCAATTTACCTTCTTCCAAAAGTTCGCTATGTCCTTATTCTCTTAGGACAAGAAACATTTCAATCACACTAATTCACCAAGGGTGAATTCCAATGCTTTTCTATCTGCTCTGAGGTGTTCTTAATCTCTCATCCTTAACTAAACATCCTCAGAGGCTTATTATCCAAAGTCAGACATAATTCTATCTGTCACCCACTTTTTCTTACCCAATTTGGGGAACAACCCCTACAGCCATACACTGCCTCATATCTTGTTATCCCGATACTCAACTGCCAACTGTCATTATTGGCGACTTTAATTAGAAATCAACTGATCATTTCCAGGAGCTTATAAAATCAATGGCACACGCTTTCATCGGATCCTCCAGAACCTGTACAGTCCTCTCTGACTGACCATCGTCTGAGGATGGAAAGCTGTGCTAATACTCAGTCGGGTTCCCATAGCTTCCTAAAAAAAATATTCTCTGAAGTAAGAAGTGAAGCGGGAATCCCTATATTATATCATGCTCACTGGAACGCTACATAATGTTTCACAACCTTTCTTATACATAAATTCTCATACATACTCTGAGTATCTGGGGAGTTCATAACCAGAAGGTGGGTAGACTTAATTACTCTATCGACTATCATCCAAATAGCCTCGTAATTCACCTGGGTTCTCTGTAACCCATCATAAAATTCATGGAGACTTGCTCTCATTTTCCGTACCGTGTCGATATAGGTAGGTGCTGCAATAACTCTGCAGACTTTTAATACTCTACCTTATTCTGTTGACATACTAGGCACTTTTTCACAATCTCTATCATGTCTCTTTTAACATCTGACCACCAATACCCTTTTCGAGATTTTAATATATTCTTATTACCTTCCGTATGCACTGTATATCCTGAAGAGTGAGCTTCTGACAAAATTACTATCTCATCAACTGTGGTCCTGGGGAGCACTCATACTGTCTCTGAACCTCTCTGTAAATCATTATCATACTCTGTGAACTCTGTCACTGTACCCTTCTGAATCTAACTCACATTATCGACATCGTGCCGATCATCCTGCTAAGCCTGTCAAATCCGAGCACTCTCATCCGGTTCTAGTCTCAGGCTAGCTATCACACAATCACTGTCATCATCAGAAGGGATCACATCACTACTGAGGCTCTTAACTGCTCTAGCAGCTTACGCTCCCTGACCATCATATGTGGTACCATCCCGAGGCTCTTTATACTCGAGGCATCAGCCATCACATTAGCCTTCCCTTGGTGGTACAATTTTCACAAATCAAAACCTCTCAGAAGCTCTAACCCACTATGTATTCTCATATTCGCCTCTTTCTGTGAAAACAGATACTCGGGCTTTATGATCAGTACATATCCACAATTTCTCACCGTGTACATAATAGTACCATATCCTCGGTACAAATACTGTTGCTGCCAATTTTAAATTATGGGTTAAATAGTTTATTTCGTAATCGAGGAGTTGTCTGACTCCAAAATTAACTATCTTCCCATTATACATCAATACACAGCTCCTTCATAATTTTGAGGTATCCATACTCACTAAGAACCTCTTGAGCTGTTGGGTATGGTGAAAATAATCACGGTGGTCAGTTCATACTTCACTACACCGAAATTCCTGTCACATCATCATCTTATTTATCATCTCATTCAAAGATCACGTATTCTTAGTTAAACGTGTCAACCAAGTAGACCATATTGAGAACTCGCAACAACCCATTTGTAAAAGCCATTTTCAATTATTGCTTACAATTTGCCCTAGACTTTAACTACACCCAACATATCATTGATAATGATGATTACAAATCGGTCCAATCCTTGACTTATTTACACATAAGCGTATAAGATCCTTCAAAATCGCTTACGTTTTCAGGTACTAACCTGTGTCATTTCCTTTTCTTATCTTAACGACTCTTATTAATATTTACTATGTTAACCTTCCTGATTTGTCGAATTTTAATATTCTTATCGTCTTAGTAAAGGTATCCTAATGCTAAAGGTAGTTATTACAACGATCGATTTCATGGTATAGGTTATATATATACTTTTAGACGCTGTCAAGTCTTCAGGCGGGGAGGTATTTTGAAATACCTTTATTAACCCTTAGACTTAACCACAATTACTTTATATACCAGACCATGTGGTCGCAATTTATATTCGCTACTAATTGCTTTAATCCTAATGACTTCATATTGTAAGGATGTTCCCACCTTGCATACGCCTCTTACTCCAATCCATCTTGTATTCAAAATCAAGCATATCTCAAAGATTATCTCCTTAGTGTATCAATTATAACGAAACTCTTGTCATTATTCATTTCGTGAGTATAATCCTTTACTCCTTTAATTTCAACTGTTGCACCTCTTTTTGTCACTTAAAATCTCTATATCCATATTCCGTTAATTAATCCTCCTCTATTGGGGTACTCATTTATCAGTATTATGCCCAATGATGTAGGCATTCATGCCTTTTACATACTTATATGCGAATGAAGGCTGTACGAATAAGTGTGTGGTACCAGGATCAATGAACATATGTACTTCATTATTCATAACAAGTGTGGTATCTTACACCACATCCATGAAACATCAATAGTGTCCTGGTCCAAGACATCCTCTCGCCTTCGTCCAACAACTTACTTTCCTTTTTCTTTTCGGCTATTGCCTCCCTTCTCGTTGCAGCTATACCAATGAAATTTTTCTCTGTCTCTTTACTTTTCTGTGGGGCGATCTCGCCCAACTTTGTGTAATCAAAATCAATGGTCCGTCTTACCACACTTAACGACCATTTTCATCAATACAGTGTAGGTATAGACCCTCCTTTCGTGGTATCCACCACACATCCCACACTGCTTACAGTACTTACACTGCTACACCGCTCCGTAGCAGGTCGGGATTCTCCAATCACAATGCCCTCAAGAGTGCCAAAATTGGATGCTCTGGGGCATTACCAATTATCTTACTCCATAACTCATCATATTAAATCTCTTACCAATTACCATTTTCCCATTTTAACATCTTTGTCATTTCTCGATTCTCTTTTCTGTCTCTATTTCAGCCCTCACTACCTTTCCCAATCTCAGAGGCGTGCAATTTATGTTCTTATTTACCTAACTGTAAATCTGCGCACTGCCTCGGTATAGGTAATATCTTGCGGGCCAATCAGTCTCTAATTCAAAAGTTGAGCCATTTCATGAACTTTTAGACGTCTCGACTGTCACTTGTTCATAGTGTCGAGGTAATATCTGTCCAAGAATATAACTGAGTTTCATACTCATAAATCATACTCATCAATAAATCAAATCCTCTGGGTCAGAGTAAGGACTTTTATCCATAATTTTCTTTAAATCATGTCCGGGATATCCTGTCACCGAAATATATCCAAATATTTCTCACGTCAGCTCTAGATGTTTAATACTTAAGATGGGTCGAGCGGACTTCCACCAATGCTCCGCTGCGCCCTCTGATCTTATTCATAATCTGAGCAATTAGCTCCTCAACATAATCTCCACACTCCGCTCCAATCTCGTGAAGCGTCTCTCAATACTGTCCGATCTCTCTGTCAGACTCTGTGAGGCAAGCTCAACATTAGCCTCTATTTCAATCTCATACTGATTCTCATAGTCAAACTCAGCACGACTTAGAAGACTCAGGTCTACCTCTAAGACCTCTGCCTCGTGCACTTTCTCATCTAACACGACTCATATTAGTCATTCCTGCATTCTCAACCATTTTTTTAGTCAAAACCCATCTCGATATACACTATTGTATCTAACTAAGCACAGTAACACGGGGATGTAATTTCTTAATTACTGACACTGACACACATCAGACCAATTGTTGCTCTGATACCACTTTTATATGTGTAAGACCCGAATTTAATTAAAATATGAAATAAAAGAGTATTTGTGAAGGGAAGTCGGGTTAAATTAATCTCGAACACGTGTAAGGGCAAAACGGTCAAAAGATCGAAAGCCGGTATAATTTCGATAAAAAAATTTAATTAAAAATATGGATTTAAGAAATCTTGGTCAATAAAAGTGAAATAAAATTATTTCGGATTAAATTGATCAAGATATTAATTTATTGGAATTAATCGGGATTAATTAGAATTTTTAGTTCAGAAAAATAATCCCGAAAATAATCAAAAAATATACCGAAAAGTCACCCGGGACAATATCCCAAAAATACGGGGAAATTATACCCGAAAAAGAGGTTAAAATATAATAAATAAATAAATAAAATTAAATTGATTAATTTAGAATAAAATAATAATTTTAAGGGATATTTGGGTATTTTTAGTGTATTTTAATGAATAAAAATAAATTGTTAAATAAGATAATAATTGTAAAAAAAAAAAAAGGGAATCTGAAAACAAAAAAAAAAGAGAGAAATTGGAAAACTATCGGGGAGAGAGAAAGAAAAGGGAAAACGGAGAGGGGGAATGCGCGTGGTCGACCGACGAGCCACCACCGGGCACCGACGGCCTCCGACGAAGGGCCGAGCAGCAAGAGGAGAGGCCGGCGAAGCCATTGGCACCGGTGACGCGCCGTCAGGTGGTCGGAGGACGTCGGACGGAGGGAGAGAAAGCCGTGAAGGAAACGGGGTTGGTGCCGGCGATCCACGGCAGCTGGAGGCGAACGGTGGGTACCGACGAGTTCAGGAGGTGGAGCCGGTCCTTTTGAGACCGGTATTGGCCGACGAAGCCGCCGGAATCCGCCGGATCGGGAAGAAACAGCCGCGGGGGAGAAGGAGGAATTCGCCGGCGATGGCCGTGATTTGACACCACCCGAGGGCCGATTATGGAAGCCCATGTGATTGCGCGCTGAACGGCACCGGAATCACGCCGGGAACCGGCCGGACGGCACCGACATGACCAAAGGATGATTGAACCGGCCGAACCAGCCTGAATCGGCCAAAACTGAACCGAACCGGACCGAGCTGAACCGGCGGTCTGAACCGGTCTGAACCGGTTCAGCCAAGAAAGAAGGGAAAAAAAGAGAAAAAGAGAAAAAGAGAAAAAGGAAAAAGGAGAAAAATTTTCGGGGATACATCGGACTTCGGGTAAGTCGGTAAGAGGTCAAAAGTGACCGATTTGATTTCTGAAAAATTTATTTAAATTATATTTAATCGAAAAGTAACCCGGGATTAAATATAATAATTGTGCAGCTCGACGATAAAGCCCGAACGAGAGCCGATTGAGCTCCGACTTTCGTACCCCGCATCGTATCGGGTAAGTACAAATTAATTTCGGCATTCAGAGTTCTTTAAATACCGAGTTCTAATTATTTTACGGAATTACGGATTAATTTCACATAGGAAAGAATATTAATTCGAAGTTGTAATAAATTGCCGTAAATGGTATACGGGCTATCCAATGAGTTTGGAACGAAGCCCGATAATTTTTAGTAAGCTGAAAGAGTCTAGTAAAACCGAAGAAGGGATTTAATAAGTGGAAAACGGGCTTAAGGCCGATTAAGGCCCATTAAGGTGCAATCGGGCCCAATAGGGTAAACGGACCCGATGATTTAAATTAAGCCCAGAAAAGATTAAATACGATTAAATTGTATGTTATCTGACCTGAGGAATATTAATACGCAGTTCCGAGCATTTGATTGGGAGCATATCGGACTGCGCGACGAGACGACAATGGAAAAGAAAAAGGTCAGTCTCGACGAGAATCGAGGTAAGGGAATTCTGCGGACTGCTAGAGGTAACAGTACGCAATTTTAAATTCATTGGCAGTCATTTAAAATATTCTGAAGGGTCTAGAGGTCGAATAATAATTTTAGTGCCCCGAATTGGCAAATTACTAAAATACCCTTGTTAAGGGTAAAATCTAAAAATTTAGGAAAAATTGGGAGGAGCAAGGACAAGAGGTTCCTGCTCATTCTGGAGGTATTTCAACGCATGCATGAGTAGGCTGGCTCACCTTGAAAGAAAATGCACCGCGTTGCATACTTTCAACGTGAAATTGATTTGAAAACTGTTTTGAGTAAATAGAGCCGCCTACGTGTTTTATTGACATATGACGTGCTAGAGCTCAGCTCGCACGGTATTTTCGATTTGTGTGATGCATGCATTAGTGCTGGAGCGAGAGCTCGCACTAGAGTTTTACATGCATAGGTGCTAGAGTATAACTCGCACCAGATTTCATTTGCTTTTCGTGACACGGTGCTAGAGTCTAACTCGCACCAGATTTTACATGACCTTCGTGACAGGGTGCTAGAGTCTAACTCGCACCCGATTATCACATGATTTACATACAGAGTGATAAGCTTAGCTCGCACTAGTTTTACCGGATTTGTGGAGTACCGCTGTCTGCCCTTGGAGTCAGCCAAAAGGCCCAACAGGCTCAAGAGACCTCTTAGGTGGGGTGAGAGTGAGGGATGAGGTTGGCGGCCTTGTGGGGATGTAAAGCGGGCTCTGCCAGCTTTATTTGAGTTGATGAGAGTGCTGAGCATCGCTCGCACAGCTTTTATGAGAACATACGATGAGCCGTGCTTGGAGCATCGGGTAGACTGTGTGTCATCGACTTAATAGGCTCGCACGTGCGTTTTGAGACATGGCAACGAGTATTGAGTTATGAAACCCTCTGTGGGAAGCAGGCCATTTGGGCTGGAGTACCTAGAGTGATATGGGTCCATGGAGTACGATGTACCGTGCAAGTAGCATGGAGTACGATGTACCGTGGGGTATCTTCGGATACGGTATCTTCGTGATACAGGGTATCTTCGGATACGATATCTTTGTGATACGGGGTATCTTTGTGATACGGTATCTTTGTGATACGGGGTATCTTTGTGATACGGTATCTTTGTGATACGGGGTATCTTCGGATACGGCATCTTCGGATGCGTGAGATCGGATAAGACTGACGGGTTGGATTGACCCACCTCCCGGGCAGTTCCCGATCAGGGTGAGACCTCGCACACTGGGATCCGTGAAGCTAGAGGGACTCACGAGGACATATTGGCCAGTCCTGGTTATTATCGATATACAGTTATTGCCTAGTCTCGTATCTTGTATATATATACGTATGTTTTCGATATCGATGCTTTTGAGAAACTCAATTTCCATGGTTTTGTGTGAGTCAGGATCACCCGAAGGAGGGGTCGAGTCCTGACTTCATTGTGAAATTTTTAAAGAGAAAGAAATGATTTAAAATAATTGCATGTTGAGTTTTCCGTGCAACTTGATTTACATAACATCATAACTTCCATATCATATGTTTTAAAATGTGTGGAGAAAGGGTGGTTTATGCATGGCACCACGTTCATGTAGGTAGTATGGTTACCTACTTGTTCGTAGGATTGCCTTACTGAGCTTGATGTGCTCACCCCTTTCATTTTCTCCCACAGATGATCTCCAGTTGAAGTTGAGGCGACTCAGTACTGCATTCTGGATATCCGCTGCTGCCCATCAACATAAGGTATATATACACTTGTACATATTGTATCTACATAAGCATAGCACAGTAACATGTTTGTAAGTAACTTTAGGGGATGTATAAATAATATAACAATTATAAATGACTGGAGAAGAAATAAGTACTAGGGTAGATGTATGGTGGGACTGGCATTGACGCACAGCCCAATTATTAAGTGGAGTGTTGGTCACGATTCGAGGACAGGTAAGAATTTAAGAAAATAATAAAAAGCGAAAAATTAACTCTGATTTTTGGATAGTTTGGGTCGTGACATATAAAGGTGGTATCAGAGCACAATTGGTCTGATGTGTGTCAGTGTCAGTAATTAGGAAATTACATCCTCGTGTTACTGTGCTTAGTTAGATACAATAGTGTATATCGAGATGGGCTTGACTAAGAAATGGTCGAGAATGCAGGAATGCCTAGTATGAGTCGCGTTAGATGAGATAGTGCACGAGGCAGAGGTCGTGGAGGTAGACCTGAATCTGCTAAGTCGTGCTGAGTTTGACTATGAGAATCAGTATGAAATTGAAATGGAGGCTAATGTTGAGTATGCCCCACAGAGTCCGACAGAGTGATCGGACAATATTGAGAGACGCTTCGCGAGATTGAAGCGGAGCATGGGTATTATTTTGAGGAGCTAATTGCTCAGATTATGTATGAGATCAGAGGGCGCAGCGGAGCATTGGTGGAAACCCGCTCGACCCATCTTAAGTGTTAAACATTCAGAGCTAAGATGAGAATTGTTTATGGATGTATTCCGGTGACAGAACATCTCGGACATTATTTAAAGGAAATTTTGAATTAAAGTCCTTACTCTGACCCAGAGGATTTAATTTATTGACGAGTATGGAGACTCGGTTATATTCTGGGCAGATATTACCTCGACACTATGAAAAGTGACAGTCGAGATGTCTAAAAGTTTATGGAAGGGCTCAACTTTTCAATTTGAGTCTAATTGGCCCGCGAGATATTACCTATACGGAGGCAGTGCACAGATTTACAGTTGGGTAAATAAGAACACGAACTGCACGCCTCTGAGATTTGGAAAGGTAATGAGGGCTGAAATATAGACAGAAAGAGAATCGAGAAATGACAGAGATGTTAAAATGGAAAAATGGTAATTGGTAAAAAGATTTAATTTGATGAGTCATGGAGTAAGATAATTGGTAAGGCCCTAGTGCATCCAATTTTGGCACTGTTGAGGGGCATTGTGATTGGAGGACCCTGACCTGCTACGAAGCAGTGTAGCAGTGTGAGCACTGTAAGCAGTGTGAGATGTGTGGTAGATACCACGGAAGGAGGGTCTATACCTACACTGTATTGATGAAAATGGCCGTTAAGTGTGGTAAGACAGACCATTGATTTTGATTGCTCAGAGTTGAGCGAGATCGCCCCACAGAAAAGGTAAAGAGGCAGAGAAAAATTTCGTTGGTATAGCTACAACGAGAAGGGAGGACATAGCCGAAGAGAAAAAGGAAAGTAGACTGTTGGGCGAAGGTGAGAGGATGTCTTGGACCAGGACACTATTGATGTTTCATGGATGTGGTGTAAGATACCACACTTATTATGAATAATAAAGTACATATGTTTATTTATCCTGGTGCCACATATTTAATCATACCGCCTTCATTCGAATATAAGTGAGTAAAAGGTATGAATACCTACATCATTGGGCACGATACAGATAAATGAGTATCCCAATAAAGGAGGATTAATAAACAGAATATGGATATTGAGATTTTAAGTTAAAAACAGGAGTGTAACAGTTGAAATTAAAGGAGTAAAGGATTGTACTCACGAAATAAATAAGGACGAGAGTTTCATTAGAATTGATACACTAAGGAGATAATCTTTAAGATAAGATGTATTGGAGCAAGAGATATATGCTAGGTAAGGAATACCCTTAATATGCGAAGTAATTGGGATTAAGCAATTAGTAAGGAATATAAATTATAACCAAGGATAAAGATGGGTATAACCATAACCAGTAGTTGTGGTTAAGTCTGAAGGTTAATAAAGGTATTTCAAAATACCTCCCCGCCTGAAGACTTGACAGCGTCTAGATATATATATATATATATATATATATATATATATATAAATATATATAACCTATAACGAAAAATCGATCATCGTAATAAATACCTTTAGCATTAGGATACCTTTACTAAGACAATAAGAGTATTTAAATCCGACAAATCATAAAAGTTAACAGAGTAGAATTTAATAAGAGTCGTTAAGGTAAAGAAAAGGAAATGACACAGGTTAGTACCTGAAAACGTAAGCGCTTTTGAAGGATTTTATACGCTTACGCATAGATAAGCCAAGGATTGGACCGATTCGTAAACATCATTATCGATGATATATTGGGTGTAGTTAAAGTCAAGGGCGATTTATAAGCAATAATTGGAAGATGACTTTTACAGATGGATTGCTGCGAGTTCTAAGAGGATGTACCTTGTTGACACGTTTAACTAAGAAACGTGGTCTTGAATAAGATGATAAATAAGATGATAGATGTGACATGGATTTTGGTGTAGTGAAGTATGAACTGACCACCGTGATTAATTTCACCATACCCAACAGCTCAAGAGGTTCTCAGTGAGCATGGATACCTCAAAGTTATGATGGAGCTGTGTATTGATATATAATGGGAAGATACCCATGATTTAAAATTGACAGCAGTAGTACTTGTACCGAGGATATGGTACTATTATGTACATGATGAGGAATTATGGATATGCACTGATCATAAAGCCCGAGTATCTGTTTTCACAGAAAGGGGCGAATATGAAAATACATATTGGGTTAGAGCTTCTGAGAGAGTTGAATTGTGAAAATTGTACCACCCAGGAAAGGCTGATGCTTTGAGTAGAAAGAGCCTCGGGATGGTATTGCATATGATGGTCAGGGAGCGTGAGCTGCTAGATGCAGTTGTGAGCCTCAGTATAGATGTGATCCCTTCTGATGATGACAGTGATTGTGTGACAGCTAGCCTGATGATTAGAACCGGATAAGAGTGCCCGGATTTGTCAGGCTTAGTGTGATGATCGACAGGATGTCGATAGTTTGGGTCAGATTCAGAAGGGTACAGTGACAGAGATCACAAAGAGTGTGATAATGATTTACAGAGAGATTCAGAGACAGTATGAGTGCTCCCCAGGACCACAGTTGATGAGATAGTAATGTTGTCAGAAGCTCACTCTTCGGGATATACAGTGCATACGAAAAGTAATGAATATATATATATGAAATCTCTCGAAAAGGGTATTGGTGGTCAGATGTGAAAAGAGACATGGTAGAGATTGTAGAAAGGTGCCTAGTGTGTCAGCAGAGTAAGGTAGAGTATTAAAAGTCTGCAGAGTTATTGCAGCACCTACCTATATCGACACGGCACGAAAAATGAGAGCAAGTCTCTATGAAGGTCGTGATGGGTTACAGAGAACCCAGGTGATATTATGAGGCTATTTGGATGATAGTCGATAGAGTGACTAAGTCTACCCACCTTCTGGTTATGAACTCCCCAGATACTCAGAATGTGTATGAGAATTTATGTGTAAGGCAGTTTGTGGAACATTATGTAACGTTCCAGTGAGCATGATATCATATAGGGATTCCCGCTTCACTTTCTACTTCAGGGAATATTTTTAGGAAGCTATGGGAACCCGACTGAGTAGTAGCACAGCTTTCCATCCTCATACAGATGGTCAGTCAGAGATGGACTGTACAAGTTCTGGAGGATCCGATGAAAGCGTGTGCCACTGATTTTATAAGCTCCTGGAATGATCAGTTGATTTCTAATTAAAGTTGCCAATAACGACAATTGGCAATTGAGTATCGGGATAACAAGATATGAGACAGTGTACGGCTGTAGGGGTTATTCCCCAAATTGGATAAGAAAAGTGGGTGACAGGTAGAATCATTTTCGACGTTGGATAATAAGTCTTTGAGGATGTTTAGTTAAGGATGAGAGATTAAGAACACCTCAGAGCAGATAGAAAAGTATTGGAATTCACCCTTGGTGGATTAATATGATTGATATGTTTATTGTCCTAAGAGAATAAGGACATAGCGAACTTTTGGAAGAAGGTACATTAAGTTACGCTGGATGGAATATTTTGAGAGATTAGACAAGTGGGAGATAAGACCTGTAGGTTGGTGTTATCACCTGAAGTAACAGGCACCCACAATGTGTCTCAACTTTTGATGCTTCGGAAATACTATCCAGATCCAGCGTAGGCGATAGGATATGAGATCCAACAGTTCAACATAATGAAAATACAAGTATATTGAAGAAGTTGATTCGGGCATTAAACAGGAAAGAGAAAGTATTGGGGTTTAAGATAATCTCCCTAATTAAAGTCCTTTGGTAGTAATACACTCCGGAGAAGGTCACATAAGAATTTAAGAGTATGATACAATCGATGTACCCGGAGTTGTATATGGACTCATGTGAATTGGTTCTAATTTGGAGGACCAAATTTCTTAAGTGGGGGAGAGTTGTAAGACCCGAATTTAATTAAAATATGAAATAAAAGAGTATTTGTGAAGGGAAGTCGGGTTAAATTAATCCCGAACACGTGTAAGGGCAAAACGATCAAAAGACCGAAAGCCGGTATAATTTCGATAAAAAAATTTAATTAAAAATATGGATTTAAGAAATCTTGGTCAATAAAAGTGAAATAAAATTATTTCGGATTAAATTGATCAAGATATTAATTTATTGAAATTAATCAGGATTAATTAGAATTTTTAGTTCAGAAAAATAATCCCGAAAATAATCGAAAAATATACCGAAAAGTCACCCGGGACAATATCCCAAAAATACGGGGAAATTATACCCGAAAAAGAGGTTAAAATATAATAAATAAATTAAATAAAATTAAATTGATTAATTTAGAATAAAATAATAATTTTAAGGGATATTTGGGTATTTTTAGTGTATTTTAATGAATAAAAATAAATTGTTAAATAAGATAATAATTGTAAAAAAAAAAAGGGAATCTGAAAACAAAAAAAAAAAAAGAGAGAAATTGGAAAACTATCGGGGAGAGAGAAAGAAAAGGGAAAACGGAGAGGGGGAATGCGCGTGGCCGACCGACGAGCCACCATCGGGCACCGACGGCCTCCGACGAAGGGCCGAGCAGCAAGAGGAGAGGCCGACGAAGCCATTGGCACCGGTGACGCGCCGTCAGGTGGCCGGAGGACGTCAGACGGAGGGAGAGAAAGCCGTGAAGGAAACGGGGTTGGTGCCGGCGATCCACGGCAGCTGGAGGCGAACGGTGGGTACCGACGAGTTCAGGAGGTGGAGCCGGTCCTTTTGAGACCGGTATTGGCCGACGAAGCCGTCGGAATCCGTCGGATAGGGAAGAAACAGCCGCGGGGGAGAAGGAGGAATTCGCCGGCGATGGCCGTGATTTGACACCACCCGAGGGCCGATTATGGAAGCCCATGTGATTGCCCGCTGAACGGCATCGAAATCGCGCTGGGAACCGGCCGGACGGCGCCGACATGACCAAAGGATGATTGAACCGGCCGAACCAGCCTGAACCGGCCAAAACTGAACCGAACCGGACCGAGCTGAACCGGCGGTCTGAACCGGTCTGAACCGGTTCAGCCAAGAAAGAAGGGAAAAAAAGAGAAAAAGAGAAAAAGAGAAAAAGGAAAAAGGAGAAAAATTTTCGGGGATACACCGAACTTCGGGTAAGTCGGTAAGAGGTCAAAAGTGACCGATTTGATTTCTGAAAAATTTATTTAAATTATATTTAATCGAAAAGTAACCCGGGATTAAATATAATAATTGTGCAGCTCGACGATAAAGCCCGAACGAGAGCCGATTGAGCTCCGACTTTCGTACCCCGCATCGTATCGGGTAAGTACAAATTAATTTCGGCATTCAGAGTTCTTTAAATACCGAGTTCTAATTATTTTACGGAATTACGGATTAATTTCACATAGGAAAGAATATTAATTCGAAGTTGTAATAAATTGCCGTAAATGGTATACGGGCTATCCAATGAGTTTGGAACGAAGCCCGATAATTTTTAGTAAGCTGAAAGAGCCTAGTAAAACCGAAGAAGGGATTTAATAAGTGGAAAACGGGCTTAAGGCCGATTAAGGCCCATTAAGGTGCAATCGGGCCCAATAGGGTAAACGGACCCGATGATTTAAATTAAGCCCAGAAAAGATTAAATACGATTAAATTGTATGTTATCTGACCTGAGGAATATTAATACGCAGTTCCGAGCATTTGATTGGGAGCATATCGGACTGCGCGACGAGACGACAATGGAAAAGAAAAAGGTCAGACTCGACGAAAATCGAGGTAAGGGAATTCTGCGGACTGCTAGAGGTAACAGTACGCAATTTTAAATTCATTGGCAGTCATTTAAAATATTCTGAAGGGTCTAGAGGTCGAATAATAATTTTAGTGCCCCGAATTGGCAAATTACTAAAATACCCTTGTTAAGGGTAAAATCTAAAAATTTAGGAAAAATTGAGAGGAGCAAGGACAAGAGGTTCCTGCTCGTTCTGGAGGTATTTCAACGCATGCATGAGTAGGCTGGCTCACCTTGAAAGAAAATGCACCGCATTGCATACTTTCAACGTGAAATTGATTTGAAAACTGTTTTGAGTAAATAGAGCCGCCTACGTGTTTTATTGACATATGACGTGCTAGAGCTCAGCTCGCACGGTATTTTCGATTTGTGTGATGCATGCATTAGTGCTGGAGCGAGAGCTCGCACTAGAGTTTTACATGCATAGGTGCTAGAGTATAACTCGCACCAGATTTCATTTGCTTTTCGTGACACGGTGCTAGAGTCTAACTCGCACCAGATTTTACATGACCTTCGTGACAGGGTGCTAGAGTCTAACTCGCACCCGATTATCACATGATTTACATACAGAGTGCTGAGCTTAGCTCGCACTAGTTTTACCGGATTTGTGGAGTACCGCTGTCTGCCCTTGGAGTCAGCCAAAAGTGTCACGCCCTACTCCCACACGCGACTTTACCAAAAACCACAATAAATTTTTCGCTTTTTACTTACCTTTATCTCCTCAACAGTTGGGCTGTGAATAGGCATTAGTCTCCTCATCCATGCATACCTTACCATTCTTTTTTATATCATACATACATGACATTTATTTCATAAGTAAATTCGTATTCTTAAATATAATTACATCATTACATCCCCCATATTAAAACGTGTACATCACTGTGTTTATACATTGTTCAGATACAAAAGAGTACGCGTGTGTATACCTTTCGCTAGATGGGGAGTGGCAGCGGATCAAAGGAATGCAATACCCTGGCCGACTCGATCTACTGATGAGAATCTGTAGAGATGGGGGGAAAATGAATGGGATGAGCTATCAACGCGCTCAGTAAGGAAATCAGGCAAGCAAGTAGACATCCATACTATCTACTTGAAAATAGTGTTTTGCCTTTCCTTCTCTCATTTGAAAAGCATGTTTAAAATATATATAATATAGTACAGATTTAAAATCCCATGTACTAAACACATGCTGGTTTATCAATCAGAGGCATTCATGTAAAACAGTGCATATTTAATCATTTAAGAATGCCTTTATATAAAATATGCCATTTACATTCAAAATACAGTAAATATGGCATTTCTCATCACAACACAA
Source organism: Firmiana major (assembly GCA_033439115.1). Taxonomy (NCBI): domain Eukaryota; kingdom Viridiplantae; phylum Streptophyta; class Magnoliopsida; order Malvales; family Malvaceae; genus Firmiana; species Firmiana major. The sequence continues at coordinate 11,760,199 of CM065898.1, read as the reverse complement.
TTAAATCAATCGGGTTTCGACCCATCCCTCAGGTCTACCCGTATCGCAAAACACATGTGATATATCATGCGAGACTCAGTGGCTAAATGCAATCTCTCTAGACTATGTAAGAGAGCCTCCCGCCGAACAGAGCCTCCCCGCCTATTCTGGCTTAAGGATGTTGGGCTTAAGGATCTTACCGTAAGAGAGTATCTCCGGACTATGGCCATATCCTAACAATGGTGATCCCAGGCAACACAGTACTCGGTGTGCGGGGTAATCACTGCTGTAACGGGTGGGGGGTCAGTCCATCACAACCGTCAGCTATCAACACACTCCTCCACAACTCCACAACACAAAACACGGTACAATGTACTCCATGCCACATGCACGGTACAACGTACACCCGTGGACCCATACATCATGGTCGGGGTGCCTGCCATAGGTCTTAGCCTCTCATACCATGGAAATACATCATAGTCGGGGTGCCTGCCATAGGTCTTAGCCCTCATACTATGGAATCAATGCCACGTCTCTAAATCCACGTGAGAACATCTCAACAATGTGACACTCAGTCTACACGGAGGAAATCGTCACGATTTTTCTAACATGTGTATATATCACGAAAAACTACAATGCGCGTCTTGAGTGTGACACACAGTCAACACTCCGCCTCAAGACACTGTATATGCATGTCAAAATATCAACACTAGTGCGAGTGAACCTCCAGCACCAGGTCATGCATCTCATGTAAAACTCGAGTACGAGCTAAACGCTCCAGCACTCTATCATGCACAAATCACATAAAAACTGAGTACGAGCAATGCTCCAGTACTCTATCATGCATGTCAAATAAATGTAGTGCGAGTCAACCTCCAGCACTAATGTATGTGAAAAACATCTGAAATCAAGTGCGAGTTATGCTCTAGCACGATTGTTTCCACATAATTCGGTAGATGGCTCTTTAAAAATAGGGATGTTAAAAATCACTAAAATCAGCACTATAAAGTGTGCTTAATTTACATCGACCTCAAAACATTAGCCCATCCACCTACTCTTCTGCTACACAGCAGTAAAAACCACTCAAAACATCATTTCCATGCTTTTTACCACTTTTCCCAAAATTTCACTTTTTGCCTAACTAGGGGCAAAATCGTAATTTACCCATATCGGGTCCCTAAAATTATTATAGATTTTCTCTGACCCTCAAACAATTTCAGTGAATGTAAAATCCAACGAAAATATGCACAGATATCTCTAGCTACTTGCAAGAGTCCCCTACCTCGGATCACGTCGTGTTACCTCTCTTCCTCTGTGCTGTCTAATCTCGCAGTCCGGTCAACTCTCAATATGACTCTAGAACTGCATTTAATCATTCACTGAGTTAATTACACTTTTCTTACTGTATTACACATTTAATACAGTTTATTTCACTTAAATTGGCCATTTTACGCTTAATGGGCCTTAATCACGTTAATCGGGCCTTAATCCGTATTAAGCCCGTTCATCAAGGTCTATCGACTCATTGGGCCTATCAATACCCATTGGGCTTTATTCCAAGCTCTTTGGATAGCCCGTATATCATTTACGACATTTTATTCAATTTTCTGAATATAATTCACTAAATCCAAAATTTAATCCGAAATGCGTAAATTAAATCTTAAATACATATAAATCACATAAATTGTCGTAAATGAGCTTTACTTACCCGAGATTGTGCGATGGTGCGCGAATCGGAGTTCGATCGGGCTTCCGTTCGGAATTAATCGTCGAACTGCACAATTTCGTATATTTAACTCCGGGTCAATTTCTGATTAAATATAATTTAAATAAATTTATCAGAAATTAAATTGGTCACTTTTGACCTCGTATCGACTTACCCGAAGTCCGGTGAATTCTCAAAAATTTTCTTTTTCCTTTTTCTTTCTTTTTTTCCTCTTTTTCTCTCTCCTCCTTGGCTGAACCGGTCCGGTCCGGTTCAGCACAGTCACTTTCCCACTGAACCGCCGACCGGTTCAGTACCTTTTTAGTCGTGCCGGCGACGTCCGGCCGGTTCTAGGCGTGCCGCTGCCGCCGTTCGACGCGTCTTGGACAGGGGGTCTCTCGGTTGGCCTCGATCGGAGCCAACTCCCGCCGGTGGCCGCCGAATGCCCGTTTTTCCTCCGCGGCTTCCTCCCTTCGATTCGCCGGATTCCGGCGCCGGTGGCGCGCGTCCTGGTGGCTGGGAGGTCGCACGGTGCCGGCCTTCCTTTTCCGATCGCGTGCCTGGCCGCTGGTCGCCGGAGATGGCTGGTCCGGTAAGCTTCTTCTCTCCTCAGTCAGCGTCGGTTTCGTCCGCTTCTCTCTCCCCGCGTTTCAGTTTCTGTTTTGTTTTTTTTTTTTTTTCAATTTCTTTATAATATATTTTTAATATTATTTTAATCCTTAAAATAATATTAAAAATCCTAAAATATCCCAATAATATCCCAAAAATTCTTATTAAATTCATTTAGTCCGTAAATGAATTTATCAGTCCGATTTTACCTTTTCGGTATATTTTTCCACTATTTTTGGGCTCATTTTTCGAGACGAAAATTCTAAAAATATTAATTAAATTCATATCTCGATCAATTGGACTCGAAATTCAATATTTTCCTCGTTATTGATCAAGATCTCTCGATTTCATATTTTTAATGAAATTTTCTCATCGGATTTATACCGAATTTTGGTCAATTGACCGTCTTACCCCTGTACTTACTCGAAAATAAACTGAACCCTTATCTCGCTGTTATGTAGCTTACATGCATTTTTAATTCTCAATAAATCGATTGCACGATAGTAAATACTCTTCTTATGATTCAACTATGAAATATAACGTTCGTACACATAGGAATCATAAGGTACAAGCTACATACGTAAATCGAAAACTCGGGTCTGACAATCCTCCCCAACTAAAAGAATTTGGTCCTCCAAATTAGAACCAAATCAATCCTCAAACAACTGGGGGTGCTTCTCTCGCATCAAGCTCTCTAACTCCCAAGTAGCCTCCTCGGAAGTGTGATGCTGCCATAGTACCTTCACTAACCCGATAGTCTTCGATCTTAAAACCTTCTCCTTCCTATCCAGTATTCGAATCGGCCTCTCAACATATGACATGTCCTCACTGAGCTCTAAAGGCTCATAACTAATCACATGTGCCGGATCCGGGTGATACTTCCTAAGCATCGAAATGTGAAAGACGTTGTGCACGCCTGACAAATCTGGTGGCAATGCCAACCTATAAGCCTTATCTCCCACTCGATCAAGTATCTCAAAGGGTCCAATGTAGCGAGGACTTAACTTACCTCTCTTCCCAAACCTCGCTATACCCTTGGAAGGAGAAACCTTCAGAAACACGGACTCACCAACTGCGAACTCAAGTGGCCTACGTCTCCTGTCAGCATAACTCTTCTGTCGACTCTGAGCTGTCCTCAATCTCTCAACTATCAACCGGACATCCTCAGAAGCCTGTGTAACCATATCAGGAGCAAAAATCTTACGGTCACCCACTTCTTCCCACCCAATAGGGGAACGACATCTACGGCCATACAAGGCCTCATACGGTGCCATCCCGATACTCGAATGATAACTGTTGTTGTAGGCGAACTCAGCTAGTGGCAAATGATCATCCCAGGAGCCTCTAAAATCCAGTACACATGCTCTCAACATATCCTCCAGAGTCTGTATCGTCCTCTCTGACTGACCATCTGTCTGAGGATGGAAAGCTGTGCTCAAACTCAACTGGGTTCCCATAGCTTCCTGAAAATGTTTCCAAAAGTGGGAAGTGAAGCGGGAATCCCTATCCGAAACAATGCTCACTGGAATACCATGCAACCTCACTACCTCGCGTACATACAACCCTGCCAATGTACTCAGAGTATCGGTAGCTCTCATAGCTAGGAAGTGGGCTGACTTCGTCAGTCTATCAACGATCACCCATATAGCATCGTGATTCCTCCGGGTCCTCGGTAAACCCATCACGAAATCCATGGTGATATGCTCCCATTTCCATGTCGGTATAGGTAGAGGCTGCAACAATCCTGCAGGTTTCTGATGCTCTACCTTCACCTGCTGACATACGAGACATCTCGCCACAAAATCTACCACATCTCTCTTCATACCTGACCACCAGTACACCTTCCGGAGGTTCTGATACATCTTGCCACTCCCCGGATGCAACGTGTACCTCGATGAATGAGCTTCTGACAATATCAATCTCCTGAGCTCTGGGTCCTCGGGAACACACAATCTCCCTCTGTACCTCAGTAGTCCATCAGAACTCAACTCAAAATCTATCGTTGTGCCCCTCTGCATCTGACCAATCACATCGATGCACTGCAGATCTGTCTGCTGAGCCTGTCTGATCCTATCCAACAGATCTGGCTCTAAGCGTAAACTCGCAATCATACAATCTGCATCTCTGTCCGAAGGCACAACTCCCAAACTGAGGCTAGCAAACTGCTCTAGCAGCTCGTGCTCCCTAACCATCATATACGATATCATCCCAAGGCTCTTCCTACTCAAAGCATCTGCTACAACATTAGCCTTACCCGGATGATAAAGTATCTCACAATCATAATCCTTCAGAAGCTCTAGCCATCTTCTCTGTCTCATGTTTAGTTCCTTCTGTGAGAACAGGTACTTGAGGCTCTTGTGGTCGGTAAAAATCTGAAACTTCTCACCATACAAGTAGTGGCGCCACACCTTCAACGCAAACACTACTGCTGCTAACTCTAAATCGTGGGTCGGATAGTTCTTCTCATGGTCCTTCAGCTGTCTGGATCCATAAGCAACTACCCTCCCATCCTGCATCAACACACAGCCCAGTCCCTGATGCGAAGCATCGGTATATACTGAAAATCCTCCTGAGCTGGTAGGAATAGTGAGAATCGAAGCGGTGGTCAATCGACTCTTCAGCTCCTGAAAACTCCTCTCACAATCCTCGTCCCACACGAATGCAACATTCTTCCGAGTGAGACGTGTCAACGGAGCAGCCAACTTCGAAAATCCCTCAACGAATCTTCGATAGTACCCTGCTAAACCTAGAAAACTCCTGATCTCGGTAACTGTCCTCGGCTGTTCCCATTGAACTACAGCCTCAATCTTGGATGGATCTACTGATACACCATCCCTCGACACTACATGTCCCAAAAACGAGATCTCTGTCAACCAAAAATCACACTTGCTGAGTTTAGCATACAACTGCTGCCCTCGTAGAGTCTGTAATACAATCCTAAGGTGCTCCTCATGCTCCTCCTCGGATCTCGAATATACTAATATGTCATCGATGAATACAATAACAAACTGATCCAAATATGGCTTGAACACATCGTTCATCAAAGCCATGAAAGCTGCGGGAGCATTCGTCAGTCCGAATGGCATAACTAGGAACTCATAGTGGCCATATCGAGTCCTAAATGCTGTCTTGGGTACATCTCCACTCCGAACTCTCAACTGATGATACCCAGACCTCAGATCAATCTTAGAAAAGACCTGCGCTCCCCGAAGCTGATCCAGTAAGTCGTCAATGCGTGGAAGGGGATATCTATTCTTGATGGTAGCCTTATTCAACAATCTGTAGTCTATACACAATCGGAGGCTTCCATCCTTCTTCCTCACAAACAGAACCGGTGCTCCCCACGGTGAAACACTCGGTCTGATAAAACCCCTATCCAATAGCTCCTGTAACTGTCTCTTGAGCTCCTCCAGCTCAACTAAGGCCATGCGATACGGTGGTCTCGAAATAGGCTCAGTACCAGGCACCAAATCTATACAGAACTCCATCTCTCTGTCTGGTGGTAACCCTGGCAACTCATCCGGGAAAACATCTGGGTACTCACTGACCACAGGAATATCTACCAACTCCGGATGTACCTTATCCGTATCCACTACGTACGCAATGAAACCTCGAATCACATCCGTAGAAGCATCAGCTGTGTCCTGGTCCAAAGCATGTACTCGCCCTCGACCCATCACCTGCTTACCCTTCTCCTCTGCCGTCGCTCTACCTCTCTGAGCAGACGTACCAGCTGGAGCTCTATCTTGCTCCCTGCCCTTCTGTGGGGCAATCACATATGTCTCTGGGCACTCTCTAGCCATATGCCCCTGTTTCCCACATCGGAAACACATAACAGGAATCAACGGACAAGGTCTACCGCCATGATGTCTGCCACATCGGCTGCACTGATCAGTAGTAGGCCTCGGTCCTCCAATCACAATGCCCTTCGCCGGAGCTATGGCCGGGTATATAGGAGGTCTGACTGGTCGCTCTCGCACCTCCTCTATCCGTGGTCCCTTACCGAAGAGTCTCCTCCCTCCTCGATAACTGAACCCTCTATCTCTAGCCGGCCTCTTCCTCTCTCTATCTCGGCTCTGACTGAACTTCCCAAACTCAGAGAAATGCCTCTCATAATCTTGCTCACAAAGCTGTGCTCTGCGCACTGCCTCATCGTATGTACCAATATCCAGTGGTACCAATTTAGACCGCAACACGGGTCTCAATCCATCAATAAATCTGCGGACCTTCCTGGTCTCGCTGTACATGGTATCGGGATCATATCTCCCCAAGGCCAAAAATCTGGTCTCATACTCATCCACTGTGAGACTCCCCTGGCTCAATCCCAAAAACTCAGCCTGCAGTCTACGCTGCGTAGTATCAGGAACAAACTGCCTCCTGAAGGCCTCTAGAAACATCTCCCAACTAATCTCAGCATGTCGGGCACTCAATATCGGCCTGGTGGACTTCCACCAATGCTCTGCCGTTCCCTTCAGTAGGAACGCAGCAAATGCGACTCTCTCAGAAGTCGTACACTCAAACAAATCGTACAACTTCTCCATCTCGCCAATCTACTCCTCAGCACTGGCTGGGTCCTTGACCCCTCGAAAAGATGGAGGTCCAAGCTTCTGGAACTGTCGCAACCGATCCAAATCACACCCATATCCTCTACCACCCTGAACTGGTGGGGGTGTAGGAGTATCAGTAGTCTGTGGCCTCTGTACAGGCTGCGCAGGTGTATCAGGTGCAACTGCCTCTCCAGTCGCAGTCTCTGCATCCTGTCTCTGTCTACCTGGCAAAGTCTGTGCCAACAGCCCTACTATCGCCTCTAGGCTACGCTCTATCCTCGTGAAGCGTGCCTCAGTAGTATCTGGTACCTCAGCAGTACCTGGGGGTGTATGGGTAGTCGAAGACTCACCCTGGCTAGCCGGCCTACCTCTACGGCCTCCAGCCCTACCTCTCGCCCCTCTACCACGACGGGTATTAGCCATAATGGCTCAATTCCTGCATTCACAACCATTAATTTGTCAACTTCCCATCTTGTATACACAATTGTAACTGAACATAAACACAGTGATATGGGGATGTACATTTTCCTAATTACTAACACCTATTCACATCAGACCAACTAGGCTCTGATACCACTCTTGTCACGCCCTACTCCCACACGCGACTTTACCAAAAACCACAATAAATTTTTCGCTTTTTACTTACCTTTATCTCCTCAACAGTTGGGCTGTGAATAGGCATTAGTCTCCTCATCCATGCATACCTTACCATTCTTTTTTATATCATACATACATGACATTTATATCATAAGTAAATTCGTATTCTTAAATATAATTACATCATTACATCCCCCATATTAAAACGTGTACATCACTGTGTTTATACATTGTTCAGATACAAAAGAGTACGCGTGTGTATACCTTTCGCTAGATGGGGAGTGGCAGCGGATCAAAGGAATGCAATACCCTGGCCGACTCGATCTACTGATGAGAATCTGTAGAGATGGGGGGAAAATGAATGGGATGAGCTATCAACGCGCTCAGTAAGGAAATCAGGCAAGCAAGTAGACATCCATACTATCTACTTGAAAATAGTGCTTTGTCTTTCCTTCTCTCATTTGAAAAGCATGTTTAAAATATATATAATATAGTACAGATTTAAAATCCCATGTACTAAACACATGCTGGTTTATCAATCAGAGGCATTCATGCAAAACAGTGCATATTTAATCATTTAAGAATGCCTTTATATAAAATATGCCATTTACATTCAAAATACAGTAAATATGGCATTTCTCATCACAACACAATTAAATCAATCGGGTTCCGACCCATCCCTCAGGTCTACCCGTATCGCAAAACACATGTGATATATCATGCGAGACTCAGTGGCTAAATGCAATCTCTCTAGACTATGTAAGAGAGCCTCCCCGCCGAACAGAGCCTCCCCGCCTATTCTGGCTTAAGGATGTTGGGCTTAAGGATCTTACCGTAAGAGAGTATCTCCGGACTATGGCCATATCCTAACAATGGTGATCCCAGGCAACACAGTACTCGGTGTGCGGGGTAATCACTGCTGTAACGGGTGGGGGGTCAGTCCATCACAACCGTCAGCTATCAACACACTCCTCCACAACTCCACAACACAAAACACGGTACAATGTACTCCATGCCACATGCACGGTACAACGTACACCCGTGGACCCATACATCATGGTCGGGGTGCCTGCCATAGGTCTTAGCCTCTCATACCATGGAAATACATCATAGTCGGGGTGCCTGCCATAGGTCTTAGCCCTCATACTATGGAATCAATGCCACGTCTCTAAATCCACGTGAGAACATCTCAACAATGTGACACTCAGTCTACACGGAGGAAGTCGTCACGATTTTTCTAACATGTGTATATATCACGAAAAACTACAGTGCGCGTCTTGAGTGTGACACACAGTCAACACTCCGCCTCAAGACACTGTATATGCATGTCAAAATATCAACACTAGTGCGAGTGAACCTCCAGCACCAGGTCATGCATCTCATGTAAAACTCGAGTACGAGCTAAACGCTCCAGCACTCTATCATGCACAAATCACATAAAAACTGAGTACGAGCAATGCTCCAGTACTCTATCATGCATGTCAAATAAATGTAGTGCGAGTCAACCTCCAGCACTAATGTATGTGAAAAACATCTGAAATCAAGTGCGAGTTATGCTCTAGCACGATTGTTTCCACATAATTCGGTAGATGGCTCTTTAAAAATAGGGATGTTAAAAATCACTAAAATCAGCACTATAAAGTGTGCTTAATTTACATCGACCTCAAAACATTAGCCCATCCACCTACTCTTCTGCTACACAGCAGTAAAAACCACTCAAAACATCATTTCCATGCTTTTTACCACTTTTCCCAAAATTTCACTTTTTGCCTAACTAGGGGCAAAATCGTAATTTACCCATATCGGGTCCCTAAAATTATTATAGATTTTCTCTGACCCTCAAACAATTTTAGTGAATGTAAAATCCAACGAAAATATGCACAGATATCTCTAGCTACTTGCAAGAGTCCCCTACCTCGGATCACGTCGTGTTACCTCTCTTCCTCTGTGCTGTCTAATCTCGCAGTCCGGTCAACTCTCAATATGACTCTAGAACTGCATTTAATCATTCACTGAGTTAATTACACTTTTCTTACTGTATTACACATTTAATACAGTTTATTTCACTTAAATTGGCCATTTTACGCTTAATGGGCCTTAATCACGTTAATCGGGCCTTAATCCGTATTAAGCCCGTTCATCAAGGTCTATCGACTCATTGGGCCTATCAATACCCATTGGGCTTTATTCCAAGCTCTTTGGATAGCCCGTATATCATTTACGACATTTTATTCAATTTTCTGAATATAATTCACTAAATCCAAAATTTAATCCGAAATGCGTAAATTAAATCTTAAATACACATAAATCACATAAATTGTCGTAAATGAGCTTTACTTACCCGAGATTGTGCGATGGTGCGCGAATCGGAGTTCGATCGGGCTTCCGTTCGGAATTAATCGTCGAACTGCACAATTTCGTATATTTAACTCCGGGTCAATTTCTGATTAAATATAATTTAAATAAATTTATCAGAAATTAAATTGGTCACTTTTGACCTCGTATCGACTTACCCGAAGTCCGGTGAATTCTCGAAAATTTTCTTTTTCCTTTTTCTTTCTTTTTTTCCTCTTTTTCTCTCTCCTCCTTGGCTGAACCGGTCCGGTCCGGTTCAGCACAGTCACTTTCCCACTGAACCGCCGACCGGTTCAGTACCTTTTTAGTCGTGTCGGCGACGTCCGGCCGGTTCTAGGCGTGCCGCTGCCGCCGTTCGATGCGTCTTGGACAGGGGGTCTCTCGGTGGCCTCGATCGGAGCCAACTCCCGCCGGTGGCCGCCGAATGCCCGTTTTTCCTCCGCGGCTTCCTCCCTTCGATTCGCCGGATTCCGGCGCCGGTGGCGCGCGTCCTGGTGGCTGGGAGGTCGCACGGTGCCGCCCTTCCTTTTCCGATCGAGTGCCTGGCCGCTGGTCGCCGGAGATGGCTGGTCCGGTAAGCTTCTTCTCTCCTCAGTCAGCGTCGGTTTCGTCCGCTTCTCTCTCCCCGCGTTTCAGTTTCTGTTTTGTTTTTTTTTTTTCAATTTCTTTATAATATATTTTTAATATTATTTTAATCCTTAAAATAATATTAAAAATCCTAAAATATCCCAATAATATCCCAAAAATTCTTATTAAATTCATTTAGTCCGTAAATGAATTTATCAGTCCGATTTTACCTTTTCGGTATATTTTTCCACTATTTTTGGGCTCATTTTTCGAGACGAAAATTCCAAAAATATTAATTAAATTCATATCTCGATCAATTGGACTCGAAATTCAATATTTTCCTCGTTATTGATCAAGATCTCTCGATTTCATATTTTTAATGAAATTTTCTCATCGGATTTATACCGAATTTTGGTCAATTGACCGTCTTACCCCTGTACTTACTCAAAAATAAACTGAACCCTTATCTCGCTGTTATGTAGCTTACATGCATTTTTAATTCTCAATAAATCGATTGCACGATAGTAAATACTCTTCTTATGATTCAACTATGAAATATAACGTTCGTACACATAGGAATCATAAGGTACAAGCTACATACGTAAATCGAAAACTCGGGTCTGACAAAAAGGCCCAACAGGCTCAAGAGACCTCTTAGGTGGGGTGAGAGTGAGGGATGAGGTTGGCGGCCTTGTGGGGATGTAAAGCGGGCTCTGCCAGCTTTATTTGAGTTGATGAGAGTGCTGAGCATCGCTCGCACAGCTTTTATGAGAACATACGATAAGCCGTTCTTGGAGCATCGGGTAGACTGTGTGTCACCGACTTAATAGGCTCGCACGTGCGTTTTGAGACATGGCAACGAGTATTGAGTTATGAAAACCTCTGTGGGAAGCAGGCCATTTGGGCTGGAGTACCTAGAGTGATATGGGTCCATGGAGTACGATGTACCGTGCAAGTAGCATGGAGTACGATGTACCGTGGGGTATCTTCGAATACGGTATCTTCGTGATACAGGGTATCTTCGGATACGGTATCTTTGTGATACGGGGTATCTTTGTGATACGGTATCTTTGTGATACGGGGTATCTTTGTGATACGGTATCTTTGTGATACGGGGTATCTTCGGATACGGCATCTTCGGATGCGTGAGATCGGATAAGACTGACGGGTTGGATTGACCCACCTCCCGGGCAGTTCCCGATCAGGGTGAGACCTCGCACACTGGGATCCGTGAAGCTAGAGGGACTCACGAGGACATATTGGCCAGTCCTGGTTATTACCGATATACAGTTATTGCCTAGTCTCGTATCTTGTATATATATACGTATGTTTTCGATATCGATGCTTTTGAGAAACTCAATTTCCATGGTTTTGTGTGAGTCAGGATCACCCGAAGGAGGGGTCGAGTCCTGACTTCATAGTGAAATTTTTAAAGAGAAAGAAATGATTTAAAATAATTGCATGTTGAGTTTTTCGTGCAACTTGATTTACATAACATCATAACTTCCATATCATATGTTTTAAAATGTGTGGAGAAAGGGTGGTTTATGCATGGCACCACGTTCATGTAGGTAGTATGGTTACCTACTTGTTCGTAGGATTGCCTTACTGAGCTTGATGTGCTCACCCCTTTCATTTTCTCCCACAGATGATCTCCAGTTGAAGTTGAGGCGACTCAGTACTGCATTCTGGATATTCGCTGCTGCCCATCAACATAAGGTATATATACACTTGTACATATTGTATCTACATAAGCATAGCACAGTAACATGTTTGTAAGTAACTTTAGGGGATGTATAAATAATATAACAATTATAAATGACTGGAGAAGAAATAAGTACTAGGGTAGATGTATGGTGGGACTGGCATTGACGCACAGCCCAATTATTAAGTGGAGTGTTGGTCACGATTCGAGGACAGGTAAGAATTTAAGAAAATAATAAAAAGCGAAAAATTAACTCTGATTTTTGGATAGTTTGGGTCGTGACAATATGTCACGACCCAAACTACCCAAAAATCAGAGTTAATTTTTCGCGTTTTGTTATTTTCTTTCATTACTTACCTGTCCTCTGATCGTGACCCCACTCCACTAACAAATTGGGCTGTGCGTCAATGCCAGTCCCACCATACATTTACCATCTAACTTATTTCTTCTCCATTCATTTATAATTGTTTACATTAATTATACATCCCCTAAAGTTACTTACAAACATGTTACTGTGCTATGCTTATGTAGATACAATATGTACAAGTGTATATACCTTATGTCGATGGGCAGCAGCGGATATCCAGAATGCAGTACTGAGTCGTCGCAACTTCAACTGGAGATTATCTGTGGGAGAAAATGAAAAGGGTGAGCACATCAAGCTCAGTAAGGCAATCCTACGAACAAGTAGGTAACCATACTACCTACATGAACGTTGTGCCATGTATAAACCACCCTTTCTCCACACATTTTAAAACAAATGATATGAGTTATGACGTTATGTAAATCAAGTTTGCACGGAAAATTCAACATGCAATTATTACAAATCATTTATTTCTCAATTAAAATTTTCACAATAAAGTCAGGACTCGACCCCTCCTGCGGGTGATCCTGACTCACACAAAATCATGAAAATCGATTTACATTCACACATGGGTTTGAAAAGCATGGAAATATCATCATGCAAATTTAATTTAAAACCCAGTTTAAATCATCGTCAAGATCATCAACATACGAGACTAGGCAATATCTGTATAACGGCAATAACCAGGACTGGCCATATGTGTCCTCGTGAGTCCCTCTAGCTTCACGGATCCCAGTGTGCGAGGTCTCACCCTGATCGGGAACCGCCCGGGAGGTGGGTCAATCCAACCCGTCAGTCTTATCCGATCTCACGCATCCGAAGATTCCGTATCCGAAGATACCCCGTATCACAAAGATACCGTATCCGAAGATACCCCACGGTACATCGTACTCCATGCTACTTGCACGGTACATCGTACTCCATGGACCCATATCACTCTAGGTACTCCAGCCCAAATGGCCTGCTTCCCACAGAGAGGTTTTGTTTCTCAATACTCATGCCATATCTCAAAACGCACGTGCGAGCCTATTAAATCGGTGACACACAATCTACCCGATGCTCCAAGCACGGCTCATCGCATGTTCTCATAAAATCAGTGCGAGCGATGCTCAGCACTCTCATCAAATCAAGTAAAATTAGCAGAGTCCGCTTTACATCCCCACAAGGCCTCCAACCTCATCCCTCACTCTCACCCTACTTAAGAGGTCTTTTAAGCCTGTTGGGCCTTTTGGCTGACTCCAAGGGCAGACAGCGCTACTCCACAAATCCAGTAAAACTAGTGCGAGCTAGGCTCTAGCACTATATATGTGAATCACATGAAAATCTTATAAAATCTGGTGCGAGTTAAACTCCAGCACCCTATCTCGAAAATCATGTAAAAATATGGTGCGAGTTAGACTCTAACACCGTGTCACGAAAATCATGTAAAATCTGGTGCGAGTTAGACTCTAGCACCCATGCATGTAAAACTCTAGTGCGAGCTCTCGCTCCAGCACTAATGCATGCATCACACAAATCAAACATCGTGCGAGTTGAGCTCTAGCACGTCACATGTCAATAAAACACATAGGCGGCTCTGTTTGCTCAAAACAATTTCACGTTGAAAGTATGCAATGCTGTACATTTTCTTTCAAGGTTAGCCAGCCTACTAATGTATGCATCAAAACACCTCCAGAATGAGCAGGAACCTCTTGTTCTTGCTCCTCTCAAGTTTTCCTAAAGTTGGAAACATTTACCCTTAACAAGGGTATTTTAGTAATTTGCCCATTCGGGGCACTAAAATTATTATTCGACCTCTAGACCCTTCAGATAAATTTTAAATGACTGCAAATGAATTTAAAACTTCGTAAAGTTTACCTCTAGCAGTCCGCAGAATTCCCTTACCTTATTTTCCTGTCGAGTTTGACCTTTTCTTTTCCACTGTTGTCACGTCGCGCAGTCCGTTATGCTCCCAATCAAATGCCCGAAACTGCGTATCAATATTCCTCAGGTCAAATATTATACAATTTAATTGTATTTCCTATTTTCTGGGTTTAATTTAAATCATTGGGCCCGTTTACCCCTATTGGGCCCGATTGCACCTTAATGGGCCTCAATCAGCCTTAAGCCCGTTTTTCACTTAATTTTTGCTTTATTGAGTCCTATTGGGCTCATTGGGCCCACTAATAATTTATTGGGCCTCGTTCTAATTCTTGAATAACTAAATCGATTATTTACGACAATTTATCTAAATTTCCATAATTTAATTCAATTTATGCGGAAATCAAATCAATATCACGCATAACGAGGTAATTATCGTAAATAAGGGTTACTTACCCGAGATTCCATGCTAGTCCGTAAATCGAGGCTATCTCGAGCTCTCGTTGGATGCCAATCGTCGAGCTACATAATTTCATAATTTTCCGGGTAAATTTCCAGTCGAAAATTAATTAAATAAAATATTTCAAAATTTAAATTGGTCAATTTGACCGCTTATCGACTTACGCGAAGCTCGATTGCATCACTGAAATTTTCCCCAATTTTTTTCTCTTTTTCTTTTTCCCTTTTTCTTCCTTTTTTCCTCTCTTTTTGGCTGAACCGGTTCAGTCCGGTTCGGACCGGTTCAGACCGTCGATTCTCTCCAGTTCGACCGGTTCACCGCCGGTTCACCGCCTTGCCGATCGATTCTCCGTCGGCTTCCACCGCCAGTAGCTCCGCAAGGTTGTTCGCACCTCGAATCTGGCCTCGGCTTCGTCCAAGGCCGCCGGAAAGTCGCCGGTCCGGCCGTTCTCCTTTCGGTCGTCGGACCCATTTTCTTCTTCTGCTGTTTCCGACGCCGTCCGCTGGTTTCGGTGGCTGCCACCACCACCAATCTGCTCACCGTCGCCTGGGGAAGCTTCGGCTGGGGTCGATCGGGCCTGAATCGTGCCGATCGCCGGTGATTCTCTCTCTCCCTCTCGATTTCGATTTTCGCTCCGTTCCTCGCCATTTCGCCGCCGTTTCCCTCAGCTGTCGGTGCCGACGGGCTTGACTCCTTCTCCTGGTCGGCTTTTCGGTGGTGTCCGATGCTGAGGCCGACGGGGCTGGGTCCTCGGGTCCGGCTTCGTTTCCGTTCTCCCTCTCTCCCCGATTCGTTTTCTGACCCTTTTTTTTTTCAATTCTTCTCTTCTTTTTTTTTGTTTTATTTATTTTAATATTATTTAGTTGATTAAATTAGTCTAAAATATTCAAAATGTCTTTAAAAAATTATATTTTATTCATTTAGTCTATAAATTAATTTCTCGGTATTATTTCGGCTTCCCGGTATAATTTTTGATTATTGTTTGAAATTATTTTTCCGAACTAAAAATCCCGATTAATTTCCATAAATTGATATCTTGATCAATTTAATCCGAAATAAATTTATTTCACCTTTATTGACCAAGATTTCTCAATCCATTATTTTTAATTAAATTTACTTAACGAAATTATACCGACCTTCGGTCTTTTGATCGTTTTGCCCTTACACGTGTTCGGGATTAATTTAACCCGAGTTTCCTGCACGAATACTCATTCATTTCGTATTTTAATTAAATTCGAGTCTTACAGAGGGTCTGAGATCGATCTGGTCCTCTTAAATCCCTCATTTTCACGACATTTAAAGGCATGAGATCGATCTGTTGAAGGCTTAAGATCGATCTACTTCAGGCAGAGAGTTAAGGAGATCGATCTGGCTAAGGAGGAGATCGATCTGCTCCAACCCGAGAGCTAAGAAAATCGATCTACTTGCATTAAGGATCGATCTCTTCATTTACAGAATGTTTAGAAGATCGATCTGTCTTGTTTCATTGCTAAAATAGAGCATTTTTTGCTCTTCCAGATCTATCTCTCATCCTATGAGATCGATCTGGCATTCATATTTTCCAGATTTTGCTACAATTTTCTGCAGTAACTTACACCAAACATCCTTAATTTGCCGCCATAGTCATTTTCTCATCCAACCACCTTCAAGACTTGAAAATGACATTCATTCATACTTTATACACATTAAAACTTGTGTGCATTCATTGTATAATCAAATGTATACAATACAAAACCAAATGGAAGTACAAAGATTTATGCAACTCATGCAACTTCATTCCATTTGCTACACTACTCATTTTGAGTTCCAATCACATTCATCACTTATAAAAGTCCATTTCTTCATATTCATACATATTGAAACTTGTTCGTAATCACAACTCTTATTACAAGTGTGTACATTGAATTTATGAACTTTACATCACTTATAAATTTATAAGGTTACATCTGAAAATACAGGTCTTACAAACGATTTTGGATATAAATGATTTTTGTTTTTGGAAGTGAATCTTACAAAAAGGGTAGTAAGGCTAATAATTGCATAAAACATCATGTTTTGATATTTGTATGAATACTTTGGTTTAAGCAAATTTATGGATAGGCTGGCAAATGACTTCATAACTTCATGAAATAGCACGAGTCAGGTGCTAACCTTGATTTTGAATGTGTTTTGTTGAAATAAAGTCGTCTATATGATTTATATGAGTTAATCATGCTGGAGCTTCGCTCGTACTGGATTTTGATGCTTTAATATGCATGAAATGTGTTGGAGCCTAACTCGCACCGTATTTTGAGTTGTGATGTTTTACAAGTCGTACTGGAACTTTTGCTCGTACGTGGGTTTCCATTAATTTCTTATGCATATAACCGTACTGGAGCTATGCTCATACGTGATTTCCTCATTATTTATTATGCATAAAGTCATATTAGAGCATTGCTCGTACGAGGGTATTTACTGATGATGCATGAAATCGTGCTAGAGCTTTGCTCGCACTGGACTTTTCACACCGTGATATGTAATGAGTCGTGTTGGGTGCCTCGTGTAGACTTTGTGTCACATGGATGAGATGCTCACACGAGCCGTGTTCGATGCCTTGTGTAGACTACTACTCACACGGATGAGATGCTTGCACGTGCACTTGAGACTGAGTAGGTTATAAATGGCATGAGGTAGATAAGACCTACGGCAAGCACCCCCAACCATGATATGGGTCCACGGAGTACGTTGTACCATGTGGTTATGATGTTGATTTAAAAGTCTGGAGGTAGGATTAACCCACCTCTGTTCCAGCATGATGCCCCGTACATCAGGATCCGTGTGGTATGGGATGATAATGACATAGTTGGCCAACAGAGTCCTCAATTATATAGTGACCACCTATCTCACATGATATCACATGGTTTTATATACTGAACATGATTTGTGTTGTCCAGAGCAGACCCGAGGGAGGGGTCGAACCTTGTGGGATGTTTTTAAGGGATGATAAGTTGTTTGTGATAAGTCTTACTAATGTTTTGAGAAGGTGTTAATTCTGAGGGCATGATTTATGATGAAATCAATGATTTGCAATGAAACAAATGAGTTATATTATGATGAGCATAAGATGTTTTACATGATGATTTTCCATGTTTTCAGTACATGATATATGTATATACATGTGGCATACTTTTAATATTTCCTCATTCTCTAGATGTAAATGATCTTTATGTCATGACATTATAAGCATGTAGATAGTGTAGTTATTTACCATGCGTGCATTATTGCCTTATTGAGCATGTGGTTGTGTAAGACCCGATTTTTATCGAAATTCCGTATGATTCATATGATGTAAACATTGTTGGATGTAAATTGAATCATAAGAAGAGTTGTACGTGAATGAAAAATGCAAATAGAATGAATAAAAAATTTCAAATGCATTTAAAGATCAAATGAAGGATTGAAATGACCACAGATTAAATGGATGGGATTCGGACCATTCAGATTGGAGAAAAGGATTTAAAACCTAAAATAAGAAAGGGTTCGTGAAGAGAAGTTGGATTAGTTTGGTCCCAAACACGTGCAAGGGTAAAATGGTCAAAAGACCTAACATTCGGTATAAATTCGATAAGAAATTATTATTAACAATATGAATTTAGGAGATCTTGATCAATAAAGGAGAAATAATTAAATTTCAGGTTATATTAATCAAGATATTAATTTATTGGAATAAATCAAAATTTTCACTTGGAGAAATTATCCCGAAATTATTGAAAAAATATACCAAAAAGACAAAATAAGACAGATAAATTTATTTATGGATTAAATGAATAAAATATAATTTTTAATGATATTTTGGGATTTTTTATAATATTTTAATGATTAAAATAATAATAAAAATAATAAAATAATTAAAAAATAAAAGTTAAAAAAATCGTGATTTCGCGATTCCGTAAAAGAAACAAAGGAAAGAAACAGAAGGCAAGCCGAGGGCCTCCCTTCTGCCTCCTCTGAACGGAGCCATCGGTGCGGAGACCCAGGCGAGCGGCTGAAGGGAGAGGCAGTCGGCGAGAAAAAGTGAGAGAAATCGAGAGGAGATGAGAGAAATAGAGGAGAGAGAGAGACGATCGGCGGTCGGAGGAAGGGGGAGTGCCTCGCCACCGGTCAGAGGGGGTGACAGCGGCGTCGATCCAGGCGCGGATCAGAGAGAAACAGCGCCGAACGGCACAGTAGAAAGATGGCACCTACGTCGAGGAGAGAAGAGGCCGGACCGGCCACTTTTTGGCCACTCTTGGTGAAACCGACGCCAGATCCATGTATCGGACAGTCCCGCGGGCCTGCTGGAGACGAAAGCCGATGAAGAACCAGCCAATAATGCTCCGAACGATGAAGGAGAAAATCGGATCGGACTGAACCGGGCTGAACCGGGTCGACCGATTCAGCCAGAAAAGAAGAAAAAGAAAAAGAAAAAAAAAGAAAAAGAAAAAGAGGAAAATTTGGGAAAAAATCCCGGTGATGCAGTCGAGCTTACCTAATAAGCGGTCGAAATTGACCGATTTAAATTTTAAAATATTTAATTTGATTAATATTCGACTGAAAATTGACCCGAAAAAATATGTAATTGTGTAGCTCGACAATTGACGTCAAACGAGAGCTCGAGTTAGCCTCGATTTACGTACTATCATGGAATATTGGGTAAGTAACCCTTATTTACGACAATTTGCATAATTATGCATGTTAGAAATTTACAGCATAAATTACGGATTAATTCCGTATAAAATGAATTAAATTCTGGACTTTAAGATAAATTGTCGTAAATAATTAATTGAGCTATCCAAGAGTTTAAATGAATTACAGTTAATCATGAAATACAGTTAATTGAATAATTTCTGACCCAATAAATAATTATACGCAACTCTGGAGATTTGATTAGGAGTAAATCGGACTGCATGACGAGACATCAGTGAAAAGGTCAGACTGTACAGAAAAATGAGGTAAGGGAATTTTGTGAGTAGCTAGAGGTAGCTACGCGTATTTTTAATAGCTTTTGTATACACTGAAAATGTATAAAGGTCCTAGAAATGGATTAAAAATTTTAAGGACTCGGGATAGGTAAAAGACTATTTGACCCTTACTGAGGGAAATTCACCTAAGGATGGTGAAAGCATGACATGCATGAAATGCATGCTTTGAGGAATTTTCGTGGCTTTTTAGCAAAGTAAATTGGTAGATTGGCCAATATTTGCATAAATTTCACAAGATAATACTACATAAGTATTATTTAGATTTAAATGAAATTTCTTTGGAAAAAGGGCCAACTATCAAGTTTATATGGAAACAGATGGGGCTGGAGCCTTACTCGCACTATATCTGAGTTTGCGAGTGTGCATAATAGTGCTGGAGCGATTGCTCGCACCGATTTATGTGACATGATATGCATAAAAAGGTGCTGGAGCGATTGCTCACACTAGTTTTAATGATTTGACATGCATGAGAGGTGCTAGAGCTTAGGTCGCACGAGTTTTGAACTGTGTGACGCATGCATTAGTGCCAGAGCAGGGGCTCGTACTAGAGTTTTACATGCATGAGTGCTGGAGCCTAGCTCGCACCAGATTTTCACATGATTTTCGTGACAGGGTGCTAGAGCCTAGCTCGCACCAGATTTTCACATGATTTTCGTGGCAGGGTGCTGGAGTCTAACTCGCACCAGATTTTCACTTGATTTTTATGACATAGTGCTGAGCCTAGCTCGCACTAGTTTTACATGATTTTGACAGAGTGCTGGAGCTTAGCTCGCACTAGATCTTATGAAACGCGTGCTAGAGCTTTGCTCGCACGAGATTTTCTTTGATTTTATGAGAGTACTGGAGCATCGCTCGCACTGATTTTATGAGATATGCGATGAGCCGTGCTTGGAGCGTCGGGTAGACTGTGTGTCACGTCGATTAAATATGTGGGTCCATGGAGTACGATGTACCGTGCAAGTAGCATGGACTACGATGTACCGTGCTGAGATTGATTATGTGGCATCTTCGGATGCGATAGATCGGGCATGGCATTATGAGCATATAGATAGTGGAGCTATCTACTTACTTACATGATTGCCTTACTGAGCGCGTGGTTTGGTCACCCCCTTTATTATCCCTGTTTTTCAAAGCACTCATAGTAGTTTGTGAGCGGCTGAGGACTTGCATTCTTGGTATCCGCTACGTCCCATCAAGAGTCAGGTATACACATTTGTATAGTTTTGTATCTAAATATGTAAATGTACAGTACTGTAATCGTATATGATGTCGAGAATGTAAGGTTATGTAAATGCAATTGTGAACGTTTTAGTTAAAGTCAAAGGATAGAAAAATCCTAATGTGTAAATGTAACATGGAAATTGAATGGTAAGTAGTGTGAGGGGACTAACACCGAATTATAGCCCAACTGTTGGTAGGATGGTCACGATGAGATGAAGGTAAGAATTAAATATGAAAGAAAAACAAAAAATTTACTCTGATTTTTGGGTCATGACAGGTTGCTCATCCCTTCATTTTCCCCCTTTACAGAGCGCACACAATAGTCTAGTGAGGGACTGAGGAGTTGTATTTGGATATTCGCTGCTCTCTATCGCAAAGAGGCATACACACAGGAAATCTTTTTGTATCTAAACATGTAATAGCACAGTAATCATTTTGAATTGTAATATGGGGGATGTAAGTGTTAGTAAACATGTATAAGTATTGAACTTAAACTTTCAAATGTATGTGTTTGCTTATGATTAATTGAAAGATGAATGGTAAATGATGATTAATACTGACTCATAGCCCAATCGTTATTGGTGAGAATTGCTCACGACCAGGTAGGAAAATGAAAAAGCGAAAAATTTATGGTGATTTTTAGATGAAAATGATGAAAAGGGGTCGTGACAACTGTGACCTCTCTGGATGAAAGGGAGCAAGCAATTGTTAATGAGCTTAAAGGGATTGTTAATGCCTCCAAGAAATTAGATAGTGAAAATTTAAGAAAGTGACCTTGTTAAAGATGATTCTTAAAGTAGCAACACACCCAAAGATTGTCTTGCTATTAAGCAAGAGCCTAAATTACAAATAGAAAAAACCAAAAAAAAGGGAAATGGAAAAAAAAAGGAAAAAAAAGATGAACTACATGATGAGTTAATCCTTCTTTCAAAGAGGTACGTAGACAGCTTAAGAAAAAAATCTTCAACCTAGGTTTAGTCACAAAAAAAAAAATCAAAACCAAACTCTTGGCTTGCAAGAGTATAAATTGTGAATGAAAAAATAAGCAAAATAAGAGAAAACCCCATGTTGGACAAACTTTAAAAATAATTGCATGTAGATCAAGGTGGCAAAATAATTAATCTTCTATTGTTGTTTAACCATCAAGCAACCTTGAGGTTAATTAAATTTGAAGTTCAATTCTTCTCCACTCAAGTTCGGATAGGACTTTAAAGTGTCCTTTTTTTTTTCATTTGGGTGTACACTCTAAATACAAAATGTATGCAAAATGTTAACATATATCAAATTGAAATTCAAGATTTGTCTACTTGTTACACAAAATAAATAAATAAATTAATGTTCATAACCAAGTCTTGGGGGGGCATTTATAGGCATAGAAAATTGATAAAATTTAATCAATTAAATTAAATATTTAATTGGTTTGTCACGACCTTGATCCGTGACTTACCAAAAACCACTACAATTTTTTTTGCTTTTTACTTTACTTACCTTTCTCTCCTCAACAGTTGGGCTATGATTCGATATTAGTCACCCACTCACATTCATTCACCATATACATATAATTGTGTATTCTTTTCGATAACATAAACTATTATACAGTATTTGTACATATACATCCTGATCATACAATTGTTTACATAACTGTGCTTATACATTGTTCAATACAAAATGTTTGAGTGTGTATACCTCTCGTAAGATGGATAGGCAGTGGATACAATGAATGCTATACCTCAACTGGACTCAATCTACTGCAGATGATCTGTAGAGAGTGAAAAATAAAGGGGGATGAGCAAACAACGCACTCAATAAGGAAATCAGGCGAGTAAGTAAACGTCCACACTATCTACTGAAAATAAGGCTTTGCCTTTCCTTCTCTCATCTCAAAAGCATGTATCAAAACTAATATAATAGTAGTACAGAATAAATCCCATGTACTTAAAATCATGTTGGGTTATCCAATGTAGATACTCATGCAAAACAGTGTATCTTTATAAAATTCGGAATGCCTTTATATCAATCATGCCATTTACATATAAATCACAGTAAATATGGCAGTTCACAACACACACAATCATCAGTTTCCGACCCATCTCTCTCAGGTCTAACCGTATCATGAAAACAGGTGATATATCATGCGAGACTCAGTGGCTAAATGCAATACTCTCCTGGACTATGGCCATATCCTATAATGTGAAATCCTAGGCAACATAGATCTTGATGTGTGGGTTATCACTGTTGTAAATGGTTAACACGCCCTAAGGGTATGTTACGCAAGTGCATGGGTCGTCCAAGTAATAATGAGATTTGAGTCCCGGAATTATCGTCCCATAGAGAAGTTGATCAGCCTAATTAACTATCGGTTAATCTTACCCTAAGTATATCGTAGCAAATTATGAAATTGCAATGGGTGGTCTACAAGGCTAAAATTAAAAACACTGGAAAGCATTAAAATAATAAAAACTAAATAAAATAAAATCGAGCTGAAAATACTTACAATGCTCTAAGCAATTAAAATAAAAAACCTACACATATAATTAAAACAGTTAAAACTAATTAACGCAATTAAAATAAAATGCACATATGGAAATATCAAAGCAAGATTAATTAAACTAAAATTAAACTAACCTAAAAATGCAATTAACTACTTAATCAAATGCAATTTAAACTAACCTAAGATTTAATGGAATAAATTTACCCTTAATCTAATTCTAAATGAACATTTAATTAACTATCAACCAAATTAAAACTAAGTTCTACACTATTAAGCAAGAATATTACTTATGCAATTTAATTAACAACTCTAAACTAAGCTAACAAATTAAATTGGAAATAAAATAAACTACTATGCATGAAAATGAGTTAAAGCCATAATGCAAAAACCAAACAATGCCTTAAGAAATTTAAACCAAAAAAGCCTCCCTCCAATTACTATTCATTTGTCATTTTGGCATTTCTATCTCCAGGTCATGGCTCGGGTTGGCAAGTAGAGGTGGCAAACGGGCGGGCTCGGTTCGGGTTCTTTTCGGGCTCGGGTTTTTTCGGGTTCGGGTTTTTTTGGGTTCGGGCTTTTTCAGGTTCGGTTATTTTCGGGTTCGGGCTTTTTCGGGTTCGAGCTTTTTCGGGTTCGGGCTTTTTCGGTTTCGGGCTTTTTCGGTTTCGGGCTTCTTCGGGTTCGGGTTTTTTCGGGTTCGGTCTTTTTCGGGTTCGGTCCCGGTTCTAGTCGGGCGGGTTTAGCGGGCCGGCTTGAAATATTTTGAAACTTTATTAGTTATAATATTTTTTAAAAAAATTTTGAATGCGATAATTAATTTAATTTTTATATGATTTTATATTTTAATAAATATTTATATAAAAACAAATTTTTATATTTTAATATTTATTATTTGACAAAAATAATTTACTCTTTTTTAATTTCTTACAATATTTATTATAAAATAGTAGATATAATTATATTCATTAAATGCAAAAGAAAATATTACATATAGATATTATAGGAAGAAAAGTACCAATTAATATTATCATTTACCAAAAAAATGCTTAATATGAATAAATGATCAATTAATTAGCTCTATTTTATTTCTAATTTATTTTTTATTTGTACATAAATCATAATTAATATTATTGTATTAAATATAATCGTTTACATTAATTAATCAAATGTCTCATTAAAAATTTAGAATATTAAATTAAAAAAATATTTTTTTAATATTTAATATAATTATATCATATACAATTATACACTACCATATGATTGATATTTTGTAGTTGATATAATACACTAAAAAAATATATTTATACAAAAAAACTTTGTGAGTTTAAAAAAAGCATAATATAAATAATTATAAAATTAAAGTAGATAATTATGATTAAAATAATAAATTTTTAAATTTTAAATAGAAGTCACTAAAATTAGATTAATAAAAGTTTCATAATATTTTTTTTATTTCCTCTGTTAGTTTGTTTTTAGTTTTACAGATTTCCTCCAACTTCTAGATGTTATCTTCTTCACTTCTTTTCTAAATGAATGTTTTGCTTATTTCTTTGGCCTTAGCCAAGAAAAATTGAAGAGCATAAAAAATCTGACTGGACTATAAATATAATCTATCTATAGAATAATTGAAATTGTTGATAGGCTTTCAAAGAATAAGAAAAGAAAGGATATGATTTCATGATAAATTATTAAATTATTGTATAAAATGAAAAAAATAAATATTGCACGTTAATGTATATATATAATTAATTTAATAATTTTCAAACAGAATTATCATATTATATAATAACATGGTTAAAAAATTATTTATTTATTATCAAAATAATTATTAAAATAAATATTTACTAATTAGTTATCATATATAAGTATAACAAATTATTAATTTTTAATAAATTAGTTACATAATTTAAATAAAAAAATTAACTTAAAATAATTATTTTTGCACAATCAAGTAATGATGCATATTTGTCTTGATCGTCACGTTACATAATGCACAAGAAAAATATCTACTGATATTATTTTAGTGGACTGATATAGATATGAACCGATAAGATAGGCAAATAAATAAATAATCATATATGCTTAACAAAATTATACCTAATTAATTGTTATCAATTCGTTTAAATTATACCTAATTAAAGTTCTATAATTGCAGCTAAATTCTCAATTGATAGATGCAATTAGTTTAAGTTTGGAAAAATTATTAAATATAATATCGAAGTTTAAATAAAATAGGTAAACCAAAAAGCTGATATAATTTAATCATAATGATTATAAGACAAAATATAATTAAAATGATGAAATATGAATTAATGAGGAAAAGAATTATATAATTTAGTAATAAAATTTATACAAAAGACAAGACATTGCAAAAATTTAAATTTCCTAGTTAGAAATAAAATTTGAAACATATAAATATTTATTGTTAATTTGATAACATATTTATATAAATTTTTTGTTCAAAAGTTTAATATAAATTGCTTTAGTAACTTATTAAATTATTATTTTTTTATATTAAGTAATTCTTTTTTGAGTTTTAATTTACATTTGTTATTATAATTTCATATATGAACTTATTTTGTTATTGTAGGGATTTAGAAACTTCAATTCTAGATATCTTTTATATAGATTAGAGTTAAATGTATATTTGAATGAATCAAGGGAAGATTATAAGATTCAAATTGATGTTCTTGATTATTGGAAGAAAAATCAATTTCGACACCCTATACTTTCACTTATGGCTAAGGATATATTGAGTATTCCAATTACCACAGTTGCATCTGAATCAGCATTTAATATGAGTGGTAGAGTTATTAACAAATGGAGAAATTTTCTCATAACACATAATGCAGAAATTTTGATTACCATTCGTAATTAGCTGTATGGATATGATATAGATAAAGGTGGTAAGATTTTAGTGTCATTATTATTTTATTAATTTTTTATTATTTAATTTCTTATATGATTATTTTTATATATTTTATTAGATGAAGAAGATGAAACAATGAGATTTGGAAGGAAAGTTGGATTAAATTGAACTAGTTGGTTTATGGATGAGGATGAAGAGTTCTAATTGTAACGTATGTTGATATTTTATTTCTTACTATTTATATTGTTAAAAAATTAAATTTTTTTATTAAGAGTAATTATGATTGATCATTGCCTCATTAATCTTATTTAAAGACAATGTCGCTCTTGGAGAGTTTAGTTGCTTCCTGCATTTACAATCTTTTCGACTATGTTATTCATCAAGTCGCTAGCGTTGAATGGAATGATCATATTTTCCTGTTTTGTTCATAATGCAATGTATGACTAGGGATTGGTTTCTCCATGACTAGGTGGCTGTGTATGAGAATGATTGTATGTTTTCTATTTTGTTATTCTTGTAATGTTATATGTTATAACTTTAAGTATTTGATGTTTTCTTTGCTGGTTTGTTTTTTACTATATTGGATTAATTTAGAACATAACAATCATTAACTTGTTAATGTCATGAGAATTTGGATGCAAACATGTCATAGTTGAGTCTGAATTTTTTTTTACAGTGAAAAAGTTATTACAACCTTTAAAAGGGTATGATCCCCTTTTTTAACTCTCAATTCTTATTTTTAGTATAATCACCATTTAAAAAACAAATTACTATTTTTCTATTTACGAGTTATAGGAGTCAGAATTTAAATTCTAATTTTGTTAATAATGTATTCAATGTTTTATATGAAATATCAAATTTAAATAAATGTTACAATTATATAATGATTTATATATATATATATATATTTGATTTATTATTGTATTACAATTAAAATTTTAATATGAAATAAATATAATAAAATAGTATAATAATTGTTTTTATAATAAAATCAAATGTTATATTTAATAATATATTTATTATTTATTATTACAAATATAATAAGTATAATATTGAAAATTATTTGATATTGAATATTATATTGTGTTTTAAAATAATTTTATTTAATAATTGAATGTAAATATTTAATATTTATTTTGTTGATAATAAATTATTGATATAATTATGTAATAAATAAATAATGATTGTTCTAAAATTTTATAAATTTTAATTAGAAAAAGTGTATTATTATTTAATCATTTAATTATTTTTTAATATAATAATTATATAATTATAATTCGGGCTTTCTCGGGTTATAAATTCGGGCCTTTTCGGGTTTCGGATCGGGCCAGTTTCGGGCTCGGGTCGTATCGGGTTCGGGCTTTTTCGGGCTCAGGCTTTTTCGGGTTCAGGTTTTTTCGGGCTCGGGCTTTATCGGGCGCGGGCTTTTTCGGGTCGGGCTTTTCTCGGGCTCGGGCCTTTGACTTTTTGGTCAATTCGGTCCGATCTCGGGTTCGGTCTCGGGCGGGCTCAGGGGGGTTTTCGGGCTCGGGCCAACTTTTGCCAGCTCTATTGGTAAGGTCTGCTACGGGTTGTCCTTCCGCAGCTTGGTGTGCTGCTACTGCCTCTGCTGTACGTTTCACTATGAGTTCATGTACAGCAGGTTCATTCTCAACCTCTGCTCTTGCTGCCTGGTACGGTGTACTGCTGCCTCGGTCATCTGCTGCTCTGCTTCCTTCACCAGGTGCTGGTGCTGGTTCAGTACATGAGTTCTGCTGCTCCAGGCTGCTGCACATCAACTATCACTGATTCTACAATCACCTAATCACAGCATGAAGCATTGAACCGGCTAACAGCTAAATGCAGAAAATCATCGGTGAACAGTAGCAGAAAACGAAACAGAGGATAACAGAGTAAAATGAAAATGGTTCCTGTCCACTGCTCCCGTGAAGCTGTAATGCACAAGTTGACTTAGCTCATAAACCTTTAACACCAGTCAGCACCCATTAACGATCCAACAATCTTAAAAATACCGAGGATATGAAAATGCAAGGAAAGGGATAGCATGCTCTGACTACCGAAATAAAAGCAAAATTAAACCAACTCTAAATGCAGAAAATATATGAACCATGGAACATAAACTAAAAGAAATGCACTAAAATGAAAACAAACAACCAAGTAATGCTGTAACGACCCGTGACCTATAAAAATTCAGAGTAAATTTTTTTTTTTAAACTTCTACTTGTGACTTAATCCTTTATTTACTTAGGCTGTATTCCTGTTCAATGTCAATCCTTAAAATATTCCATTTCATTTATTCTTATACCGATTTCATCTCGACACATTATTTTCAATAGATGTCTGTGCATACAAATAGTCTGGTATAAAGATAAGAATGTATACCTCACGCATATACAAAAGGTAGTCTGGGGAAACTCATATCCGTCAGCTTACGTCGTCTACGCAGCATTTATTAGTTGTAATTCACTGCAAAAATCTGAGAGGTAGAGGGGTGAGCTTTTGGGGAAAAGCTCAGTAAGGTAATACTCTCAAAGCAGTTCTGATATATAAAACCTTTGAAATTGTTCTTAGAACAAATCTTAATGAAATACAAAAATTTCCATTTCATGCATAAACGTCATAAAGCATGCGTGTCAATAAAACCATTAACATGCTTAATCATTTTCATGAACATTTCATAAATCATCTCGTAAACATCTCATGCATATTTCATAATCGTTTCATAAACATCTCATGCATATTTCATAATCATTTCATAAACATCTCATGCATGTTTCATAATTATTTCATAAACATCTCATGCATGTTTCATAATCATTTCATAAACATCTCATCATAGTCGATTTTATAATTAAAATCGAGGAGACTAGACTATAACTAAGTCATGCGATACGTGTCATTCTCCATTGGAGAGTCATCATACCTATGGCCATGGTAAGTGGGCTGTAGACTGGATCAAGGTCGTACAACCATTTCGTAAAATATGGGTAGTATCCATCTTACTTACTTTCACTAGCACTTAGCTAGGACACGGGCACCAAAGGCACTCTCCGTGTGGGCAACATAATTGCGTGCTGCGTGGGCACGAGATACTACTGAAACATCATCATAAACCACCAGTAGCACGACATCTTCCACACAGGTCGAGTCAAGTGCTAAAGGGGCCAACGTACCGGCACCTCAAGTGGTGGAGCCGGAACACCACGAGAAGTAGCCAAGCATGAAGCCTAAGTCTCAAAACATATTTTCTTTTTCGTAAATACTTTTGAAAACGTCAAAAGTTCCATTTCAAAGCGTAAATATGGATTTTCAAGCCATCATAAAACTTTCATGCATTTTCATAATTCGAAAGTTTATTTCATAAACATAGATGTTCTAGCGAACATTTTGTAAAACGATATCATGTTTTGTAAACAGTCTCGCAAGTATGGACGCATTGATAAATCATTTCAAATCATATGCTCTTTCATAAAATCATTTATCAGAGAAACATGAATGCAATATCAGAGCTAAGTTAAGTAATACCCCTTACCTCGATTTATCGAGTATCTCGAATTCGAACGGTGACGTCTCCTAATACCTCCTTTAATCCCTTCTACAATCACCTACACCGAAATTGTAGACTTAGCACCCTATTCATGCGAATTGCGTTAAAATCGTAATTTATCGTTGCTACTGCGTGTGTACGTATTATTGTATATCCTTAGGCCGACACGCACGTTTATATATTTCTTCACTATTTATATATTTACTCCTACAAGTATTAACATATACCTTTATTATATACATCCACATGTATACACGCATAAAGATATATTTATATATATATACACTCCTGTATGTATATATATATATATATATATACTTTTATTGTTTTCATGTTTTCCTATCTCATATATATACATTCTTTGTATATACATATACTTACACACATTCACCTTTCATATCCCCACATGTATATGCACCTAAATAAATATATATATATATATATATATATATATATATATATTATCATTGTTTTCCATTTTTCCTTATCACCTATGCATACATATTTTTTTTGTACAAATACTAGCATACCCAATTCATTATATACACCTATTTGTACATGTACCTAAATAAATAAATATACATATATATATTTAAATAATTATTTTAGAAATTAAATTGGTTCATTTGACCACTTACCGACTAACCCGGAGCTCGGTTGCATCACCAAATTTTTTTCCCATTTTTCTTTTTTTTCCTCTTTTTTTCTTTTTTTTCTTTTTCTGGCTGAACCGGTTCGGTCCGGTTTAGACCGGTCCGGTTCAGCCCGGTTCAGTCCCGGTCCAACCTTCTCTCTCGCCGTTCGGGGCTTTTCCGGCCGGTTCTCCGCCGGCTTCCACCTCCAGCTTGTCCGCGGGGTAGTCCGGTGCATGGATCTGGGGTCGGCTTCGCCAAATCTCGCAGGAAAGTGTCCGGTCCGGCCTCTTCTCTCCTCCGGCGTCAGTACCCAATCTCTTCCGCGCTGTTCGGCGGCGTTTCAGGCCGATCTGCGCCTGGATCGACGTCGCAGACGTC
This sequence comes from Firmiana major, assembly GCA_033439115.1. Classification (NCBI taxonomy): domain Eukaryota; kingdom Viridiplantae; phylum Streptophyta; class Magnoliopsida; order Malvales; family Malvaceae; genus Firmiana; species Firmiana major. The sequence continues at coordinate 11,729,310 of CM065898.1, read as the reverse complement.
CCTCTCTGGCCGGTGGTGGGTCGCTCCTCCCCTCCTCGGCCGCCGATCGTCTCCCTTTCCTCCCTTTTCTCTTTTCGGTTTCATTCTCTTCTTCCTTCATTCCTTTCGGGTTTCTCTCGCAGGCCTTCATTTCGTTGCCGGACTTCGTAGGGGTCGGCATCAGCAACCCCATCTCTTCCCTCCGGTCACCGCCTCCTCTCGCCGGCGGCCTCTGCTTCCCCGTCGCTGCTTCTCTTGTTTTTCCATGGCAGAATCGCAATTCGCGATTCTGCCTTCTATTTCTTTTTTTTTTTTGTTTTTTTTTATAATTATTATTATATATATTAGATATTATTTATCATTTAGTTATTTATTTATATTTATTTATTATGTATTTTATTTATTTTATTTATTCATTTATTTTTTTATTATATTATATTTTATTAAAATATAATATAATCTATAATATACCCAAAATATTTAAATATATATATTTAAATCAAATAAATATATATATTTATCTTATTTATTTTTCGGGTATTTTATTATTTTATTTATTTTATATCAGACTTACAATTTTATTTCCACTTGTACGTTTTTACGAACCAATTTACAGGGAAATTTCGGGGATTTACATTCTCCTCACCTTTAAAGAATTTGGTCCTCCAAATTCATCTTGGTCCCTTAGAATAGATGAGGGTACTTCTCCTTCATGAGGCTCTCTAGCTACCCTGTAGCTTCTTCAACCGAGTGGTGTTGCCAGAGAACCCTTACCAGAGGAATAGTTTTCAATCGAAATACCTTTTTCCTTTCTGTCCAAAATCCGGATAGGTTGCTTAATGTAACTCATATCCCATTGAATGCTCAAAGGTTCATACTCAATGATATGTGAGGGATTCAGATTATACTTCCTTAGCATCGAGACGTGAAAGACATTACGTACCCCAAAAGCTGCGGTGGTAAGACAAGTCCATAGGCTACGTCTCCCACCCTCCCTAGAATCTCAAATGGACCAAATGAAGTGAGGACTCAGTTTCCATTTCTTTCTATAGCTCATGATACCCTTGCTCGGTATATATTCAGAAACACGAAATCCCCAATCTGGAACTCAAGTGGCCGCTTATGCTTATCTGCATAACCCTTTTGCCTACTATGTACGGCCTTACGTCTATCACAGATTATCTGAACACCTTCTGCTGCCTATTTGACCAAATCGGGAGCCAAAATCTCTTTGTCACCCATTTCTTCCCAAGCCCCTGGAGACCTACATCTTCTATCATACAAGGTCTCATATGGTGTCATTCTGATGCTAGCATATTAGCTATTGTTATAAGCAAATTCTGCAAAATTTCGTTTCATTTCAGGCCATCAAAACACCCTTCGTCGATTTTTTTTTTGGTACATTTTGGTACTACTAGGGTGTAGAATGTACTTACTATTATAAGCTTCAGTCAAAATTAACTTCCATATGAAAGATCAACCACTTGTTAAATTAACAATGATCCTAAAGTTGTAACTTAAATCCAATCACACTTCGACTGTTCCCTCTAATATGTCATTCGAATATAATCATGAAAACTTCAAAGTTATTATTCATAACATTGTCTGGGATCAACATAATTTCTTGTTCCTCAAATTTCTTAGAACAAAATTTTCAAATCATGTTAAGTAATTATATCCTCATAAAATTTTAAATCTGAATAATCATATCGACAAATTTTCCAGTCACTTATAAACTATTGGATATTGATTTTCTTTTCTTTTTCACTGTATCAGAATATTTATCATTAGTTGACCATCACACACTACGATAAAGATGAAATCAATATAACTGAAATTTGTAATAGACATAGGTTTTTCACCCCAAACAATTCCAAACATAAATCTATGAGTATCCAACTTATCTCTAATCTCAAACATTAATAGCTTTCAAGTCTCATAAATCAATTATGGATGACGATGAAACTCTTCGTAGAGCTTATAATATCATAATCTAAAATTTTCTATTAACCAAATACACTATTAACTCCAACTAAAAATTAGAGCCTAGGAACAATAAGAAAAATCAATCGATAATTTCAATCATTATAACTCCAAATAATAAAATCCATATTAAGATCACAACTCCAAACACCAATCATATACATCACATAATATCATTGATTCCTCAATCTTTGGAACCGTTATCACAATTTAATCACTTTTATCATTAACTAGTTAATAGCACTCCATGTAGAAGTTTAGAGATTGTCCTGCAACGACTTGAATAATTTATCAATTCATATCCTCAAGTTGAGATACTTTTCTCTTCCTTTTACTAAACCAAAATCACTTCGATTTATGCAATTATCCTCATTAAATGTAAGATTGATTCCAGCCAACAGAAAATCTTACAATATACAATGATAAATTTTGTGCTAATGGTTTTTCCCAAATAGTATTTCATTGCACTCAATATTGAATCATAATCCATATTCCATAGTTCATACGATTTCGTTTAAAATGAAATTCATTTCTTCATCTTCACAAGCAATGGTATCCTGACTTCTAACACGAATATAACGACCGTCAATTTCAATTTATCCTTTAGTCACACTCATTCTATTCTTATCACTTGATTTGAATAATTAATTTACCAGAAGTATTCATACATTGTATACACTCTTGTCAATAGTATCACATTATTCAGATATCTTTCCAATATTAAACTTGCCCCATTTCGTACATCAATTATCTCAGAGACTCTTTCCTTATTCCAATTACGTCTCGCCATTCGAACATAAGCATAAGCCATCTGCAATCTTTAACTCGATATGTAATTCATAGTCAAAGTCTCCATATATCTCAAACTCTGAATCATCTTAACAATTTTGGGTCCTTTTCCCACTGATTTATAATCCTTGTCTTTGGAACCCAATTAACCCGTTCTTAACTAATCGTGACCAGAATACTCCGAGTCTCCTTAACAATTAATGCTAGTACACATCCAAAGTGAATCACCTGGTCCGATAGTTCCTTTTCAAGTAATCCTTATAATTATTCACAACATTTTAATTCAATCTGTAGCATACTTTTAGTATGAGATTCATCTTTTTCAGTCACAAGGACTTTACTCTATCACTCTCATTGCTTCATTAGTACATCACTTCCGATCATTCACTATTACATGTCATTTCTTAGTAACTCAAGAGTCTATATCTCATATTCTCATAGTTGCTCCTTACGCACTGCTCTCTCAAATAATATCAAGTGAGCTAACTTACTCGATTGAGGATTTTCGTACCTCCTATGAGTTTCCTAAATTTTCTCGTTTCACATCTCTACTTTCCAGATCATTCTTTTTCCAAAGCTATGAATTTAGCTTCATAATTATCATAGACTTGTTACTTCCTGTTCGATTGCAATCATTTCATTCTTAATTGCCACTATTATTTCATCCAAAATGTGTTGCCGTCTAAGAGCCTTCAGAATATATCTAATGTAATTTATGATGTCGGCTCTCGAATTAAATCGGTGAACTTCCTCCGAGTTCGACTTTGCATCTCGATATTGAAGCTACAAGGGCTACTTTCTTTATAGTAGCACCTCTGAAAATTGTATAACTTCTCTGATTCCTTAACACAAAATTGCAAGTGCAACTTTCTACGTTAGAGTTACTTTTAAATCTCAAGTTTTTTTTCTGTCTCATTCATTCAACGCTCCGAATCGTTTAAATTCTTAACCTTGTTGAAAAAAAAAACGGAGGCTTAAACTCTTGAAACTGCCCCCAGTCTATAAGCTCATTGTCAAACTCTAAGAATCCATACAAGTTTTCCAATTTTCCATTACAATTTGATTCTTGACTCAGTATGTAAAGCATACTATCCTCTAAAGTCAGCTCGGTCTCCATCCGTTAGTGAACTTACAGACATTTCTTAACTTCACTGCTCACAACGTTGGGTCACACCTTTTCAGGGATGTAAATCATAATTCGTACTCATTGACAGATCGATTTCCTTATGCTAGACCCCTAAATTCCATTCGTAGTTTCCTTAATCTCATTCATTCAGTTCTCTATAACTACTGGGTCCTTTATCCAATTTAAGAATGGCGGTCTGCACTCCTGAAAATGCCTCATTTCATGTATCTCATACTCCTAACCCAAGTCATCATCATTCTGTTGTGGAGCTACAGAAACAGACATATTTGTAGTTCTGAAACATCTCTACAGGCTGTGCAGGCGTATCGGAAGTAATCTGTCTATCAATTCTTTCATCTACCCCATCACCTAACATAGTCTGTGTCCTAATTTTTCATAATATATTTAATATTCCACATAACCTTAGCAAAGTGTATCTCAATACCATCTGTCGTTTCCACAGGACCTGATGGAGCACGCTTAACATCAGTTTCAATCTCGGTATTATTTATGAGTCTCATATGATGACTCTGCATGATTCTCAGGCCTATCTCTGCGGCATCTAGCTCGTGATCTAATTCATCACGTAAACCCAACATTAAGGCTTAACTTAATTAGGTATACTTACTCTACAACCAGACAAGCACAGACATTTGGGATGTAATCATATCCTTATTATTGACACTGATAGTACTAGACAACCTTTGCTCTGATACCACTTAAAACTGTAACGACCCGTGACCTATAAAAATTCAGAGTAAATCTTTTTTTTTAAACTTCTACTTGTGACTTAATCCTTTATTTACTTAGGCTGTATTCCTGTTCAATGTCAATCCTTAAAATATTCCATTTCATTTATTCTTATACCGATTTCATCTCGACACATTATTTTCAATAGATGTTTGTGCATACAAATAGTCTGGTATAAAGATAAGAATGTATACCTCACGCATATACAAAAGGTAGTCTGGGGAAACTCATATCCGCCAGCTTACGTCGTCTACGCAGCATTTATTAGTTGTAATTCACTGCAAAAATCTGAGAGGTAGAGGGGTGAGCTTTTGGGGAAAAGCTCAGTAAGATAATACTCTCAAAGCAGTTCTGATATATAAAACCTTTGAAATTGTTCTTAGAACAAATCTTAATGAAATACAAAAATTTCCATTTCATGCATAAACGTCATAAAGCATGCGTGTCAATAAAACCATTAACATGCTTAATCATTTTCTTGAACATTTCATAAATCATCTCGTAAACATCTCATGCATATTTCATAATCGTTTCATAAACATCTCATGCATGTTTCATAATCATTTCATAAACATCTCATGCATGTTTCATAATCATTTCATAAACATCTCATCATAGTCGATTTTATAATTAAAATCGAGGAGACTAGACTATAACTAAGTCATGCGATACGTGTCATTCTCCATTGGAGAGTCATCATACCTATGGCCATGGTAAGTGGGCTGTAGACTGGATCAGGGTCGTACAACCATTTCGTAAAATATGGGTAGTATCCATCTTACTTACTTTCACTAGCACTTAGCTAGGACACGGGCACCAAAGGCACTCTCCGTGTGGGCAACATAATTGCGTGCTGCGCGGGCACGAGATACTACTGAAACATCATCATAAACCACCAGTAGCACGACATCTTCCACACAGGTCGAGTCAAGTGCTAAAGGGGCCAACGTACCGGCACCTCAAGTGGTGGAGTCGGAACACCACGAGAAGTAGCCAAGCATGAAGCCTAAGTCTCAAAACATATTTTCTTTTTCGTAAATACTTTTGAAAACGTCAAAAGTTCCATTTCAAAGTGTAAATATGGATTTTCAAGTCATCATAAAACTTTCATGCATTTTCATAATTCGAAAGTTTATTTCATAAACATAGATGTTCTAGCGAACATTTTGTAAAACGATATCATGTTTTGTAAACAGTCTCGCAAGTATGGACGCATTGATAAATCATTTCAAATCATATGCTCTTTCATAAAATCATTTATCAGAGAAACATGAATGCAATATCAGAACTAAGTTAAGTAATACCCCTTACCTCGATTTATCGAGTATCTCGAATTCGAACGGTGACGTCTCCTAATACCTCCTTTAATCCCTTCTACAATCACCTACACCGAAATTGTAGACTTAGCACCCTATTCATGCGAATTGCGTTAAAATCGTAATTTATCGTTGCTACTGCGTGTGTACGTATTATTGTATATCCTTAGGCCGACACGCACGTTTATAATATTTCTTCACTATTATATATTTACTCCTACAAGTATTAACATATACCTTTATTATATACATCCACATATACACGATAAAAGATATATTTATTAACATATACCTTTATTATATACATCCACATGTATACACGCATAAAGATATATTTATATATATATATATATATATATATACACTCCTGTATGTATATATATATATATATATATATATATATATATACTTTTATTGTTTTCATGTTTTCCTATCTCATATATATATATTCTTTGTATATACATATACTTACACACATTCACCTTTCATATCCCCACATGTATATGCACCTAAATAAATATATATATATATATATATATATTATCATTGTTTTCCATTTTTCCTTATCACCTATGCATACATATTTTTTTTGTACAAATACTAGCATACCCAATTCATTATATACACCTATTTGTACATGTACCTAAATAAATAAATATACATATATATATTTAAATAATTATTTTAAAAATTAAATTGGTTCATTTGACCACTTACCGACTAACCCGGAGCTCGGTTGCATCACCAAATTTTTTTCCCATTTTTCTTTTTTTTCCTCTTTTTTTCTTTTTTTTTCTTTTTCTGGCTGAACCGGTTCGGTCCGGTTTAGACCGGTCCGGTTCAGCCCGGTTCAGTCCCGGTCCAACCTTCTCTCTCGCCGTTCGGGGCTTTTCCGGCCGGTTCTCCGCCGGCTTCCACCTCCAGCTTGTCCGCGGGGTAGTCCGGTGCATGGATCTGGGGTCGGCTTCGCCAAATCTCGCAGGAAAGTGTCCGGTCCGGCCTCTTCTCTCCTCCGGCGTCAGTACCCAATCTCTTCCGCGCTGTTCGGCGGCGTTTCAGGCCGATCTGCGCCTGGATCGACGTCGCAGACGTCCCTCTCTGGCCGGTGGTGGGTCGCTCCTCCCCTCCTCGGCCGCCGATCGTCTCCCTTTCCTCCCTTTTCTCTTTTCGGTTTCATTCTCTTCTTCCTTCATTCCTTTCGGGTTTCTCTCGCCGGCCTTCATTTCGTTGCCGGACTTCGTAGGGGTCGGCATCAGCAACCCCATCTCTTCCCTCCGGTCACCGCCTCCTCTCGCCGGCGGCCTCTGCTTCCCCGTCGCTGCTTCTCTTGTTTTTCCATGGCAGAATCGCAATTCGCGATTCTTCCTTCTATTTCCTTTTTTTTGTTTTTTTTTTATAATTATTATTATATATATTAGATATTATTTATCATTTAGTTATTTATTTATATTTATTTATTATGTATTTTATTTATTTTATTTATTCATTTATTATATTTTTTATTATATTATATTTTATTAAAATATAATATAATCTATAATATACCCAAAATATTTAAATATATATATATTTAAATCAAATAAATATATATTTATCTTATTTATTTTTCGGGTATTTTATTATTTTATTTATTTTATATCAGACTTACAATTTTATTTCCACTTGTACGTTTTTACGAACCAATTTACAGGGAAATTTCGGGGATTTACAAATGCAGTATTTAAAAACGTCTAAGAGAAATGACTAAGCTTCCAGAACTGAAAATAAAAACAAACAACAACCCCTCGTGAATGTGATAACAGGGACACTCATCATCATCGGATTGCCTGTTACTCCAACTCTCACTGCCTTAGTTCCACATTGTTATTGATGAGGAGCAATGCCCAGCATCAGCCCACATCAACACACCAAAATCGAAGGGCAGAGATGAAGGAAAAGTGAAGGCACCGATTACACAAAGAGCAAACCGAGAGCATGTAACGGAGAAGAAACTGAGAGCTATCTAAATGGAAATAAAAGCTGCAAATTAAATCTTAAACAGTAAAATAACAATGAATGGAAACTGAATAAATCCTAGAAGAAAATAGACAATGGTGGCTGCTGTCACCATCCGAAAAACATAAAAAGCTTAAAGACAAATAAAACCTAAAATAAATGTTTAACCTAAAAAACTAAAAACTAAAACCTCCCTTTTTTTCAATTGACATCTTTTTCTATTTATACACACACTTAGGGGTACAATTGTAATATTTCCATCCTAAATGAGTTGACATTGTTTGGCCACTTGTCTTCACACCATTGGCTTCTTGAAAAATAATATTTCCATATCATCTGTCTTTTTTGTCCAATTGGATGTGCTAGGCTCGTGTTGTCCGCGTGGTCCAATCTCGATTTTAGCTCAATTTTGGTCCATTTTTTATCGAAATATTCAAAATTCATCCGAATTTAATTTATCTGCAAACATGAGAATTTTAATTAAATAAAGGGAATAATTAACAAAATAAATTGGGGATTTAAATAATTAATTAGGAAATTAAGCACAAATAATTCTAAAAATATAAAATTATCAATAGAGGGGGGTCAATCCATCACAACTGCCAGCTATAAACTCCTCAACTCCACAACTCCACACAACACACGGTACAATGTACTCTATGCCACTTGCACGGTACAACGTACACCCGTGGACCCTCTCCTCATGGTCGAGATGCCTGCCATAGGTCTTAGTCCTCACACCATGGAAATACATCATAGTCGGAGTGCTTGCCATAAGTTTTTGTCACGACCCAAATTACCTAAAAATCAGAGTAAATTTTTTGCTTTTTAATTTCCTTACCCGTCGTGAACAGTTACACTACTAAACAGTTGGGCTATGATTCGGTATTAGTCACTTCTCACCTATTTACCATTCCATTTTCATATTTCATTTACATATCAATTTATTTTAAATAAATACATCCCCAATATTACATCCATGTACAGTACTGTGCATCTATATGTTCAGATACAAAATTATACAAATGTGTATACCTGGTCTTGATAATAAGCAGCGGATAACCGAAATGCAAGACTACTGTCTATCTCTTCAATTGAATATACCCTGTGGGGTGGAAAATGAAAGGGTGAGCATAAATAGCTCAGTAAGGCAATAATATAAACAGGTAGATAACTATACTATCTACGTGCTGATAATGTCATGATATGAAATCGTTTACTTTTGGAGCATGAGGTATGACTAAAACGATGCCACATGTATGTCTATATCATATAAGTGAAATCATAAAGTCGACATATAAATCAAACATGAAAAAATCATCATGTATGTCATCTCATGCTCGTCACATTAAAACTTATTTGTTTCATCATAAATTCATCACGTTAAAACTCATTTGTTTCATCATAAAACAACTTCATCATGGTCAAACCTATCTCTCGGGAATACCTTGATTCATTAAATCACATCTCTTTTAAAACATAAATCGGGACATTACCCCTCCCTCGGGTTCGTCCTGGTCTATTCAGACCGTATGATATCATGTGAGGCATGTAGGTTACTGTATGAAATCGAGGACTATGGCCATACTTTGTCGCTGTGATCCCAGGCTACACGGATCCCGGTGTGTGGGGCATCACAACTGCAACGAGAGGTGGGGTCAAATCCTATCCGCCAGAATATCAAGTAACATCATCGAGTCATCATGACTGCACGGTACAGCATACTCCATGTGACATACACGGTACATCGTACTCCGTGGACCCATATCATAGTCTGGGGACGCCTGTCGTAGGTCTTATCCACCCCGATACTATGTCGATAACCAACCCATGTCTCAAAGTATACGTGCGAGCATCTCAACTCTCTGTGACACACAGTCTACAGGAGGCTTCCGCACGACTATATGCATGTCAACTCACGTTTAGTGCGAGCGAAGCTCCAGCACCACGCTATGCATATCATGATATCTAAAATCTCGTGCGAGCAAAGCTCCAGGACGGTTTTATGCATACACAAATGTCTCGTACGAGCAATGCTCTAGTACGACTTTTCATGAGAAATAAATCAGTAAACTTGAGTGTGAGAAAGACTCTAGCACTCTTTTTATTCATGTAAATACGATAGGTGGCTCAATCTTGATAAAACATCTTTTAAAATAGTAACCGGGACAAACCGGTACCCTTTCATATAATTCATAAAACCAACAGCCAACCTATGTGCATATTTGTTTAAATCAAGGAAATACATTCATCTAAAGCATTAAAAACCTGAAATCATGCAATTTATCTGCCTTACTACCCTTTTTGTAAATTTTACTCATCAAGGGCAAAATCTTCTTTTTCTTTATTTATCTAAGCCCCAATTTTCGCAAAAATTATTATTTCGTTTCTAGATACTTTAAGGAATTCTAAACCCTGTAAATCCCCTCAATAAATGTGAGACCCCGTATATGTATGAGGGTATATATGTACATAGAAGTGTAAATAGAGTTGTACTATGAATTTATGAGTGAAGTATATGTGATGTAAGTCCATAAGTAATGTACACACTTGTAATGAGAGTGGTAATCGTACATACAAGTTTCATTATGTATGAATGTGTAGAAATGGACTTAAACATGTGGAGAATGTGTGTAGAATGGATTATGAATAGTTTGGTAAAATGGAAGTAGAATTGCATAAGATGTGCACTTCCATTTTTGTTTATATTAAGTACCATTGGTCATACAAAGATCCTACACAAGTTTTAATGTGTATGAAGTGAGGATGGATGCCATTTTCAAGTCTCAAAAATGAATGAATGAGGAAAGGATCATGGTAGCAAATTAAGGATGTTTGGTAAGTGTTGTTGCAGAGGAACTGCAGAAAATCTGGAAATTTTGAAGGGCAGATCGATCTCATGGGATGAGAGATCGATCTGAAAGAGCCAGAATGCTCTTATTTGGGCAAAAGAATAGAGCAGATCGATCTCCAATGGAGCCAGATCGATCTCCTTAGCTCTCTGTTTGGGAGCAGATCGATCTCATGCTTCGACAGATCGATCTCATGCTTCGACAGATCGATCTCATGCCTTGACAGATCGATCTCATGCTTCGACAGATCGATCTCAGGCTTAAAAATACCGTGAAAAAGAGGGATTTTAAGGGACCAGATCGATCTCCTCTTGGACCAGATCGATCTCCTCAAGCTAATTCTATATAAGGAGTGCTGGAAATCAAAAAATTCAGGAAAAAACACAAACCTTCCACTTTCAACCCAAAAACCTAACTTTCTCTCTCTAAAATCAGCCATTTTCAGTGAGGTTTGAAGGGAGACCATTAGAGGCAAAGTTGTTCCTATCAAAGAGAAGAACAACATAGTTGGAAGGCATTTTCCCATTGTTGATATTGAAGAAGTTAAGGGCATTTCCATTTGGAGCAAGAGGAGAAATCAAATTGGGTAAGATTCTAACACTCCAACTATGGTGCATTATTTATTTAAGTGATTTTGGAGTTGTTTGGCATGAGTATGGATGGTTAGAAACTATCTAGAATGCATTGGAATGATTTTGACCTAGAAGTGGTTTAGTGTGAGAAAGTGGAATGTATGGAGATTAATGATGAATGAGATATGTAAAAGTTATTTATAGTGTTGTGGTATGATTTTAAGATGTGGTTAGTGGATAAATTGTGAGATTTGCCTAAAAGAGGTAAAATGTGGATTAAGGCATTTGTAAAATGCATAAGTGAATAATATTGACTAGTGAAGTCAATTATGGGTCAAATACGTTAACTCAATCGATTTAATGAATGAATCGCAGCTTCCGAGGATACGCCGAGGCGAGTTGAGCCAAGAGCGTGAGAAGCTAAAAGGAAAGGAGTCACACCAAGTAAATCGAGGTAAGGGAATTGTGTGGACTCTTAGAGATATCTGTGCGCAATTTGGGCGCTTAAACGTTTTGCTAGAATGCATGAGATTAGGAAATGTTGTTGGGTGATTGAAGGGTAAAAGTTGGGAGTTTGAGAAATGTGCATGAAAACAAAAGCATATTGCTTTGAAAATCATGTTTTATTGCTTTTTAGAAATTGATTGGTAGGTTGGCTAACGTTGAAATGATTTGCAAAAGAAACGAGTGTGTTTTGGTTTTGTTAACCACATTTTGCAAGTTTTGAGCCACCTACATGATTTCGTGAGTATGAAAGAGTGCAAGAGGTACTAGTTTTCACATGGATTTCATGATTGTTTTGGCATTGTGCTCGAGTTTGTCTCGCACTGGATGCCCACCTTGCATGTTGCCGTGTTTGGAGCTTCGAGTAGATTGGGTGTCACATCGATTAAATAGGCTCACACGTGCATTGTTTTGACATGATTAATTAGCCATGTTAGAGCTTCGGATAGACAAGAGGTCGCCCCGATTAAATAGGCTCACACGTGCGTTTGAGATGTGGCGTGATATGATGTGTTGATTGGGTCCATGGAGTACGTCGTACCGTGCATGTAGCATGGAGTACATTGTACCGTGTTGAGTTGTGATGCGCCGTCTTCGGACGAGATCTGCTATGGACCGGCGGGTAGGATTTGACCCACCTCCCGTGTAGAAGCAGATGGTGGTGATATCCTGTACACCTGATCCGTGTAGCCGGTATCACAGGTTATGTAGATAGGCCTTGAGGTTATTACCTATTGTTGAAACTGCCTATCTCACATGTCTACTGCTATTTGAGATTAAATCCATGTTTGAAAATGATTGTGGGTCAGGAAAGCCCGGGGGATGGGCCGAGACCTGACCAGTGATGAATTGATTTGTTAATGGTTTTTAAAGTGCACGGATGCATGATGTTTAATGCCATGCTTTATTGTGAAAATGCATGATGGGTAATGCCATGCTTTTATTGTGAATTATGCATGATGATTTATACCATGCTTTGAGTTGACATGTGCACTTGATTTCTATAGCATGAATGCTTTACATACCATTAACATAATCATACACTCATGTTTTGAGATAAACAATGAATTAAATGCTTTTGAGCATGGCATCACGATCACGTAGATAGTGCAGTATCTACCGGTTCGCATGATTGCCTTACTGAGCGTGTGGTTTGCTCACCCCCCTTATTTTCCCCTCTCTACAGAGATTTGAGTATAGATTGGACGTGACTGGAGGCGTTCCCTTTTTGGTAATTCCGCTGCGTCCCATCGCTAAAGGTATACACACCTTGATTATTTTGTATCTAAACTAGACATAGCACAGTAGCATTTTGTATGTAACCACTGGGGATGTAAAACAATGTAAACACATGTAACAACTCTGATATATATACATTTATACAAGTGTTTACTCATAAATAATGTTTCAAATTGAATTGGTATGGTGGAGTGAGTTAGACGTCGACACACAGCCCAACTGTTAAGCGTGTGGTTGTTCACGATCGAGGAAGGATGATTAAGGATTGATGCATGAAAATGCGAAAAATTGGTACGTATTTTAGTAAGTTGAGGGTCGTGACAGAAGTTGGTATCAAAGCTCGAGTTGGTCTGACGTGTGTCGTGTCTAAAAAACTTAATAAGTGAAAAATTACATCCCCAAGTTACAGTGCTTGTTTAGATACAAATAGTGTATGTCGATGGGTTGACTAAGTAATTGGTTGTGAATGTAGGAAACTGAGTAAGTATGCCTAATACCAGTCGCGGTAGAGGGATGAGAGCACAGGCTCGAGGCCGTAGAGGTAGGTCTGGGGGTCGTGTTGAGCCAGAAACACACGAGGCTCAGGAGAATGTTGAGGTGGAGGCTGATGTTGAGCACGCTCCACAGGGTCCAGAGGAGAGGCCCGAGAGTACTGAGGCTCGCTTCGCGAGGATTGAGCGGAGCATTGAGAAGATTGTTGAGTTGGTCACCCAATCTTTATCTGGAGTTGGCGGTAGACAGAGTCCCGCTACACAGGGTGATGCCGAGCAGGCAGCCGCTCCCGAGGCACGGGCGAGGCAAGCCCAAGGACCTCAGACGACAGATACCCCACCCACACAGGATGTGCCTACGCCGGTTGCTATGCCAGGCAGTAGAGGTTGGGGATATGGATGTGATTTGGATAGACTGCGGCAGTTCCAAAAGTTTGGACCGCCGTCTTTCAGTGGAGTCAAGGACCCAGTAGCGGCTGAGGATTGGATCAATGAGATCGAGAAATTATATGGGTTCTTTGAGTGCACTACTACCGAGATGGTAGCATTTGCCGCTTTTATGCTGAAGGGATCAGCAGAACATTGGTGGAAATCCACCAGGCCTATTTTGAGAGCCCGGCATACTGAGATCAGCTGGGATGTGTTTCTAGAGGCCTTTCGGAGACAGTATGTCCCGGATACCGCACAGCGGAAGCTAAAGATGGCATTTTTGGGACTGACCCAAGGGAGCAGGACTGTGGATGAGTATGAGACTGCTTTTATATCCCTGGGCAGGTATGATCCCAACACGATGGGTAATGAGGTCGAGAAGATCCAAAAGTTTGTGGATGGATTGAGACCAACCGTTAGGTCTAGATTGGTTCCCCTGGATATACCGACCTATGAGGAGGCAGTGCGCAGGGCGCAACTATGTGAACAAGATGTTGATAGAATCGCCTCGGAGTTTGGAAAGGTTGGTAAGATGAGGGACAGAGATAAGAAGAGACCTATGATGGAAAGAGGCTTCAGCTATAAAGGAAGCAAGAGATTCTCTGGAAAGAGGCCGAGAATTGATGAGATCCGGGAGAGGACAGTTGATACTCCCATGTATCCGGCCATTGCTCCAGCTAAGGGAATCGTGATTGGAGGACCACGGCCTACTACAAAATAGTGTGGCAAGTGTGGTAGGTACCATGGTACTCGACCATGTTATGGACCTCAGGTTGTATGCTTCAGATGTGGGAAGCCAGGGCACATAATCAGAGATTGCCCAGAGATGATAGAGAGAGCCCCACAGAAGGGCAAGGAGCCAGAGAGAGCTCCAGTTGGTACAGCTGCTCCGAGGAGGAGGGCTACAGCTGAGGAAAAGGGGAAGCAAGCAGTGGGTGTAAGCAGAGGACGAGTGCACGCACTAGATCAAGATACTGCAGATCAGTCATCAGATGTGGTAAAAGGTACCATCCAAATCTTTGATTTAGAAACTTATGTACTGTTTGATCCTGATGCCACGCATTCCTTTATTTCGCCATCCTTTGCATGTAAATTGTTGAAGCATATAAAACCCACGCTGCTTGATAAGATGTTGTTGATATCTACCCCTATGAATGATAGTCAGTTGACTGAGCATATACATAGGGATTGTAAAATGAAGATAGGAGGTAAAGAGATGGCAACCGATTTAATTTTATTAAACATGAGTGATTTTGATGTGATCCTAGGAATGGATTGGTTGGCTGTCAATCATGTTGTTATGGATTGTCATGCTAAAACCTTGATGTTTCCAAAGATAGACAATCTTGTAGTTAATTTTGTGAAATGAAATTAAAGAACACGATTATTATAAGTGTGATGAGCACAATCTTGATACATGATGTATGAAAGATAAATTTGATTTCATTTATGTATGTGATGTGATGATTTATGATACTAATGGTGAAAAGAATAATGTGAAGGATTCATCGCTTTTGTGATTAAGACGGATAAGGCACGTTCGGAATTGGAAGACATACCAGTGGTTAGGGAATTTCCAGATGTCTTTCCAGATGAGTTACCAGGGTTACCTCCAGATAGGGAGATGGAGTTTGGTATAGATTTGGCACCTGGTACAGAGCCGATGTCCAAGCCACCATACAGAATGGCTCAAGTTGAGTTAGAAGAGTTAAGGAAACAATTACAAGAGTTGCTGGAGAAGGGGTTCATCAGGCCGAGTGTCTCACCTTGGGGAGCACCGGTTCTGTTTGTAAGGAAGAAGGATGGAAGCCTCCGACTGTGTATAGACTACCGGTTGTTGAATAAGGCCACCATCAAGAATAAGTATCCCCTCCCACGCATCGATGATTTGTTGGATCAGCTTAAGGGAGCGCAGGTCTTTTCCAAGATAGATCTGAGATCAGGGTACCATCAGTTGAAGATACAAGGTGGAGATGTACCCAAGACAGCTTTTCACACCCGGTATGGACATTATGAGTTCATGGTTATGACATTCGGGTTGACGAATGCTCCCGCAGCTTTTATGTCCTTGATGAATGAGGTATTCCACCAGTACTTGGATCGATTTGTTATTGTGTTATTGATGATATACTGGTGTATTCAAGGTCTAGAGAGGAGCATGAAAGGCATTTAAGGATAGTGCTACAAACCCTCCGAGAAAAGAAGTTGTACGCTAAGCTCAGTAAGTGAGACTTTTGGTTGGAACAGATCTCTTTTCTGGGTCACATAGTATCAAAGGATGGAGTATCAGTGGATCCATCTAAGATTGAGGTCGTAGTTCAGTGGCAGAGACCCCAGACAGTGACAGAGATCAGAAGTTTCCTGGGTTTAGCTGGGTATTACCGAAGGTTTGTAGAGGGATTTTCGAGGTTAGCTGCTCCATTGACACGTCTCACAAGGAAAAATGTAGAGTTTGTGTGGGACAAAAAGTGTGAAGACAGTTTTGAGGAGTTGAAAAGGAGATTAACTACAGCTCCAATACTCACCATTCCTACCAGCTCAAGAGGTTTCTCGATGTATGCAGATGCTTCACACCTAGGACTAGACTGTGTATTGATGCAGGATGGGAAGGTAGTAGCCTATGGATCAAGACAGTTAAAGGATCATGAGAGGAACTACCCGACCCATGACTTGGAGTTGGCAGCGGTGGTGTTTGCGCTGAAGATATGGCGCCACTACCTCTATGGTGAGAGATTTCAGATTTATACAGATCATAAGAGCCTTAAGTACCTGTTCTCACAGAAAGAGTTGAACATGAGACAGAGGAGATGGCTCGAGCTGTTAAAGGATTATGATTGTGAAATCCTATACCACCCGGGTAAAGCAAATGTGGTTGCTGATGCATTGAGTAGGAAGCATCTCGGGATGGTATCATTCATGATGATCAGGGAACACGAGCTGTTGGAACAGTTCATGAACCTCAGTTTGGATATGACCCCGCCTGACGCTGATAGTGGATTTATGATAGCTAGCCTGCAGTTGGAACCGGATCTGGTAGATCGAATCCGACAGGCTCAGCAAGTTGATCAGCAGTGTAGTGATATTGTCGGGCAGATACAGAGGGGTATAGAGACAGAATTTGGGTTGAGTTCGGATGGATTGCTGAGGTTCAGAGGTAGGATATGTGTTCCTAATGACGCAAAGATCAGAAGGTTGATCTTGACAGAGGCTCACTCATCGAAGTATACGATACATCCAGGGGGTACCAAAATGTATCAAAACCTTCGAAAGGTTTATTGGTGGTCGGGAATGAAAAAGCACATTGCTGAATATGTTGCTAAGTGTCTCGTTTGTCAGCAGGTGAAGGTAGAGCATCAGAAGCCTGCAGGGTTATTGCAGCCTCTATCGATACCGACATGGAAGTGGGAGCATGTCACCATGGATTTTGTGATGGGATTACCAAGGACCCGGAGAGGTCATGATGCCATATGGGTGATTGTGGATCGGTTGACGAAATCAGCCCATTTTCTAGCTATGAGAGCTACCGATACTCTGAGCCAGTTAGCGAACCTATATGTACGCGAGATAGTGAGGCTACATGGAATTCCAGTGAGCGTTGTTTCTGATAGGGATGCCCGCTTCACTTCCCACTTTTGGGAACATTTTCAGGAAGCGATGGGGACCCAGTTGAATTTTAGCACCGCGTTTCATCCTCAGACAGATGGTCAGTAAGAGAGGACTATACAGACCCTGGAGGACATGTTGAGAGCGTGTGCATTGGATTTTGGAGGCTCCTAGGATGACCATTTGCCACTCGCAGAGTTCGCGTATAATAACAGTTTTCATGCGAGTATCGGAATGGCACCATATGAGGCATTGTATGGGCGTAGATGTCGTTCCCCTATTGGATGGGAAGAGGTTGGTGACAGACAGATCTTTGCTCCCGACTTGGTTAGACAAGCCTCTGAGGACGTCCAATTGATATGTGAGAGGTTACGGACAGCTCAGAGCAGGCAAAAGAGTTATGCTGACAAGAGACGGAGACCACTAGAGTTTGAGGTGGGTGAGTCAGTGTTTTTGAAAGTTTCCCCTTCGAAGGGAATTATGAGATTTGGGAAGAAGGGAAAGTTGAGCCCTCGATATATAGGGCCATTTGAGATACTTGATAAGGTGGGAGACAAGGCGTATAGGTTGGCATTGCCACCAGAGTTGGCAAGTATGCATAACGTTTTGCACGTATCCATGTTGAGGAAGTATCACCCGGACCCGGCACATGTGATAAGATATGAGCCTTTGGAGCTCAATGAGGGTATGACCTATGTTGAGAAGCCAGTTCGGGTATTGGATAGAAAAGAGAAAGTGCTGAGGACAAAGACAATTCCTTTGGTGAAGATACTTTGGCAACATCACACTGTGGAAGAAGCCACATGGGAATTGGAGAGTTTGATGCGGGAGAGGTATCCCGAGTTGTTCACAGAATAATTGGTTCCAATTTGGAGGACCAAATTTTCTAAGTGGGGGAGAATGTGAGACCCCGTATATGTATGAGGGTATATATGTACATAGAAGTGTAAATAGAGTTGTACTATGAATTTATGAGTGAAGTATATGTGATGTAAGTCCATAAGTAATGTACACACTTGTAATGAGAGTGGTAATCGTACATATAAGTTTCATTATGTATGAATGTGTAGAAATGGACTTAAACATGTGGAGAATGTGTGTAGAATGGATTATGAATAGTTTGGTAAAATGGAAGTAGAATTGCATAAGATGTGCACTTCCATTTTTGTTTATATTAAGTACCATTGGTCATACAAAGATCCTACACAAGTTTTAATGTGTATGAAGTGAGGATGGATGCCATTTTCAAGTCTCAAAAATGAATGAATGAGGAAAGGATCATGGTAGCAAATTAAGGATGCTTGGTAAGTGTTGTTGCAGAGGAACTGCAGAAAATCTGGAAATTTTGAAGGGCAGATCGATCTCATGGGATGAGAGATCGATCTGGAAGAGCCAGAATGCTCTTATTTGGGCAAAAGAATAGAGCAGATCGATCTCCAATGGAGCCAGATCGATCTCCTTAGCTCTCTGTTTGGGAGCAGATCGATCTCATGCTTCGACAGATCGATCTCATGCCTTGACAGATCGATCTCATACTTCGACAGATCGATCTCAGGCTTAAAAATACCGTGAAAAAGAGGGATTTTAAGGGACCAGATCGATCTCCTCTTGGACCAGATCGATCTCCTCAAGCTAATTCTATATAAGGAGTGCTGGAAATCAGAAAATTCGGGAAAAAACACAAACCTTCCACTTTCAACCCAAAAACCTAACTTTCTCTCTCTAAAATCAGCCATTTTCAGTGAGGTTTGAAGGGAGACCATTAGAGGCAAAGTTGTTCCTATCAAAGAGAAGAACAACATAGTTGGAAGGCATTTTCCCATTGTTGATATTGAAGAAGTTAAGGGCATTTCCATTTGGAGC
The DNA here is from genome assembly GCA_033439115.1 of Firmiana major. NCBI lineage: Eukaryota > Viridiplantae > Streptophyta > Magnoliopsida > Malvales > Malvaceae > Firmiana > Firmiana major. Next base: position 11,709,819 of record CM065898.1, on the reverse strand, counting down.
AAGAGGAGAAATCAAATTGGGTAAGATTCTAACACTCCAACTATGGTGCATTATTTATTTAAGTGATTTTGGAGTTGTTTGGCATGAGTATGGATGGTTAGAAACTATCTAGAATGCATTGGAATGATTTTGACCTAGAAGTGGTTTAGTGTGAGAAAGTGGAATGTATGGAGATTAATGATGAATGAGATATGTAAAAGTTATTTATAGTGTTGTGGTATGATTTTAAGATGTGGTTAGTGGATAAATTGTGAGATTTGCCTAAAAGAGGTAAAATGTGGATTAAGGCATTTGTAAAATGCATAAGTGAATAATATTGACTAGTGAGGTCAATTATGGGTCAAATACGTTAACTCAATCGATTTAATGAATGAATCGTAGCTTCCGAGGATACGTCGAGGCGAGTTGAGCCAAGAGCGTGAGAAGCTAAAAGGAAAGGAGTCACACCAAGTAAATCGAGGTAAGGGAATTGTGTGGACTCTTAGAGATATCTGTGCGCAATTTGGGCGCTTAAACATTTTGCTAGAATGCATGAGATTAGGAAATGTTGTTGGGTGATTGAAGGGTAAAAGTTGGGAGTTTGAGAAATGTGCATGAAAACAAAAGCATATTGCTTTGAAAATCATGTTTTATTGCTTTTTAGCAAATGATTGGTAGGTTGGCTAACGTTGAAATGATTTGCAAAAGAAACGAGTGTGTTTTGGTTTTGTTAACCACATTTTGCAAGTTTTGAGCCACCTACATGATTTCGTGAGTATGAAAGAGTGCAAGAGGCACTAGTTTTCACATGGATTTCATGATTGTTTTGGCATTGTGCTCGAGTTTGTCTCGCACTGGATGCCCACCTTGCATGTTGACGTGTTTGGAGCTTCGAGTAGACTGGGTGTCACATCGATTAAATAGGCTCACACGAGCATTGTTTTGACATGATTAATTAGTCGTGTTAGGAGCTTCAGATAGACAAGAGGTCGCCCCGATTAAATAGGCTCACACGTGCGTTTGAGATGTGGCGTGATATGATGTGTTGATTGGGTCCATGGAGTACGTCGTACCGTGCATGTAGCATGGAGTACATTGTACCGTGTTGAGTTGTGATGTGCCATCTTCGGACGAGATCTGCTATGGACCGACGGGTAGGATTTGACCCACCTCCCGTGTGGGAGCAGATGGTGGTGATATCCCGCACACCTGATCCGTGTAGCCGGTATCACAGGTTATGTACATAGGCCTTGAGGTTATTACCTATTGTTGAAACTACCTATCTCACATGTCTACTGCTATTTAAGATTAAATCCATGTTTGAAAATGATTGTGGGTCAGGAAAGCCCGAGGGATGGGTCGAGACCTGACCAGTGATGAATTGATTTGTTAATGGTTTTTAAAGTGCACGGATGCATGATGTTTAATGCCATGCTTTATTGTGAAAATGCATGATGGGTAATGCCATGCTTTTATTGTGAATTATGCATGATGATTTATACCATGCTTTGAGTTGACATGTGCACTTGATTTCTATAGCATGAATGCTTTACATACCATTAACACAATCATACACTCATGTTTTGAGATAAACAATGAATTAAATGCTTTTGAGCATGGCATCACGATCACGTAGATAGTGCAGTATCTACCTGTTCGCATGATTGCCTTACTGAGCGTGTGGTTTGCTCACCCCCCTTATTTTCCCCTCTCTACAGAGATTTGAGTATAGATTGGACGTGACTGGAGGCGTTCCCTTTTTGGTAATTCCACTGCATCCCATCGCTAAAGGTATACACACCTTGATTATTTTGTATCTAAACTAGACATAGCACAGTAGCATTTTGTATGTAACCACTGGGGATGTAAAACAATGTAAACACATGTAACAACTCTGATATATATACATTTATACAAGTGTTTACTCATAAATAATGTTTCAAATTGAATTGGTATGGTGGAGTGAGTTAGACGTCGACACACAGCCTAACTGTTAAGCGTGTGGTTGTTCACGATCGAGGAAGGATGATTAAGGATTGATGCATGAAAATGCGAAAAATTCGTACGTATTTTGGTAAGTTGAGGGTCGTGACAATAAATACGTATAGAAATCTCTATGCACCTACAAAACTCCCTTACCTCGATTTACGTGCAAACTTATCTCGTCTCCATAATATCCGATCTCTCAGTCCAACTGCACGTCAACCAAGTCTACAGAACTGCATATAACCACATATTTTGGATTAATTCACTTATTTTTATCAGTATATCACATTTACTGATCGAATCTAACGTACTGGGCCCGTTTTACTTTATTGAGCCCAATTGCACTTTAATGGGCCTCGAGCCCATTTTTAGCCCGTTTCTACTAATTAAATCCCTTCTTCGGGTTTACTGGGCTCATTCAGCTTACCAATCATCATCGGTTTTTGTTCCAAACTTATTGGATAGCCCGTATACTAATTACGGTAATTACGTTGTAATTTCGATAAATATTCTTTTTTTATACAGAATTAATCCATAAATTTCGTAAAATAATCGAAACTCTGTATTAAAGGACTCTAATTGTCGAAATTAAAATATACTTACCCAATATGATGCGGGATACGAAAATCGAAGCTCAATCGGCTCTTGTTCGAGCTTTGTCGTAAAACTGCATAATTAATATTTAATTTCGGGTTACTTTTCGATTAAATATAATTTAAATAAATTTCTCGAAAATCAAATCGGTCACTTTTGACCTCGTATCGACTTACCCGAAGTTCGGTGTATCCCCAAAAATTCTTCCCCTTTTTCCTTTTTCTCTTTTTCTCCTTTTTTCCCTTCTTTCTTGGCTGAACCGGTTCAGTCCGGTTCATCCCGGTTTAGACCGGTCCAGTTTAGCCCAATTCACTCCGGTTCGATCGGTTCAGAGCCTCGTCGGTCGGTTCTTCACTGGCTTCCACCGCCAGCAGCTCCGCGAGGTCGTCCGATTCTCGAATCTGGCCTCGGTTTCGTCCAAGGCCGCCGAAAAGTGGCCGGTCCGGCTGTTCTCCCTCGGCCGTCGGTACCCATTCCTCTTTTCCGCCGTTTTCGACGCCGTCCGTCGGTTTCGACGACTGCCACCACCACCAATCTGCTCGTCTTGGCCTCGAGGGTGTTCGACGGTGGTTGGGTGGGGCTACATCGGTGCCATTCGCCGTCGATCTCCTTTTCTCCCTCGGGTTCTCTCTCCTTCGATTTCGCCGGATTCCAGCGTCGTTGGAGGTGGTCCGTCGCCTAGAGGGTCGTCGATGGTTCGTTTGCTTCTCTCATCTGGCGTCTAGGTCACCGGAGGCCGTCGGTGGTGGACACCGACTGCCTCAGTCGTGTCTGTTCTTCGCTTCTCAGTTTACAGGATCGCATTTCGCGATTCTGTTTCAGTTTTTTTCTTACAATATTTATTATTTTTATTTATTATTATTTATAATTTAGTTTATTATTATATTCATTAATTTATTCAAAAATATTCTAAAATATCTACAAAATTAATATTTTATTCCAAATAGATTTATTGAATTTTATTGAATTTATTTATTATATTTTTAACCATTTTTCGGGTATAATTTCTCCGTATTTTTGGGATATTGTCCCGAGCGACTTTTCGATATTTCTAAAAACTTTAAATCTTGATCAATTGGACTCAAAATTTAATTATTTCTTCGTTATTGATAAAGATTCTCAATCCCATATTTTTAATTAAATTTTCTTATCGAATTTATACCGAGTTTCGATCTTTTGATCGTTTTACCCTTGTACGTGTTCGGGATTAATTTAACACGACTTCCCTTCACGAATGCTCATTCATTTCGCATTTTAAATCCTTTTCTCCTGTCCGAATCCCGTTTCATTTAATTTGGGACCATTTTCCATTCTTTATAAGAAATTACGATATAATTTTCGGGTCTTATAGTTTTAGCCCTCAAACTATGGATTAAATGTCACGTCTCTAAATCCACGTGCGAACATCTCAACAGTGTGACACTCAGTCTACATGGAGGAAATCGCCACGGTTTTTCGTTAACATGTCTTATATATCACATAAAAACTACAGTGCGCGTCTTGAGTGTGACTCACAATCAACACTTTGCCTCTTAAACACTGTGTATGCATCTCAAAATATCAAACACTAGTGCGAGTAACCTCTAGCACTAGGTTAATGCATAATTCTCTTTTGAATCAAGTAGGAGTTATTACTCAAGTACTATATCATGTAAAACTGAGTATGAGCAAAGCTCTCAATACTCGATAGGCATCAATCACAAACTGAGTACGAGCAATGCTCCCAGTACTCTAACATGCATAAAATAGCATTAAAATATAGAACGAGTATGTCCTTCAGTACTATGTGATGCATATCTCAAAATATAGTGTGAGTATTCTTTAGCACTTATGGTTTTCACACAAAACCAGATAGATGGCTCACTGAAATCACAACTTTCTCAATTTCAAATCAAATTAGCACTTAAATGTACTGTTTTTGCATATACATGAAAACATTAGCCAGTCTATCATGCAACTCATGTATTAAGGGTCACAACATGCTTCTCAGGCTTTCTACCCTATTTTTGGATAAAATTACACTTTATCCCATTAATCTATATCACACACATTAGGCCTATTCATGGGCATTCATATAAGATATAGTATCGAAATACTACTCAAAATATGTGTAGCCATCTCTAGCTACTTACAAAATTCCCTTACCTCGGATCACGTCAAGTGACCTCTCTTCCTGGGTTCTGCTCACTCTTGCAGTCCAATCAGCTTCCAAGGTAATTTTCGAAGCTGTTATAATTATTGGCATTAGTATATCACTATATACTCATTTAAATTGACTAATCTCAATTTAATACATAGTTTTTATCACTTTCTCCAAATATGGTATAAATCCACATTTTCACATAGCTACCTTCATTTCTCCTTATTTTCAATTTTTGCATTTCATAAGATTATCTCATAATCTTCCATACATGCATATTTCATCATTAAATCAATGTTTCACTTTCTCATTTTCTCACTGATATCTAGGTCATGGTGATTTTTCATTATCCTTTCATTTTCAACATTTCAAACATATATCAATTTACTCATCAAATACACCTAGTTTAACATATATTAACTTGGTGCATTAAATCTTACCTAGTTGAACTTTCTTTCCTCTGTCTCCAAAATAGTAAAATCCTTCTTGCTCTTGAAACCTTTGATCTCAATCTCTTGTTTCCAACTATGTTACTCTCTTCTTGCTAAGAACAACTTTGCTCAACTGTCTCTCACTCAAAACTGATCACAAACTGAAGTTTTCTAGTGTTTCTTGGCTAGGTTACACTTTGGTTGTTGAATGAAATAGTAAATCTCGTGAAAATTGAAATGCAGAAGTCCAGTATTTATAGAACTGTCTTGATGAGATCAATCTGCTACCCTTGGAGATCGATCTGCTCTGCATTTTTCCTCTTAAAATCGACCTTTCAAACCACATGAGATCGATCTGCACAACACAGAACCTTAAGGAGATCGATATGCTCTTATATGAGATCGATCTATTGCAAGTCAGTAGCTTAAGGAAATCAATCTGACCCTTCAGAGATCAATTCCTTCAACACAGAATGTTTAGCAGATCGATCTGGCCTTGTTGGAGATTGATCTGGCCTTGTTGGATCGCTCAAATAAGAGCATTTTTTGTTCTTTCAGATCGATCTCTCATCCTATGAGATCGATCTCTCATTCACATTTTCTAGATTTTACTGCAGTTTTCTGCAGTAACTTATCTCAAACACTCTTAATTCTGCTATTATGGTCATTTTCTCATCCAACCACATTTAAGGCTTGAAAATGACATCCATTCATACTTCATACACATTAAAACTTGTGTGCATTCATTATATAACCAAAGGTATACAATTTACAACCAAATGAAGTATAACCATTTATGCAACTTATGCATACTTCATTCCACTTTACCACACCACTCATTTTCCATTCCACTTACATTCATCATCTACAAAAGTCCATTTCGTATTATTCATACATAACGAAACTTGTACGTACATCACAAACTCATAATATAAGTGTGCACATTAATTCTATGGACTTTACATCATTTATGCTTCACATAGCATGTACATATATATACTTATGAATTCGAGGGTCTTACATGGTTAAATAGATTTATCAAAATCATTTAGTGATCAAGATAAAAAAAAGATTTATCAAAAGAAATATATCATATTCATTATCTCTAATTAAATTAAAATAATTAGAGATAAAATAAAAAATGATTAATTTTTTTTGGAGCTCACTATCACTTAAGCACTATGGATTCTCAAGCCTCCACTAGTAGAGGTGTAAAACGTCCTAAAGTTCGCAAGCCGATCCATTAAACCTGTGGGTTGTTTATGAATCGGATTTATTATTTAGGCCCGTTTAAACACGGACCTAAACTGGTTGGCCTGCACAGGTTGTTCCACATGAAATCGGGCCGACCACTGGCTTTAACCCGTTTTGGCCCGTTTTTTACTTATGTATATAAAATTAAATTTTTTAAATATGTAGTTAATGTTTTTTTATTTCCTATAAAAACAATACATATAATTGTATTGTAAAATATATATAAGTTTATAAAACTTTACTTTGAATTCTAATCATGACTTTATATATATAATATTGAAAAAAAAAAGAAATTGGAGAAGTTTGAAGTTTAATAAATATTTATGTTTCTTCAAGTTTGTAATTGTTTATTTTGAAAGTATTGTAAGTGGATTGTAATTGTATTTAGAATATATTTATATGTGGATTTCAATAATACTTTTTGAAAATTTGTTTTATTGTATATATTGTATTATATTATATTTTATTTTATTTTTACACGATAAATTATTTGGCTCGAGGGCCGGCTCAATTCGTATCAAAACTGGACTGGACTAAGCCTGTACCTGTACAAGTTGGGCCTGGCCTACCCTACTCATTTTTCAACCATATCCACTGGCCTTCTCTCTAAGTTCAAGCTACCAAGTCTCTTCTTTGAGCTCTAAGACTTCCTAGTTAAATTTTCAAAATTTTAAGACTTCCAAGTCAATTCTCCATTAAAGGCACTACAAATTCAACTAAAGCCAATTGATCTACAAGAGGACACTAAGTCTCCGACAATTTTCTCAAAGATTTATCAAAGCCAAAATGACAACAAGTCTTAGACTATTCCTTCAAAAATCTAACAAAGCCAAGATGACAACAAGTCCCCAACCATTCTTTCATGATCCACCAAGCTACTAAAAATCCAAAATATACCAAGATACTTTAAATCGATGAGGAACCATAAGCCTTCAGTCGTTCCTTCTAACAATAACTCATTCCAACTTCGTCAGGATAAAGCATTAAGCCCTCTACAAATTTGTTTCATTCAAAAAAAGATCAAACCAAAGGATAATTTCTTGTATAGAATTCAAAACAGAAAATTATGCCTTTCATATAAATAGAAATTTCAATTTTGTCACTTAAATTGTGTTCTAATTTTAGACATGAAATTCGTGTGTACAAGACAAAATTAATTTTTTCTCATGAACGTTAATGAAAATATTTAAAAGATCCAATCAGTGTTAGAAACACCTTTCATGATTATGTCACGACCCAAACTACCTAAAAATCAGAGTTAATTTTTCACGTTTTATTATTTTCTTTCATTGCTTACCTGTCCTCTGATCGTGACCACACTCCACTAACAAATTGGGCTGTGCGTCAATGCCAGTCCCACCATACATTTACCATCTAACTTATTTCTTCTCCAGTCATTTATAATATGTCTACAATATTTATACATCCCCTAGAGACACTTACAAACATGTTACTGTGCTATGCTTATGTAGATACAATATGTACAAGTGTATATACCTTATGTTGATGGGCAGCAGCGGATATCCGGAATGCAGTACTGAATCGCCTCAACTTCAACTGGAGATTATCTGTGGGAGAAAATGAAAGGGGTGAGCACATCAAGCTCAGTAAGGTAACCCTACGAACAAGTAGGTAACCATACTACCTACATGAACGTAGTGCCATGCATAAACCACCCTTTCTCCACACATTTTAAAACAAATGATATGAATTATGATGTTATGTAAAACACATTTGCACGGAAAATTCAACATGCAATTATTTCAAATCATTTCTTTCTCAATTAAAATTTTCACAATAAAGTCAGGACTCGACTCCTCCTTCGGGTGATCTTGACTCACACAAAACCATAAAAATCGATTTACATTCACACATGGGTTTAAAAAGCATGGAAATACCATCATGCAAATTTAGTTTAAAACCCAGTTTGATCTCATCAAAATCGTCGACATGCGAGACTAGGCAACGTCTGTATATAGGCAAATAACCAGGACTATGGCCATATGTGTCCTCGGGAGTTCCTCAGCTACACGGATCCTAGTGTGCGGGTTCTCACCATGATCGGGAACCGCCCAGTAGGTTGGTCAATCCATCCCATCAGTCTTATCCGATCCCAGGCATCCGAAGATGCTGCATCCGGAGATGCCGTATCCGAAGATACCACACGGTACATCGTACTTCATGCTACTTGCACGGTACATCGTACTCCGTGAACCCATATAATATCTCTATACTCATGCCATGTCTCAAAACGCACGTGCGAGCCTATTTAATCGGTGACACACAGTCTACCCGATGCTCCAAGCACGGCTCATCGCATGTTCTCATAAAATCAGTGTGAGCGATGCTCAGCACTCTCATCAATCAAGTAAAACTGGCAGAGCCCGCTTTACATCCCCACAAGGCCGCAAACCTCATCCCTCATTCTCACCCCACCTAAGAGGTCTTTTGAGCCTGTTGGGCCTTTTGGCTGACTCCAAGGGCAGACAGCGCTACTCCACAAATCCAGTAAATCTAGTGCGAGCTAAGCTCAACACTTTGTATATAAATCACATGAAAATCTTATAAAATCTGGTGCGAGTTAGACTCTAGCACCGTGTCACGAAAAAGCATGTGAAATCTGGTGCGAGTTATACTCTAGCACCTATGCATGTAAAACTCTAGTGCGAGCTCTCGCTCCAGCACCAATGCATGCATCACCCAAATCAAAACATCGTGCGAGCTGAGCTCTAGCACGTCACATGTAAATAAAAACACGTAGGCGGCTCTGTTTTCTCAAAACAGTTTTCAAAACAATTTCATCGTTGAAAGTATGCAATGCTGTGCATTTTCTTTCAAGGTTAGCCCGCCTACTCATGCATGCATTAAGATGTCTCCAGAATGAGCAGGAACCTCTTGTTCTTGCTCCTCCCAATTTTTCCTAAATTTGTAAATTTTACCCTTAACAAGGGTATTTTAGTAATTTACCCATTCGGGGCACTAAAATTATTATTCGACCTCTGGACCCTTCAGATAAATTTTAAAGACTGCATATGAACTTGAAATTTCGTAAAGTTTACCTCTAGCAGTCCGTAGAATTCCCTTACCTTATTTTTCTGTCGAGTCTGACCTTTTCTTTTCCACTGTTGTCTCGTCGCGCAGTCCGATATGCTCCCAATCAAATGCCCGAAACTGCGTATTAATATTCCTCAGGTCAAATAACATACAATTTAATTGTATTTAATCTTTTCTGAGCTTAATTTAAATCGTTGGGCCCATTTACCCCTATTGGGCCCGATTGCACCTTAATGGGCCTTAAGCCCATTTTTCACTTAATTTTCACTTTATCGAGGCCTATTGGGCTCATTAGGCCCACCAATAATTTATTGGGCCTCGTTCTAATTCTCGAATAGCTAAATCGATTATTTACGATAATTTATCTAAATTTCCATAATTTAATTCAATTTATGCGAAAATTAAATCAATATCACGCATAACGAGGTAATTGTCGTAAATAAGGGTTACTTACCCGAGATTCCATGCTAGTACGCAAATCAAGGCTATCTCGAGCTTTCGTTAGATGCCAATTGTCGAGCTACACAATTTCACAATTTTTTCAGGTAAGTTTTCAGCCCAAAATTAATTAAATTAAATACTCCCAAATTTAAATCGGGTCAATTTCGACCACTACTGACTTAACCGAAGCTCGATTGCATCACAGGAATTTTTCCCAATTTTTTCTCTTTTTCTTTTTCCCTTTTTTCTCCTTTTTTCCCCTCTTTTTGGCTGAACCGGTTCAGTCCGGTTCGGACCGGTTTAGACTGTCGGTTCTCTCCGGTTTGACCGGTTCACCGCCGGTTCACCACCTTACGGGCCGGTTCTCTGCCGGCTTCCACCGCCAGCAGCTCCGCAAGGTTGTCCGCATCACGAATCTGGGCTTGGTTCGCCTCGAGCTCGCCGGAAAATGGCCGGTCCGGCCTGTTCTCCTCTGGCCGTCGGGACCCATTTCTCCTCTTGGCCGTCGCCGGCGATTCCCGCCGTTTCGTCGGCTGATACCGGTGCAGAAAGGACCGTCGTCGCCTGGGCTTTCGAAATCGGGCCTCGGTTCCGCCCGAATCGCCGTCGTTCGTCGCCGGTGACCCTTTCTTTCCCGCGGCCTTCTCCTCCGTTTTTCACCGGATTCTGGCGTCCTTGGCGCGCGTCACCGGTGCCATCTTGCTCGCCGGGCGTCGCTCTACGTTTTTCGACCTTCGCCTTGGCTCAACGGTCGCCGGTGGCTCGTCGGACTCCTCGGGTTCGGCTGTCGGTTTTCGGGTTCTCTCCTTTCGCGTTTTCGTTTTCAGATTCTCCTTTTTTTTTCATTTCTTTTATTATTATTTATTATTTATTATTTATTTTTATTTATTTTATTTAATTATTACACTATTCATTAAAAACTCCATAAAATCCAAAATATCTACACTTATATTATTTTTATTTTTATTTAATTTATTTAATTTAAATTTAATTTATTAAATATATTTTTCTCCAAATTTTCGATATTATTCCTTCGCGCTTTTCGAGATATCGTTCCGGTAATTTTTCGATATTTTTAAAATTTCTGAATCTTGATCAATTGACCCAAATTGTATAATTTCCTCATTATCGATCAAGATATCTTACATCCTTATTTTTAATTAAAATTTTCTTATTGCCCTAATACCGGGTTTTGGTATTTTTACCATTTTACCCCTGCTCTTGTTTCAGAATCAATTTAACCTGACCTTCCTTCATACATCCCTCATCTTTTCTTATTTAATTTTTGTATTTTAATTAAATTCGGGTCTTACAGATTAGGCATCTTTTGGATAACTAAGCATAACCTTTGGAATGAAGAATAATGTCCAACAGATCTATTTTTCGAGTTTTCATGATAGATAGTTGAATACTTGAGCATGGTAGTTGACTGCCATTAGCAAATTCAACCCAGAATGAAAACTAGTCTTGGGTAGTGGACTTTCTTTAGGCTATTTTCTATAACAGAAGCTGTTTTCTCTATCGCCATCAGACAATCAACTTCCTAAGGCCAATTTTAAACCAAAACCTATTTCTTCAGTCCAAACTTAATTTCACATTTCCAAAATGTCATTTCCTTAACGCTAATGCATATCACATAAATTTGTTTTCTCTTGAAAAATCTATATTCTTTGGTAATATATTGTCGTCACTTGAATCCGAGGGATTTTAAGTTAAATCACGAAAACTTAGACTAAAATTAACTTCAATATACATGCATATCATTCATTTGATTAATTATAATTAAATGCCATCAATCAATTGACTACAAAAAAGTATGATTACACTTAAGTTGTTTGTTACATCACACTTCGAATACATGATATAATCAATATCTAATGTAGCTTAAAAATCACATTTAATACCTATTGTAGCCTATCGTTACATCCTAACATAAATACATAAACTATGCATCAACTGCCTAAAATACAAAACAAGATATATATATATATATATTATGTGTATATACCTTCAAAACATAATAAGCAGGCAGTGGGAAGACGCTCTTCAGGCCTACTAAAAAATGGCACGCCCTCAGTGTCTAACGAAGAAATTTGTGGAGAAAGAGTAAGGGGCTGAACTTACACCCAATAAAGAATACTTGCAAAGGGAAAGGTATAAGAAGTTGCATACTTATTTGAAAACATACCAAGAGGATCTTACAAAGCTTGGGCTAGCAAATAAATGATGTCAAAACATGTTTGCATATGCTTGCAATTATTCTCGTAAAACTTACTAACAAATCATAACTTATGAAACGTATATCCATATACTTTCATATATAAGTTAAAAACTACGTAATAAATCCCAAGAATAATATACAACTTACTTACATCCTAGAAAAGGAGCCTCGATAAGGGAAAGGTTAACCTATGGCTATGGTTAAAGGTTCCTCAGCCCCACTAGACCGATAAGTACTATGAATGTTGTGGACATGTCCAGGTCATCAGCCTTACCTACTTAAAGGTGAGTGTCGCCTTAATTATATAGGCGCGCATCAACCATTTATATGTGATAAACGCCCCTTAAACATGTAGTAATGGTGGCCTTATAGTCCCATAAAATAATGTTCAAAACTTGGTACGATTTCATGCTTATACAAAATAATACATTTACTTTTGAATATAATACTACTAAAGTGGGATGGTCATCCTATGGAATCATACTTATCAAATCTCTTACTTAATGCTCCCACACTAAAACAATGTAAACACATTTTTAAAGCAAACTTTACTTTAAAATAGCTAAAACCAATTTAATTATGCAATTTCATAAAATAACATTCTTTAATGTAGTTGGTGGGATCTCCATACTTATTCCATAAATCTATATGTAAGACCCGAATTTAATTAAAATACGAAAAAATTACATAAGAAAAGATGGGGGAAGTATGAAGGAAGTCGGGTTAAATAAATCCCGAACACGTGTAAGGGCAAAATGGTCAAAAGATCGAAAGCCGATATAATTTCGATAAGAGAAAAAAATTAATTAAAAATATGGATTTAAGAAATCTTGGTCAATAAAGTGAAATAAATTTATTTCGGGTTAAATTGATCAAGATATTAATTTATTGGAATTAATCGGGATTAATCGGAATTTTTAGTTCGAAAAAATAATCCCGAAAATAATCGAAAAATATACCGAAAAGTCACCCGGGACAATATCCCAAAAATACGGGGAAATTATACCCGAAAAAGAGGTTAAAATATAATAAATAAATTAAATAAAATTAAATTAATTAATTTGGAATAAAATAATAATTTTAAGGGATATTTGGGTATTTTTAAGGTATTTGAATGATTAAAATAATAAAAGATAAATAATAAATAAATCTGAAAAAAAAAGGGTGAAATCGCGAAACGCGATTTTTGACGAAAACGGAACGAAAACGGAAGCAGCCAAACCGAGGAGCCACCGGCGGCCAGGTGACCAGGCGAGGACCGGCGAAGGCTGCCCAACCTCAGGCGACCTATCAGCGACGACGACACGCCGTTTGGACGCCGGAATCCGGCGGAAATCGGGAGGAGAAGCCGCGGGAAGGACTCTCCGATCGGCGGCGAACGGCGGCGATTCGAGCCCCACCAAGGCTCGATTTTGGAAGCCCAGGTGACGGTGAGCAGATTGGTGGTGGTGGCAGCCACTAAAACTGGCGGACGGCGCCGGAAACGGCGGGAGAAGAAAGTGGGTACGATGGAGAACAGCCGGACCGGCCATTTTCCGGCGAGCTCGAGGCGAACCGAGGGCAGATCTGAGATGCGGACGGCCTTGCGGAGCCACTGGCGGTGGAAGCCGGCGAAGAACCGGCCGGAAAAGGGGTGAACCGGTGGTGAACCGGCCAAACCGGGGTGAACCTGCGGTCTGAACCGGTCCGAACCGGACTGAACCGGTTCAGCCAAAAAGAGGAGGAAAAAAGGAAGAAAAAGGGAAAAAGAAAAAGAGAAAAAATTGGGGAAAATTCCTGTGGTGTAATCGAGCTTCGGGTAAGTCAGTGAGCGGTCAAATTGACCCGATTTAAATTTTGGAGTATTTAATTTAATTAATTATCGACTGAAAATTTACCCAGAAAATTGTGGAATTTTGTAGCTCGACAATTGACATCCACCGAGGGCTCGAGACAGCCTCGATTTGCGAACTAGCATGGAATCTCGGGTAAGTGACCCCTATTTACGACAATTACCTCGTTATGCATGATATTGATTTAATTTCCGCATAAATTGAATTGAATTATGGAAATTTAGATAAATTGTCGTAAATAATCGATTTAGCTATTCAAGAATTAGAACGAGGCCCGATAAATTATTAGTGGGCCCGATGAGCCCAATAGGCCTCGATAAAGTGAAAATTAAGTGGAAAACGGGTTTAAGGCCGATTAAGGCCCATTAAGGTTCAATCGGGCCCAATAGGGGTAAATGGGCCCAACGATTTAAATTAAGCCCAGAAAAGATTAAGTACAATTAAATTATATGTCATCTGACCTGTGGAATGTTAATACGCAGTTTCGGGCATTGGATTGGAAGCATATCGGACTGCGCGATGGGACTACATTGGAAAAGAAAATGTCAGACTCTACGGGAAAATAAGGTAAGGGAATTCTGCGGACTGCTAGAGGTAACTTTACGCAATTTTAAATTCATACGCAGTCCTTTAAAATTAACTGAAGGGTCTAGAGGTCGAAGAACAATTTTAGTGCCCCGAATGGGCAAAATTACTAAAATACCCTTGTTAAGGGTAGAATCTAAAAATTTAGGAAAAATTGGGAGGAGCAAGGACAAGAGGTTCCTGCTCGTTCTGGAGGTATTTCAACGCATGCATGAGTAGGCTGGCTCACTTTTAAAGAAAAATGCATAGCATTGCATATCTTAATTGTTGTGATTTCTGTGAAAACTATTTGGAAATAACCGAGCCGCCTACATGTTTTTATTTACATGTGAGGTGCTAGAGCTCAGCTCGCACGATGTTTGATTTGTGTGATGCATGCATTAGTGCTGGAGCGAGAGCTCGCACTAGAGTTTTACATGCATAGGTGCTAGAGTATAACTCGCACCAGATTTCACATGCTTTTGCGTGACACGGTGCTAGAGTCTAACTCGCACCAGATTTTATAAAATTTTCATACAATTTATATACAGAGTGCTGAGCATAGCTCGCACTAGTTTTACTGGATTTGTGGAGTAGCGCTGTCTGCCCTTGGAGTCAGCCAAAAGGCCCAACAGGCTCAAAAGACCTCTTAAGTAGGGTGAGAGTGAGGGATGAGGTTGGCGGCCTTGTGGAGATGTAAAGCGGGCTCTGCCAAGTTTACTTGATTTGATGAGAGTGCTGAGCATCGCTCGCACTGATTTTTATGAGAACATACGATGAGCCGTGCTTGGAGCATCGGGTAGACTGTGTGTCACCGATTTAATAGGCTCGCACGTGCGTTTTGAGACATGGCAACGAGTATTGAGTTATGAAAACCTCTGTGGGAAGCAGGCCATTTGGGCTGGAGTACCTAGAGTGATATGGGTCCATGGAGTACGATGTACCGTGCAAGTAGCATGGAGTACGATGTACCGTGGGGTATCTTCGGATACGGTATCTTTGTGATACAGGGTATCTTCGGATACGATATCTTTGTGACACGGGGTATCTTTGTGATACGGTATCTTTGTGATACGGGGTATCTTCGGATACGGCATCTTCGGATGCGTGAGATCGGATAAGACTGACGGGTTGGATTGACCCACCTCCCGGGCAGTTCCCGATCAGGGTGAGACCTCGCACACTGGGATCCGTGAAGCTAGAGGGACTCACGAGGACATATTGGCCAGTCCTGGTTATTACCGATATACAGTATTGCCTAGTCTCGTATCTTGTATATATATATACGTATGTTTTCGATATCGATGCTTTTGAGAAACTCAATTTTCATGGTTTTGTGTGAGTCAGGATCACCCGAAGGAGGGGTCGAGTCCTGACTTCATTGTGAAATTTTTAAAGAGAAAGAAATGATTTAAAATGAATTGCATGTTGAATTTTCCGTGCAACTTGATTTACATAACATCATATCGCATATCATTTGTTTTAAAATGTGTGGAGAAAGGGTGGTTTATGCATGGCACCACGTTCATGTAGGTAGTATGGTTACCTACTTGTTCGTAGGATTGCCTTACTGAGCTTGATGTGCTCACCCCTTTCATTTTCTCCCACAGATAATCTCCAGTTGAAGTTACGACGACTCAGTACTGCATTCCGGATATCCGCTGCTGCCCATCAACATAAGGTATATACATTTGTACATATTGTATCTACATAAGCATAGCACAGTAACATGTTTGTAAGTAACTTTAGGGGATGTATGAATAATGTAGACAATTATAAATGACTGGAGAAGAAATAAGTTAGATGGTAATTGAATGGTGGGACTGGCATTGACGCACAGCCCAATTATTAGTGGAGTGTTGGTCACGATTCGAGGACAGGTAAGAAATTAAGTAAGAAAATAATAAAACGCGAAAAATTAACTCTGATTTTTTGGGTAGTTTGGGTCGTGACACTATAAGCTTAATAAATCATGTATATATTTAGTTTAAACCAAATCATGTCAATTTGTATGAGTATGCCAGTTTTAGGACAAAAAACTTAAGAAGGGATCGATCCCATAAAGCAATGGGATCAATCCTAAATTGACAGAATGCTTCTGCCATTTGAAAATAAACTTGGGGATTGATCATACCAAGGAGAGATCGATCCCTCATATGTTGAATGCATGTTTTTTGGAAATTTCTAATGAGGTATCGGTTCCTTACCTCGAGGGATCGATCCTCAAGTGCCCAATATGCATTTTTAGTCAAATAAATCAAGCTTCATACATCCTAAAACATCTTAAAACCTTAAACGCATTCATAAATCAAAGTGTACCATGTCTCTAAATATAATCCTTTACCTTTTGGCAATGCAACACTTAAACCTGGTCCTTGGCACCAAGACTTAGGCTAGGTAATCCATGCATCTTGCCTAACTCCCTCAAAATGGTTTCTTAGCTGCAATGCCTTTAAACAAGTCTTAATTACCATCATCCTACTTACTTAGACTTCAACAAAACAAAAACATAAACCAATACTCGTTGAATCAACTCAATTCTTGTTATTCTTAACTTAATAAATTTAACCTGAATGTTCCTATAGACTTTTTTTTTCATCCAAAGGCTATAAATTATCTTACATAGTTCTCACATCGTTCTAAAGTCATAATGGCCTAGTTAGGAGCTTTTAATCTCAATTTCATCAAATGATTTAATAGGCATCATCGTTGTGATTTAATCCTTCATCTCCAATTTCACACTACTGTTTTACTTACTAATCATCCAACACACACATTGTAAGCCCTCAAAATTTTTTGGTACTTAGCTTAAGTGATATCAATTGGGATTTAATTTATGGTTACTCGTGGATGATTAAATTAAATTATGTTTTGATATGAGAGACTTGGACAAGATAATTTCCTAAATTTGATTAATAAACAAATAAACAACTAATAATAATAATAATAATTGTAACAGCCCATGACATATAAAAATTCGGGGGAATTTTTTTTTTTAAACTTCGGCTTGCAACTTAATCATTTATTCACTTAAGCTGTATTCTTGTTCAGTGTCAATCCTCTTTCTTACTTTTTATCCGTAATTATATTTAAGTTTAACATTTGGATTTATATGACCGATAGAAATTTCGACAGCATAACGACTAATACATAAGCCTAGCCACCTGCAAATTCTCATAATATCCACCCTAGCTATCCACAACTATCAGACACACTTCCCAAGTCATATCATCAAATCATTCTACATATTCCAAACACGTCTAGTTACTCCCAAAAATCAATCCTTAAAAATATTTCATTTCATTTATCCTTATACGAATCACATCCCGACACATTACTTTCAATAGATGTCTGTGCATACAAATGGTCTGGTAAAGATATAAAAATGTATACCTCACACATGTACCAAAGGTAGTCTGAGGAAGCTTGTATCCGCCAGCCTATGTCGTCTACGCAGCAATTATCAACTATAATTCACTGCAAACAATCTGAGAGGTGGAGGGGTGAGCTTTCGAAAAAAGCCCAGTAAGAAAATACATTTAAAGTAGTTCTGATATTTAAAAGCTTGCAAGAATCATTTATGAAACGAACTTTACTTCATAAAAACTGATCATAAGTTTCTTTTAAAAACTAATATTTAGAAGATATGTAAAACTTTCGTTACGTGTATAGTCATCATAGGAAAATATGAAGCATGGGTTCTTTAAATCAAATTGTGAGATCTGAGAATTTCAGACATATTTTAATGATGTAATAAGAATTTGAAGTGTAATTTATTGAGCTAAGTGAATTGTGGGAATTATAATTAGAGATTTATATGTTAAGTGTGTAAAATGAGCATGAAGTATGAGGACAGATCGATCTGGGAGAAGGAGAGATCGATCTGGTGAGTTAAAAATGGCGAGGAAGGGGGAATTTGAGGAGCAGATCGATCTCCAATGGAAGAGGATCGATCTCCTTATGAATCTATTTGAGAGAAGATCGATCTCATGAGGAAGAGATCGATCTCTAAATGATTCTGTTTGGGGAGAAGATCGATCTCCTCAGGAGCAGATCGATCTCATAAAGCCATAAAGAGATCGATCTCACCCCTCGACAGATCGATCTCCTAGGCATAAAATTGCCCAGATCGTTCCCAAAATTCAAACACAGATCGATCTCATCAAGAGGCAGATCGATCTCCTACCTCCAGCCTATATAAGGAACCCGTGTTTTCTCCTGAAATTTCACTTTCTCTCTCTTCCAAAACCCATTTCCACCGAAAACCTAGTTTCTCACTCCTCCAAATCACCCATTTTTGGCCGAATCAGCTGTTGTGGTAAGAAGGAAAGTTGTTCCTCATCAAAAGGAGAACAACATACTTGAAAATCGAAGGACGAATCAGATCGAGGCGTGAGTTGTGCGTCTCACAAGCTTTGGGTAATTTCTAAACCTCGATCTTGATATTTGAGCTGATTTTGATGTTATTGGTGGTTGTAATTGTGTTGAAATAGTTGAGAAATGATTAGGGATTGTTGAATTGCAATGTGGTTGGAGTAATGTAGATATTTGGTAATTTTGAGAATTTGAGCTATAAATGGAAATATAGACAATGTGGAGAATTAGCCTAGATAATTGGCATGAGGAATGTAGGACATTGAGATATTGAGAATGAGGTTGTAGTTTAGGGTTGAGTTACGAGAATTGAGAGATTTAAGGAGTTATGAGCAATTATGCTCGATTTTGAGAATTGAGGTTTATGTGATATTGAGTATTGATGTTGTAACATCGTTTGGACAGCTCGGGAGTTCCAGAGTGGAATGCGAGGCTAGTCCGTGATACGGGGGAAACGATTGCACTATACGAGGTGCAAAGAGGTAAGGGAAATCTAAACCATTTGTGTATGTGATTTGTGAACTGTTATAGCATGATTTGTGATTTATAAAACAAGCATGTTGAGTGTTTTGTGTTGAGATTAAATTGCACACGATTTTATAGCCGGTTGGAGCCCAACGTTTTTATGAGTTTATAACTGGGCTCTACGTTAAGGCAATATTGAGATTTGAGAAATGTGTACGTGTGCTTTGCCGGTTGGAACTTGGTTTTATTACGTTTTGTGTTGAGTACAAAACGATTTTCAAATGAGTTTTATGAGAGAAAAACCATCATGAGTTCTACGTGAAGCCAAACCAGTCTTATGTGATAAGACTTAGGTGTGTAGTTGTGAGTACACACCGGGCATTGCTCTGGTAGCATGTAAGCCCAATTTCTTCTCCGTTCTGGTAACGTGAGAATAACCTATTCTGTGGCTGTGCCACGTTGAGAAACCCCATTGGTGGCTGTGCCACGTTATACCCCATTGGTGGCTGTACCACGTTGAGAAACCCCATTGGTGGCTGTGCCATGTTGAGAAACCCCATTGGTGGCTGTGCCACGTTATACCCCATTGGTGGCTGTGCCACGTTGAGAAACCCTATTCTGTGGCTATGCCACGCGAGAAATTAAACCAGTGGCTTTGCCACGTGTGTTTGTGGCTATGCCACGTGAGAAATTAATCAGTGGCTACGCCACGTGTGTTTTGTGGCTGTGCCACGTGCATTATTTTTACTGTGATTTTATCACATATTTGAGAAAGCGTTTATCGCATTGTTTTCACATGCTTTGTTAATGCTCTAGAGTGAGCCTTTTACTTCATGATTTCACATGACTTGACACATGAGAGTGTCGTTTTGAGTATTTTCATGCTATGGTTTTCAAATGAGTTTCACATACAAATAAACCTTTTTGTGATGTGCATTTTGGTTTATGAAATGAGTTCCTTACCCCCTTTACTGAGCGATTTAGAAGCTCACCCTGTTTTCCTTTCCCCCCAGAGTTCTTCAAGTGAATAAGGACTTCCCTGCGACGTACGGAGTAGTGGCTAGTGGAGGATCCGAGCTCCAGGCTATATATTTTGTAGTTTGAGGTATATTTATCTTTTCATGTACCCAGACTATTATTGTAATTGCAGACACTCGATGTATAACATTATATGGGATGTGTTAGGATTAATTAACTTGAGATGGATTAATGTATTTGATATGATATTTAAATCCTAGTGATGAGATCCTGAGGCATAATAATTATGATGATGTATGACACTGCACAGGAATGCACTCTTAATTGTGAATTAATGAGAAAAAAGTTTTAAATTTGCCCTATTTTCCGCACTTTTGGGGCGTGACAGAGTTTTCTTGGTATCAGAGCTTAGGGTGTCTAGTACTGTCAGTGTCGGTTAAGTGAAATAGAATACATCCCAAGTGTCTGTAATAGTCTGGTCATGAACTGAATTTGAGGATTGAGATTTCAATCGATTGTGATATGTACGCGCAGGAGACGAGTTGAGATAGAGAATGAGTAAACGACGAGGTCGTTCGAGGAGGCAGGCAGAGTCCCCTCCGCCACCTGTCCCACAACCAGAGAGTCCTAACTCTCGATTTAATCGGATTGAGACCGATGTGAGGTAAGGTTTTGAGCAGATGGCAGCGTTATTTGCGCAACACTTTGGGGTTAATGCCTCGGATACTACCCCTACACCACCACAAGGACCTCCCATACCCCCAGTGCCTCCCGTCACTCAGCCTGAGGATAGAAGTATGGTCCGACTAAAGGATTTTCTGAAGATGAATCCACCCGCATTTAAGGGAAAGAAGGATCCTACAGAGGCTGAGGAGTGGTTGACGGAATTAAGAATTATATTTGATATTCTGGGGTGCACCGATGCTGAGAGGGTCAGTATGAGTGCCTATATGCTGAAGGGGAGAGCTCGAGATTGGTGGGGTACTACCCAGGGTATTTTGATGTCCCACCATGGTGTGATTGGTTGGGAAGAGTTTCAGACAGCTTTTAGGACCCAATATGTACCACGGGCCGCTCAGAGAAAGAAACAGGCCGAGTTTGGTACAGGGTGACATGTCTGTGGATGACTATGAGAGCCAATTCACAGTGCTATTGAGATATGACCCAGAGACCTTCAAGAGTGAAGAGCTCCGCACAGAGAAGTTTGTGTATGGGTTGAAGCCCGTCATCAGAGATAGATTGATAGGGCTGTGCATCACTGAGTTTGGAGATGCTCTGAGACGAGCACAAGAGATTAAAAGAGGGATTGAGATGGTACAATCCCAGAATGAGCTCAGAGCGGTGAATAGAGATAAGGGCAAGAGGCCAGCACTTTTCCAGTCAGAGGCTCGGAGAGGTTCCTTCAGGAGAGGAAGGATTGAGGTACAGAAGGACAGATTAGAGAGACCCAGAGCCTATCCTATTATCAAAGAGACCCCTCGATATGTCAGGCCGGAGATAAGGGTTTGTAGAGACTGTGGCCGATCGCATGAGGGAAGTTGTACTGGGTCGATCCATGGATGTTTCAGATGTGGTGACATGGGTCACAGAGTGAAGGACTGTCCCCAACCTCAGATACCACATGCTCCGGAGCCCACTAGACAACAGCCTCAGAGAGTGGATCCCCGGAGACGGGCCACTGCGGCAGAGAAAGGGAAGAAACCTGTGGCACAGGGACGTGTGTTTGCCCTGGATAAGGAGACCGCAGACGCTTCGGCAAAAACTATAAGAGGTACACTCTCTGTCTGTAATTATGAGGCTCATGTGTTGATTGATTCAGGATCCACGCATTCGTTTATTTCTGAGCACTTTGCATGTAGATTAAACTTGAAGTTTGAACCTCTAGAATATATACTACATGTAAATACCCCTATGCGTGAATCTCAGAGAACTGAGTTAATCTGTAGAGGATGTGAGATAAAGGTGGGAGATAGAGTGATGTTAGCAGATCTAATCATGTTGAATATACATGGGTTTGATGTATTTCTGGGAATGGATTGGTTGGCGACCAATCGAGTGAGTTTAGACTGCTACACTAAGATTGTAACTTTCTCCCTACCTGAACCTTACAGTGTACGGTTGAGATATTGAGGAAATGTATATATGGAATTCTAGTAAGTAATTTGAAAATTTTAACATTATTTTGGAGAATATTAAATATGATTATTCATGTGAAGGTTATGAGACACTCATCTCAGACGATGAGCGGGAACATCCGAGGATTGAGGATATACCTGTGGTGTGTGAATTGCCAAGTTTACCACCAGAGAGAGAGCTGGAGTTTACTATTGATTTGGTACCAGATACTCAGCCGATCTCTAAACCTCCTTACAGGATGGCATTAGTGGAACTCGAGGAATTGAAGAGACAACTACAGGAGTTATTGGATCAAGGGTTTATTAGGCCCAGTGTTTCGCCGTGGGGAGCGCTAGTACTATTTGTTAAGAAGAAGGATGGTAGTCTCAGATTATGTGTAGACTACCGGCTGTTGAATAAAGCCACGGTGAAGAATAAATACCCACTACCCAGGATTGATGATCTACTTGATCAGCTGAGAGGGGCATCAGTCTTTTCTAAGATTGATTTGAGATCGGGTTATCACCAATTGAGGATCAAGGAAGAAGATATTCCAAAGACGGCCTTCAGGACGAGGTATGGCCATTACGAATTTTTGGTGATGTCCTTTGGATTGACGAACGCCCCTGCAGCATTTATGAGATTGATGAACGAGGTGTTCAGAGACTATCTGGATAAATTTGTGATAGTCTTTATTGATGATATCCTGGTGTACTCTCGGTCGTATGAGGAGCATGCACAGCATTTGTGGTTAGTACTTCACATACTCCGAGATAAGCAATTGTACGGAAAGCTTAGTAAGTGTGAGTTTTAGCTGAACCGGATAGCTTTCCTTGGTCATATAGTCTCAGAGGAAGGAGTATCAGTGGACCCAAGCAAGGTGGAGGCTGTGCTTAATTGGGAGAGACCGAGGACAGTTACTGAGGTACGAAGCTTCCTTGGTTTGGCAGGGTATTACAGAAGATTTGTGGAAGGATTTTCCAGGATTGCCGCCCCTTTGACTAAGCTCACGCGCAAAGAGACTCCATTTGTATGGACTGAGCAATGTGAGCTCAGTTTTCAGGAATTAAAGAGGAGGTTGACATCGGCGCCTGTGTTAACTATTCCTGAGGGATCAGGAGGATTCTCAGTGTATAGTGATGCATCTCACCAAGGATTGGGGTGTGTGCTTATGCAGTACGGAAGGGTGGTCGCATATGGATCGCGACAACTGAAAGACCATGAGCGGAATTACCCCACGCATGATTTGGAGTTAGCCGCTGTGGTATTTGCTTTGAAGATCTGGCGACATTACTTATATGGGGAAAGATTCCAGATCTTCACTGATCACAAGAGTTTGAGATATCTCTTTGATCAGAAAGAGTTAAACATGAGACAAAGGAGATGGATGGAACTCCTTAAGGATTATGACTGCGAGATTCTTTATCATCCGGGTAAGGCGAATGTGGTTGCTGATGCCCTGAGCAGGAAGAGTATGATATCTGCTATGATGATCAGGGAATGGGATTTACTGGAGCAGTTCGCCGAACTTCGGATCAGAGTTAAAGAGGTAGAGACTGGATTTTTGGCTAGCATGCGGATAGAGCCCAGGATCATGGATCAGATTAGAACTGGGCAGCGCAGTGATCAGGGATTGATAGATATGGTTAGCCAAGCTGAGCAGAGTTCGCAGTCGGATCTCACCATCAGTGAGGATAGATTATTGAGGTTCAGAGGACGGATTTGTGTACCGGACGATGATATCTTGAAGAGACAGATACTGAGAGAATCCCACTACTCGCGATACACCATGCACCCAGGAAGTACTAAGATGTACCGAGACTTGAGAAAGGTGTATTGGTGGAGTGGTATGAAGCGAGATGTGGCAGAGTATGTGGCCAGGTGTTTAGTATGCCAGCAAGTGAAAGCTGAGCATCGGAAGCCCGGAGGACTACTACAGCCCTTACCTGTACCTACATGGAAATGGGAGCATGTCACTATGGACTTTATTATGGGTTTACCGAGGACCCGAAGAGGTCATGACGCGATATGGGTCATTGTGGATAGATTGACCAAGAGTGCCCACTTCCTTGCCATCAAGAGCACAGATACTGTGGATGCCTTAGCTGAGCTATACGTCAGCGAGATAGCTAGATTACATGGGGCTCCAGTGAGTATTACTTCTGATAGAGATTCTCGATTTACTTCTAGATTCTGGACCCAGTTTCAGGAGTCCATGGGATCTCGATTGAGTTTTAGTACCGCCTATCATCCTCAGACAGATGGTCAGTCAGAGAGGACTATTCAGACCCTGGAGGATATGTTGAGGGCGTGTACGATGGATTTTAAGGGATCATGGGATGATCACCTGCCCCTAGCAGAGTTTGCATACAATAACAGCTATCATGCGAGTATTGGGATGGCACCTTTTGAGGCTCTATATGGTAGGAGGTGTAGATCCCCTGTAGCTTGGGAAGAAGTCGGTGACAGAAAGATAAATGCTCCCGAGCTTGTTGAGCAAGCCGTACAGTGTGTGAAACTCATATGTGAGAGGTTACGGGCTGCACAGAGTA
Source organism: Firmiana major (assembly GCA_033439115.1). Taxonomy (NCBI): domain Eukaryota; kingdom Viridiplantae; phylum Streptophyta; class Magnoliopsida; order Malvales; family Malvaceae; genus Firmiana; species Firmiana major. The sequence goes on along the minus strand of CM065898.1, from coordinate 11,684,839 downwards.
GACAGAAAAGCTACGCGGATGTGCGTAGTCGGCCACTCGAGTTTGACGTTGGTGATGCAGTATTTCTGAGAGTATCACCGAGCAAGAGTATCATGCGATTTGGGAAGAAAGGGAAATTGAGTCCTCGATACGTAGGACCATTCGAGATTCTTGAGAGAGTGGGAGAGGTAGCTTACAGATTAGCATTACCCCCACAGATGTCCGGAATACACAACGTTTTTCATGTGTCTATGTTGAGGAAGTACCACCCGGACCCTTCTCATGTCATAGAGTATGATGAGATGGACATACAGGAGGACATGAGCTACACTAAGGAACCCGTCCGGATTCTCGATAGAAAGGAGAAGGTACTGAGGACCAAGAGCATCCCATTAGTGAAAGTTTTGTGGAAACATCACTCAAGGGAAGAGGCAACCTGGGAACTAGAGAGTCTCATGAAGGAGAAATACCCCCATCTCTTTGGCTAGTTGAGTTGAATTTGGAGGACCAAATTCTTTTTAAGGTGGGGAGGATGTGAGATCTGAGAATTTCAGACATATTTTAATGATGTAATAAGAATTTGAAGTGTAATTTATTGAGCTAAGTGAATTGTGGGAATTATAATTAGAGATTTATATGTTAAGTGTGTAAAATGAGCATGAAGTATGAGGACAGATCGATCTGGGAGAAGGAGAGATCGATCTGGTGAGTTAAAAATGGCGAGGAAGGGGGAATTTGAGGAGCAGATCGATCTCCAATGGAAGAGGATCGATCTCCTTATGAATCTGTTTGAGAGAAGATCGATCTCATGAGGAAGAGATCGATCTCCAAATGATTCTGTTTGGGGAGAAGATCGATCTCCTCAGGAGCAAATCGATCTCATAAAGCCATAAAGAGATCGATCTCACCCCTCGACAGATCGATCTCCTAGGCATAAAATTGCCCAGATCGTCCCCAAAATTCAAACACAGATCGATCTCATCAAGAGGCAGATCGATCTCCTACCTCCAGCCTATATAAGGAACCCGTGTTTTCTCCTGAAATTTCATTTTCTCTCTCTTCCAAAACCCATTTCCACCGAAAACCTAGTTTCTCACTCCTCCAAATCACCCATTTCCGGTCGAATCAGCTGTTGTGGTAAGAAGGAAAGTTGTTCCTCATCAAAAGGAGAACAACATACTTGAAAATCGAAGGACGAATCGGATCGAGGCGTGAGTTGTGCGTCTCACAAGCTTTGGGTAATTTCTAAACCTCAATCTTGATATTTGAGCTGATTTTGATGTTATTGGTGGTTGTAATTGTGTTGAAATAGTTGAGAAATGATTAGGGATTGATGAATTGCAATGTGGTTGGAGTAATGTAGATATTTGGTAATTTTGAGAATTTGAGCTATAAATGGAAATATAGACAATTTGGAGAATTAGCCTAGATAATTGGCATGAGGAATGTAGGACATTGAGATATTGAGAATGAGGTTGTAGTTTAGGGTTGAGTTACGAGAATTGAGAGATTTAAGGAGTTATGAGCAATTATGCTCGATTTTGAGAATTGAGGTTTATGTGATATTGAGTATTGATGTTGTAACATCGTTTGGACAGCTCGGGAGTTCCAGAGTGGAATGCGAGGCTAGTCCGTGATACGGGGGAAACGATTGCACTATACGAGGTGCAAAGAGGTAAGGGAAATCTAAACCATTTGTGCATGTGATTTGTGAACTGTTATAGCATGATTTGTGATTTATAAAACAAGCATGTTGAGTGTTTTGTGTTGAGATTAAATTGCACACGATTTTATAGCCGGTTGGAGCCCAACGTTTTTATGAGTTTATAACTGGGCTCTACGTTAAGGCAATATTGAGATTTGAGAAATGTGTGCGTGTGCTTTGCCGGTTGGAACTCGGTTTTATTACGTTTTGTGTTGAGTACAAAACGATTTTCAAATGAGTTTTATGAGAGAAAAACCATCATGAGTTCTACGTGAAGGCAAACCAGTCTTATGTGATAAGACTTAGGTGTGTAGTTGTGAGTACACACCGGGCATTCCTCTGGTAGCATGTAAGCCCGATTTCTTCTCCGTTCTGGTAACGTGAGAATAACCTATTCTGTGGCTGTGCCACGTTGAGAAACCCCATTGGTGGCTGTGCCACGTTATACCCCATTGGTGGCTGTGCCACGTTGAGAAACCCTATTCTGTGGCTATGCCACGCGAGAAATTAAACCAGTGGCTTTGCCACGTGTGTTTTGTGGCTATGCCACGTGAGAAATTAATCAGTGGCTACGCCACGTGTGTTTTGTGGCTGTGCCACGTGCATTATTTTTACTGTGATTTTATCACGTATTTGAGAAAGCGTTTATCGCGTTGTTTTCACATGCTTTGTTAATGCTCTAGAGTGAGCCTTTTACTTCATGATTTCACATGACTTGACACATGAGAGTGTCGTTTTGAGTATTTTCATGCTATGGTTTTCAAATGAGTTTCACATACAAATAAACCTTTTTGTGATGTGCATTTTGGTTTATGAAATGAGTTCCTTACCCCCTTTACTGAGCGATTTAGAAGCTCACCCTGTTTTCCTTTCCCCCCAGAGTTCTTCAAGTGAATAAGGACTTTCCTGCGACGTACGGAGTAGTGGCTAGTGGAGGATCCGAGCTCCAGGCTATATATTTTGTACTTTGAGGTATATTTATCTTTTCATGTACCCAGACTATTATTGTAATTGCAGACACTCGATGTATAACATTATATGGGATGTGTTAGGATTAATTAACTTGAGATGGATTAATGTATTTGATATGATATTTAAATCCTAGTGATGAGATCCTGAGGCATAATAATTATGATGATGTATGACACTGCACAGGAATGCACTCTTAATTGTGAATTAATGAGTAAAAAGCTTTAAATTTGCCCTATTTTCCGCACTTTCGGGGCGTGACACAAATAGCATGCTTAAACCGTTTCATAAAATCTTCATCATTCATGGATAATTTCATAAAATCATCGTCATTCATGAACGTTTCATAAAACAAAAATAATTCTTAGACATTTCGTCATAAATCATGATTATTCGTAAACATTTTGTCATAATCTGATATAAACATAGTCATTCATCATCATCATCATCATCATCATCATCATAATCATAATAACGGAGACTAGGCTATAACTAAGTCATGCGATACGTGTCATTCTACATAGAGAGTCATCATACCTATGGCCATGGTGGGGGGCTGTAGACTGGATCAGGGTCATACAACACTTTCATAAAACATGGATAGTATCTCTCTTTCTTACTTTCTCTAGCACTTAGCTAGGGCACGAGTACCAACGGCACTCTCCGTGCGAGAAACATTCATGCGTGCTGCGCGGGCACGAGATACTACCAAAACATCATCATCATTAACCACAAGTAGGGAGACATCTACCACACAGGTAGAGTCAAGTGCTACAGGGGCCCTACATATCGGCACTCAAGTGGTGGAGCCGGAACATCACAAGAAGTAGTCATGCATGAAGTCTATAGTCTCAAAAATTCGTTTCCCCTTTTTTAAAGTACTTTTGAAAATGTCAAAAGTTTCTTCCAAAGCATAAATATAGGCTTACAAACCATTATAAAACTTTCATGCATTTTCATACTTCAGAAAATTCATTTCATAAACATAGATATACTTAGTGAACATTTCATAAAACGAAATCATGTTTCGTAAATCGTTCCATAAGTATGAAAACAATCATAAATTATTTCAAAACATAACATTGCTTCATAAAAATCTTTTTATTAATGCAATGAGTGTTCATTATCAGAACTAAGTTAAATTATACCACTTACCTCGATTTATCAAAAATTCCAAGTTCGAGTAGTGACGCCTTCAAGTATCTCCCTTAAATCCTACTACGATTCTCCTACACATAAATTTGTATTCTTAGTATCCTATTTATTCGAATTACCTACGATGCGTCAAAATCGTAACCTTGCTTACCTAGGGAAAATACACTTGAAATCATAAAATACGTATAGTTATCTCTAAAACTTGTATAAATTCCTTACCTCGGTGTCTGTCTGTAATCCTTAATTGCTTCGACTTAACGAGTCGTCGGGTCCAATCCACTCACGTTATTTCGGTCGGAGCCCATTTTCCTCGGACTTCCAAATTCTCAGTACACTTGTCTTCTTTTCTCATTTTTCTTCTATTTTTTGATATATATATATATATATATATATGTATTTATATTACTCTCTCTCTTTTTCTTTCTTTTTCTTTTTTTTTCCTGTTCACCTTTTTTTTAATTTATTTTCTTCTTTCCCGCCAAACTATTCATCATTTTTGCTTCCTTCTTCACCGATACTGTTCATCATCTTCCCAGGTTGCTATTACTATTCCCTAGGCGTTGCTTATCTTCTCCATCTATCCAACACCACCATCAGCAGCCTTGGGTCTCGGCCATCATCACCATCGCCATCACCCCTCTTTCTCTCGGTCCCCTGCTGGTTTCCTTCCCTTGTTCGACTCCCTGTTTCCAGTTTTTCCACAACACTCTCGGCTCTCCACCATTTCCAGCCTCCACGCACAAGCCTTGGCCAACATCCCCCGGCTGCCTCTGTTTCCAACTAGTTTTCCCCAGCCTCCACACTCTCTCGCGACTCACTTACTCGCATGTCCCTTCTTCAGTTTTCTACTTTCAGGTACCCAAACAGGCTGGCTTTCTTGGCTCCCCCTTCTTCCTCTACCACGACCTACTCCAGCTCGTCGACGCTTCCCTGTTCTCACCTCTATCCTTTCTCCTCAGTTTGCTTCAGCTGTAGTCATTTTATGTTTCCAGCATATGTCACGACCCAATTCCATTCTCTTTAACCGAAAATCACTGAAAATTTTTCGCGTTTTACTGTTACCTTACCCGGTCGTGAACTAAACTCACCACACACTGTTGGGCTGTGAGTCAATAATAAACACCACATCTCATTCATTCTCAATTAATTAAAACGATGTCATACATTTGCATTTAATCGTGTACTTATATGAATACATATTTTACTGACATCTACATCCCCCGTAATTAAAATTCAACGAATACTGTGCTTTTACATTGTTTAGATACAAAAAGAATCACTGTGTATGTACCTCTTTGCAATGGAGATGCAGTGGAGTCCAAAATACCACGCCTCAGTCCTTACTGGGCTACTATGCACACTCTGTAGGGGGAAAAATAGAGTGGGATGAGCAACCACATGCTCAGTAAGGCAATAATGCAAGCATGGTAGATAACTACTCTATCTACATGCTGATAGTGTTATGCATAAATCATTTATGGTAGGAGCATGAGGAAATAAAACTATGCCATGTGAATATACATATATATCATGTATCAAAATCGTGTGCATTGGCATATAAAACATGGTAGAAACGTCATGTATAAATCATCTCGTGCGCAATCTCATTTAAATTCATAAAAAGGGCAATTCATTAAGAAACCTCCTTTTTAAACCAACATCATAAACCTCTTTCTCAACACATAATTACCACCAAATCAACTCACAATCACAACCACATTTTCATTTCACAATTCACGCATGTGTATAAAACTAGGTCACTATATCAAAAGTGCCTATGTGGACCATTACATCATAAACCATCCCAGACCACACGCATCCAGGTGTGCGGGGTATCATGCTGGCACGAAGATGGATTATCCCTCGCCAGACTTTCTCATCACATAACCATCATGCGGTACATCGTACTCCATGTGATATACACGGTACAGCGTACTCCGCAGACTCATATCGTGATTGGGGGTGCCATCCTAGGTCTTATCTACCCCATACCAAGAGTTTTCCATATCCGTGAAGGAGAGCCTCCCTGCCGAATAGAGCCTCCCTGCCTCCTCGGGCTTAAGGATGTTAGCTTAAGGATGTAGGGCTTAAGGATCCTTTCGTAAGAGAGCTTCCTCACCGAACAGAGCCTCCCCGCCTAACAGAGCCTCCCCGCCTCTTTGGGCTTAAGGATGTTGGCTTAAGGATGTAGGGCTTAAGGATCTTACCGTACCCATGTAGGAGAGCCTCCCTACCTAACAGAGTCTCCCCGCCCCTCCAGGGCTTAAGGATGTTGGCTTAAGGATCCCACCGTAAGAGAGCCTCCCCACCGAACAGAGCCTCCCCGCTTAATAGAGCCTCCCTGCCTCCTCGGGCTTAAGGATGTTAGCTTAAGGATGTAGGGCTTAAGGATCTTACTATAACCATGTAGGAGAGCCTCCCCGCCTAACAGAGCCTCCCCGCCCCTCCAGGGCTTAAGGATGTTGGCTTAAGGATCTCACCGTAAGAGAGCCTCCCCACCGAACAGAGCCTCCCCGCCTAACAGAGCCTCCCCGCCTCTTTGGGCTTAAGGATGTTGGCTTAAGGATGTAAGGCTTAAGGATCTTACCATTTTTCACAACCTTATACGTATCTCAATATGCAAACTTGTGCGAGCAAAGCTCTAGCACGACTCATGCATCTTCTCATAAAGATACGCGTACGAGCATAGCTCTAGTACGATTATACTCATAAGACAACCACTCAAAATCCACGTACGAGCAGAAGCTCCAGTACGGTTTACAAACATCATCATAGTTTCCAAATCAAGGTGCGAGCTAAGCTCCAGCACGTTTCATACAAATGAAAACATAGAAATCCAGCGCGAGCGAGGCTCTAGCGCGATTTATGTCATACAAATACGATAGGCGGCTCATGCACAATCAAACAATCCCGGCAATCGGGTTTAGCACTCACAATTGCTTTTCCATAACAACCATACAATACTAGCCGACCCATCTACAAGCTTGCTTAAAACCAAGCAATTTCGTTTTGAAAAGCATCAAAACATTAGATTTATGCAATTATTAGCCTTACTATCCCATTTCATAAAATCCACTTCAAATCCAAAACCACGCATATACTCCTCATCATTCACGAATACCATCAATCATTTATTTGAGCAACCATGCATTTCATAAAACACCCAATAATCACCCACAAGTTCAAAGTACGAGCAGCTACCTCTATATACTCACAAAATTCCCTTACCTGGACTCGCGATGCGTGATTCCACTTCCTTAAGCTGCTTACTCGTACGGTTCGATTCGTCTTCAACGAACTCTTCGGGACTGCACAAAATCGTATCCCGCATTATATTCGATCCATACAATGCAACCCTTGCGCTTGCTATATCCAATATAATCTATAGCCTATATTAAAGCTTATTTGGCCTCGTTTCATTACTTTACCCATAGCTCGAGTCTATGGACCTTCTTAGGCCTATTAACTTATTCAAAGTCGATATCAAATCGACATAAAGCTCATAGCGTTCATATTTCATGAATCCCCTCACTATGGCATTTATCACTCATATACATACCCATTTTCACAATTCCTCCAACTCACCAAGTAATTCCATCTAACCATCTAAAATCATACGCATTACCTCACTAACAACTTTAGCATGCCCATAAATCATAAACTCATTCAACCCATATATGCTCACATCATACCCATTCTAGGTTTTCTAGGTTACTCCAATTCCACCACATCCCTAGATAATTTATCCATCAATAGTCATGCCAAACAACTCCAAAATCAATTAAATAGCTAATGCATTTGGATTGGAGTGTTAGAATCTTACCAATATGATTTCTCTTCTTGCTCCAAATGGTAATAACCTTAACTCCTTCAATTCCAAAAATGGGAAGATGCCCTCTCACTATGTTGTTCTTCTCTTTGATAGGGACAACTTTGCCTCTAATGATCTCTCTTCAAATCTCACTGAAAATGGCTAATTTTAGAGAGGGAAAGTTAGGTTTTTGGGTTGAAAGTGAAAAGTTAGTGTTTTTCCCGAGATTTCCTGATTTTCAGCCCTCCTTATATAGAAATAGCTTGAGGAGATCGATCTGGCCCAAGAGGAGATCGATCTGGTCCCTTAAAATCCCTCTTTTTCACGACATTTTTAAGCCTGAGATCGATCTGTCAAAGCATGAGATCGATCTGTCTAGGCATGAGATCGATCTGTCGAAGCATGAGATCGATCTGCTCCCAAACAGAGAGCTAAGGAGATCGATCTGGGTGCTTGGGGATCGATCTTTTCATCACAGAATGCTTGGGAGATCGATCTGGCTCCATTGGAGATCGATCTGCTCTATTCTTTTGCCCAAATAAGAGCATTCTGGCTCTTCCAGATCGATCTCTCATCCTATAAGATCGATCTGGCCCTCATGTTTTCCAGATTTCCTGCAATTTCCTTGCTGCAACTCATACCAACACACCCTTAATCTATTGCCATGGCCATTTTCTCATCCATCCACCTTTATAACTTGAAAATGGCATCCATTCATACCTTATGCACATTGAAACTTGTGTGCATTCATTGTATGTTCAAAGGTATGCTACATAAACCGAATGGAAGCATAACTCCATTCCATTTTACCACACTACTCATCGTGAGTTTCGATCACATCCATCACTTGCCAGAACTCATTTCTTCATATTCGTACTCAATGAAATTTGTATGTACGTTACAATTCATATTACACATACATACATTGAATCCATGGACTTACATCAATCATACTTTACATTATAAGTCCATTCATATTATTTGATCCAATTACACATATTATCATTATACATATACGGGGTCTTACATTCTCCCCTCCTTCAAGGAATTTGGTCCTCCAAATTAGAACCAAGTCACTCTTCAAAAAGTTGGGGGTACTTCTCCCGTATTAAGTTCTCCAATTCCCATGTGGCCTCTTCCGCTGTGTGATGTTGCCAAAGAACTTTCACCAAGGGAATTGTCTTATTCCGTAACACTTTCTCTTTTCTGTCCAATATCCGAACCGACTTCTCAACATACGTCATACTCTCATGGAGTTCCAACGGCTCATATCTTATCACGTGTACCTGGTCCGGGTGATACTTCCGAAGCATCGAGACGTGGAAGACGTTCTGGACATTTGCCAAGTCCGGTGGCAATGCCAACCTATACGCCTTATCTCCCACTCTCTCCAAAATCTCGAAGGGTTCGATATATCTAGGGCTCAGCTTACCCTTCTTACCAAATCTCATAATGCCCTTCGATGGTGATACCCTCAGAAACACCGACTCACCCTCATCAAACTCCAATGGTCTTCGTCTCTTGTCAGCATAACTCTTTTGTCGGCTCTGAGCTGTCCGTAATCTCTCACATATCAACTGGACGTCCTCAGATGCCTGCTGCACTAAGTCCAGAGCAAAAATCTGTCTGTCACCAACCTCTTCCCATCCAATAGGGGAACGACATCTACGCCCGTATAATGCCTCATAGGGTGCCATCCCGATACTCGCATGATAGCTATTATTATAAGCGAACTCGGCTAACTGCAGGTGGTCATCCCAGGAGCCTCTAAAATCCAACACACACGCTCTCAACATATCCTCGAGGATCTGTATAGTCCTCTCTGACTGCCCATCTGTCTGAGGATGAAAAGCGGTGCTAAAACTCAGTCGGGTCCCCAGCGCTTCCTGAAAATGTTCCCAGAAATGGGAAGTGAAGCGGGCATCCCTATCAGAAACAACGCTCACTGGTACAGCATGTAGCCGTACTATCTCTCGATTATACAAGTTCGCCAACTGACTCAATGTATCGGTAGCTCTCATAGCCAAGAAATGGGCGGACTTAGTCAACCGGTCCACAATAACCCATATGGCATCATGACCTCTACGGGTCCTCGGCAACCCCATCACAAAATCCATGGTGACATGCTCCCACTTCCATGTCGGTATCGGTAGAGGCTGCAATAATCCTGCAGGCTTCTGATGTTCTACCTTCACTTGCTGACAAATGAGACACTTAGCGACATATTCCGCAATGTCTCTTTTCATTCCAAACCACCAATAAACCTTCCGAAGGTTTTGATACTTGACGAGCCCTAAGGGTATATGTCCGCAAGTGCACGGGTCGTACAAGTAATAATGGGATTTGAGCCCCGGAATTATCGTCCCACAGAGAAGTTGTTAGCCTAATTAAGTACCGGTTACTATTATCCTAAGTATATCCTAGCAAATTTATGAATTTTCAAGGGTGATCAACTAATCTAGAATTGAAAATACCAAAAGCAATAAAATAATAAAACTATAAAATAAGTAACTAAAACCGAGCTCAGAGTACTTACAAAACTCCAAGCACTTAAAATTGAAAACCTGCAAAAGAAATTAAAACAATTAAAACTAATTAACCAAATTAAAATAAAATGCAAAATAAATGAAAAAAACGTGATTAATTAAACTAAAATCTAACTAACCTAAAAAATGCATGTAATTAGACTAATTGCAAATTAAACTATTCCTAATGCTAGATTAAAATTACTTAGAAACTAATTAAATCTAAATTAACTAACTAAACATGATTAGCTACATCTAAATGCATAATTAAAACTATTAACTAAACTAACTAAATCATCTAACTAATCTTAAAAACTAATCTAACACTAACTATATGAAAAATGCATTAATCCCTAAATAAGCAACCAAACATGGCCTAAAGATTTTAAACAATAGTAACTTTCCCACCAAAACACTGTTCAAGCATCATTTGCAATTTGGTTTTCCAGGTAAGCTCGGGTTGGTGAGATCTGCCCAGCTGATTGCTCACGGGTTTCGGTTCTGCCAGGCTACCAACTCTGCATCGGGTTGCTCGGTCCTGTCCAAGCCTTCTGCCCACTACCAGCTCCATGCATAACCGTGCACGTTTCCTTCTTGCTGTTTTTGCCTCTGTCCAGATTTTCTTGGGTTCCAGGCACTGCACCATTCCTACAAACTTCCACCTGCTGCCATTAACGGACCACACAGCAGTTGTACACTACAACAGAGCAGAACAGAGGATGAATTGGTCCCTGTTTGCTGCTTCGATGCTGTCTCTGCCTGCTTATGCTGCTGCCGTCTCTGTTCAGTCATGCATTGCTGCATCCATCCTCATCTACCGGTCAGACAACACTGCTCTCTTGACAGGAAACAAGCTTAAACCCGACTACCATCAGCTTAACAACAAGAGCAGTGCACTCAATCGTGAGACAGAATTACACCGAGGATAACACCGGGAAGAATAGCATGCAGTAGAAGAAACGGAAGCTAGGATTAACATGCATTAAAGATTACCATTTATGTTGAGCAAACAATGAAACATGAACAAACATTGCAATGAAACACCAACAGAATATTAGAAGAAGATTTATCAAAGGTTGCATGGCAAAATAATGTGAAACCGAGAGCTACCAAAGAAACTAGAAACCGAGCCCCTTAAATGGTGAAAGATTGCTAAACACAACAATGAAGAAACACAAAGTAAGAAAACAGTGAAGAAACATAAAGCTTGGATTGAAATTGCTTACATTAAAATGAGATTCAACAATGATAAAAGAAGACACTAGCATAAACAGTAAAAATTCTTTAAGGAAAATAGCTTAATCGGGAAAAGAAAAGAACAAGGAAAAATAAGCTATTCTACCCTAATCTACATTACCTTACACTACTCCTACTCCTAAATTACATTAACTTCTACTCCTAAAATTACTTCCTTTTCAATTGTCATCTTTTTCTATTTATAAACACACTAGGGGTAAAATGGTAATTTTCACATCCTTGATGAGTTGGCATTTTTTTTGGCCACTTGTCTTCACACCATTGGCTCCTTGAAAAGATATGTCCATGTCATCGGTCTTCTTGTCCAATTGGATGTGCTTGGTGGTATGACTCGTGTTGTCCACGTGGCTCAATCTCGATTTTAGCCCAATTTCGGTCCATTTTCTACCGAAATATTCAAAATTCATCCGGATTTGATTTATCTGCAAACATGAGAATTTTTATTAAATAAAGGGGATAATTAACAAAATAAATTGGGGATTTAAATAAATAATTAGGAAATTAAGCAAAAATAATTCTAAAAATATAGAATTATCACACCCCAAACTTGAGCTTTTGCTTGTCCTCAAGCAAAACAAAATGATTTTAGGAATGATAAGTACAAAACACAATAATTTTCCCAATATTATCCTCAAAGAAAAAGTATAGACTATGAAATCAAAGAATCACAATTACAAGTCCAGCACTTAGAATTATTCAATCATAAGTCCTAACCTAAATTGGACTCCTCGTGAGTGTGTGAAAAATGTCTAAGTCACTTCTCAGTATATTACTCGGATCAGATTATGCAACACAGTGAATGCAAAGTCAATGACATATGATCATTCCCATAAGTTTGTTTTTCACTTCTCTCTCCACTAATGTAGTCACACTTAACTAAAGATCATTAGGACTTCATTAAGCTTGTAATGTCAGGCTGGGGTTAAGGTATGATAAAGTCGATTTAGGTTCAGTTACCCCTTAACATGCATTACCTTCTAGGATCTTTAGTGTAAGAGCTCTAATTATTTCCCCCAAACTTATTTCTTTTGCTAAACTCTTTTTTCTTTTTCTTTTTTTTTTTCAATTTTTTTTTTTTTTTTACATACTCCTTCACTATCACTTAATACCCATATAGCTCACAATATATCCAATGACTTTTCATGCTTTCGGGGTAAGGGATAGGAAAAAGTATTTAAGCTACGAAAATTAAGTAGGCGTATTTACAAAGAAAAGCTTATTTGGCCCAGACGGGTGACTAGGGGTAGAATATGTACAAGGAAGGCTAGAAAGGCTCAAACGATCCAAAGATGGCCTAAATCATCTCCCTAATCAAGTGTGATCTAATATTTCGCCTCGAGATTAGATCAAACAAATTCTAGAATATGATGCACAAAATCAACTGAACAAATGCAATCCTATGTACACATAAGCTTTCTCTAAATAAATATACTGATTCATGACATGACATGTGCATAAGATGAGGAAATCACAATAAGAATTAAGAGAAATTCAAGAACTCAACTTCATGCTTTTCCTATAATCATGCTTCTAAGTCAATCAAAGTCATACTAATTCATGGGGTCATATCATCGGAATATGGGAAAACTACATGCTAAGCACTCAATCATCCCAAAATCAAGCAATTTAAGCTCATTTTATCGAAAAAATTTTGAAAATTCCTTCTCATATTTTCGAAAAAATTTTAAAAATTTTTCCAATTTTTCAAAAAATTGCTCAAGTGACATCCCCTTCCCCAAACTTAACGTGCACAGTGTCCTCAGTGTGCAGATAATATACGAATTTAAAGTTCAAGAATAGAGTACTCCCCTTTTCTGATGTTGATGAACAATCAAAGCTTTGATTGAAAGCATAAAACGAGAAAAGAAACCTGCAACACAAACAAAGAAAGACACAATAGAAAAGAAAAAGAAAAACGAACTATATACAAAGTGAAAGTAAAAACACAGCCCCTTCAAATGCAGCTGAAGAAGACAACACTCAGCAGCAAGGCGAAGAGTATGAGGGTCATCCAAAGTGGTGACAGGGTACTAACAGTTAACTCCTCCTGAGCCCTATCTATTTCCTTCCTTCTTTCAGATTTTATATGGTCAAGCTTTATGTTCTCCTCAATCTCTATCTTAAAACATTCTTGAGAGTCATCAGGGAGCTTCAAAGGTTTGAAAACATTAAGCTTTACTTCCTGATCTTGGACTCTCATCGTCAACTTCGTAGCATCAGAGGGCGAGGAAGGCAATGAATACGAAGAAGGTATAGATGAAGAAGCGCTTAGCTTTGTTTCCTTGGCAGCCCGATCTTTAGGTTCCTGCTCTTTCTGAGCTACTTCGTTAGAACCTATGTGTTCTTCAACTATGTGCTGTTCAGGTTGGGACTTAACTTGTGGCTCCTCTAGCTCTCTGCCACTCCTAAGGGTGATAGATCTAACTTGTTCCTTACCCTCCCCTTGCTCATCAGGATTAACTTCAGTATTACTAGGAAGGGTCCCTTGAGGATGTTGGCTAAGAGCACTAGCTATTTGTCCAACCTGAACTTCTAAGTTCTTAAGTGAAGCAGCTTGATCTTGCAGGATAGTCGTGAACATCTCCTCTAATGTAGGCTTCTTCTCAGCTGCTGGTGCATGGTAGAATTGGGGCTGCATAAATGCTGGTGGTGGTGGTGGTGGTGGTGATGGGTGATATTGAAATTGAGGTGGGGATGGATGATGTGGATGGTGGTAAGGAAATTGCTGCTGTGGTGGTACCTGAACTTGTGGAGCTTGAAAACTAGGGGGTTCTACAAATATGGAATTAGAAGTTTGCCCTTGGTTTTGGCTCCAGGAGAAGTTAGGATGGTTCCTCCACCCTGAATTATAGGTGTTTGAAAAAGGGTTGTTCTGTTGCGTAGGGAGAGCAACATACTGAACCGACTCTAAGTTGAGCGGACACCTATCTACAAAGTGGGTACCACTACACAGCTCACATGAAAGAAAAGGACTTTGGACAGAATATATAGGGTTAGGACTGTTGGGAGGATTATATTGGGTACTGAGCGACTCCACCTTCTTTGTAAGATTGGCAATCTGAGAGGTCAAAGTGGACAGTGTGTCAAGCTCGTACATACCCGCCGATTTCCTTGGCATCTGTCTTTCCGAGGACCATTGATAGTTGTTAGTCGCCATCCTTTCTAGCAACTCATAAGCCTCCTCCTCTGTTTTGCACATCAATGCTCCACCTGCAGCAGTGTCAACAATGGTCCTATTTGGGCTTGTAAGTCCGTGGTAGAAGGTCTGAACTTGCAACCACAACGGTAGGCCATGGTGAGGGCACTTCCTAAGAAGCTCCTTATATCGTTCCCATGCTTCATAAAGAGATTCAAAGTCGTACTGGGCAAAGGAAGATATATTGCTACGGAGTTGGGCTAATTTAGAGGGAGGAAAGAATTTGGCTAAAAATTGGTAGGCTAACTCATCCCATGTAGAAATGGATCCTGGAGGCAGAGAGGTCAACCAATGTCTCGCCCTATCCCTAAGTGAGAAAGGGAATAGTCTAAGCCTAAGTGCATCGTCTGATAATCCATTGTACTTGAAGGTGTTGCATAAGTCCAAGAATTGCCCGAGATGAGCATGTGGGTCATCATGTGGAAGCCCACTGAACTGCAAAGATGTTTGGATTATCTGGATGATTGCGGGCTTAATTTCAAAATTATTTGCATGGACAGCTGGTGGCCTAATGCCGGAATAATATTCTCCAATTGTCGGCATCGCATAATCTCCAACAGTTCTAGTTTTCCTATTTTCTGCCATGGTGAATTGCAGCGGAGCTAATAATTTCCTCGAGTCCTATTAAATTTTTCTAAGAGTGTGTTCGATTTTAGGATCTAGAGGAAAACAATCAAAACTTCTGGCTCTACGCTTGCAATCATCTAAAAGTCCTTAAAAAAATTTTTTAAATTTTTTTAAATTTTTGAAATTTTTTTCATTTTAATTTTTTTTTTTAACTAGTCTAGATTAAACTTCTAAATATTTACAAGCTAGAATTACACCTAAGCATAATTTCACCGATATTAACTAATGGCTAATTAAGACCTCCCCGGCAACGGCGCCAAAAACTTGACGAGCCCTAAGGGTATATGTCCGCAAGTGCACGGGTCGTACAAGTAATAATGGGATTTGAGTCCCGGAATTATCGTCCCACAGAGAAGTTGTTAGCCTAATTAAGTACCGGTTACTATTATCCTAAGTATATCCTAGCAAATTTATGAATTTTCAAGGGTGATCAACTAATCTAGAATTGAAAATACCAAAAGCAATAAAATAATAAAACTATAAAATAAGTAACTAAAACCGAGCTCAGAGTACTTACAAAACTCCAAGCACTTAAAATTGAAAACCTGCAAAAGAAATTAAAACAATTAAAACTAATTAACCAAATTAAAATAAAATGCAAAATAAATGAAAAAAACGTGATTAATTAAACTAAAATCTAACTAACCTAAAAAATGCATGTAATTAGACTAATTGCAAATTAAACTATTCCTAATGCTAGATTAAAATTACTTAGAAACTAATTAAATCTAAATTAACTAACTAAACATGATTAACTACATCTAAATGCATAATTAAAACTATTAACTAAACTAACTAAATCATCTAACTAATCTTAAAAACTAATCTAACACTAACTATATGAAAAATGCATTAATCCCTAAATAAGCAACCAAACATGGCCTAAAGATTTTAAACAATAGTAACTTTCCCACCAAAACACTGTTCAAGCATCATTTGCAATTTGGTTTTCCAGGTAAGCTCGGGTTGGTGAGATCTGCCCAGCTGATTGCTCACGGGTTTCGGTTCTGCCAGGCTACCAACTCTGCATCGGGTTGCTCGGTCCTGTCCAAGCCTTCTGCCCACTACCAGCTCCATGCATAACCGTGCACGTTTCCTTCTTGCTGTTTTTGCCTCTGTCCAGATTTTCTTGGGTTCCAGGCACTGCACCATTCCTACAAACTTCCACCTGCTGCCATTAACGGACCACACAGCAGCTGTACACTACAACAGAGCAGAACAGAGGATGAATTGGTCCCTGTTTGCTGCTTCGGTGCTGTCTCTGCCTGCTTATGCTGCTGCCGTCTCTGTTCAGTCATGCATTGCTGCATCCATCCTCATCTACCGGTCAGACAACACTGCTCTCTTGACAGGAAACAAGCTTAAACCCGACTACCATCAGCTTAACAACAAGAGCAGTGCACTCAATCGTGAGACAGAATTACACCGAGGACAACACCGAGAAGAATAGCATGCAGTAGAAGAAACGGAAGCTAGGATTAACATGCATTAAAGATTACCATTTATGTTGAGCAAACAATGAAACATGAACAAACATTGCAATGAAACACCAACAGAATATTAGAAGAAGATTTATCAAAGGTTGCATGGCAAAATAATGTGAAACCGAGAGCTACCAAAGAAACTAGAAACCGAGCCCCTTAAATGGTGAAAGATTGCTAAACACAACAATGAAGAAACACAAAGCAAGAAAACAGTGAAGAAACCGAAAGCTTGGATTGAAATTGCTTACATTAAAATGAGATTCAACAATGATAAAAGAAGACACTAGCATAAACAGTAAAAATTCTGTCACGACCCAAACTACCTAAAAATCAGAGTAAATTTTTCGCATTTTATTATTTACTTAAATTCTTACCTGTCCTCGAATCGTGACCAACACTCCACTAATAATTGGGCTGTGCGTCAATGCCAGTCCCACCATTCAATTCCCAACTAACTTATTTATTCTCCAGTCATTTATAATTGTTTTATTATTTATACATCCCCTAAAGTTACTTACAAACATGTTACTGTGCTATGCTTATGTAGATACAATATGTACAAGTGTATATATACCTTATGTTGATGGGCAGCAGCGGATATCCGGAATGCAGTACTGAGTCGCTTCAACTTCAACTGGAGATCATCTGTGGGAGAAAATGAAAGGGGTGAGCACATCAAGCTCAGTAAGGCAATCCTACGAACAAGTAGGTAACCATACTACCTACATGAACGTGGTGCCATGCATAAACCACCCTTTCTCCACACATTTTAAAACAAATGATATGCGTTATGATGTTATGTAAAACACATTTGCACGGAAAATTCGACATGCAAGTATATTCAAAATCATATCTTTCTCGTTTAAAATTTCACAGTAAAGTCAGGACTCGACCCCTCCTTCGGGTGATCCTGACTCACTCAAAATCATGAAAATCGTTAACATCACATATGAGTTTTAAAAGCATGGAATATAACCATCATGCATATTTAATTTAAATCCCAGTTTAAATCATCGAAATCGTCGACATGCGAGACGAGGCAATATTTGTATAACGGTAATAACCAGGACTGGCCAATATGTCCTCGTGAGTCCCTCTAGCTACACGGATCCCAGTGTGCGAGGTCTCACCCTGATCGGGAATCGCCCGGGAGGTGGGTCAATCTAACCCGTCAGTCTTATCCGATCTCACGCATCCGAAGATGCCGTATCCGAAGATACCCCGTATCACAAAGATACCGTATCACAAAGATACCCCGTATCACAAAGATACCGTATCCGAAGATACCCCACGGTACATCGTACTCCATGCTACTTGCACGGTACATCGTACTCCATGGACCCACAGCCTTATCCCTCGTTCGGGCTCATCAGCTGGATCTCCAACCCTTATCCCTCGTTCGGGCTCATCAGGTGGATCTCTAACCCTTATCCCTCGTTCTGGCTCATCAGGTTATTTTAACATGCCATGTCTCAAAACGCACGTGCTAGCCTATTTAATCGGTGACACACAGTCTACCCGATGCTCCAAGCACGGCTTATCATATGATCTCTGAAAATTAGTGCGAGCGGTGCTCTAACACTGTCAGTAATTCAGATAAAACTAGTGCGAGCTAAGCTCTAGCACTCTGTATGCAAACCATATGAAAAGCTGGTGCGAGCGAAGCTCCAACACCCTGTCTCAAAAATCACATAAAAATATGGTGCGAGTTAGACTCTAGCACCCTGTCACGAAAATCGTATATATATATGTATGTATACAAATCTGGTGCGAGTTGGACTCCAGCACATATGCATGTAAAACTCTAGTGCGAGCTCTCGCTCCAGCACTAATGCATGCATCACACAATTCAAATATCGTGCGAGCTGAGCTCTAGCACGTCACATGTAAATAAAAACACGTAGGCGGCTCTGTTTCCTCAAAACAGTTTTCACAAAACAATATCACGTTGAAAGTATGCAATGCTGTGCATTTTCTTTCAAGGTGAGCCAGCCTACTCATGCATGCATCAAAAACACCTCCAGAATGAGCAGGAACCTTTTGTTCTTGCTCCTCCCAATTTTTCCTAAATTTTTAGATTTTACCCTTAACAAGGGTATTTTAGTAATTTGCCCATTCGGGGCACTAACATTATTCTTCGACCTCTAGACCCTTCAGATTATTTTAAAGGACTGCCAATGAATTTAAAATTTGCATACTGTTACCTCTAGCAGTCCGCAGAATTCCCTTACCTCGATTCTCGTCGAGTCTGACCTTTTTCTTTTCCATTGTCGTCTCGTCGCGCAGTCCGATATGCTCCCAATCAAATGCCCGGAACTGCGTATTAACATTCCTCAGGTCAGATAACATATGATTTAATTGTACTTAATCTTTTCTGGGCTTAATTTAAATCGCTGGGCCCATTTACCCCTATTGGGCCCGATTGCACCTTAATGGGCCTTAATCGGCCTTAAGCCCGTTTTTCACTTAATTTTTACTTTATCGAGGCCTATTGGGCTCACTGGGCCCACCAATAATTTATTGGGTCTCGTTCTAGCTCTCGAATAGCTAAATTCACTATTTACGACAATTTATCTAAATTTTCATAAATTAATTCAATTTATGCGTAAATTAAATCAATATCACGCATAACGAGGCAATTATCGTAAATAGGGGTCACTTACCCGAGATTCCATGCTAGTCCGTAAATCGAGGCTGTCTCGAGCCCTCGGTGGATGCCAATCGTTGAGCTATACAATTCCACAATTTTTTCGGGTAAGTTTTCAGCCCAAAATTAATTAAATTAAATACTCCAAAATTTAAATCGGGTCAATTCGACTGCTCACTGACTTACCCGAAGCTCGATTGCATCACCGAAATTTTCTCCAATTTTTTTCTCTTTTTCCTTTTCCCTTTTTCTCCCCTTTTTCTCCTCTTTTTGGCTGAACCGGTTCAGTCCGGTTCGGACCGGTTCAGACCGCCGGTTTTCTCCGGTTCGGCCGGTTCACCGCCGGTTCACCCCTTTTTCGGCCGGTTCTCCGCCGGCTTCCACCGCCAAACGCTCCGCTGGGTCGTCCGCATCTCAGATCTGGGCTCGGCTTCGCCCAAGGCCGCCGGAAAGTCGTCGGTCCGGCCTGTTCTCCTCCGGCCGTCGGACCCGCTTTCTTCTCCCGCCATTTCCGGCGCCGTCCGCCGGTTTCGGTGGCTGCCACCGCCACCAATCGCATCGTCTGGGCCTGGGGAGTCCTCGGCTGGGGTCGGTCGGCTCCAAGACGCCGCCGTTCGCCGGGATCGAACTCCTCACCCCGTCGGCCTTCTCCCTCGATTTTCGCCGGATTTCGGCGTTCCCACGGCGCGTCGTCGCCGCTGTGAGGTCGTCCGGGGTCGGGCTGCCTTCACCGACCCTCGCCGGCGCCTCAGTCTGGCCGGTGTCTCGCCGGTCTTCAGCCTCCGTTTGCTTCGTTATTTTCGCCCAAAAATCGCGTTTCGCGATTTCATTTTTTTTTTTTTATCTTTATTATTTTTATTATTATTATTATTATTTATTTTAATTGTTTTTACTATTCAATAAAATACTCTATAAATACCCAAAATATCTCTTAAAATTATTATTTTATTCTTATTCAATTAATTTAATTTTTATTTAATTTATTTATTATATTTTAGCCTCTTTTTCGGGTATAATTTCTCCGTATTTTCGGGATATTGTCCCGGGTGACTTTCGGTATATTTTTTGATTATTTTTGGGATTATTTTTCCGAACTAAAAATTCCGATTAATCCTGATTAATTCCAATAAATTAATATCTTGATCAATTTAACCCGAAATAAATTTATTTCACCTTTATTGACCAAGATTTCTCGATCCATTATTTTTAATTAATTTTCCTTATCGAAATTATACCAACCTTTGGTCTTTTGACCATTTTTCCTTGCACGTGTTCGGGATTAATTTAACCCGACTTCCTTTCACGAAAACTCATTCATTTCATATTTTAATTAAATTCGGGTCTTACAAATTCTTTAAGGAAAATAGCTTAATCGGGAAAAGAAAAGAACAAGGAAAAATAAGCTATTCTACCCTAATCTACATTACCTTACACTACTCCTACTCCTAAATTACATTAACTTCTACTCCTAAAATTACTTCCTTTTCAATTGTCATCTTTTCCTATTTATAAACACACTAGGGGTAAAATGGTAATTTTCACATCCTTGATGAGTTGGCATTTTTTTTGGCCACTTGTCTTCACACCATTGGCTCCTTGAAAAGATATGTCCATGTCATCGGTCTTCTTGTCCAATTGGATGTGCTTGGTGGTATGACTCGTGTTGTCCACGTGGCTCAATCTCGATTGTAGCCCAATTCCGGTCCATTTTCTACCGAAATATTCAAAATTCATCCGGATTTGATTTATCTGCAAACATGAGAATTTTTATTAAATAAAGGGGATAATTAACAAAATAAATTGGGGATTTAAATAAATAATTAGGAAATTAAGCACAAATAATTCTAAAAATATAGAATTATCATACATCTTGGTACTTCCCGGATGTATCGTATACTTCGATGAGTGAGCCTCTGATAAAATCGTTCTCCTGATCTCAGGATCCCTGGGAACGCATACTCTGCCTCTGAACCTCAATAAGCCATCAGCACTCTGCTCAAAATCAATACCCACACCTGTCTGTATCTGCCTCAGCCAATCGATACACCGTCGATCGCTCTGCTGGGCTTGTCGTATACGGCCAATCAACTCTGGCCCTAGTCTCAAACTAGCCATGATCTCAAGTTTCTCAGATCCAGGTGGGGTTACATCTAAACTGAGGTTCGCAAAGTGTTCTAACAATTCATGTTCTCGTATCATCATATAAGACACCAACCCAAGGCTCTTTCTACTCAAAGCATCGGCAACTACATTTGCCTTACCTGGGTGGTACATGATTTCACAATCGTAGTCCTTCAGGAGTTTGAGCCATCTCCTCTGTCTCATATTCAGTTCTTTCTGCGAGAACAGGTACTTAAGGCTCTTATGATCTGTGAACACCTGAAATTTCTCACCATAGAGATAGTGGCGCCATATTTTCAAAGCAAATACTATAGCCGCCAACTCCAAATCATGTGTCGGGTAGTTCCTCTCATGATCTTTCAACTGTCTAGATCCATAGGCAACTACCTTCCCATCCTGCATAAGCACACAGCCCAGTCCCTGGTGTGATGCATCCGTATACACCGAGAATCCTCCTGAGCTGGTAGGAATGGTGAGAACTGGAGCAGTCGTCAATCGACGCTTAAGCTCCTCAAAACTCCTCTCACATGCCTCATCCCATGTAAACTTAATATCCTTACGCGTGAGGCGTGTCAACGGAGCAGCTAGTCTGGAGAAACCCTCTACAAATCTCCGATAATATCCTGCCAATCCCAGGAAACTTCTGATCTCAGTTACTGTCTTGGGCTGTTCCCACTGTACAACTGCCTCTATCTTGGATGGATCCACCGATACCCCATCCTTTGACACAACATGCCCCAGAAATGAGATCTGTTCCAACCAAAAGTTACACTTGCTGAGTTTGGCATACAACTCTTTCTCTCGGAGGGTCTGCAGAACTATCATCAAGTGCTCCTCATGATCTTCCCTGGACTTGGAATACACCAAAATGTCATCAATGAACACTATCACAAACTTGTCCAGGTATGGCTTGAATATATCATTCATCAATGCCATAAATGCTGCGGGAGCATTCATCAATCCGAATGGCATCACCAAAAACTCGTAGTGGCCATAACGGGTACGAAATGCTGTCTTGGGTACATCTCCACTCCTGATCCTCAACTGATGATACCCTGACCGCAGATCTATCTTAAAAAATACTTCGGCTCCCTGGAGCTGATCCAACAATTCATCGATTCTTGGAAGGGGGTACTTGTTCTTAATGGTGGCCTTATTCAACAACCGGTAATCTATACACAGTCGGAGGCTTCCATCCTTCTTCCTTACAAATAGAACTGGTGCTCCCCAAGGTGAGACACTCGGTCTAATAAACCCCTTCTTTAGCAACTCTTGCAGCTGTTTCTTCAGCTCTTCCAACTCTACCGGAGCCATTCTATAGGGTGGTTTCGATATCGGCTCTGTACCAGGCACTAACTCAATGCAAAATTCCAATTCCCTTTCAGGTGGTAGTCCTGGTAATTCGTCCGGAAAGACATCAGGGTAATCTGCAATTATGGGTATGTCCCTCAATTCTGGGTGTGCCTCATCTATATTGACCACATAGGCAATGAACCCTTCACATTATCCTCTCCATCGTTAGTAACATAAACCATCACTCCACATTCAATATTTATCAAAAACAAATAATTTATCTCTCAAGGAATATGCATTTAAAAATCATACTCTTTTATTTACGACAAGTATACAAGTTTCATATCATTTCTTTTCATCAAAATTTACAATAAGATTGTCTAATCCTGAAAACATCAATGTTTTGGCGTGACAATCCATCACAACACGATTGGTAGCTAACCAATCCATTCCCAAAATTACATCAAAATCATTCATATTCAATAAAATCAGATTGGCTATCATTTCCTTCCCCTCTATCTTTAACTTACAATCCTTACATACATGCTCAGTCAATTGACTATCATTCATGGGTGTGGAAATCATCAACATTTTATCCAACAATGTTGGTTTCACATATTTCAACAATTTATGTGCAAAGGAAGGTGATATGAAAGAATGCGTGGCACCAGGATCAAATAATACCAATGCTTCTAAATCAAAGATTCGGATGGTACCTTTAATCACATCCGTCGATGCATCTGCAGTGTCCTGGTCCAGTGCATGTACTCTTCCTCTGCTCACACCCCCAGCCTGTTTCCCTTTTTCCTCAGCTGTAGCCCTCCTCCTCGGGGCTGCTGTCTCAACTGGAGCTCCCTCAGGCTCCTTGCCCTTCTGTGGGGCAATCTCCATCTTCTCGGGACAATACTTAGCTATATGTCCTAGTCTCTCGCATCTAAAACACACCATAGGGGTCATCAGACAGGGCCTATTCCCATGAAATCTCTCACATCTCCTACACTGATCAGTAGTAGGCCGTGGTCCTCCAATAGTCATGCCCCTCGGCGCAGTCAAGGCTGGGTATACGGGAGGTCTAGCAGCTCTCTCCCGCACCTCCTCAATCTTTGGCCTCTTCTCGAAAAATCTTTGGCCATCTCTCTTGGCCACTCTTCCAAACCCGGATCTCTTCCGGTCCCTGTCCTTTCTAACACTGACTCTCCCAAGCTCGGAGGCATTTCGCTCAAAGTCTTGCTCACATAACTGAGCCTTATGTACAGCCTCCTCATAAGTCACAATGTCGAAGGGAGCTAGCTTAGTCCGGATGGCCAATCTCAATCCATCCGTGAACTTCTGTATCTTTCAGGTCTCACTACCCATCGTGTCAGGGTCATATCTCCCCAATGACATAAACTTGGACTCATACTCGTCCACAGTCCGGTTCCCCTGAACCAAATTCATAAATTTCATCCGCAATTTCCTCTGTGCGGTAGCTGGAATATACTGTCTCCTGAAGGCCTCTAGAAATATCTCCCACGAGATCTCAGAGTGTCTGGCCCTCAAAATAACCTCGGTGGACCTCCACCAATGCTCGGCCTCGCCTTTCAACATGAACACGGCAAAGGCTACCTTTTCAGCTGAAGTGCATCCGAAAAACCTATATAGTTTCTCCATCTCATACACCCAATCCTCCGTAATCACTGGGTCCTTCACCCCTCTAAACACTGGGGGTTTCAGCGCTTGAAACTCTCGCAACCTGCTCAAGTCGCAGTCATAACCCAAATCACTACCGCTCTGCTGTGGAGCGATAGGAGAAGCTATATCCTGGGCTGGAGGTGGTGTAACTGTAGCTGTCTCAGCAGCATGAGGTCTCTCCGCCTCTGCAGCTGCCTGTTCAGTAGTAGGCTGTGTTGCGGGACCTCGTCTGTCACCGGCGCCCAAGGCCTGCGTGACTATCTCCACCAAACTCTCAATACTCTGCTCTAACCTAGCGAAGCGAGCCTCAGTATCATCTGCTCTCTCAGCAGGGTTCTGTGGAGCCTGTTCAGTCTGTGGCTCCGTACGGCTCTCAGGCCTACCTCTACGGCCTCTAGCACGTGCTCTCACCCCTCTACCTTGGCGTGTAACTGGCATAGTGCCTAACTTCCTGTATTATAATAATTCATTAAGCTCAATCCATCACGGTATACACAGTTATATCTAAACAAAAGCACAGTACTATGGGGATGTACTTTCCTACATTTTATTAATGACTCACATCAGGCCAACACAGCTCTGATACCAATCTCTGTCACGACCCAATTCCATTCTCTTTAACCGAAAATCACTGAAAATTTTTCGCGTTTTACTGTTACCTTACCCGGTCGTGAACTAAACTCACCACACACTGTTGGGCTGTGAGTCAATAATAAACACCACATCTCATTCATTCTCAATTAATTAAAACGATGTCATACATTTGCATTTAATCGTGTACTTATACGAATACATGTTTTACTGACATCTACATCCCCCGTAATTACAATTCAACGAATACTGTGCTTTTACATTGTTTAGATACAAAAAGAATCACTATGTATATACCTCTTTGCAATGGAGATGCAGCGGAGTCCAAAATACCACGCCTCAGTCCTTACAGGGCTACTATGCACGCTCTGTAGGGGAAAAATAGAGTGGGATGAGCAACCACACGCTCAGTAAGGCAATAATGCAAGCATGGTAGATAACTACTCTATCTACATGCTGATAGTGTTATGCATAAATCATTTATGGTAGGAGCATGAGGAAATAAAACTATGCCATGTGAATATACATATATATCATGTATTAAAATCGTGTGCATTGGCATATAAAACATGGTAGAAACGTCATGTATAAATCATCTCATGCTCAATCTCATTTAAATTCATAAAAAGGGCAATTCATTAAGAAACCTCCTTTTTAAACCAACATCATAAACCTCTTTCTCAACACATAATTACCACCAAATCAACTCACAATCACAACCACATTTTCATTTCACAATTCACGCATGTGTATAAAACTAGGTCACTATATCAAAAGTGCCTATGTGGACCATTACATCATAAACCATCCCAGACCACACGCATCCAGGTGTGCGGGGTATCATGCTGGCACGAAGATGGATTATCCCTCGCCAGACTTTCTCATCACATAACCATCATGCGGTACATCGTACTCCATATGATATACACGGTACAGCGTACTCCGCAGATACATATCGTGATTGGGGGTGCCATCCTAGGTCTTATCTACCCCATACCAAGAGTTTTCCATATCCGTGAAGGAGAGCCTCCCTGCCGAACAGAGCCTCCCCGCCTAACAGAGCCTCCCTGCCTCCTCAGGCTTAAGGATGTTAGCTTAAGGATGTAGGGCTTAAGGATCCTTCCGTAAGAGAGCCTCCCCACCTAACAGAGCCTCCCCGCCTCTTTGGGCTTAAGGATGTTGGCTTAAAGATGTAGGGCTTAAGGATCTTACCATACCCATGTAGGAGAGCCTCCCTGCCTAACAGAGTCTCCCCGCCCCTCCAGGGCTTAAGGATGTTGGCTTAAGGATCCCACCGTAAGAGAGCCTCCCCACCGAATAGAGCCTCCCCGCTTAACAGAGCCTCCCTGCCTCCTCGGGCTTAAGGATGTTAGCTTAAGGATGTAGGGCTTAAGGATCTTACTATAACCATGTAGGAGAGCCTCCCCGCCTAATAGAGCCTCCCCGCCCCTCCAGGGCTTAAGGATGTTGGCTTAAGGATCCCACCGTAAGAGAGCCTCCCCACCGAACAGAGCCTCCCCGCCTAACAGAGCCTCCCCGCCTCTTTGGGCTTAAGGATGTTGGCTTAAGGATGTAAGGCTTAAGGATCTTACCATTTTTCACAACCTTATACGTATCTCAATATGCAAACTTGTGCGAGCAAAGCTCTAGCACGACTCATGCATCTTCTCATAAAGAGACGCATACGAGCATAGCTCTAGTACGATTATACTCATAAGACAACCACTCAAAATCCACGTACGAGCAGAAACTCCAGTACGGTTTATAAACATCATCATAGTTTCCAAATCAAGGTGCGAGCTAAGCTCCAGCACGTTTCATACAAATGAAAACATAGAAATCCAGCGCGAGCGAGGCTCTAGCGCGATTTATGTCATACAAATACGATAGGCGGCTCATACACAATCAAACAATCCCGGCAATCGGGTTTAGCACTCATAATTGCTTTTCCACAACAACCATACAATACTAGCCGACCCATCTACAAGCTTGCTTAAAACCAAGCAATTTCGTTTTGAAAAGCATCAAAACATTAGATTTATGCAATTATTAGCCTTACTATCCCATTTCATAAAATCCACTTCAAATCCAAAACCACGCATATACTCCTCATCATTCACGAATACCATCAATCATTTATTTGAGCAACCATGCATTTGATAAAACACCCAATAATCACCCACAAGTTCAAAGTACGAGCAGCTACCTCTATATACTCACAAAATTCCCTTACCTGGACTCGCGATGCGTGATTCCACTTCCTTAAGCTGCTTACTCGTACGGTTCGATTCGTCTTCAACGAACTCCTCGGGACTGCACAAAATCGTATCCCG
Source organism: Firmiana major (assembly GCA_033439115.1). NCBI lineage: Eukaryota > Viridiplantae > Streptophyta > Magnoliopsida > Malvales > Malvaceae > Firmiana > Firmiana major. The sequence goes on along the minus strand of CM065898.1, from coordinate 11,657,475 downwards.
CATTATATTCGATCCATACAATGCAACCCTTGCGCTTGCTATATCCAATATAATCTATAGCCTCTATTAAAGCTTATTTGGCCTCGTTTCATTACTTTACCCATAGCTCGAGTCTATGGACCTTCTTAGGCCTATTAACTTATTCAAAGTCGATATCAAATCGACATAAAGCTCATAGCGTTCAGATTTCATGAATCCCCTCACTATGGCATTTATCACTCATATACATACCCATTTTCACAATTCCTCCAACTCACCAAGTAATTCCATCTAACCATCTAAAATCATACGCATTACCTCACTAACAACTTTAGCATGCCCATAAATCATAAACTCATTCAACCCATATATTCTCACATCATACCCATTCTAAGTTTTCTAGGTTACTCCAATTCCACCACATCCCTAGATAATTTATCCATCAATAGTCATGCCAAACAACTCCAAAATCAATTAAATAGCTAATGCATTTGGATTGGAGTGTTAGAATCTTACCAATATGATTTCTCTTCTTGCTCCAAATGGTAATGCCCTTAACTCCTTCAATTCCAAAAATGGGAAGATGCCCTCTCACTATGTTGTTCTTCTCTTTGATAGGGACAACTTTGCCTCTAATGATCTCTCTTCAAATCTCACTGAAAATGGCTGATTTTAGAGAGGGAAAGTTAGGTTTTTGGGTTGAAAGTGAAAAGTTAGTGTTTTTCCCGAGATTTCCTGATTTTCAGCCCTCCTTATATAGAAATAGCTTGAGGAGATCGATCTGGCCCAAGAGGAGATCGATCTGGTCCCTTAAAATCCCTCTTTTTCACGTCATTTTTAAGCCTGAGATCGATCTTTCGAAGTATGAGATCGATCTGTCTAGGCATGAGATCGATCTGTCGAAGCATGAGATCGATCTGCTCCCAAACAGAGAGCTAAGGAGATCGATCTGGGTGTTTGGGGATCGATCTTTTCATCACAGAATGCTTGGGAGATCGATCTGGCTCCATTGGAGATCGATCTGCTCTATTCTTTTGCCCAAATAAGAGCATTTTGGCTCTTCCAGATCGATCTCTTATCCTATAAGATCGATCTGGCCCTCATGTTTTCCAGATTTCCTGCAGTTTCCTTGCTGCAACTCATACCAACACACCCTTAATCTATTGCCATGGCCATTTTCTCATCCATCCACCTTTATAACTTGAAAATGGCATCCATTCATACCTTATGCACATTGAAACTTGTGTGCATTCATTGTATGTTCAAAGGTATGCTACATAAACCGAATGGAAGCATAACTCCATTCCATTTTACCACACTACTCATCGTGAGTTTCGATCACATCCATCACTTGCCAGAACTCATTTCTTCATATTCGTATTCAATGAAATTTGTATGTACGTTACAATTCATATTACACATACATATATTGAATCCATGGACTTACATCAATCATACTTTACATTACAAGTCCATTCATATTATTTGATCCAATTACACACATTATCATTATACATATACGGGGTCTTACAGCATACTCCCCTTTTATATTCAGTTCAAGCCATTGCTCCCCTACTTACCGTCGTTTCTATTTTTTTAACAGTTTCAGTTTCGATCTTCTATTTTCTTCTAGTTTCATTTCTTTCACTCTCACCCATTTTGTAAGACTCTCGGTTACAACTCTTGCTATCTTGGTTTTTGTAAGCTTTCATCGCTCATTCATTCTCTTTTCTCTCTTCCTCATACCTCCATCATCGCCCCCCAGCTTTAAAACCTGAGGGGCTTCATCCTATGTCTCCTGTTTCTCGTCAGTCTCTTCTTATTTTAGTAGCAGCCCCTACCTACTTCCTTCAATTTTCACTGCTTTATTTTCTACTGTTGTACTCCAGAGTTCACGGTGTATATATATTTATATATATGCTGACTATATTATGTATATATATACATATTTGTTGCCTTTCAGCAGGCTTACCTGCTTCGGTCGATATTTCGCACCCTTGAATTTCCCATCTTCACTTGCTCTTTCCTGCAACTACCCCACCTAAATCTCCTTCCCTTACTATTGTTTTCACCGACTCCTTCAGTTAAGTCTACACCTTTTCGCAGCAGCCCTCATCTTCTGAATTCACATTAAATTTTATCCAATTTTTTTCCATTGTCCTAGCCGGTGGGACTCCACTTATACCAATGTTTAGCATTTTAAATTATTTTCTAGTTACTGTATATTGCAGAACATTTTGGTTCCTTCATGTTTTTGGTTTCTACTTCACCTGTTCTATTATACTCCATCATTCAGTCCACCATCCCTTCCATCACGTCCTTATTTCAGACTCTCATACTTCAGTTTCTTGTTTTCCATCTTTTCACGTTTCCTTTTGTTTTCAGCTTCATCATTTCCTTTCCCTAGGCTATCGTACCCTTTGTTTCACAGCCTTCACATGTAAATATAATAGGTGGCTCTCGGGTTTTGATTTCCTATAAAACCAATCTCCATAGCTCATGTTCATATGTACATGTATATAGGTTGTATAGGTCTACATATATATTTTGCATATATTTGTATATACCTCTTTATATGTATACACACCCAAATAGGTATATAAATTTACTCATACTTATATGTGTGTATATATATATATATATATATTCACACACCTCGGTTCACATAGTTTCATTGGGGACCCTTGGATTAGCATATAAATATACCAATATATTCTCATATATATTCGTATACCCTCGTACATGTGTTACCTATACATTAATCTTGAAAGGTAGATATAAAATGGCATTCGTATATACACACGTAGTATAGAATAAGGTTAGACTAATATCTATTATCGAATTAATTCATCTATATTCACACTTTCAATCTTAATTGTCCAATTTATTATTTATGGACAATTTCAAGTACATTAAAAATTTTACGGTATTTACAATAATAAAAATAATTTATTTAAGTACATGGATGAGCTTATACATATATATATATATATATATATATATATATACACACATTTGTATGTGCTGCTATAAGTATTCTCCAATATAGGGTATAAGGGTATGTACATATATGTATACATGAAATATATTCATATAGACACCCGCGAGGGCTGGAACAGGAAAACGTGATGCATGAAAATGGAAACGTGAAAGAAAAGGAAAATCTGAAACAGGAATGGGAGCCGGTGTGTTAAAGTGTACATATAAATATATTATACTATAAACTAGTACATATGCCTGTATGGCAACAGAGTAAGAGGGAAAGAGAGGAATCCAAAATCGAAGCACTATGGGAAAATGAGATATGGCAGTGTTCAGTGGAAGGGAAATATATATATATATATATATATATATATATATATATATATATATATATATATATATATATATATATATACTATGCAATGGAGGACGAAAATCTGATTAAAAGCTGGCCAAGACTGAAGCAAACAGAAACTGCAGCCAATAGTGGAAACAATGTGTGTGTTTGTGTGTGTATATATAAATTACAAATCATAGTGAGAGCAAGTGTTAGGGGGAAGCTGTAACGAGAGAAGGCTGTGAGATTCCTGCCTACTGCAGTTAAACAACAACAGAAAGCATGGAGGAGGGAGAGACGTTAGGCGGAATGGTGGTTGGCAGTATGTTGTACTGCTCTGACTAATAAAAAGAAAAAAAATATAGTAGAATGGAGGTCGATAAGGGCAGCATGGGCAGCTAGAAAGCGAGGAAGAGAATTTGGGAACCGAGGCATATATACTGTGAGAACTGTGAATTTTGTATACCCCATTTATGAGAATTGTAATTTTGTGTATGTAATAATGATATGTTTATGTACACACAAGTTTTAAATATGATGAAGTATAAGGAAATGAGGTCTTTAAGTCTTGAATGTTTATAGATTGAAATATGGACTATGGTGTAGATTTTGGGAAGTTTTACATTGAGTTTTCTGCAAATTGATGCAGCAGCAGTACAATCTGTGAAGTCCAAATCGATCTCCAAGGATGAGAGATCGATCTCATGGCTCCAGAATGCAGAAAATGTGCAAGAACCTATAGGCAGATCGATCTCATAGGCAAGAAGATCGATCTCACCCCACGACAAATCGATCTCCTAGGCATAAAATTGCCCCAAAACGTTACCAAATTCAAAAAGAGATCGATCTCATCAAGGACCAGATCGATCTCCTACCCTCCACCTATATAAAGACCTCTGTGTTTTCCTGCATTTCATCTTTTCTCTATCTCCTAAACCTCCATTTTAGTCGAGCCCTAGCTTTCTCTCTCTTCCAAAGCTCTTATTTCCGTCTGAATCAAAGGTTGTAGTAAGAAGGAAAGTTGTTCCTCATCCAAGGGAGAGCAACATACTTGGAAATCGAAAGACGAATCGAATCGAGGTGCGAATAGAGCTCTCCATAAGTTTTGGGTAAATTTTTAAACTTTGATCTTGGATTTTCAAGTGATTTTGGTGAGTATGGTTGTAGGCATTGTGATAGAATAGCTAGGAAAGGACTAGAGATTGATGAAATTGTAATTTTGTTTGAGTAAAGATGATATTATGCAATTGTGGTAATTTTGGAGATTTATGACTATATGTTTGGATTGAGGTAATGAAGTGAATTGGGCATGGATATTGTACATAAAAATGTAGGATTTGAAATGTAGTAGGTGAGAATATGGATTGTGATAAAATTATGAGAATTGGGTTGTTTGAGTATTTAATGAGAATATGAGCAAACATGTGCTCGATGATGTGATTGAGATGAATTATTGATGTTTTAACATCGTTTGGACAGCCTGGGAGTTCTATAGGGGAATGCGTGGCTAGTCCGTCGTTTGGGGGAACGATTGCACTATACAACGTGCAACGAGGTAAGAGAAAACTCAAAACCCATTTGTGTATGTGTTTTGTGATGTTGTTATAGCATGAAATGCGATTTGAGAAAACAAGCATATTTTTATGAGTTGTGAATGAGTTATTGCACACGATTTTATAGCCGGTTGGGGCCCAATTGTTTTGAGTTGTAAACTAAATGTGAAATTGTTTTACTACCGTTTTGAGTTTTAAAAGTTAAAAGTGATTTGGGCTCTACGTTAAGGCATACTGAGATGTGAGAAATGTGTGCGTGGTTTTGCCGGTTTGAGCTCGATTTTGACATGTTTTGTATTGAGTACAAAATGGCTTTGAGATGAGTTTTATGAGAAAAACCATTATGAGCGCTACGTGAAGGCAAAACATTTTATTTGATAATGGCTATTACTGAGACTTAGGCGTGTCATGTTGAATACACATCGGGCTTTGCTCTTTTAGCATGTAAGACCGGGTCGTGCTCTAGCAGCACATAAGACCGACTCCTCTATTCTGGTAACGTGAGATGACCCCACTCCGCGGCAGCGTTGGGTGGCATTGCTCTGATAGCATGTAAGATCGGGTCGTGCTTTTATAGTATGTAAGACCGTCGGTTGTACGACTTTATCAAGTCTACAGCGAACCATGGCCATGGGTGTATTATTGTCGACAAAATCCCTCGATTGGGGATGTCTACCTAGGGGATGAGTTCAATCGTTTTGATGTGCCATGATGAGTTTTTTATATGAATTTTATTTGCCTAGTCTCGTTTTACACATGAGTTTGTGTTTAGTAACTGTGCACGTGCATTATTAATGCGGTGATTTTCATCACGTTTTATGAGAAAAGCCATTATCGCATCCTGATTTTCATATGCTTGTAACTACTTTATCTATGGTTTTGTATCGAGCCATTTATTACCATGTTTCTACATGAGTTTTGAGAAATGAGTTGAGATGATGTTTTACTTATTCATGCTACATTTTTCTACTGAGTTTATTGGGTTTTCACCCACAAAACAAAATGATTGTGTTGTGCAAATCATTAATTTGTTAATAAGTCCCTTACCCCCTTACTGAGCGATTTAGAAACTCACTATGTTTTATCTTTCCCCCTAGATTTCTTCAAGTGAATAGAGTTTCCTTGCGGCATATGGAGCAGTGGCTAGTGGAGGACTTAAGCTCCCGACCAGATATCATATTTGAGGTATAATTTACACTTCATGTACCCAGACTTATGTTGTATTTACAGACACTTGATGAACAGTGATGTATAGGATGTATTAGGATTAATTAACCTTGAATTGAGTAATGCATATGGTATGATGTATAATTATGAGATGATGAGATCCTGAGGTATGATATGTATCATGATGCTTGACACTGCATAGGAATGCACCCTTAATTGTGAATGGATGTGAAAAAGTTTTAAATTTGCCTGGTTTTTTGCGCTTCCGAGGCGTCACATATACAGTCGTAAACAACAGAGGAACCCCATCCTCTAAAAACTGCAGTGAAACAAGACGAGAAGAGAGGACAACACGAGAGAAAGAGAGAGCCGAGGAAACTGAAGAAAAATACAGCAAGGGGATGAAGGAAAATAGAGACAAAAAGAATTGTAAGGGAGAAAGTGAATGTACAACAGAGCTGTAGCAGAGGAGAAATCAGAAGCAAAGTACAAAATAGGGCAGTGGTAGCTGGACACCGGGTAGGAGCAGAGACGGACGATGGAAGCTGGAATAAGGCAAACTAGAACCGGAGTGAACGGAAGCACTCCGGCGCCGAGCAGAAACATTAGGGGAGGAAGGAAACAATAGTGAGTAAAAGATGGTGATGACGATGAACAGTGATGAAGGATTGGGACAAAGAGAGAAAGAAGGAGAAAGAAGTGTGAAAAACAAAAGCGCAAAAAAAAAAGAGGTATATATAAATATATATATATATGTATATATGATTTTATATATATATATAAATAAAAATATTGAAGTTAGAACAGAGTGCATAGGGAATTTGGAAAACTCGAGGGGAGAACAGTTTGGAAATATTATGCAAATATTAATTCCAGCTCCGAAGAAATAAACTGAATAGAACGGACCCACTAACTCACATCACTGAGGCATTGAGGACTACTGACAGACACTAAGGTAAGGAAAATTGTTGTGAGCTGTTAATGATATTTACACGTATTTTCTGTAGAATTGTAGATGTAAAATCCTACATCGATTTTATAGTTATCGAAATTGTAGAAAACTCTAGACTAATTTTATAGTTATCGAATTTATTAAAAAAAAAAACTTTAGTCTCAATTAAATGGCCTATCCTTACCGTTACAAATTAAATTTAATTTGTTTACATAGAAATCAATATAGTTTTTAATTATTGATTTTAATTGAAAAGTCTCTAGTCTTAATTGTCACAGACTGTCTACTGAGGATTTTGACCGAAAAATGATGAGCCAACCTCTTTTGAATTGCTTTATGTACTGAACTAAATTTTAAAAATTGATTTGATGAAAAAGAACTGCTTATAAATTAATACCGATAAAATGTGCTTGAACGCGTACTGACTGTGTGTCACACGGCCTGACTCGCACTAGTTTTTTAGACAAAGGCAACAGCTAATCATGTTACATTATTATCGTTATTGTCTATTGAATTGCTATTGTTATTGTGGTCCACAGAGTACGATGTACCGTGCAACACGCATGTGAGTACGCTGTACCATGCTATCAGTCTTCGGACATATTGTATTGTGAGCCATTTGGGTAGCTGACCATTCTCACGGTGATCGACATCCCGGCACACCTGATCAATAATGCTCGGAGTCATCGACATTGGCCAATTGTCATATTGATTATCGTTATAGCATTGTCTGCCTTGTCTCGTCTATTTGATTTACTGAATTGACTGTATGGACTGAAATATCGCATGGATATGGTTTATTTTACCGTATAAAATTTTAAATTCTGTGTTTATTGCAGTAAAATGTTTATATTATCGATATTAATACCGCTAATGATTTTTTTACTCTAATTTTACTGAACTGTCAACGGCTCTATTATTTTCATTACAAGCCTATATAGATAAATAGTGTATTTATCTACCTGCCACGTAATTTTTCTTACTGAGCACATTGAACTCACCCCTTACTTTCTTCCACAGAGCCTCATCAGTAGCTGGGACCGCTTTTGTAAGTAGGGTTCCTGTGCACAGCCATAGTTCCGTAGAGTATTCTTCTGCGTCGAAGGTATACCCATATTTAAATATTCTTTTGTATCTAAAATTTTTGTAAGTACAGTAATGTATAGGAAGATATATTTGGGGAGTGTGAACAATGATTTTTGTAAAGAACTATTATGATGACTAATTGGAAAGTAACTCTATTGGATGTTGTTTAAATTTGGTAACCAAGAAAAGCAATTGAATTGTCAGATTTCACTGTTTTGATCCAGTATCGAGTCGTAGCCCAATCGTATAGTACCGTAAAATTTGGGTCGTTACACACATATCAAAATTATCATCATCAAAGTATTCAAATCATAAGAACCCTAAAGGCCAAAACCTTAGGGCTTGTTTTCCTTAGTTTCTAACAAATCTCACTTTAGCAAAATGATAGATCAAAACATTAACAATAACATATATAGAGCCCAAAAGCATCTAAGTATCCTTACCTTTTCCTCTTTCTTTAGCCTAAAACCTTAGCTTAATCCTCAATTGTCCTTGGCTACATCAAAATAACCTTAAGAACCTTTGTATTTACATAAACATTCAAAAGTTCTCTCTCTAAGTTACCTTAAGAAGTCCAATATTCTCTCTATCTTTTGAACCTTCAAATAGGCCCCATGAGGCTTCAAAATGACTTATAATGGAGGTAAGGTGGATGAAAAGGTTTGGTTAACAGCTCAAAGGTTAACTCTCCTTCTTTCTCTCTTTCCATTTCTTTTTTTCCTTTTTCATCTTCCTTTCTTTCTTTTAAGGTTCAAAGACTTAAAGGAGGGGGTGAGGAAATGGGTAAGAATAGCTAAAATGGGGTATTTTGACGTTTGAATGGGAACAGGTGAGGCTAGGGGATCAATCCTATGCTAGAAGGGATCAATCCTTTTGTTGTCATTTGGCTCCTGAAGGCATTCTACCAAATGGGGATCAATCCCTTAGAAGGAGGGGATCGATCCCTCAGTTCCAGATTCTTACTTTTGATTTCATTTTGGCTGAAAATACATTATGGGAAGTTGGTTCCTTGCTTATATACTGATTCCAATCAAAGTATACAAATTTTCTTCCTTTAAATCGATCTAGTCGTACCAATATGCATATCTAAACTTCAAATAAGTCTTTAATCTTACAAAATCGTTCATTATGATTCCATCAAATGTACATTAGATTTATTAGACTTAAGGTTTTCATAAAGGATACAAGGAAAATTGTAGTTCTTACACACACACACACACATACATATATATATATATATAACATATATTAAATTAATGTAAATATTTAAGTTAGTAGGGTAAAGATCGAATTATTTCCCTTATTGAATTGTCTATCTCACATGTCTGTTGCTTTGTGAATAAATCCATGTTTGAAATGATTTGTGGGTCAGGACAGTCTGATGAGGGGTTGAGACCTGACAAGTGTTGGATTGTTTTGAGATGTTGGTTTGTTAATGGTTTTAAAGTGAACGTACGCATGATGTGTTTACCATGCCCTATTTGTGAAATATTCATGATGGATATTCCATGCTTTGAATTGAATTATGCACTGAATTTTAATAGCATGAATGCTTTACATATCATTAACACAAGCATGAACTCATATTTTGAGAAAATGATGAAATTATGCTTTAAGCATGGCATCACGATCACGTAGATAGTGTAGTATCTACTTGTTCGCATGATTGCCTTACTGAGCGTGTGGTTTGCTCACCCCCTTATTTTCCTCCTCTCTACAGAGATTTGAGTATAGATTGAGAGCGACTGGAGGCATTCCGTTTTGGTATCCGCTGCATCCCATCGCATAAGGTATACACACTGATGAGATTTTTGTATCTAAACTTTCCATAGCACAGTAGCATTTTGTATGTAACTATTGGGGATGTAAAGAAATGTAAACATATGTCTAAACAACAACTCTGATTTATTTATACAAATGTTTACTTATAAATAATATGCAATTTAAATTGGTATGGTGGAATGAGATAGACATTGACACACAGCCCAACTGTTGAGAGTGTGATTGTTCACGATCGAGGAATGACGATTAATAAATGATGCATGAAAATGCGAAAAAAAATTGTACGTATTTTGGTAAGTTATAGGTCGTGACAGGTTCCAACTCAAAGTATGCAAATTTTCTTCCTTTAAATTGATCTAGTCGTACCAATACACATAGCTAAACTTCAAATAAGTCTTTAATCTTACAAAATCCTTCATTATCATTCCATCAAATGTACATTAGATTTATTAGACTTAAGGTATTCATAAAGGATACAAGGAAAATTGTGGTTCTTACACACACACATATATAACATATATTAAATTAATGTAAATATTTAAGTTGGTAAGGTAAAGATCGAATTATTTATCATTTCTCATGTACATAATGGTTATCTTTATATCAACGTAATAACATTAGAATAAATATAAAACTAGTATTAATAAGTGTAAAATAGGTTTAAAAGTGTCATAAAACATTAAAGAAGATTTTTGACAATTTTAAATGTAATGAATAATAATAATAATAATAATAATAATAATAATAATAATAATAATAATAATTTAACGTAAATTATTAAGTAACATCAAGCTATTTATCTTTTTTTTTCATGAATAATTATGTCAAATGGTTATTCTTTCATTAATGTAAAATATGATAATAAGCATAAAATTAGTGCTAATAAACGTATATGAGTTTAAAGTAAATCAGTAAAAACTTTCTAAAATTTTAAATGCAATGGAAGGATATAATAATATGCATAATAATATATTAATTTAACGTAAATTATTAAGTAAGATCAAATTACTTATACTTTTCATGAATATTTATGATTAATGGTTAAAGATTGTATTAACATAAACATATGAGAATAAATGCAAAATTAATATCAATTGATTTAAAATGAGTTAGAAGTGTCATAAAACACTGAAGAAGACCTTCGAGAATTTTAAATGCAATAGAAGGTAATTATACACATAATATTAATTTAACATAAATAATTAAATTAGTTACATAATGATCAAATTATCTTTCACATAACCAATGTCGTAAAACACTAAAAAATTAATAAAAAAAGTTTTAATTATAACGATAAGAATAAATGCAATGATATATTCATTTAATGAAAATAATTAATTTGGTTACTTAAACATCAAACTAATTATCTTTAGTTATGCATAATGGTTAAAAATATAAACTTAACAACATGAGAATAAACCTATCGCTGAAAAATAAGTTACATGGGGTGGAAACCCAATGAAATGGTAGCATAAATAAAATTGGTAAAGCTAGTTGACTGTTGATTATAAGCAATCGCTTGCTTATTTTAAGTAAAACTGGGAAATTGCCCTTGCTTCGCTTCGAGAACTACTTTTTATATATATATTTATTAAGATTTTGTAATTTTTTATTATTTAAAAGGCGATAAAATCATGCAAATCAACATGGGGAAATTAATTCTTTCCCCAATTTGGATAAACAAGAGCTATCAAAATGAAGCTCACAAAAGCATACAATAATATGTGCAAGAATGTTCGAGTACCTCTTCTCATAAATGGAAAAAATGAAAATATTTTTCACAAAAACTTGAAAAATAAATAGCATTCTCTAGAGAAAAATATATCAAAATGAAGCTTATTATTGGTGGATAAAGTCTCCTGCATGTGCATATCTCTGGTGAACATCCCTCATAATAAACTCACTAAACCTTTGTAGGATGACCTTCTACAACACCACAATGCAGCAATGTATATTTCTCTTCTTCAGAAATCCCTGGCCTCAACATCGAACCAGTAAGTAAAATATCTAATCATACTTGAGTAATTAGTTTTCCACAAGACATCAAGAAATCAATCAATATTATGAAACTTGTAAGCAACCTTAGCATGACCATTTTATTTCCCAACTTCTAAATGACGTTAGAAACTTTGTTTCATGAATAGAATACCTCCAATATCCAAGCGGAATTGCATCAGAAACAGTAAAAAAATTATTGTAGAGTATTCATCTTCTCTTCTTTATTTGAATTTCTTAAGTTATCTTAAGAATTCAAATGTAAAAGCAAATCCCGAGACTCTTAATAGCTACCACAAATACCCATACGGAGATAAAGAGGATGCATATCTACCTCTTTGGGTTTTTTTAACAGTAAGATCCGAAAGAAAATCGACATGCAGTAATCTTCTCCAAGTTTCTTTCAGCTACCTGAATCATGCTTCTATCAATGAGCTCTTTCAAGTATTTTTCTGTCACAAACATAAATAATAAGAGATGATGAGAATCTTAACATTTAACTAAATGTGCAACTTATATATTAAAAAAAAAAAAAAAAAAAACCTAAATTTAATTTCTAATCCTACATATACCAGAATATTATTGTATGTTGAAAATGAGGAATCATCAAGAAAGAAACTGGCTCAAAGTAATCCTTACTATTACTTAAACTGACGCTTACTAAAGTTCCAGTAATCAAATGCTATTCAAATTTTTGACATTACTAAGCTTAAGAACAGCAGCAGGAGTCAGCAGCTTACCTTCTTTGTAAGTAGAGCCTCTCCCAAACTTACAAAGCTTCCCAAAAGGTTCTGATCAGAACCCTTGTAACTTCAAATTCGAAGCACTTCTTGAGGAGTTACCTATCATTGAAATAAAGTTTATTTCAAGGCTAACATAAATAATAAGAAATGACGAGAATTTTAACATTTAACTAAACAACTAAGTCAAAGAGATAATAAACAGAACCAAGGTCCAAACATTGGAAAGATTTCTGCATTAAATTTCTTCATGAAAATACAGACTTAAAGTTCAAATCAGAATAATAACTTAGAGTAGTTACACCAACCATTGCCACACTTGCTGCCAAGCATAGTATCACGGCAGCCAGATACATTGGGCACCCTCCATGTTAGTTGCCCAGTGCTTCAGTATGCCTTAGTAAGAGTACATGACTAAATAATAGAGGTTCACAACAACTTAGGCATTATCACTTATTGTATCATTTTTCTGAAACCATGAAAAGAACATAACTTGAAATTCGAAACATTTGCAACCTTTTGTCCTTCATTTTCTCGCTTTCCGGTGTCTAGTCACCTATTCAGTTTCTTTCTTTTTAAAAAAAAAAAAAATCCATTTGACAAATATAAGTTAAATACACATATAACAACCAATTGAAAAGAGAAGAAAAAGAACGAACTACCTTACAATTAATAACAAATTATATACCCCTTTTTCTAGAAAAAATGATCAATGAACACAATTATATCATAGAAACAATTAGAAGAATGCATATTTTACGAATAACAAAAAACAACCCATGAGCGTCTCCATAAGAATTGTTGGTTTCATATTGCTCAACAACTTTCACTGGGCTCATATTGACTTTTGGGAGTATGTACGTGGATATTCAAGAGACAATATAATTGCAATTCTGGCACAGTAGCACATTTCATAAAATTATAGGAGCAATGGTTTTAGATGATTAGCATATAGGTTAAAATTAAGCTTTCCAAGAGAATATTAAAGCAAGTTTGGATACATTTCAATTCTCTGGCAAGAATCTTTTGACGCCGAATTGATAAACATGTAATAAGGAAAATGAAAGGCCTCAAAACACTGCTGGAAATCATTTACTTAATCTGCATTGCTCATCTTGTGCTTCTTTCAAACGTTTCTTGAGCATGCGAAGCTGGGCTGAGGGTCCTCCTATTCTAAAACATTAGACTGGGTAAGCAAAGCATAAAATGAACATTTGAAGATTTTATATAAATTAAATGCAAGAAAAAGGAGTGTACCCGCACAACAACAGCTGCATCTTTCTCCATTGCAACATCTTTCAAAACCTTTCTTAGAGATGATGTAGTGTTCTGTTCCTGCAAATTATTACATGCTTATTTACATTCAAATTGTAATAATTTGCAGGAACTGAACATTGTACCATCTCTAACATTTCACCTAAATGTTGGCAAGAGAAGTAGATCTACCGCAATTCCTTCCTTCCAACCTTTCAACGAAACTAAAGAATAAGAGATATAATAATTAAAATCTATAGACATATATATATATATATATACATACATACATACATACATACATACATACATACACGCATTAATTTTAAAGGAATTGCAGCTACGATGTGAAAATTGAAGCCATCTCCGACTAAAAATCATTTTATAGGAGTATTTAATTTGATATTTGCTATTCTGGTTGGATATGGATATGGGGTATATTGTTGCAATGTAACCCTTTATCTACTGAAAAGGTATTTTGTTTTCAGCTTTTTAAGTGACCTAAAAGATTTTGCTAAAATAAAATAAGTTAATTAGTATCTGACTTGGCTTTAAAAAAAGAGGTTGAATCGCCTAATAGGGCTAATCCGCATCCGATGACATTGAAGTTGCTATGGGTATAACCACATAGGGAAGTTGAATGCTCTATATGAGCATTCGACTGCCCTATAGTATTTTGGTAACAAAATCTTATGGAATGAGCATCATATACACTATTGAATTTTACATTTTAACTTTTACATTTATTTTAAATAATTAAAACTAATTTTGCAACGCTTAAATTTAATTTAAGTTTAGTATAACTTTTTACCAAAAAAAAAACCCTAAATATAAAAGAAAAAAATTAAATTGAAAGGATTTTATAAAAAAATAAATAAATACAAATAAAAGTGGTGGGAATTATAGGAATATTAATTTGGTAGTATACTTAATATATAATGATAATTTGGAAAACTAGCTAAATAGTTTATCAAATCAAAATTTCTTTTTACTTTTAAATTTAATCAATGGTTTAAATTAATTGTATATAATCTAAAAATTATTAGTAACTGATCTTATAATAAAGTCAAATTTTGTAAATTTACTGTAAAACTCCCCCGCTAGTAAATGGTCTTCCAACTCCTTGATTTCTTCCAGAGAGAGGATTGCGACAAAGTGATCCAATCTCTCCTTATTTGTTTTACTGTGCACTGAAGAACTTTCTGCTCTGTTGTGTAGAGAGAAAAAAAAATCATAAAAGACTTCAAGGTGTTCAAGCTAGCAAGGGAGGATTGAGGATTACTCACCTCCTATTTGCAGATGATTCCATATTATTTGCAAGAGCTTGCCGATCAAAGTTGTTGGTTGCCAAATATTTCCCCCAGTCAACATTTCTAGATGCTTATCTTGATTTAAATACTTTATTGATTTGGAGGAAGATAGAAAAACTGAAAAGTGAAACTCTGCTCTCACAAAAGGTGAGAAGCTAGAGGCTAAGGAAGATCTATTTATAGCATCGGTATTACACACAAAAGCTGTTATAACAGCTGTAACAAATAACAAATTGAATAACAAATTGTGTAACAGAATTATCTTTAAAAGCTTCCTTTGTCTTCTAAAACCTCTTCCTTGTAACTGCCTATTACAACATCTGGTTTATCATCCCCCCTCAAGCTGAAGGGTCTAGGCACAAGACATAGATGAGACCGTAGTGACAAGAACAGAGAGCTTGTGAGATGCTTCGTGAGAATATCAGCGGGCTGGTCTGGACTTGGAATATATTGCAGCTGTAACTTATTATGAAGAACTTGATCCCGAATAAAATGGAGGTCAATTTCAATGTGTTTGGTCCTAGCATGGAAGACTGGGTTCTTGGCCATATAATAAGCACTGATGTTATCATAATAAAGAGTGGGAATCGAATTTATAGGAATGCACAGCTCACTCAGCAAAGCTTGTGTCCAAATAATCTCTGCAGTGGCAATGGCAAGTCCTCGGTACTCAGACTCAGCACTACTCCGAGAGACAACCTTCTGCTTTGAAGCTGTCCAGGAGACTAGATTATTGCCAAGATAAACAAGGTAGCCACTTGAGCTTCTTCGGTCATCAGGTTGTGCGCCCCAGTCAGCATCTGTATAGGCTTGAATTGTAAAGTGAGCGGATGGTTGAAGGAGCAGACCATGAGTAATTGTGCCTTTTAAATACCTCAAAATACGCTTGACAGAAGACCAATGAGCGGAAGTAGGTCGGTGCATGAATTGGCAGTCTTTGTTTACTGAAAAAGCTATATCCGGCCGAGTTAAGGTTGCATATTGAAGAGCCCCGACTACACTTCTGTACATAGTGACATCTTCCATAAGATCGCCATCAAACTTAGAGAGAGACAAGCCCACAGTGCCTGGAGTTGCAGCAGCTTTGCTATCAAGCATGGAAGTTCTCTGTAGAAGATCTGAAATATATTTGCGTTGATTGAGATGCATAGATCCATCATCATAGGTCACTTCAATTCCTAGAAAATAGGACAATTGGCCCAAATCGCGTAAAGCAAACAGAGAATGAAGTTTGTGTATCAGCTGCTGGATGAGAACAGGAGAACTGCCTGTAACAATTATGTCATCGACATACACTAGGACAATGAGAGTAGAGTGTCTTCCAAAGTGAACAAACATAGAACTATCTGTTCTTGAAGAATTGAATCCCCAGGACAACAAAGCAGAGCTTAGCTTGGTAAACCAAGCTCGGGGTGACTGTTTCAGACCGTAGAGAGCTTTCTTTAGTTTACAAACTTTGTTTGGGTGGTTCGGATGAAGAAAACTAGGAGGTTGGGCCATATAAACCTGCTCAACAAGGTCACCATTGAGAAAGGCATTCTGAACATCAAGCTGCCTAATTTCCCATCTGTAACTCAGTGCTATAGTCAATACAATTCGTATCGTTGCTGCTTTCACAACAGGACTAAAAGTTTCAAAATAATCCAAACCAAAAGTCTGATTGAAGCCTCTTGCAACGAGACATGCTTTGTATCTGTCAACACTTCCATCCGGCTTGTACTTAAGTTTATAAACCCACTTACAGCCGATGATGTTCACATCTTTTGGTGGATCAACTAAGTCCCAGGTCTGATTTTTATGTAGAGCTGCTATTTCTGTTTGCATCGCCTCTTCCCAATTAGGATCTTTGATAGCTTGCTTCAAGGTTGTTGGCTCAGATATCTTGAAGGCGGCAAGATTGAAAATGTGCTTTCTTTTCGTAATGCCACTCATAGACCTCGTAGTTACTCGTGGTGGAGGAACAACAACTTGCTGTTGAGCAGGAAGAGTAACCTCAGCTTCAAGAACCGGCTCGCGTAAAGACCGAGTAGTTGGTGTGTCTGTAAGAGGAGTGGGATGAGTAAGAGCACTCGTGAGATTAGTAGAGGCCATTGAATGATTGCTGCCATGGAAGCTCGAAGTGGAAGGAATAGAAGAGACAATAATTGCAGGAATAACAGACTCGTCTGAAGCATCTTTGGATGGTGAAGAGGATTTGCTTTGAGCAAAGGGAAACTGTGTTTCATCAAAAACAACATGTGGTGACACATAAACTCGCCCAGTTAGATTATCAAGGCACAAATACCCTTTGTGATGCAAACTGTAGCCAAGAAAGACGCACTTAAGAGATCGGTATTGCAACTTATGATTGTTATATGGCCGAATAAAGGGGTAGCACAGACAGCCCAACACTCGAAGAAACTTATAATCTGGATTTCTTTTGAACAGAGCAAAGTAAGGAGAAGCATTCTGCAGGACTTTGCTAGGCATTCGATTGATGAGAAACGTAGCTGTCTGGAAGGCATAGCTCCAGAACTTTAAGGGCAAACCAGCATGAGCTAATAGGGCTAACCTAGTCTCAACAACATGCCTATGCTTTCGTTCAACTCTCCCATTTTGGGATGAGTGGTAAGGACATGAAAAACGATGTAATATACCAGATTCTTGAAGAAAACCCATTTTTTTTTAGCTCTGATACCAAGATAGAAAAACTGAAAAGTGAAACTCTGCTCTCACAAAAGGTGAGAAGCTAGAGGCTAAGGAAGATCTATTTATAGCATCGGTATTACACACAAAAGCTGTTATAACAGCTGTAACAAATAACAAATTGAATAACAAATTGTGTAACAGAATTATCTTCTAAAAGCTTCCTTTGTCTTCTAAAACCTCTTCCTTGTAACTGCCTATTACAACGTCTGGTTTATCAGAGGAGTATATGGAATTCTAGGAATTTCTAGAAGAGGGCTTATTATGGAGGATTGGTGATAGTCGACGGGTGCATATTTGGACTGATCCATGGCTGCCAAAAAGTCAATCTAGTATACCGCCATCTTTAGGTAGTATTTGAGATACTATTCTATTGTCTTGGATTTAATTAACAACTAAACTCGTCCATGTAGCTTTAATGCCCAATTAATATACTGATGTGAGGAAGAATATATGGAGGTTACGTGTGGCCCCGGAATTAGGGTGTTCATTTGCGCGAATATGTAGAAGGATTCTACCAGTATACATTAAATTGATGTCTCGTAGAATCCTTCTATTTCTTGTATATATTCTATGTGGAATACAGTAAGAATCCGTGGAACATGCAATAAAGGAATGCCCAAAAGCCTCTGTAATTTGGAATTCTTCTTCCCAAAATTGGTACTAATAACAATGGGATGATAAGATTGGTTGTTTTGTGCTTTAAATACATGGGATTCCAAAAGTTGCAATTGATGGCTATTATGCTTTGGACCATATGGAATGAAAGAAATACGGAGTTGTTTTCCTAGAAGAAGCATAGCTTGTTTGTTTCCACTGCTTTTCTTCGACAATATGTTGATAAACTTAATCAGCTTGGTTTATGGTCTACGAATCACATGCAAAGATGGTGTTGCCCCCCACTGGAATGGTGAAAATTAACTATGATGCAGCTGTTGATGCTGCTACCAGAAGAGGTGATGTTGGTATTGTCATTAAGAATGCTTATGGAAGTGTCATGGGTGCACATAACCAGGACAATGTGATTCTTTTGTGCTTGAAGCAATTGTTGCATACATGGCGCTTAAGTTTACTCAAGAAAAAGGGATTTAGCCATATCTAAGTTGAAAGTGATGCTTTAAGGGTGGTGCAAAAGATGAATAGATCCTCTGAAGAACTATCAGTTATTGTTTATTTAGTTGTTGATATTAAGGTCTTGTCTACATAGTTTAGAGTTTGTGTTTTTAGTCATGTTAAACGTACTGCCAATGAAGCAACTAATTTGCTTGCAAATCTTAAGTTGTGAGGAAGCATTGTAATATGTCGATGATTGCCCAAATATATTAAACAATGTATTAATTGTTGACTATTTAGATGTGAATGATTAAGAGATGATTCATTTATTAAAAAAAATTAAATTAAATAACATTCTTTTTTATGTATTTTCTTTAAGTAGCCTTTGGTTCATGGAATAGAATAGAAAAAGGGAATGGAAATGAATTTCTGTAGGAATAGAAAAGAAGAAGAATAGAATAAAATACGTATTTTGTTGTTTGGTTAAATGGAATGGAATATAGTTGGAAATAGTATTAATGTGTTTGGTTTGTTGATAGAATATTGTTTGAATAAGCTTAAAAGTCTAATTTACCTTTTTTTATTAAATTCAATTATTAATTACAAAATTTTAAGATTAGTTATTAAACATTAATTAATTATTAATTATCAATTAATTACGTTAGGATATTAATTATATTAATTAACTTCTCTATTAATCAAAAATTAATTATTATTCATAATTAATAAAAAACAAAATATTCATATTTAATTAATAAAAATAACAGATTAACTTAAAAATTAAATAATAATTTGTTCTCTCTCCTCAGTCTTTCTCATTTTTCTTCCCCCTCTCTCTACAACTTTTGATCTCACTTCACCGTCATTGCTCAAGGCTGGTGTTGTCGTCGTTGACCGCCATTGATCAGCGCTGATTTCGTCTTTAGAAATCATATTTTCGTTCCTTTCAACCTCCTCATTCCATTTATTAACTTTTAAAAAAGCAAATACTTAGAAAAACCTAGATATGATTTTAAATCTCTAACTGTTGCGGCCTTCAGCAACCATCATTTGATCCCATATTTTGTTTTTGTAGTTGTTGTTATGTTGCTTCCTCACAGATTGTGAGAAGTAATGTTGATTTTTGTCTTTGTTTTTTTGCAAGGAACCTTGATCTGCCACTCAAGGTAGTCAGTTTTAGAGACACCTATTGGTGTTCTAAGAGGTCAGATATGACTATTGGGGCGTCGATCTGGCGCTCCAAGCATCTAAATTCGAGCGCCTCTGTCTCTCTTAATGGCCGAGCAAACCAGGCGCTTTCAATTTTCATTTTTGATAAGCTCTCAGCCACCGAAGATGGTGCTTCTAATGAAAAACCAACTCTCTAGAGACTAGAAAACCACTCCATAAAGAGATGGAATCTTCTGAAAAATGAAGAGAGTTGGTAAAAATGTAATTTGACATGAAGGACACGTTTGTCCTAAAAAAACATTTAACTTCATTGAAAAACAAATCCGACCTCATGAAAAGGATAAATTTTTCTCGAAAGACTAAAATCTATATTCTTCAAAGAATGAATTTTCTTTCACTCTAAACCAAACCAAGTCTAGAAAAAGACGAGTCAATTGCCCCAAACCAAGAGGTCGTCAAGGAAAACAATAATTTTAAAATCCTGACTTATATTAATCGCAAAAATAGTAACTTTCAGAAAGTAGTTCTCTAGTTTTAATTTTAATAGTCCACACCGTCACCTTCTAGAAATAAAAATACAAAAAATTTTCAAAGTTATAACAGTAATAACTCTCCAAGAAGCTTCTTCTCTGTATTACGTGAAGAGCACAGCAGCCAATTTTCATGACTTTCATTTTCTTCGTCAAATAAACACGGGTTTGGTTTTTCAAATGAATGAAAAAGATTTGAATTAGATCTTTCCTTGTCGCCGCCTCATTAACTTCTTCCTCAGTTTTTCTTGTAAAAGCCGCCCTTTTCGCTTTCTATTACAATGCCTTTGACTTGGGACATTTCCCTCTCTCAAACACGCCGTCACAGCAACAACAACAGAATAGAAGAAAACCCCTTAACACCCAGCGCCAAATTCACGCATTTCCTTTTCATTGTACTGATTTTCCATTATCCCTTTCAATGGTTGTTCTTGAAGCCACTCACTTTTTTTAAATTATGTACCAATTATCATAAACAGAAGCTTCTTTCTTTCTTTCTTTCTTTCTTTCTTGTACTTGTATTTGTACTATATTTTTATTTGTATACTTAGTTCTTTTTAATGTGTAAATTATTTTGGGGTATAGCTGTTGGTTTACTCTGCTAATTGCTGATTGGAATTCTGGGTTGTTTTCTGTTTCTTAATATCTGTTGCTGAAGTTTGGTTTTTTAGCAAATTCGGTTGAAATCATAAACTGGGTAGTCCATGAATTTTGTTGATTTGTTGATTTTGAGCTGTTGACAATTCATTTGATTCCATAGATCATAGCCTCAAAAGTTGTTTCTGTATTTTTTTTTTTTTTACTGTAATTTATATTCCTCTGATCCAAGAGAAGACAGTTTAAGGGGATCGTCCATTCGTTTCGGGGATGGATTCAGAAGCCCCAGTTGAGAATTTGTATAATATTGAATCCGTCTTAGGTTCCTCGTCAAGAAGGAGCAATTTTTCTATTCAGTCCAAATCTTCGGGTGGGAATTCGATTAGGGAAGTGAATTTTAGTGACCTGGGATCAAAGCCTGTGAGATATGGATCTCATGGTGCTGGTTCAGATATGAATAGCACGTCACTGAAAGAGATTAATGATGAAGATGCTAGATTGATACATATAAATGATCCTGTCAAGACAAATGAGAGGTTTGAGTTTGCTGGGAATTACATTCGGACTGGAAAGTACTCAATCCTAACATTTTTGCCTAGGAACTTGTACGAGCAGTTTCATAGAGTTGCCTATATATACTTTCTTGTGATTGCTGTGCTTAATCAGCTGCCTCAGCTAGCAGTGTTTGGCCGTGGAGCTTCCATTCTGCCATTGGCACTTGTCCTTCTGGTTACAGCAGTTAAGGATGCATACGAGGACTTCAGGAGGCATAGGTCGGATAGGATTGAGAATACTAGGGTAGCATCAGTTTTGGTAAATGATCAATTTCAACAAAAGAAATGGAAGAACATTCAGGTTGGTGAGATAATCAAGATCCATGCAAATGAAACTGTTCCTTGTGATATGGTTCTGCTCTCAACTAGTGATCCAACTGGGGTTGCATATGTGCAGACTATTAATTTGGATGGAGAGTCCAACTTGAAGACACGATATGCAAAACAAGAGACCCTTCTGAAGGATCCTGAAAAGGAGAAGGTTATTGGGTTGATTAAGTGTGAGAAACCAAACAGGAACATTTATGGTTTTCAGGCTAACATGGAAGTTGATGGGAAACAACTGTCACTTGGTCCCTCTAATATTATTCTTCGTGGCTGTGAGCTCAAAAATACTGCTTGGGCAGTTGGGGTTGTCGTCTATGCTGGCCGTGAGACCAAAGTAATGCTTAACAGCTCAGGAGCCCCATCTAAGAGGAGTCGTCTTGAGACTCATATGAACTTGGAGATCATCTTCCTCTCTCTGTTTCTTATTGCTCTGTGTACAGTTGTCTCTGTTTGTGCTGCCGTTTGGTTGAGGCGCCACAGAGACGAGTTGGATTACTTGCCGTTTTACAGAAGAAAGGACTTATCAAAGGAGGAGGAAAAAAACTATAATTATGAAGGATGGGGATTGGAAATATTTTTCACATTCCTCATGTCAGTAATTGTGTTCCAGATTATGATTCCCATCTCGTTGTATATTTCCATGGAGCTAGTCCGGGTTGGGCAGGCTTACTTCATGATTCGAGATACCAAGATGTACGATGAGTCTTCAAATTCAAGATTTCAGTGTAGGGCTTTGAATATAAATGAGGATCTAGGACAAATAAAATATGTCTTCTCTGACAAAACTGGTACACTCACTGAGAACAAGATGGAATTTCAGTGTGCAAGCATTTGGGGGATAGATTACAGCGGTGGAAAGGCCATGTCACAAGATGAGAAAGATGGTTACTTTGTCCAAGGTAAACAACAAATTTATTTCGACTACTTCTGTGTTAGAATTTTTTTTCTTTAGCATTATTCCGACAATTTTTTTTTCCTTTTCAACTCAGTGGATGGGACGGTTTTGAAGCCTAAGATGAAGATAAAGACTGACCCAGAGCTTCTACAGTCTGCAAGAAGTGGAAAAGAGACAAAAGAAGGGAGTCATGTCTATGATTTCTTCCTTGCACTAGCAGCTTGCAATACTATTGTGCCTATAATCCTAGATACGCCTGATCCTACTGTGAAGTTGATAGATTACCAAGGGGAGTCTCCAGATGAACAAGCATTGGTTTATGCTGCTGCAGCATATGGATTTATGCTGATAGAGCGAACCTCTGGCCATATAGTTATTGGCATTGAAGGAGAAAGGCAAAGGTAATATGAAGTACTGATTGTATTTTCTTGAATTCATTTCCACCATTTCTTTGATATTGTTATGTTATGATGACCTTCACATGCATCAGCACCAGGATTGCTACTGAATATGAGTTTTAGGTGTCGGTATATAGTGTGCATGCTTGAACAGGGTGCTTCAATTGTTATAGGAACTTCGATAGGGTCAATGTTTTATGGGACATATTATCCCCAAAAGTAGATATGTGAGTTTCTTTCATTTTAGAATTTTCCTTTACTAGTTTTTCCCCAAAAAAATGATGGTTCGAACTAAGTTCATAACCTGTACAAGTGAAAATAACTTATATTTCATGGCAGGGAGCATGATCCATACAAATATAGTATTATTTATTGAACTTTATTTATCGTGGCTCAATTATATATTATTTGAGGTTATTGGCTTTGTTTTTATGTTCCTTAAGCTTAGCATATTTAGCAAGTGCTGAGGTTGGGAAAAGTGTGGGATACCTATCTTAATTTAGTATCAATGTTTTCTGTTTAGATAAAAAAGTATCAATGGTTTTATTTTTCTTTTACTGTTGAAATTTTGAGACATTGAGAGGTTGAGATACTGTAAAATTTAAGAATTGACATTGAAATTTCTCTTTGTTTGGTAGAAAAAACAAAAAGGGGGGGGGGGGGGGGGGGGGGGGGGAGGGGTTATGCCATTATTACTTAGTTACTATGATTAATACATATTAAAGATGTGCTGGTGATTGTGCCTGCAGTGTACTCCTGGACTTTAATTATATTTATTTTTCATTGTTGAAAAAAAAATGTTTTGGGCCATGCAGGTTCAATGTTTTGGGTTTGCACGAGTTTGATAGTGATCGGAAGAGGATGTCCGTTATATTGGGGTTTCCTGATAAATCTGTAAAAGTTTTCGTAAAAGGTGCTGACACATCCATGTTTAGTGTTATAGACAGATCTTTGAATATAAATGTAATACGCACAACCGAAGAACATCTTTACTCTTATTCTTCATTGGGTTTGAGAACACTTGTTGTCGGGATGGGAGAACTGAGTACTTCAGAATTTGAGGATTGGCATTCTGCATTTGAGGCAGCAAGCACTGCTCTAATGGGTAGAGCCACTTTGCTTAGGAAGGTTGCAAGCAAGATAGAAAACAATCTCTGCATACTGGGTGCCTCTGGTATAGAAGATAAACTGCAACAAGGAGTTCCAGAAGCTATTGAGTCTCTCAGATCAGCAGGGATCAAAGTATGGGTGTTGACTGGGGACAAACAAGAAACCGCCATATCAATTGGGTACTCCTCGAAGCTCTTGACAAGTAAAATGACACAAATTATAATTAACAGTAACTCTAAGGAGTCATGCAGAAAAAGTTTAGAAGATGCCATCATCATGTCTAAGAAACTCACAACTGTATCAGATGCTGCAAATAACACTGGAGGAACTTTGACGGCTGGTTTAACTCCAGCAGCCTTGATTATTGATGGTACCAGCCTTGTATATATTCTTGACAGTGAACTTGAAGAAAAGGTAAGAAGTTCTAGACTAGAGTAGCCTTTGTTTTTTGTTTTCTCTTTCTGATACCCTTCATGCTGATGTGACTTGTCTTTTCATCCTTGGTTGCAGCTCTTCCAGTTATCCTGTAATTGTTCTGTGGTTTTGTGCTGTCGAGTGGCTCCGTTACAAAAGGCTGGTATTGTTGCCCTTGTAAAGAACAGGACTGCAGATATGACTCTTGCTGTTGGGGATGGTAATCATCATTCTCTTCATTTTGTAATTATCATCTGATGAACAATAAAGGGGAAAAAAGTGTAATATTGTGAAATTTTATCTACTTTTTTCTTTATTGGTGGTTTGGGCTGATTTAAGAAATACCAATGGATACTTGACAGGTGCTAATGATGTTTCAATGATCCAAATGGCGGATGTGGGAGTGGGCATCAGTGGCCAAGAGGGTAGGCAAGCTGTAATGGCATCAGATTTTGCAGTGGCGCAGTTCAGATTCTTAGTTCCTCTTTTGTTGGTCCATGGCCATTGGAATTACCAGCGGATGGGCTATATGATACTATACAATTTTTACAGGAACGCAGTGTTTGTCCTAGTTTTATTTTGGTGAGTTACATTTTGATAGGGTGCTTCCTCATTTCTCGAGTCTATAATTTATTCTTGTACATGTATTAAATGCAGATATTCAACCTACATTCCTTTGTTGAGCATGTTCATGTTTAAGTGAACCTTGATTTTCTCCTGACATGGAGTGTATTTTTTGGTGCTTACCATTGCTGTTTATAAATATATCTGATTGATCTTTTACTTGTACATTCCTCTTGTATTAGTGATTTAGGCTACCCTACCTCCCCTAAAGTAAAACTCTTCCTTTGCTCAACTAGGATAAAGATAATTGAATTTTGATCCCAGTTGGTTCATAATCATAATTTACTCTTAATTCAGAATAGAAGTTAGATCATATTTTGGTCAATTAAAATAATTTTTAACCTGTGGGGTTACTATTAACTAATTTAACTTCACTATGTTTTTTGTAGGTATGTGCTCTTTACTTGTTTCACTTTGACCACTGCAATTAATGAGTGGAGCAGTGTGTTGTATTCTGTAATCTACACATCAGTGCCTACGATTGTTGTCGGTGTTCTTGACAAGGACCTAAGTAGAAGGACTCTTTTGAAGTATCCTCAGCTTTATGGTGCTGGGCACAGACAAGAATGCTACAACAAAAGACTTTTTTGGATAACAATGATTGATACTGTCTGGCAAAGTGCAGTGACCTTTTTTATCCCTCTTCTTGCATACTGGGGCAGCACTATTGATGCATCTAGTATAGGAGATCTTTGGACTCTTGCGGTTGTTATATTGGTTAATTTACACTTGGCTATGGATGTCATCCAGTGGAATTGGATAATTCATGCAGCCATTTGGGGATCTATAATTGCAACTTTCATTTGCGTCATCATTATTGATGCTATACCATCTTTAGTTGGTTACTGGTAAGCCCCTTTATTATCTGCTTTATTTTGTTTAGCTTTCTTTACTTTAAGTGAGCATGTTGATTTTGAACTTGATGAAGCATGTTGAGATAAAATTTTGATATTTTCCCCATAAGATTACTTTAAACTTTAGGTTTTTTTTTCCTTGCCTGCTAACACAGCAACTATATGTTCTACAACTATATATGTTAATACAAGCATAGAGGTAGCAAACAGGCTGGTTTGGGCCTGTTTGAGCCTTCAGGTTCTGATTTTTATGGTTTTGGGATATTTCGGATTTATAACATTTCGGATTCGGTTTGTTTAGGATTTTAGTTTCTTTGGTTTCAAGTCTTTGACTTTTCAATCAACTCGGATTGGATTGGGTTTAGGCTTTTCTAGAACATGTTTATTTTGCCACCTCTATATAAATAGATATGCCTGCGTGAATGTTTGTGTGTGTGAAGTTTCGTATGAATGTATGTACGCATGCATGCATGCATGAATGCATGGTCATAAGTTTTTGGAGTTTCTGTGTTCGTAGCAGGTCTCCTTAGGAAAATGTTCGTAGCACATCCCTATTATGTCCTGTTGATCTTAAGAAAATGGCTATTGATGGTGGAAAATGTTCTTAGTTGATTCTACGCTGCTAATTGTTAAGACTCCAACTATGCATTTAGAGTAAATGATTCATCGAAATTTCAGAAATTTTTGTAATTTTCATTGTATATTTTTTCTGACCCTTGGTAACTAATATGATTTGACAGGGCCATTTTTGAAATCGCAAGGACGAGATTGTTTTGGTTCTGTTTGCTTGCCATCATTGTAGTTGCACTAATTCCTCGCTTCGTTGTGAAAGTTCTTTATCAGTTGTACGCGCCTTGCGATAATCAGATTGCAAGGGAAGCTGAAAAGTTTCAGACTCAGACTGAGTCTGGTGCTTTAGAAGTAGAAATGAATCCTATCTTGGACCCTCCAAGGAGTTGAAAGGTGATTTTCTTCCTTCTTCACCCCTTTTTCTTTTTGTGAAATATAATGTTCTTTAGGCTTCACCAGAGTTTATTCTTCATCTCTGGATTTCATTGTTCGCTATCCGAAGGATAGAATTAGTACACAATAGGTTCGTAGTTTATCTTGTAAAATCATTTAATGTAAATTAGCATTGCTTACAACAAAGAGAACCATACAAACATACACATACATGAAAATTCCAATGAATACAGTTTGATTGCCATTTATTTCTGTCCATTCTTGATTGTCTGAATTTGCATACGCTAGCTACAACATACGGCGCTCTTAAAATACTGAATCATTTTTTAAAGAACTACCAATATCAGTTGATTTATTTAGTACAGGAGGGTAGGCTTTAACCTACTATCAACAAAGCTGACGACCTCCTTGTTGCCTTTTTGAATTGAGTAAACTTATTTCAATCTCATGAAGTTTATGCATTCCTTGCTAGTAGATTTAGCAATTCGTATTCGCGTCATATAAAATCTTGTTCATGTCGTGTAAACTATGAAAATTTCGTATCAAAATTCGTGTCAGTATGGAATACATAAAATTTTATTTTTTGTTTTTATCATATTTATATACAATTGTTACTTAATTTTAGTCTATGTTAACTTGGTATTTTCTATTCATATCACTTTTATGTTGTGTCATCGCGCCGTGCTTAAGTTGTCAATAAGTTGTCAAATCAATTTGCGGGGGACAAAAGAGATTGTGATCAGCTGTCATTCTTCTCAATATCATTGAGTTGGATGAGCATGAGATCCTCATGCTGTCTAAAATTTTTAAACAGGAACCAGTTGGTGAATATCAAAATGTAGAATGAGAATGAGATCTGCATCTTTGATCATGTCTTAGAAGTAACAGTTACATTTCGGACTAAGATACTGCAGTTAGCTACAAGTTCAAATCAAAGCATGATAGGGTCAAAGACCAGTGATTGTCGTAGGGAACCAGAGAAGCTAGGAAAAGAAGGGAAATGAATGAAACATGTGTGGCTGACACTAAAGTTCCATTTTCTATAAAGCAGGATCAATGATGGTGATTTAATAGTAGCATAACCACATTATTGTTGTTGTCATGTTTGGTTGAACAAAACAAACAAGAACAAGTGCATGGAATTTACAATCCCATCTCTGCCAATATGTAAAATGTACTTTTAAGTTGTATTAATATGTATAAAAGCCATTTTTATGCAATGATTTTTAACATGAAACTACTAATTAAACAATCAAGGAACATACAACTGGCATGGTAATCAATGGCTTGATGACAATCTCCATAGATGTGTATAAGGAACTGCTTTCCAACTCCAATCTCCAAGGGGAAGTTGAGTTAAAACCATGGATGCTTAATGGAACATGAATCCGAGATTGCCTTCACTGAAGAAAAATCTTTCCCTCAATACCGTCATCTGTACAAAATCTTATTGAAAAAGTTTAGAAGATCCCAATGGCATAGTGTTCTAAAACACCATACTCGTATAATATAAGCTTTGGACCCATTCTTTCATTTATGAAGAGATTCTCTCCTTTCAAGGAAAAATAAAAACAAAAAAAATAATAATAATAATAATAATAATTATTAAAAAAAAAAACCTAGAAAGGATGAAGTTCTTGCAAGCTAACACCTAGGGACAACACCATTTTGTTTTCTACCACTTGTTTTTATTTGTTGGGTTTGGGTTTGTTTCGCGTGGAAGCTCATGACCCAACTCATAACCATAGACAACATTACGGCATTGATTTTATTTTATTTAAAAAAGAGAAAAATTTTAATTGCATTCATTTTTTTCATACAACCATTTTACTTAAACAACAATATTTCAATATTCGTTCTTTTTTGTTACCAAAAAAAATTTCTTTTTTTTTTTAATTTGGTTGCAACGAGCAAAAGAATTGTTCCATTTAGTAACTCTCTTGAAAGGAGACCAACGACAATAATAGCTGTTTATAAAAGAACAAGAAGAATAGGCGGCAAAGACTTCATTAAAAAAAAAAAAAAGCATGAATAAAAAGAAAAAGAAGGGAGAGTTTAAAGAAGTTGCACAATATGATTAAGAGATCGATTGAGATTGATTTGTAGTCTGATTAAGCTAAAAATTTGTTAGCACGTCCATGACTCATAATCCTTCGTCTTAAACGGTAGAGATTTGATTTAGAGTTTACTACCTACAAATTTCATAGAATGTTTGTTGACCCACCAATTTAGTGAGATTTCTTCAATTTGTCTTGTAAGATTAATACAAAATAGCAATAACATAAGATTTTTTTTTTTTTTTGTAAATGTATTTATTCTGTTGAGTCAGCTAGTGTTAGTTATCAAGTTAGTTAAATACAGTTAGCATGTTAGTTTTTTCTTGTTCATCAATTCAGGTAGTCTATAAATTGATATGTTGGTGTATATAAGACATATGTATCATCATTCTTCCCCAATGAATCAATATAGCAAATTCATTACATTTCTTCAAGAATTTGATATAGTATCAGAACTCGAAATCTTAACTTCTCGAGCCTTAATCTCATCTGTTTCATTTGTTGTTCAAGGCTTCAAGCAGACCAGCAGATTCACCTTCTAGCCATTTTTTCTTCCACCCAAATGAGAATCCAGCTTTGGTTCTTGTTTCACCATTTCTTACAGGGTTTAACTATTATTCTTGGTCGAGGGTAATGAAAATGACCATATTATCAAAGAACAAGTATTAGTTTGTGTATGGTTCAATCACAATTCCATCCAAAAGTGATCTTATAGGTGTAATACAATGGTTCTTTCATAGATTCTGCATTCCATTTCAACCTCAATTGCACAATATAATTTGGCTTGATAATGCAACTAATGTATGAAAAGATTTGAGAGATAGGTTTTCTCAAAGAGATTCATTTAGGATTGCAGAACTATAAGAGGAGATTTATTTTTTTCATCAATCAAATCTGTCTATAATAGATTACTACACAAAGTTGAAGATGTTGTGAGATGAGATGATGAATCTTAGGCTTATTCTTGCAATCCAAGATGTAATTATGGAGCCTTGGATACAGCAAAAAGATATCAAGAAAATGATCAAGTGATTCGTTTTCTAAAGGACTTAAATGAAGCTTCTCAACGATCAAATCATGGATCATGCTTATAGTGTAAGATCCGAAATTTTTCAACTCAGGAATTATTTCGGGAATATGAAAAAATATTTTCAAAGAAATAAAAATAAATAATGATGTTTATATATACATATAAAGTATATATAAAAAAAATTTGGGTGTCTAAATATATACATGTGCATTTGAAAATCACTGTATATATATAATACATGGTAATAATATTTTTATAATAATAATATAAATAATATGGGATGTTTATTATTGTATTATTATTATATAATAGATATTTTAAATTTATGTATTATAATATATTATATTATAATATATATAATATAATATAATATAATATAATAATATATAAAAAAACGGAATTGAAAGCAAAAAAAAAAAGTGAACGAAACAGAAAAGAAAGAAGAGAAAAACGCACAGCCCCTCCCCCCGAAACCATCTTCACCGGCGAGAGAAGAGAGAGAAAGGAGGCGATCGGAGGCCGAGAAAAGGAAGAGCACGTCGCCACCGGCCAGAGGGGAACGGAAACGCCACCGTCGGCAGCCCAGGAACGCCGATCGGCGAAGAGGAAGAAACGCCGGCCAAGCCAAAGAAAGAAAGGGCCGGACCGGCCACTTTCCGACGAGATGACAGTCGGACAACACCAGATCCACGCATCGCGAGGCCTGACGAACCTGTTGGGAGTGGAAGCCAGCGAGGAACCGACCGGAAAAGAGTCCGAACGGCAAACTTGGCACTGAACCGGTTTGGACCGGTTCAGTGAAAAGCGGGTCTGAACCGGTCCGAACAGGTTCAGCCAAGGGAAAAAAAAAAGGAAAAAATTCGGTGATGCCCCGGGTTTAAGGCGAAGCTGGTAAGCAGTCGAAATTGATCGATTATATTTTTGAAAAATTTATTTGAATTTATATTTGACTGAAATTGAACCGGTTTAAATATATAAATGTGTAGCGCAACGAAAGTGAATTCGATCGAGTTTCGATTTGCGTGCCATCATAGAAACTCAACTCCTGAAGACATATTAGAGCCGAGAACGAGCGAGTGGTTAGAAATTGGAAAGATAAAAGCAGAATCGACTGAGATTCCAGGTAAGGAATTTATGATTGCTATAGAGATAGCTGTACGTATTTTATAAATCCCTGCATAAGAATAAATAGTATAGAATATATAGAGACTGAAAATCTAGGAAAGAGCCTAGTGATAAGTAAATTACGATATTACCCTTGTTATAGGGAAATACATACCGTTAAGCATCGGGAATGCAAGATTTGAAAAAAATTGCATGAATTGCATATTTTGATGTTTTTCACTATAAAACTCTGCTTTTTAGCAAGTATATGGATAGATTGGCTATTGTTTACATGATTTGCATCATGACAGCATGCTATTTATACTAAACTCTGATTTTGAGTTATTTTCAATGAAAATAGAGCCATCTATCAAATTTGTAAATGAAATAAATCGTGCTGGAATTGCGTGTTAACTAACGGGTTACACGATTATGCTTGCATGAAATTTTAAATATTATTGATGATAAAAACTGTGCTGAAGTCCTCGTGTCGAATGTGTATCACACTGACTTGCTCGCACTAGTTTATGAGACAAGATTATGGTTGATGATTAATGCCGAGGTCGTAAAAGCCTGCCTACTTTCAGATAGCCTCGAGCATACAGTATATTGATATAGTCCATGGCGTAGGGTGTATGGACAGGGTCAACGGAGTACGTTGTACCGTGTGATTGTCCACGGAGTACGTTGTACCATGAGATGATACATGGAGTACCTTGTACCGTGTTGGCGTCTTCGGACAGATGATAGAGTAGAGATGAGCTGATGGATTGGATTGACCCACCTCCCTAGGTGACTGACACCCTTGCACGCCTAGCTAGCGATTGCTTGGGGTCATTGACTATGGTCATATGTCTACAAATGATTACATATCCCTACCTAGTCTCAAATCGATCTCAAATTGATCTCAAAATGATCTCAAATGGTTTAAAACTATGATTTGTGATTTTGATGGAATCACTTATTACTAGTACCAGAGGAGTACTGATTTCGAAAATGAAAACAAAGAGAAATGTGATGATTTGAAATGTTGGTTAAAGTGAAAACAAAAGCTTTCTATCGAATTAATGATTTTTGAATAGATTGTTATGGTTTATAAAATGCATTTGCCTTGTGATGATATTAAACATGCATTATAAGCACGTAGATAGTATAGTTATCTACCTGCTGTCATGTTTTCCTTATTGAGCGCGTTAGCTCACCCCTTTTTTCTTACTCCACAAATAAGGCTCATTAGAGCATCTTGCGGTTATCCCTGCTAGTTCTTTTGTTGTACAGCTCTCTTTGCTGCGCAAAGGTATATATATACACATATTTTGTATCTGAATACTAAATCGCACAGACATGTATTGTATAAATTACTGGGGATGTAACGTATAAAAAGAACGATTATATAAATAGATGTACAATTATGTTTAATATTTGATACATATGATTGAATAGAAATGAGTAACATCGACTCATAGCCCAACCAAATCTTGGGAATGAAATGGAAAAAGGTCAGCGATAACGGTCGTAACATATAGAATCACTACTTGCTATAGTCATTCCATAAGAAAGACAACACTTCATTCAAAATTCTCCAAGTAAAATTTCAGATGTCTCAGGTTAGAATTTCAAAATCCTTAAGGAGAATTTCAAAAGTCTTCTAGTGTAATTTCAAAAGCCTCTAGATTAAAGCTTCCGAGTACATTTTCAAAAGTCTCTCGAGAGGAATTTATAAAGCCTCTAAGTAAGTTTCAAAAGCCTTTGAGTACATTTTTCAAAGGTTCCAAGTAAAATTTCAAAAAACTTTCAAATATATTTTCAAAGCCTCCGGAAACATTCTCAAAAACCTCATGATATGTTTTTTAAAACTTCTAGGTATATTCTTAATCTCTAGACATATCGTAAAAAACTTCAATATTTTATTTAAAACCTTTGAGTATATCTAAAAAAGTCCAAAGTACATCTTTAAAAACCTCTAAATGTATTTTTAAAACCTTCGAATAAAGATTTTTAAAAACCTCCAAATATCTTTAAAACCTCATGATAAAGGTTTTTAAAGTTTCATGGCCATTTTTCAAGGGAAGAAATTTTTAGAATAAGAAAATATAAAAAATTGAAAAAAAAATAGATGAGTGAAGCTTGAACAAAATGATTGTCTAAACCTTCGAGCATATCATAAAAAACTCCGATATCTTATTTAAAACCTTCGAGTATATCTTAAAAACTTCTAGGCACATCTTTAAAAACCTCCGAATGTATCTTTAAAACCTTTGGATAAAGATTTTAAAAAACCTCCAAATGTTTCTTTAAAACCTCCTAATAAAGATTTTTAAAGTTTCATAGCCTCTTTTCAAGTGAAGCAATTTTTAGAACAAGAAAATATAAAAAAATAGATGAGCGAAACTATAAAAAATGAAAAAAAATAGATGAGTGAAACTTAAACAAAATAATTGTCATATCATAAGAAAATTCCATTATCTTATTTAAATCCTTCGAGTATATCTTAAAAATTTCTAGGTACATATTTAAAAACCTCCAAATGTATCTTTAAAACCTTTGGATAAAGATTTTGAAAAACTTCTAAATGTATCTTTAAAACCTCTTGATGAACATCTTTAAAGTTTCATGTCCTCTTTTCAAAGGAAACAAGAAAATACAAAAAATTGAAAAAAAAAAAAAAGAGTTAAGCTTGAACAAAATGATTGTTTATGTCTATGTGAAGTTATTATTTTATAGCAAATGGAAAAAAAAAAAAAAAAAGGGCAACTGTAAGCACCAATTTTTTTTGTTGTTTTTAAATTGGATTTGAATTTTTTTTTATTGAATCTCAAATTTGTTTATGAGATCCATCCTTTGAATTTCAAATCATTTTTAGACCTAATATTTGTTTTTGGGTCATATTGGGCTTTGGATTAGATTTACATTTGGCTTGTTTGTCTATTTTAATTTAAAAATAAAAAATAAAAAAAGGAAAAAGAAGAAAACAAGTGGGAAATTAGTAAGCAGATTTTTTTTAGATTCTTTAATAATTATTAATTGCAGCTGAATTAAAATTCCTGATTATTTTCAAATTAAAAACTTAATTAGCTATGAAATATGTCTCAAAAATGACAAAATGGTTCATTTTTCTTATTCTTTTGCAAGAGTTACAATAAGGCAGTACTATTGAGAACTGATAAAGAAAAGCTTTTAAATAAATGCCAAACATTAATCTTTATACTTCAATTAATCCAAGGACAAAAATATCCTTAAATAGAAAGATAATTTTAACCTTACTAAAATTATTAAATTAATGAAAAACCCAATCACTTTTTTCCTCTTCTTTTTTCTTTCTCCTTGCTTTCTTTTGTCATTTCTCTCTGAGGAGATCTTTGATTACTGGAAGATTATTAAGAAAACAGATAACGAGATCAAGAGTTCTGCATTCTGCGTTATTTTCCTGCATCGCCAAGCCCTGTACAACACAATTCATCACATTGCTGCATCACTATCTCACTCCCTGCACCGAACCATCTTTGGTTCTTTCCTCGTTTGCTGCCACCATCCTGCTAAGCTGCTGTAAGTGCACTGCAGGCCAAGAAGGAAGACTGCAAGAAAGAAAGAGAACGTCTGCCGCTGGTAACGTGGAACAGAGAAAGAAAGAGAAGATAAGGGAGAGGCGATGTTTTTGACTTGACTCCACTTAAGGTATATTTTATTTATTTATATTTGTTATTTATTTTATGGGTTTTAGAATTAAGATAAAATTAAATGTCAGGATTAGGACAATGAATGAAAGAAAATTTAAAATTAGAATTAGAATTAGGAGACAATTAAAATTTGGATTTGTAAATTAGATATAATTAACTTTAATTAGGTTTTGTAAATTAGAAATAATTGGTTTAAATTTATGAATTAAAATAAATTAGAATTTAAATTGTTAAATTAAAGTACGAAAAATTCATTATTTGTAAATTAAGTGGCTAGAATTTAAATAAAAGTTTTGAATTAAATTATGAGATTATTAAATATGATATAAATTAATAAATAATTTTTTTACTAACAATTACATAAATCATTAAATAAAACCTTGAATAAATTGAGATTATTCCAGGATGTAACTCTAAAGAATCATGAATAATTGACATTTGAAAATTGCTAAATCAATTTTTTTTTCTTAAATCTCATTAAAATGATGGAAGGTTTAATTAAAATTTTCAATATTAATAACTGATGTTTATTTTCTTAATAATAATAAATAAAATAATAATAAAGATAATAAAAATGACAACAATAATAATAAATACTAATAATAACAACACAAGAGTTAATAATAAATTAAAAGTAAATAAAAGGTAATTTCAAGGATGAGATTCAAAAGAGTAATAAATGATTGACATTTAAAAATTTTTAGGTGTAAATTTTTCTCGAAGTCTCGTCAAAATGATAGAAAACTGAATAAAAATATTCAATATAAATTATTGAAATTTGTTATCAAAATTAAAAATAAGTTCAAAATCAAAATAAATAAAATTTGAAAAAAAAATAAAAAAAATAGAAAAATAAAACAAAACAAAATAAAATAAAAAGGAATTAAAATAAAGTAAAAATTAAGAT
Source organism: Firmiana major (assembly GCA_033439115.1). Lineage (NCBI taxonomy): Eukaryota > Viridiplantae > Streptophyta > Magnoliopsida > Malvales > Malvaceae > Firmiana > Firmiana major. Next base: position 11,621,389 of record CM065898.1, on the reverse strand, counting down.
TAGGTTAAAATCAAATTAGGAGTTTTTCATAAAAGATTTAATGAATCTGATGACGGAATCTTTTCAAAAAAATTAAATAGTACTACTTGATACTCTTGAAATAAGAATAAAGTTTTAAGAGATTGCGCTAGAACGTTTGAGGGTTTTCTTAAAAGTTTTCAATATTTAATTATAAAATAAAAACATTTAAATTAAAGACCATTTAGTCAACCTTTGAAAAATAGTACAAGATTAATTATGTACTATTTTAGAATGAACTTTGTGAGGATAATAATTTTTCTTCACACGTAACCTGTACCCCTGAACTTTAAATTTGAGATGTAGACTAATATTTGTTTTTAGTTTGTATAAATGATCAATCACACATTGATTTGAATGATTGGTGACGACTTCATAATTTGTGACTAGCTATTAGATTTTTCAAAACTTAATACTTTATGACAAGATATATAAAGATAAATATTGTAGACTATTTAAAATTTCTTCTCATAAAAGTGGCTAGAATTGCAACATAAATCTTGAAACAAAGATTCGAGAGGACAAAAATTCTTCAAGAAATAAACGATATCAGAAAATGTATGAGAATACTATTGTTGACGAAGCGAAGAGAGAACAACGTCTTGGAGAGAGCTATCCCTTTGCATGGCAGCCTTGAATTCATCGAAAGTCACCTTTCCATCACTGTTAGCATCCATCCGATCAAATATTTCATCTAACTTTCCTGGTTCTGCAATATCTGGTGGAAGACAATCATCGGGCAAAGCCTGATGAATGAAATCATGCATGGTTATTCTACATATATTTAATGCAATTGTGAAATATGCATACATGCATGGATGCATGATAGCATCTTTTTAAAGAGAGGGAAAGTCACTTTACCCTAAGCATTGATGCTAGTTCTTCTTTGGTTATGCATCCGGATCGATCAGTATCATACATCTGTTAGCCAAGGAAAGCAGAAGGCTAGTGAGAAACTGGAGAAAAGCATTTGCCATCATTTTAAAGTTCTTCTTTTTTGGCTATGGATAAATTTTATAAAATATATATCTTAATAGTGTCAAATTAAATTTCAATAGGTTTGACCTAATTATGGATTTATCGATTTTTATTCTTTTTAAGAGAGATACAATTCAAAAATTGAATCTTCCATCTTTATCGCGTTTTCTTATATATATTTCAAGTAACTAACAATTAACTATCTTAAAAAAAAAAAAAAAGATTGTACCTCGAAGCACAAGCGGAGAGCATCATCTCCTTTAGAGTTTCTAAGGCTGGAAAATCCGCACACAATTTCCCTCATGTCAACAGTTCCATCACGATTGCTGTCGAATAGGTCAAAGATACGAGTAGCCAAAGGGAGTAGTGATGACATGTTCATTGCTTTTAGCACCTCTTCAAATTCAACTAATGTAGCATTGTCACCTTTAGCACATCTGCATGTTACCAAAATCCATCTTTTGATTTATTCCATAGCCAAGAACAAATAAACAGAAATTCTGACAACTACTTTAGATAATTGTGAGCTAGACTAACTGACAAGTTTAAATCAGAACTACTTTCCTATCTATGTATTCCCTACATGATTTTAATTATAAATTGACTAAGGTTGATCCTACAAATTTCCAATCAATTTGGATAAAAGTAAACAAAGTATACTTTGCAAACAGTTTATGATACTGTAAAATTAAAATTTACAAAATTAATCTGAATTCGAAAAAGCTATTTAATTCATTCGAATTCAAACACAAATCAATCCAATTTGATAAAAAACAAATTAACCCGAAACTATCTAAAAACCAAATTATTCAAATTTAAAACGCAAAAAATTAAACTTAATTAAATTAAATTTACTTTAAAATTCAACAATTTGAATTTGAAAATTTAAAGTATCAAACCCAAAAAACTCGAAATCAATGACTCAAATCCTAAATAATCTGAATTTTACCTGAAATGATACGATAAAATTGACTAAATTAATCTAACCTACCCAATACACCTCTTACAATGAATAGAATTGAAAATCATGTTTGTGTATAACCTTGTCATATAAGTAAATTCATATTGAAGAAAACTTGAGAAAAAAAAGTTGGGTTTGAATACTCACATTTTCTTAAAATTTGCCTTGAGATTGTCTATTTCTTCCTTTGTAAGGTCATGGGAACCTAGCAGAGACCTTAACTTCTTTGTTCTCAGTAAAACCTTGCTGCTTAACACACTAGCTATTGCTGCAGCACGTAGTTTACGGCGTGCATTAAAACTCTGCAATCTTGAAACAACCTCGGCATCTATTTGTTCTTGTTTGGCTGATTCCCCAATGACCCATGGATGAGCCAGAAGCTGTTTCAAGGCATGTATTTTTTGTTAAACAGGAATTGAAGGAAACAAATCGATTACGTACATCAAATAATTAAGAATGGACTGATATATACTTGTTCAGCACTTGGTCTTCTGTCAGGATCAACTTGCAACAGATTAGAAATCAAATGCTTTGCTGATGATGAAATTTTTTTCCAAGTCCTCTCATGGAAATTATATTCTCCCTGTGTGGAGATGAATGTTTCCTTTTTGCGATCAAGGGTGAATAATAATAATAATAATAATAATAATAATAATAATAATAATAATAATAATAATAATAATAGGTATTAAGAAGGAATGAGAATAATTAACATACAGCGATTATCATCTGCTGTTTTTGCCTATTTGATTGAGCAATAAATGGTGGATACCTGCCTCATAAAAGAAGGGAATATGTTAGCCTGGCAAATGGCAATGACATAGATACGAGTTTCTAGCAGAATGAGAAACATAAACGGTTGTTCAAGAAACTAGAAACCGATACGAGTTTATACTTTATGGCAATATGAAAAGTTCAAAAATTTAAATTAGAGTATCATTATTCAAGTACTGCAAGCAATATTAACAAGATTTGCTTTCATGTATGTTCAGATGTTGCATTATGTGATATACAATTGTTGACAATTATTAATACGTTTGTGTAATATTTTTTCTTAATAACTTATTGTGCATGATAAAAAAATAATAAAAGTGCGTTACGTGACACATGAAGAATGCACCACGTGACGCACGAAAAAAACATATGAAAATGATACAAGTCCTGAGTAAGATAAAAAAGACAAAAAAAGTAATTAATGACAGAGTAAATCTCTATAAATAGGAGTCAGGTACAATTCGTTAATCTAAAACTGAATTTGTCTATTGAAATTCTGCCAAATTCTCTGGCTAACTTAAGTATCGGAGTGCCAATGCAGAGAACAACATCTGCGTCCCTCTAATCATTCTTTTTCTTGTAGAATTTTTAGTAGCACATAGCATAAAGATCGAGACGAAGACGTCAACAATTCGTTACCGTTGCAATCGAGCAACAACATAACTAAATATACTCTCAATTTTTTGTATAAAACGAAAATAAACTTTTAACCTTTAATTTTACAGTTTAAACCCCTAACGTTTTAACATAATGCAAATAAGTTTAAACTAGTATATAAATTTTTACAATAAAATATAAAAGTAGAGGACTTACAAAATCTTAACATTTTATTTATTTTACTTAATTATATTATTTTAAAGGTTGATAGCTTATTTGATAGTAAATTAAAAGTTTTGAATTTTTACAATAAAATTAAAAATTGAGGATTTATATTTATTTTGTGTAAAAAGTTAAAGGTAATTAAACCTCTTTTATTTTCAAATGAGGTCTTTGGTTAAAAAGAAAAATTGTAAATATTGAGATTCTAAATATATATTTTATTTTCAAAATATACTTAATATATAAAAACTAAAGTTAATATTTTAAATCTTATCTCATCTTAAATAGGTGGGCTTATCTTTAATTGAGTCTTAAAGGTGTCATCTAGGTGTAGGCCTGGTTTAGCATTGCTGTTCGGAAAAAGCTTGAGCTCAAAAAGTGTGTTTAAATGTGTAGTGAGATATATATAATTTAAGAATTATGAGTTCTTGGCATTACTATGAAAAGGTCATGTAGTGAATTGCAATGTCTAAAAATAGTGCACGAAATAATAAAAAATTAAGATACGAGGATAATAAAATTATTTTATTCAAAAAAATTTATGATTGAACCACAAAAGCAGTGGTGTTCATATTTCATTTTTAACCGAATTAATTAATTAAATCAAATTCAATTTGATTAATTAGTCGGTCATTGAATTATTCACTAGGTTAATGACATGATTTTAAAGAAAATTTAATTTTTGATTAATTTGATTTTCGTTAAAGATATATTGAAATTTGAAATTTAAATGATATTTTAAGTTTAATGTTATTAGAGTTCTTAATTTAATACTTTAGTAACATTTTGTTGGATGATATTCATTTGTTTCAAATAAGAGAGAATGAAAATTTAAAATATAATTTAACTTCAACATTTTAATTCATTTAGTTAGTAATTGAAATAAATGAATATAATTTGATTCGATTAATTTTAAAATTCAAAATTTTAATTCAATCAATGAAAAAATAAATTAATTAAATTCAAAGTTAATCAATTTAATTCAAAATTAGCGGATAATTACACCTTTAAAGCAAAAGCCTTCATTGTTTGGCATTGAGTCAAATTCAACTTTTGAATGCAAAAGCACTGTCAAGTTTCAACCTTAATGCTAAGGTACGCCTTAGCATGTTTTGACTAGGGATGTAAACGGGGTGAGTACTCGTTAATTTTGGACTATCCGACCTCGAACCCGATTAATAATTACAAAACCCGAACCCTATAATTATCCGATTAATTTTTGAAATAATTACCCGAATCCTACCCTAATAAATTTTGCACTACCTGTTAAATACCCGAACCCGTGTAATTACCCGATTATTCAATTTATATTTTGACAACCCGTTTAATAACCCGAACCTGAAACCCGAAACCCGACTATGAAAAAAGAAATTCTAACATCAAAAATAAAAAACATAAAATTAAATAAAAACGTACATGTTCCATCATAATTAAACAAACTTTAATAGTTCAACAAGTAACTTGAAACCATTATGAGTGCAAATATATACCATAGTATTTCTAATTTGATACATTTGATTTCTTATGAAGTTATGATATATTTATGTAATGTAAATTAATTTAATCAATAATAATAATATTAAATGATTAAAAAGATGTAGACCTTAAATTGATAATTAATATTTTCATTACAATTTGTATTATATACATATACTATAGTATCATATATGTAAATGATCATATATTATAATATCATATATTATAATTATACTATAATATCATATACTATAATATAAAGTTATCAATTTATCATATACTTAAAATTTTAATTTTAATAATTTATTTTTTTGAGTAAACAATGTTTTATTATAATTGATAATTTCAATTTTAAATACAATTTGTATCATATGCATGTACTATATTAGTATCATATATAATATATGTAAATGGTCAATTTGTAAGAATTCCATCTTAATCAAATTTGAAACTTTTATCATTTTAATTTCAGTAGTTTATATTTAAAATTTAAATACTCATTATTTTAAACATAATTTACTAATTTAATTTCATAATTATTTTATTATAATGTTTCATTAATTTTTTGACTAAAAAATGTTTTACTATAATTGATAATTTCAATTTTAAGTATAATTTATATCATATACAAATACTATATTAGTGTGTGTGTGTGTGTATATATATATATATTTATATATATATATATATATATATATATATATATATATAAGAATTTGATTTTAACTAAATATGAAACTTTTATTATTTCAATTTCAGTACCTCTTATTTAAAATTTTAAGACATCTTATCTTAAGCATAATTAACCCAATTTAATTTCATAATTATGTATTTTATTATTATTTTTTATTAATTTTTTTAGTCAACAATGTTTTATTAAAATTGAAAATTACAATTTTAAATACAATTTGTATCATATAAATATACTATGAATTGATATCATATATGCAAATAATTAATAACTAATGTGTAAGAATTGCATTTTAACTAATTATGAATTTTTTAAATTTAATTTTAGTACATTATATTTAAAATTTTAAAACTTATTATTTTAAGTATAATCAATTATTTTAATTTCATAATTATTTTTATTATGCTAATTATTAATTTTTTTTAGACACACAATTTTATTGTATAAATATTTTTTAGAACACATTATGTCAAATATAAGTTATGATTTACTTGACAAGTTCATTGTATAAAGGTTAAAAAATGAAGGTTCAAGTCCCCACAACCTTAAAAATTATATTTTGTAAACAAAAAATAAACGAGTTCAGGTACCGGGTTCGGGTACCCGACCTAATTAATAACCCGATTACATTAATCGGGTTCGGGTATCGGGTATCCGAAGGGTACTACCCGAACCCGTCACGGGTAGTGAAATTACTATCCGAACCTGATTAGAACCCATTTATCGGTACTCGAATCCGACTTAAACGGGACGGGTAGTACCGGGTACCCGTTTACACACTACCCATTTATATCCCTAGTTTTGACCTTAGCTACTGAGGCTTCTAGTTAAAAAGAGTTTCTAAATGCATTCCCAAAATTATCTTCTTTATTTATCTAATTTTAAGATAAAAATATCTTTTAATAAAAATATCATTTAAATCTTAATAAAATTACTTCCTCTCTCTTTCTCTCTTCACTATTTTTTTCTCTAATTATCAAGCCAAAAAATGAAAGCATTTAATAGTTAATTATAGTATAGAAGAAGAAATGGTAAGACTTCGAGAAAAAAAAAAAAACACTGAAATCGGATAAAAATTCCGGATTTATAGTTGTCTTGAGCAAGTTAGCTTGCATGTTTCTGAGTGTCTCGCGCAAGTTAGCTTGCACGAAATATATAGTCTTGAATAGTTAAGATTTTATTTAATGAGTGTTATCTTTTCTTAAAACAAATTAAGTTCAAAATTCAATTTTTTTATTCTCTTTATATCTCGTATGAACAAAAAAAAAAAAAACACCATCTTGATCTCCACTTCTAGATTCATTTCACAGCAAAATAATGCCAAAAAAAAAAAAAAGCTAACAAAACATTTCTGAGAATGAGAAAGTGATTGATTTTTGAAGATTTCTTGTGATTTTGGAAGAACTTTGAAATGCTTGAGAAGTTAAGATTTTGAGGATTTTGGATGAACCGGAGAAAAAAATGAAGATGTGAAATGAAAGAATTGAATGAAGATCAATTTAGTAGTTTTACCAAAATTATAGAATTGTAAAGCGTTTTTTTTTTTTTTTTGGATAGGATGTATTTAGTCATATGGTTTAAAGAGTAAAATGGAGAGTGTATTAGAATTTCTCTTGCTCCATTAACAGTAAAAAAAAAAATGAAGAAATAAAAAGAATATTATAACTTTTTATCTTTTCTAACCAAATTAGAAAATAGAACGGAAAAATTGCACATGTTTAAAGATAATCATAAATATGATCTTTCACTCTAGAATGATAAATTTAGATTTTCTTTTTCAAAATGCTAAATACGTCTTTGTTTTGTTTATTTTAAATACCTTTTAGAATTTTTTTTTAGATATTTTTTATACAATAAAAACTTTTGATTTGAGAAAAAAAGAAAGATTAAGATTCAAAGTTCAAACAGAAAGAACTCTCACATCTCATAGAGGGAGATTTGATCATTTCAGTCAACAAAAGATTAATTTTTTATATTTTTTAATTATATCTTAATTTTTTTCATCTTAAAAAATTTTACTACCACCTCATATAACCACTCAATCAATTAAAATTAGAGGTGTCAAATGGATTGAACAATCCATAGCACGGTTCGGTTCGGCACGATGTAAACTATGCTTGGCATGACCCATTGTTATATGAGTGGGCTGGCCCAAACACGACATATATGTGTGCTGTGCAAAGCTACAAATTTTAAGGCACGTGAATTGGTATAGCACAACTCGTGAAGGGCCAATCCTAATACATGGTACTCGAGCGAGCACGACACCACACAAGCCTATGTTCCTTGCTATATTGGTCCATAATCATTATAAACGAGACTCAATTTTTTGGTTCTTTAAATGTATTTATATTATTTTTTATTTTATGATGAAATTATATTTTTTGAATTTAATTTAATTTAAATTATTGATACATAAATTTATAATTCTTATTTTTTGAAAACAAAATATGTGATATGTCATGTTACATATACATATATATATAACTTTTTATAAAGTACTCCACTAATAAAATCTCATAAAAATAAATTATAACGATAAAAAAAAATTCTTACTTGATTTAATAAAAGTAATAATATTTAATATCAAAACTTTAAAACAAATTAGTGATTAATAAAATTAAATTAAAATTACAAGATAAATACAAATTTAATACACAACTAATAACTTAGATTTCATCCACCAAATCAATTAAGATTAGCAAAAATTTTACGTGTCTTATTGTCTTTGTGTGTGTTTTTTAATTTTAAGATTATAATTTTTGATATATATATATATATATATATTTCTCCATAGATGTAGGCATTTTGTTCAACTATATAATTATGTGTCTTTATTTTATTTTATTTTATTTTTATTTATCTCGTATGTTATTTTAATTAATAAATAAAAAACTTTTAAAGTAGTAAAAATCTAAAAATTATTAATGGATCATACTTAGTATGACATGACACGAAAAATAGTGTCGTATCTAACCCAACACAACTCATTAGGGTTATAGGTCATGTGTCGTGTTGGATCATAAATTTAATTTTTATAGACCATATCAACACGACCTATTAAAAATAATGTCGTACTAATACGATCTATTAACTAATGAGGATCGTACCAACCCAATAATGCCTATTTGACACCTCTAATTAAAGAAGCAAAAATTTTACTCATATGTTCCATCTCATATCCATATAAAAATTTAGTAAGTTAGTAGATGACTAAGACTCCATTATTAATGTCAAATTAAATATATATATATATATATAGCAATAAAATTTATTAAGCTAGCAGTGACTTTTTATTTTGTTAAATTTTCATTCTATTCATTAAAAAAAAAAAAAAAACAGAATATCAATATAGAATGCTACCCAAAGTTTTGGTTGAAAACCAGAAGAGAGGACAAATATTCCTTAGATTAAAAGACTAAATTTTTTTGTACAAGTATCATATTAAGCATTTTCAATATTATAGGACTACATAACATATTAGGATATCACCCCTTTAAAACATAAAGAACAAATAACAAAAATATTAATCAAAGAAACCTAAAATTTTAATTCAGAATCCACAGATGACAAACAATACATGGGTAGAAAACTCTATATAACATAGATAATAAATAGTAATACTAAACATTTATTTGGCAATAATTCTGTTTTGTTACGTTTTCCTAACTATCCTCTTACCACACTACTTTGTCTTAACAGTTAATATATTTATTTATTTAGAAGCTTGAATTAATCCAATAGCAAAGTCAAAATTGGGGACATACCCGGAAAGTAAGATATACAAGATGACTCCCAGAGACCACATATCACTCTTGGAAGTGATTTTGCCTTGAGAAAGTGCCTCTGGTGAAACATAGTCTATGGAACCAAATAACCCAACAACTGGATCAGTAAACTCTTCCGCTGAACTCAATCCGAAGTCCATGATCTTCAATGTCGAATCCTTACTTTTATTTAAGAAAAGGCAATTCTCAGGCTTCAAATCCCTGTGGACAATGTTAGCCTGGTGAAGTGCTGCTAATCCCCGTGCAATCTGCCTAACCACAGCTGCAGCTCCAGCCTCTGAGTACCGCTCTTGAGCCACGATCCGATCAAACAACTCCCCTCCTGAACATAGTTCTAACACTAAGTGCACCCCACTTTGATCCTCGTAGACATCGTAGAGATCGATCACGTTCGGATGGGGTGAAACATTTTCCACTATCTTTCTCATAACCAGAATCTCGTTTGTCAACAAGGCATCCGAGATGGAAATCTGATTCCATGTTGGAAATCCCATCGATGCTATGGTTTTCTCGGCACTTACTCGAGGTGATGGGGTTGAAGCTGAAGTAGTGCCAAATCTCTTCAGTGTTTTGATGGCTACCTGGTGAGTACTTTTCTGATCGCCATCTGTTTTCTTTATGCCTCTCCTTACAACTGAGAATCCTCCTCTTCCTAAGATGTCCAGGATTTCATATTCCTCGGATAGTTTTCCTTTCTCCTGTCCCATGGGAATTCTGGAGAGCTGGAATTTTGCAGGACAAGGGAAAATGGTGGTAGGAACTTGTCTGTTCAAAATAATATTGAAATCATCAATGATAAGGGGAGAGAAGTTGAAACGCGGATTGACATCAACTTGCCAACATTTTCTTCCTTAGTTTATGCTATAAACTATGAAGAAAATTCATATGGAAACAAGGGAATTTTATTATATGGGACAGTAGCTGAGCAAGAACTGACAAAGCCAAAGTCAACTAACCATCTTCTTTTTTGTTCTATTTTTTTTTTTTAGGTAAAAGGTTTTCTTTTCTTTATTTTTTTAAAATTTTTTTAGGTAAGATGCTAGTACAAAAGTTAAGAGCACAAATAAAAATAAAACTTATATTCAATGCCCTGATAGTATATATTAATATATTATTAGTCCATAATAAAATATTATCACATTAATAAATAAAATTAAAAATTATTCAAGCCCTTAAAAATAAATTAAATTTTTTTATTAATATTTAATTTTAAAGATTTATATATTTTTTAATTTGCTTACTTACAAAATGTCGACATTGTATAAATACTATATACATACTATCGTTGCATCGAATATAAAACCTATAGAAATAATGAACAATGCTAGAACCACACAACTTTAGTACCAAAGTTGAATACAACATATATTAGGCTAGCAAGACTTGTTCCTGTACTGTCATTTATTAAGCACATGCATGTTGAGTGAACACGACTCAGTCCAATATGCTATTAAGCAAATGAGTCTCTTCTAACCATACCATTACCCATTATTTTTATTAAACAAAAACTGTCCTATTACTGATTTTAATTTCAACTCAGTCCCAGCCAGAAACAACATTAATTATAATTAGCTTTTCAAAAAAAAAAAAAAAAAAAAAACCCAACTTAGTGCATGTCCAAGCCTTCTAACTAGAAAATGGCAAGATTTGTCATCCCAGTCAAGGGACTACAATTAACTCAGGCTATCAAGCTAATCAAAAAGAAGATATCATCCACCTAGGCATACAACAGTCATCCTCCAAATTATTTAGCAGTCCACAGGATCATTATCACATAATCTAACCGGCAAAGGGGAAAAGAAACTTCAGATGAGATTGTAATTTGATGCGCCTGTATTTTCTGCCAACCACTCTTGGCACAAAAAATATTTTGTCCAGGCAACAGTTGAATGACGCCACCACATGGAGCAAATCACCGAATCACTTTGTAAAGAAGAGCTCACAGCAATTTTTGCTTTTTAGCACTATACATTCAAGGCCTTCATGCATGACAGCAAAAAGATTATGCTCGTGCCTGGACTTCAGTGTTTATAGATGTTCTGTCACGAACTCTACGAGATCCTGCAGCTTCACTAGCTGAGGTATCAGGCTTAACCCTTCGATAAAACAGGACATAAGCAGCAGCTGACTTTACATCTTCTTCATTCATAGGTGATATATGACTATCATCAAAGTTGTACCACCTATTCTCATCTAGAAGCTGCAAACAACAAAATCGGCGTAAAACAGGGTGACATAAATATATTATTCAACAGAAGCCTATTTGTGGAACAATCATTGTTCCAATGTAAATCTAAAAGCTCTAATTAACATATACTTTTAAAAGGACTCAAATGTGATAAAAGTCAAACCCTGGATCAGCAGAAAAATGGTCTCAACTGGAGATACAAAATAAAAATTGAAACAGACGCAGCACCTACATCCATGCCCTGGCCCCTTGAAAGAAAAATAAATAATACAGACAACTCTATGAGCATGAATGAGTTTATTCCATTGCAGTAAGGATGATAACTTGCCTTGATGTGTGCTGTGTAGTGGCCACTACCCATGCCACCATAATGATTGGTTAAGGCATAGAGCTCATAGAGCTGAGAGCGGGAACTTCTCTTGTCAGCTACATAATTTGTTAAGTCAAAGTCGTGAATAGGAAAGTTGACAAAAGTTTCTAGTTTATGCTTCATTGACCGGCTGTATGAGAATCTTTTTAGATGAATGACTAGAACTTCTGGAAGCCTCCACAGATCAAGCTTTTTACTTGCTTGCCGTTGTTCCTTGCATTGTGGGCAGTACCTACATCATATAAACACTGATAGTTCATATAGACTGCTGGAATGGAACCCTTTATTTTTCTTAAATAGAAGTTCAGCACAGAAGATTGTTAAGAGCGTCAAGAAAACAGTAAGTGTGTGCTTGTTCACATCCACAATTAATACTGAAGTTCAAACTATGGTGTTTGGTTACCAATTAGGAAGTATGAATCAATAACTGGAAATGTTCCACACTTCCAGAGTTTAAGTACAAGACATTACAATATATGAAATATAGCACAAAGAAATGAACATCTGCTCCCTACTATGTCTATAGCAGTTCCATCTGCAAATTCAGATAGGGAGTCCAATTAAGTTATAGAGTTGCAACAGACTCCTGGATTGATCAAAACAAGAAAACCGTTATTTTCTGGCCACATCTTCAATAGGCCACTCGTTAAAGGGAACATTGCCACCCAAAAAGAAGCAAGATTTTATCCTTATTCCTTAACATTCAAAACTTTCTTTTTTTCAGGGGAAAAAAACATTTACAACTTTTAAATAGCTTCAACATAGAAAAGATAGCCTGCAAAAAAAGAACTGGGGATAGAGAACGCATTATGTTGTTTGCAAGTATTAAACTATTTGGTAAAGCCTAAAGACAACACACCACCAGGCATTCTTTCTCTTAAGTAGGAATACCACCTACCAAGGAATCATGAAAAGCATAACTGCATATCATTTGTTCACAAAGGAATTTATCAATGGAAAAACACAAGAGCACGCATGCAAACAAAGTGAGAGACACACTAACCACATATCTTCTGGGACCAATGGCTCCTCTCGTAAAAAAGCCTCCAGGCAGGTATACAAAGAGAGTGGTTCCATACGAGCTTTCTTGGTAACAGGTCTATATTTAAACACTTCAGGCAAGTCCTCCAGGTAATTCATATTATACTTCTCCAAAAGCTTTGATGACCAATCAAGATATACTACCATATGCGATGCTGCTGAAATATTAACAGCTTGCTCGTCTCCCGCAGACAGGTCAATGGATGTCTTACTTTCATCAACCAACTGAAGTGGTAGTGTTGGTAAGATCTTATTTATAGAAGTTGAAGCACGGTTAGGATCAACTTCACCAGAACTATGATCAGATGGATCTTTTGCCACCCGTGAGGTGCTTGGGTCAGAATTATCAGTATATTCCATACCCTCTTTCAGCAACGGAGAAAGCATTGTCTGAACAATTGTCTGTATATCACCACTTACAATTACATCATCACATGAAAATGGTAAAACAAGAGGAGTCCCAAAAGGTTTCCATCTTTGAGCATCACTGGTTTCCCTAGAAAACAGTAGTCACATAAGAAAACACTCAATACAACGGAACTAGTTAAGCTTCAAAGCAAGAATCAAAAATCAGTTGCAGCAATTGTTATCTGTGATTGGTGTAAAATTAATTAAATCAAAGAAAAAATAAATACATGAGCAAAATTATTATTTGTGCGCGTGCATGTGTATGTATGAGTGTGTGTGCGTGTGTGTGTGCGCGCGCGCGCGAGAGAGAGAGAGAGAGAAAGATTAAAACCTTTTGAAATAACAAAGGTAATTTAGTAAGCACAATAAAAATATTTAAATAGGAAGAACATGCGACAAACAATAACCATATCAACATTGAAATCAACCACTTCAGATGCTAATCAAACAGTGAAAACAACAAACTACAAAATCTTCGAGTCGAATTCAATTGGAAACCAAGGGAAAACCTTTTGGTTCCATGCCAACATTCACATGTTGCCATTTAGAGATTAGTATGACCTCTGGCAAATAGCACATCTGTTGCTATTTAAAAATTAGTACGAGGTCTGGCAAATAGTACATACTGTTCTTGACGGCGATGTATCAACTGAAGCAAAACATTTCCTTTCGCTGACTTTTGAATCTTGTATGCAGCAAGATGATCATCATCTTTGATTGTGGACAATGATATAAAAGAATCATCTAAAAACCTATGAATCAAATGATTTCGTATCTGCAAGCAAAAATTTTAAACAGTTTAGCCCAATTTTAGCACACATGTATAGATCCATGAACAAGAAATCAAAATTTTCAATGGAACATGCCTCAACAAGCTTAATCTCCTCAGTCTGCTTCAAGGAACAAGCATTGCTAAGTGCTTGGATCAGGTCCCTGTAACGTCCCTGCTTCGGAACAGTAACAGTGCATGTTGATGGTAGAGCACTTCCATCACAAGTTAAAATTGTTATTGTCATAGTCCGAGTAGTGGTAAATTGGAGTGGCAAGGAAAGGTACATGAAGGGATCAAATGTTACAGAAACTTTATCGCAGACTGGACAAACCAATGTTGATTTATATTGACCCTGCGCAATGGGGTAGACATGGATTAGATGCATAATAATGACAATAACAACGAATACTACATAACATTTATATAAGTTCAGCTTAATATTTTTCAGATGATAATTATAGGACTGTTTTGTAGAATATTAAGTTGAATTAGAAATGAATTAGTATAGTTTTTATCTAATTCACCCATTCTTGCTAAATATTAACGTGACATACTATAGTAAAGAAAATCAGCAACAAAATAGTAACAGATGGAACCACAATATTGTTTATGATTGATTAAAAGTCCCTCCATCAAAGAAAAACAAAAAATTCCCTCAGATTGTATGGAGGATATGTCTTCATCTATTAAAGTCATTACTGGACCATAAGTACTAGAAACCTATCCATCAATGTAGTATTTCTATTGCAAGATAAAACTTCTAGTAGAGAATTTTTCCAGTACTATTGCTCCTGCAATTGTGTGAGCAAAAAACTTTCAGTGTAAATTGTAGATAGCCTAGGAATTTCTTTATCTTCTCTTTATTCACCACAGCTTTCATTGAGAAATCAGATTTGAAGTCATACCTCAAATCTTAGGCTTTTGCATCAAAACATTCAATATTAATATTATCCATAGCACTTTGAAATGAAGAAACTCAAAATTCAGCATTTTAAAATCACAGATAGTGTAGAATTATTTTTTTGGCTTGTTTTTCAAATTTCTCTTTAAAAATGAAGCCAGTCTAAAGGGAAATCCCAAACACAAAATCTATAGTAGCCGCTACTCGTAGCACCACCACAGAATCACCTTCCCATTACCCGACACACAACCATCAAGGTTGGATGTTAAGATTGGCTCCGGTGAGATTGAAAAAGATTAAAAGACAATTAAGAAATATATTTTATAATAAAATAATAAAATAATCAAGCTAAGGGTGGAAGGGTAATTTCCTTCCACCATTTTTTGTCTTTTGTGTGAAAAAGGTAAACGCACTTGGGCAACTGGAGGGAACCGCACGCCCAAACTGACCCCAAATCATCCTCTCCTGAGACATCTATTTATCTAATCTCCCAATTCAAGCCTTATTCAAGCCAAAAGCACTTAACACTTTCCATATCAAAATTGAGATAAACAGAATGGTAATGCTTGAGACAAAAATCTGTAAAATAAAATTATTAAAAAAATATGTAAAATAAAATAATTAAGAAAATATAGGTAAAGTAGATGATGATCAGTAGAGTAGGACACTGAGGCATGAGAAGGAGACACAGGAAGTAATTTACAGGAAAACCACCAGACAAGATGGAAGAAAGAGAATATTTAAATTGGATGCTTGTCGAAATTGATGGAGAGCAAGGAAGAACATATCAGCCATGAGAGGAGATTGATGACCTTAAAATCTAGTCAGGATGTTAAAATCCCAGCAAAGAGTGATTTCTCTCTCATAGTCCTTTCTTTTTAGGTCAGAATCCCATACTCATTTGTTGTTTAGCATGAAGAATGAAGCATTTGTGAAATTTGATGACAAGAAGTCAAACTTCAATCATGTATGTCAGACCTTTAAAACACCAACTTGAAATCCTGTAGTGTTTTAAGATTTCTCCCATTTTTTAAGTCAAAAAAGGTAGTGCATTTTTTAAAATTTGAAATCCTCGTTTGAAATGAAATCCCTCTTACAAGTGACACATCCAAAGGCACTCTATGTGACTATCTAAATCTCAGTTTTCTGCACTCTGCTTCAAACCCACCCTAATTATTCTGCCAAGTTTCTGCTAGCTCGGCCACCAAAACAACATTCAAAACAGACCTTGAAACCCTAGTCACCCAACTATACTACATCAACCCAAGTATGTTTTTGTAATTTACCATGATCTTTATTATTGCAGCTTCAAAACGTACGTACAAGCTGCAAGGATAGATTTGAATCAGTATACCTCCAATAAATACAACCTTGATACTCAGTTCCTCAGGTCTTCTAAATGATACAGAACTACATGTCACCAGTCCTTTGGAAATTATACTTGTGCACAATATGCAATATAATATGAAGTTATGAATTACATAAAATGTTTACTAGATAATAAATACAGGAAAATGAAAAAAAATGGTGGACTAAATTTTGTAAACTTGCAAAAGAACAAATAATTAAGCATTCAAGAGAAAGTAATTCTAGAAGGTAAGGTTTCATAAATTCCATTTCTCCAAAGCTTAGGAACTGCAAAGCCTTGCTGTGTGGACCAAAAGTTTGAAAGCATGTACACATACAAATAAGAATTTCTTCCTTTTTTTTTTTGGTTGTTGTTTCAGAGGAGGGGGGGATTGGGGATTGTAAGGTCTTTAACTCTTACATCCATTCTTCTAAAATTTAAGGGAAATAATAAGGCTCACTATCATAAATTATTCACATTTCTCATTCTAAAATTCTCATCCCAAAGTTGGGCAGTGATTGAAAGAATCTCCTAAATCTTCTAAATCGTTTTTAACAGAAGTTTAATGGAATGTGAATGTTGATGAAGCTCAGTATCTGACAAAAGTAAGTGCATCAAAAAACTTTATAACCAAACATTTCACAATGAAGAGATTAAAAGAATAGTTCAAAATATCAACAGAAATTGCTTATTGCATCATACATCCTCTTCGAGGAAGAAGATAGTGTAAATACTAAAGAAAATGTTGTCTTAAATCTCGAGTTAATCATCCAACTTACAAGATTTACTATGAACATGCAAGACACCATCACGACAGTTTGGCGGCTCAAAATTAGAATGTGTTAGACATATTACTCACCTGGCACACATCAACAATTATCGAATCATTACGAGCAATATGATTTGCCCAATACTCATCAGCAACTTCTTCATCTGGACGCCCATCAGCATCTCTAGAGTTTATATAAGGTTTATGTTTGACACGATTCAGATCTTCATGAAGACCATCAAGCAGAAATGCTAAAAGCTCCTGAAAAAATGTTAAACTGATAATCTTGCAGAACTATATGCAAAGCATGGAATTAGCAGGATTTTAACGTCAAATACACACCTGAGAGTCATGCTGATTGTATCCACTAAATTGTGGTGCAAAGCGCGCGAGCTTTGCTTTAAAGGGCCGAGGGGCAACTGGTGTTCGTCCGGGTGCCCACAGCTTTCTCAGCAACTCACCAAATGCTAGAGCAAGCTCACCCTACAGAAAAAATGCTAGATCAGCTTGGAAGTGAACTAACATATTAATTATACAATCAGGCTAAACTCTTCAAGAAAAAATGCATGAGATTTCAACAACAAATTGTCCAATAAAACCAAAGTTGAAACCAATCAGCAAAAAGTTAAAGAACCTATTTCCAGCAAGTGTCTTAGTCCATCATGCAGACGAAATTGAAATGGAGACAAATGCAACAATACATATACCATAGATGATTGTTCAAAATACATGAACAGAAAATTTGGCCAAGTTCAGAAACAGTTCAGACAGGAGATATAAGAATCTGGGAAGTTTAGCAGCAGCAGTAGATGCGAAGACCCCACAAATTAATGAAGGGAAAGATCTCAAACCACTACAAGGTCAAGCACCAGCAGAACTAATAATATGCAAGAAAGCTCAAAGGCAGGGTGAAAAACAGAGAAATGAAAGAGGATTATCTAAAAACAAAACCTTTACTTAATCAACATCTTGCTAAGTCAACAAAAAAATGAAGCAAAGATTCAAATTTCCAAAATTGGTCAAAAAATTAATGCACCCATCATTCCATCAAGTTTCGAAGTTCTCCACAGATTCATGATTCTATGAAAAGGATTACTCATGCCCCATCTATTTTTGAGTTAGAAACTTACAACCATGCCCAAAGGGTTTTGCCAATTTATCTCTTGATGATAGTCTTCCCGGAAGTATCTAGCAAACTCAGGTGTATGAACAAGGCACTGTATTGCACTATTCATGAAGCAAGTATTCCCAAGATTCAGCAGCCCAGTCAAACCACCAGAAGCACCCCTAGTAATAACACCACTATTCCCATAACTGTTATCCATCTCTTTACCAGGATAGGTCAAGGTCTGATTCTGCAATTGCTCTGCACTACAACCTCTGGATGTAATCTTATTTGCAGACAGACCTCCTGCAATTGATAAGCTTGACTTAGAAGGCTCTAGAAGAACAGAAGTAGCTTCCTTATCAGCAATTCCATTGTCTGGAGAACTTATACCACCACTTAATGTAGTACCATTAACATTGTTAAGGACCTCCACCAGAATCTGTTTAAATTGATGACAAGAAAATGATAGGTTAGAACACGAAAAGTCTAATAATGAACACTAAAAAAAGAACCATCCTCAAATACATATCTACTTCTGTACTCTATCTGATATATATATATATATATATATATATATATATATATTTGCAGATTTGTATGTTTTATAAGCATGCATATTATTTGTGCATAAATGAGAGAAAGGAAAATGTCTTTACTGGTCAAGTTAAAAGGCACAGATTGTTATAATAAAAAAAGAAAAATAATAATAACTAAATACATAATCTCTACATCATTGAGACAACTATTTCCAAAAAGACTAGGCAAAAACCAAAGGGGTGGACTGCAGATATGCTTGATATATCAGAAATAGATAATAATAGTATGCATGTCACGGAGAAAACGTATCAAGGAGGCTATCCACTTTTAGTTGTACACAAACACCACAGCAGTAAAAGAAAAATATAACAAACCCAAAAATTATTAACGGTACAAAGGTGGCAATCTTTTTTCAATTCTAAGCAGTTTTAAACTCCATATAGTACAGACATGGATAATGGAGGAAAAGACTTCTAGGTTCAAGGCTTCTACAAAAGGCATAAAACGGTCCTATAACATCCTATATTTGTCCCATTCTATCTTAGCCCACAATAGCAATAGATAAATTAATTCTACTCGATGCTTTGGCAATTAAATACTCTGGAAATTGATCAGCCATTGCTCCCATGGCAAAGGAGAGACTACAAATAATCCAAGAAATATGATTGAATTTAACCCATAAATGGTATAAACTTTTTCCCCCTCAATGACCTCTTAATGAAGCAACTAAGAATTATCAACTATCTATACCTACACATTGATGAACTTTCACAAACTTAACCAACCATATAGAATATCAATCATAAGAACCAAAGACAAGGATAAACTTGGCCATGAATACCCAGGATTATGTTCATAGCATCAACTGCACCAACTGCAGTGTAAAGGCCTAAACTTCCAAGCAGAGAAAAACACAATTGAAGCCTCAAAAGACACAATACTACACAATATAGAAATAATACACTGTCATTAAAGGATGGCAATATGCAGGAGAAGCACAAATTTTAAAGTGATTTCTTTTCCTTTTATTATTATTATTATTATTATTATTATTATTATTATTTTTTGCGTAGTTGACAGAAATCTTAATTTTTAGACATCAAATTACATATTAGTAAAATCAATGAAACTTTTTTTTTTCTAAAAATTCCATCCATTTTACAGTTGTACATATGGCAGAAGCATCAAATGCAGAATCCAATTTCAGATGCTTAACTGCTTTCTTTATAACAGACAGTAGTCGTAAAATGATAAATAAGTGTTGCAGCAAAAAGGACCCACATCCTGATCCATCTGTATGTTGGCATCGTCAAGTGTTTTATCCATGTCATTCATCAAAGCATGCTTCCGATGACCATAGTAATCCCAAATACGAACCTAAAAATAAGGAAATAAAAACACTAAATAACTTGAAAAGGAGAAAAGAATTTGAGGAAAAAAAAAGGCAGAAAAGGAAATAATCTTGCATCGGCAAATTACTTGTTCCAAGTTGAGATAAAAAATCTCGCATGCTCGTCGGTGGAGCTCACCAATTGTTTCCTGTCCAAAATAATTCAATCTTGATAAAGCTATTATTCTAAATAAGTGCAATGAGAGTAGCAGTATAGCTGAAGTAAATGTCTCATAGCTATGTTTTGAATTATACCTTCTTACTTATTCTTATAGTAGATCGATCACCTTTTGGTGTCACAAGAAGTTGCAGACGCAGTGGATAAACCTCTACAGCAAACTCTGTCTGAGAAAGACCTGAATTAATTACTTTTCGTGACAATGTTGGACCGCCACCATACCTGAACACAAAAGAGATTAAATGATTCCACAATATATCAGCAAATGTATAGTGCAACTTAAACTTCAAAAAAATAAATAAATAAATAAAAACTAGTAGCTTGGGAGACAATAATAGATTAAGAACGAGATCAAAAGAAACATAGCACGAATTTAATAGCAATACAGCAAATCATTATCAATACAATCAGGCCAACTATCAAATTGTCCATAAGAATGGTAAAGAGAGAGTAATGTCAGTGCCACCACTAACACCATCTAAACTAAGAAGTGAAAGAAAGGAAGGAGAGGAATTTAGAAGGGGGTGACAAGGGGATACAGCTCTTCTTGTTTGAATTATTCAAACAGAAGAAGGAAAGAAAAAGCATATGAACATTGTATAGACCTTGTATGATGAAGGACTACCAAGGAAAGGGTAACTTATGATTTATTTCTACAACGTTGACCTCTATGAGATATACATACATAAGGGTACTTTAGTCTATGCAATCAAAGGTTTAATGAGAGATCATTCTTATACCATCCAAATTCTCCAAGTTCAGAGGAATGGAAAGAATGGAGGTAGAGAGGGTTTTCGTGGGTTACATGTATCCTATTAATCCTTTCCCCTGTATCAAAGAAAAATAAAAATAAAAATTGACCTATTCACTCAAGCAAACATGCATAAAACATACAGTTCATCAGGACTTTCAGGAAAAGATTCTGCTCTGTTGAAATCAATAGTGAATCTTACCCTTCGGTTTCCTAAAAACATGTATGCTAGACCTGATATAGGCAGGATGCCCAATCACACTAATGTATACTTAAGTGTATGCATATAACTTATAAAAATAACTAGACACATGAATGCATGAAATTGTCTAATGAATGCATACATCAACTTGAATTTTGGTTCTAGGGCTAAGGTCGTACGTTCAAACCTCCAAAATAGCTGTGCATGCTATTAATTTCTCACATACGAAAGGATTTATTGAAACTCCAAAAATGAAGTCAAGTTCAAATATCTCTTAAAATTACGAAGGAAAATACAACATTTCAGCATCTAAGACAGGTGTTTTCTGAAAATATGGCCACAATCGCTCATCAAGATGAACCTTTCAAGGCTGTTTTTAGTAGCTATAATATCAAACTATGTGCACAATCACTGCATAAAAGAACCTTCTTTGGTAATTGAAGCTTTGGCTTAGCAGCTAGAACTAGGGCATTAGAAGAGCTTGCTTAGCCCAGTGCTGAACCTCATATGAATTCGCATAAGGATAATTTTTGTATAAAGCAGCAGTTGAGCTTAAGAACTCCACAAACAGGTTTATATACTTAAATTCAGTTAACCTGTCTAGCTTACTACTGATATAAATTCACAAAAAGATTATCACCTTCTATACAGGAAATTGAGTTTAAAAACTCCACAAGCCTGTCTAAATACTTGGCACGTGAATACCGAATTGCTAATGAGGAATTCAACATTGGGTTAGTACATCTGGTTAATTCAAAACAAGTTACCTACACAACCTGGACTTTAGGTTTTTATATGCAAATAATGCTTAACAGAATGCCAAAATATTTCAAGGAACCTATATTTAACTAACTAACCATGAATAAAGTTGGTCCCAAACTTGCTGTGGGAGCAAGACATAGTCACGGCCTTCTAATAAAGTATCATGAATCACAACACTGCTATCGGGGCTCGATTCCTCAGATGGCCCATCGGATATCAAATCAGAATTATCAATTCCCGAAGGCCTTTTTAAATTACTCGACGCAGGTGAATCCGAATTCCCTG
Organism: Firmiana major; assembly: GCA_033439115.1. Classification (NCBI taxonomy): domain Eukaryota; kingdom Viridiplantae; phylum Streptophyta; class Magnoliopsida; order Malvales; family Malvaceae; genus Firmiana; species Firmiana major. The sequence continues at coordinate 11,598,874 of CM065898.1, read as the reverse complement.
ACAAAGTCGAGCTTCCTTCGTTGTTGTTGTTGTTATTCGGCTGCTGCTCCTGGTTCACATAATCAATCCAGTGTTGCCACCATCTACTTAAAAAAAAAAAAAAGAGGGAGAGAAAGAGTTAAGAAAAGAGTATAAATAGCTAAAAAGTATTTATGAATAATAAAAAGAAAATAGAGGGAAAAAAGATATTAACTTTTGAGTGATGAGAAAAAAGGAATCGCCTTCTTTGGTGTTCGCTTCAGCGGTAATGGCAATGTCTCTGATTAAAACCCTCTCTTCTTCGGGACTCAGTTCCTTAGACGTCGCCGCCGTCGCCACCTCCGTCATCCCACTGCAGATCTCTACTTAGCGAAAATTTTCAAATTTCAGACTGTCGGATTAGAAACTTCAAAACAAGTGCCCAACCTGTATATATATATATGTATATATTTTTTTTCTAAACTGAAAGCCTGGGTTTTTTTTTTTTTTTTAGCTGAATAATACTTACAGGTTTTCTCCGGCTACTCTCTTTTGTTTTGTTTTTTTCTGTTTTTTTTTTCCCTTAAATGTGGCTTTTTATGGATTTTCCTGAAAATCTGGTGTCGTCCGGTTCAAATAAACCTCGTGAAGCTTTTTTTCCTCAAGCCCAACCTGATTTTTGGGTTAAAACCCAACCTAATATTTCAGTCCAAGAAAGTGTCTAAACTCTATATATTTTTATAAATTAATATTTGATCTACTATGAGTGAATTTCATACATTGGAATCAAATCATGTCATAGTATGTCATTAGTTAATAAATTTAATATATTAAATTTATTAATTATTGAAATGATATGTTATAATTTATTAACAATGTATAAAATTATAGTAATAACATATAAATATAAATTTTATTTTTATTGTTGATTCTCTTATAACGTGCTTGAAGTTGGATTAGAGAATTTCAAATCATGAAAAATTTTAAAATGAATAAACAAAAAAAATCTTTAAAATAAAAGTATTTTAAAATTCATCTATTTGAAATACTAGTATTTATAATTATATTGCTTGGATAAATATTTTTCAAAAGAAATAAAAAAATAATTATATGGACTATTAGTGTTAGGAATACTGTAATTACATAATAATTATGTCCAGGATTTCATGTTCAATCATCAAGAAAATTGAAATACGGAAGCGTACCTGGATCCATTGAAATTGATCGATTGAGGTTAGCAGTCTTTCAGTCTAAACCTTTTCTTTAGGAGAGAAAACCTTAGCTCACTCATTGATGGGATATGAGAATGAGAAAAAAAATACCGTTTAGACTGGGGACCATAACCTATTTATAACTGAAGCATATTTTAATTTTATTTTGGCCCATCATTAAAATAGAATAAAATATAAGGTATCTACACATTATAAAGCCCATGCCAATTGAGATGCACTAAAGTCCAATAATTTTATTTGATCACTTTTAAATGGACTAAAACAAATTAGATAGCCTGTAATGTACAATAAATTGATATATGTAGGCCCACATAAATAATTTCTCAATAATTAGAATTTGTTGAAATAAAAAAATAATTGTAAAATAAAAATTAATATATATTAAACTTGAACATGTTCAATTGAACTTAAATTTGTGCTCAATTGAATGAAAAATAAAATAAAAAATTGAAATTAATTTCAAAGATAATTGTTGTCAAAATTTTCTTCTTTGAATTATATAATTGTATGCCAGTTTAAAACATGTAGTCTAAATATTGGCAGGTAAACTCAGAAAAAAAAAATTGTATCTTTTTTTAATTGACACCTCATCGTTTTGGTGTTGGTTTGACTATAATTTTGACGTCAATTTCAGTCGATTTTTAGAAGAATTATCCGATAGTGGGTTTGGAAAGGAAATAAGAGATTTTGTTATTTTCTATATTCCGATGGCTGAGCAAATCATGCAAACCGTCTGGGACCCATCAAAAAATAGCCATGTGTAAGACATTCGCAACACCTGATGCATTGTCAACTGTTGATGCACATAGAAAAAAGATTAAAAAAAAAAAGTCGGTAAAAAGAAAATAAAAGGGCAGAGAAAACTAGGGAACGCAAATGAGGGGAAAAAAAAAGAGTAACATAAGGTGTGACAACTATGTCTGGAAAAAAAAGAGTAACATAAGGTGATTTTAACAATTACGTTTGGAAAAAGTAGGAATGAATGATAAAAGGTTTAAAGGACTTGAGTTCCATATGGAAAAGAGGTCTCGGCCAAACCCTTCTTTTCAGGTCTCAGATACTAAAATCTTCATGAGTTTCATTTCCTGCATACAAGGATTCTTCAACTCTTCAAGAAATAGACTTAAGCAAGAAAACTAAAGAAAATATAAAGAGACCAAATACATTTAGGATTTGGCAATAAGGAAAAGATAGAAACACGATGATCAGTTAAAGATAGAAGCAGAACGTGGTGCGTCAAGAACAGAGCAGTGTTGCTGTGCCTGAGCTGTTGTGTGGACCTGTGGAAGCTGTTGATGCCCTGTTTTGCTGGCTTGGGTAAATGTTGGCTTTGCTGGGCTATGAAGTGTGCATCAGACTTGAGTCTGGGAAGGTGCAGAAATGTGGCACGGTTCACTGGAGCATGTGGCAACGCTGGGCAGTGACTCCTGGCTAAGTGCATGGTTGAGTTTTTTTTTTTTTATTAAGTTTTATTGTTAATTGTTAATGAATTACTTTCTTTTATTAATGTTAAAGTTAATTGTCTTGATTTTTGGGTTAAGATTTAACTTTTAGCTTTTGAGTAATTTTAGTTTTAGTTTAATAATATTTAATTTTAAATGCATTAGGAATTAGTTGAATTTGCAATTTGGAAATTTTTATTAATTTGAATAAATTTGGAGTGACTAATTTTAGTACTTAGCAAAAACAAATTAAAATAATTCTCGTGGGAACGAGAGTCTACTTCACTCTGTATCACTTGTCGCAACTTATACACTTGCAGTATAGGTTTAGAAAAAATCAATAATATACCCATTAATTAATAACAATAAACATTTGGTGTTACTAATATTCAAAATTATATTAAGAGTTAGTAATATTAAAAAATAAATTAGGAGTTACTAACATTCAAAGTTATGAGTTAATAACATTTTGTTCGTTTTATTATTAAAAATGTTACAACAATTCTCTCTCTATTTTAATAATAAAATAATATAATAAAAGTTTAATTATATTAAAAATAAACTGTTATGCATAATAAAGGTGTGCAATCGCATTGAACTTTTAAGTGTAGTGACAACTCTTGTTCTTAAGTCAATAGTGTCTCATGCACATTTAACTTTGACTATAGAAGAGATACAAAAAATATTACACATAATAATTCAAGTGATCTAAGAACTAACTCAACTAAGCTTTATAGGAGTAGCCTTATTCCAATACTCACATAGAGAAAATTTATTAAGAATCTTCCTATAACTAATACACCGTACTCATAAATGATTTATATATTTCATTCAAATTTTCCAAAAAAATCAACTCTCTAAACATTACAAGATAGATACATTTATGTGGTGTTTGACTGGATGGAAAGTTGATTACTTTCAGCATCAATTTCGAGTGGGACCACTATTCTGTTTATTAGTTCACTTTGAAGGACAGAATTGCAATTCTTGAAGATTGGCGATTCCGTGCAGGTAGGGCTGTAAATGAACTGAACATGAACGAACGATTAATGTTCATATTCGTTCGCTTATTTTTTAGTGTTGTTCGTATTCGTTCGTGTTTGTTAAGATGTTCGTTTATGTTCCTTCGTTTATTTTTTAATGCTGTTCGTTTTCGTTCGCGAATATGTTCGTTTACATGTTCACGAACAGGTGTTCGCGAACTTGTTCGTTTACGTGTTCGTGAACAAGTATTTAGGAACCGTTCGCGAACAAGTGTTCAGGAACCATTCGCGAACACGTTAAATATTAATACAAATTGAACATTAAGTATTAAAAATCCTACATAAAGACTAAATCCTACATAAGCAATAATACAAATTGAAATAATACAATTTGAAATCCTACGTAAAGAGAAGATTGGATCATCCTATACTAAGAGGATTACTAATCCTCTTTATAATCCAATACTCCCCTTAATGTGTGCATCAAACATAAGATAGGATGATTATCATCCTATCCTATCCATCATCTTATGCACCAAACACGACCTTAGTATTTTAGTATATATTATAATTATATAACATATAACTTATATAATAATATAATATAAGTAATTTTAATACTTTAATAAATTAAAAACGAACAACAAACGAACATAACCGAACGAACAACAAATGACATTTTAAACGAACGAACAATAAACGAACATAAACGAGCTTGTTCGCGAACATAAACGAACGAACCACACCTCTGTTCATGTTCGTTCGTTTAATAAACGAACACAAAAATATTGTTCGTGTTCGTTTGTTAAGTTTAATAAACGAACATAAACGAACAGTAACCGAATGATTCACGAACGGTTCACCGAACGTTCTGTTCGTTTACACCCCTATGTACGGGGAAGGAATCCCTTTCTAAGGGGTGAAGAATATGTAAATTTTCTTTTATTTCCATACCTATCCTTCCTTCATCAATCTGTGCAAGTAGTTGAAGAAGAATAAGAAGAAAACCAAGATGAAGAGGAAGAGGAAGAGAAAGAAGAAGACGATGATGAGGAAGAAGAAGACAGTAATTGAGAAAGGAGATTTGGCCTTCCCATCTTTTTCAAAAAGCCTCAAACCCAAGCCCCTGCAAGGAAGAATGGAGCCCTTACCTTCACAACGAAACCCACCAAATTTTCGATCTCTTAAGAAAACCTACCCCTACTAAAACACTCATAGCCCTAAAACCTCCTCAAAAAACCCGAATCACCTCAACCCCTTTAACCTCCAGAACATTACCATTACTACCTCCACAAACTAAATACCTAAACTTGAGACTCAAGCCACCGTCTACCACCTCAAAAACCCCATATCAATTCTGCTATCCCATACAACCACCGTTTTTTTAAAAAAAAAAATTAAACCCCTAAACAGCCTTTACCCATGACCCAAATCACGCAAGGCAACCAAAAATCAACAAAAAAAAAAATAGCATGGGATATTTATTTGATTAGCCATGGAAAGTGTGAGTTTAATTTGAAGCTGATATTGTGGATGGAAGATGTAGAGTTGCATTGATGTTTAATGGGAAATGATAAATGAGGTTTTTTTAGGTTACAGAAATGATAAGCAAGGTGTAATAGGGCATCCGAATAAATGCCTTGTTTTTAGCTTTTTCTATTTGAGAAATATTTCTGAATTTGTTTAAACATATATAATATGGTAAGAATGTGTGGATTTGTAAATGTGATTAAATAACCATTACTTTTTTATTTTTAATTATTTTAAAAAAATTTAATGTATCTTAAGATGTATATATGATTTTTTTAACATCTCTTAATATAGTTTAAAAATCTCACTAATAATGTATAAAATAATTTATTTAAGTATATATTAGAAAATATTTTGTTTGATTTTTTGAATAAATTTTAAGGAAAAAATGTCAGTTCAAATCGTTATTTTTTTAGTTTAAGTAGTTATAGTAAGAGAGAATATTTTGAAACATAGGAAAAAAAAAGCATTTTGATAATTAAAATATAAAAAGAGAGGTAATTTAGTGTTGGTTCAACCGAGAGGGGGGTGAATCGGTTTTTCTAGTCTAAATGCTAAATTTAAACTCTTTTAGATAGAATTGCAAATAACCAAATAAATGACAATATTAAGCAATAGAATAAAGTGCAGTAAAACAAATGAGATAAGGAAGAGAAGTAGCAAACTCAAGAATTTATAGAGGTTTGGCCAATTGCTTGCCTACGTCCTCTATTCTTGACCTTCTTGTCAAGGGTTCTCTTTCACTATCAATGTGATCAATACAATTTCCTTTTCAAAGTTAAGGAATAACCTCTCTACCTCTTCACAAATAAGGCTATTCACTCTCTTTTACAGAACTTAATCACAATCCTTACAGTGAATTTATCAAAGGTAGGTACAACAAGGAACACTTAGTTACAAGCTTTGAATGTAGATTTAATACACTCTAAATTGAAGACACAAAGAATATGCTTGTAGAATTTTTCAGGTTTGCTTCTCTATTTTTGAATGTCTTAATGACTTCAATTTATAGGCTCAGCAAATTGGTGAAGCATTAAATGCAATTTTTCCTATTGAAGATTTTCCAGAAAGAGCTGTGGGAACCTCCAGTAGAGTGTCAGATCGATCTTTCATCTTGACCAGATAGATCGTCTAATTCAAATTCCTGCAATTTAAAAACAATTCAAAGCACGGAGATCGATCTCATAATTCATAATATGTTAGTGAAGATCGATCTGTCGAACCAACAGATCGATCTTAGAAACTCTCTATTTGAAAAAGATCGATCTATAGATCGATCTTACAAGTGTTCTCGTGTTAAGGAGATCGATCTCTAAATACACCAAATCGATCTCATAAGCTTACTGTCTTGAGGAGATCGATCTCAATCCCTAAGAGATCGATCTCATAAACATTCTGTCTAAACAAAGATCGATCTTAAACACTACCTTGCCTTGGAGGAGATCGATCTTTTAATCTGACCAGATCGATCTCATAAACTTACTGTCTTGAGGAGATCGATCTTATAACCCTTGGAGATCGATCTCTTCTTCCTTAACAGCCCAGTATTTGATCTTGAGTCTTTTAACTTTAAACAGATCGATCTCTCATCTCATGAGATTGATCTCTCATCCTTTAAAACCCAGTTTTTGGCAAAGACTTTATCTCAAAATGTTCTAATTAGTTTCTTTAACATGTTTTAAACATCCATTGATCTATCATAACCACTTTTGAATTACCGTTTTGTCATTTCAAAATATATCAACTTAACATTTAGTAATTAGCAAAATAAGAGAAAAATATAATCAAAATATAATAAAATTAAATGAAGGGTATTTTAGTTTTTTCGTATCTTATTCCTACTTTATTCCTAAACCAAACTAAATAAAAAATAAACTCAAAATAATTATTCTATTCTACCAACCAAACAATATAATACATATTTAACCTATATTTTCTTTTTTTTTTCTATCCCATAGAATACATTTTCTTTTTATCTATTTTCCATTCCATGAACCAAACACCCTCTTACACCATAAAGATGGACAAATAAGCTTAGAGCTTCTTTAGTGCGTATCGTCTAGCAACCTCTTTATGATTTGTTTTTCGTATTAAGTCTAACTCCTATGATCTCTAATGATTAGGTAAGGTTTATTCATAGGAGATTTTAGATTCTTTGGACAAAAGTCTCACCCCCATCGATATACTCCAGATTTTTTCTCTAACTAATGCTTTTGTAAAAGGATTAGTAAGATTATCATTTGATCTTATATAATTCACACTTATAATCTCATTACTCAAATAGGATCTCATTTGTAACGCCTCAAAGGATGCGACAGAAAGGATTACTTTGTGGAACGTGAGATTGCAAGCTAACTTTTTCCTTTCACAAATAGTTTATCTATAGGTCAGTGTAGCCTTAGGTCCTATTAGAGGACTCTAGTTTAAGACTAATTACCTAAGGTCTCTGTCAACTTGTCAATATTCATCATGTACCACAATTAATCACATTTCACAACTTTCATACCAAATTAACTAATTCATTGTAACGACCAATTTTAAATAGTTAATTTATTCACATACCAGAAAAATCTTGTATCACATCTTGAGTACCTATTTGTCTTAATAGCATCTCAATCTATCAAATTGTAAAGAAACTGCCTACAAACATAGTCGTTTGCCTATCTAAAATATATACTTATCAAACAATAACAATATCTATCAGTAAAGATGAATTCAATGGAAACAATTTGTCAGACCCGTATTTTATGTAGCCTGTTCCTTATGATTCCTATGTGTATGAACACTCTATTATTATAGTTGAATCATAAGAAGAGTATTTACTAGATTTAAAGAGTATGTGAAATGATTTATCACGCATGAGCTACATAAAAGCCTAATGTGAGCTATAAGAGTCACAGGCTAAACCGAGTGGATCTGAATCATTCTGACTGAAAATAAGAACTTAAATGAGAAAATATAGAGAGATTATGAAGGAAAGTCAATTTGATTTAGTTCCGAACACAGAGAACGAGAGTAAAAGCTAAAAAGGGTAAAATGGACATTTTTAGCGAGTTAAGGTGTTTCGGGTGTATTTACCTACCGAAAGCGGCTAAAACGTAAAGACGAGAGTGTAAGACATAAGATATGACACTTTCAAAATTTTGAGAAAAAGTTCACTTGATCAGGGATTAAGGAAAAAGTCAACTATAGTTAAGAAAAGTGGACTTTTACGATAGTTGACTAACCATGGTTAAAAATTAACCCAAGTATGGAGAAAAAATTGAGAAAAAATATTCTTGGTTAGAATACAAGATAATCATCCTCGGAAGTAAGAAAAATTTATTCGGATGGATTTCGGATTTAATTTAATGGTTAAAAACGTAATGGGCCTAAAGTGAAGATTTTAAAGCCCATTAAGGTATACTAAATATAGATCGAAATTCTTAAGTCTCTTAGACCGAATTGTTGGACCGATTGATAGGCCAAATATTGAGACAATAAAAGGCCCGAGGTATAGTAAAAATTTCAGCCCGAAAGCCTATTAAGAAAGCCCAAACGAGAGGCCCAATTGTAAAGCCCATTAGGATTAAATATCTAACCATAGTTAAAGCTAACTATGACTCATTAGATGACTCATTAGGTGACTCATAACTAAGTCTTAGGAAGTCAATTTTAATGGCTGAAAAGTAAGGCTTAATGGCTAAGTAAATGGCTTATAAAATCAGCCATACCATTGTCATCTTCACCATACCATTCTCGGCTAGAAGAAGGAAACCATTGAAATACATTATCCAAGCTTTCTCTCACGAGAAATCACTAGGAATTAGGCATATTTGAAACTTGCATTCTTCATGAAAGTTGTTCCAAATTGAGAGGAGAGTGACATATGTTGGAATTGGCTATCAATAAGCCATAGTGTGCAAACCGTGAGGCTCCAAAGTTTCAGCCAAGTGTGAACACAAATACTATGTATATTTTCAAGCTTTCAAATTCATATATGTTAATGTATGAATGATTTTAAGTATATTGATATATGTTTTAAGCATTGAAACATATGAAATCACTATGATCATGGTTAGGCCGAGAGTGAGTAGTGAAATATTGATGAATACCCATATGATATTAAGGCATAAATGAGTTAATGTACATGTGTTAATGATTATGGTATAGTTAGAATTAATCAATTTGATTTATTAATACATGTATTAAGTTGGAAATCAAGGTGTTTGATAAAATGCCTAAATGAACTATGTGATGCTTAAGATCATTGCCAACCAAGTGTTTGTGAAAATGCCTAAGTGAATTGACTAAAGAAATGGACATGGACGACATGCCATGGTGTGACCGACGACATGGAGTGCTCTCGGCCATGGCATGTGGCCAAGAGGTCCAATGGGCCAAGCCCAATTTTTTTAGGCCCAATATGATGTAATGGGTCTAGGACAAGCCCAATAAGAGTTGGTGGACCCCACAAGCGCAATAGGTCCAACGAATTGAATAGTAAAATGGAAATAGGCTTAAGGCATAGTTAGGCCTATTAAGGTTTATTAAAGTCCATTAAGGGAAATAGACTGTATTTAATGTGAAATACAGTAGAAAAAATATAATTAACTTGATAAATGGTTATATACAGCTCTAGAGATTATTGGAGGAGCAAATCGGATTGCTGGATCAAGTAGCGTTAAGAAAGTAAAATTTCTCGAGTGATTGCAGGTAAGGGACTTTTGTGAGTAGTTAGAGATACATGCACGCATTTTTGTCTACTTTTACATTCACTTAAAACTTCTGAGGGTCAGAGAAAGTGAATAATAATTATTGTGACCCGATAGTGACAAATTACGATTTTACCCTTAGTTAGGAAAAAAGTCAACTTTTGTGAAAAGTTATAAAAAGCATGGAAACCACCATTTTGAGTGTTTCTGCTAGTGTTTAGCAACAAAGTAGGTAGATTAGCTAATGATTTTAAGGTTGATGTGAATTAAGCACACTTTATAGTGCTCATTTTGATGTTTTGAAAAACATCCCTTTTTAAAGAGTCATCTATCGAATTATGTGAGAATAAATCGTGCTAAAGCACAGCTTGCACTTGATTTCATATATTTTCCACATATATTAGTGCTGAATTTTGATTCGCACTAGATTTTCATGACTGCATGATAGAGTGCTGGAGTTATTACTCGTACTTAGTTTTATGTGATTTATGCATGAGAGAGTGCTAAAGTGATTAGCTCGTACTCGAATTTTACATGAGATACATGACAGAGTGTTGGAGCGTTGCTCATACTCGATTCTTCATGATTTATACATGACATAGTACTAGAGCTATTGCTCGTACTTGATTTGATGAGTTTTGTGCATAGCATGGTACTGGAGTTATTTCTCGTACTTGATTTGAAACATGAACTATGCATGACCTAGTTGCTGGAGGTTTAGTCGCACTAGAGTTTGAGTTTGTGATGTGAAACAGTGTTTGAGTGGAGTATCGACTGTGAGTCGCGCTCAAAGGCGTACTGTAATTTATGTGATATATAATACATGTTGAAAATCATGCTTGATTTCCTCGTGTAGACTGAGTGTCACACTATGAGAGGTTTGCATGTGGATTTAGAGACGTGGTATGTATTCCATGGTTTAAGGGCTAAAACCTATGGCAGGCACCCCGACTGTGATGTAGGGTCCACGGAGTACGTTGTACCGTGCGAGTGGCATGGAGTACTCTGTACCGTGTGGTGTTGTGGAGTTGAGGAGGATATAGCTGGCGGTTGTGATAGACTGACCTCCCCTCCCGTTGTAGCAGTGATGCCCCGCACACCGAGATCTGTGTTGCTTGGGATCACCATTATCGGATATGACCATAGTCCAGGATACTATTGCATTTTCACCACAGAGTCTCACATGATATATCACCTGATTGACTGCTTTATTTACGGATAAACCTGAGGGGTGGGTCGAAACCCGGTTGTTGTGATGTGAATGATTTTAAATGCCATATTTACTGTGATTTAAATATACATGGCATGATTTATATAAAGACATTGTGATATTATAAAGATGCATTATTTTGCACTACATGCCTACATTTGAGAAAGCAAGTATGATTTCTATACATGGAATTTAATCTGTACAAGTATATATATATATATATATATATATATATTTAAAGACATGCTTTTAAAGTGAGTTAAGGAAATGATGTTTTCAAGGCATAGCATTATTTTGAGTAGATAGTGTAGATGTCTACTTGCTTGCTTGATTTCCTTACTGAACGCGTTGTATGCTCACCCCCCTTTCTTTTACATCTCTCTACAGAGCATCAGCAGTAGAGTAAGAGCATTTAAGGGATCGTATTCCTATTGTCCGCTGCTATTTCCTTCGATCGACAAGTATACATATTTTGTACGGTTATGTATCTAAACATAGAAACAGCACAGTGATGTATACAATATATGTTATGGGGAATGTATTTATATTAGCTTTTATATGATCTCACATGTATTATAAAAGAAGCTACAGTCAATAACAGTATATTGACATGTATGTATGATAATGGATGATATGGTATGCGAGGAACCTAACATCGAATCACAACCCAACCATTGAAGAGAGGAAAGGTAAGTTAAAAATGTGAAAAAATTTGTAGTGGTTTTTGGTTAAGTCACGGAGGGTCATGACAGAATGGTATCAGAGCAGAGGTTGGTTTGATGTGAGTCGGTGTTAGAAAATAAGAAAGTGTACATCCCCATAGTACTGTGCTGTGTTTAGATACAATTGTGTATACCATATGGGAGACGGACTAATTCATGATCGTGAATGCAGGAACTTTACCTTTATGGCAAATACTCGTAGTGGTAGAGGGACGAGAGGTAGGGCTCGAGGCCGTGGAGACAGGCTTGAGAGACGAGCTGCTACTGAACCATTACCCACCCATGAGACTCTAGGTGCTATTGAGCCACCAGAGTGTGCTGAGACGTGCTTTACGAGATTAGAGCATAGTTTAGAATCGATAGTAGAGATATTGGCACAAACGATGTCAGGTAGGCAGGGACAGGAGGCAGGAGCTACGACAGGAGAAGCAATTACCCCTGATACTCCTACACAGCCAGCTCATGCACCGAGGATCATAGATACTCCTACACCCCCACTAGTTTCGGGTAGTAGTAGATTAGGGTACGGATGTGATCTGCATCGATTGGGAGAGTTCCAAAAGTTTAGACCTTCATCTTTTAGTGGGGTCAATGACCCTGTAGCTGCTGAGGAGTAGGTTGCTGAGATGAAGAAGCTTTATGGATTCTTCGAGTGTACGACATCGGAGATGGTCACATTTGCTGCGTTCCTACTGAAGGGAGCTGCAGCGCATTGGTGGAAGTCTACCAGACCCATATTGAGAGCCCGACATACAAATATTAGTTGGGAGACATTTCGGGATGCCTTTAGGAGGCAGTTTGTCCCAAATACCGCACAGCGAAAACTACAGGCTGAGTTTTTGGGACTGAACTAGGGGAGTTTGTCTGTGGACGAGTATGAGACTTGATTCCTATCCCCGGGGAGATATGACCCAGATACCATGTATAGTGAGGCCAAGAAGGTCCACAGGTTCATCGATAGATTGAGACCGATTCTGCTGTCTAGGTTGGTCTCGTTAGGTATAACCACCTATGAGGAAGCAGTGCGCAGGGTGCAGCTGTGCGAACAAGATTATGAGTAGAATGCTTTCGAGTTTAGGAAGTTTAGCCGAAGTCGAGATATACAGAGGAAGAGGACGGCTAGAGATAAAGGTTTCAGTTATCGATGAGGGAGGAAACTCTTCGGTAAGAGGTCACGGGTTGAGGAGGCACGAGAGAGACTTACTAGATCTCCTACTCATCCGACCATGGCTCCAGCAATGGGTATTGTCATAAGAGGACAGAGACCTACTACCGATCAGTGTAGAAGATGCGGTAGGCAACATTGAGGTAGACCGTGTCCGCTGACTCCTATAGTGTGTTTTCGATGCGGAAAACATGGGCATATTGCTAGAGCTTGCCCAGAGATGGTTGATACTGCTCCACTGAAGGGCAGGGAGCCAGAGAGAGCTCCAGTTGATCCTTCTGCTTCGAGGAGGATAGCGATAACAGAAGAAAATGGGAAGCAAGTGATTGGTCCAGGGCGCGTACATGCTTTAGACCAAGGGACAGCTGATGCTTCATCGGATGTGATACGAGGTAACATCCTGATTTATAATATTGAAGCATATGTTTTAATTGATCTTGGTACCACACATTCTTTTGTATCGCCTTCATTTTCATGTAAATTAGCAAGACATGTAGAGCGTACATCGTTATGTATGATGATGTTGATTAGTACGCACATGAACAGTAGTCAAGTTGTAGAGTATGTATTTAATAACTGCAAGTTAAGAGTAGGGGACAAGGAGATGACAACCAATCTAATATTGCTAAGTATGAGTGACTTTGATATAATCTTAGGAATGGATTGGTTATCTGCAAGCCATGTTGTTTTAGATTGTTATGCTAAGACAGTTATGTTTCCTAACCCTACTAGATATGTTGTAAAGTTTAAAAAGAATAAATGAAAGAAGTAGTTATGATAATATATGATTTACTGACTTAGAAAAACCTTCAACATATCAAGGTTTCATTACGTACGTGGTAGATATGGATAAGGCATATCCGGAGTTGTTAGATATTACTGTGGTCAGTGAGTACCCAGATGTTTTTTCGGATGAGTTGCCAGGGTTACCACCAGACAGAGAGATGGAGTTCTGTATAGACTTGGTGCTTGGTATGGAGCCTATTTCGAGACCACCATATCGCATGGCCTTAGTTGAGCTGGAGGAGCTCAAAAGGCAGTTGCAGGAGCTGTTGGATAGGGGTTTTATTCGACCGAGTGTTTCACCTTAGGGTGCACCGATTTTATTTGTGAGAAAGCAGGATGGGAGCCTCCGATTGTGTATAGATTACCGATTGTTGAATAAGTCCACCATCAAGAATAAGTATCCCCTTCCACGAATTGATGACTTGTTAGATCAGTTTCAGGGAGCACAGGTCTTTTCCAAGATTGATCTAAGGTCTGGGTATCATCAACTGAGAGTTTGGAGTGAAGATGTACCCAAGACAGCGTTTCGTACCCAATATGGCCATTATGAGTTCTTGGTCATGCCATTTGGATTGACGAATGCTCCAGCTACTTTCATGGCTTTGATGAACAATGTGTTCAAGCCATATTTGGACCAGTTTGTTATCGTCTTTATCAATGACATATTGGTGCTCTCGAGATCCAAGGAAGAGCATGAGGAGCACCTCAAGATCGTATTGCAAACCCTACGAGAGCAAAAGTTATATGCTAAGCTCAGTAAGTGTGACTTTTGGTTGTCACAGATCTTGTTTTTGGGACATGTTGTATCAAAGGATGGTGTATCAGTCGATCCATCCAAGATAGAGGCTGTAGTTCAGTGGGAACAGCCGAGGACAGTCACCGAGATCAGGAGTTTTTGAGGTTTAACTGGATATTATTGAAGATTCATTGAAGCATTTTCAAAGTTGGCTGCTCCGTTGACACGTCTTACTCGAAAGAGTATACCGTTCATGTGAAATGAGGATTGTGAGAAGAGTTTTCAGGAGTTGAAGCGTCGATTGACTACCGCTCCGATTCTCACTATCCCTACTAGCTCAAGAGGATTTGCAGTGTATACTTATGCTTCGCATCAGGGACTAGGCTGTGTATTGATGTAGGATGGAAGGGTAGTTGCTTATGGATCCAGACAGTTGAAGGATCATGAGAAGAACTATCCGACCCATGATTTGGATTTAGCAGAGTAGTGTTTGCATTGAAAGTATGGCGCCACTACTTGTATGGTGAGAAGTTTCAGATATTCATCGACCACAAGAGCCTTAAGTATCTGTTCTCACAAAAAGAATTGAACATGAGGCAGAGAAGATGGATAGAGCTTTTGAAGGACTACGATTGTGAGATACTTTATCATCCGGGTAAGTCTAACGTTGTAGTTGATGCTTTGAGCAGGAAGAGCCTAGGGATGGTATCGTACATGATGGTTAGGGAACATGATTTGCTAGAGCAATTTGCTAGTCTCAGTCCGAGAGTCATGCCTTCTGACATGGCTACAGGCTATGTGATAACTAGTCTACGCTTGGAGCCAGATCTGTTAGATAGGATCAGAGTGGCTCAGCAGACTGATCCGTTTTGTATGGATGTGAGTGGTCAGATGTAAAAGGGCACAATGACTGATTTTGAGTTGAGTTCTGATAGGCTACTGAGGTTTAGAGGCAGATTGTGTGTTCCCGAGGATCCAGGACTCAGGAGATTAATAATGGCGAAAGCTCATTCATCGAGGTATACGTTACATCCGGGGAGTAACAAGATGTATCAGAACCTTTAGAAGGTATACTGGTGGTCGAGTATGAAGAGAGATGTAGCAGACTTTGTGGCAAGTGTCTCGTATGTCAGTAGGTGAGGTAGAGCATCAGAAGCTTGCAGGGTTATTGCAGCCTCTACCTATACCAACATGAAAATGAGAGCATATCACCATGGATTTCGTGATGGGTTTACCGAGGACCCGTAGGAATCACGATGCTATATAGGTGATCGTCGACAGACTGACGAAATCAGTCCACTTCCTAGCTATGAGAGCGACCGATACTCTGAGTTCATTGGTAGAGATGTATGTACGCAAGGTAGTGAGGTTACATGGTGTACCAGTGAACATAGTCTCTGATAGGGATTCCCACTTCACTTCCCACTTTTGGAAGCATTTTCAGGAAGCTATGGGAACCCAGTTGAGTTTGAGCACCGCTTTCCATCCTCAGACAGATGGTCAGTCAGAGAGGAGTATATAGACTCTGGAGGATATGTTGAGAGCATGTGTGCTAGATTTTAGAGGCTCCTGGGATGACCACTTGCCACTAGCCGAGTTCGCCTACAACAACAGTTATCATTGGAGTATCGGGATGGAACTGTAGAGGCTTTATATGGCCGTAGATGTCATTCTCCTATTGGATGGGAAGAAGTGGGTGACCATAAGATTTTTGCTCCTGATATGGTTACACAAGCATCTGAGGACGTCCACTTGATTGTAGAGAGACTGAGGATAGTTCAGAGTAGACAGAAGAGTTACGCTGACAGGAGACGAAGGCCACTAGAGTTTGCAGTTGGTGAATCCATGTTTTTGAAAGTTTCTCCTTCCAAGGGCATAGCGAGGTTTGGGAAGAGAGGAAAGCTGAATTTTCGCTATATTGGACCCTTTGAGATACTTGATCGAGTGGGAGATAAGGCTTATAGGTTGGCATTGCCACCGGACTTATCAGGTGTCTATAACATCTTCCACATATCGATGCTTCAGAAGTATCACCCGGATCCGGCACATGTGATTAGTTATGAGCCTTTGGAGCTCCGAGAGGACATGTCATATGTAAAGTGACCAATTCGGATACTGGATAGGAAGGAGAAAGTATTGAGATCAAAGACTATCAGATTAGTGAAGGTTCTCTGGTAGCATCATACTTCAGAGGAGGCTACTTGGGAGCTGGAGAGTCTGATGCGAGAGAAGTACCACCAGCTATTTGATGACTGATTTGGTTCTAATTTGAAGGACCAAATTTTCTAAGTAGGGGAGGATTGTCAGACCCGTATTTTATGTAGCCTGTTCCTTATGATTCCTATGTGTATGAACACTCTATTATTATAGTTGAATCATAAGAAGAGTATCTACTAGATTTAAAGAGTATGTGAAATGATTTATCACGCATAAGCTACATAAAAGCCTAATGTGAGCTATAAGAGTCACAGGCTAAACCGAGTGGATCTGGATCATTCTGACTGAAAATAAGAACTTAAAATGAGAAAATATAGAGAGCTTATGAAGGAAAGTCAGTTTGATTTAGTTCCGAACACAGAGAATGAGAGTAGAAGCTAAAAATGGTAAAATGGACCTTTTTAGCGAGTTAAGGTGTTTCGGGTGTATGTACCGAAAGCGGCTAAAACGTAAAGACGAGAGTGTAAGACATAAGATATGACACTTTCAAAATTTTGAGAAAAAGTCAACTTGGTCAGGGATTAAAGAAAAAGTCAACTATAGTTAAGAAAAGTGGACTTTTACCATAGTTGACTAACCATGGTTAAAAATTAACCTAAGTATGGAGAAAAAATTGAGAAAAAATATTCTTGGTTAGAATACAAGATAATCATCCCTGAAAGTAAGGAAAATTTATTCGGAAGGATTTCAGATTTAATTTAATGGTTAAAAACGTAATGGGCCTAAAGTGAAGATTTTAAAGCCCATTAAGGTATACTAAACATAGATCGAAATTCTTAGGTCCCTTAGACCGAATTGTTGGACCGATTGATAGGCCAAATATTGAGACAATAAAAGGCCCGAGGTATAGTAAAAATTTCAGCCCGAAAGCCTATTAAGAAAGCCCAAACTGAGAGGCCCAATTGTAAAGCCCATTAGGATTAAATATCTAACCATAGTTAAAGCTAACTATGACTCATTAGGTGACTCATAACTAAGCCTTAGGAAGTCAATTTTAATGGCTGAAAAGTAAGGCTTAATGGCTAAGTAAATGACTTATAAAATCAGCTACACCATTGTCATCTTCACCATACCATTCTCGGCTAGAAGAAGGAAACCATTGAAATACATTATCCAAGCTTTCTCTCACGAGAAATCACTATGAATTAGGCATATTTGGAACTTGCATTCTTCATAAAAGTTGTTCTAAATTGAGAGGAGAGTGACATATGTTGGAATTGGCTATCAAGAAGCCATAGTGTGCAAACCGTGAGGCTCCAAAGTTTCGGCCAAGTGTGAACACAAATACTAGGTATATTTTCAAGCTTTCAAATTCATATATGTTAATGTATGAATGATTTTAAGTATATTGATATATGTTTTAAGCATTGAAACATATGAAATCACTATAATCATGGTTAGGCCGAGAGTGAGTAGTGAAATATTAATGAATGCCCATATGATATTAAGGCATAAATGAGTTAATGTACATGTGTTAATGATTATGGTATAGTTAGAATTAATCAATTTGATTTATTAATACATGTATTAAGTTGGAAATCAAGGTGTTTGATAAAATGCCTAAATGAACTATGTGATGCTTAAGAACATTGCCAACCAAGTGTTTGTGAAAATGCCTAAGTGAATTGACTAAGGAAACGGACATGGACGACATGCCATGGTGTGACCGACGGCATGGAGTGCTCTCGGCCTGGCATGTGGCCGAGAGGTCCAATGGGCCAAGCCCAATTATTTTCGGCCTAATGTGATGTAATGGGTCTAGGACAAGCCCAATAAGAGTTGGTAGGCCCCACAAGCCCAATAGACCCAACGAATTGAATAGTAAAATGGAAATGGGCTTAAGGCATAGTTAGGCCTATTAAGGTTTATTAAAGCCCATTAAGGGAAATAGACTGTATTTAATGTGAAATATAGTAGGAAAAATATAATTAACCTGATAAATGGTTATATGCAGCTCCAGAGATTATTATAGGAGCAAATCGGACTGCTGGATCAAGCAGCGTTAAAAAAGTAAAATTTCTCGAGTGATTGCAGGTAAGGGACTTTTGTGAGTAGTTAGAGATACCTGCACGTATTTTCGTCTGCTTTTACATTTACTTAAAAAATCTGAGGGTCAGAGAAAGTGAATAATAATTATTGTGACCCGATAGTGACAAATTACGATTTTACCCTTAGTTAGGAAAAAAGTCAACTTTTGTGAAAAGTTGTAAAAAAGCATGGAAACCACCATTTTGAGTGCTTTTGCTAGTGTTTAGCAATAGAGTAGGTAGATTGGCTAATGATTTTAAGGTTGATGTGAATTAAGCATATTTTATAGTGCTGATTTTGATGTTTTGAAAAACATCCCTTTTTAAAGAGCCATCTATCGAATTATGTGAGAATAAATCGTGCTAGAGCACAACTCGCACTTGATTTCATATATTTTCCACACATATTAGTGTTGGATTTTGATTTGCACTAGATTTCCATGACATGCATGATAGAGTGCTGGAGTTATTACTCGTACTCAGTTTTATGTGATTTATGCATGAGAGAGTGCTGGAGCGATTAGCTCGTACTCGAATTTTACATGAGATACATGACAGAGTGCTGGAGTGTTGCTCGTACTCGATTCTTCATGATTTATACATGACATAGTACTAGAGCTATTGCTTGTACTTGATTTGATTAGTTTTGTGCATAGCATGGTACTGGAGCTATTGCTCGTACTTAATTTGAAACATGAACTATGCATAACCTAGTTGCTGGAGGTTTACTCGCACTAGAGTTTGAGTTTGTGATGTGGAACAGTGTTTGAGTGGAGTGTCGACTGTGAGCCGCGCTCAAAGGCGCGCACTGTAATTTATGTGATATATAATACATATTGAAAACCATGCTTGATTTCCTCGTGTAGACTGAGTGTCACACTATGAGAGGTTCGCATGTGGTATGATATTATGATATTCCATGGTTTGAGGGCTAAGACCTATGGCAGGCACCCCGACTGTGATGTAGGGTCCATGGAGAGTGGCATGGAGTACTCTGTACCATGTGGTGTTGTGGAGTTGAGGAGGATATAGCTGGCGGTTGTGATTGACTGACCCCCCTCTCGTTGCAGCAGTGATGCCCCGGACACCGAGATTTGTGTTGCCTGGGATCACCATTATCGAATATGGCCATAGTCCAGGATACTATTGCATTTTCACCACAGAGTCTCACATGATATATCACCTGATTGACTGCTTTATTTATGGATAGACCTGAGGGGTGCGTCGAAATCCGGTTGTTGTGGTGTGAATGATTTTAAATGCCATATTTACTGTGATTTAAATATACATGACATGATTTATATAAAGGCATTGTGATATTATAAAGATGCATTATTTTGCACTACATGCCTACATTTGAGAAAGCAAGCATGATTTCTATACATGGGATTTAATATGTACAAGTATATATATATATATATATATATATATATATATATATTTAAAGACATGCTTTTAAAGTGAGTTAAGGAAATGATGTTTTCAAGGCATAGAATTATTTTGAGTAGATAGTATAGATGTCTACTTGCTTGCCTGATTTTCTTACTGAGCGCGTTGTATGCTCATCCCCCTTTCTTTTACATCTCTTTACAGAGGGTCAGCAGTAGAGTGAGAGCATTTAAGGGATCATATTCCTGTTGTCCGCTGCTATTTCCTATCGATCGACAGGTATACATATTTTGTACGGTTATGTATCTAAACATAGAAACAGCACAGTGCTGTATACGATATATGTTATGGGGAATGTATTTGTATTAGGTTTTATATGATCTCACATGTATTATAAAAGAAGTTACAGTCAGTAACAGTATATTGACATGTATGTATGATAATGGATGATATGGTATGCGAGGAAGCTAAAATCGAATCACAGTCCAACCATTGAAGAGAGGAAAGGTAAGTTAAAAATGCGAAAAATTTGTAGTAGTTTTTGGTTAAGTCATGGAGGGTCATGACACAATTTATTTACATCGCATATGCATTATATTATGCAATTTAGAGGCTTATTAACCCAATATACATCCCAAAGCATAAAATTGCCAAAAAACTGCTTGAAAGAAAATTTATTTAAATGCCTAAAATATATACCTAAAGAAAGTAATAAGTTGCGCGATTTGTGCAGAAGATGCTAGCTCAGCTTAACCTCAAAGGAAATAGGAGAGTTTAATGAACGAGAGCTGAGTAAATCACTTACATAAGACCAAAGTTAGGAACACACAGTTATACATACCATGCACAAACAATATTATCAGTATAGGTTCTGAAATCATATAACGAATACAACTTTATCATATAACTTTCATACATATATATTAGGACTTATGCAATGCAGTTAAGGTATATTTTGAGGCTTCAGTCGGAAGGATACCTTGGGTACCTCATTTCCTTTTTTACCTTGACAAATAACAAACAATCCTAATACTTACATGACAGATACTTAGACATCATAACATAGTAATAATAATGCAATGTGCGTAATCATGTTATAATTCTGATGCTAAAAACATATAAAAACAGTGCATCTAAGAACATATACAAACAGCTAGGAAGTTCATGTGTCCAAAACATACATGATTTCAAAATAGTTTGGAAATCAATACCTTGTATTAAAACGTACTAATTAGTTGTCAAAATCATATATTAGACAATGCGCCACAATGGGTTATTATGCCTTCATTAGACAGCAATGGCGCACATCACGACATCATGATGCAAGTCACAATCAAACTTTCGATTGAACAACTTATACCATTTGATTCTAATCTATATCTTACGTAAGTAACTTACCGAAAGCCAACAAGCTTAACAATTCTCAAGCTTTAGTCGAATATGCTTATCACATGTCCTTAGGTGATGCCACTACAATTCACACATCAAACACTTAGTTCAATCATATACTTAAGTGATAGGATTTAAAGTGAATCATTTCAATTAGCCTTACCCTACTAAACCTCTTTAGGCTAGGAGCTTCCTAAGGTATCACTTGAAATTCCTTCATTCCAATCACATGACAACACCTGTCACGCCTCGATTTTCGTATTTTTACAGAAGCTAAAAGAATTAAGGGATCGATTTTTCGCTTTTTAACTTTCCTAAATGTTTTGTGCGTGTATGTGTAGGCCACCTATAGTGCTCCTTTGATTAACTCATCCAAAATATGCATTCGAGTCCCATCATAAGTCGTGCATGACTTACAATATAGTATCAAATTATTTGTTAATCCTCTTTAACATGAATTTGCTAGAGAGTTATAAAAGGTTATATACTCCCACCAAGGTATCCCTTGCCTATTGGGTAACTTGCCATATGCACAACTTTAGAGATCATAGCCCAAATACAACAAGTCTCACGAAAATTCAGTGCCTTAATATTAATATACAAGCTATATAAAATACGCATAAGCATCATCATCCCAAGAAACCATAATCTCAAAATATCAACTATATGAAGGAAATAAATCACCAAAATCTTAAATATCACTAGTCAGACTCAGTTTACCAGAAATTACATCATCGTGATCTCAAATATCACAAATAGACTCAGTTTACATCCCAAACTATATGCACGTGTACACTGTGCAAAGTAAATTTAACATGCGTCTATATACATCACTGTAACTAAAAGTATCTTGACTACCGCAAAATGAAAGCCTCAAAAGCCATACAGAGACCTTTGTATGTTCGTAGGATCCTCAAGGCTAAATCTGTGGAAAGGGAGAGAGGGTTTGAGCTTGGGGAAGCCCAGTAAGTAATTATACAACAGTAGAAAAATGGTTAAAATGGATTTACAAACCTTGCATGCTAGTATAAATTATTTCACAAATAACTTGTAAAGAAGATATCATTATAATCTATAGTCGCAAATCAAAACAAAGCATGCAAATCATGTCATAGGAAGTTAAACTAATAATAATAAAAATCACAAGTCATCAGAGTGAGAAATCATATCATCACATGGAGAAGCATATCATATACTAGTTATAATCACATATAAAGCATATAATATACTAGGTACTATCGCAGGGCACTGTAGCTATCAATGTGTCACACTCTCTACTTCTAGGGCACCATCTATGATCAAAGACACATCACTGATCCCATTGATAAGATGGTACCAGTACCTATCCGAGATTAACTCCAAAGATAAGCCCAAATGCTTTTCTCACACAAAAGTATAATGAGTAAAGGGGGTACCATGAGGGGCCTTGTCCACTTTGGTGGGCACAATTTCCAAAATGAGGTTTAACTTTTGAAACCGATTAGCAAATGGGTAGGAGACTATAACCCTAGGTATGACCTTTATTAAAACTCGTTTTACGTTGGAAATTGCCTTTAAGAAAATGCCAAGTAGACAATGGGATTAAATATCTAAGTATAAAATTTCATTATTAAAACAAGCTTTTTAAATCAATTTGGCAACAAATAAAACATAGTTTTAAAGTCAAGTTATAAAAATGAAGCATGCAAGAAACAAAGGGTTCTGGTGTGGTATTAACCCTTAACCGATACCATACCAAACAAAGAAAGCATAAGTTTCACTCAAATCAAACAAAGTCTCATGCTAAGAATATCAAATTTAAGCTTAAAACAATAAGTAGCCATTGTATAACCACTTACCCCCATAGCTTTGGCCGATTTTACCTTGGCCACTCAAACAACATCCACAGGAAAAGTTAATGTCGGTGTAGCTTCCCGCAACCAAGCACCGATCTCAAAAGGTTGAGAGCCTTGGCTATCTAACTAAGGCTAATCCAAGCCTAACACAAAAACCCCTAAAAAAATAAATCATTCCAAATCAAGGCTTATTTAATTTGCCATTTAAATTTAAGTCATTATCACTAAAAATTCACAAAAGGTCACTTTCTATATTAAGGAATCCTAACATATGTGCACTGTTCCATTAATATCTAATAGTATGCACATTCAATTGATTCAAGGTAGATTTTATATGAATTTAGACTTAATTCCTTATTTAGAGATGTCAAGTTCATCACCTACTTCATTCCGGATTGTTCACAATGATTTTTTCCCAAAGTTGATCCTGTTTCTGGCACTTTTACAGGGCAGTTTTCTGACCTTTACCAACTCAAAATTCCACATCTATTAGTAATAGTGTCCAAACATCGTGATTCCAAAAGCATTTGAATCTTACTTCGATTTCCTAGTACTTATGTGAATTTCAAAATTTTATCTTGTTTGAGTTAATACCAGAAATTTCTCAAAGTCACCATTTTTTTAGCACATTCAGACAGATTCTATTATTAACCTATGTGCAGCAAATGCACTTATCTAATTGTACGCATATCCGATTGATTCAATTTTAAAACTGGATGAAAACTAATTCATTTCCCTATCTAGAAATGCAAGGATTATAACCTAACTCATTTTGTGCTATTTTGTACAATTTTTCAAAATTAGAGCTGGAATCCACATTTTCAGGGTAGAGTACCCTATCTGAATCGAGTGATTCTAAAATTAAATTAACGTTAACTTATAAGCTATCTAACATAAAAATTTCAGAATTTTCTTCATTATAGATTAATTATACAAATTTTCCAAAATTAGATCACCAGCAGGAAACACATGCATAATTTGTCAATCAACTTATCATCACATTTTAGTGCTCTACAATACCACAATGTGCTTAAATTATCAACCAACCTTCAAACACATTATTCAAGACTTAATAACATAGAAAATGCATATTCTTACCCTTTGGAAACTTGATCGACACTCCCACTAAAGTTGGACTCTTTAAATTTTTACCAAACACTTGTTGTTTGCTTCCTTAACTAGTCTCATTTCAATTCCATACCTATCACCATCATAATTTGAACATGCAACTTTGTTTTTAAGGTATTTCATGAAATGATCTGGTTCAAAAAATGCCAAGAGTAATCAGGACTCACCAAAACAACCATGGCTAAAGCCATCCAAGCTCATCATTCTTCTCGGCCATTCAAGTTTCCTCTACCGACGTGACATGCACAACCATCAATCTATAAAACCAGGAAACTTATTCTTGTAGAAATAAGAAAACCTTTTTTCTCACCTTAAATTAATTAGGCAAATAGCCCTAAAATTAATTAATTTCAATTGCCCAAAATTGAATTAATACACTAGCCCATATTATTAAACATAAAAGCCTAAATTAATTTCAATAAAATAAGTTTATTTAAATATCCAAAAATTGATGGCCCAAAATTTATTATCATTAATAGCCCAAAAGGAAAAAAAATAAATGCCCAACTAGCATAAAATTTTGGCTCGACAAAATGGCCTAATGGAATGGCCGAAACAGTGACCCATTTTCCTTTTCTTTTTTTTTTATTTGAAAATTTTTTTTCCAATCAGGCGTGTGCGCACTCACATTCTGATGGCGCGTGCACTGCATGAACGACACGCTAGTTGCATGCGTTTGAGCTTCTTCTCTACCCATTCAAGTTTTATTATAGAAAAACATATTTTTAACCCGACCCACTTAGAAACCCTTTGTTTTAGCCATTTTTGGCCTGGAAAAACTCGATTCTTCACCCCTTGAGCTTCACAAGAATGAATCTTAGAATTTTAAGCTTAAAAGATGACAAAAATAGAATGAGTTTTAAAGAACCCAAAAATCAAAATCTTAAAATGAACTTTTATGGCTTCTTTCTCTAGAACTAGAGTGGTTAGTAACTTTAGGGTGAGTTTGACTTTGATGTCAATTCTTGAAACTAATTAAAACCTTACCAAGTCACTAATATGATATTGAAATGCATAAAACTGACTTAGATGCGAGTGAGAACTCAATCCCGCTGTATCTACACTGACGCACACTCTGAACGTTTCCTGTTAACTATCATCGAGTCTACATAGGAGGTAGAACGAGAGAGTAAGAAGGGAAGAGAAAGAAAGTTTCTACTCTCTTTCCTATTTTTTTTAACATATGAAACTTAATGGGCCAACTTCATATATATAGGCAGAGAGTATGAACCTCCTTTTAATTGATTTAGGTATACTCATCCCATTATAGGTTTAATACATGTATATAATATATATAATATCAGGTCACACTTTAGGTAAAATATACTACTTAATATAATGTTAATAACCATAAGACTTAGCTAGTCCACTAAATTAAATAGATTAATTCCAACATTAAGTACTAATGGAAAGATATAAGACACATGACAGTAATAGTGTAAATATTTTCCCACTTCAAACATTTTTAATGGAACAGATAAATCAAATGCATTTTCCTTGTGGAATGATATTTTCAAATCCATTCCCTTGGTCAAGAGCCATGTCAAATGGAAATTCGCTTCAGGAAATAATATTAATATTTGGAATGATGCATGAACCCTAGTAGATAAACTATCACATTACATCACACAAAAATTATCTCTTCAACAATGCTATGGTTAATTTACTAATTGATACAACAACAATATCAAGGAAACTAGACCCAATCGCTCTATATCTTCCTCAAACTATCATTAAACTCATTAAAAGTATTCTGCTACCTCTATATTTAGCTAATGATCAACCATATTGGTCATTATCAGACTCAGGTAATTTTACATCCAAATCTCTTTATGACCATCGCATTTTATTTACCAAGATGACTGAAAATCCCACGTCCCATGGAAATATATTTGGCAACAAAAAACCTTTCCTTGAGTCAAAATATTTCTCTGGCTGGCTACACTCAATCATTTACAGTCCAAACATATCTGATAATCACCATTATGAATTCTCTATAACCAAGAACCAGAAACTTTACAACACCAAGATAATACATGTCCAAAATTCCAAGATATCTAGTTAGCCATTAATTGGAAATGGAAAGCTGATGAATTACACTTAACATGTCAACTAAAATAACAACATGAATAGAATTCAGTCTTTACGGTATCAAGTATCAACATGCCTTACTCAAACTTGATCCCTGATAAACTTTAGCAAATCTGGAAAGAGAGGAATGAAATTATTTTTCAAAATAAAACTACACCTCTACCATTATTGCTACATAACATCATTCACCAAATACATATGATAATCTCAGTTTTAGCAACAAACCATTCAATGCATCTACATCATTCTCCTCATGCACTTTCCTAGAAACCTTCTTCCTATCCTTACTTGAAACTAAACACTAATGGTTTTAGCATTGCAAATCCAGGACCTTTAGGATGTGGAAGATTCATCCGAGATGCTGGAGGAAATTTTATTACTACTTTTTCCAGTTACATTGGCATCACTTGGCATCACAAGAAATGATATGGCTGAATTATGTGGAATTCGAGCAAGAATTCATCTCTCAGCAACCTTAAGTATAAGAAACTGGCTCCCTTGCATCTGTTTATCTCTTCCACAGGAACAATAACCTCCATCCTTTTTCAAGAAGTCATCGTTTTTGTTTATATAAAGCTTACTATAGGATTTTACTCTTTAAAGCTTCAGTTTGTTTATGGAGAAGCCAATCAATGTGTATATACATTGGCTAGTCATGCAACAACAACTAAATCTTCGGATATCTATTAGTTTACTTCTATGTATCTCCAGCCAATTGAATTTTGATAAATGTAATAGTATATTATAAGATTACTAAAGATTACGACTGAATGTACTTACAACTTTTGTTTATAAAATCTACCAGTTTGTTTAGAATATCAACTTTGCTAAATGACTTTTGATAAGTTTCAAAATCTTATGTGATTCAGTGTATGAATAATCATATAGAATCGTCGGTTCACAGACTTAGATCTATCCTGTTCATTCTGGTTATGTTAACATCAGTTTTTACTAAGTAAAAGTGTTAAAAATCAAGCTTGATACCTTCATTTATGCATAAAGACTCTTTAAGTAGTGAACTTGCTTTATTCTAAAAATGGTGAAAAATTGTTCGAATATTTTCAAAATAATGAAATAATAATTGGTTAAACATGATGCTTAGTCAATGGAATAAGAAACTGTTGGCTCTACCGAGAGGGGGGGTGAATCGGTTTTCTAACAATTATGGCAAATTAAAAATTAATCACAATTTAATCACAAATGATAATGAGCAATATAGTGCAATATAACAATTTAATGCAAAGTAGGGAAGAGAGAAACAAACACAATCATTTATAGAGGTTCGGCCAAACTCTTGCCTACGTCCTCTCTCCTTGACCTTCTTGTCAAGTGTTTTCTTTCTCTCTTTCAATAGAGCTTACACAGTTCTTTTTGCAGGTTAAGGAATAACCTCTCTACCCTTAGTAATACAGAAATGTATTCACCCTTTTACAATGTCTCTCACTGAGGAACAATCCTCTTTTTTTTTTGGGTATGGATGAATACAGAATAAGGCTTTACAATGGGTAGTGCTAACAAAGCTTGTTGCACTTAAGCTTGTACAATAAATTTCAATTGATGAGCAATAGGGACACAAAGAATGAATGAATTAAAGCTTGAGAATGTTTGGAATGTTCAGCAATAGTGTATCAATTCTCTTTGTCTTCAATGCTTGGTTAAATACTGAAGGATTGGTAGTTGGAGCATTAAATGCTATTCTTCCCGTTGTGATTTGCAGAAACTAGCCGTTGGGTACCTCCAGTAGAGTGCCAGATCGATCTCCCATCTTGGCCAGATCGATCTCTTAGTTATAAATCCTGCAAGATTGAAGCACAAATACACAAGGAGATCGATCTCATAGGTTAGCAGATCGATCTGTTAGTTTAAAAATAATGAGGCAGATCGATCTGTCGAACAGGCAGATCGATCTCCTAATCTCTCTGTTTGAGGCAAGATCGATTTCCAGATCGATCTGCCATGCAATCTCGTAGAGAGGAGATCGATCTCTCAACAACACAGATCGATCTCTTTAGCTCTCTGACTTTGAGGAGATCGATCTCTTCCTTACCAGATCGATCTCATAAGTTCTCTGTTTGAGTGTGGATCGATCTCTCAGATCGATCTATAGTCTTAAGCTCTTAAGGGAGATCGATCTCTTGATAGACCAGATCGATCTCTCAACTCTAGCTTGAACCAGATCGATCTCTTAACCCTTGCAGATCGATCTCATTCTACCTAAGTCCCTTTGTAAAGGTTTAAGGCTTGCCAGATCGATCTCTTCCATCATGAGATCGATCTCTCATCAAGTAAAAACCCAGGAGATCGATCTCTCATCAGCCAGATCGATCTCTCATCAACAGAACTCTAAGTTCTGGTACTAATAACCTCTAAACATGTTTCTATATCAACTTAATATTATAGAATTAACTTGTTTTGTCATTTTAAAATACATTAACTCAACAATCTCCCCCTTTTTGATATGACAAAACATAAAACAAACATGTTTAGTGAATTTTTGCAAAATCTCCCCCTTTTTGTGAGCTCCCCCTTTCTTTTAGCTTTTTGGTTTTGTTACTTGCTTAACTCCCCCTCAATTTAATCATTCTTAGACACCTTTATGTATCTTAACACAATCACATGTGTCTTCTCCCCCTTTTTGTCATATCAAGAACATAAGAAAAGAATACTCATCATTTCAAAATGAACTTTTTCATTAACACAACCAATGACATTTCATTAACACAAGTCAATCAACATTTCATTCAAGCAAATTCATCACAGATAACATCAAGTAGCTTAAAATGTTGTAACTACACTAAATCAAAACACCTAAGGCCTATTGTGAGGGAGGAGCACGATCCAAAAGATTCTCAACATGCGTGCGTGTTACTTGGAGCTCATCGAACATCGCCTCTTGAGTCTCTTGAATCTTATCCACTCTTTGGTTTAAAAATGCAAATCCTTCATCGATTTTTTGAGTGAGGTCACTCAGCATCTTCATAATGATCTCCATTTCTCCCGGTGGGGCTGCCGGTGCAGTGGGCGGAGCCGTTGAGGATGATGGTTCCGGAGCTGGTGCAGCAGATAGGGCCACTGGCTCATGGGAGGGGTCTTCCTCCATGGCTTCAGCTGGCTGCTGGTCCCTCTTTTTCTTCCAATCTCCCCGGAAGTCTTTGTAATATCCCATATGATGAAGGGACCCAATATTGAGGACGCTCTTGGGAGATGGCAGTTCTCCGGTTTCGCCGCTGCAGTCGATGCCAACGCAGTGGAGAAGATAGGCTACCGGTTGCGAAAAAACGATCGTGGTAGCTTGCCCACGCACGATCTTCAGCCAGTCTTCGTAAATGAAATGAGCAAGATTTGGTTTTTGGTTTGTTGTGTGAAGGTGATGGAGCCAAAAACGATCTAAGCGCCTAACGGTGGAATGACGGGTACCGAAAGGGCGGAGGTTCCAAGAGATTATGAGGTGGAGTAACCGAAGGTGCATTGGAAGGTTACTCGCCTTGTCCCCAGGGAGATCAAACTCAAAGGAGACTTCCTCATCTTCATTGATCAAGCCTTCATTTTTCATGTGGAAGGCCTGAGCTAAGATATCAGTATCGACAGAAACGGTTTTACCCATGACATATGTTTTGAAACCGACAATTTTGCAAGTGTCATTTGGGTCAAAAATGAGTTCGGCATTGGAAAAGAATGCACGAACTAGATTTGGAGGGACAGGAGTGTTGATTTTTAAAAAATTCATCCAACCAAATTCTTCAAACTTTGACACGTATGGAAAGTCTATGCGATTGAGGAAGGAAAAATCTATGGTTCGCCAATGCTTAATTGGCATGGTTGAGAAATATTCCTCATATCGCTTTCTTTTTGCTGGTGTTTTAAAACACCGATTGAAGGAAGCACTGGAAGATGGAGGAATGGGTTGGGAGGATGAACCAGCCTCTACATTGGTTTTAGGAGGTTTGTGACCTACTGTCTTAAGCCTAGGCATGATTCTAGACTCTAAAGATGCGCTAAATAGATTCAAAAACGAGAAAAGCAATGAAACAGTACCTAGGTTTACCCTAGAATTAAAATGAACACAAATTAAAGAAAAATTTGAGAAAATCAGTAAGGAATGTTGGTTACAATACCGGAATTTGACACCGAGACGCAAGGAGGATCGTACGGAGATCGATCTGAGGAGAAATCGACAGTGATGGTGCGAGGGAATTTGGGAATTTGAAAGTTAGGTTTTGTGAAATTTGGGAAATTTTCGCAAGTTTATATACTGCAGGACACATGAGATCGATTTGTCGAGGCGACAGATCGATCTGTCACTTCCAGAAGCCAAGGGAGATCGATCTGTCGTATGGACAGATCAATCTGTTCGCAAACAGAGGCTTAAGGAGATCGATCTGGTACATGCACAGATCGATCTGGAGTTTAACCGAGGCTTAGAGAGATCGATCTGCCAAATGCATGGATCGATCTTCAGAATGCGAAAGCTTTGAAGAGATCGATCTGTCGTGGGGACAGATCGATCTGTATTTTAACAGAGACGGAAGGAGATCGATCTTATGGTTAGAAGATCGATCTGCTTAGCTTAACCTTGATGATTTAGGCTTGTTGGAAGTATAGAGATCGATCTATATTGCAAGGAGATCGATCTCTCATCCTCATTGCCAGAAAATCTTTGCAAAAACTCTTTTAAAATCAATTTGAAACCAAGATTTTTGAAACACAAAAGTCTTAAGAGATATTTATGAGTCCTAATTCACCTCTAAGGATACAAAACCTATCTCTATCAAGTGGTTTGGTGAATATATCTGCTATTTGATGTAAAGTATCAATGTACTCTAAGATTATATCCCCTTTTTGTACATGATCTCTAAGGAAGTGATGTCTAATTTCTATGTGCTTGGTTCTGGAGTGTTGAATAGGATTCTTAGACAGATTAATGGCACTGGTATTATCACATTTAATAGTGACTTGCTTCATGTCAATACCATAATCTCTCATTTGTTGTTTAATCCACAACACTTGAGCACTACAACTACCAGCTGCTATATATTCAGCTTCAGTTGTGGACTGAGCCACACTGTTTTGTTTCTTGGAGAACCAAGAAATTAACCTATTTCCTAAGAATTGGCAAGTACCTGAAGTACTTTTCCTATCTATTTTGCATCCTCCAAAATCAGCATCTGAAAATGCATGAAGGGCAAAAGTGGAGTCCTTGGGGTACCAAAGTCCTAGTGAGGGAGTGTCTTTGAGGTATCTAAAGATTCTCTTAGTTGCCAATAAATGTGATTCCCTAGGAGATGATTGAAATCTAGCACAAAGGCATACACTAAACAAAATATCTGGTCTACTTGCAGTTAAATAAAGCAATGAGCCAATCATAGACCTATAAAGTTTAGTGTCTACACACTTACCACTTTCATCTTTATCAAGCTTGATGTTGGTGCCCATTGGAGTTGCTTGAGGTTTGCAATTGTCCATTCCAAATCGCTTGAGCAATTCCTTAGTATACTTTTCTTGATTGATGAAGGTTCCATCTTTTGTTTGCTTCACTTGAAGTCCCAAGAAGAATGTGAGTTCTCCCATCATGCTCATCTCAAATTCTCCTTGCATGATCTTAGCAAACTCTTGGCATAAAGACTCATTAGTTGAACCAAAAATAATATCATCTACATACACTTGTACAACTAATAAATCCTTATTTTTATTCTTAATGAATAAGGTGGTATCCACTTTTCCTCTTGAAAATCCCTTTTCTATTAAGAATTTTGACAACCTTTCATACCAAGCTCTAGGAGCTTGTTTTAACCCATAAAGTGCCTTAGATAATTTAAAAACATGTTCAGGAAATTCATGATTTTCAAATCCGGGAGGTTGCTCAACATATACTTCTTCATTAATAAAACCATTTAAGAATGCACTCTTTACATCCATTTGATATAACTTGAAGTTTTTATAACATGCAAAGGCAAGTAACATTCTTATTGCCTCTAATCTAGCTACCGGTGCATATGTTTCATCATAGTCTATGCCTTCCTCTTGTCTATAGCCTTGAGCAACTAGCCTAGCCTTATTCCTTGTGATCACACTATTTTCATCCATTTTGTTCTTGAATATCCATTTAGTTCCAATTATTGAGTGATCACTAGGCCTAGGAACTAGTTTCCATACTTTGCTTCTCTCAAATTGATTTAATTCTTCTTGCATTGCTAGGAACCAATTATTGTCTTCTAAGGCTTCATTGACATTCCTAGGCTCAATTTGAGATACAAAGGCTATATATTGGCACATATTCCTTAGAGATGATCTAGTTCTAACTCCAAGAGTTGGATCTCCTACTATTTCACAATCTTTTACATATCCTAACTCTCTTGGTGCTCTAGGTTCTCTTTCTAGAACCTCTATTTCTTCTTCATCTTCTTTATTCAAGTCAAGCTTTTCTAGAAAGTCATCTTTTAAGTTTTCATCAAATATTCCAACATTCTCATCATTGGCTGAATCTTTTGATATATTATTTGACTCATCAAATATAACATGAATAGACTCTTCAACCATTAATGTTCTTTTGTTATATATTCTATAAGCCTTTGAATTCAATGAGTATCATAGGAATATTCCCTCATCACTCTTGGCATCAAATTTTCCCAAATTATCTTTCCCATTATTTAGAACAAAACATTTGGAGCCAAAAGGATGGAAGTAACTAATGTTAGGCTTCTTGCCTTTGTAGAGCTCATAAGGAGTTTTCTTTAGCATGGGTCTTATCATAGCTCTATTAATTATATAACATGATGTGTTTATAGCTTCAGCCCAAAAGTACTTTGGCAAGTTATTTTCACATAACATGGTCATAGCCATCTCTTCCAAAGTTCTATTTCTTCTCTCAACTACACCATTTTGTTGTGGTGTCCTAGGGGCTGAAAAATTATGGCTAATTCCTTGATCATTGCAATACTCATCAAATCCTATATTTTCAAATTCTTTGCCATGATCACTTCTAATGCTTGTTATTGTATATCCTTTTTCATTTTGAGTCACCTTTGAGTAAGTTATGAATTTCTCTAAGGCTTCATTTTTTACTCTAAAAAAGAACACCCAAGTGAACCTAGTGTAATCATCAACTATTACAAATCCATAGTGTTTCCCACCTAGGCTAGTGGTTCTAGTTGGTCCAAATAAGTCTAAATGCAGTAATTGAAGAGGTCTAGTGGTGGATACACTATTCTTAGGCTTAAAAGTTGTCCTCTTGTGTTTTCCTTTAACACAAGCTTCACATATTTCTTCATGATCAAAGGATATTTTGGGTAAGCCTATGACTAGATCCTTTCTAGCTAACTTAGATAGTACATGCATGCTAGCATGACCTAGTCTTCTATGCCATAACCAAGATTCCTTTTTGTTGTCTACCATTAAGCGTATGTTTTCATTTTTGAGTTCATTAAGATAGACTATATATATGTTACCTTGCCTATGACCTAGAAAAAGAATTTTATTTGACTTAGGATCTATAACATTACACTTCATGCAATCAAAAATTACTTTGTAACCTTTGTCACAAAGTTGACTAATGCTTAGTAAGTTATGCTTTAGACCCCTAACAAGTAATACTTTTTCTAAAGAGAAATGATCATTACCTATTGAGCCACTTCCTTCCACTTGGCCTTTGGAGTTGTCCCCAAAAGTGACTTCTCCACCAATTTTTGATTTGAAGGAATTGAAATGGCTTTTATCACCCGTCATGTGCCTTGAGCATCCACTATCTAAGTACCACGCTTCTTTTGTTTTAGCTTTGTGGCTATGCTCAATCACCTACAAAAAACAAACTCAAGTCTTAGGTACCCAAATTTTCTTGGGTCCTTGGAGGATAGTAAATGCAATTCTTGATCCCATTGGGATCCATTTTGCTAATGCAGTACAGTCCTTGGAATGAATTACCTCTTTTGGAATCCATATCCTTTTTACTCTTTTTCCTTTAAGATTCCTCATCTTTATATTGCAATAATGTGACTTATGTCCCTTTCTATTACAATATGAACAAGTAATTGCAGGTTTATTCATGCTCTTCCTAGCAATAAAACTCTTAAGATGGGTCTCCCTACTTTGTGCATTATATCCTAAGCCATTTTTGTCAAAAAATGCCCTTTGGGTTTCTAGCATGCTATCTAGCTTTTGTTGCCCCATGTGAAATCTATTAAAGGAGTTATGTAGATTGCTATTTTTTTCCTTAAGGTCACAAATTTCTAGATTTGAAATCTCTAGTTTCTTTTCACATTCTAATTTATCTTTTAACATTATCTCATTTTCCTTTTTTAATTTAGATATTAACTTTTTATACTTCATGCTCATACATTCATACTCTAATGCTAGATCATCAAATGCATCTTGCAATTCATCAAAAGAGTATTCATTGAGATTAGAAGTTACCTTTTGATCATCATCAATAGCCATGAAGCATAAGTTGGCAATGTCCTCATTTGATTCATCATCGGAGCAATCACTGTCACTCCATGTTGCCACCATTGCCTTCTTTTTATGGAACCTATCATTTGACCTTTTAAGAAGAGAGCAGTTAAATTTTATGTGTCCCAGTTTTTTACATTCATAACATACAATAGAGTCTTTTCTACCTACTTCTTCTTGGTCTCTCTTAATGTTTCTCCTATTGCTACTACTAGCTCTCATTCTCATGAATTTGTTGAATCTTTTGGCAAACATTGCCATCTCAATATCTTCCTCACTACCACTCTCATTTTTAATCTCCTCTTGAGCAGTGGATTTTAGAGCAACTCCCACTTTCTTGGGTGGCTCTTCATTTCTTTTAAGTTTCATCTCATAAGTGAGCAAAGATCCTATCAATTCATCTAGGCACAATGTGTGAGGATCCTTAGATTCCTCAATTGCCGTCACTTTAGCTTCCCATGATTTAGGTAAGCTATTTAAAATTTTCTTTACCATTTCAATATTAGAATATATTTTTCCTAAAGATTTTAATCCATTAATTACATCTGTGAATCTAGTGAACATATCACTAATTGATTCTCCTTCCTTCATCCTAAAAAGCTCATAGTCATGTGTGAGCATACCTACTTTTGTCTCCTTCACTTGGGTTGTACCCTCATGAGTTATTGCCAATTTATCCCATATTTGCTTGGCATTATCACACCTGGAGACTCTATTGTATTCATTAAGACCTAAAGCACAAAATAATGTGTGCATAGCTTTAGCATTTAGCTGTGCACATTTAATGTCATTAGAATCCCATTCATCTTCTTCTTTGGGGATATCTCTTCCCTCTATTCTCTTTGTAGGGATTTGAGGTCCCTTAACTATAATTCTCCACACTTCATAATCATTTGCTTGAATGAATAACATCATCCTAGTCCTCCAATACGAATAATGTTCACCATTGAACATGGGAGGTCTAACCGTAGAGTGCCCCTCTCCTACCAAACTAGTTGCTACATTGTTAAGAGCCATTTGATCGTTTCTAACTCTTAGGAAGTTGTTCCTATGTGATTAAAGAGTCCTAGCTCTGATACCAATTGTTGGCTCTACCGAGAGGGGGGGTGAATCGGTTTTCTAACAATTATGGCAAATTAAAAATTAATCACAATTTAATCACAAATGATAATGAGCAATATAGTGCAATATAACAATTTAATGCAAAGTAGGGAAGAGAGAAACAAACACAATCGTTTATAGAGGTTCGGCCAAACTCTTGCCTACGTCCTCTCTCCTTGACCTTCTTGTCAAGTGTTTTCTTTCTCTCTTTCAATAGAGCTTACACAGTTCCTTTTGCAGGTTAAGGAATAACCTCTCTACCCTTAGCAATACAGAAATGTATTCACCCTTTTACAATGTCTCTCACTGAGGAACAATCCTCTTTTTTTTTGGGTATGGATGAATACAGAATAAGGCTTTACAATGGGTAGTGCTAACAAAGCTTGTTGCACTTAAGCTTGTACAATAAATTTCAATTGATGAGCAATAGGGACACAAAGAATGAATGAATTAAAGCTTGAGAATGTTTGGAATGTTCAGCAATAGTGTATCAATTCTCTTTGTCTTCAATGCTTGGTTAAATACTGAAGGATTGGTAGTTGGAGCATTAAATGCTATTCTTCCCGTTGTGATTTGCAGAAACTAGCCGTTGGGTACCTCCAGTAGAGTGCCAGATCGATCTCCCATCTTGGCCAGATCGATCTCTTAGTTATAAATCCTGCAAGATTGAAGCACAAATACACAAGGAGATCGATCTCATAGGTTAGCAGATCGATCTGTTAGTTTAAAAATAATGAGGCAGATCGATCTGTCGAACAGGCAGATCGATCTCCTAATCTCTCTGTTTGAGGCAAGATCGATTTCCAGATCGATCTGCCATGCAATCTCGTAGAGAGGAGATCGATCTCTCAACAACACAGATCGATCTCTTTAGCTCTCTGACTTTGAGGAGATCGATCTCTTCCTTACCAGATCGATCTCATAAGTTCTCTGTTTGAGTGTGGATCGATCTCTCAGATCGATCTATAGTCTTAAGCTCTTAAGGGAGATCGATCTCTTGATAGACCAGATCGATCTCTCAACTCTAGCTTGAACCAGATCGATCTCTTAACCCTTGCAGATCGATCTCATTCTACCTAAGTCCCTTTGTAAAGGTTTAAGGCTTGCCAGATCGATCTCTTCTATCATGAGATCGATCTCTCATCAAGTAAAAACCCAGGAGATCGATCTCTCATCAGCCAGATCGATCTCTCATCAACAGAACTCTAAGTTCTGGTACTAATAACCTCTAAACATGTTTCTATATCAACTTAATATTATAGAATTAACTTGTTTTGTCATTTCAAAATACATTAACTCAACAGAAACTAGTATAAAAATTAGACATAACTTTCTACGAATGATGTCTTTTTTAAAGAGTTACATACTTTTTCGTAAGATGTTCTTTCAATTTTGAATGGTTGAAAAAGATAATTTCAAAAGTTGTGATTATATTGAAAAGATAAGTTTCTTACATCAAATAACACAATTGAAAAATCATAACATTTAGTTATGAGGTCACAACTCTTGAATTAGATCTCTATAAATAGAGATGTCAAGATTAATTTTGAACACACTTGAAAATATCAATTTTATGATATTGTTTTCTCTTTCTCTTATTCTCAAAGTAGAAAAGTCTCTTACACATTGTTTACTAGTAGAAAATAGTAGATAAAATAAGATACTTTTGTACTTATCAAGAGAATTTAGTGATTTGATGTCGTGACCCGATTCGCTTACATTTACATTCAATAGTTGGGCTATGAGTCGATGTTAATTCGTCACTTTCCTTATTTTTCAATCCATGAACATGAGATATACAATCATGGTAAGGAATTATACTTAGATAAATTTACAATTATTAACATTAGTTTACATCCCCAATACTTATACATATACAATACTGTGCTTCAAAATGATTGGATACAAAAGACTATAAGAGTGTATACCTTTGTGCAAACAAAAAGGGCAGCGGACACAAGAAAATGCAAGATCTACCGCGACACTCTTAGACTACTGAAAAAAATCTGGAGAGAGATGAAAGTAAAGAGGTGAGCAACCACATGCTCAGTAAGGAAAGTATACATGCAGTAGATAACCCTACTATCTACATGAATATAATGCTACGCATTATATAGGAAACATTTCTGTCGGAAACAAAATCATAATATAAGTAGATATCAACCTTCGCTATATATATATATTTATATATATATATATATATATATAA
Organism: Firmiana major; assembly: GCA_033439115.1. NCBI lineage: Eukaryota > Viridiplantae > Streptophyta > Magnoliopsida > Malvales > Malvaceae > Firmiana > Firmiana major. The sequence continues at coordinate 11,560,588 of CM065898.1, read as the reverse complement.
ATAAAACACATCCGTGTAAAACTTGTTTTTGATTTACACACTAGACCCAAAACAGTAAAATCAATAGTGACCACCACTATGTATAAAAATTTTCCCTGTATAAAATCAAAAAAAGGTTTCCAACTCAATGTCCCTATTCACCAACCGGTACCTTCAGGTACATAAAATCAACCATATCGGAGACTATGCAGGGATGTCACAATGAATAACGGACTTATGGTCATAGTTGGAGACCCCAAGCATCATTAGCTAGGTCTGCAAAAGTGTCTTGTTGCTGCGGGAGGAGGTCAAATTGTCACGACCGACTTTTACCAAAAACCACTACAAATTTTTCGCTTTTTACTTACCTTTTTCTTTACCAACAGTTGGGTTGTGATTCGATATTAGTACCACCTTTCTTACTTACTGTGTCATCCATTACTTATATCATACATACATGTCAATATAAAATATCTATTGACTGTAATTTCTTTCACATCAGAAGTGAGCTCACTATATTAATATATAAACACATCCCCAATATTACATTTGTTTACATCACTATGCTGTTTATATGTTTAGATAAAAAATTGTACATAATGTGTATACCTTTCACTTGGTGGGAATGCAACGGATACAAGGAATGCAAGTCCTCAGCCATATACTATCTACTGCAGATGCTCTGTAGAGAGGTGGAAAATGAAAGGGTGAGCTCACTAGCTCAGTAAGGAAATCGGCAAGCAAGTAGATAACCACACTATCTACTGAAAATAATGTCATGCCTTGAAATACTATTTCCTTTATTTCACATTAAAAGCATGAATTGGAAAACTAATATAGTACGTACATATTTAATCATGTGTACTGAAATCAAGCTGAGTTCGTAAATACAGGCATTTCATGCAAAACATTGCATCTTTGTAAACTCATAATGCCTTTAAGGTAAATCATGCCATTTAAATTCAAACATGTAAAATATGGCATTCAGCAATTAAACCATGTCAATCAGGTTTCGACTCATCCCTCAAGTCTACCCGAAATCATAAAAACACGTGATATAATCATGTGAGACTCAATGGCTAAATGCAATAATAACATGAACTATGACCATATCCTATACTGTGATCTTAGGCTACACAAGCCTTGGTGTGCGGGGCATCACAACTCCGTGGACCCACATGGTCTGGGATGTCTGCCATAAGTCTTATCCCACATCACGGTCCAGAGGTGCCTGCCATAGGTCTTATCCCATATCATGGTCCGGGGGTACCTGTCATAGATCTTATCCACCCTATACCACATTGGTAACCAACCCATGTCTCAAAATCCACGTGCGAGCATCTCATCCATGTGTGTAAGACCCGAAATTAAATCGTAAATTTTATGAGGTAGAAAAATGTTCACAAATTTAAAGGAATGTGATTCGGACTGAAAATAAGGATTCAAATCATAAAATGAATGAATGTTCGTGAAGGAAATTTTGACTGAATTAATCCCGAACACGTACAAGGGCAAAATGGTCAAAAGATCGAAGGCCGGTATAAATTTAACGAGAAATAATTATTAAAAATAATGGATTGAGAAATCTTGGTCAATAAAGGTGAAATAATTAAATTTCGGGTTAAATTGATCAAGATATGAATTACTGGAATTAATTGAAATTTTTGCTCGGGACAATATCCCGAAAATACGAAAAAATTATACTCGAAAAAGGGTTAAAAATATAATAAATAAATTAAATTTATTTATTTGGAATAAATAATAATATTGTAGATATTTTCAGATTTTTAGACTATTTTAATGAATATTTTAATAATAAAACAAATTGTTAAATAAAAATAATTGGAAAAAAAAGAAGAAGAGGAAATCAGAAGTTATCGGGGAGAGAGAAGAACCAGAGAAACCGAGGGAATGCTGCAGCGCGTGGCTCGACCGACAAGCCACCACCGGGCACCGACGGCCTCCGACGAAGGGCCGAGCAGCAAGAGGAGAGGCCGGCCAAGCCATTGGCACCGATGACGCGCGCCGACGATGGCCGTGTCCGACGAACGGAGGAAGAGAAGATCGCAAGGAAAACGGAGATGATCCCGGCGATCCACGACAGCTGGGGGCGAACGGCAGGCACCGGCGTGATCGGGAAGAGGAGCCGGTCCTTTTGAGACCAGTATCGGCCGGCGAAATCGTCGAAATCCGCCGGATCGAGAGGTGGCAGCCGCGGGGGAGAAGAGCTGATTCGCCGGCGATGGCTGCGTTTCGACCCCAGCCGAGGCCCGATTCTGAATGCCCAGGTGTAGCCGAGCCGAACAGCACCGGAATCGCACCGGGAACCGGCCGGACAGCGCCAGAATGAGAAAATGGGGATTGAATCGGTCGAACCGGCCTGAACCGGCCAAAACTGAACCGAACCGAACTGAGCTGAACCGGCGGTCTGAACCGGACTGAACCGGTTCAGCCAAAAAGAGAGGAAAAAAGGGAGAAAAAGAGAAAAAAGAAAAAGAGAAAGAATTTTCGGGGATACACCGGACTTCGGGTAAGTCGGTAAGAGGTCAAAAGTGACCAATTTGAATTTCGAAAAATTTATTTAAATAATATTTGATCGAAAATTAACCCGGGATTAAATATAATAATTGTGCAGTTGTACGATAAAGCCCGAACGAGAGCCGATTGAGCTCCAATTTTCGTATCCCGCATCGTATCGGGTAAGTACAGTTTAATTCCGGCAATTAGAGTCCTTTAATACAGAGTTTCGATTATTTTACGGAATTTACGAATTTATATTGTATAAAGAGGGATATTAATCGGATTTACAACGTAATTACCGTAAATGGTTTACGGGCTATCCAATGAGTTTGGAACGAAGCCCGATAATTATCGGTAAGCTGAATAAGCCCAATAGGCCTCGATAGTGTAAAAAATTAAGTGGAAAACGGGCTTAAGGCCGATTAAGGCCCATTAAGGTGCAATCGGGCCCAATAGGGGTAAATGGGCCCAATGATTTAAATTAAGCCCAGAAAATAGGAAATACAATTAAATTGTATAATATCTGACCTGAGGAATATTATTACGCAGTTCCGGAGGTTTGATTGGAAAGCATATCGGACTGCGCGACGAGACAGCAGTGAAAAAAAAGGAAAGGTCAGACTCGACGAGAATCGAGGTAAGGGAATTTTGTAGGTGCATAGAGGTAATTATACGTATTTTGAGGGGGTTTACAGGGTCTAGAATTTCATAGACTATATAGAAACGAAATAATGATTTTTGCGAAAATCGGGGCATAAGTGAATAAAGGAAAAATGACGATTTCGCCCCTGAGAGTAAAATTTACAAAAAGGGTAGTAAGGCAGACAAATTACATGATTTTCATGTTTTGATATTTTATATGATTATATTGCTTTGATTTAAGCAAATATGCACATAGGTTGGCTATTGATTTCGTGAAATATACGAAAGGGTACTGGTTTGTACCGGTTACTATTTTAAAAGATGTTTTGTCAAGATTTAGCCACCTATCGTATTTATACAAGTAAAAAGAGTGCTAGAGTCTTACTCGCACTCAAGTTTACTGATTTATTCTCATGAAAAGCCGTACTGGAGCATTGCTCGTACGAGAAATTTGTGTGTGCACAAAATCGTGCTGGAGCTTCGCTCGCACGAGATTTTAGATATCATGATATGCATAGCGTGGTGCTGGAGCTTCGCTCGCACTAGACGTGAGTTGACATGCATATAGTCGTGCGGAAGCCTCCTGTAGACTGTGTGTCACAGAGAGTTGAGATGCTCGCACGCATATTTTGAGACATGGGTTGGTTATCGACATAGTATTGGGGTGGATAAGACCTACGGTAGGCACCCCCAGACTATGATATGGGTCCACGGAGTACGATGTACCGTGTATGTCACACGGAGTACGCTGTACCGTGCAGTCATGATGACTATGATGTTACTTGATATTCTGGCGGGTAGGACTTGACCCCACCTCCCGTTGCAGTTGTGATGCCCCGCACACCGGGATCCGTGTAGCCTGGGATCACAAGGACATAGTATGGCCATAGTCCTCGATTTTTCATACAGTAACCTACATGCCTCACATGATATCATACGGTCTGGATAGACCAGGACAAACCCGATGGAGGGGTAGTCTCGATTTGTGTTTTTAAAAGAGATGTGATTTGATGAATCAAGGTATTCCCGAGAGATGGGTTGACCTTGATGAAGTTGTTTTATAATGAAACAAATGAGTTTTAAATGTGATGAATTTATGATGAAACAAATAAGTTTCAAAGTGATGAGTTTTGTGATTAAACAAATGAGTTTTAAAGTGAAGAGTTTATGATGAAATAAATGAGCTTTAATGTGACGAGCATGAGATGTCATACATGATGATTTTCCATGTGTGCTTGATATGTCGATTTCATGATTTCTTGTATATGATATATACATACATGTGGCATTGTTTTAATCTTACCTCATGCTCCGAAAGTAAACGATTTTTACATCATGACATTATCAGCACGTAGATAGTATAGTTATCTACCTGCTTACATTATTGCCTTACTGAGCACGTTTCGCTCACCCTTTCATTTTCCACCCCACAGGGTATATTCAGTAGAAGAGAGCGACAATAGTCTCGCATCTCGGTTATCCGCTGCTTCTTAGCAAGACCAGGTATACACATTTGTATAATTTCGTATCTGAACATATAGATGCACAGTACTGTATATGGATTTAATATTGGGGATGTATTTTGTTTAAATAAATTGATATGTGAATGTGAATATGAAAATGGAATGGTAAATAGGTGAGAGGTTACTAACACCGAATCATAGCCCAACTGTTTAGTAGTGTAACTGTTCACGACGGGTGAGGAAATGAAAAAAAGCGAAAAATTTGTAGGGATTTTTAGGTAATTTGGGTCGTGACAATGTGACACTCAGTCTACACGAGGCAATCAGCACGGTTTTAAATCATTTCATGTATATCACATTAAAACTACAGTGCGCGTCTTGAGTGCGACACATAGTCAGCACCTCGCTCAAATACTTTCTTATGCATATTACAAAATCAACCGCTAGTGCGAGTAACATTCCAGCACCAGGTCATGCATAATTCACATCTCAAAACAAGTACGAGCAATCGCTCCAATACCATGCTATGCACAAAACTCATTAAAATCAAGTACGAGCAACGCTCCACTACTATGCCATGTACAACCCATGTAAAACTGAGTACGAGCAATCGCTCAAGTACTCTATCATGCATAAATCACATAAAAGTGAGTAGAGTAATGCTCCAATACTCTGTCATGCATGTCATGGAAATCTAGTGCGAGTCATACTCCAACACTAATTTACGTAGAAAACATATGAAATCAAGTACGAGCAGCGCTCCAACACGATTTTTTTCACATAACTCAATAGATGACTCTTTTAAAAGGGATGATTTCAAATCAGTAAAATCAGCACCATAATTGTGCTATTTCTCATCAATCATGAAAACATTGGCCAATCTATTTATTTTTCTACTAAACAATAGTAAAAACACACAAAAATAGGTTTTCCATGCTTTACTTATCATTTTCTAATTTTCCAAATTTTTACCCTTAATAGGGGTAAAATGGTAATTTGCCCATATCGGGACTCTATAAATTTTATTCCTTTTCTAGAACCCTCAGAATTTTTAAGTTCCTGTAAATACCCTTAAAAAATACGTGCAGATATCTCTAACTACTCACAAAATTCTCTTACCTGGAATCACATCGAGCAAAATCGCTTTCCCAACGCTGCTCGATCCCGCAATCCGATTTTGCTCCCAGTATATTCTTTGGAGCTGTAGATAATTATTTATCACATCAATTTAACCTAATAAATATAATTCTTGTATTTATTACAGTCGATTTGACTTATTGGGCTCATTAACACATATTGGACCGTCCGTGGAACCATAATCTAAATTGGGTCGATTGCAACACAAGCTTGACCCATTACGAACTTTTGGCCGAATACTTGGCCTAACATCACCATCACGTCATCTTAAACATTTTCTAATCTCTTTGGATAGCTCATATAATCATTTACGACAGTCGATTTTCAATTCTAATCATAAGGCATTTTATACGGAATTATTTCGCAATTTATGCGATTAATTTAACCGGTATAATCATACAAGTTGTCGTAAATGAGATTTACTTACCCGAGATTCCATGATGGCTCAAAAATTGAGGCTCCATTAAACTCTCGTCCATCGCCTATTGTCGCGCTACGCATTTATATATTTAAACCGATCAATTTTGGTCAAATATAATTCCAAATAAATTTTTTAAAAATTAAATCGATCAATTTCGACTGTTTACCGGCTTATCTTTAATCTCGAGGCATCATCGAATTTTTCTCCCTTTTCCCCTTTTTTTTCTTTTTCTTTTTCCAGATTTCTAATATTTTTTTTCTTTTTGAATTCTTTATATATATATATATATATATATTACATCTTAATATAATATAATATACATATACAAATATCTTATACTAAAATACACTTAAATAAGAAATATCTTATAATTTAAAATATTATTATAATAATAATAAAAATGCTAAAAATAATGTAATATTATTATAATAATATTTTATTCTCATAGTGTATTTTATACACTAATATTTACACAGCCCTGTACATATATGTTGTCTAATTTATTTCTACAAAAATATATGTACATTATATTTTATTTTATTGCTGTAAGACCCACTTTTGATGATGTATACCTTATGATTTATGTGATGTAACACATTTTTATATGTTAAATTGAATCATAAGAAGAGCTTTTGGCTTGAATGAAATTTCAAATGGGATAAATGAGTATCATAGATACATGTAAAGGTTACATAAGAGTTGAAGTGACCACAAACTAAAGGAATGGAACTTAAAGCATTCGGATTGAGGATGGGGATTTAAAATATGAATTCATAATGTAAGACCTGCGAATTTCGATTACTCTTTTATGATTTCAAGCAGTACACACTATTCCATAACATGAAAATCATAAGAAAATAACATTTTCATGCTCTAAGTGTGAATGGATTGTAAAAAGACTAGTGAAGCAATCAAATACAAGTTTTCCTTTGAAAAACCTGGGAAAAATGCAATAGGAATGCCCCAGATGAAAGCCAGATCGATATTTTATTCAAGGCAGATCAATCTCTGCTTTCAAGCAAATCGATCCCATATGATTTTGTAAGGAACAGATCGATCTCCATGTGATTTTGCCAAGGGCATATTGATCTTCCCATGAGCAGATCGATCTCCATTAGCTTCTACTTAGAGTAGATCGATCTCTCCCCTTGAGCAGATCGATCTCTAGTTGCCTAGCAAGGATTGATCCCTTCCCAAAGAGCAGATCGATCTCCCCATGAAAACAGATCGATCTCCAGTTGCTTTTGCCAAGCAGAGATCGATCTCTCCCCAAAGAGCAGATTGATCTCTCCCTTACAAACTGAATATTTCGATAGCTCAACTAAGGGAAGATCGATCTCCTACCCTAGGAGACCGATCTCATCACCCCTGTTCTATAAAAACTCGACGGCCAAACCTCTTTCTTTAGCAAATCAACACATTCCTCCATTTTCACCCAAAAGACCAAGCTTTCTCACTCTAGAATACACCATTTTCCAAAAAGATTTGAAAAAAAAGCTATTAGAGTAAAGTTGTTCATTGTGAAGAGGAGAACAACATTGCTTGGAGCCAACATTCAACTTGTTAGATTGAAGGAGCTAAGGAGTCTTCCAAATTTACACAAGAGGAAAGTCAAGCTAGGTGAGTTTCTAATACACTAACTCTAAGTATATTTATCTAGATATTGTTGTGAGTAGATTGGTGTATGTATTGTTGGTAGAATCTACCTAGAATATGATGAATCAAGCATGACCTAGAATGGGTTTAGTGTGAGAAAATATGATATGATTGATTTGATGATAAATGGATTATACTAAGGTGTTAATAATGTTATATGTATGATTTTGAGATGATTTGTGAAATAAGTTTATGGAATAGGATGAGGTTATATAATGAGCATATAAGGTGTTTGTGAAAATGCATGAATGAATGGAAGAACTAAGGTTAGAGCAATGCAAACTAAGTGTTTGATTAGATAACTAAGAGAGTTTGCTAAACCCAATTGGACTAGGAATGAAGTCATGGGTGTTCAACCCCCATGCCATGACTGAAGGTGATTTATAAGCCAAACTCGAAGTCAATCGATTTGATAAGGTTGATGGACCTAGAATTCGGTCCAACGAGTGATAACGAGCCTAAGGAGCTCAATGGGCTTAGGTGAAATGATAGGTGTAATTGAAATCTACTTAAGAAGAGAATTAGGCTCAATAGTTATTTGTAATTAACTCATGTGATAATAAATGTTTGCAGCTCTAAGGATACATCCGGAGCAAATTGAGCCTTATCACGAAAAGCGAAAAAGGAATAAGGAGTTACTTCACCGAGAATTGAGGTAAGGGAATTGTGTTGGCCCCTAGAGGTATCTGTATGCGTTTTCGGGTGCATAAAGGTTTTCTAGAATGTTTGTGAGTCATAGGAAAGGAATTAAATGTTTGAAGGGTAAAGAAGATTGGGATTTGGGAAAAGTTCATGAAAAACAAGAATCATGATGTTTTGAATCCTTTTACTAGCCTTTGAAGCATATGGATTGGTAGGTTGGCTAGCATTTAAATGTTTTGTAAGAAAATAGTTTGATTTGGTTTTAATAACCATGCTTTGCAAATAAATTAGCCACCTACATGAGTTTTGTGGAAATAAAGCGTGCTAGAGCGCTGCTCGCACGAGATTTGATATGTTTTTACATGCATGAGTGCTAAAGCCTAGCTCGCACTAGTTTTCACATGGATTTTACGATATAGTGCTAGAACATAGCTCGCACTAGAGTTTTACATGCATGAGTGCTCGAGCTTAGCTCGCACTAGTTTTGACATGGGTTTTGACATTGTGCTGGAGCGTTGCTCGGACTAGATGTCCACTTTATACTTGTTGCCATGCTAGAGATTACTCGCACGTGATTTTTATGGCATGTTGGGAGCCATGTTAGAAGCTTCGGGTAGGCTGTGTGCCACGCCGATTATGTAAGACCCGAATTTAATTAAAATATGAAATAAATGAGTATTCGTGAAGGGAAGTCGAGTTAAATTAATCCCGAACACGTGTAAGGGCAAAACGGTCAAAAAAACCGAAAGTCGAAATAAATTCGATGAGAAAAATTTATTAAAAATAATGGATTGAGAAATCTTGGTCAATAAAGGTGAAATAAATTTATTTTGGATTAAATTGATCAGGATATCAATTTATTGGAATTAGTCGGGATTAATCGAAATTTTTAGTTCGAAAAAATAATCACGAAAATAATCGAAAAATATACCGAAAAGTCATTCGGGACAATATCCCGAAAATACAGAGAAATTATACCCAAAAAAGGATTAAAATATAATAAATAAATTAAATTAAATTAAATAGATTAAATTTGGAATAAAATAATATAGTTTGTAGATATTTTGAATTTTTATAGAGTATTTTAATGAATAGTGTAATAATTAAAATAAATAATAATAAAAATAATAATAAAAAAAAGAAAAGAATTGAAAAAAAACAAAACAACAGAATTCGATCGGGGAGAGAGAAGAAAGAGAAGCAGAAAATGGAAACCCGAAGAAGACCCGAGGGAACCCGACAAGCCCGAGGACGCACCGGCGGTCCTTGACCGTCGACGACCAGCCGAGGAGGAAGAGGAGAGGCCGACGAAGCTGTTGGCACCGGCGACGCGCGCCAAGGAGGCCGGAGATCGCCGAACGGAGGAAGAGAAGCCCGCGGGGAAAACGGAGTTGGTTCCGACGATCCACGGTAGCTGGGCTCGAATGGCGGGCACCGGCGTGATCAGGAAGAGGAGCCGGTTCTTTTGAGACCAATATCGGTCGACGAAATCGCCGAAATCCATCGGATCGAGAGGTGACAGCCGCGGGGGGAGAAGGAAAGATTCGCCGGCTGCGTTTCGACTCCAGCCGAGGCCCGATCTTGGATGCCCAGGTGCAGACGCGTCGAACGGCGGTGGTGAGGCGTCGGGAACCGGCCGGACGGCGCCGGAATGACCAAATGGGGACTGAACCAGCCGAACCGGACTGAACCGGCCAAACTGAACCGAACCGGACCGAGCTGAACCAGTGGTCTGAACCGGTCTAAACCGGACTGAACCGGTTCAGCCAAAAAGAGAAGGAAAAAGGAGAAAAAGGGAAAAAGAAAAAGAGAAAAAAATTGAGAAAAATTTCAGTGATGCAATCGAGCTTCGGGTAAGTCGATAAGCGGTCAAAATTGATCGATTTGAATTTTGGAATATTTTATTTAATTAATTTTCGACTGAAAAATTTACCCAAAAAATTATGAAATTGTGTAGCTCGACAATTGGCATCCAAAGAGAGCTCGAGACAGCTTCGATTTGCGGACTAGCATGGAATCTCGGGTAAGTAACCCTTATTTACGACAATTTACATCGTTATGCGTGATTCAGATTTAATTACCGCATAAAATAGATTAAATTTTGGAAAGTCGGATAAATTGTCGTAAATAATAAATTTAGCTATTCGAGAGTTAGAACGAGGTCCAATAAATTGTCGAAGGGCCCAATGAGCCCAATAGGCCTCGATAATGTGAAAATTAAGTGAAACACGGGCTTAAGGCCGATTAAGGCCCATTAAGGTGCAAACGGGCCCAATAGGGGTAAATGGGCCCAATGATTTAAATTAAGCCCAGAAAATAGGAAATACAATTAAATTGTATAATATCTGACTTGAGGAATATTTATACGCAGTTTTGGAGGTTTGATTGGGAGCATATCGGACTGCGCGACGAGACAACAGTGGAAAAAGGAAAGGTTAGACTCTACAGAAAAATAAGGTAAGGGAATTTTGTAGGTGCATAGAGATGCCTATACGTATTTTGAGGGTATTTACAGGGCTTAAAAATGTCTTACAGCATCTAGAAATGAAATAATAAATTTGTGAAAATCGGGGCATAGGTGAATAAAGAAAAAAGACGATTTTGCCCTTGGAAGTAAAATTTACAAAAAGGGTAGTAAGGCAGATAAATTGCATGATTTTCATGTTTTGATATTTTATATGACTATCTTGCTTTGGTTTAAGCAAATTTACACATAGGTTGGCTGTTGACTTAATGAATTATACGAAAGGGTACCGGTTTGTACCCGTTTCTATTTTAAAAGATATTTTATCAAGATTGAGCCACCTATCGTGTTTACATGAATAAAAAGAGTGCTAGAGTCTTTCTCGCACTCAAGTTTACTGATTTATTTCTCATGAAAAGCCGTACTGGAGCATTGCTCGTACGAGAAATTTGTGTGTGCACAAAATCGTGTTGGAGCTTCGCTCGCACGAGATTTTAGATATCATGATATGCATAGCGTGGTGCTGGAGCTTCGCTCGCACTAGACGTGAGTTGACATGCATATAGTCATGCGGAAGCCTCTTGTAGACTGTGTGTCACAGAGAGTTGAGATGCTCGCACATATACTTTGAGACATGGGTTGGTTATCGACATAGTATTGGGGTGGATAAGACCTACGGCAGGCACCCCCAGACTATGATATGGGTCCACGGAGTACGATGTACCGTGTATGTCACACGGAGTACGCTGTACTGTGCAGTCATGATGACTCTATTATGTTACTTGATATTCTGGCGGGTAGGACTTGACCCCACCTCCCGTTGCAGTTGTGATACCCCGCACACCGGGATCCGTGTAGCCTGGGATCACAGGGACAAAGTATGACCATAGTCCTCGATTTTCATACAGTAACCTACATGCCTCACATGATATCATACGGTCTGAATAGACCAGGATGAACCCGAGGGATAGGTAATGTCTCGATTTATGTTTTTAAAAAAGATGTGATTTAATGAATCAAGGTATTCTCGAGAGATGGGTTTGACCTTGATGAAGTTGTTTTATGATGAAACAATGAGTTTTAACGTGATGAGTTTGTGATGAAACAAATGAGTTTTAATGTAATGAGTTTATGATGAAACTAATAAGTTTTACTGTGACGAGCATGAGATGTCATACATGATGGTTTTTCCATGTGTGTTTTATATGTCGATTTCATGATTTCCCTTATATGATATATACATGCATGTGGCATCGTTTTAGTCATTCCTCATGCTCAAAATATAAAGGATTTTATATCATGACATTATCAACACGTAGATAGTATAGTTATCTACCTACTTACATTATTGCCTTACTGAGCACGTTTCGCTCACCCTTTCATTTTCTACCCCACAGGATATATTCAGTAGAAGAGAACGACAGTAGTCATATCCGCTGCTTATTATCAAGATCAGGTATACACATTTGTATAATTTTTGTATCTGAACATATAGAGGCATAGTACTGTATATGGATGTAATATTGGGGATGTATTTAGTTTAAATAAATTGATATGTAAATGAAAGGTGAAAATGGAATGGTAAATAGGTGAGAGATGACTAACACCGAATCATAGCCCAACTGTTTAGTAGTGTAACTGTTCACGACGGGTAAGGACATTAAAAAGCGAAAAATTTACTCTGATTTTTAGGTAATTTGGGTCGTGACAGAAAAGATGGTATCAGAGCAGAGTTGGCCTGATATGAGTCGGTGTTAGTGGTTAAGTAAATTACATCCCCATGTACTGTGCATTGTTTAGATACAATTGTGTATATCAAGATGGAACAGCAGCTAAGATTTTAGTTTCGAATGCAAGAATCTAGTTTTTATAAATGGTAGCCGCTATGGTAGAGGGGCGAGTACACATGCTCGAGGTCATAGAGATCGGCCTGAGAGTCGAATGAGTCATAACATGAGACTCAAGATGAGAGTGAGGTGGAGGTTGATGTTGAGTATACTCCACAGGGTCCTATAAAGAGACCAAACAATATTGAGACACGCTCCGAGAGGATGGAGTAGAGTGTAGAAAAATATTTCAGAATTATTTACTCAGTCTATGCAGGTAGTTGAGGATAGGCAGGGTAAAGCCTAAACAGATGCCTCAGACTATAGAGATTTTCACACCCCTCCGGTATATAGCGAAGTAAAGAAATCAATAGTTGTTGAGGACTGGGTGTATGAGATAGCGAAGTGCTATGGATTTTTTTGTGTATGTCGACTGAGAAAGTGACTTTTAAATACTTTTATGTTGGAGTCGAGGCGGAACATGGGTGGAAGTCCGCTCGACCCATCTGAAGAGTTAGACGTCCAGAACCAACATGAGAAATGTTTCTGGATGTATTTTGGTGACGAAATATTTCGGACACTACTTAAGGGGAAATTACAGGTAAAATTTCTTACACTGCCCATAGTCATTGGTTGATTGATGAGTATGAATCTCAGATTATATCCCTAGGCAAGTATGAACCCGATATTGTGGGCAGTGAGAGTTGGGAAGCCCAAAAGTTCATGACATGACTCAAATTGTCGATTAAAGTCCGATTGGCTCATTACCTATGTCGAGGCAGTGCGCAGAATATAGTTGTGTGAATAATATCATGTGTTGCACGTCTCTGAGATTGGGAAAGGTAGTGAGGGCTGAAATAGAGACAGAAAAGAGAATCGAGAAATGACAAAGATGTTAAAATGAGAAAATGGTAATTGGTAAAAGATTTAATTTGATGAGTCATGGAGTAAAATAATTGGTAAGGCCCCAGTGCATCCAATTTTGGCACTCTTGAGGGGCATTGTGATTGTAGGACCTCAACCTGCTACGGAGCAGTGTAACAGTGTAAGCAGTGTAGGATGTGTGGTAGATACCACGCAAGGAGGGTCTATACCTACACTGTATTGATGAAAATGGCCGTTAAGTGTGGTAAGACGGACCATTGATTTTGATTGCATAGAGTTGGGCACAATACTGATATATGAGTACCCCAATAGAGGAGGATAAATTAACGGAATATGGATATAGAGATTTTAAGTTGAAAACAGGGGTGAAAACATCACTGAAAAGTATACTATAAGTGTTGACAAGTGATAAAAAGGGGTGCAACAGTTGAAATTAAAGGAGTAAAGGATTGTACTCACGGAATGAATAATGAAAGAGTTTTGTCATGATTGATATACTAAGGAGATAATCTTTAAGATAAGATAGATCCTAAATACAAGATGTATTGGAGTAAGAGACATATTCTAGGTAAGGAATACCCTTAATATGCGAAGTAATTGGGATTAAGTGATAAGTAGGGAATATAAATTATAACCAAGGATAAAGATGGATATAACCATAACCAGTAATTGTGGTTAAGTCTAAGGGTTAATAAAGGTATTTCAAAATACCTTCTCGCCTGAAGACTTGACAGCGTCTAAAAGTATATATATATATATATATATATATATATATATATATATAACCTATAACGTGAAATCGATCGTCGTAATAAATACCTTTAGCATTAGGATACCTTTACTAAAACGATAAGAATATTAAAATTCGACAAATCATAAAGGTTAACATAGTAAAAATTTAATAAGAGCCGTTAAGATAAGAAAAGGAAATGACGCAGGTTAGTACCTGAAAACGTAAGCGATTTTGAAGGATCTTATACGCTTATGCGTAAATAAGTCAAGGATTAGACCGATTTGTAATCATCATTATCGATAAAGATGATAGCAAACTGATCCAAGTATGGCTTGAACACATCGTTCATCAAAGCCATAAAAGCTGTAGGAGCATTCGTCAATCTGAATGGCATAACCAAGAACTCATAATGGCCATATCGGGTCCGAAATGTTGTCTTGGGTACATCTCCACTCCGAACCCTCAACTGATGGTACCCAGACCTCAGATCAATCTTAGAAAAGACCTGCGCTCCCCAAAGCTGATCCAACAAGTCATCAATACGCAGAAAGTGATATATATTCTTGATGGTAACCTTATTCAACAATCTATAATCTATACACAATTGGAAACTTCCATCCTTCTCTTTCACAAACAAAATTGGTACTCCCCAAGGTGATACACTCAATCTGATGAACCTCTCTATCCAAATGTTCCTGTAACTGTTTCTTAAGCTTCTCTAACTCAACTAAGGCCATGCGATACAATGGTTTTGAAATAGGCTCGGTACCAGGCACCAAATCTATACAGAACTCCATCTCTTTGTCTGGTGGTAACCCTGGAAATTCATCCGAAAAATCATTTGTGAACCCCCTAACCACAGGGATATCTACCAACTCCGGATGCATCTTATCCGTATCAACCACGTACGCAATGAAACCTTCAACATATTGATTTCTTAGTCAGCATAGTAAATCATTTTACTAAGTACTGCAACTACATCTTTAATTTTTTTTCAATAAACTTTACAATAAATTTTTCAGGGGTAGGAAACATAATTATCTTAGCATAACAATCTAAAATAACATGGTTTGCAGCTAACCAATTTAGGAATGAATTAGTTTACCTCAAAATCATTCATATTCAGCAATATTAGATTGACTATCATATCATTTTCCCCTACTCTTAACTTGCAGTCATTAAACACATATTCAACTAGCTGACTGTTATCCATAGTCGTACTAATCAACATCATCCTACTTACAGGTGTACGCTCTACATGTTTCACTAACTTACATGGAAATGAAGACAATACATATGAATGTGTGGCACCAGGACCAAATAAAACATATCCTTCAAGATAAAAAATCATGATGTTACCTTTAATCACATCCGATGAAGCATCAGTTGTGCCCTGGTCCAAAGCATGTACTTGCCTTCAACCAATCACCCGCTTGCCCTTCTCTTCTGCTGTCGCTCTCCTCCTTGGAGCAGACGTATCAACTGGAGCTCTCCCTGGCTCCTTGCCCTTCTGTGGGGCAGACTCAAACCACTCTGGGCAAGCTTTTACCATGTGTCCTAGTTTTCCACAACGAAAATAAGCTACAGGAGTCATTAAACAATGTCTATTGCCATGATATCTACCACATCTACTGCACTGCTCAATAGTAGGCCTTTGTCCTCCAATAATAATACCTCTAGCTGGAGCTATGGCTGGATATACAGGAGATCTAATAGGCATCTCCCGTATCTCATCAATCCGTGGTCTCTTACCGAAGAGTCTCCTCCCTCATTGATAACTGAAACCTCTATCTCTAACTAGCCTCTTTCTATCTCTATCTCAGCTGTGGCTAACTTTTCGAACTCAGAGGCATTCCTCTCGTAATCTTGCTCACAAAGTTGTGCCCTACGCACTACCTCCTCATATGAAGAAATATCCAGTGGGACCAATCTAGACCGTAGTGTCTGTCTCGATCCATCTACAAATCTATGGACCTTCCTGGTCTCACTACACATAGTATCGGGGTCATACCTTCCTAGGGATATAAATCTCATTTCATACTCATCCATTGACTGACTCCCATGGCTTTACCCCAAAAAGTCCATTTGCAGCTTCCGCAGCGCAGTATCTGGAACATATTGCCTCTTGAAGGCATCCAAAAATATCTCTAAACTAATCTCAGAGTGTCGGGCTCTCAATATCACTCTGATGGACTTCCACTAATGCTCTGCCACTCCCTTCATCATGAACGCGACAAGACAACCATCTTTTTCGTAGTACACTCAAAGAACTTGTATAACTTATCCACCTCACTCACCCAGTCCTCTACAACTATTGGATCCTTGACCTCACTGAATGATGACGATCTCAACTTCTGAAACTATCGTAATCTACCCAACTCACAACCATACCCCAATCCATTACTGCCCAGTCGTGGAGCAACAGGAGAAGGCATATCATGTACTAGTGGGGGTGTAGGAGTATCTATAAGTTGTGGCATCTGTGCAGGCTGTGCAGGCATATCAGGTGTAGCTGCCTGTCCAATAGTAGTCCCTGCATCCTGTCCCTGTCTCCCATGCATAGCTTGTGTAAACATCTCCATCATGGTCTCCAAACTACGCTCTAACCTTGTAAAGCATGCCTTGGTACTCTCTGGTACCTTAGTGGGACTCTGCGTCACCAGGTCAGATGAAGACTCATCCCGACTATCAGGCCTACCTCTACGGCCTCTAGCCCCTCTACCACGGTGAATGACAGACATAATGCCTAAATTTCTACATCCATAACCATCTATTAGTCTAATCCCATCTTGATATACACAGTTATATCTAAACAAAGCACAGTAATATGATGATGTAATTTCTTAACTATTATTATCGACTCATATCAGACCAACTCTAGCTCTGATACCACCTCTTGTCACGACCCGTTCTTTTACCAAAAACCACTGCAAATTTTTCTCTTTTTACTTACCTTTTTCTTTACCAACAGTTGGGCTGTGATTCGGTATTAGTACTACCTTTCTTACTTACCGTGTCATCCATTATATATATATATATATATATCATACATACATGTCAATATAAACTATCTATTGACTGTAACTTCTTTTAAATCAGAAGTGAGCTCACTATATTAATATAAAAACATATCCCCAATATTACATTCGTTTACATCACTATATTGTTTATATGTTCAGATACAAAATCGTACGTAATGTGTATACCTTTCGCTTGATGGGAATGCAGCGGATACAAGGAATGCAAGTCCTCAGCCATATACTATCTACCGCGGATGCTCTGTAGAGAGGTGGAAAATGAAAGGGGTGAGCTCACTAGCTCAGTAAGAAAATCAGGCAAGCAAGTAGATAACTACACTATCTACTAAAAGATAATGTCATGCCTTGAAATACTATTTCCTTAATTTTACATTAAAAGCATGAATTGGAAAACTAATATAGTACGTACATATTTAATCACGTGTACTGAAATCATGCTGAGTTTGTAAATACAGGCATTTCATGCAAAACATTGCATCTTTGTAAACTCATAATGCCTTTAAGGTAAATCATGCCATTCAAATTCAAACATGTAAAATATGGCATTCAACAATTAAAACATGTCAATCAGGTTTTGACCCATCCCTCAAGTCTAACCGAAATCATAAAAACATGTGATATAATCATGTGAGACTCGGTGGCTAAATGTAATAATAACTTGGACTATGACCATATCCTATACTGTGATCCCAGGCTACACAAGTCTCGGTGTGCAGGACATCACAACTCCGTAGACCCACATGGCCTAGGGTACCTGTCATAGGTCTTATCCCACATCACGGTCTGGGGTTGCCTACCACAGGTCTTATCCACCCTATGTTTGGGGTGCCTGCCATAGGTCTTATCCAGCTTATACCACGTCGGTAACCAACCCATGTCTCAAAATCCACGTGCGAGCATCTCATCCGTGTAACACTCAGTCTACATGAGGCAATCAACACGGTTGTAAATCATTTCATGCATATCACATTAAAACTACACTGTGCGTCTTGAGTGCGACACACAGTCAGTACCCCGCTTAAATACTGTCTTATGCATATTACAAAATCAACTGCTAGTGCGAGTAACACTCTAGCACCAGGTCATGCATAATTCACATCTCAAAATAAGTATGAGCAATCGCTCCAGTACAATGCTATGCACAAAACTCATAAAAATCAAGTATGAGCAACGCTCCACTACTATGCCATGTACAACCCATGTAAAACTGAGTACAAGCAATCGCTCCAGCACTCTATCATACATAAATCACATAAAACTGAGTACGAGCAACGCTCCAGTACTCTATCACGCATGTCATGGAAATCTAGTGCGAGTCATACTCCAGCACTAATTTACATAGAAAACATGAAATCAAGTGTGAGCAGTGCTCCAGCACGATTTGTTTTCACATAACTCGATAGATGGCTCTTTTAAAAGGGATGATTTCAAATAAGTAAAATCAGCACCATAATTGTGCTATTTCTCATCAATCATGAAAACATTGGTCAATCTATCTATTCTTCTGCTAAATAGCAGTAAAAACACTCAAAAACAGGTTTTCCATGCTTTATTTACCCTTTTCTAATTTTTCAAATTTTTACCCTTAATAGGGGTAAAATGATAATTTGCTCATATCGGATCTCTATAAATTTTATTCATTTTCTAGAACCCTCAGACTATTCAAGTCCCTGTAAATACCCTAAAAAATATGTGTAGGTATCTTTAACTACTCACAAAATTCCCTTATCTAGAATCACGTCGAGCAAAATCACTTTCCCATCGCTGCTCGATCCCACATGTGACAGCCCGAAAGCGCGAAGAATAGGGCTAATTTAAAATTTTTCTTAGATTAAACTTCCTACTCTGGTTGCATTTCTGTACAGTATCAGTTAACTTCTTACTATCTCATCAATCAATATGTCAAGGATCTCTCAATATCCACGTAGATTTAGTTAAATATCATGACATCAAAAGAAGTCTACTTCTCCATTCATTTATTAATGCCAATCTGATTACATCCTAATATTATTCAAATACAAGTGTCTGTATTACATAATTGTCTGGGTTACAAAATGAATTGAATTATACCTCTCGCATGTACAAGCAATAGCTTGGGGAGAGTCTCGTCCACCAGCCTATGACACGTACGCCGCAGGTACCAGTGCTCATTGTAAGTAATCTGTGGGGGGGGGGGAGGAAAAGAGGGGTGAGCTTTCAACTTCGCTCAGTAAGGAGTTCATATGAGCTTTAAAAATCATCATTAAAGCATAAGTGTAATAATGGCATAATTCACATGGTTATATATATGATTAAAATCATAGTTCATCAAAACATCTATATCTCATTTCACAAACATGTCATATCTCAAAATGATGACGGAGACTAGGCATAGTATAAAAGTCATGAATGAAATCATCACATCACATCATATCATATCATCCTCAACAAGGGCATCTCACGCTACCAAAACGGAGGCATCTCTCGTTACCAAAACTGAGGCATCTCTCGTTACCAAATTGGAGGCATCTCTCATTACCAAAATGGAGGCATGGAAGGACCTGGGCCTACCTCGGTGTCAACCGAAGTGGAGGTATCCATCGATGTGTAAATTTCATGACAAGCCTTTAGTCTCAAATTAAAACATGCCATTATTATGCAGAAAACAGTTTCGCCTTCACTTAGAGCTCATAATAGTTTTTGCTTGTAAATCTCATTTAAACAAGGATATATTTATTCACTACAACTCAAATCACAAAACCGAGCTCAAACCGAAAAAACATACACTCAAGTGATAAGTCTCAAATCAAACACTTTTCTCAATAAGTATGCTCATTTGTAAACTCATTTTATGCTACCAAAGCATTTTCATCGGTAAGGAAATACATATGCACAAAAGGTTGCATCCCTTACCTCTTGCACCTTGGGTTGTGTAATACTCCCGTCTCACAGACTAACTCCGACTCACGAGTCAAATTCCCGAGCTGTCCAAATAACGTCAAAACATCAATGATTACTCATTATACTACTACTTCACACTTCTACTCATTCAACTCTAAAATGGGGTCACTCAGACCCTTGCTCGATTACTTCCTCTATTTTTTTCAGATTTTCACTTATCCGGTTATAAACCGAGTTTCTTTGGTATCAAATAAGCATTCATTAACCTTAGTTTAATCCATTTTCGTTCTCTATGGCATTTTATCGAACTTCTTATAACCATTTTCAATCATTATCTAATCCAACATTTGGATTCCACAAATGTATTTTAAAATCATCTATGCATGCTTATCAACAACTGTACATACTCAAATCATCATTAACATCATGCCATTTCAACTTTCTCTCACTAAGCTCATTCTAGGTCATGGTTACTTAAGCATGTATTTTGAACATTCAAGCCAACAATGTATATACCAAATCATTTCATCTAAATTTTTAGATTATCATACTAGAAGTTCGTGCATTGCAATCTTACCTATCTTGATTTTCCTCCTTTTTGCCAAATGTGAGGAGAGATTCTTTTCTCCTTCAACCCTTTGATCCAACCTTAAGTCTTTAACTATATTGCTCTCCTCCTTTTAAGCAACAACTTTGCTCAAATACATTTCCCTCAAATCTCTTTGGAAGGTGTTGGTAATCTAGAGTGAGAAACTAGGTTTTTTGCTCAAATATGGAGGGTTTTCAATGTTCAGGAGAAGAAGGCACAAATTGTCTAGCCTTTTTATAAATCTTACATTATGAGATCGATCTCCAAAGGGTGGAGATCGATCTCCCCTTGCTTAAAATCCTCAAAATCTCGACAATTGCATGCAGGAGATCGATCTGCCTATAGCATGAGATCGATCTGCCATAGGGGTGAGATCGATCTCTTCCAGGTAGAGCCACTTTGGGATCTATCTTCTTGGGGTGGAGATCGATCTTGCTTGAGTAAGGGATCGATCTCCCTCTCGCAGAATGTTCCTGGCTTGTAATTCAAGGCTATGAGATTGATCTCTCCTTGCAATGAGATCGATCTGCCCTACGTTTCGCAGCATTCCAGCTACAGTTTTCTCAAATTCCCAAAGTTAAACTCCCATTCATTTGCTTCTATACTCATTTTACATTTCATTCACACTTAGAGCTTAAAAACATCTATTACTCGTGATTCATATGTATTGCTACTTGTCTGTACATTCTGAAATCATACACATTACATAGGAATTTACAGGTCTTACACCGCAGTCCAGTTTCGCTCTCAGTATATTCACAGGAGCTGCAAATAATTATTTACCACATCAATTTAACCCAATAAATATAGTTCTTGCATTTACTACAGTCGATTTGACTTATTGGGCTCATTAACACATATTGAGCCGTCCGTGGGCCCATAATCTAAATTGGGTCGATTGCTACACAAGCTTGGCCCATTATGAACTTTTGGTCGAATACTTAGCCTAACATCACCATCACGTCATCTTAAGCATTTTCTAATCTCTTTGGATAACTCATATAATTATTTACGACAGTCGTAAATGAGATTTACTTACCCGAGATTCCGTGATGGCTCGAAAATTGAGGCTCTATTAAACTCTCGTCCATCGCCTATTATCGCGCTACACATTTATAAATTTAAACCGGTCAATTTTGATCAAATATAATTATAAATAAATTTTTCAAAAATTAAATCGATCAATTTCGACCGCTTACCGGCTTATCTTTAATCTCGGGGCATCACCGAATTTTCCTCCCTTTTTCCTTTTTTTTTTCTTTTTCCAGATTTCTAATTCCTTTTTTTTTCTTTTTCAATTCTTTGTATATATATATATATATATATATTAATTACATCTTAATATAATATAATATACATATACAAATATCTTATACTAAAATACACTTAAATAAGAAATATCTTATAATTTAAAATATTATTATAATAATAATAAAAATACTAAAAATAAAGTATTTAATATTATTATAATAATATTTTATTCTCATAGTGTATTTTATACACTAATATTTACACACCCCTGTACATATATGTTATCTAATTTATTTCTACAAAAATATATGTACACTCTATTTTATTTTATTGCATTTATTTATTTCTCCGAAAATGTATTTTTTTGTATATTTTCAGGATAAATGACCAAATTGGGTAATTTTTGGGTTATCATTTTCGGATTAACTTCCCTTCTTGGACTCCCTATATTTTCACGTTCTGAGTCCATATTTTCAATCGGAATGATTCAAATCCCTTTAGTTCAACTTCTGGCCCCCTTTTGTCCCTCTTTAACAATTACGCGATTTTTACGTTCGTTTAACTATTTCATTCTCATTTATGCAATCAAAATCATCCGTCTTATGATTCCATTAACATATAATAATGTCATACAACGTGTGAATCATAAGGAATGTCATACAAAAGTGAGGGTCTCACACAAATGCTACCCGCCGGTCAATCATTCGTCCAACGACTCTCAGCAACGGTACAACGTATTTCGTGTTACTTACACGGTACAACATACTCTGTCGACCCCGATTTAAAAATCACAAGTCTGGGGGTACCTGTCACAAGAACTTACCGCCCTAACTTGGATCATCAACCGTCACTGTCTCAAAATCAAGTGCGAGCAAGTCGATGTAACACACAGTAAACCCGATGGCTCCAGCAAGGTTTCATGCATATCATATAAAATTGAGTGCGAGCAAGGTTCCAACACTATTTCATGCATAAATCTTATAAATCGAGTGCGAGCAAAGCTCTAGCACCATGTTATGTATAAATCGTATAAATAAAGTGCGAGAAAAGCTCCAACACAATTTCATATATAAAATCAATAGACGGCTCATTTATGATGGATTGGTACCCCAAAAATCGAGACCCATACAAAACGACGCGAAACAAAGTGAGAGGGACCACTTCCCATCAAATCACTCATCACGTAGGAAAATATGCAGTTTAGTCAAATCTAGAGCCCGTCTATTATTTTAATAATCAAGAATCACTTTTTCACTAAGACAACAATGAGATATGCTATTTCATGCATTTTCAGATGTTTTCAAATTTTTGTCATAACTAGGGGTATTTTGGTAATTTTCTCCTACTTGGGAGAAATCTAGAATCTCCATATCTAGACTCTACACAAATTTTAAGTGACTGTAAATGACGAGAAAAATAGTGTAGCTATCTCTATAGCCCACACAGTTCCCTTACCTTGAATCACGCTAAAGTATTTTTGCTCTTTTTTTCACTTCGAGTAATTCGGTTTATCCGGCTCTGTGTATATCTCCGGGAGGTGCAGATTGTAAGACCCGATATTTTCGAGTGCATTTAAAAAATGCAAAAGGACTTAAATGGTATTTTCGAATACGTGCAAGGGCAAAATGATCAAAAGACCAAAATTCGGTATTAATCGGGACAAGAAAATTTAATTAAAAATATGAAAATGAGAAATCTTGATCAATGACGAAGAAATAATTAAATTCCGGGTTAAATTGATCAAGATATGAATTTATTGGAATAAATCGGGATTTTCGTATCGAAAAATAATCCCGAAAATAATCGAAAAATATACCGAAAAGGTAAAATCGGACTGAGAAAATTATTTACAGATTAAATGAATTAAATATAAATTTTTAAAAGATATTTGTGTATTTTAATATTATTTTATTGATTAAAATAATATTAAAAAAAAATTAATTATAAATAAATAAATAAAATCTGAAAAAAAAAAAAAAAAGAAAATTCGCGAAAACGCGAAGAGAAACAGGAAACGGAAGCTGAAACAGAGGGAGCCCCCTCTGCCTCACCGATCACCGGCGATCGGCGGAGGCCCAAACCCGAGGCGAGGCCAGCCGAGCCACCAGCAACCCGAACAGGCTGACGAACGGCGACAAACGGCGGCCGAATGGGGAAGAAAGGAAGCCGAGACCGAGAAAGAGGAGAACGTCCGATTCGACGCAACCACCGGCGGACGACGCGAGGAGGCGACTGGCGAAGGTCGATCGGCACCCGAGGAAGCCGACCTGCACACCCACGCGCCCTGAAGTCGCCGAAAAAAGCCAGATCGACGGAGGAGAGCCGCGGGGAAGAAAACCCCGATTCGCCGGCGATGGGGCTGATTCGACCCCAGCCGAGACCCGATTTGAGAAGCCCAGGCCGTGGCGCGTCGAACGGCACCGGAATCATGCCGGGAACCGGCCGGACGGCGCCGGCACGACCAAAGGGAGATTGGACCGGCCGAACCGGACAGAACCGGTCGAACCGGACCAGACCGAACCGGCGGTCCGAACCGGGTTGAACCGGACCGGACCGGTTCAGCAAAAAAGAGAGGGAAAAAAAAAGGAAGAAAAAGGGAAAAAGAAAAAGAGAAAAAATTGGAGAAAATTTCTGTGATGCAATCGAGCTTCGGGTAAGTCGGTAAGCGGTCAAATTGACCGATTTAATTTTTAGAATATTAATTTGATAAATAATCGACTGAAAGTTTACCCGAAAATATATTTAATTGTGTAGCTCGACAATTGGCATCCATTGAGAGCTCGAGACAGCCTCGATTTGTGTATGATCATGGAATAACGGGTAAGTGACCCTTATTTACGACAATTTTATATCGTTATGCGTGATTGACATTTAACGCATGAATTACGGATTTAATTTCCGCATAAATGAATTAAATTCTAGAAATTGGGATAAATTGTCGTAAATAATTCATAAGCTATCTGAGAATTTAGAACGAGGCTAAATAAATATTGATGGGTCCAATGAGCCCAATAGGCCTCGATAAAGTGTGGTAAACGGGCTTAAGGCCGATTATGACCCATTATGGTACAATCGGGCCCAATATGGGTAAACGGGCCCAATGATTTAAATTAAGCCCAGAACATATGAGATACAATTAATTGTATTGTATTTGACCTGATGAATGTGTATCCGCAGTGCCGGAGATTTGATTTGGATTCGGAGCAAATCGGACTGCGTGACGAGACATCAGTGGGAAAGGTCAGACTGTACAGAAAATGAGGTAAGGGAATTGTGTGAGTAGCTAGAGGTAGCTACGCATATTTTAATAGATTTTGTATACACTGATTATGTATGTATACACGATTATTGTAAAATGATCCTAAAAGTGGTTTAAATAATTTTTAAGGATCGAAATAGGTGAAATGTCTATTTTACCCCTATTGAGGGAAGTTCACCTAAGGATGGTGAAAGCATGACATGCATGGAATGCATGATTTAAGGATTTTTATGATTAAGGAATTTTCTTGATTTTAATCAAAGTAAAGCGATAGATTGGCCAGTAAATGGATGGATTTCACAAAATAACACTACGTAGGTGTTATTAATATTTAAATAGAAATTTCTTTGGAAAACGGCCAACTATCAAGTTTATATGGAAACAGATAGTGCCGACACGTAGTTCGCACTATATCTGCGTTTGTGAATGTGCATAAATGTGCTTGAGCAGTTGCTCGCACCGACTTGTGACATCATATGCATGAAATGTGCTAGAGCATGGTGCTCGCACTGATTTTTAATATTGTGAAATGAGAGCTGCTGGAGCCTAGCTCGCACTCTGTTTTGACATGTTTTGACATGTTTTGATTTGTTTTGACGTGGTATGCATAAAATAGTGCTGGAGCGATTACTCGCACTACTTTTAATGATTTGACATGCATGAGAGATGCTGGAGCTTAGCTCGCATCCTGTTTTGATTTAATATTGCATAAAGCCGTGCTGGAGTGTAACTCGCACGAGATTTGATTTAGTTATGCATAAAGCCGTGCTGGAGTATAACTCGCACGAGATTTGATTTACTTGAGCATTCATTTGTGCTGGAGCGTTGCTCGCACAAAGTTTTATATGGTTTTCATAATTCATTTGAATGCCGTACTGGAGTTTTTCTCGTATGAGGTTTTCACTGAATTTATATACATATCCGTACTAGAGCGTTGCTCGTACGTGGAATTTACATGAAATTATAATCAGTTTAAGTCGTACTGGAGCGCTGCTCGTACGCAGATTTCACTGATTTTTATGAAACCGTGCTAGAGCTTCGCTTGCACGAGATTTTCATATATCATGAATATGCATGGAGCCGTGCTTGAGCTTCGCTCGCACAGGGATTTATATTACATGCATATAGCCGTGTTGGAGCCTCCTGTAGACTGTGTGTCACAGTGAGATGATATGCTCACACGTGCATTCTGAGACAGATGATATGGGTGGATAAGACCTATTACAGGCACCCCTGACTGAGCTTGGGTTCACGGAGTACTTTGTACCGTGTATGTCACGCGGAGTACGCTGTACCGTGGGGATTGTTGGAGTGGAGTGGCATTAGCCACGAGGCAGCAAGCCTTGCCCTCGCAATCCTGGTGTTATGCTGTTCTGGCGGGTAGGACGACCCACCTCCCGTTTCAGGTGTGATACCCCGCACACTAGGTACCGTGTTGCCAGGGATCACTAGGATATGGCCATAGTCCTCGATGTTACTGTTAATTACCTGATTGTCTCACATGATATAACTTGTGGTCTGTTAGACCAGGGTAGACCCGAAGGAGGGGTCAGGCCCCCGATTTGATGATTTGATGATTTCAGATGATTTTATGATATGCGACCCTGAAAGAAGGGTGGTTTTATAACTCAAGTTTTATAATGAAATATAACAAATTGTTTTATGAGTTTTGAGATGATTGACCCAGAGGGGTTATTTTATACTGCGTTTTCAATGAATTGATTTAAATGCAGTGGCATGATGTGTTTTCCATGCTTTCATTTGAAAACCTTGAATTGTCTTACATGACATGAAAGACTGCATGATCTTGATTAAATTCATGCTTAATATGATTTAATGATGTCACATAAAATGCTTTGAATGCATGAGTTACATGATTTATATATGCACAAATAGTTTTGGATAAACTATGGCATTGAATATGCATGACTTTGTGCGTGTAATTTTAAATGAAAAGAAATGGATTTAAGGGCATGGCATTATGAGCATGTAGATAGTGGAGCTATCTACTTACTTGCATAATTGCCTTACTGAGCGTGTGGTTTGCTCACCCCCCTTATTTTCCCATCTTTTCAGAGCACTTGTAATAATTATTGAGCGGCTGAGGACTTGCATGCTTAATATCCGCTGCTTGCTGCTTCCCATCGAGAGACAAGTATACACATTTGTATGGTTTTGTATCTAAATATGTAATGCACAGTACTGTAAATGGATATGATGTCGGGGATGTAGAGTCATGTAAATACCATTGGGTATGTGTTTATTTAAAGTCAAAAGGATAGTAGACTCTCATATATGATTTTGGAAATGGAATGGTAAATGGTGTGAGGTGACTAACACCGAATCATAGCCCAACTGTGTTGTAGGATGGTCACGACAAGAGAAAGGTAAGAATTAAATAATAAATGAAAAAGCGAAAAATTTACTCTGATTTTTAGGTAATTCGGGTCGTGACAGGTTTAGTGGTATCAGAGCTGAGTTGGCCTGATATGAGTCGGTGTTAGTGGTTAAGAAAGTTTACATCCCCATGTACTGTGCATTATTTAGATACAATTGTGTATATCGAGATGGAAGTGCAGCTAAGAATTTGATTTTTTAATGCAAGAATAGACTCATTGACTGATAGCCGCTATGGTTGAGAGGCGAGTACACGAGCTCAAGGCCGTTGAGGTAGGCCCATGAGTTGTACTGAGTCGCCACATGAGACTTGAGATGAGATTGACGTGGAGGCTGGTTGATCATGCCCCACAGAGTCCGATAGAGAGATCGGATAGAGTCTGACAGAGAGATCAGACAGTATTGAGATACGCTTCGCGAGGTTGGAGCGGAGTGTGGAGAATATTTTGCGAGCTAATTGCTCAGGGTATATATGAGGGCGAGTCAGAACATTGATGAAAGTTTGCTCGACCCATTTGAAGATTTCGACATCCAGATTGGACAAAAAAATAATAATTAAAAATTCTATATGTATTCCGGTGACAGAATATCCCGGATATTGTTTTAAAGGAAAATTACAGATGATATTATTTACTCTGACCCAGAGGAACATGTTGATTAACGAGTATGATACTCAGTTTATATTCCTGGGCAGATGTGACTCGAACATGATGAACAGTGAGAGTCGAGATTTTTGAAAGTTCATAGAAGGACTCAGATTATCAATTAGAGTCCGATTGGCCTGTTAGACATCACTACCTATGCCGAGGCAGTGCGCAGACAACAGTTGTGTGAATAAGATCATGAGTTGCACGCCTCTGAGATTGAGAAAGGTAGTGAGGGCCGAAATTGAGACAAAAGAGAATAGAGGATGACAAGAATGTCAGAACAAGAAAAGATAGTTTGGTAAAAGCTTAGAGTTGATAAATCACGGGGTAAGTTGATTGATAAACCCCAGTGTATCCAATTTCAATACTTTTGAGGGGTATTGTGATTTGAGGACCCCGACCTGCTACGTAACAGTATGACAGAGTAGCAGTGTGAACAGTGTAAGATGTGTGGTAGTTACCACGAAAATAAGATGTTGGATGAAGGCGAGTGTATGCCTTGGACCAGGACACTATTGATGTTTCATAGGATGTGGTGGAAGATACCACACTGGTTAAGAATAATGAAATAATTATTTTAATTGATCCTGGTGCCACGCATTTAATTATACCGCCTTCAGTTGCTTATAAGTTAGTGAAAAATGTGAAGCCTGTACCCTTAGGCATGATGATGATAGTTAGTTGATTTTCACTAACTGAATATGGGTATAAGGATTGTAAGTTTTCACACGTAATGAAAGAGTTGATTATAAGTGATATATTAAAGGAGATATATTGGAATAAGATATGTATGCAAGGTAAGGATATCTTCGATATGCAAAGTAAATTGGATTAAGCGATAAGTAGTGAATATGAATTGCGACCAAGGATAAGGGGTGGATAAATTTACACCCAGTATGTGGTCAAATCTTAGGGTTAATAAAGGTATTTTAAAATATCTCCCTGCCTGAAGATTTGACAGCGTCTAGAAGCGCACGCATAATCTATAGATTGAATTCGACGGTCATAATATATACATTAAAATTTGGGTACCTTTGCTGGTACGATAAAGAAATATAGAACTTGATTAATCATGAAAGTTTAAAAAAATTAAAATTTTATAAAAAAAAAAAAAAAAAAAAGCCGTCAATATAAGAGGAAAGAAATGACGTGAGCTAGTATCTTGAACGAAAGCTATTTCGAAATGACATTGTACGTTTATGCGTACATAGGTCAAGTATATGGAAAATTGAAATATTGAGTGGAACTCAACTACGTTAAGGTATTTGAACCTTACCTGGACCGATTGGTTGTCATCTACAGCGATGATATTATGATGTATTCGAAGTCCAGGGATGAGTATGAGTAGCAACAGGAAACTGTCTTACAGACGAGGTGTTGAGAGTTTCTTGAAATTGGCTACTCAGTTGACACATTTCATTCGGGAAAAGATTTCATACGAGTGTTATGATAAGTATGAAAATAGCTTCGATGAGTTTTGGTATATTGGAGTAATGAACTGACCACCGTAAGTATTCTTACTATAACTAACAGCTCAAGAGGTTTCAGTGTGTATGGATACCTCCAAATAAGGATTAGGCTGTGTATTGATGTAAAATGGGAAGATAGTCGTTTATGGATCCAGTTAGTTCAAGTATCATGAGAGAAACTATCTGACCCATGATTTAGAGTTGGCAGCCGTAGTGATTACACTGGAAGTATGGCGCCACCACTTATATGGTAAAAAAATTTTGGGTATGCACTGATCGTAAAAGCCCCGAGTATCTGTTTTCACAGAAAGAGTAGAATATGAGATAACCAAGAGGGTTAGAGCTTCTAAGGATTATGATTGTGAACTTTGTACCACCCAGGAAAGGCTAATGTAATGGTTGATGCCTTGAGCAGAAAGAGCCTCGGGATGGTATCGCATATGATGGTCAGGGAGCGAGAGCTGCTAGAGCAGTGTGAACCTCAGTAGTGATGTGATTCCTTCTGATGATGACGGTGATTTTGTGACAGCTAGCCTGAGGTTAGAACCGGATTTGTGTGACCGGATTTGCCAGGTTTAGCGTGATGATCGGCATGGTGTCGATAGTGTGGGTCAGATTCAGAAGGGTATAGTGACAGAGTTCACAGAGTGATGATGACTTACAGAGGTTCAGAGAAAGTATAAGTGCTCCCCAGGACTACAGTTGATGATATAATATTATTGGCAGAAGCTCACTCTTCGGGATATACAGTGCATCCGAGAAGTAATAAAGATATCAGAATCTTTGAAAAAGGGTATTGGTGGTCAGATATGAAAAGAGATATTGTAGAGAATTGCGGAAAAGTGTCTCGTATGTCAGCAGAGTAAGGTAGAGTAAAAGAAGTTGCAGGGTCATTGCAGTCTCTACCTATATTGACACGGAAATGGGAACAAGTTACCATGAATTGCGTGATGGGTTACAGAGGACCCTAATGAATCACGAGGCTATCTGGGTGATAGTCGATGGGTTGATTAAGTCTACCCACTTTCTGGTTATGAAATCCCCAGATACTCTAAGTGTGTTGGCGGATTTATGTGTATGGAAAAATTGTGGAACAATATGTAGCGTTCCAGGGAGCATGATATTAGATGGGGATTCCCGCTTCACTTCCCACTTCTGGGAATATTGTTTTTGAAAGTTATGGGAACCCGATTATGTGTTAGCACAGCTTCCACCCTCAGACAGATGGTCAGTCAGAGAGGACTGTACAGGTTCTGGAGGATGTGATGAGAGCGTGTGCCATTGATTTTATGAGCTCCTGGGATGATTAGTTGCTACTAATCAAATTCGCCAATGATGACAGTTGTCACTTGAGTATCGGGATGAGATTAAATGAGGCATTGTATGGCCATAGGGAGTTGTTCCCTGACTTGGATAAGAAGTGGGTGACAGATAGAGAGTTGTTCCCGAATTAGTAAGACAAACCTCTGAGTATGTTCAGTTGATTTGAGAGAGATTAAGAACACCTCAGAGCAGACAGAAAAGCTATGCTGACAAGAGACAGGAAATCATTGGAATTCACCGAGGGTGAATCAGTATAGTTGACAGTTATTTGTCATAAAGACGTAACAAGATTCGGATAGAGATATTGGACAAAGTGGGAGGTAAGACCTGTAGGTTGGCGTTACCACTTGAATAAGCAGGCATCCACTATGTGTCTTATCTTTTGATGCTTAAGAAATACTATCCGGACCCAGTATATGTGATCAGATATGAGCTCCAACAATTTAGCTCAATGCAAATATAACGTATGATTGGAGGAATCGATTCGGGCATTAAACTTAAGGACAAAGTGTTGAGGTTTGAGATGATCTCCCTAGTTAAGTATGATGATAGTATTACACTCCGGAGAAAGTCACTTGAGGATGACTGTATATGATATGATAGATGTAACCGGAGTTATTTCTGGACTCATATTACTTGGTTCTAATTTGGAGGACCAAATTTTTTTAAGTGGGGGAGATTGTAAGACCCGATATTTTCGAGTGCATTTAAAAAATGCAAAAGGACTTAAATGGTATTTTCGAATACGTGCAAGGGCAAAATGATCAAAAGACCAAAATTCGGTATTAATCGGGACAAGAAAATTTAATTAAAAATATGAAAATGAGAAATCTTGATCAATGACGAAGAAATAATTAAATTCCGGGTTAAATTGATCAAGATATGAATTTATTGGAATAAACCGGGATTTTCGTATCGAAAAATAATCCCGAAAATAATCGAAAAATATACCGAAAAGGTAAAATCGGACTGAGAAAATTATTTACAGATTAAATGAATTAAATATAAATTTTTAAAAGATATTTGTGTATTTTAATATTATTTTATTGATTAAAATAATATTAAAAAAAAATTAATTATAAATAAATAAATAAAATCTGAAAAAAAAAAAAAAGAAAATTCGCGAAAACGCGAAGAGAAACAGGAAACGGAAGCTGAAACAGAGGGAGCCCCCTCTGCCTCACCGATCACCGGCGATCGGCGGAGGCCCAAACCCGAGGCGAGGCCAGCCGAGCCACCAGCAACCCGAACAGGCTGACGAACGGCGACAAACGGCGGCCGAATGGGGAAGAAAGGAAGCCGAGACCGAGAAAGAGGAGAACGTCCGATTCGACGCAACCACCGGCGGACGACGCGAGGAGGCGACTGGCGAAGGTCGATCGGCACCCGAGGAAGCCGACCTGCACACCCACGCGCCCTGAAGTCGCCGAAAAAAGCCAGATCGACGGAGGAGAGCCGCGGGGAAGAAAACCCCGATTCGCCGGCGATGGGGCTGATTCGACCCCAGCCGAGACCCGATTTGAGAAGCCCAGGCCGTGGCGCGTCGAACGGCACCGGAATCATGCCGGGAACCGGCCGGACGGCGCCGGCACGACCAAAGGGAGATTGGACCGGCCGAACCGGACAGAACCGGTCGAACCGGACCAGACCGAACCGGCGGTCCGAACCGGGTTGAACCGGACCGGACCGGTTCAGCAAAAAAGAGAGGGAAAAAAAAAGGAAGAAAAAGGGAAAAAGAAAAAGAGAAAAAATTGGAGAAAATTCCTGTGATGCAATCGAGCTTCGGGTAAGTCGGTAAGCGGTCAAATTGACCGATTTAATTTTTAGAATATTAATTTGATAAATAATCGACTGAAAGTTTACCCGAAAATATATTTAATTGTGTAGCTCGACAATTGGCATCCATTGAGAGCTCGAGACAGCCTCGATTTGTGTATGATCATGGAATAACGGGTAAGTGACCCTTATTTACGACAATTTTATATCGTTATGCGTGATTGACATTTAACGCATGAATTACGGATTTAATTTCCGCATAAATGAATTAAATTCTAGAAATTGGGATAAATTGTCGTAAATAATTCATAAGCTATCTGAGAATTTAGAACGAGGCTAAATAAATATTGATGGGTCCAATGAGCCCAATAGGCCTCGATAAAGTGTGGTAAACGGGCTTAAGGCCGATTATGACCCATTATGGTACAATCGGGCCCAATATGGGTAAACGGGCCCAATGATTTAAATTAAGCCCAGAACATATGAGATACAATTAATTGTATTGTATTTGACCTGATGAATGTGTATCCGCAGTGCCGGAGATTTGATTTGGATTCGGAGCAAATCGGACTGCGTGACGAGACATCAGTGGGAAAGGTCAGACTGTACAGAAAATGAGGTAAGGGAATTGTGTGAGTAGCTAGAGGTAGCTACGCATATTTTAATAGATTTTGTATACACTGATTATGTATGTATACACGATTATTGTAAAATGATCCTAAAAGTGGTTTAAATAATTTTTAAGGATCGAAATAGGTGAAATGTCTATTTTACCCCTATTGAGGGAAGTTCACCTAAGGATGGTGAAAGCATGACATGCATGGAATGCATGATTTAAGGATTTTTATGATTAAGGAATTTTCTTGATTTTAATCAAAGTAAAGCGATAGATTGGCCAGTAAATGGATGGATTTCACAAAATAACACTACGTAGGTGTTATTAATATTTAAATAGAAATTTCTTTGGAAAACGGCCAACTATCAAGTTTATATGGAAACAGATAGTGCCGACACGTAGTTCGCACTATATCTGCGTTTGTGAATGTGCATAAATGTGCTTGAGCAGTTGCTCGCACCGACTTGTGACATCATATGCATGAAATGTGCTAGAGCATGGTGCTCGCACTGATTTTTAATATTGTGAAATGAGAGCTGCTGGAGCCTAGCTCGCACTCTGTTTTGACATGTTTTGACATGTTTTGATTTGTTTTGACGTGGTATGCATAAAATAGTGCTGGAGCGATTACTCGCACTACTTTTAATGATTTGACATGCATGAGAGATGCTGGAGCTTAGCTCGCATCCTGTTTTGATTTAATATTGCATAAAGCCGTGCTGGAGTGTAACTCGCACGAGATTTGATTTAGTTATGCATAAAGCCGTGCTGGAGTATAACTCGCACGAGATTTGATTTACTTGAGCATTCATTTGTGCTGGAGCGTTGCTCGCACAAAGTTTTATATGGTTTTCATAATTCATTTGAATGCCGTACTGGAGTTTTTCTCGTATGAGGTTTTCACTGAATTTATATACATATCCGTACTAGAGCGTTGCTCGTACGTGGAATTTACATGAAATTATAATCAGTTTAAGTCGTACTGGAGCGCTGCTCGTACGCAGATTTCACTGATTTTTATGAAACCGTGCTAGAGCTTCGCTTGCACGAGATTTTCATATATCATGAATATGCATGGAGCCGTGCTTGAGCTTCGCTCGCACAGGGATTTATATTACATGCATATAGCCGTGTTGGAGCCTCCTGTAGACTGTGTGTCACAGTGAGATGATATGCTCACACGTGCATTCTGAGACAGATGATATGGGTGGATAAGACCTATTACAGGCACCCCTGACTGAGCTTGGGTTCACGGAGTACTTTGTACCGTGTATGTCACGCGGAGTACGCTGTACCGTGGGGATTGTTGGAGTGGAGTGGCATTAGCCACGAGGCAGCAAGCCTTGCCCTCGCAATCCTGGTGTTATGCTGTTCTGGCGGGTAGGACGACCCACCTCCCGTTTCAGGTGTGATACCCCGCACACTAGGTACCGTGTTGCCAGGGATCACTAGGATATGGCCATAGTCCTCGATGTTACTGTTAATTACCTGATTGTCTCACATGATATAACTTGTGGTCTGTTAGACCAGGGTAGACCCGAAGGAGGGGTCAGGCCCCCGATTTGATGATTTGATGATTTCAGATGATTTTATGATATGCGACCCTGAAAGAAGGGTGGTTTTATAACTCAAGTTTTATAATGAAATATAACAAATTGTTTTATGAGTTTTGAGATGATTGACCCAGAGGGGTTATTTTATACTGCGTTTTCAATGAATTGATTTAAATGCAGTGGCATGATGTGTTTTCCATGCTTTCATTTGAAAACCTTGAATTGTCTTACATGACATGAAAGACTGCATGATCTTGATTAAATTCATGCTTAATATGATTTAATGATGTCACATAAAATGCTTTGAATGCATGAGTTACATGATTTATATATGCACAAATAGTTTTGGATAAACTATGGCATTGAATATGCATGACTTTGTGCGTGTAATTTTAAATGAAAAGAAATGGATTTAAGGGCATGGCATTATGAGCATGTAGATAGTGGAGCTATCTACTTACTTGCATAATTGCCTTACTGAGCGTGTGGTTTGCTCACCCCCCTTATTTTCCCATCTTTTCAGAGCACTTGTAATAATTATTGAGCGGCTGAGGACTTGCATGCTTAATATCCGCTGCTTGCTGCTTCCCATCGAGAGACAAGTATACACATTTGTATGGTTTTGTATCTAAATATGTAATGCACAGTACTGTAAATGGATATGATGTCGGGGATGTAGAGTCATGTAAATACCATTGGGTATGTGTTTATTTAAAGTCAAAAGGATAGTAGACTCTCATATATGATTTTGGAAATGGAATGGTAAATGGTGTGAGGTGACTAACACCGAATCATAGCCCAACTGTGTTGTAGGATGGTCACGACAAGAGAAAGGTAAGAATTAAATAATAAATGAAAAAGCGAAAAATTTACTCTGATTTTTAGGTAATTCGGGTCGTGACACAGATAGTTACCAATCACATCAATCTAATTCAATATTCTTACATTTGATAGCCTGTTTTCAATTCTAATACCTAAAACATTTCATTCGGAATTTATCCATAACTTATGCGATAAATTCCTAACTCGTATAACTATATCAGTTATAGTAAGGAAAATTCACTTACCTGAGATTTCGCGATGACACGTAAATTCGAGGCTCGATCGAACTCACGTTTGTCGCCTATTGTCGTGCTACACATTTATATATTTGAATCGGGTCAATTTTGATCATATATAAATTTAATTAAATATTTCAAAAAATAAATCGATCAATTCCGAATGCTTACCGGTCTATTGTTGAGCTGAGTCGACACTAAAACTTTTCCCCAAAATTTCTTTTTCTCTCTCATGTTAAACCGGTTTAGCCCCTTTTAAACTGAACCAGTCCGAACCGGTTCAAGGCTTTTTTCGTCGTCACCTACGTTTCTAGTCGGTTCTCAGGCCGCTTCTGCCACTGTTCGACGCAGCTTCACCAGGGGAGTCTTCGGTCAGCTGGGCTAGGGCCAAATCGACGTCGTTACCGACAAATCTCCCTCTCTCTCTCTCCCGCGATGTCCTCTCTCTTCGATCTCCCTTTTTCGGCATTCCCACGGTGCGTGACGGCGCCCAGACGTTTCCTTGGTGCTGGTCGTCACTTGCCAATCGTTTCGTGCCCTCCTGTGCCGCTTGTTGCTCGCCAGAGGAAGGATAACAAGGAATCGAGTTTTTTGGTTCTCGGGGTCCTCGTGTTTTCCAGGTTTCCAATTTCCTTTCCTTTTTTTATTTTTTCATTTTTTTGTTTATTATATATATATATATTATACTTAAATATAATATAATACCCAATATATAAAAAATATCTTATACTATAATATTATTATTATAATAATAATATCTCAATTATATTATATTATTATAATAATATTATATCACCATAATGTATTTTCTACATTAATATTTACACACACAAGTACATATATTATTTAAATTTGTTTATACAAATATATATGTACATCCCATTTTATTATTTCTTCAGAAGTATTTTTTCCTTAATATTATTTTCGAAAATAATTTTTATATTTTCGAGATAAATTCTCAAGGTGGGGTAATTTTCGGGTCTTACAAATCCGGACTAATTTTCCTTTTTGGGCTCCCTATATGTTAGCGTTCTGAGTCCATATTTTCAGTCGGTTTAGCCAAATTTCATTTGGTTTGTCCCGAACTCACCGAAACTCTTATTTCTCAATTTAAAGCACTTAGCTTTATTTCCTTAATTCAACTGAACTTAACATTGTATCATTCCTTCTTTATAAATCAATATATCACAAGTTTATATTTACAATTATATATTTACAGTGGAATAATACAAATTCCAAGTTTTACATTTGATTTCATAAGTGCAAAATGATTTCAAATAATGGCATCATTATATCCTAAAGGTGTTCAACAAATCCTTATTGCATATAGTAACTCGTGGGGGCGTAATAAACCTTAATAAAAGTGATATTAACAGCATGACTTGAAGTCATTTTTTGCACTAATTTTTTCTGTCAAAATTCATTAAAAAAATCTAAAAAGAAGTTTTAAAAGTAAAAAACCGATCAAAAAGCATCTTTAATAACAATTTCGGCCAATAAAATTGACATTCCAAAGTTTTACCATAATATAGAAGAAAATGCTTTTATTAAACAAGATAGCATGTCTAATCAATTTTATGGGAAATAATCAGCTTGTAAATGTGCTTAGATATAGACCAAAGCATTTAGTTGATGAACAAAATCAAGTTTTGAATCCCGGCTCTAAGAATAAGATAATGAGTGTCTTTATTGTTTCCCATCCATCCCCTTCACCACAAGAAAAAGAGTTTTTAATGGAGAAAAAATTAGTCATTAAAAGTATAAAATTCAGTTACTAATCATTTTCAGTGATCAATTTTCAAGTCGTTACCAACCGTTACAAAAAACACAGTCACTATTTCTATATTGACAACTTTTATTAAGTTATCGCAATAACACATTCTTTTTGTAACATAGTTTTTGTCTGTAAAAGTATTTAAATATGTGACCAAAAAATTGTCGTCAGAATAGCTCACTTTATTGTGAGAAATGTTTCGACACTAAAAAAGTTAAAATAGTGACAATGAAAGTTGTCACTGCAACTTAGTTTTCCTATGATGATAATATCGACTCTAAAAGTATTTACAATAGTTATAAAAATTATTATCATTAATGTCATTTTTTATAGTTCCGACTATTTGTTCACTAGTATTTACCAAAATAGTGACTCATAAATTGTTTCACAAATATTAAAAGTGTTTCTTACAATAATTATTGTTACTAATAAATTAGCTATTATCACAATTAAAATATATCAATTTATACAAAAATATCATTATTGACTGTAAAATGTACACCATTACAAAAAGTTGACACTTAGAGTTACGAATTATAGATTTGTTCCCAAAACAATAGAAAAATGCGCCACTAGTGGTATAGGAACAGATGAGATCTTCTCTTGATTTTTCTTGCATTATTCTTGAAGCTTGTTCCACATAGTTAAAACAATAATTAATTTTTTAAAAGTAATTGAATATTAAATCACAAACAAAAATTTAAACAATTTCTATACCATTATTTCTTCCCCATCTAGAACAGACCAAGTTCCATTAGATCTCATTCATGTTGCCTTCCAAAGTTTCACAGCATCTAGCTTCTTTAGAGTCTTTATCTTTTTGAAATTAAAAAAAAAAAAATCAAAGGATAAAAGCATATAATTACAAAGTCATTCTAAAAAATATAGATTAAACTTTTTTATAATATATTAAAATTGACTTTACCATCTCATATGCCTTTTGAACAATCATTCGAATCATTTGGACAATTTTTGCTCTTGAGGTAGCTTTGGTACAAATGATAATGGTGATTCTTATATTGAACTTGGATTGTTTCATCACAAAAGGATATACATCACCTAAAAAAGTGAACTTGTCCTAAAATGAAAGTAAAAAAAATTAGAATAATATGATATTGAAAATAAGATCACAAAAACTAACCATTTATTATCATATTAAATTTTATATTCATGAAAAAACTTATTTATATATGTAATCATGCCTGTACAAAGATCCATATTATTTTGATATCATTTTAAGGAATTTTTTTCGAGCTAGTAACTTGAAGAGGTACATATGGCCGAATGCAATTTGTTATTTCTGCGTTGAAAAGACTAGCATGCTTGCCACAGACTTTATGGTATGAAGAAGGAAAGTGGATATCAAGCGTTTTACCTTGGGCCTTCGTTTTAGCGAGCTTTGTATTTTTAGTTTGTGCTCGTCCTCCTTTTTTTGAAGTTTCATTCCCTATTAAAAAATATATAATTAAAAAACAAATAACATTGTATGCAGTTATTTTTCACTTATTCTAACTAAACATTATTGAATAGATTTCTTGTCAACTCCACGCTTCCAAAGGTTGTGCATGTCATTAAAGAATGCTAAAAAATGAGGTATCATAAGGAAAAATCTAGTAATGATGGATCTATGGGATATCCAACAGATTCTCCAACTTGGAAAAGCTTGGACTCATTGCACCTTTCTTTTATAGCAGATCCACGTAATGTTAGTTTGGCCTAGCAAGTGATGGTTTCAACCCATTTTGGAATATAAGCTCTTCTTATAATCTATGGCAAGTTGTATTGATTCCTTATAATTTACCACCATGGAGGTGCATGAAGAATCTTTATCTCATGACGTCACTTCTCATTCTCGGTCCTAAAGCTCCTGGAAATGATGTTGATGTGTTTTTAGAACCATTGGTAGATGAGTTGAGAGAGTTATGGGAGAAAGACGTGGAGACTTATGATGCATCTTTAGAGAGTAATTTTCAGTTACATGTAGCTGTTTTATGGACCTAAATGATTTTCCTACTAATGCTAATTTATTAGGATGCAGTACCAAATGTAAATTAGCATGTCCTACTTGCAATATGGATACATCATCTCATAGGCTTCCAAATGGACATAAAACATGTTATCTTTCTCACTGTCATTTCTTAGCGCTTAGTCATCTATGGAGAAACAATGCTAAGTCCTTTAATAGCACAAAGGAAAAGAGGTTGCACTAAAACCATTATTAAGGGATAATGTGATTTAACAATATAAGCAACTTTCTCAGGTGAATTTCTTTAACTCTTTAATTATTTATCTTTGATGTATTATTATATTCTTAGAATTTTTTAACATTTTTTAAATCTATTTTTCTAAAATATGTGACATTTGGTAAAACACCAAGAAAAAGAAAGTGTAGATAGGTTCTATTATGTAAACCCCACAAATTTCCTACATTTAATTAGATTATATAAAAATAGAAATAATATATATTAATGGAAGTGTGAATATTCGTTGTAGGGCTCGAGGACTATAGGAACCGAGTAGCCCGTGAACCACCAGGAACCCGAAATATAAGAAGTGATGAAGCAAATGCAAGTACGGAGGGATTGAAAAATTTTAAATTATTAGTTGAAAATTGTTGATGTAAAAACTTGTATCGGGAATTCGTGAGGAGTGATGGAATCCCGATAATATTTCATTTTCGAAATAATGAGAATTTCATGGAAGGCATGGATATTATGTCCTTGGATAATCTTACAAGAAAATGTGTATATATAGATATATATATATATATATATATATATATATATATATATATACATAGGTGTATATGTATATATAAATATACATGACATTTAAATAGATAGATAATAATATATATAACAAATATATATATATATATATATATATATACTATGAAATGTATAGTATATAATATATAAGTATTAATAAATAAATAAAGCATGAGACAAATAAAAAAAATGATTAAATGAAATAAAAGGAAATGAAAATAAAAACACAAAGAAACAAACAACTAATATATATATTGGTATAATGTATAAACATATATTAATATAATATATATATGTTTATATAAAATATAATATATATAGTATAATATTAATATATATACATATAAGGTGTACGGAATTGGTTTCAAAAAGAAGCCAATCCCGCACCTGGAATGAAACAAAAACAAAGAAGAGCATTCGAAAACAGAGGGAGCTGGGAGGGAAAAAAAGCCAGGAAAGAAGAGGAGGAGAAAGAAGAAGGAAAAGAAAAGAAGAGAAGAGGAGAAAGGAAGGAGGAAAGGGCTGGTCGGCTGGAGAAAAGAAGAGAAAGAAAGGAGAAGGGGCTGATCGGGAAAAAGAAGAAGGAGAGGGTCGGCTGAAGGAGAAATAAGGAAAGAAAGAAGAAGAAGAGAAAACCGAGAGGGGGGCTGAAGAATTTGGAGCTGGCCGGGAGAGAAAAGAAAAGAGAAAGGAAAAGAGGAAGAAGAAAAAAAGAAAAGGAAGACCGAAGGGAGGGTTGAAAACTGAGAGGCAGGGGAGAAGAAAAGGAGACCGAAGGGAGAAAGGCTGGAAACCGAGAGGCTGCAGGGGAGACCGAACCAGGAGAACTGAAGCTGGAAATCAAGAGCTGAGGGAGAAAGGGAATTGGAACTGAATTGAGGCAGACCGAGAGTTGAGGGAGAAAGGAAATCGAAGCTGAAGAGAAGCAGACCCGAGAAAGTGAAGAGAACAGAAATAGCTGGGAAACAGCAGCTAACCGAGGGAGAAAGAGAGGAAGAAGAAGAGCAATCGGGACAGTGAAGGCTGGAACCGAAAGGGAAGAAAGGAGAAAAGAAAAGAAAAATAGGAGAAGAAAAAAAAAAGAAAAGCTGAAATTGGAAAAGGAAAGGTAAAATCTATATGTATATATGTGTATTTAATGTACATGTATATGTATGTGATTATGTTTATAAGTATGATAAGGTAGATTTAATTAGACAAAAAATGGGAATGATGAGAAGTAGGCAAATATATATTTGTGATATTGAATAATGGGAACAAATAATATATATATATATATATATTGGTGTATATACATATGGGTGTATATAAGTGTGAGATCTGAGAATTTTAGAAATATTTTAATTATGTGATATGAACTTGAAGTGTAATTTATTAAGCTAAGTGAAATGTATATGTAATGAA
This sequence comes from Firmiana major, assembly GCA_033439115.1. NCBI lineage: Eukaryota > Viridiplantae > Streptophyta > Magnoliopsida > Malvales > Malvaceae > Firmiana > Firmiana major. The sequence goes on along the minus strand of CM065898.1, from coordinate 11,518,418 downwards.
TGAGAAATCATCCAAGTAGTGAATTGTGGAAATTATATTTGCAGATTTATATATTAAGTGTTTAATCAAAGTATGAAACTATGAGACCAGATCGATCTTAGAGAAGAGAGGATCGATCTGGTAAGTTAAAAATGACATGGAAGGAGGAAATTAAGTGAGCAGATAGATCTCCAATGGTAGAGGATCGATCTCCTTATGATTCTGTAATGAAGAGATTGATCTCATGAGGATGGGATCGATCTCAAAATGTTTCTGTTTGGGAGAAGATCGATTTCCTCAAGGAGCAGATCGATCTCATGAAGCATTCTATAAACTAGAGATCGATCTCATAACTGGAGCAGATCGATCTCATAAAGCCATGAAGAGATCGATCTCACCCCTCGACAGATCGATCTCCTAGGCATAAAATTACCCCAAATCGTCCCCAAATTCAAATGCAGATCGATCTCCTACTCTTTGTCTATATAAAGACCCCTTTGTTTTTCCTGGAAATCAATCTCTCTTTCTTCAAAATCGCCATTTTCGAACCCTAACTTTCTCTCTCTTCCAAATCACCCATTTTCCTCCAAATCGAGGGTTGTGGCAAGAAGGAAAGTTGTTCCTCATCAAGAGAAGAACAACATACTTGGAAATCGAAAGACGGTTTGAATAGAGGCAAGGGATAAGCACTCCACACGTTTGGGTAATTTTTTAAACTTTGCTCTTTGGTATTTGAAGTGATTTTGGTGATTGTGAGTATGGGCATTGTGATGAAATAGTTGGGAAATGATTAGGGATTGATGAAACTATGATTTTGTTGGAGTAGAGATGTTATTACGTAATTGTGGTAATTTTAGGAATTTTGACTATAAATCGGAAATTGAGGCAATGTGGTGAAATTAGCATAGAATATGGTATGAGAGATGTAGAATGTTGAAATGTTGTAGATGAGAATGTTAGTTGTGATAGGGTTATGAGAAAAAAATTGGATGATTGAGAGATTTATGGAAATATGAGCAAAGATCTGCTCGATAGTGAAATTGAGTCGATATATTGATGTTTTTAACATCGTTTGGACAGCTCGGGAGTTCCAGGGTGGAATGCAAGGCTAGTTCGTGATACGGGGGAGCGATTACACTATACGAGGTGGAAAGAGGTAAAGGAAAACTAAACTCATTTGTGTATGTGTTTTGTGATAACATTGTAGTATGATTTTCAACTAAGAAAACAAGCATGTTTTATGTGTTATGAATGAGAAATGCACACGATTTTATAGCCAGTTGGAGCCCAACCTTTATAAGTTGTAAACTATACGTGAAAACGTTTTATAACCATTTTGTGTTTAAAATGAGAAAAGTGTTTTGGGCCCTACGTTAAGGCGTACTGAGGTTTGAGAAAATGTGTGCGTGGTTTTGCCGGTTGAAGCTCGGTTTTAACAGGTTTTGTGTTGAGTACAAAGCGGTCTGAAATGAGTTTTATGATGGAAAACCATTTTGAGCTTTACATGAAGGCAAAATTTTTTTTATGATAATGGCTATTGACTGAGACTTAGGTGTGTCATTTTGAATACACACCGGGCATTGCTCTACTAGCATGTAAGTCTGATATTCCTCCGTTCTGGTAACGTGAGAATCCTAATCTGTGGCTGTGCCACGTGTATTTGGTGGTTGTGCCACGTGAGATTCCTAATCTGTGGTTGTGCCACGTGTATTTGGTGGCTGTGCAACGTGAGAATCCTAATCTGTGGCTGTGCCACGTGTATTTGGTGGTTGTGCCACGTGTATTTAGTTGGTGCCACGTGCATTACTATTGCAGTGATTTTCATCACGTTTTAAAGAGAAAAGCAATTATCGCATCTTGATTTCTACATGCTTGTAACTGAGATTTGTACTGAGTATGTACTTTCATGTTTTACATGATGTATTAATGAGTTCATGCTACATTTTTCTATTGGGTTTTTAACTGTGAAATAAATGATTGTGTGTGTAAATCATTAATTTAATAATGAGTTCGTTACTCCCTTACTGAGCGATTTAGAAGCTCACCCTGTTTTCTCTCCCCCCAGATTTCTTCAAGTGAAGAGAGTTTTCCTGGTGATGTACGGAGTAGTGGATAGTGGAGGACTTGAGCTTCAGGCCACATATTGTATTTTGAGGTATCATTTATCTTTTCATGTATCCAGATAATTATTGTAATTGCAGACACTTGATGTACATCATTGTATGGGATGTATTAGGATTAATTAACTCGGAATCAAGTAATGTATATGATATGATATATACTATCTAATGAGGAGATCTTGAGGCATGATATGCATGATGATGTTTGACACTGCACAGGAATGCACCCATAAATGTGAATTGATGTAAATAAAAAGTTTTAAATTAGCCATATTTTCTGTGTTTTCGGGGCGTGACAATAAGATAAATGTGTATGTTAGTATATGTACATACAAAGAATATATACATGTGATAAGGAAAAAAATGGAAAACAAATATATATATATATATATATATATTTATGTGTATATACATGTGGATGTATATAATAAAGGTATATCTTAATATTTGTATGTATAAAATATATAAATAGTAAAGAAAATATAAAAACGTGCGTGTTGGCCTAGGTATGTACAATAATACGTACACACGCAGTAGTAACGAATAGGTTACGATTTTAACGTAATTCGGACAATTCGCATGAATAGGGTGCTAAGTATACAATTTCGGTGTAGGTGATTGTGGAAGGAATTAAAGGAAGTATTAGAAGGCGTCACCACTCGAGCTCAAAAATTTCGATAGATCAAGGTAAGGGGATATAATTTAAAACGGTAATAGTTACTTTCTGAACCATGATTAAGGAAAGCTTACAAAGACATGAAGTATGATTTTCATGCATGTTTCTAAATTTATATTTTTGATCAAGAATATGCTCTCTGTATTTGTGTTTTTGAATAATTGCATATTTCTGAATAAGAGTACGTCTTCTGAAATGATCTTTCGAACAAGATGATTTTTAATTCGATGTTTTTGCGTACGAGAAATATAGTATGTTTTGAGACTAAGGGTCATTTATGTTGTATGCTAACGCATGTCAACTTTGCCTGTGTGGCGTCTGAACTTCACCTGTGTGGCGTCTGAACTTCGACCTTGTGGTTCTGAATTTCACCTTTGGGTTCTGAAACGCTGTATGACTTTGATCCCGTCTACAGCCTTGCCGTGGCCATAGGTTTTGAATTTCACCTTCCGGTTCTGAAATGCTGTATGACTTTGATCCCTTCTACAGCCTTGCCGTGGCCATAGGTTCTGAATTTCACCTTCGAGTTCTGAAACGCTGTACGACCTTGATCCTGTCTATGGCCTTGCTGTGGCCATAGGTTCTGAATTCCCTCTACGGAGGATGATTTGGTTATTGCCGCATGATAATTATATGGGCCGATGTAGTCTCTATCTGAATTAAACTCTGTTTTCATAATATGATTTTATAATATGTGATTTGACATATATTCCTGTTTTGGAATTCTGATTATACGAAAGGTTTACGTAATATCTGTTAAGTTCATGCACTCAAAGAATTACGTTTTGAATCATGATGTTTCCGATTTTCCTTAATTTTGAATGCCCTTTATATTAGTTTCAGAAAGAAATCATTATACGTATATTTATGTTTCTACATATTTGAATCACTAAGACCGTTTTAAATACATCTTCTTACTGGGTTTTTTCCCGAAAGCTCACCCTTACCTCTCAAACTACTTACAGTGATCCGTAGGCGCTACCTACCGCATACACGACATAGGCTGGTGGGAAGAGTTGCCCTAGGCTACTTTTTGTACACGCAGAAAGGTATACATTTACATTCTTGTACTAGACATATCTGTACGCACAGACACATATATTGGGAATATTTTTGTTGGGATGTAATTTGTAAGGAAAACGATGTAAACAATATTATTTTGGGATTATATTTTGAAATGGCTTGTATTAAATCGAAATAGATGTATTGAGTTGTAAAGGTGGATTTGGATAGTATGCTTGGTAGTTGTGGATAGTTTGGATTGTTGGAAAGCGTGCTTGGTAGTTGTGGATATCTAGGATTGTCGAAAAACAACTGATTTGCAGGTGGGTAGGCTCATATGTAAGCCGTTATGCTGCCGAAATTCATATCGACCATATAGGTCAAAGTATGGAAATTAAATATAATTACGAGTAAAGAATTAGGAAAAGTGTTTTGACACTGCACAAGAATACAACCTAAGTGAATAAGGGAATAAGTGGGTAAATTAAATTCAAAAAAAAAATTTCCCCGATTTTCAAGGGTTAAGGGTTGTTACATATTACCTGGTAATCGAAGGAAAAAGAGTATTTTTTTTAGTTGCATATGGGAAAACACTCAAATTATGACATAATTTAGATGTCATGCTGTAACGATCCGAATTTACAGACATTTTGGTTGGGCTACAGTCGATATTATGTCAAAATAATACTCAATCTGATTTATTGTTCTTACTTAGTATCAAATTTAAATAAAATATGTTCACATTCCCCAGACACATCTTATATGCATTACTTTACTTATAAAAATTTTAGACACAAAAGAATTGTTTAAACTTGGGTATACCTTCGATGCTGAAATATACTCCGCGGGATCATAACTGTGTGAAATATCTTACACTACAAGAAAAAGGGGCAACAACGACGGATTTAGCGATGAATTTTTCGTCGCTAATTTTTGCTTTCCGTTGCAAATGAGTATTTGCGACGGAATTAGGGAAGGAACTTTCCGTCGCTAATTTTGTCGCTAAATTTGAAGTCGCTGAAAGTTTTTCGTTGTTGAGAGAAAAATTTTGTCGTTAATTTCGTCGCAAATAATTTTCGTCGTTGAAAATTTTTTCCGAGGAATTCTAACGCTATTTTTATTTTTCAATTAAGCAAAAAATCTGTTGCTAAAAGGATTCAGTGACGGATTTTCGTCGCTAATATATATATATATATATATTTCAAATAAGTAAAAAATCCGTCGGTAAAAGGTTTCAGCGACGGATTTTCGTTGCTAAGTTATATATATTCTTGAAGTAATTAAATATTCTGTTGCTAAAAGGATTCGGCGACGAAAATCCGTCGCTAATATATATTTGAATTAATTAAATTTCTGTCGCTAAAAGGATTCAGCGACAGATTTCCATCGCTAATATATATTTGAATTAATTAAATTTTCGTTGCTAAAAGGATTCAGCGACGGATTTCCGTCGCTAATATATATTTGAATAAATTAAATTTTCTGTCTCTAAAATATTTCAGCGACGAATTTTCGTCGCTAATTTATATATATTTATTTTTGAATTAATTAAATTCTCCGTCGCTAAAAGTATTCAGTGACAAAATTCCGTAGCTAATTTTGATATAAATATATTAAAGACTTGAAAAAAAATTTCGTCGTTGAAAGGCTTCAGCGATGGATTTCCGTAGCTAATGTTACTATATATTTTTAATATTTTTATTTCCTAAATTCGAGTACCTAAAATAATGAAACAAACATGTAGAAATCGATAAAAACAAACATAAAATATATATCACAACTATATATCAAAACTAACATCAACTATTCATTGAAAATCATCTTCATATACTGTCCAATCATATCATCATCATAAATATCATCCAGAATTCATAAGAAAACCAAATAAAATTAAAAAAAATGGGTACTCTCATTAATTAGTGTGACCTCCAGATCCAGACGATCCAGGTCTAGGTGCTCCTATGTTATTGGCATTCCTTGCCATCTAGTTCATCATCTGATCCATAAAATCAAACAACTTTCCTTCTAGATAATCAAACCTATTCATCATGACTCTGACGTCCTCTTTCACTTGTTGCACCTCTGAATTTGTGTCAGGAGTACCAATTACACCAGGAGTAGGATAAAGAAAAGGACCAGAAGCTGAATGAGATACGTAAGAAGATTGGCTTGGAACAGAGGCAAATGCAATGTTTGTGCTCATTTGTAAATCAAGGCGATGTGGTCTAGTCCCAAATCCGTACGTATGTGTACGCATAGTCTCTATCCCTCCAATTACCTCACACCATGTAGCTCGATCAAAATGAGGATGGGTACTTATATCCTCGCCGTATTTCTGAGTCAATGAAGTAGCGTACTTTTCCTACAATGTAATTAGAAGAAGGATAATAAACAGTAAACTTTAATAACGAGAAAACCATATTAGAAGCCAATAGAATGCATTACGTACACTGACAGATTTGGACTTATTGTCCACATAATCACCATCTCCACCTAAACGTCTATGCGTCCGACCAAACAATTCTTTATATGTCAGTGCTCGACCTAAACGTTGCGCTTACATTAAAAGATATGAAATTTTTCATAGAAAGATATGAAATTCTTGTAAGCAATAAAAATTACATTAAAAGAAATAAAACAATAAAATGCATTTTATTATTTGGACTTACCATCCTATATTCATGGACCGAAAAAGATACAAAGTCGCTTGTATGCTTTGTTATCGTTCCTTTTTTTTCGTCAACCAATTCTGTTTTCCTTTTTTTGACTTCTCCTCCCACCTTTCAGTCCCCCATTCATTCTCAACTAATTGATCCCATATTTGGACTTAAATCCACTTCGACTTGTTATATCCTTACAGTCAGATATTTTATCCATATTAAAATATTGCATTGCTTTTCTTCTTTCCAACTGCTGCAGGTCTCTAAAATGTGACTTGCATAAGTGCTCTCAAATTGTATAGACATTATTGGTTTGGTTAGCAGACCACCTGAACTTCTCCTGCAAAGAAAAACAAATGATAATTATCATTTCGATATGTTTAAAAAAATTATCAAGTTATTTACTTCATAGTAATATACTTGAAATTTATTCCACATCTTTGCTTTCACTTCATTTGGAACCCTTTTCCATGTTGGCCATGGTTCCGAGTAATATTGTTTAATTAAATTGGATATAGTCCTCACACCCTTTGAGTCTTTAAAAGAATTGCCAAAAAAAAAGATATCTTAAATATTATATCATATTTAATATCATAGTTGTATGAAAATAAAACAAAATTAGAAGCAATTGCAAGACCCAAATTTTTATCATATTTCCTTATGATTCACGTGATGTAAACATGGTTATATGTAAATTGAATCATAAGAAGAGTTTTACGTGAATGAAAAAAGCAAATGGAATAAATAAAAATTCTCGAATGTATTTAAAGATCAAATGAAGGATTTAAAACATGAAATGAGTGAGCGTTCGTGAAGGGAAGTTGGATTGGTTTAGTCCCGAACACGTTGAAGGGTTAAACGGTCAAAAGACTCAAAATTCGATATCAATTCGGTAAGAAATTATCATTTTAAATAAGGATTCAGGAAATCTTGATCAATAAAGAAGAAATAATTAAATTTCAGGTTAAATTGATCAAGATATGAATTTATTGGAATAAACCAAAATTTTCACCTCGGGAAATTATCCCGAAAATATTGAAAAAATATATCGAAAAGATAAAATCAGACAAATAAATACATTAATTGATTAAATGACTAAAATATAATATTTTTGGGATATTTTGTCAAAAATATTATATTTTATTCAATTAAAATAATAATAAATAAATAAAAAGAAAAAAAAAGAAAGTAATAGAATTGAAAAAAAAAGGAACTGAAATCGCGAAAACGCGAAACAGAAAAAAACGAAGCAGGCAAAAGCGAGAGGGAGAAACCGAGGGAGACAACCCCTCTCCAGTGAGCCTCAACCATCGGATCAGCACGAGACAGCAAGCGACGGCATGACCGGCATGGTGGGAGTGCCTAAGCGGCACCACGCACGCCAGTGACGCCTGACAGAGGAGATCGAAGGAGGGGTGACCGAAAAAGAGAAGAGGGAATCGGCGGCCATCAGCGTCGATTCGACTCCACCCGAGGCCCGATGAAGAACACCGAGGCGATGACACCGACCAGCACCTGAATCGCGCCGAGAATCGGTCGGAGACACCATGAACGGCGAAGTGAGGACTAAATCGGTACGTTCGGTTCAGTGAAAAGGAAACTGTGCTGAATCGGACCAGACCGGTTCAGCCAAGAAAGAAAGGAAAAAAGAGAAAAAAAAGGAAAAAAATAGAAAGGAAAAATTTCGGAGATGCAATCGAGTTACGGGTAAGCCGGTAAGTGGTCAAATGAACCGATTTAATTTTTGAAATAATTATTTAAATATATATTTGATTGAATTTGACCCGAAAAATATATAAATGTGTAGCTCGATAATTGGCGACAAACGAGAGCTCGAGTAAGCCTCGATTTGCATACTATCATGAAATCTCGGGTAAGTAACTCTTATTTACAATAACTTGCATAGTTATGCGTGTTAAAAATTTACCGCATAAATTACGTATTTAATTCCACATAAAATGAATTATATTATGGAATTGGAGATAAATTGTAGTAAATAATTAATTTAGCTATCCGAGAGTTTAGAACAAGGCTCAATAAATATTGATAGGCCCAATGAGCCCAATAGACCTCGATAATGTGAATAGTAAGTGAAAAATGGGCTTAAGGCCGATTAAGACCCATTAAGGTGCAATCAGGCCCAAAATTGTAAACGGGCCCAATACTTTGAATTAAACTCAGAAATTATGAAACATAGTTAAATTGACTGATTTCTGACCCGATAAATAATTATACGCAGCTCCAGAGATTTGATTGGGAGCAAATCGAACTGCGTGATGAGACATCAGTGAAAAGGTCAGACTATACAAAAAAAATGAGGTAAGGGAATTTTGCGAGCAGCTAGAGGTAGCTACGCGTATTTTTAATAGCTTTTATATACACTAAAAATGTATAAAGGTACTAGAAACGGATTAAAAATTTTAAGAACTCTGGATAGGTAAAAGACTATTTTACCCCTACTGAGGGAAATTCACCTAAGGATGGTGAAAGCATGACATGCATGAAATGCATGATTTGAAGAATTTTTGTGACTTTTTAGCAAAGCAAATTGGTAGATTGGCCAGTATTTGCATAAATTTCACAAGATAACACTACGTAAGTGTTATTTAGATTTAAATGAAATTTCTTTGGAAAAATGGCCAACTATCAAGTTTATAGGGAAACAGATCGTGCTGGAGCCTTATCGCACTATATCTGAGTTTGTGAGTGTACATAATGGTGTTGAAGCGGTTGCTCGCACCGATTTATGTGACATGATATGCATAAAAAGGTGTTGGAGCGATTGCTCGCACTAGTTTTAATGATTTGACATGCATGAGAGGTGCTAGAGCTTAGCTCGCATGAGTTTTGAATTGTGTGACGCATGCATTAGTGCTGGAACAAGGGTTCGCACTAGAGTTTTTCATGCGTGGGTGCTGGAGCCTAGCTCACACCATATTTTTACATGATTTTCGTGACAGGGTGCTGGAGTCTAACTCGCATCAGATTTTCACTTGATTTTTATGATAGAGTGCTAAAGCCTAGCTCGCACTAGTTTTACATGATTTTGACAGAGTGTTGGAGCTTAGCTCGCACTAGATCTTATGAGATTTTATGAAACGCGTGCTGGAGCTTAGCTCGCACGAGATTTTCCTTGATTTTATAAGAGTGTTAGAGCATCGCTCGTACTGATTTGATGAGACATGCTATGAGCCGTGCTTGGAGCATCGGGTAGACTATGTGTCACGCCGATTAAATATGCTCGCACGTGCATTTTGAGACAAGCACGATTATTGATATGAGATGTGGGTCCACAGAGTACGTTGTACCGTGCAAGTAACACGAAGTATGTTGTACCGTGTTGGGATTGATTATGTGACATCTTCGAATGCGAGTGGCATCTTCGGATGCGAGTAATCGGGCAAGACCGACGGGATGGACTGACCCACCTCCCGAGGCGGTTCCCGATAGTGGTGAGACCCCGCACACAGGATCCGTGTAGCAGAGGGATCACGAGGATATGTCCATAGTCTTGGTTATTTGTTTGAGATATATATATATATATTGCCTAGTCTCGCATGTTACTATGTGATGTTTTGAAAGTTTGAAAATGCGTGGATTTTGTGTGAGTCTGGACCATCCGAGGGAGGGGTTGGATCCTGATTGATGATATTGATTTTTTTTTGAATAAATGAAATTTTTAATGTTTTCGAAAATGCTTGGAAATAAATGATTTTATGTGGACCAGGATCACCCGAGGGAGGGGTTGAGTCCTGATGAGTGTGACTAAGATGTGATTTGATGAGAATGAAATTTGGATTTAAACTGAAACTTGCATGACGTTATTTCCATGCTATTTAAACCCATGCGTGAGGTAAACTGATTTTACATGACATTCATGGTGTAGCATATGGGTATGCGTGAAGGTTTTGTGAACTCAGCATGATGTATTTCTCATAATTGTTTATAATTCATGCAATGAAAGGTTTTAGCATGAGGAGGTTATCCATGCTTTAATTGCAAATGCATGATTTTGATTTAATTCATGCGTTTTATTATTTTACATGAGATGCCATTGAGGTATGAGTTGCATGATTTCCATAAAGCACGAACAACTTTTATAAACTATGGCATTGATGTGTGCATGATTTCATGCATGAGCTTTAAACGAAAAGAAATGGATTTAAGGGTATGGCATTATGAGCATGTAGATAGTGGAGCTATCTACTTACTTGCATAATTGCCTTACTGAGGGTGTGGTTGCTCACTCCCCTTATTTTCCCCTCTTTTCAGAGCACTCGCAGTAGATAGTAAGCAGCTGATGACTTGCATTTTTAGTATCTACTGCTTCCTATCATCGAGAAAAGGTATACACACTTGTATGGTTTTGTATCTAAATATGTAAATGCACAGTATTGTAAACGTATATGACGTCAGGGATGTAAGGTTATGTAAATGAAATTGTGAATGTAACATGGAAATGGAATGGTAAGTAGTGAGAGGGGACTAACACCGAATCATAGCCCAACTGTTGGTAGGATGGTCACGATGAGAGGAATGTAAGAATTAAATATGAAAGAAAAAAGAAAAAAAATTTACTCTGATTTTTGGGTTATGACAGCAATATACCTGTTATCAAGTGGCGTCATGAATAACCTATGCTCTGGATTTTACGGTGTTTCAAGGCTCTAATTTGGGCCTCTTGTTCTTTTCCGACCACTACCACTCCCACTCCCACTCCCACTACCACCCGCAGTTTGTGTAGCCTCCTCTGAATATTCCTCAGTAGATATTCTTCGCCCAGGTAATGGTTGTGTGACCGCTGATGGAGGAGCTGGAATGGCATCATCGTCATTGTCATTGTCGCCATCATCATCATCACGAGCTGGATCAAGTCGACTTGAAGCTGGAGTTGTGTGACGCCCTGGAAACGCGAAAAATAGGGCAAATTTAAAACTTTTTCTACATCAATTCACAAATTTAGGTGCATTCATGTACAGTGTCATGTAGCATTATATATAAATCATAAATCCACACCTCTGGATCTCATCATCTCATGAATAAATATTATACCATTTACATTCCTCAATCTCGAATTAATTATCCTAATATATCCCATACATCATAGTATATCAAGTGTCTGTAAATACAACATAAGTCTGGGTACATGAAATGTAAATTATACCTCAATACAATATATGTAGCTTGGAGCTCAAATCCTCTACTAGCCACTAATCCGTACGTCGCAGGGAACTCTCTTCACATGAAGAAATCGAGGGGGGAGATAAAACAGGATGAGCTTCTAAATCGCTCAGTAAGGGGGGTAAGGGACTCATTACAATTAATGATTTGCACAGCACAATCATTTGTTTTGTAGTTGAAAACTCAATAAAAATGTAGCATGACTCAATAAAACATCATTCTCATCTCATTCTAAAAAATCAGGTAAAACATGAGAGTACATAACTCAATACAAAGTATAATTACAAGCATGTGGAAATCAGTATGTGATAATGACTTTTCTGATAAAACGTGATAAAAATCACCTCATCAATAATGCACGTGGCACAGCCACAAAACACGATCTCATGTGTATAAAAAGGAGACTAGGCAAGAAAACTCATATAAAACTCGTCATGGCACATCAAAAATAATTCTCCTCTGGGTGTGCATCCCAGCATCCTCAAAAGAGGCAATGTTGACTATATGGTCGTGCACATGGTATATTGGACTTACGCGTTACCAAAACAAGGCCCGGCCTTACATGGTACCAAAACAATGCCTCTCCTCATGCACACTATCGGCCTTACATGCTACCAAAGCAATGCCTCCCAACGCTACCAAAACGGAGAAAATATCGGCCTTACATGCTACCAAAGCAACGCCTCCCAACGCTACCAAAGTGGGGAAAAATATCGGTCTTACATACTACCAAAGCAACGCCTCCCAGCGCTACCAAAGCGGGGAAAATATCGGCCTTACATGCTACCAAAGCAATGCCTGATGTGTATTCAACATGACACGCCTAAGTCTCAATCATTAGCCATTATCATATAAGACATTTTGCCTTTACGTAGAACTAATAATGGTTTTCTCTCATAAATCTCATTCAAAACATCAGTGTACTCAACAAAAAACATGTTAAAACCAAGTTCCAATCGGCAAAACCACGGACACATTTCACAGTCTCAGTACGCCTTAACGTAGAGCCTAAATCTCTTTTCACGTTTTAAACACAAAACGGTTGTAAAACATTTTCACGCTTATTTTACAACTCATAAAAATTGGGCCCTAACCGGCTATAAAATCGTGTGCAATACTCATTCACAACTCATAAAACATGCTTGTTTTCTCAAATCACAATTCATGCTACAATATTGTCACAAATCACACACACAAACGAGTTTAAGTTTTCCCTTATCTCGTTGCACCTCGTATAGTGCAATCGTTTCCCTCGTATCACGGACTAGCCTCGCATTCCTCTCTGAAACTCCCGGACTGTCCAAACGATGTTAAAACATCAATAAGCTATCTCAATCACATCATCAAGTACATATTTGCTCATATTTTCGTTAAATACTCAAACAACTCTATTCTCATAATTTTATCACAACCCACACTCTCATTCAGTACATCTCCAATCTTTCATTTTTCATGTACAATCTCCATGCCAATTCACCTCATTGCCTCAATTCCAAACTTATAGTCATAAATCTCAAAATTACCTCAATCTCATAATATCATTTTTATTCCCACAAAATCATAGTTTCATCAATCCCTAACCATTTCCTAGCTATTTCATCACAATGCCTACAACCATAATTACCAAAAATCACTTTAAAATCCAAGATCGAAGTTCAAAAATTTACCCAACTTGTGGAGTGCTCAACTCTTGCTTCGATTCATTCCGTCTTTCGATTTCCAAGTATGTTGTTCTCCTTTGGATGAGGAACAGCTTTCCCTCTTGCCACAACCTTCGATTTAGATGAAAAATGGGGCTTTGAAAGAGAGAGAGAGAAAGCTAGGGATCGGTTGAAATGAAGGTTTGGAAGAGAGAGAAAAGATGAAATGCAGGAAAACACAGGGGTCCTTTTATAGACGTAGGGTAGGAGATCGATCTGGTCCTTGATGATATCGATCTGTATTTGAATTTGGGAACGTTTTGGGGTAATTTTATGCCTAGGAGATTGATCTGTCGTGGGGTGAGATCGATCTCTTAATGGCTTTATGAGATCGATCTGCTCTAATTATGAGATCGATTTTCTGTTTACAGAACACTTCATGAGATCGATCTGCTCCTTGAGGAGATCGATCTTCTCCTTACAGAATGCTTCAGGAGATCGATTCCTTCCTCATGAGATCGATCTCTCCATTATAGAATCATAAGGAGATCGATCCTCTTCTATTAGAGATCGATCTGCTCGCTTAAATTCCTCCTTCCTTGTCATTTTGGCCTACCAGATCGATCCTCTGTTTTTCAAGATCGATCTGGCCTCATAGTTTCACACTTTGGCTGAATACTTAACATAAAATCTTCACATATAATTGTCATAGTTTACTCCATTGATTATTTCTCATTCATAACTCATTTATCACTTAGAATTTCATTCCATACTACCTCAAATATATGAGTACATCATATTTAGTTCCATTAATTACACTTCATATTCTCATTACATATTTAGATAAGTATAAAATTCTCAGATCTCACATCCTCCCCACCTTAAAAAGAATTTGGTCCTTCAAATTTAACTTGACTCATCAAACAAATGGGGGTACTTCTCCTTCATGAGACTCTCCAATTCCCAAGTCGCTTCTTCCATTGAGTAATGTTTTCACAAAACTTTCACTAATATGATAGTCTTAGTCCGAAGTACCTTCTCTTTCCTATTAAGGATCCGAACGGGTTCCTCAGTGTAGCTCATGTCCTCTTGTATGTCCATCTTTTCATACTCTATGACATGAGAAGGGTCCGGGCAGTACTTCCTCAACATGGATACATGGAAGACGTTGTGTATTCCGGATATCTGTGGGGGTAATGCCAACCTGTAGGCTACCTCTCCCACTCTCTCAAGAATCTCGAATGGCCCAATGTATCGAGGACTATGAGCTAAAGGTCGATCACGAGCCTGAGCATGAGACTGAGTAGGATGCTAAGATTGAGGTTGAATTTCAGAGTCAAGATTATAGTCAAACTCCAATCCAGGTATAGTCTCCATTACAGGTGAAGGAGACTTGGAGATAGATGATCGCTGTGCTAACTTTTTCAATCTTCTCATCTGCAATACAGATACAAAAATTATGTTCAAAAATAAGTAAATGAAGTCCAATAATATTTGTTTTACAATCAAATGTTTAATTTTTACTATTCATTATTCTAATAATTGTCATATTCTCTATCATTACCAACTGCTTCATCATTCCATACTTCATCCTCCTCTTCTTCTTCTTCTTCTTCCTCTTCCTCTTCCTCTTCCTCCCCCTCTTTTTCTTCTTCTTCTGTAAATTTATTGACTTCTTTATATTCGCCACTAATATGAACAGTAGGGTTGTCCTGTTCATCTGAATATGCAACTATTCTAAGGTTCGAAACTTCCACTTCATGGTAAACTCCTTCGTTCAAATCTAAAACCTGCCCACCATCATTTCGTCGAAGGTTAAATCTAATTCGTACATTTGTTTTGAATACGGCCCACCAATGATGACGGTCTTTTTTTTTGTAGAAGCATAAGGACTAAAGTACACTTGTTGGCTCTGTTCAGCTAATATAAAAGGTTTGTTACTGGCAAGTATAGATTTATACTTGATATCAACAAGACCATGACGGGAATCAACATGAAGACCTCGTTCTATATCAAACCAATGACACTTGAATAACACAACTTTATTTCTAATTTTAAAGTATTCTAATTCGATTATATCTGTCAATATGCCATAAAAATCACAATCAAAATCATTGTAACAGCTGCCTTTGACACATGCACCACTGTTCATTGTTTTTCGAGATTGACCATAATCCAACGTATGAAACTTGAAACCATTTACAAAATAACATTGGTAACTCCTTATCATACGTCCAGGACCATGAGAAATCTCAATAATACGTGGATCTGTTTGATTGGCATGTTCAAATACCTAAAACCCTGCGAAACTAATCATTAAAATTTTAAAAATTAAGTTCAAACTACTGATTGTTCTATTTTTATAGTACTTACAAATTGTTTAAGCCATTTTGGAAAATGATCATGACGTGATTTCTCTAATTATGCATCGCTGATATTCGGATGATCTCTTTTAATCATATCATCAAATGTCCTACAATGACATTTGAAACTAAATAAGAGAACAACTATATCAACCATATAATTCTAAATTCTTAGATGGGTTAGATTTAGATAACTTACTCAATATAGGGGACTATTTCCTCACAATTCATTAACGTGTATATACACGCAGCATTGTCTTCATCTTCCTCCAAGTATCGAGCATTATTTTTTGTCGGCCCAATTGGTCGACCTGGATGTCGGACAAACGTCTCATCGGATCGATATCTACTCCATCATCATTACGTGGTAGACGGGTCAATCTTGTTTGAACTTCAGGTTCAAAATACAAGGCACAAAAGTTTCCAATCTCCTCCCTTATGTATGTCATACATATCGACCCTTCTAGATGGGCTGGATTTTTCATTTTCTTTTTTAAGTGATGCAAAAACCTGAAGTTAAGCAATTAAAATTTATTAACTTTATCATATAGAATATTTAGGATGATAAATATTAATATAAAATTGCATAATGATTAACTATAAGTCACTACCTCTCAAAGGGATACATCCATCGATATTGCACTGGACCGCCCATCATAGTCTCATAAGGCAAGTGGATTGGAAGATACTCTATACAATCAAAAAATGAAGGGGGAAAGCTCTAGTTTGTAAATGGTTTGTACAATGTTCCTTTGCAAAACTTGCATGTGATCTACACGTATTTTCAGTAAGCATACATCTCTGAAAAATGAGATAGCTCTGTGATTGCATCCCAAATTGGATTGGGGATAAAATCACGAATAGCTTTGGGAAGTAAGCATTGCATAAAAATGTGATAGTCATGAGATAACTTGCATTCATCGACATTAACACACCGAGCTATATTTGATGCAAACCTATCAGGAACCCTTAACTCTTTAACCCAAGCACATAGTCTTTTTTGCTCCTCCTTGGTTAGAGTGAATGAAGCTTCAGACTTTAATGTTTTTCCATCACTTTTCACCAATTCTAATTCTTTTCTTTTGCAAATCAAGGCCATATCCATTCTTGTCTTTATATTATCTTTAGTTTTACCCTTAACATCCATCAGGGTGTTAAACAAATTGTCAAAAACATTTTTCTCAATATGCATGACATCCAAATTGTGTCGAATAAGATTGTGAAATAGCCAATAATGTTGTGTCACGCCCCGGAAACGCAAAAAATAGGGCAAATTTAAAACTTTGTACTCATCAAATAACAATTAAGGGTGCATTCTTGTGCAGTGTCATACATCATCATACATCATCATACATATCATACCTCAAGATCTCATCATTAAGTAGTATATATCATATCATATACATTACTCAATTCCAAGTTGATTAATCCTAATACATCTCATATAATGTTATACATCAAGTGTCTGTAAATACACATTTGTCTGGGTACATGAAATGTAAATTATACCTCTAATACAATATATGGCCTGGAGCTCAAGTCCTCCATTAGCTACTACTCCGTACGTCGCAGGGAAACCCTTTTTACTTGAAGAAATTTGGGGGAAAGATAAAACAGGGTGAACTTCTATATCGCTCAGTAAGAGGATAAGGGATTTGTTAATAAAAAATTATTTGCACAGTACAATCATTTTGTTTTACAAGATAAACTCAGTGGAAAATGTAGCATGAATAGTTAAAACATCATCTCAAAGCCCATGTAAAAACATGAAAATAAATGGCTCAATTCAAGGTTACAAGCATGTGGGAATTAAGATGCGATAATGGTTTTTCTCTTTAAAAACAACGTGATGAAAATCACTACAATAGTAATGCACGTGGCACAGCAACTGATTAGGATTCGCACGTGGCACAGCCACCAAATACACATGGCACAGCCACAGATTAAGATTCGCACGTGGCACAACCACCAAATACACGTGGCACAACCACCAAATACACGTGGCACAGCCACAGATTAAGATTCGCATGTGGCACAGCCACCAAATACATGTGGCACAGTCACAGATTAAGATTCGCACGTGGCACAGCCACTAAATACACGTGACACAGCCACATATTAAGATTCACATGTGGCACAGCCACCAAATACACATGGTAGGTAACCAACGCTACCAGAATAGGGGTCATCTCACGTTACCAGAACGGAGAAATATTGGACTTACATGCTACTAGAGCAATGCCCGATGTGTACTCAAAATGACACACCTAAGTCTCAATTAATAGCCATTATCATAAAAATTGTTTTACCTTCACGTAAAGCTCATAATGATTTTCTCTCATAAAACTCATTTCTAACCGTTTTGCACTCAACACAAAACATGTTAAAACTTAGCTTCAACCGACAAAATCACGCACACATTTCTCAAATCTCAGTATGCCTTAATGTAGGGCCCAAAACACTTTTTTGATTTTCAACACAAAATGGTTATAAAACGTTTTCACATATAGTTTACAACTCATAACGGTTGGACCCAATCGGCTATAAAATCGTGTGCAATTCTCATTCACAACTCATAAAACATGCTTGTTTTCTCAGTTGAAAATCATGCTACAATGTTATCACAAAACACATACATAAATGAGTTTAGTTTTCCCTTACCTCTTTGCACCTCATATAGTGTAATCATTCCCCTGTATCACGGACTAGCCTCGCATTCCACTCTGGAACTCCCGAGCTGTCCAAACGATGTTAAAATATTAATATCTCGACTCAATTTCATTATCGAGCATATATTTGCTCATATTTCTCACTAACACCTAAATCTCTTAATTCTCATAACTCTATCACCAATCATAATCCCATTTACCACATTTTCAAATCCTACATTTCTCACGCATAATGCCCATACCAAATCACCTCATTGCCTAAATTTTCAATTTATAAACAAAAATCCCAATTTACCATAATTTACTTAATATCATCATCACTCCAATAAAATCACAATTTCATCAATCTCTAACCATCTCCTAGCTATTTCATCACAATGCCCATGTTCACAATCATCAAAGATCACTTAAATCAAAGATCGAGATTTAGAAAATTACCCAAACTTGTGGAGTGCCCCACTCGCACCTCGATTCGATTCGTCTTTTGATTTCCAAGTATGTTGTTCTCCTTTGGGTGAGGAACAACTTTCCTTCTTGCCACAACTCTTGATTTGGACAAAAATGGACGATTTGGAAGAGAGAGAAAGCTAGGGTTCGGGTGAAATGGAGGTTTGAAAGAGAGAGAAAAGATAAAATGCAGGAAAACACAGGGTTCCTTTTATAGACGGAGGGTAGGAGATCGATCTGGCTCTTGATGAGATCGATCTACATTTGAATTTGGGGATGATTTAGGGCAATTTTATGCTTAAGAGATCGATCTGTCAAAGGGTGAGATAGATCTTTTAATGGCTTTATGAGATCGATATGCTCTAATTATGAGATCGATCTCTAGTTTACAGAATGTTTCATGAGATCGATCTGCTCCTTGAGGAGATCAATCTTCTCCCAAACAGAAGCATTTTGAGATCGATTCCTTCCTCATGAGATCGATCTCTTCATTATAGCTCTTCCATTGGAGATCGATCCGCACTCTTAAATTCCTCCTTCCTTGTCATTTTTGGCCTACCAGATCGATCCTCTCCTCTCCAAAATCGATCTGGCCCTATAGTTTCAGACTTTGGTTCAACACTTAACATATAAATCTCCAAATACAATTTTCACAATTCACTACGTTGATTATTTCTCATTCATTACTTATACACTTCCTTCAGCTCAATAAATTACACTTCAAGTTCATATTACATCATTAAAATATGTCTAAAATCCTCAGATCTCACATGTTTTGTGCATTGAACAACCAGGCCATAGTGGTTCATCAGCATCATTCAAGAGAGAATAGAAGTATGTAGCAGATGAATTTGGATGTTGCTCCTCACTTCTTGAATTGTTCACATAATTACCAATTATGTCATCATCCATATGAAAAGCATCCGTAACCATTCTAACATATGGATTTTGTTCCTCAGGTCTCAACCCATATAGTGGATCAACTGTTTCATTTATATTTTACGATGACTGCCCTTCTTCAATTTATCCGTGTTTATCCCAAGTGGTATACCCAGCAACAAAACCTTTGTAATAAAGGTGTTTACGCACCTTATCGACTTCCAAGAATTGTTTATTCATACATTTGCTACAAGGACATTTAATTCGATTTTCACTAACTACATCCAGATGACAAAATGCAAAACTAATAAACTCTTCAACTCCATTCAAAAATTCATCTCTAATGAATCCATCTACATCTAATCGACAATACATCCAAGATCTATCCTAATCCATGTTTCACACAGAATACAGTATTTGAAAATATAACAATTACACTCTATCACCAAAGAATTTTTGTCAATTAAGTAAAATCAAAATTTTTAACTTAAGCAAATCATTGGAAAAATTTTATAGTAAATTTTTTACTTTTGTACCTCACAAATGAATAACCCTAAAACTTAATTATTCATTAAAATATACCTATTTAAATTTCGTTCATATTTACTTTAATTATTTATTAATTTCCAAATAATATATACAACTAAAAAATACAGAAATAATTTTGTAATACATATTATAAACATGGAATTTAAATTGAACTTACCTTTAATGTATGTCGTATATGACAGTTGAATTTGAAAATAAAACCTGGAGTAAAAAAAAATTAAACATTGTTAGTATGTAACGTGCATATAGCAGAATTTAACATCTACAATAACAAAATAAATAAACTACAAAATTAAATTAGTACAAAAAAAATCAAATTAGGTGACATTAATATATCTAGGTTTAAATCTTCAAACTGAATATGTGGAGGATTTTATTTAAAGTCCTAAGTTTCCTTAAAAATTTCGGCAGCATAACGACTGCAATTTGTCTCTACCCAACCTACAAATAATACAATATACCAGTCCAATTCCTCAATACAATTCATGCATATTAAATCATCTCAACAACCTTAATTATCCACAACTAACAATCATGCTTTCCAATCACATCAGCAACCACAATATCATAAAACCATTTTTTTATTCAACACTGAAATCAGTAAACTTATATTCATAACTTTAGCTAAAATAATTATAAATCAATTAACAAAATGAAAATAACCTGACTCGTATCACATTGTTTTAATCATTTCACAAAAAGCTTAAGCCTTTTATTATGTCACCAGCGTGTTCATATTTAGCCTACCCCAAGCCAAATAATCTGTAAGACCCGAAATTAAATCGTAAATTTTTATGAGGGATGAAAATGGTCAAAAATTTAACTGAATGGGATTCGGATTGGAAATAAGGATTTAAAATGCGAAGTGAGTGAGTGTTCATGAAAGGAAGTTGGGGTAAATTAATCTCGAACACGTGTAAGGGCAAAACGGTCAAAAGACCGAAAGTCGAAATAAATTCGATGAGAAACATTTATTAAAAATAATGGATTGAGAAATCTTGATCAATAAAGGTGAAATAAATTTATTCTGGATTAAATTGATCAAGATATCAATTTATTGGAATTAATCGAGATTAATCAAAATTTTTAATTCGAAAAATAATCCCGACAATAATCGAAAAATATGCCGAAAAGGGTTAAAATATAATAAATAAATTAAATTAAATTAATTAATTAATTTGAAATAAAATAATAATTTTTGGTAGATATTTTAGATATTTTAATATATTTTATTGATTTAAAATATTAATAAAATTAAATAATAAAATTAAAAATAAAAATAAATTAATTAATTGAAAAAAAAGGAAGAAATCAAAAAACGAATCGGGGAGAGAGAGGGAGAAGCGAAAACGAAAAACGAAGCATGAGGCCGAGCCTCTCGCCGGTGATCGATGGCCGACGGAGGCCGAGGAAGGGAAGCCCGACGAGGGCTGAGCCACCACTAGCACCGTGGAGGCATCGACTGCGGCAAACGGCGGCGAAAACGAGGAAAGACCGAAACCGAGGAAGAAAAGAGGAATCGTCGGCGATCGGCGTCGATTCAGGCCCGACCGACCACAGTCGAATGTTCCCCAGGCGTCGGTGAGCCGATTGATGGCGGCCACGACCGGCGAAGCTGCCGAAGCACGTCGAAAACGACGAAAAGAGAAATGGGTTTCGACGGTCGAGAGAGAACAGCCGGACCGGTGACTTTCCGGCGACCTCGACCGAAATCAACCCCAGATCTGAGATGCGGACGACTCAGTCGAGCCACTGGCGGTGGAAGCCGACGGAGAACCGACCGGCAAGGCCCTGAACCAGAGCGAACCGTAGTGAACCGACAATCTGAACCGGGTCTGAACCGGACCGAACCGGTTCAGCCAAGAAAGAGAGGAAAAAAGGAGAAAAAGGGAAAAAAAGAAAAAGAGGAAAAATTGAGAAAAAATTTCGACAATGTAATCGAGCTACGAGTAAGTCAGTATCGGTCGAAATTGACCGATTTGAATTTTGGAATATTTTATTTAATTAATTTTCGACTGAAAATTTACTCAAAAATTTATGGAATTGTGTAGCTCGACAATCGACATCAAACGAGAGCTCGAGACAGCCTCGATTTGCGTACTAGCATGGAATCTCGGGTAAGTAACCCTTATTTATGACAATTTACATCGTTATGCGTGCTTCGAATTTAATTATCGCATAAAATAAATTAAATTATGGAAAGTCGGATAAATTGTCGTAAATAATAAATTTAGCTATTCGAGAGTTAGAATGAGGCCCAAGGAATTGTTAGTGGGCTCATTAAGCCCAATAGACCTCGATAAATGTGAAAATTAAGTGAAAAACGGGCTTAAGGCCGATTAAGGCCCATTAAGGTGCAATCGGGCCCAATAGGGATAAATGGGCCCAATGATTTAAATTAAGCCCAGAAAGTATTAAATACAATTAAGTTGTATAATATCTGACCTGAGGAATATCAATACGCAGTTTCGAACATTAGATTGGGAGCAGATCGGACTGCGCGACGTGACATCAGAGGAAAGGTCAGACTCGACAGGAAAATAAGATAAGGGAATTCTGCGGACTGCTAGAGGTAACTTTACGAAATTTTAAGTTCATTTGCAGTCCTTTAAAAATTATCTGAAGGGTCTAGAGGTCAAGTAATAATTTTAGTGCCCCGAATGGGTAAATTACCAAAATACCCTTGTTAAGGGTAAAATTCACAAATTTAGAAAAAATTGGGAGGAGCAAGAACAAGAGGTTTCTGCTCGTTCTGGAGACATTTTAATGCATGCATGAGTAGGCTGGCTAACCTTGAAAGAAAATGCACAGCATTGCATACTTTTAACGATATAATTGTTTTGAAAACTGTTTTGAGGAAACAGAGCCGCCTACGTGTTTTTATTGACATGTGACGTACTAGAGCTTAGCTCGCACGATGTTTTGATTTGTGTGATGCATGCATTAGTACTGGAGCGAGAGCTTGCACTAGAGTTTTACATGCATTGGTGCTGGAGTCCAACTCACACCAGATTCTTTTTATATGATTTTCGTGACACGATGCTAGAGTCTAACTCGCACCAGATTTTCACATGATTTGCATACAGAGTGCTAGAGCTTAGCTAGCACTAGTTTTACCTGATTTGATGAGAGTGCTGAGCATCGTTCACACTGATTTTATGAGAACATGCGATAAGCCGTGCTTGGAGCAGCGGGTAGACTGTGTGTCACCGATTAAATAGACTCGCACGTGCGTTTTGAGACATGGCATGAGTATAGAGACATGATATGGGTCCACGGAGTACGATGTATAGTGCAAGTAGCATGGAGTACGATGTACCGTGTGGTATCTTCAGATACGGCATCTTCGGATGCGGTATCTTCGGATGCATGGGATCGGATAAGACCGACGAGATGGATTGACCCACCTCCTGGGCCGTTCCCGATCACGGTGAGAACCCGCACACTAGGATCCGTGTAGCAGAGGAACTCCCGAGGACACATGGCCATAGTCCTGGTTATTATCGATATACAGATGTTGCCTGGTCTCGCATGTTGACGACTTTGATGAGATTAAAACTGTGTTTTTAAAATCAAACGTGCATGATGATTACTTCCATGCTTTTCAAACCCATGTGTGAATGTAAATCGATTTTTTATGGTTTTATGTGAGTCAGGACCACCCGAGGGATGGGTTGAGTCCTGGCCTTGTTGTGAAATTTTAAACGAGAAAGAAATGATTTGAAATAATTGCATGTTGAATTTTGCCATGCGAATGGATTTACATAACATCATAACTCATATCATCTGTTTTAAAATGTTTGGAGAAAGGGTGGTTTATGCATGGCACCACGTTCATGTAGGTAGTATGGTTACCTACTTGTTCGTAGGATTGCCTTACTGAGCTTGATGTGCTCACCCCTTTCATTTTCTCACACAGATAATTTCCAGTTGAAGTTGAGGTGACTCAGTACTGCATTCCGGATATCCGCTGCTGCCCATCATTTAAGGTATACACATTTGTACATATTGTATCTAAATAAGCATAGCACAGTAACATGTTTGTAAGTAACTTTAGGGGATGTATAAATATTGTAAACACTTATCAATGACTGAGAAAGAATTAAGTTATATGGTAAATGTATGGTGGGACTGGCATTGACGCACAACCCAATTTGTTAGTGGAGTGTGGTTACGATCAGAGGACAGGTAAGCATGAAAGAAAATAACAAAACGCGAAAAATTTACTCTGATTTTTGGGTAGTTTTGGGTCGTGACATAATCACCAACAACAACAATAATAATAATAATAACATTTAAACTAAAGAGCTACCCAAAATAAACCCCAAATTGGCCCAAGCTGAATCTGACAAAACCCCTAAATCATGGAAAATTTCAATCAGTGCAAATAACACCCAAAATTAAGGGGTTAATAGTGAAAATTCGTTGTCAAATGGCAATAGTCAAAATCAAAGTTATTCACCAATAGAAAATCTTGGGTTCTTTTAGGAAATTAAAATCAATCAAAAAAGTAAAAGAAAATCTAAATTCTAGGGTCAACACCAAATCAAGAAACCATGGAAAGCAAAGTCATAAAATCAATGCAAAGTTAAAAGGGGGTTTCGGGTTTCTTTTTTCTTTTAGGGCAAATGGAAAGAAATAATAATAATTAAAATCATAAAGAATCATGGAGTCAAAACACCAAAAATCATGATTAGTCAATGGTGATTTTCAATAAAAAAAAAGAAAAAAGAAACAAAAAAATCAAAAAATAAACAACTACCATTAAGATTTCTTACCAGCCATGGGAGAGGCTGATCGTCAGAAAGGGAGGATTGGGGGCGTGGTCTGGGCGAGTGTGAGAAAGGGGAGCCTGGATGCGGGGCACTAGACCTGATTGCAGATTGAAAAAGCAATTTAGCTGGGAAAGGGGTAACGGTGCAAGAAACCAAATCAAGCAAAAAGAAATCTAAATTCTAGGGTCAACACCAAATCAAGAAACCATGGAAAGCAAAGTCATAAAATCAATGCAAAGTCAAAAGGGGGTTTCGTGTTTTATTTTTTTTTTCTTTCAGAGCAAATGGAAAGAAACAATAATAATTAAAATCATAAAGAATCAGGGAATCAAAACAGCAAAAATCATGCAAATTAGTCAATGGAGATTTTCAACAAAATAAAAGAAAAAAGAAAGAAAAAAATAAAAAAAATAAACAACTGCCATTAAGATTTCTTATCAGCCGTAGGAGAGGTTGACCGTCAGAAAGGGAGGATTGGGGGCGTGGTCTGGGCGAGCGTGAGGAAGGGGAGCCTGGATACGGGGGCGCTGGACCTGATTGCAGATTACAGAAGCAGTTTAGCTAGGAAAGGGGTAACGGTGCAAAGGAGAAATAATGGAAGAGGAAAGAGAAGAGGGCGGTGACGGCTAGGTGAAGGTGGTCAGAGGTCGGTGGCCGCTGGGTTTGGCAGACTGAGATGTGGGCATGCAGCGAGTGGGGTAAAAATGAAGAAAGAAAACTGAAATAGCGAAATAGGGTTCGTATAATTGAAAGTGGCAACGGCTTTTCAGCGACAGAATTTCATCGTAGAACCTTTCACAGATGAAAAAATTCAAAGAAGAAATAGGACGGCTTAAGTGACAAAATTTCGTAGCTAAAACCTTTCAGCGACGAAATTTCGTAGCTGAAGCCTTTCAGGGACGAAAAATTCAAGAACGGCTTCAGCGACGAAATTCCGTAGCTGAAGCCTTTCAGCGACGGAATAAATATAAAAAAAATTAGGAAAGCTTCAGCGACGAAATTCCATAGCTGAAGCCTTTCAGCGACGAAATTCCGTAGCTGAAGCCTTTCAGCAACGGAATAAATATAAAAAAATTAGGAAAAATTCGACAGGCTTCAGCGACGGAGTTCCATAGCTGAATCCTTTCAACGACGAAAAATTCAACACCGAATTCAACGACGAAATTCCATAGCTGAAACCTTTCAGCGACGAAATAAATATAAAAAAATTAAGAAAGCTTCAGCGACGAAATTTCGTAGCTGAAGCCTTTTAGCGACGAAAAATTCAAGAACGACTTCAGCGACGAAACTTCTGTAGCTGAAGCCTTTCAGCGACAAAAAAATATAAAAAAATTAGGAAAATTCGATAGGCTTCAGCGACAAAATTCTGGAGCTGAAGCCTTTCAGCGACGGAATAAATATTAAAAAAATAAGAAAAATTCTACAGGATTCAGTAATGGAATTCCGTAGCTGAAGCCTTTCAGTGACGAAAAATTCAAGAATGGCTTCAGCGACGGAAGTCCGTAGCTGAATCCTTTCAGCGACGGAATAAATATAAAATAAAAATTAGGAAAAATTAGACAGGCTTCAGCGATGGAATTCCGTAGCTTAAGCCTTTCAACGACGAAAAAATTTAAAGAAAAAATATAATGGATTCAACGACGAAATTCTGTAGCTGAAGCCTTTCAGCGACGGAATAAATTTAAAATAAAAATTAGGAAAAATTGGACAGGCTTCAGCGACGGAATTCCATAGCAAAGTCTGTCAAAAAAGATAAATAATATATTTGAAACCTATAGAGACGCAATTCCGTCTCAAATCAGTCGCTACTTTATTTTTTTAGCGACAGAATAATTTCGTCGCTAAAATTTTGTCGCTGAAAGTTTGTTTTCTTGTAGTGTTACTAACGGAAGTGATTTAAGCTACCAATGGGCTCTGTGGAGGAAAGTAAGGGGGTGAGCTCAACATGCTCAATAAGAAAAATTCTCATTGCTGCTAGAGATAAATATGCGTAATTTTCGTATATTTATAGATATAAAATTTTAAGCTGAATTTCGCCGTATCAAAATTATCGAAAAATCTATGGTGAATTTTATGGCTCTGAAAATTAGAGATTTTAGCCTAGTTGAACAACCTAATTTTATTGATTGAATTTAAATGGTTTGCATAGATTCTGATGTGGCTTGAATTCTGTTTAAAAATTGAAAATCTCAAATTTTAAATTTTCATAGACTGTTTTCTGGGATTTTATCGGAAAAAAAGGGCTACTCAACCTATTTTGAACGGTTTCATGAAACAATTGAATTTATACGTGGTTTAAAGAAAAATGAATAGTTTATAAAGAAATATCGATGTGACGTGCTTGAGCGTGTGCTGATTATGTGTCGCGAGCTTAAGAGTTGAAAATTGGACTTGATTGATCGAATCAAACAGACTCAGCGCAATGATAAACATTGTATTTATGTATCTAATCAGATCCAAATGGGTACCATAACTGGTCTCGGTGTTGGTATTGATGGTTTATTGAGGTTAGAGATAGAATATGAATCCCCGATGATTCACCATTAAAGTAAAAGATTTTTATGAAAAGCTTGATCATCGAGATATACTCTATACCCGGAGAATAGTAAAATTTATCAAAATCTCCTGAGGTATGTTGGTAATTAGGTACGATAAGAGAAATAACTGAGAGTGTGACTAAAATGTCGCTTACCGATTGGATGGAAGAAGTGGGTGAAAGGAAGAAAATTGTATTCCAATTTGGTTAAGCAAGCATCTGAAGATATTCAATTAATTTGTGAAAGGTTGAGAACGACTCAGAACAAACAAAAGAGTTATGCTGACCTAAGATAATGATCCTTGGGATTTACAGTAGGAGATTTGATGTCTTGGAAGTTTCTCCTTCCATTAGTAAAACGAGATCTGGAAAGAAGGAAAAGTTAAGTTCCCATTTTACCAGACCTTTCGAGATTTTAGACCAAGTGGGAGGCAAAACTTACAGATTGGCGTTACCGTCAAAATTATCCAACATTCATGATGTCTTCCACGTTACGATGCTTCGTAAGTATCCTCCGGATTCGACACATGTGATTTAGTATGAACCGTTGGAGTTGAAGAAGGATATGACCTATGTGGAAAAGCCAATTCGGATCTTGGACAGAAAAGAAAGGATATTGCGATATAAGACGATTCCTTTGGTCAAAGTCTTCTGGCAGTATCATACTTCGGAAGAGGCCATGTAAGAATTGGAAGTCTAATGCTAGAGAAATACCACACTTGTTTTGGAAATTGATGTAAAATTTAAATTTGGGGACCAAATTTTCCAAGGTGGGGAGAATGTAAATACCGTAAATTTTTGATACTCAGTCTTGAGTTGTATTAAATGGAATTAAGTATACTTAATTTAGGGTAAACAATTTAAAATCATATGTTAACTTTTAGTATAAGAGACTAGGACTAAGTTAATTTATCAAATTATTATAAATTGAAATTGTGATAATTATAAAGTGTAAAATATAATAATAATAATAATAATAATAATAATATATAAACAAATAAATAAATAAGTATAGATATGCATCTATATATATATATATATATATATATATTCACACGGAAGTGATGGAGACGGATGATAGTGGATGACAGAAACTGAAGCAATTCACTAAACCCTCTGCATGTACCAGTCTTGCACGCACCAACACCCATCCTGCACACGCCTTCTGCCAACCTACTCCATTCCACCTTCATGCCACTGCTGTGCCCATAACCTGTGTATGCTTGGAGAAATGTGAGAAAGGAAATATAAGCAGGAGGCTGGTGAACCCGAGCAGAAAAGGAAACACGAGAGGGACGGACTGTGGAACCAAAATCGAGATAAAACAAGCAAGAGAAAGTGAAGGATACTGCAGCAAGGAAAGGAGGGTGGAACGAGACAGTGCAGTGGAACTGAGGAAAGAAGAACGAGGTGATGGCAGGGACAATGAACAGTGGTCAGACCGAAACCGAAAAAGAAAGAAAAGAAAAGGAAGAAAGAAAAGAAAGAAAAATGGCAGGAAGATTTTTAAAAAAAGGGAATATATATAATTATATATACATATGGAATGGAGAAAAAGAAGCAAAGAATTTGGGAAAAACCCGAGGAAAAGATAGTCGAAAATATCGGTTTGAAATTTTTGAAATACTG
Organism: Firmiana major; assembly: GCA_033439115.1. Classification (NCBI taxonomy): domain Eukaryota; kingdom Viridiplantae; phylum Streptophyta; class Magnoliopsida; order Malvales; family Malvaceae; genus Firmiana; species Firmiana major. The sequence continues at coordinate 11,489,313 of CM065898.1, read as the reverse complement.
GTACGAAATTTCGGTGGAAATAACCCGAGCAGATCGAACCCACAAACTCTAGTCACTAAAGGTATTGCAGACTGCGGGCAGACACCGAGGTAAGAAAAATTATCGTTAGTGCTAGAGATAAATATGCGTAATTTCTATATATTTTTAGATATACAATTTTAGGCTAAATTTCGCAGTATTGAAATTACCGAAAAATCTATGCCGAATTTTATGACTCTGAAAATTAAAGGTTTTAGTCTAGTTTAACAAAATTAATTTTTACGGATTGAATTTAAATGGTTTACATAGATTCTGATGTGACTTGAATTCTGTTTAAAAATCAAAAATCTCGAATTTTAAATTTTCATAGACTATTTTCTGGGATTTTATCCGAAAAGGGGCTAGTCAGCCTATTTTGAATTATTTTGTGAAACAAATTGAATTTATATGTGATTTGAGAAAAAATGATTTGATTATAAAGAAATACTGATGTGATGTGCTTGAGCGCGTGCTGACTGTGTGTCGCACGATCCGACTCGCACTGATTTTGAGACAAATGCATTGGTGAGATCATGCTGCACTATTGATATTGCCATATTACGTTGTCACAACAATCATTGTTTGTGGAGCTATAGGGGTGGCCATGGCCGGCTGGACTGGTCCGTTACATTGAGATTATGCTACACTGTTAATGTTACTGTGTAACAATGTCACAACAGTTGTTGTTTGTGGGCAAATAGGGGTGGTCATGGCCGGTTGGGCTAGTCCGTTACATTGAGATTATGCTACATTGTTAATGTTACCGAGTAACGATGACAGTAGTCGTTGTCTATGGGCCCATAGGGGTGGCCATGGTTGGCTAGGCTGGTCCCTTACATTGAGATTATGCTACATGGTTAGTGTTACCGTGTAACAATGTCATAGTTGTCTTTGTTTGTGGGCCCACCGGGGTGGCCATGGCTGACTGGGCTGGTTCATTACATCTGTGGTGAACAGTTTCTGATTTGATCTTCGAACATTCTGATGAGTGAGCCGTTCAGGTAGCTGACCCCTCCCACAGCAATTGACATCCTGACACATCTAATCAGTGATTGCCCAGAGTCACCAACATTGGCCAATAGGCATTTCTGATATATGATATAATGTCACGACCCGAACTACCCAAAAATCAGAGTTAATTTTTCGCGTTTTGTTATTTTCTTTATTAAATTCTTATCTGTCCTCTGATCGTGACCACACTCCACTAACAAATTGGGCTGTGCGTCAATGCCAGTCCCACCATACCATTACCATCTAACTTATTTATTCTCCAGTCATTTATAATTGTTTACATTATTTATACATCCCCTAAAGTTACTTACAAACATGTTACTGTGCTATACTTATGTAGATACAATATGTACAAGTGTATATACCTTATGTTGATGGGCAGCAGCGGATATCCAGAATGCAGTACTGAGTCGTCGCAACTTCAACTGGAGATTATCTGTGGGAGAAAATGAAAGGGGTGAGCACATCAAGCTCAGTAAGGCAATCCTACGAACAAGTAGGTAACCATACTACCTACATGAACGTGGTGCCATGCATAAACCACCCTTTCTCCACACATTTTAAAACAAATGACATGAGCTTATGATGTTATGTAAATCGAGTTTGCACGGAAAATTCAACATGCAATTATTTTAAATCATTTCTTTCTCTTTAAAAATTTCACAATAAAGTCAGGACTCGACCCCTCCTTCGGGTGATCCTGACTCACACAAAATCATGAAAATTGAGTTTCTCGAAAGCATCGATATCCGAAAACATATGTATATATATATACAAGATACGAGACTAGGCAATAACTGTATATCGGTAATAACCAGGACTGGCCAATATGTGTCATCGTGAGTCCCTCTAGCTTCACGGATCCCAGTGTGCGAGGTCTCACCCTGATCGGGAACCGCCCGGGAGGTGGGTCAATCCAACCCGTCAGTCTTATCCGATCTCACGCATCCGAAGATGCCGTATCCGAAGATACCCCGTATCACAAAGATACCGTATCACAAAGATACCCCGTATCACAAAGATACCGTATCCGAAGATACCCCACGGTACATCGTACTCCATGCTACTTGCACGGTACATCGTACTCCATGGACCCATATCACTCTAGGTACTCCAGCCCAAATGGCCTGCTTCCCACAGAGAGGTTTTGTTTCTCAATACTCATTGCCATGTCTCAAAACGCACGTGCGAGCCTATTAAATTGGTGACACACAGTCTACCCGATGCTCCAAGCACGGCTCATCGTATGTTCTCGTAAAAATCAGTGCGAGCGATGCTCAGCACTCTCATCAAATCAAGTAAAATTGGCAGAGCCCGCTTTACATCTCCACAGGGCCGCCAACCTCATCCCTCACTCTCACCCTACTTAAGAGGTCTTTTGAGCCTGTTGGGCCTTTTGGCTGACTCCAAGGGCAGACAGCGCTACTCCACAAATCCAGTAAAACTAGTGCGAGTTAGGCTCAGCACTCTGTATATAAATCATATGAAAATCTTATAAAATCTGGTGCGAGTTAAACTCCAGCACCCTGTCTTGAAAATCATGTAAAAATATGGTGCGAGTTAGACTCTAGCACCGTGTCACGAAAAAGCATGTGAAATCTGGTGCGAGTTATACTCTAGCACCTATGCATGTAAAACTCTAGTGCGAGCTCTCGCTCCAGCACTAATGCATGCATCACACAAATCAAATATCGTGCGAGCTGAGCTCTAGCACGTCACATGTAAATAAAAACACGTAGGCGGCTCTGTTTTCTCCAAATAGTTTTCACAGAAATTACATCGTTAAAGGTATGCAATGCTATGCATTTTTCTTTAAAAGTGAACCAGCCTACTCATGCATGTGTTAAAATACCTCCAGAATGAGCAGGAACCTTTTGTTCTTGCTCCTCCCAATTTTTTCCTAAATTTATAGATTTTACCCTTAACAAGGGTATTTTAGTAATTTGCCCATTCGGGGCACTAAAATTATTATTCGACCTCTAGACCCTTCAGATAAATTTTAAAGACTGCAATTGAACTTAAAATTGCGTAAAGTTACCTCTAGCAGTCCGTAGAATTCCCTTACCTTATTTTCCTGTCGAGTCTGACCTTTTCTTTTCCACTGTTGTCACGTCGCGCAGTCCGATCTGCTCCCAATCAAATGCCCGGAACTGCGTATTAATATTCCTCAAGTCAGATATCATACAATTTAATTGTATTTCCTATTTTCTGGGCTTAATTTAAATCATTGGGCCCGTTCACCCCTATTGGGCCCGATTGCACCTTAATGGGCCTTAATCGGCCTTAAGCTCGTTTACCACTTAATTTTCACTTTATCGAGGCCTATTGGGCTCATTGGGCCCACCAATAATTTATTGGGCCTCGTTCTAATTCTCGAATAGCTAAATCGATTATTTACGACAATTTATCTAAATTTCCATAATTTAATTCAATTTATGCGGAAATCAAATCAATATCACGCATAACGAGGTAATTGTCGTAAATAGGGGTCACTTACCCGAGATTCCATGCTAGTACGTAAATCGAGGCTATCTCGAGCCCTCGGTGGATGCCAATCGTCGAGCTACACAATTCCACAATTTTTCGGGTAAGTTTTCAGCCCAAAATTAATTAAATTAAATACTCCCAAATTTAAATCGGGTCAATTCGACTGCTCACTGACTTACCCGAAGCTCGATTACATCACATGAATTTTTTCCAATTTTTTTCTCTTTTTCTTTTTCCCTTTTTTTCTCCTTTTTTCCTCTCTTTTTGGCTGAACCGGTTCAGTCCGGTTCGGACCGGTTCAGACCGCTGGTTCACCCCGGTTCGGCCGGTTCACCACCGGTTCACTGCCTTGCCGGCCGGTTCTCTGCCGGCTTCCACCGCCAGCAGCTCCGCAAGGTCGTCCGCATCTCGAATCTGCCCTCGGTTTGGGTCAAGCTCGCCGGAACGCCGCCGGTCCGGCTCTTCTCCCTCGGCCGTCGGACCCATTTTCTTCCTCTTGGCCGTCGCCGGCGTTTCCCGCCGTTTCGTCGGCTGATACCGGTGCAGAAAGGATCGTCGTCGCCTGGGCTTTCGAAATTTGGCCCCGGCTCCGCCCGAATCGCCGCCGTTCGCCGCCGGTGGCCATCTCTTCTCCCGCGGCTTCTTCGTTTTCCGCCGGATTCTGGCGTCCTTGGCGCGCGTCACCGGTGGCCTGAAGACCGCCGGCCTCTCCTCTTTCTTTTCCGGCCCTTGGCCTGGCCGTTGGCCGCCGGACGGCCCGCCGGTCTCCCTCGGGTTCGGCTGCTTCCGTTTCGTTTTCCTTTCGCGATTTTTTTCGCGTTTTCCAGCTTTTTTTTTTTATTCTTTCTTTTTTTTTTCATTTTTATTTTTATTTTTTTTTTCATTTCATTAGTTTATTTTTATATTTTTATTAACATTATTATTATTTATTTTAATTATTTTACTATTCATTAAAATACTATAAATATCCAAAATATCTCTTAAAATTATTATTTTATTCTTATTCAATTAATTTAATTTTTATTTAATTTATTTATTATATTTTAACCCTTTTTCGGGTATAAGTTCTCCGTATTTTCGGGATATTGTCCCGGGTGACTTTTCGGTATATTTAAAATTTCTGAATCTTGATCAATTGACCCAAATTGTATAATTTCCTCATTATCGATCAAGATATCTTACATCCTTATTTTTAATTAAAATTTTCTTATCGCCTTAATACCGGGTTTTGGTATTTTTACCATTTTACCCCTGCTCTTGTTTCGGAAATCAATTTTACCTGACCTTCCTTCATACATCCCCCATCTTTTCTTATTTAATTTTTGTATTTTAATTAAATTCGGGTCTTACATATAACATATCTGCCTTGTTTCATCTATTTGAATTTCTGAATTTACTGTGTGAACTGATTTGACTATATGGAACTGTACTTTTCTATTGCATTAACACTGTGATGGTCACCTCTTGAATCTTGTGGGATCAAAGTGACATACAGTCGTCGCTTTAAAAGCTATTTAAATATTTAGAAAACGGTATTGATTTTAGTTCCATTTTCATGTTGAAATTGTCATGGGTTCTCCGACTTTGATTTTTTTTTTTTTTTGGGAATTGGCATTGCCTCTATGATTACTTGAAAAATCTTTTTGAAATTGTCCGCATGGGCTATGATAACTGGAACTGTTTATTTCTAATATTGAGAGTTTTGGAGATTTCTGAATTTACTATAGTAATTGTCTCTGTTTCTGAATTTTGATTTTGACCTCTGTGAATTTGCCAAATTATTGGTATACTTATATGAAATTTTTTTGTTTTGGTGAAGAGAGATATATATATATATATATATATATATATATATATATATATATATATATATATATTTAGGTAGTGCATTTATCTACCTACTATAAAATTTTTCTTACTGAGTATTTTGAGCTCACCCCCTTACTTTTCTCCACAAAGCCCATCAGTAGCTTAGATCGCTTCCGTTAGTAAGATATTCCGCACAGTTATGATTCCGTGGAGTATATTTCTGCATCGAAGGTATACCCATGTTTAAACAATTTTTTGTATCTAAAATTTTTGTAAGTACAGTAATGCAAACAAGATGTGTATAGGGAATGTGAACATATTTTATTTAAATTTGTTACTAAGTAAGAACAATAAATCAGATTGAGTATTGTTTTAGACATAATATCGACTTGTAGTCCAACCGAAATGTCCGTAAATTCGGGTCGTTACACATGCATATTGAGAAAAATGTTTGTGACAACTTTTTTGGGACTTTACTAAATATTGAAGGCAAAACAAAAGATAATATCAATGCTCGCTTTGATTTAGAGTGCACAGGTACATGACCAAAGGTGATGACAGGTATGTGTTTCACCCTGCATGTTATATGATGTCAATAAATGAAAAATGAGCATTTTTTTCAATTCTTAATTGATCTAAAAGTTCCAAATGACTATTCTTCAATATTTCTTGTTGTGTGAATTTCAGGGAGTTTAAGGTTTCTAGAAGGAAATGGAATGATTGTCATGTATTTTACAATGGTATCTTCCTTTAGCTTTACATGGTTTGTTGTGTAAAGAGGTGTCGAAGGCATTGATTGAGTTGAGTGAAAATCTAAGAGTTATGTGTTAAAACCATACAAGTTTAGATCTTGGAGCGACTTGGGAATAAATTTCATTAATTATATGTAAGTAAGAGAAGATATTTCTTTCTTCATTTTTGACATGGTAGTACATTTAATAATTCATTTAGCAAGTGAGGCAAAACTTGATGGGCCAGTACAACTTTGATGGATGTATCTTATTGAGTAATTTTTATGTTAGAAATAAGGCACATCCAAAAGGATAAATTACTGAAGCATATATCGTGCAAGAATACATGCATTTTTGTTCAAGGTATTTATATCGAAATGAGACTGGGTTAAATTGGGTTGGAAGAAATGATGAGGGAAATGATGGACACTCTCATACAAGATTATATGTTTTTTCTCATGTTGGGAGGTCATTGTGTAACGACCCTTAACCCTTGAAAATTTGGGGGATTTTTTTTTTTAAACTTCGATTTTTCACTTATCCTTTATTCACTTAGGTTGTATTCCTATTCAGTGTCAATTCATTTTCTTACTTCTTTGTCCATAATTATAATTAAGTTTCACATTTGGATTTATATGACCGATAGAAATTTCGACAGCATAACGGCTTATATATAAGCCTACCCACCTGTAAACCATATGTTTTTAATAATCTTAGATATCCACAACTATCAGACATGCTTTCCAAGTCATATCATCAAATCATTCTACATATTCCAACCCAATTTAACCCTCTGTCGCGTGAAAGAAATCCTCTTTTCTTTTTTTCCTTTTTTTAATTTTTATTTTATTACTTATATATTTTATTATATATTATATATATATATATTAATTACATTTTCAAAATAACAAAAATATATATTGTTGTTACGTAAAACAATGGTGACGAATCGCTGACGTCTTCTCTTTGGATTCCCTGCCACGTGTTGCCGAAAGCTTCTGCAAAAAAGAAGAAGATCAGAGGAACGCAGGGGTTGTTCCCTGCGTTTGCACTCCGATACTTTTCTTAGACAAAAAATTTGGCAAAGTTTTAGCAGAGAGTTCCCAGATCTGGTTTATGAATCATACCTGGTCCCTATTTATAGGGGTTTCTCTCTGTCACTAATTATGCATATACCCCTTTAATTAAATGCTAGATTTTCTTATACCTATACTTTTTTTTTTCGTGCGCCACGTGGTGTACTTTTTTCTTCTTAATATCATGCACAACAATTGTTCCCCACTCTTTTGCTAGGTATAACTTTGCGGAAGAGTACATATGTTCTCATCGTAACCTCACGTCAAGTCCTTACGTTAGATTCTGAAGTCAAATTTTCATCGGAGTGTTTAGCTTACCTCGTGCATTTTTTGCTTCAAGCCCTTATTTGAGTGCTTAACTTACCTCGTGCATTTTTCGTTTTAAGCTTTTACACTTTTTCTTCGTGGCTTAGCTCGCGCATTTTTCACTTCAAACTGTTTTATATAAATCTTCTCCTGGTACCGGGCCGCCGTGATGCATTCGCGCCTCTAGCACTATGGCATGTTTGTTTTCAAATGTCTGGTCGCCGTGACGCCTTTGAGCCTCTAGCTCTTACGGCAAGTCTTTTCAAATGCTTGGCCGTCGTGACGCTATAGCGCCTATGGCTCCTACGACTTATCTATCTTCAACGCCTGGCCACAGTGACACTATTGTGCCTCAGGCTCTCACGGCTTGTACGTTTTCAACGCATAGCCACAATGACGCTATTGCGCCTCAGGCTCTTACGGTTTATCTGTTTGCAACGCCTAGCCACAGTGACACTATTATGCCTCGGGCTCTTACGGCTCATCTGTCTTCAACGCCTAGCCACAGTGACGCTATTGCGCCTCAGGCTCTTACGGCTCGTCTGTCTTCAACGCCTAGCCACAGTGACGCTATTGCGCCTCAGGCTATTACGACTTATCCGTTCGCAATACCTGGCTATAGTAACGCTATTGCGTCTCAGGCTCTTATGGCTCATCTATCTTCAACGTCTGGCCACAGTGACGCTATTGCGCCTAAGGCTCTTACGGCTCGTTTGTCTTCAACGCCTGGCCACAGTGACGCTATTTTGCCTCAGGCTCATACGACTCGTTTGTTTTTCACGCCTGGCCACAGTGACGCTATTGCACCTCAGGCTCTTATGGCTCATCTATCTTCAACGCCTGGCCACAGTGACGCTATTGCGCCTCAGACTCTTACGACTCGTCTGTTTTCCACACCTGGCTATAGTGACGCTATTGCGCCTTAGGCTCTTATGGCTCGTCTGTCTTTAACACCTAGCCACAGTAACGCTATTGCGCCTCAGGCTCTTACGACTCATCTATTTTCCACACCTGGCCATAGTAACGCTATTGCGCCTCAGGTTCTTACGGCTCGTCTGTCTTCAACGCCTGGCCACAGTGACGCTATTACGCCTCAGGCTCTTACGGCTCGTCTGTCTTCAACGCATGGCCACAGTGGCGCTATTGCGCCTCAGGATCTTACGGCTCATCTGTTTTCCACTCTTGACCACAGTGACGCTATTGTGCCTCGGGCTCTTACGACTCATCTATCTTCAACGCCTGGCCACAGTGACTCTATCGCGCCTCAGGCTCTTGCGGCTTATCTATTTCACTATAGAAAGCAATCTCCTGCCCGGGCAGCATAAGCAATAGCTCCAGAAAAATACCAACAGATGTAGACTCAATCATGATGCTTTTACAGGAAATAAATTTTGGCCATTACATAATTTTCAAGTTGAGCTTCTTCCGAGAATTGTTGTTCCTTAACTGTAGAATTACCGATGACAATAGTATTTATGGATTAAATAGCTTTGCCAAAGAACATCAGAACAAGAATGTGGAATCACACTATGGTCCAAGTGTAGAGCTTGGTTGAAGCTTTCTATGGTATCCACATTGCATTAGGGGCCAACTCATCCTTCCACTATTCGAACTTGTGACTCCCAGCTATTTCTCATTCAAAACTTTCCAAAAAGTGTGCAGGTGCCAATCCCACGTGCCACTTCTGCATGATGAAAGACAAACTTCCAAAAATGCTTTTGCAGATTCCTACTTCCCTCTTAATCTAACACTCTTCCACTTCTGATTCAGTGCAAAACGTCTAGCCATAGCAGGATTGTAAAACTTCCTAATATATTCAGAAAGATTGTGGATGGCTTGGAGATTACCAATTGCTGAAAGATTATGGAGAGTCTCCTTAGATTCTAGTACTGGAAATACTATATCATCTTTTGCATTACTGTGAGCTCTGTATAAACCCCATAATAAGCGAAATCTGCCAGTGAACTGCCTAAGGAAAGTCTCATTGCAATCATTAAGCTTACTAGATTCAACATCCAAATATTCCAAATCTTTCCGGATGGCTTTATGAAATTTGAATATATTATCAATAGGTCGTAAGGTTCCAACGTCAGTAGAGCTTATATCTGTTTCCTAGTTAAAGAGACTGGAGTTGAGAGAGGGAGCAGAAGGAGTAAAAGATAACGACCGCAAAGATTTTGCAACAGCCAGAGAACTCATGCCCAGCTTACTGCTATTCACTCCTAAAGCCGGGACACAACAAGACTGATTACTACATGATAATTTATGACTATTTGTTATTCCTGTCAACTGCAAAGAATCAAAGTCTTCGGAAGAAAATAAATTTCCACGCTTTACTGACCTTTTATTATCATCTACTTGAACACACATTGGCCTTTCCTTATTAGAACAGATAGAGGTGCATGCACAAAATGGTTGGTCAATATCTTTCTGGGTTCTAGTAAGTATTCTTGCAGGACATCCACCAATTGCACCGGAAGACAGACAAACATCTGCAGAGCGACCTTTGCACACCCAACCAGAAAATAGTGTAACCAATGCAGAGTTCGACGAAAGAGCTGCCAAATACATATTTTGAAGGAAAAACCTAACTTCTTCCTCGCTTAAAAATCCTACCAACCATGGTAAGACACAATTAATTTAAAGGGCATCACACATAAGCTCTGATAAAGAAGTTCTCAGTCTAAACATCCCCATGCACTTAACTGATATTGACAGGGTCAACATTCGAAGTAAAAGTCACTGATTTTTGTAAGAATCTTATAATCCAAAGAAGCAACAAAGGTCAGGCCAAAATTCAAATAAAGCTCTATTAGTAGAACCACCAGCAATAATTCTGACCTCATGAAGCTTCAGGCAATGCCTACAGAAGCTGATAACAAGTATTTTGTAATGGCACATGCCACCAGAGAAAGAATTCATGCCAGAATAGAAAAGCTCAGAAGATTTCGGGTAGCCAACTGCTGATGAAACTCTCCTCAGGTAATGCCTGCACCTAGTACATAGCAGATATCAAGAACAAAGATCAAGGGAAATGTTAATCAACTTCTCAAAAGAATTGAATGTGATTCACAATAAAAATGAAAATGGGCAGTAAGCGCCCAAGTGCGCCATGCAAAACAAATCTTGGCCGAAAGTACTACACTCAAGTCCTATAAACTATCCCTTCGTCTACAGTAACCAGAGCAATTCCACCAAACAATCCAACCCAATGCACGTTTTTCTGCTATACAACTTGATTACATACTGTTACCAATTCCATCTATTTACATACAGAAACCAATAGAGTGATAATTTCAAAAGCAATATCATCCACTTGTAAAAAATACAACAAAAGCTTCGCCTATCATTCCACCTTCATAATGAAGAGCTCAAGCCACGAGGAAAATGCAAAGGCATTCTAACAGCCTTAATGCTTGTAATTTTCAACATTCATATCGGAGGTTGGAAGAATTTCCCTTCATCGTCTCTTATAAATTATCCCAGCTTGTCCTGTTACAATACCTAGCCGGCCCTGTTGTCTAGCTTTCCTTTTCATGTCATCATGAAGAAAGAATCAGAGTTTCTCTCAGAACAAATGCTTGCACAGAACCCGTTAAGGGTTTTAACACAAATCCAGGAGCTCGTCCTATGACTGAAAATCACACAATAGTTACTTTAACAGTATCACTCCTGATTGAAAGAAGATTTCAAGCTCTCATCTGGTAGCGTCCAAGACAGCAAATGCCCACCAGAATCACCACTCAACAACTGCTTCAAGTCCGTAGTTAAGTGAAGGGCAAGAACTGGGTGCTTATGAAACTTCAGCACCTTGTGGAGAACCAATCTGTATTCTGGTGACTTACCTAAATCCAGCCCTCCTCCTCCACTACTAGTTGACTTGTTTGTGGTGCTTTCTTGATCAGTGCAGTGAACCATATGCCAGACCTTAACAGCCCCACTCTGGTGACCCGTTACATACCAATTTATATCCAACCAATTAGAGAAGGTACAACTAGTTACAGAGAGTATAGAATCAGATGGCAGCTGGGATGTGTTAATCACTGCTAGACAATCCCTATTAATGCTCCAAACAGCAAGCAGAATTCCAGAAGCTGTCACAATTTCCCCTGTCAACTCATTCACATAGATTGCAGAAACTGGTGCGGGAAACTCAGGAAGCTACCTAACGAATCCCAAAGAGCAGAGGTCTCATATAATAACAGTGCAATCATCTGATCCACTCACAATCAGTATATAAGGCTGACTGACATGAAGACATGCGATTTTGGTAGTGTGAGCACAGAGCACATTCTCCAGCAATAATCGTGTTGAGACACGTGGGCCATCGTTGCTGATTCTCCAAATAGAAACTAAACCATCACCAGGGCCTGTGACCATAATGACTAATGCCAGCACACTGAATCTGGTTTCCCCCATGAAGATGCTCATGTGTTAAAAGGAGTCTATCTTGGACATAGCTCATAAATCTCAAGCTGCGATCAGGAAAACCCCATGCAACGTATTTGGAGAACGTTCTAGGTTTCAACAAAGCGTTTGCCCTGGCAACAAGAATTTTCTCATGGAAAGTGACAATCTGAGTAATGGAAGATGAGCTTTTACGTATTTCATGTGGAACAAGTAGAGTTGAATGCTTCAGCGGATGAGGAGGAAGCCTTCTGTCCATAAATTAAAGTCTGCTATTTCTCTCCCTCCATAAGTGGTAAATATAAGAACTCCCAGCAATGCAAGGGTGACAGAGATAAGTGTTTTTCACTTAAGTTTGTCTTTTAGCCCACTGCAATTCAGAATACGGGTTACCAGTTCTTAAATGCCACAAGCATGAAGAACTTTTTACAACAGCTGCTTTAAATAACCAAAACCATCAGTAGATATCTTGGAAGAAAGAATATTGCCAAATGAAGAAAATGTATCATGTAATGTGATAATTCTATGAAAATACAATTATTTGTGCTTAATTTTTTAATTAATTATTTGAATCCCCAATTTATTTTGTTAACTATCCCCTTTATTTAATTAAAATTATTTAATGTGCAGATAAATTAAATCTGGATGAAACTCAGTCGTTTCAGTCAAAATTGGGTTGAAAATGGGCTAAAGGAGACTGGATCACTTCCAATTTGCAGACCGAGTCACTAGTCATTTGGACACGCGTGATGCCAGGTGTCCGTATTTTATTCCCTTCGAAACGATAAGATCGATGGGCACCGTGCCAACCTTCTGGAAGACACACGCCGGGCCACATCGCACAACCAATTGGACAAAAAGACGAGTGACATAGAAATATCTACTCTGCAACAAATAAAATGAAGACAAGTGGTCAAACAATGCCAACTCATCTAGGATGAAAAATTACCATTGTACCCCTAAGTGTGTGTATAAATAGGACATGATAGCAATTGAAAAAAACTTAGTCTAGAGTAGAGAGTAGTGTAGGTAGAATAGTTTTAGCTTTATTTTTTTCCTTGTTTTTAATTAGAAGCTTTCTTGTTGGTTTCAAGTTATTTTTATTTTAACAGCCACCATATTTTCTTCCCTCTCGATTTCAATACAAACTTCCATTTTTAATTTGCTAAGTTTAAATTTATGACTCTTTTCTCACTTTGATTCATTGTTATGCTCTTTACATCAGTTTCCATCCATGATATCACAAGTTCTGTTTCTTTTTTTTATTAGTTTTGTACTGATGATTTTTTGCACCCCACCATGGATGGTTTGCTGCTATGTGGCATTGTGTGGAGATTGGTGACAGCAATCTATTACACATTTCATTACTCTTCGAATATTTACCTCTTGTTTCACGATTTCATTTTACTTTTGTTTTTATTTTTATCTTCCTTTCCTTCTGCACTTTACTTATATAAATTTCTGCACTCCGATTTTATTTTGTTGAATGTCACGTTACTGCAGTTAAATAGTGTTTATGTTTTCTTCATAGTTTGTACGTTTTCTGCATTTTAGTCTCTGCATTGTTGTTGGTTGCTTCGGTCTTTAACTGGTGCTGATTGTGCATAGTCGGGGCAGGAAAGCACCTTGAGGGGGGTGCTGCCTGCAGTTTGTGGTTGCTAAAGATGGGTTGTGACTGCTGGACATGGTGTGGTTGGGTGACGAGCTGAATGGGGCAGCATTGTTGCTGGCCCTAGCTTTCTGTTTCATTCTAGTTTGCTTATTTTGATTACATTTACTGCCTTAAGGCTTTATCAGTGCATTTCTTCTTCTCTATAATGTTGCTAGTATTGTGTCTTAAAGCATCGGTTACACAACTCTGTTCTGCTCTGTTTTAATACAATTTACTGTTCATAAGTTGGTTAATATTTCAGTTGAATGTTAATGACTGATTTACATTTCTTTGGAGTCTGTTAAGATTGCCTCACTATGTCCATTTTTTGCTGCCCTGTTTCTGCTATGTTGGCCTGCCTAGGTAGAGTAGAGTTGTGTTCCTGGGACATGCGAATCATAGCAGCAAATCATGGTGATGTTGTGAAGTTGCGTGACTGGGTACTACCTGGGTTGATTCACGTTGGCTGCAGAGTCATGGATCAAGAAGTGGGAGGATAAACCAAGAGCAGGAGCTGGAAACACATGCAAGAAGACAAACGTGAAGCAAGGCAGGAGTTGGAAGCATTTGCAGGAGCATGGTGTGATGATGGACAGTACAGGGAGCAGGAGCAGAAGACGCTAGCTAGGCAGTGTTTGGTTGAAGCTTAAAGCAGCAGGTGGCGTGTGTGCTGGGTTGTGCAGAATAAGATGGAGCATGCCGAGGACGTGTAGTGGGGCAAAGCAGGAATGGTGCAGAACAGGAGGGGGCATGCATCATCCGCTGAGTGCAGTGCACAGTCGGGGCAGTTGGTTATCTTACAAACCGAGCAAGGCCACGTTTGGCACTTAAGAATTGAGGCAAATTAATATTATATGCTTTTATATTGTTTTGATAAATGGTGTTTTTACTTTTTAATGTTTGTTAGTTTAGGTATACATTAAATAGTATAATAATTTAATTTTCTTAGTTTATTAGTTTAAGGTTTAGTTTAATTTTATTAGTAGCTAATTTGTGACTATATTTGGATTAGGAATTAGATGTTGCATTTAGAATTCAATTAGAGTAAAATCATTTTATGCATGTTTTAGGTTTTCATTTTAAATTAAAAATCCAAAAATATTTTTCATGCATTATTTAGATTTTGTTTTATTAGTTAGTTAGAGTTAGATTTAATTTAGAATCATTTTATAGGTAGTTAAATTTCATAGTTTGATTTAAGAATTTCCTTAAGTTAATAGGATTTTATTTCATTAGACTTTAGGTTAGTTTAATTTGCATTTCTATTAATTAGTTTAATTACATACATATTTTATTTTTAGATTTGTTGAATTTTAGTTTAATTAATTTTGTTTCTTATTTGCATTTTTAATTACGTTGATTAATGTTAACTGTTTTAATTATCTTTTGTAGGTATTCGCTTTTAATTTCTTGGAGCACTGTAAATAATTTTAGCTCGGTTCTATTTTCTTTATTTTATAATTATTATTGTTTTCAGTACTTTTAATTTAGGCCTTGTAGATCACCCATTAAAACTTCATAATTTGCTAGAATATACTTAGGGTAAGATTAACCGGTAGTTAATTAGGCTGACCAACTTCTCTATGGGACGATAATCCGAGACTCAAATCCCATTATTACTTGTACGACCCGTGCACTTGCGGATAGAACGTCTAGGTCACTTAGAGTCAAGCGTAGTCGGTATCATAATGTGTTGAGATAATATATTTTGAAATAACAAAACAAGTAAATTCAATAATATAAAGATGATATAAAAACATGTTTAGAGGTTATCAGTACCAGAACTTAAGTTTCTGAAGATGAGAGATCGATCTGGGTTATGAGAGATCGATCTCCTGGGTTTTCTTGGATGAGAGATCGATCTGGGTTATGAAAGATCGATCTCCTGGGTTTTCTTGGATGAGAGATCGATCTCATAAAGACATGAGATCGATCTGCTAAGCTTTGAACTTGTTCAAAGGTATCAAGGAAGATTGAGATCAATCTATAAGGGTTATAAGATCGATCTGCCTAGGACAGGATGCTGATGAGATCGATCTGGTATAGCAAGAGATCGATCTCCCCTAAAAAAAAAGGTAAAGGCAGTAGATCGATCTGTAAGATCGATCTGTACGCAAACAGAGAGTTCATGAGATCGATCTGGTATAGGAAGAGATCGATCTCCTCAAATTCAGAGAGCTAAGGAGATCGATCTAGGTTGATAAGAGATCGATCTCCTCACTAAGACAATACCTGAAAGATCGATCTATAGATCGATCATGTCTCAAACAGAGAGATTGGAAGATTGATCTGCCTATTCGACAGATCGATCTCCTCTAACATTTTCAAATTGTGAGATCGATCTGCTTATATATGAGATCGATCTCCCTGCTTTATTTTGCCTTGATCTTGCAGGAATTATAACTAAGAGATCGATCTGGTCAAGATGGCAGATCGATCTGGCATTCTACTGGAGGTACCCAACGGCTATTTCTGCAAAAATCTCAACGGGAAAAACAGCATTAAATGCTCCAACCACCAATCCTTCAGTATATAATCAAGCATTGAAGACACTGAGAAGTGAGACACAATTGCTGCACATTTCTTACATTCTCAAGAGTTTAATTCCTACATTCTATTTGTCTTCAATTTCATTTATTGAGTTTGTTGTTTTAAGCTTGTGCAAAAAACTGTATTTGTCCTACCCACATTAAAAGCTTGATATTGTATTCATCCTATCTTTAAGAGAGAAGAGGATTGTTCCTCAGTGAGATAAATTTTGTAAAAGGGTGAATACATCATTGTATTAGAAAGGGTAGAGAGGTTATTCCTTAACCTGAAAAAGGGATTGTGTAACTTTCATTGAAAGAAAGAAATAAAGCTCTTGACAAGGAGGTCAAGAAGAGAGGATGTAGGCAGGAGATTAGTCGAACCTCTATAACTCACTGTGTTTGATATTCTCTTCCTTATCTTACTTTAATTTGTTTCATTACATTATATTGTTTATTCATTAATTGTTAATTAAGTTTAAATTAGTTTAAATTTTCCATTAACATTAGAAAACTTATTCACCCCCTCTCGGTAGAGCCAACAATTAGTATCAGAGTTAGGACTCTTTAATCACATAGGAATAACTTCCTAAGAGTTAGAAACGATCTAATGGCTCACAACAATGCAACAACTAGTTTAGTAGGAGAGGGGCATTCTACGGTTAGGCCTCCTATGTTCAATGGGGAACATTATGCCTATTGGAAGACTAGGATGATGTTATTCATTCAAGCAAATGATTATGAGGTGTGGAGGATTATAACTAAAGGACCTCAAATCCCCACAAAAAGAATAGAGGGAAGAGATATCCCTAAGGAAGAAGATGAATGAGACTCAAATGATGTTAAATGTGCTCAACTAAATGCTAAGGCCATGCACACTCTCTTTTGTGCTTTAGGGCCAAATGAATACAATAGAGTCTCCGGTTGTGACAATGCCAAACAAATTTGAGACAAATTGGCAATAACTCATGAGGGTACAACCCAAGTAAAGGAGACTAAGGTAGGAATGCTCACACATGACTATGAGCTATTTAGGATGAAGGAAGGAGAATCAATTAGTGATATGTTCACTAGATTCACTGATGTAATTAATGGATTAAAGTCCTTAGGAAAAATATACTCTAATATAGAAATGGTCAAGAAAATATTAAATAACTTACCTAAATCATGGGAAGCTAAAGTGACTGCAATTGAGGAATCTAAGGATCCTCACACATTGTCTTTAGATGAATTAATAGGATCACTACTCACTTATGAGATGAAGTTGAGAAGAAATGAAGAGCCACCCAAGAAAGTGGGAGTTGCTCTAAAATCTACTGCTCAAGAGGAGATTAAGAATGAGAGTGGTAGTGAAGAGGATCTTGAGATGGCAATGTTTGCCAAAAGATTTAACAAATTCATGAGAATGAGAGCTAGTGGTAGTAATAGGAGAAACCACAAGAGAGATCAAGAAGAGGTAGGTAGAAAAGATACAATTGTGTGTTATGAATGTAAAAAACCAGGACACATAAAGTTTAACTGCCCTCTTCTTAAAAGGTCCAATGATAGGTTCCACAAAAAGAAGGCAATGGTGGCAACATGGGGCGACAGTGACTGCTCCGATGATGATTCAAATGAGGACAATGCCAACTTGTGCTTCATGGCTATTGAGGATGAAAAGGTAACTTCAAACCTCAATGAATACTCTTTTGATGAATTGCAAGATGCCTTTGATGATCTTGCATTGGAATATGAATGCATGAGTATGAAATATAAAAAGATAATATCTAAATTAAAGAAAGAAAATGAGTTAATGCTAGAGGACAAATTAGAATGTGAAAAGAAACTAGAAATTACAAATCTTGAAATTTGTGACTTAAAAGAAAAAATAGTAATTTACATAATTCCTTTAATAGATTTTATATGGGACAACAAAAGTTAGATAACATGTTAGAAACTCAAAGAGCATTCATGTTAGAAACTCAAAGAGCATTCTTTGATAAAAATGGGTTAGGATATAATGCAAAAAGTAGAGAGACTCATCTCAAAAGCTTCATTGCTAGAAAGAGCATGAATAAACCTTCAACTACTTGTTCATATTGTAATAAAAAGGGACGCATCACATAATTGCAATATGAAGTTGACCACTCTTAAGGGAAGGACAGTAAAAAGAATTTGGGTACCAAAAGAAATAATTAATTCAAAAGACTTTGATGCATTAGTAAAATGGATCCCAAAGGGATCAAGAATTGCTTTCACTAACCTCAAAGGACCCAAGAGAATTTGGGTACCTAAAACTTGAGTTGAATTTTTTGATTATAGGTGATTGAGCATAGCCACAAAGCTAAAACAAATGAAGCTTGGTACTTGGACAGTGGATGCTCAAGGCACATGACGGGTGATAGAAGCCACTTCAACTCATTTAAATCAAAGGTTGGTGGAGAAGTCACATTTGGGGACAACTCCAAAGGCCAAGTTGAAGGGAGTGGCTCAATAGGTAATGACTATTTTTCTTTAGAAAAAGTATTGCTTGTTAGGGGCCTAAAGCATAACTTACTAAGCATAAGTCAACTTTATGACAAAGGTTACAAAGTAATTTTTGATTGCATGAAATGTCATGTTATAGATCCTAAGTCAAATAAAGTTCTTTTTCTAGGTCATAGGCAAGGTAATATATACATTGTCTAACTTAATGAACTTAAGAAGGAAAACATATGCCTAATGGTAGATAAAGAAAAAGAATCTTGGTTATGGCATAGAAGACTAGGTCATGCTAGTATGCATGTACTATCTAAGTTAGCTAGAAAGGATCTAGTTATAGGATTACCCAAAATGTCCTTTGACTATGAAAAAATATGTGAAGCTTGTGTTAAAGGAAAACATAAAAGGACAACATTTAAGCCTAAGAATAGTGTATCTACCACTAGGCCTCTTCAATTACTCCATCTAGATTTATTTGGACCAACTAGAACAACAAGCCTTGGTGGGAAACACTATGGATTTGTAATAGTTGATGATTACACTAGGTTCACTTGGGTGTTCTTTTTTAGAGTGAAAAATGAAGCCTTAGAAAAATTCATAGCTTATACAAAAGTGACTCAAAATGAAAAAGGATACACAATAACTAGTATTAGAAGTGATCATGACAAGGAATTTGAAAATATAGGATTTGATGAGTATTGCAATGATCAAGGAATTAGCCATAATTTTTCAGCCCCAAGGACACCACAACAAAATGGAGTAGTTGAGAGAAGAAATAGAACATTGGAAGAAATGGCTAGAACCATGTTGTGTGAGAATAATTTACCAAAATATTTTTGGGCTGAAGCTATAAACACATCTTGCTATATAATTAATATAGCTATGATTAGACCCATTCTAAAGAAAACTCCTTATGAGCTTTACAAAGGTAAGAAGCCTAACATTAGCTACTTCCATCCTTTTGGCTGCAAATGTTTTGTCTTAAATAATGGGAAAGATAATTTAGGAAAATTTGATGCCAAGAGTGATGAGGGAATCTTTCTAGGCTATTCCTTGAATTCAAAGGCTTATAGAGTATATAACAAAAGAACATTGATGGTTGAAGAATCAATTCATGTTATATTTGATGAGTCAAATGATGTAGTTAAAGATTCAACCAATGATGAGGATGTTGGAATATTTGAGGAAATTCCAAATTTAGAAGAAGATTTATTAGAAAAAATTGACTTAAATAAAGAAGATGAAGAAGAAATAGAGATATTGAAAGAGAGTCTAGAGCACCAAGAGATTTAGGATATGTAAAAGATTGTGAAATAGTAGGAGATCCAACTCTTGGAGTTAGAACTAGATCATCTCTAAGGAATGTGTGTCAATATATAGCCTTTGTATCTCAAATAGAACCTAGAAATGTCAATGAAGCCTTAGATAACAATAATTGGTTCTTAGCAATGCAAGAAGAATTAAATCAATTTGAAAGAAGCAAAGTGTGGAAACTAGTTCCTAGGCCTAGTGATCACTCTATAATTGGAACTAAATGGATATTCAAGAACAAGATGGATGAAAATAGTGTGATCATAAGAAACAAGGCTAGATTAGTTGCACAAGGATATAGACAAGAAGAAGGAATAGACTATGATGAAACTTATGCACCGGTAGCTAGATTGGAAGCTATTAGAATGTTACTTGCCTTTGCATGCTATAAAAAAACTTTAAGTTATATCAAATGGATGTAAAGAGTGCATTCTTGAATGGTTTCATTAATGAAGAAGTCTATGTTGAGCAACCTCCCGGCTTTGAAAATCATGAATTTCCTGAACATGTTTTCAAACTTTCTAAGGCACTCTATGGTTTGAAACAAGATCCTAGAGCTTGGTATGAAAGATTGTCAAAATTTCTAATAGAGAAAGGATTTTCAAGAGGAAAAGTAGATACCACTTTGTTTATTAAAAATAAAAATAAAGATTTACTAGTTGTTCAAGTGTATGTAGATGATATTATTTTTAGATCAACTAATGAATCTTTATGCCAAGAGTTTGCTAAGATCATGCAAGGTGAATTTGAAATGAGCATGATGGGAGAGCTTACTTTCTTCTTGGGACTTCAAGTGAAGCAAACAAAGGATGGAACCTTCATCAATCAAGCAAAGTATACTAAGGATTTGCTCAAGCGATTTGGAATGGACAATTGCAAACCTCAAGCAACTCCAATGGGCACCAACATCAAGCTTGATAAAGATGAAAGTGGTAAGTGTGTAGACACTAAACTCTATAGGTCTATGATTGGTTCATTGCTATATTTAACTGCAAGTAGACCAGATATATTGTTTAGTGTATGCCTTTGTGCTAGATTTCAATCCTCTCCTAGGGAATCACACTTATTAGCAACCAAAAGGATCTTTAGATACCTTAAGGACACTCCCTCTCTAGGACTTTGGTACCCCAAGGACTCCACCTTTACACTTCATGCATTTTCAGATGCAGACTTTGGGGGATGCAAAATAGATAGGAAAAGTACTTCAGGTACTTGCCAATTCTTAGGGAATAGATTAATCTCTTGGTTCTCTAAGAAACAAAACAGTGTGGCTCAGTCCACAACTGAAGCTGAATACATAGCAGCAGGTAGTTGTAGTGCTCAAATGTTGTGGATTAAACAACAAATGAAAGATTATGGTATTGACATGAAACAAGTCTCTATTAAATGTGATAATACCAGTGCTATCAATCTATATAAAAATCCTATTCAACACTCTAGAACTAAGCACATTGAGATTAGGCACCATTTCCTTAGAGACCATGTTCAAAAGGGAGATATAATTCTAGAGTATATTGACACTTTACATCAAATAGCTGATATATTCACCAAACCTCTTGATAGAGATAGGTTTTGTGTCCTTAGAGTTGAATTAGGACTCATGAATGTCCCTTAAAGATGTATATGCTTCAAAATCTTGATTTCAAGTTGGTTTTAAAAGAATTTTTCAATGATTTTTCTGGGCAAAGAGTATGAGAGATCGATCTCCTATCAATATAGATCGATCTCCATACTTCAAATAAGCCTAAAGCATTAAGGTTAAGCTAGGCAGATCGATCTTCTCATCCATAAGATCGATCTCCTTAAGCCTCTGTTTAAACAGCAGATCGATCTATGCATTTGGCAGATCGATCTCCTTAAGCCTCTGTTAAACGACAGATCGATCTATGCATTTGGCAAATCGATCTTCTTAACCTTCTGTCAAACAACAGATCAATCTGGGCACACGACAGATCGATCTCATTAACCTTCTGTATTCTAAAGATCGATCTTGTGGTACCACAGATCGATCTCTTCGGGCTTCTGGAAATGACAGATCGATCTGTCGTCTCGACAGATCGATCTCCTGTGCCCTAGACTATAAAAACTGGCGAAAAATCTCCAAATTTCAAATTTCCAAAATCTCAAATCCCTAACCTCCTATCGCACCTCATCTCTCGATTCCTCCTCCCAGATCGATCTCGGTACGGTCTTCGTCACATCTCTCCTTCGTTTACTGGTATAGTAACCCACATTCCTGATTTTTTTCTCAAAATTTCTTAAGTTTTGTGCTCAATTTCTCACTAGGTCAAATCTATTGTTCCATTGGTTAGTTTTTTTGTGAACTAGTTTTAAGATTATCTAGAGCGTTTCAAGTGTCTAGAATAATGCACAGACTTAAGAGAGTAGGCCAAAAACCTCCTCGACCTAGTGTAGATCAAGGGTCCTCTTCCCAATCCAATCCACCCCCTTCAGTCACTACCTTTAACAGGTGTTTTAAAACACCTGCAAAAAGGAAGAGATATGAAGAGTATTTTTTCACCATGCCAATTAAACATTGGCGGACCATCGATTTTTCCTTCTTAAACCGTATTGATTTTCCCTATCTACCCAAATTTGAAGAGTTTGGTTGGATTTCGTTTCTCAAAATCAATACTCCCGTACCCCCAAACATCGTCAGGGCATTCTTCTCTAATACCGAACTCACCTATGATCCTAATGATAATTGTAAAATTCTCGGGTTTACAACGTATGTCATGGGTAAGTCAATTGCAATAGACCCTGATGTCTTAGCCCAAGCTTTCCACATAAGCAATGAAGGCTTGACCAATGAAGATGAGGAAGTCCCTTTGGAGTTTGACATTCCCGGGGATAAGGCGAGTGACCTACCAATGCACCCACGGTTACTCCACCTCATTATCTCATGGAATCTTCGTCCTTTCGGTACCCGTCATTCCACTGTTAGGAGGTTAGATCATTTTTGGATCCACCACATCCACTCCACAAGTCAAAAACCCAACCTTGTCCATTTTATCTATGAAGATTGGTTGAAGATCGTACGCGGCCAAGCCACCACGATAGTTTTTTCGCAACCGTTAGCGTACTTTCTACAACGACTTGGAGTGGACTGCAGCTGTGAAACGTGTGAAGTGCCCTCCCCGAAGAGCGTCTTAAACATCGGGACACTCCACCACATGGGCTACTACAAGGACTTCCGAGGCGAATGGACGAAGAAACGAGAACAACCGCCTGCTGCAGCCATGAAGGAAGATCCCTCATATGAGCCCATAGATCCACCAGCTGCACCGACTGAGCGTCCATCATCTTCGACTACTCCGCCCACTGCAACTGCTCCCTCACCTACTGACATGGAGTCCATTGTGACAATGATGTGTCACGACCCAATTCCATTCTCTTTAACCGAAAATCACTGAAAATTTTTCGCGTTTTACTGTTACCTTACCCGGTCGTGAACTAACTCACCACACACTGTTGGGCTGTGAGTCAATAATAAACACCACATCTCATTCATTCTCAATTAATTAAAACTATGTCATACATGTGCATTTAATCGTGTACTTATACGAATACATGTTTTACTAACATCTACATCCCCCATAAGTACAACTCAAAAGAATACTGTGCTTTTACATTGTTTAGATACAAAAAGAATCACTGTGTATATACCTTTTAGCGATGGAGATGCAGCGGGGTCCAAAATAATACGCCTCAGTCCTCACTGGGCTACTATGCACGCTCTGTAGGGGGGAAAATAGAGTGGGATGAGCAACCACACGCTCAGTAAGGCAATAATGCAAGCATGGTAGATAACTACTCTATCTACATGCTGATAGTGTTATGCATAAATCGTTTATGGTAGGAGCATGAGGAATAAAACTATGCCATATGAGTATACATATATATCATGTATCAAAGTCATGTAAAATTGGCATATAAAACATGGTAAAACATCATGTATAAATCATCTCATGCTCGATCTTATTTCAATTCATAAAAAGGGCAATTCATTTAGAAACCTCCTTTTTAAACCCACGTCATAAAACTCTTTCTCACCACGTACAATCACATTACATCAATTCACAATCACAATCTCATTTTCATTTCACAATTCAAATCCACGAGGCTCGACCCCTCCTTCGGGTCTACCTTAAACAATCACAATCACACTTAGAGATTTAAAATCATGTGGTAGTAAGTAATTCAAGCAAGGAGACAGGTTACTATATCTCAAGTGACTACATTGGCCAATCGTCACATATCATCCCAGACCACACAAATTTCGGTGTGCGGGGTATCATGCTGGCACGAAGGTGGGTTAGTTCTCCGCCAGACTTTCTCAATTCAAGTAACCACCACGCAGTACATCGTACTCCATGTGATATACACGGTACATCGTACTCCGCGGACCCATAACATGGTTGGGGGTGCCTGCCATAGGTCTTATCTACCCCATACCAAGTGTAACCTTTATAGTCTCAAGAGCGCGTGGGAGTAACCTCAATACCAGGTCCTAGCCCCTCATGGCCTTGCTCGCCCCTGTTGGGTTCCCTGATCCAGGTCCTAGCCCCTCACCTTCACCCCACCTAAGAGGTCTGTCAGGCCTGTTGGGTTCCCTGGATGGATTATGTCAGGGCCTAGCCCCTCACCCTCACCCCACCTAAGAGGTCTGTCAGGCCTGTTGGGTTCCCTGAGTTAATCCGTATCTCTCACCACGGCCTCATACATACCACAGTGTGAAAACCAGCGCGAGCTACGCTGTAGCGCGAATTCATGCATCAAAACCAATCACTTCGTACGAGCAACGCTCTGGTACGGCATTTATGCATAAAATATGAGGAAACCATGTACGAACATAGCTCCAGTACAGTTATATGCATAAGAAAAATCACTCAAATCCACGTACGAGTATAAGCTCCAGTACGGTTTATAAACATCATCACAATTCAATTTCAAAGTGCGAGCTAAGCTCAAGCACGTTTCACACAAGTGAAAACATAGAAATCTCGCGCGAGCGAGGCTCTAACGCGAATTATATCACATACACGCGATAGGCGGCTTACATGCATTCAAAACATCTCATAATATGCTTAGTGCCTCATATGGGCTATTTCACAACATCATTCAAGTACTAGCCAGCCTATCCTTTTATTTGCTCAAATCAAAGCATTGTGTTTTGTAAAAGCATTCAAAACACATGATTTATGCAATTATTAGCCTTACTATCCCTTTTTCATAAAATCCACTTCAAATCCAAAATCACGCATATACTCATCATCATTCACGAATACCATCAACATTTATTTGAGCAATCATGCATTTCATAAAAACATCCGATATTCACCCACAAGTTCAAAGTACGAGCAGCTACCTCTATATACTCACAAAATTCCCTTACCTGGAATCGCGATGCGTGATTCCACTTCCTTAAGCTGCTTACTCGTACGGTTCGGTTCACCTTCAACGAACTCTTCGGGACTGCACAAAATAGTATCCCGCATTATATTCGATCCATATATTGCAACCCTTGTGCTTGCTATAGTCAATTTAATCTATAGCCTCTATTAAAGCTTATTTGGCCTCGTTTCATTACTTTATCCATAATTCGAGTCTATGGATCTTCTTAGGCCTATTAACTTATTCAAAATCGATATTAAATCGACATTAAGCTCATAGTGTTCATATTCCATGAATTCCCTCACTATGGCATTTATCAAGTATATTCATACACATTTCCACAATTCCTCCAACTCACTATGTAATTCCATCTAACCATCTAAAATCATAAACATTACCCCAATAACAACTTCAGCATGCCATAAATCATAGGCTCATTCAATCCCACATATCCTCACATTATACCCATTTTTGATTTCTAGGTTACACCAATTCCACTACATTCCTAGGTAGTTTATCCATCAATACTCATATCAATCAACTCCAAAATCAATTAAATAGCTAATGCATTTGGATTGGAGTGTTAGAATCTTACCAATATGATTTCTCTTCTTGCTCCAAATGGTAATGCCCTTAACTCCTTCAATTCCAAGAATGGGACAATGCCCTCTCACTATGTTGTTCTTCTCTTTGATAGGAACAACTTTGCCTCTAATGATCTCTCTTCAAATCTCACTGAAAATGGTTGATTTTAGAGAGGGAAAGTTAGGTTTTTGGGTTGAGATTGTAAGGTTAAATGTTTTTCCGAGATTTCCAGATTTTCAGCTCTCCTTATATAGAAATGGCTTGAGGAGATCGATCTGGTCCAAGAGGAGATCGATCTGGTCCCTTAAAATCCCTCTTTTTTCACGACATTTTTAAGCCTGAGATCGATCTGTCGAAGCAATGAGATCGATCTGTTGAAGCATGAGATCAATCTGTCGAAGCATGAGATCGATCTGGTCCCAAACAGAGAGCTAAGGAGATCGATCTGGGTGCTTGGGGATCGATCTTTCCACTACAGAATGCTTGGCAGATCGATCTGGCTCCATTGGAGATCGATCTGCTCTATTCTTTCGCCCAAATAAGAGCATTCTGGCTCTTCCAGATCGATCTCTCATCCTATGAGATCGATCTGGACCTCATGTTTTCCAGATTTCCTGCAGTTTCTTTGCTGCAACTCATACCAACACATCCTTAATCTATTGCCATGGCCATTTTCTCATCCATCCACCTTTATAACTTGAAAATGGCATCCATTCATACCTTATGCACATTGAAACTTGTGTGCATTCATTGTATGTTCAAAGGTATGCTACATAAAACCAAATGGAAGCATAACTCCATTCCATTTTACCACACTACTCATCTTGAGTCTCAATCACATCCATCACTTGCTAGAACTCATTTCTTCGTATTCATACTCAATGAAACTTGTATGTACGTTACAATTTATATTACATATACATACATTGAATCCATGGACTTACATCAATCATACTTTACATTACAAGTCCAATCATATCATTTGATCCAATTACACACATTACCCTTATACATATACGGGGTCTTACATTCTCCCCTCCTTCAAGGAATTTGGTCCTCCAAATTAGAACCAAGTCACTCTTCAAACAGTTGGGGGTACTTCTCCCGTATCAAGTTCTCCAATTCTCACGTGGCCTCTTCCGCCGTGTGGTGTTGCCAAAGCACTTTCACCAAGGGAATTGTCTTATTCCGCAACACTTTCTCTTTCCTGTCCAATATCCGAACCGGCTTCTCAACATACGTCATACTCTCATGGAGCTCCAACGGCTCATATCTTATCACGTGTGTCGGGTCCGGGTGATACTTCCGAAGCATCGAGACGTGGAAGACGTTGTGGACATTTGCCAAGTCCGATGGCAATGCCAACCTATACGCCTTATCTCCCACTCTCTCCAAAATCTCGAAGGGTCCGATATACCTAGGGCTCAGCTTGCCCTTCTTACCAAATCTCATAATACCCTTCGATGGTGATACCCTCAGAAACACCGACTCACCCTCATCAAACTCCAGTGGTCTTCATCTCTTGTCAGCATAACTCTTTTGCCGGCTCTGAGCTGTCCGTAATCTCTCACATATCAACTGGACGTCCTCAGATGCCTGCTGCACTAAGTCCGGAGCAAAAATTTGTCTGTCACCAACCTCTTCCCATCCAATAGGGGAACGGCATCTACGCCCGTATAATGCCTCATAGGGTGCCATCCCGATACTAGCATGATAGCTATTATTATAAGCGAACTCGGCTAACTGCAGGTGGTCATCCCAGGAGCCTCTAAAATCCAGCACACACGCTCTCAACATATCCTCGAGGGTCTGTATAGTCCTCTCTGACTGCCCATCTGTCTGAGGATGAAAGCGGTGCTAAAACTCAATCGGGTCCCCAGCGCTTCCTGAAAATGTTCCCAGAAATGGGAAGTGAAGCGGGCATCCCTATCAGAAACAACGCTCACTGGTACACCATGTAGCCGTACTATCTCTCGAATATACAGGTTCGCCAACTGACTCAGTGTATCGGTAGCTCTCATAGCCAGGAAATGGGCGGACTTAGTCAACCGGTCCACAATAACCCATATGGCATCATGACCTCTACGGGTCCTCGGCAACCCCATCATAAAATCCATGGTGACATGCTCCCACTTCCATGTCGGTATCGGTAGAGGCTGCAATAATCCTGCAGGCTTCTGATGCTCTACCTTCACTTGCTGACAAACGAGACACTTAGCGACATATTCAGCAATGTCTCTCTTCATTCCAGACCACCAATAAACCTTTCGAAGGTTTTGATACATCTTGGTACTTCCCAGATGTATCGTATACTTCGATGAGTGAGCCTCTGATAAAATCGTCCTCCTGATCTCAGGATCCCTGGGAACGCATACTCTGCCTCTGAACCTCAATAAGCCATCAGTACTCTGCTCAAAATCAATACCCACACCTGTCTGTATCTGCCTCAGCCAATCGATACACCGTCGATCGCTCTGCTGGGCTTGCCGAATACGGCCAATCAACTCTGGCTCTAGTCTAAAACTAGCCATGATCTCAAGTCTCTCAGATCCAGGTGGGGTTACATCCAAACTGAGGTTCGCAAAGTGTTCTAACAATTCATGTTCCCGTACCATCATATAAGACACCAACCCAAGGTTCTTTCTACTCAAAGCATCGGCAACTACATTTGCCTTACCCGGGTGGTACATGATTTCACAATCATAGTCTTTCAGGAGTTCGAGCCATCTCCTCTGTCTCATATTCAGCTCTTTCTGCGAGAACAGGTACTTAAGGCTCTTATGATCTGTGAACACCTGAAATTTCTCACCATAGAGATAGTGGCGCCATATTTTCAATGCAAATACTACAGCCGCCAACTCCAAATCATGTGTCGGGTAGTTCCTCTCATGATCTTTCAACTGTCTAGATCCATAGGCAACTACCTTCCCTTCCTGCATAAGCACACAGCCCAGTCCTTGGTGTGATGCATCCGTATACACCGAGAATCCTCCTGAGCTGGTAGGAATGGTGAGAACTGGAGCAGTCGTCAATCGACGCTTAAGCTCCTCAAAACTCCTCTCACATGCCTCATCCCATGTAAACTTAACATCCTTACGCGTGAGGCGTGTCAACGGAGCAGCTAGTCTAGAGAAACCCTCTACAAATCTTCGATAATATCCTGCCAATCCCAGAAAACTCCTGATCTCAGTTACTGTCTTGGGCTGTTCCCACTGCACCACTGCCTCTATCTTGGATGGATCCACTGATACCCCATCCTTTGACACGACATGCCCCAGAAATGAGATCTGTTCCAACCAAAAGTTACACTTGCTGAGTTTGGCATACAATTCTCTCTCTCGGAGGGTCTGCAGAACTATCCTCAAGTGCTCCTCATGATCTTCCCTGGACTTGGAATACACCAAAATATCATCTATGAAAACAATCACAAACTTGTCCAGGTATGGCTTGAATATATCATTCATCAATGCCATAAATGCTGCGGGAGCATTCGTCAATCCGAATGGCATCACCAAAAACTCATAGTGGCCATAACGGGTACGAAATGCTGTCTTGGGTACATCTCCACTTCTAATCCTCAACTGATGATACCCTGACCGCAGATCTATCTTAGAAAATACTTCGGCTCCCTGGAGCTGATCCAACAAATCATCGATTCTTGGAAGGGGGTACTTGTTCTTAATGGTGGCCTTATTCAACAACCGGTAATCTATACACAGTCGGAGGCTTCCATCCTTCTTCCTTACAAATATAACCGGTGCTCCCCAAGGTGAGACACTCGGTCTAATAAACCCCTTCTCCAATAACTCTTGCAGCTGTTTCTTCAACTCTTCCAATTCTATTGGAGCCATTCTATAGGGTGGTTTCGATATCGGCTCTGTACCAGGCACTAATTCAATGCAAAATTCCATTTCCCTTTCAGGTGGTAGTCCTGGTAATTCATCCGAAAAGACATCAGGGTAATCCGTAATTACGGGTATGTCTTTCAATTCCGGGTGTGCCTCATCTATATCGACCACATAGGCAATGAACCCTTCACAATATCCTCTCCATCGTTAGTAACATAAACCATCACTCCACATTCAATATTTATCATGAACAAACAATTTGTCTCTCAAGCAATATGAATTTAAAATCATACTCCTTTTATTTACAACAACCATGCTAGTTTCATATCATTTCTTTTCATCAAAGTTTACAATAAGATTGTCTAATCCTGAAAACATCAATGTTTTGGCATGACAATCCATCACAACACGATTGGTAGCCAACCAATCCATTCCCAAAATTACATCAAAATCATTCATATTTAATAAAATCAGATTGGCTATCATTTCCTTCCCCTCTATCTTTATCTTACAATCTCTACATACATGCTCAGTCAATTGACTATCATTCATGGGTGTGGAAATCATCAATATTTTATCCAACAATGTTGGTTTCACATGCTTCAATAATTTATGTGCAAAGGAAGGTGATATGAAAGAATGCGTGGCACCAGGATCAAATAATACCAATGCCTCTAAATCAAAGATTCGGATGGTACCTTTAATCACATCCGTCGAAGCATCTGTGGTGTCCTGATCCAGTGCATGTACTCTTCCTCTGCTCACACCCGCAGCCTGTTTCCCTTTTTCCTCAGCTGTAGCCCTCCTCCTCGGGGCCGCTGTCTCAACTGGAGCTCCCTCAGGCTCCTTGCCCTTCTGTGGGGCAACCTCAATCATCTCAGTGCAGTACCTCGATATATGTCCTGGTCTCCCACACCTAAAACACGAAACAGGGGGTACCTGACATGGCCTAGTCCCATGGTATCTCCCACATCTCCTACACTGATCCGTGGTAGGTCGTGGTCCTCCAATAGTTATACCCCTCGGCGCTGTCAAGGCTGGGTATACGGGAGGTCTGGCAGCTCTCTCCTGCACCTCCTCGATCTTAGGTCTCTTCTCGAAAAACCTTTGGCCACCTCTCTTGGCCACTCTTCCAAACCCGGATCTCTTCCGGTCTCTGTCCTTCCTGACACTGATCCTTCCAAGCTCGGAGGCATTTCGCTCAAAGTCTTGCTCACATAACTGAGCCTTATGTACAGCCTCCTCATAAGTCACAATGTCGAAGGGAGCTAGCTTAGTCCGGATGGCCAATCTCAATCCATCCATGAACTTCTGAATCTTTCGGGTCTCACTACCCATCGTGTCCGGGTCATATCTCCCCAATGACATAAACTTGGACTCATACTCGTCCACAGTCCGGTTCCCTTGAACCAAATTCATGAATTCCATCCGCAGTTTCCTCTGTGCGGTAGCTGGGATGTACTGTCTCCTGAAGGCCTCTAGAAATATCTCCCACGAGATCTCTGAGTGTCTGGCCCTCAAAATAACCTCGGTGACCTCCACCAATGCTCGGTCTCGCCTTTCAACATAAATACGGCAAAGGCTATCTTTTCAGCTGAAGTGCATCGGAAAAACCTATATAGTTTCTCCATCTCATACACCCAATCCTCCGTAATTACTGGGTCCTTCACCCCTCTAAACACTGGGGGTTTCAGCGCTTGAAATTCTCGCAACCTGCTCAAGTCGCAGTCATAACCCACATCACTACCGCTCTGCTGTGGAGCGATAAGAGAATCTGTATCCTGGGCTGGAGGTGGTGTAACTGTAGCTGTCTCAGCAGCATGAGGTCTCTCCGCCTCTGCAGCTGCCTGTTCAGTAGTAGGCTGTGCTGCGGGACCTCGTCTATCACCGGCACCCAATGCCTGCGTGACTATCTCCACCAAACTCTCAATACTCCGCTCTAACCTAGCGAAGCGAGCCTCAGTATCACCTGCTCTCTCAGCAGGGTTCTGTGGAGCCTGCTCAGTCTGTGGCTCCGCACGGCTCTCAGGCCTACCTCTACGGCCTCTAGCACGTGCTCTCGCCCCTCTACCTTTGCGTGTAACTGGCATAGTGCCTAACTCCCTGTATTATAATAATTCATTAAGCTCAATCCATCACAGTATACACAGTTATATCTAAACAAAAGCACAGTACTAGGGGGGACGTACTTTCCTACGTTTTATTAATGACTCACATCAGGCCAACACAGCTCTGATACCAATCTCTGTCACGACCCAATTCCATTCTCTTTAACCGAAAATCACTGAAAATTTTTCGCGTTTTACTGTTACCTTACCCGGTCGTGAACTAACTCACCACACACTGTTGGGCTGTGAGTCAATAATAAACACCACATCTCATTCATTCTCAATTAATTAGAACTATGTCATACATGTGCATTTAATCGTGTACTTATACGAATACATGTTTTACTGACATCTACATCCCCCATAAGTACAACTCAAAAGAATACTGTGCTTTTACATTGTTTAGATACAAAAAGAATCACTGTGTATATACCTTTTAGCGATGGAGATGCAGCGGGGTCCAAAATAATACGCCTCAGTCCTCACTGGGCTACTATGCACGCTCTGTAGGGGGGAAAATAGAGTGGGATGAGCAACCACACGCTCAGTAAGGTAATAATGCAAGCATGGTAGATAACTACTCTATCTACATGCTGATAGTGTTATGCATAAATCGTTTATGGTAGGAGCATGAGGAATAAAACTATGCCATATGAGTATACATATATATCATGTATCAAAGTCATGTAAAATTGGCATATAAAACATGGTAAAACATCATGTATAAATCATCTCATGCTCGATCTTATTTCAATTCATAAAAAGGGCAATTCATTTAGAAACCTCCTTTTTAAACCCACGTCATAAAACTCTTTCTCATCACGTACAATCACATCACATCAATTCACAATCACAATCTCATTTTCATTTCACAATTCAAATCCACGAGGCTCGACCCCTCCTTCGGGTCTACCTTAAACAATCACAATCACACTTAGAGATTTAAAATCATGTGGTAGTAAGTAATTCAAGCAAGGAGACAGGTTACTATATCTCAAGTGACTACATTGGCCAATCGTCACATATCATCCCAGACCACACGAATTCCGGTGTGCGAGGTCTCATGCTGGCACGAAGGTGGGTTAGTTCTCCGCCAGACTTTCTCAATTCAAGTAACCACCACGCGGTACATCGTACTCCATGTGATATACACGGTACATCGTACTCCGCGGACCCATAACATGGTTGGGGGTGCCTGCCATAGGTCTTATCTACCCCATACCAAGTGTAACCTTTATAGTCTCAAGAGCGCGTGGGAGTAACCTCAATACCAGGTCCTAGCCCCTCATGGCCTTGCTCGCCCCTGTTGGGTTCCCTGATCCAGGTCCTAGCCCCTCACCTTCACCCCACCTAAGAGGTCTGTCAGGCCTGTTGGGTTCCCTGGATGGATTATGTCAGGGCCTAGCCCCTCACCCTCACCCCACCTAAGAGGTCTGTCAGGCCTGTTGGGTTCCCTGAGTTAATCCGTATCTCTCACCACGGCCTCATACATACCACAGTGTGAAAACCAGCGCGAGCTACGCTCTAGCGCGAATTCATGCATCAAAACCAATCACTTCGTACGAGCAACGCTCTGGTACGGCATTTATGCATAAAATATGAGGAAACCATGTACGAACATAGCTCCAGTACAGTTATATGCATAAGAAAAACCACTCAAATCCACGTACGAGCATAAGCTCCAGTACGTTTTATAAACATCATCACAATTCAATTTCAAAGTGCGAGCTAAGCTCAAGCACGTTTCACACAAGTGAAAACATAGAAATCTCGCGCGAGCGAGGCTCTAACGCGAATTATATCACATACACGCGATAGGCGGCTTACATGCATTCAAAACATCTCATAATATGCTTAGTGCCTCATATGGGCTATTTCACAACATCATTCAAGTACTAGCCAGCCTATCCTTTTATTTGCTCAAATCAAAGCATTGTGTTTTGTAAAAGCATTCAAAACACATGATTTATGCAATTATTAGCCTTACTATCCCTTTTTCATAAAATCCACTTCAAATCCAAAACCACGCATATACTCATCATCATTCACGAATACCATCAACATTTATTTGAGCAATCATGCATTTCATAAAAACATCCGATATTCACCCACAAGTTCAAAGTACGAGCAGCTACCTCTATATACTCACAAAATTCCCTTACCTGGAATCGCGATGCGTGATTCCACTTCCTTAAGCTGCTTACTCGTACGGTTCGGTTCACCTTCAACGAACTCTTCGGGACTGCACAAAATCGTATCCCGCAGTATATTCGATCCATATATTGCAACCCTTGTGCTTGCTATAGTCAATTTAATCTATAGCCTCTATTAAAGCTTATTTGGCCTCGTTTCATTACTTTATCCATAATTCGAGTCTATGGATCTTCTTAGGCCTATTAACTTATTCAAAATCGATATTAAATCGACATTAAGCTCATAGTGTTCATATTCCATGAATTCCCTCACTATGGCATTTATCAAGTATATTCATACACATTTCCACAATTCCTCCAACTCACTATGTAATTCCATCTAACCATCTAAAATCATAAACATTACCCCAATAACAACTTCAGCATGCCATAAATCATAGGCTCATTCAATCCCACATATCCTCACATTATACCCATTTTTGATTTCTAGGTTACACCAATTTCACTACATTCCTAGGTAGTTTATCCATCAATACTCATATCAATCAACTCCAAAATCAATTAAATAGCTAATGCATTTGGATTGGAGTGTTAGAATCTTACCAATATGATTTCTCTTCTTGCTCCAAATGGTAATGCCCTTAACTCCTTCAATTCCAAGAATGGGACAATGCCCTCTCACTATGTTGTTCTTCTCTTTGATAGGAACAACTTTATCTCTAATGATCTCTCTTCAAATCTCACTGAAAATGGTTGATTTTAGAGAGGGAAAGTTAGGTTTTTGGGTTGAGATTGTAAGGTTAAATGTTTTTCCGAGATTTCCAGATTTTCAGCTCTCCTTATATAGAAATGGCTTGAGGAGATCGATCTGGTCCAAGAGGAGATCGATCTGGTCCAAGAGGAGATCGATCTGGTCCCTTAAAATCCCTCTTTTTTCACGGTATTTTTAAGCCTGAGATCGATCTGTCGAAGCAATGAGATCGATCTGTTGAAGCATGAGATCGATCTGTCGAAGCATGAGATCGATCTGGTCCCAAACAGAGAGCTAAGGAGATCGATCTGGGTGCTTGGGGATCGATCTTTCCACTACAAAATGCTTGGCAGATCGATCTGGCTCCATTGGAGATCGATCTGCTCTATTCTTTCGCCCAAATAAGAGCATTCTGGCTCTTCCAGATCGATCTCTCATCCTATGAGATCGATCTGGACCTCATGTTTTCCAGATTTCCTGCAGTTTCTTTGCTGCAACTCATACCAACACATCCTTAATCTATTGCCATGGCCATTTTCTCATCCATCCACCTTTATAACTTGAAAATGGCATCCATTCATACCTTATGCACATTGAAACTTGTGTGCATTCATTGTATGTTCAAAGGTATGCTACATAAAACCAAATGGAAGCATAACTCCATTCCATTTTACCACACTACTCATCTTGAGTCTCAATCACATCCATCACTTGCTAGAACTCATTTCTTCGTATTCATACTCAATGAAAATTGTATGTACGTTACAATTTATATTACATATACATACATTGAATCCATGGACTTACATCAATCATACTTTACATTACAAGTCCAATCATATCATTTGATCTAATTACACACATTACCCTTATACATATACGGGGTCTTACATGATGAGTGCACTGAACAGGAAGATAGATGAAGGTTTTGTAAACCTTCATGCCACCCAGCAGACAATGATCATGGAGCTGAACCGTAAAATATATAAAGGCTTTGCAAATCTTCATGCTACTCAGCAGGCGATGTATGATGAGATTCAGGTCACTCGCACTCACGTTGAGGATCTCATGGATCGATTTCCTCCACCTTAGGACTTCTTTGTTAGGACTATCTTTGCTATGTTTTCTAATTACTGGTTGTTGTTTAACTGACTTTACTTGAATGAGTATTTTCTGGAATGACAAGTTAGTTATTTTTTTTTATTTGACTTACCATTTTGAAATGAATAGTGTGTTGCCTCTGATTTAATCCTTTAGCACCATTGATATGACAAAAAGGGGGAGAAGAATAAGAAAACTTGTTTAAATGGCTTTAAATATGTTAAAGAAACATGTCTAATGGTTTAAAGGAATGATTAAAAAGATGGGGAGTTAACAAAGTTAAGAGGTTAAAAGCCAAAAGTAAGAGGGAGCTTACAAAAAGGGGGAGCTTGTGCAAAATGAAAATAGGTAACTAAACATGTTGATTGAATAGGTTTTGTCATATCAAAAAGGGGGAGATTGTTGAGATAATATATTTTGAAATGACAAAACAAGTAAATTCAATAATATAAAGATGATATAAAAACATGTTTAGAGGTTATCAGTACCAGAACTTAAGTTTCTGAAGATGAGAGATCGATCTGGGTTATGAGAGATCGATCTCCTGGGTTTTCTTGGATGAGAGATCGATCTGAGTTATGAAAGATCGATCTCCTGGGTTTTCTTGGATGAGAGATCGATCTCATGAAGACATGAGATCGATCTGCTAAGCTTTGAACTTGTTCAAAGGTATCAAGGAAGATTGAGATCGATCTATAAGGGTTATAAGATCGATCTGCCTAGTACAGGATGCTGATGAGATCGATCTGGTATAGCAAGAGATCGATCTCCCCTAAAATAAAAGGTAAAGGCAGTAGATCGATCTGTAAGATCGATCTGTACGCAAACAGAGAGTTCATGAGATCGATCTGGTATAGGAAGAGATCGATCTCCTCAAAGTTAGAGAGCTAAGGAGATCGATCTAGGTTGATAAGAGATCAATCTCCTCACTAAGACAATACCTGAAAGATCGATCTATAGATCGATCATGTCTCAAACAGAGAGATTGGAAGATCGATCTGCCTATTCGACAGATCGATCTCCTCTAACATTTTCAAATTGTGAGATCGATCTGCTCATATATGAGATCGATCTCCCTGCTTTATTTTGCCTTGATCTTGCAGGAATTATAACTAAGAGATCGATCTGGTCAAGATGGCAGATCGATCTGGCATTCTACTGGAGGTACCCAACGGCTATTTCTGCAAAAATCTCAACGGAAAAAATAGCATTAAATGCTCCAACCACCAATCCTTCAGTATATAATCAAGTATTGAAGACACTGAGAAGTGAGACACAATTGCTGCACATTTCTTACATTCTCAAGAGTTTAATTCCTACATTCTATTTGTCTTCAATTTCATTTATTGAGTTTGTTGTTTTAAGCTTGTGCAAAAAGCTGTATTTGTCCTACCCACATTAAAAGCTTGATATTGTATTCATCCTATCTTTAAGAGAGAAGAGGATTGTTCCTCAGTGAGATAAATTTTGTAAAAGAGTGAATACATCATTGTATTAGAAAGGGTAGAGAGGTTATTCCTTAACCTGAAAAAGGGATTGTGTAACTTTCATTGAAAGAGATAAAGAAAGCTCTTGACAAGGAGGTCAAGAAGAGAGGACGTAGGCAGGAGATCAGCCGAACCTCTATAACTCACTGTGTTTGATATTCTCTTCCTTATCTTGCTTTAATTTGTTTCATTACATTATATTGTTTATTCATTAATTGTTAATTAAGTTTAAATTAGTTTAAATTTGCCATTAACATTAGAAAACCGATTCACCCCCCCTCTCGGTAGAGCCAACATAATGCTTTGTGATTTATAGACTTATCCAGATTCTTGATAAATATGTTTGTAGTACCACTCTTACGAAGACTAGGGTCACGCTGAGAATACATGACTCGGATGGTCTTATTATTCAGTGGAGTGAAATTCAGTATATCCATTGCCCTAGCCGAATCTCAAAGATTGCTATAGTTGACGTAACCATAGCCGAGAGAGCGGCCAGTCGCCAAGTCCCGACAAACCCTTAATGAGACGACCTCAGCCACCTGGCTAAACGTTTGGAAGAGCTGGTCATCGGTAACAGTAACATCAAGATCCCCAACATAGAGCGATGTCGGCATGAACTACGCTCCTTCGGGTCCCGGAGCAACCTCGAAAATTAGTGCCTGATGCTGAAGCTGAATCTGCGCCATCCACAAATACCCTCACCCTAATTCTTTTAAATCCTTGTCTTTTTTTTTTTTGGCTTTCCTCTCCTCTTCTTATTCAATCAAAACTACAGAACAAAAAATATTAAAAACTAAATAAATACAATTGGGAGTATTTTCTTTTTGGTGTTTTGGGATAAAAGAGGAGAGTGAAGGGTAAATTGGGGATAAAGTCGGAGATGCGCAGAGGATCAGACGGGAGCGAAGACGGAGAAAGTCGTTTTGGATTTTTTTTTGGATTTTTTTATATTATCCATCGGTTCTCGTCCCTTCTGAATGTGTCTATACCATAACTTTTCTTTCATTTCCCACAGACGGCGTTAATTGTTGTTACCTGAGACAATGGTGACGAATCGTTGACGTCTTCTCTTCAGGTTCCTTGCCACGTGTTGCCGATAGCTTCTGTAAAAAAGAAGAAGATCAGAGGAACGCAGGGGTTGTTCCCTGCGTTTGCACTCTAATACTTTTGTCAGACAGAAAATTTGGCAGAGCTTTAGTAGGGAGTTCCCAGATCTGGTTTATGAATCATACCTAGCCCCTATTTATAGGGGTTTCTCTCTGTCACAAATTATGCATATACCCTTTTAATTAAATACTAGATTTTCTGATGTCTATACTCGTTTTTTTCATGCGCCACGTGGCGTACTTTTTTTATTCTTAATATCATGCACAACATATATATTTATTGTATTTATTATTATTTTAAATACATTTTCAATTTAACAAATATATATATATATATATATTTATAACATATTTTCATTTAACTTTATTGTCTAATTAAGTACAGAAAATTTTGCGGTGTTTACACATTACTTGAAAAATAAAATATGAAGAGTTGAGTTTGACCAAATGGGCTCAAACCATAATGTATGTTCTACAATACTGTGAAGACATCAGAAAATTTGTTGAGTAAGTGATCTAACTTTTGTACTTAAATTTTATGTAATTTCTTTATTGTTTATATTTTTTTCTAAGTATCCATTAGTATTTATTTCTTATAAAATGTGAAGCATGCATAAGGAATAACTCAAATGGGAGAATCCTAGAAATGTAGAGAAAAGACATGCAAAAGAATTTCATGAGTGGTTTAAGGAATATGTAAGTATGAGATATGTTTTTAGATATAATTTAAATTTTAATGTTTATCACAGGTCACTCAATTGCCTGAAGAAGGAAGTGAATTGGTTAATGATCAATTACTAAATCTATCTCTTGGACCTCATAAACGAGTTTTACAATAAACTAGCTTTCTTCTCGACTGTTGGAGGTTTAACATAAAGGAGCTAGACATGCAATTGAAATCACAAAATAGTGGTATTCTAGTGAATGGGGATGAAATTACAGGTAACTTAGATTATTTTGGTGAGTTGACAGATATCATGCAATTAAATTATCTTGAAGAAATTAGTGTGATTTTATTTTAGTGTGATTAGTGCGATATGCATTATTAGTGGTGAATCTTCAATGGTAAATCTTAAATCATCACAATTACTATGATAACAGTGAGGTTTTAATTGTGAAAATATTGAATCCGTCATAATTACTACTATAATAGTGACCGAAAAAGAATACGTCAATGTTTCTTATGACAATAGTGTCAAACAAAAATTTATTCATAATAAACCTAATAATTGTGACAAAATTGCTCGTGGTCACAAAAATAATCACTAAAAACATTATTCGTTGTAGTGTTCTTTTTCCTTCATGGTAATGCACATTGAACAGTTATCAAAATGTAATATTTGATTGCATTGGGATTAAACAAAAACAGGTGAAGAACTCTCAAGTTCACCTCCTTTGTGCCCCTTTTTCCTTTTCCTTTTAATTTAATTAAAAAAGGAAATGCATAAAAAAAAAGAATAAACAAAAGATATTTTGAATCTTTGATATCCATCCTCCACCCACCCACAACAGATTTCCAACAACAAACCCTTCCAAAAGCCCCAATTCTTAGCCCAAAATGCAAAAACATCAAACAGAGTAGTTGCAGGATGCTGAGGTTGTTGCGGAATTTGGAGAATGAGAAGAAGACAACAACCTCTCCTACCCATTGTCTTCTTCCATGTTCATAGAAACACCAACTTCAACACCACAACTTGCATCATCCCACACGCATTCCCCCTTCGCCTCATTTTCTTTAGGCCCTACATCAAATATCAAGTCAATGTTATCCTCAAACCCTGTACCATCGAACAAGTTCGGTAATTCACCGGATTTTTTGAGAGGGAAGTCTGGAACCAAAAATGATGTCAACCCTGAATCCATGCAGAAACTCCATGCTAGCTCATTGCTATTGGTTGTCTCCATACCAACCATTGTCCCATTGTCAATGCATAGAGGGAGCTGCATTTGCATGTACTGAAACTGTTGGGGTTTATCAGCTTCTTCTACTTGTTGCTGTTGTTCTTCCTTTTGTTCTTGTTGTGACAGCAGTTGTTCGACTTCTGTTGGTTGAGCATCAGCCGGGTTGGGAATTTGTTCTTGCATTTGATCCAAAAATAAAATTCCTTTCTGCTTCAAACGTTCTATGTAATGGCTAATATCAAAGTTGGTCACGGCATTGGTCCCCCTGTACTCCAATGCTGCCATATCATATGCTGCTGCTGCTTCCTCTTGTGTGTCTTCAAAACAAAAAGTAAAACATATATAAATGAATTATTAGTTAACCAGAAACAAATAAACAAATTAGGAAAATAGAACTTTACCGTGACATTTCTGTAATTAATTAGTTACTGCCCTGACTAATTTTATTAAGCTTTTTCAAGAGTACAATATGCAAACATCAGATAAATGACCAACATTGTTGAAGTTTGCCGCAACTATAGACTTATTATTTATTTTGTTCATCCAAATCATTTTGGAGGCAACATGTTGCATACTTGTACAGAAGGAGAATGCAAGGATCATATTTGGGTTAGAGAAAAGTACATGTCAAGGCCTCAAATCTATAACATATCATATATGAATCATTTGAATTAAGTTTTAAATTCACAAGTAAGATTTTCAAGTTAAAAGAGGAAAAAAACGCCATATTTTTCTTGTGTTTGCTTCTGTTCAATCCTCAGCTTAAGTAGATGAAAGGTTGATAAAAAGTCCATTTTCAATTCATAATGTTCTTCAAGGAAATGAAGAGAAAAGTCATAAACCGTTGTCATTAGTGAACAAAACTTCAACCAATCTAAATTATCCAACAAAATGTTGCTTAGACCATAAAATTAAAAATAAAACAAAACCCATGATTTTAAGCAAAGAAAGATTGGATGTAGGCCAATAAAAACTAGTCCTAAAATCTTCACAATTATACTAATCACTATCCCGCTAAGCTTAAGCTAAAGGAATAGGCATTTTAGCTCACCTAAACCAAAAACCAAACCTCCTTTTAAGGCACGTGATCCCTGCTGCGTTTTGCTCAGTAAAGAAAAATTAAAAATACTCACGTGCCATTCTGCCACTATCTTTATGGAAATGGGTGTAAGGTAAGACACATATATTTCGTTTAATTACAGAAATGCCATGCTACTGAATTTTAACTGCTGTCGTTGTCATCAATCATGGCAATCGTGCCAGCGACTGACTGATGTAGATGGGTTTGAAGTTGGCATCTAGTCACCTTCATAATTGGCCTAACTCAAAATCTTTTTATTTGTTTGTATTTTCCGTCCATACTTTTTTTTGTTTAATTGTTATCAAAGAAAAATAAATGATGCCCAGATTTACTTTTTATTTGACTTTCTGTGTTTAGGGGTCGGTGGCTGGTTTATTTTTCTCTGTTTTGCTTAGCCCCTTGGTGCGGTAGAGTGAAACAGGGTAGAGAAAGTAATGGGGCTCACACTCACTGAAGAGTGAGCAGAAACAGGGGAAGCGTAAGGGAAGGATTAGATGGGAAGCTCTTAACCAATCAGAATCAGCTGTTTAATAAGGATGCTATGTTTAGCAGCAGCACTCTGTGTTGTCTAGAAACTATGAAGGGAGGCTTTAGTTGCGATCTTTGATGCCAATTTGTTTTTGTTCAAGTTGGCAACAACAAAGGATGAGCAACGGGTCTTTTGACAAACAAACACCTTATTGTGTTTAAAGACTATAACGGAGACCTAAGGCTCTTGGATTATGTTTTTAATAACACATTACAGTACATAAGATAACCAATAAGATTTGTGACATTGGTTTGACTGAATCATAGGAGGGCTATGAAGAGGGAGGTATCAATATGTAGATTGGTTGAGGATTTCTCCAATAGGAAAAAGAGGCTATACGCATTATGTAGGAGCTTCACTAAAATTTTGGCACCGTCCTGGTTATGGGGCATTGGTGGCGGCTAACCAAGAACATAGGAAGAAGATGGTGGATGGAATGGTGCAATAGAGTTTGTGGACACATGCCTAATCTAAATATTGTTAATCAATAATTGTGGTTTTTTTTTTTAAACAAGTTGTTTCATGCCGCATTGATTATGAATCTATTTTAATCTTGAAAAAAATACCATATCATTACCATGCATGTTAATAAATTAATAAACAAGTAGAGAGATATTGGGGGCTTACTATAAGTTCCTAAATAGAGATATTTGTTCCCAAAAACTCGACCAATTCGCGCTTCCCATCTTCCATTGTGGTGATGCCTGCCAATGCCATTAACAAACTAACACAATTAGATTCAGTCCAAGAAAATTAAAGGCCAGCTATTGCCTACTGTCTACTACTTTCATATCATCACAGGCTATAGCACATGCAATCGGATAAACGTAAGGCATGAATTGAACAACCTAGCCACCCCACGGTACTTGGAAACTCCCCTAGAGAACCCACTGCTCCGCCGTCGTAGAGATGCCAAGTACTCTTCCTTTGTCACCTTCTTCATTTCTTCCATCTCTTTCTCATATCTATCTAACTGCATATTAGCAATCTCATCATTTCACAATTCATTGTACATGTTTTCTTAATAAATAAATAAAAAATCAATTAAAGTTATTTAATTACCGGAAAATTCAAGATCGTTTTGGGCCCCCAATACTTGAGTGCAGCGAGATCATAGGTTCGAGCTGCAGCCTCCTCACTATCATAAGCCCCTGCAGTGCACATTTTATTATTTAGATTAAACAAAAATATAAATATAATATATTTTAAAATTTAAAATTTTTAAAGAGAGAGAGAGGACTTACCCAAATAAACTAAGAAGGCGACAAAAGTTTAAATGCATGTTAAGAGATAAATAAGGAAAAAAGAAAAAAAACTCAGTCAGTACTCTGAAGAAGAACAAAACTATTTCTTTTTTATTATTTCTTAAAGAGTGAAATAATAAACAAAGCTGACGGATCTTCTTAACATATATCTTTGTCTGAAAAAGAAAGGGAG
Organism: Firmiana major; assembly: GCA_033439115.1. NCBI lineage: Eukaryota > Viridiplantae > Streptophyta > Magnoliopsida > Malvales > Malvaceae > Firmiana > Firmiana major. The sequence continues at coordinate 11,446,033 of CM065898.1, read as the reverse complement.
GGGAGGGGAGGGGAGGGGAGGGGAGGGAGTGATTTTAATTAATTAAGGTAATTACCTTGTCTTCCTTTCTTGTTCTGAATGTTATTCCATGAACTCTTGTCCCAAAGGTGAGCCTCAAATCTCCCAGTCCATCTATGCCTGTTTCAATGTTCAAGTATTGAATATATGTTCGAGTAGATATCAATCAAAATATCAGACATGCAAATTGACCAAAACCAGCGTTTTGATTTTAAATTTCCATGTAACAATAAATGATAAATAATAAGTAAACCTGGTGACTCCTCTATAGATGGAGCTTCTTCTGCCAGAGTTAGGACTGTTAGCATTCAATCTGCATTTCTGATCAGAGTTCTGATGCTTCCTAGCCCTTTTAGCCATGGGTTTCTCTGATAGAATATTATGAGGAGAATCAGATGATGAGAAAGAAGATGCAGAAGAAGAAGGAGAGACAGAGAAAGAATTAGAAGAAGAACAAGTTGAAGACCTCTTCATTTCTCTTTTCTTTTCTAAACAATGTTAAGTATAAACCTGAGAGATTGGCTTTGGCAACACAACAAGAAGAGGGTTTTTTTCAAGTCTTAATTGTTTGTTTCTTTGGTGAGATTCTACTTATATATATACAATGGTAATGATGCTGATGATTTTGGGTTGTTTGGGGGGGGGGGGGGGGGGGGGGACCCAAATTTGTTTACCAAGACAAGAAGAGAGGGGCAGTGCAAAATGCGATGTAGTGAAGCATCGAAGGGGTTAAAAGTGGGGGGTTGGGTTAAAGAGTCAAATTAGCAAAAAGAATATGGCCCAAACACTTGGCTTGTGTGTGCAGGGTGCAGCCATGCTGCCAATAGGATTTGTTCACCTTAGGCTGTCAATTTTATTATGTGTGTTAAGAATCTGTGAGTGCAACCCATCCATCCCCATCTCCAAATCTTTTCCTATAATAATAATATTAATAAGAAGAAGAAGAACAACAACTCTATCATATTTATGATCTTATGAATCAAACTGGCTTAAAAGCTCTAAACTTTTGTACCAACACTCGTGCGTGTCAGTCACTTTCTTCATGGCTTTTGTTTCTGACTATGAATCGAACTGGACTTCTGTTCTTCTCTGTCGGTAGAGTACGGGGCAATATGGTCAATGCCCTTAAACTTCACCTAAATTACAATGCGAGGAACAGACGAGGGCATGGGCATCCAAGGTTTGTTCTACCATTTGTAGTGATATTCCTCTCTAGCCTCTCAAGGAAATATTAAGTCGGATATTTTATAACCTCTCAAGGAAATATTACAATCCTTTCTAACCTATAATTGCATAATTCCTTGTAAGTATAGTTGCTACAAATAAAATAAAATTAAATGTATATTTTAATTGAATAGAGAATTGAAAGGAAAAAATAATAAAAATTTTCTTCTAATAGTATAAAAATAAAATGTAATTTTTTTTAAAAAAAATTATAACAAGCTATATAAATTAAAAGTATATAGTAATCCCGAGGGCCTAATTGAATGATATTGTCATTCCATTAAGTCTCAATTTATGGATGTAAACGAGGTCAATATCTATTATTTTTTATATACTTGAATCCGATTACATTTTATAATACTTCAATTCAATTAATTATCTGAATATTTTTATTTTTACTATCTAAACTATACTCATATGATATATGAAATATCAATTAATTATTTGAACTTATTTAAAAACTTGTTTATTAAGTAAGAGTTTAACTTTTAAATTTAAATTTAAAATCAACATATTATTAAAAAAATAAATTAATAAATTTAAATTAACTCATAAAAATAAATTAATATTAAAATTATAATTAAAATACTTAATGAATTAATTTAATTAAATATAATATTAATAATAAATAAAAATATATTTAATAATATTTAAAAAATATTATTTATAATCGAGTTCGAGTAGTAAGGTACATTAAGATCACTATCTAAACAATTGATAAGTGATAAAATTACTATCGAACCCGATTATTAAATATTATAACCCTACTTAATTGGGTGAGGTAGTATTAGGTATTTGTTTATAAGATATTCATTAACCTTTTTAGGCCCCATGAAGGAGATACGTTCATATGAAAATAATTATTATTTAATACATTGTTAAAAAAGTTTTTAGATTTTACCGAAATATAATTAGCAATGCAAACTTTTTAAAAAAATATTAAAAAAATTAAAAGAATTAGTGGAATCTTTATTTTCATATAAATTCTACTTATAAAATTTTAAAAATTTTATTGAAAATGTATTAGATAATAGTCCATATAAAAAATATTAGTCATAGACGGCTATGTAGCAATTGATTTACCATCCAAGAAAGTTTTCATGTCCAGTCAAAAATAGCATAGAACTAATTAAAATATTTCTACAATTGCACAACTCCTTAAAATTTAATGTGTCTTAAAAGTAAAATAAATATGAAAATAGTGCAGAAGGAATATCTTCGGTTACGATTAAAAGTTGCTAACATAAAAAAATATATATTTTAAGCAAATAGACACTAGAAAAAAAAAGTATTTAAAAATTATTTATTGGCATAAATTAAAAAATATATATATTTACAAAGAAATTGTTGGTAATAACAATACCAAGGTCCAAAAAATTGAAAAGGGAAGAAAAAAAATCTACCAATTCCAAAAAATTTTGAATCAAAAGAAATTATATAAAAATAAATTGCAGTTATTTTAAATAATAAGTTTAATTAGTCATTCAATTAAGCACCAACAAAAGAGACAAAAGAAATATATACATATATATATAATAAAAATAAATTGTAAGAAGAAAATAGAAATAAAAATATAAGCCCTTTTGATGTGCTTTCAGTTAGGCATCCATGAGCACTTACTTTAATTTATTGTTAATAATGAAGGGGTTTAATTGAATGACATCACTCACAAACATGTTAATTTAATATACTTATGATGTATTTTGAATTGCTTTTTAGTAATTTTTCATTATAGTATTATCCTATATATATATATATATATATATATATATATATATATATGCATATTTAGTGATAATAGATTTTAAATAAAAAAAACTATATATATTATACCAATAAAAATAATTTAATGCACAAAACTTCTATTTTGTTAGGTTGGAAGAATTGTTATGCTACATATATATATATATATATATATATATATACATATATATATATATATATATATACATATATATATATATATATATATATATTATACTAAATAATACAAAGTTATGTAATCAGATTTGCTTATGTAGACTTCATTTTTTTTATGACAAATAAATTTTTAAAATTTCTGTTTATGATGACACATAGGATAATTTTTTGGCCAAATTCATTTTTTTATACAATGAATTAGTTCAAATTCATTTAAATATTATTAAATTCTTAAAAGAAATTATAATGAAATATAAAAATATTAAAAACATATAATAATTAATAAATATAATACTATAAGTTAGGATAAATTCTTTAAAAAAAAAACTATTGAATAAGTCTAATTCAAAAGTCACAAATTATCTTTTTAAATTTCAATTGATTTTTTTGCGAAATATTTTCTTAGAATTTAGGTATGATAATATTATTTCTAATATGGGCATATAGAAGATTTTAGATCAATTAAACCTTAGAATCTTGGCGATATTTAATTCAGTTAATAATATAATTAAATTATATTATATTGAAAAAATCGTATTTTATTTTTGACTACTTTAGTTAAATTATATAATTAAATGATAATTAAATTCACATTGTATGTTTGATTATTTTTAATTGGCTACTTTAGTTTGACTAAATTATTCACACTAATAGTTTAAAATCATAAAATCTTAATTTATGCCTACAATAATCATATTACAAGATAATATATATTTTCTTAGAAAAATAAAAAAGCTAAACATGTATCAGGTAATAACACGATATACAAAGCACATAATCACACACTTTTCACTTTTCTTTTTGGCCACCATAGTCTTTTTGTATTTCTCATTCTTTGATATTAAAATCGCACAAATTTTATTCCTTTTTTTTTTGAACGATCGTATTCATTTTTAATAAAAAAAATTATTATTCGTTAAGAAATAAATTGAAGAATGTAAAAAAGTAATCAATTACTCAACACATTTATATATATATATATATATATATATATATATATATATATATATATATATATATATATATATATATATATATTCCTTGATTGCTTCATTTTTTATTAAAATTATAATTTATTTTAGTCTCTTTATCATATTAATTTTTTTATAAAGAGAATATAAAAAAATTCATATCAACATATATTAAAACCATAATTTTATTAATTCAACAAATATATTTACCTTTTCACTAATTCTCTATGTGAGTGATTAAGAGTAATTTTTTTTTCTTTGGAATTAAAAGAATTGATGAACAACATAGCTTATTATTGAAACCAATATAACAACTAAATCTTGATTTAATGGTTGTTCTCATTTCTTAAAAAGGATTAGATCCAATATATATGGATTATTATCAAATACATAGACGGTGAAGTTTTTAATTCCAACAAGCCTGATTTAATAAATTATCACATGTCCCACTTTCTGTTAATTTTTTTATTTTTTCTTAAATTTCCTATAAGGTATGTGTCGCTTGTAGGGTTTAAAAGTTTTAATGTCATTTTATTCTACAATAATACTACATAATCTAAAAAGAATTATTATTCAATACACTGTCAATATAATTTTTAAACTTCATAGAAGGTAATAAAATTGTGACACATAACTCTTGAGAATATTAAAAAATAAAATAAAATAAAAATTGGAGATGTATCAATATTTAAACTCTATTTGTGAAGTCTTAAAACTTCATAGTATATTAAATAATAATTCATATTTAAATTGTCATGATCGCATAAAGTTATCAATTTAATTACAAAAAGGATTCAAATTTAATAATCAAGTTACCGTTTAACATAAATATCTTCAAATTATCTTGATGTATTTGATAATGAAATTCTTAACATGAAAATATACAATTTTTAGATTATTTTAATGAATAAAAAATAAAAAATAAAAAATAAAAATAAAACAAATTTTTAATTTAAACTTATTTTCATGTTATGTAAAATTAAAAAATTAATATGAATTTAAAAAATAAATAATAAAAAATCTTCTGCATCTCGCACAAATTAGTAATTATAAAATTTTTTCTTATCGAGTTAATGTTTAACTTAATTTACTAATTTTCTTATTATAACCTTCTAGATATGTGACAAAATGGGAATGTACAAGATTTATTATTATTATTATTATTAAAAGTGAGATATTAATTTTCTAATGAGTACCATACTTGGGCACTTTAAGGTTAATTGCATATTGATAGATAAAGATTTAGCTCAGAATTGACAACCCCAACATAAGAAGAATGTTCTATCAATCGACCTTTTTTATTAAAAAGAGCCAAATATCAAAATCTTAAAATGCTTTCTCAACTTTTATAATGACAAAAAGGAAACAAATCACTCGCAATATCTGGCCCCGCTAATTAATGCCCACCAATCATATAACACTAACGTTTCGTTTGGATTGAAACGGAGCCCCGTTTACTGGACCACTTTTTGTGGCGTTTGGACACCATCTTTGTGGCAGCCAAACTAATATTTATATAAAATAGAAAAAAATATTTATATAATATAATAATTTTTATTAAGTTTAATTTATTAATTTCTTAAAATTAATTTTGTTAATTTTTAATTATTTATTAATATAAATTCCCGAAACTTTCTTGTAATTTGTTCGTAAAAACGAACGAGTGAAAATAAAATGTACACTTGGTATAAAATAAAATAAATAGATAAATAATAATAATAAAAATAATAATAATAATAAAAAAAGGCGAAACTTAAAACATGAAACCTTCTGCACACACCAACTCTGCACACCGACCCCTGCACACAAAACTCCACTGCACCGCCCGTCTCCTGTCAAACTTGCTCCCATTTTCCATCCATCAACACGTCTTCAGTTCGCCTACTCTGTCTCTGTCCTGTACGCAGCTGAAAAACCAAAATAAAAGGATGAGAAAGGGAGATTGGGTGGCTAAAGAAAGAAATAGAGAAGGGAGGAAAGGAACTCGAGAAAATCGAGAGATTTAGGAGGCCAGAACAGAGGGCTCTAACCTTTGTAAACTACAGCAGAAGTGAGGGAGGAAGAAAGGGTGGAGGCTGAAAAGATGATGGTGAGGGTGGCTGAGACACTGATAATTCTATTTTTAATAGAATAATTTGTGCTTAATTTTTTAATTAATTATTTAAATTTTCATATTATTTTATTAATTATCTCATGTATTTAATTAAAATTTTTTAATGTGCAGATAAAATAAATCCGGATGAAACTCAGTCGATTCAATCAAAATTGAGCTGAAAACAGGCTAAAGGAGACTGGACCACTTCTAATTTGTAGACCGAGTCACCAGTCATCTAGACACGCATGATGTCAGTGTCTGTATTTTATTCGCTCCGAAACGATAAGATCGACGGACACCGTGCCAACCTTCTGGAAGACACACGCCGAACCACATCGCACAACTAATTGGACAAAAAGACGAGTGACGTAAAAATATCTACTCTGCAACAAATCAAATGAAGACAAATGACCAAACAATGCCAACTCATCTATGATAAAAAATTACCATTGTACCCCTAAATTTGTGTATAAATAGAATATGATGAGCAATTGAAAAGGGGGCAGCCTAGTGTAGTTTTTAGTGTAGTTTTTAGGGTAGGAGTAGTGTAGAGTAATTTAGGGGTAGTTTTAATTTAAGGTAGCTTTAGAATATCTTTAAGTAAAATTTTTATTTCCTCTAGTTTTCTTTAAGCTTTCCGATTAAGTTTGTTTTAGTCATCATTTTTATCTTACTCTACCTAGCTACTGTTCAAAGCAATTTTTTTTTGTTTATTTTTATGAAAAGCTTCATTTCCTTTGTATTTCTTTGGTAGTTCACATTGGCAACCTCCGTGAGTATGAGTTTTTACAAGTTTTAAGTTTACAAAAATCAGATTTCTTTTTCTTCTTCGCCATTTCATTTCACGGTTTTGCTTTCCATGGTTACTGTTGCAATGAGGTGTGAGGGGCTTGTGATAGAAGCCATAATACACAACCCATTGTCACTTTTCCATTAACATTTTCTTTAGAAAAAAAAAATTATTTTACACTTAGTTAAGCTTACATTTCCGAGCTTCTGGTTTAGCATTTCTGCAAATTTTTTTTTTACCCATCATGTTTCTTACATTTTAAGAGCATCTTCTACATTTTCTATTCGGTTTCCACTTGCTTACTAGCGTGATTGCGTGGTACCGAGGAGCTGAAGGGTGGCAATGTTGGCTGGTGGTGAAGTTGGCGCGATGGCTCCCATTTAGTGCAGTACAACAGTTGCCTCACGGTTACAGAGGGGTGCTGGGCAATAGGTTGTTGTTGCTTCCATTCGTTGCAAGCCAGGAGTTGCTTCACGGTGCAGTATTGGATGAGAATGATGACTACCGCAGCAACCCGAAGCCAAGCAGTAGTAGCTAGAAAATCACTGAAAGTCGGGGACGTGAGGAGCAAATACAGCAAAACGTTTCTGCTGTACAGGAGACACCGTCTTCAATTCTGTCCTACTGGAGCCTGGGATGAGCAGCTGCTCGATGTAGTGACCGAGTAGCAACAAGCAGTGCTGGGCGTGTACTCGGTGTGCAGGCACGGGTGATGTTGATGTTGGATAGCAGGAGCTTGGGATAGATCCTGCAAGCTGGAGCTGGCGGCTTGATCTGGCCAGAGAACGAACGGCAGAGGCAGTTGCAGACAACATATGGACAGCACCTGAAGCAGACGCTAGCCAGAAAAAGAAGCAGTAGGTTGCGGTTTGTACCTAGAGCACTTGGAAAATGCAGCAACATGCACAGTGCCAAAACACGGGACCACTCGACTGGCACCTTTGTTAACGCTACGTTTGGCTGACTCATGCACCTTGCAAACTTTATATTTCATGTTTTTATATTACTGAGTTTAATTGTTTTGATCCTTTCTTAGTTGTTATTTTAGGTAATTTGATCAATTAAAATGATAGGTTAGTTTTAATGTCTTTGCTTGTTAATTTAATTTTTAGTTTTAATCTATGTTAATGGTTAATTTTATATAATAGGATTTAGGATTTAATTTTAGTGTAGAATTTATGAGTTGCATTTAGAATTAATCTAGATTAAATTTGTTTCATGCATTTTTAATTTAGTCTTCATCTTAAAATTAAAATCCAAAAATAATTATTTTTCATGCATTAGTTATATATTTTATTTGCTTAGTAATTAGTTAGAGTTAGATTTAATTTAGGATTATTTTATGAGTAGTTAATTCCTTAGTTAGATTTAAGAATTTTTTTAGGTTAATAGAAGTTTTATTTTATTAAACTTTAGGTTAGTTTAATTTTCATTTTTTTATTAATTAGTTTAATCTACATGCACATTTTATTTTAGGTTTGTTTAATTTTAGTTTAATTAATTTTGTTTCTTTATTTTCATATTTGCATTTTAGTTTAATTGCATTAATTAATTTTAACTGTTTTAATTATCTTTTGTAGGTATTTGCTTTTAATTTCTTGGAGCTCTGTAAGTAATTTTAGCTCTGTTTAATTTTCTTTATTTTATAGTTTTATTATTTTCAGTACTGTTAGCCTTGTAGATCACCCATCAACAATTCATAATTTGCTAGGATATATTTAGGGTAAGATTGACCGGTAGTTAATTAGGCTAATCAACTTCTCTGTGGGACGATAATCTAGGACTCAAATCTCATTATTACTTGTACGACCCTTGCACTTGCGGATACACGTCTAGGTACGACTGAAACTAGAGGAAGTAACAAAGAGCTGAAAATAGAGGGAGATCGAAAGGAAGTAGGTGCTCGAGAAAGGAAAGAGAGTCAGGAAAATTAAGAGTTGGCTGGGGGTGGCGAGACTGTAAGGAGAGAAACAGTGAAGGTGGAACGCAGGTGGAGGCTGGTGATTGGTTAGAGGGCTCGGTACTGGAGGGGGGAAGTCGGGAAACAAAGAACTCCTCTGTTTACTACGTCGGGAGGGGTCTTGGCTGGTTGCAGGAAAGGGGCACAACCACGGGCTGCTAAGGGTTACTGCCAGAGCCGGAGGTAGCTAGACGTGCGACTACTGTTTTCGGTTGCTCCTCGGCACTGGAAACAGAAGTGAGGAGTAGAGACAGAGGCGTGATCGGAGAGAGACAAGGGCCGGTTGAGACAGTGATGAACATGGAGAAGGGAGTAGGTAAAGGAAACCGGGGAGCTGGGAGAAACGAGGATAGAAGCGTGATGATGGTGGTGTCGGAGTTGCCGAGCTGAGAAGGACGAGAGGAGATCGTGGGAGATAGTGAACAGTGAGTCGATTGTGAAGAAGAAAGAAGAAGAGGGAGGCGCGGGAAAATTCAAGCCTGCGCGAAAAAAAAAGAAGGAAATTCTTTTATATTTATATATATTTAGAATTATATATATTTGGAGTAGAAAAGAAAGCATGAGGGAATTCAGAGAAAAATATGGGAAAAGACGGTCGGAATATCGATTCGAAATTTCGGGGAAACAGATTGATTAACACAAAAACGTTGACTCACACCGCTAAGACACTGAGGTAAGAAAAATTCTCGTTGCTACTAGAGATAAATATGCGTAATTTCTATGTATTTGTAGATATAAAATTTAGGTTGAATTTCATAATGAATTACCGAAAAATTTAGGCTGAATTTTATGACTCTGAAAATTAGAAATTTTAACCTAGTTAAACAATCTAATTTTTACGGATTGAATTTAAATGGTTTGCACAGATTCTGTTGTGGCCTAAATTCTGTTTTAAATATAAAAAATCTCAAATTTCGGATTTTCATAGACTGTTTTATGAGATTTTTCTGAAAAAGTGCTAGTCAACCTGTTTTTGAACGGTTTCACGAAACAATTGAATTTATATGTAATTTGAGGTGAAATGATTTGTTTATAAAGCTATTTTAATGATATGTACTCAGCGCGTACTGACTGTGTGTCGTATGGTCCGTCTCGCACTGATTTTGAGACAAAGACGTTGGTGAGATCATATTGTATTTTTGTCTGTTCTGTATCTGTGGTCCACGAGTACGATGTACCCATCACACCTAATCAATGAATTGTCCGGAGTCGTCGACATTGGTCAATAGTCATTTCTGATATCTGATATAACATGTGTGCCTTGTCTCGTCTATTTAAAATATTTTTCTGAATTTGTCTGCTTGAACTGAGATATCTGGAAATCTGTTTATTTGCTACTGGAAAACTCTAAATTTTCTAGATTTACCACAATAGCTAGAATTTATTACTGATACATATTCTGTTTCTGAAAATATGTTCTTGGTATTTGTGCTTTTACCGTACTAATTATGTATTCTGTGAAAATGTTCTAGATTTGGCAATTATATATATATATATATATATATATATATATATATATATCTATCTTAGGTAGTATATTTATCTACCTGCTATGAGGTTTTTCTTATTGAGCATGTTAAGCTCACCCCTTAGTCTCCTCCACAGATTCGCGTCAGTAGTGGGATCGACTTCCTAAGTCACGGTATTTTGCACAACCACACTTCAGAAAGAAATCACCTGAGTTAAAGGTATACCCAGTAAGGATAACTATTTTGTAGCTAAATTTTTTTATAAGTACAGTAATGTATGCAAGTTATGTCTGGGGAATGTGATTGAGACTATTTTGTATGAGGACAAATGTGTCGATTTAATGAAATAGTATTATTATTATTTTCACTTTAAAACTATTATCAAGAGGATTTAAATTAAATAGACGAATTTATGGATTTTGATCTGTTATCGACTCGTAACCCAATCGAAATATCAATAAATTCGAGTCGTTACAATTAATTTCACAAATATAAAACATTGTACAATAAACGTTTTTTATACAAATTTTAATGTAACATCTTTAATGACCATCTTATATTCTAACTACATTTCACTTATCGTTGTCGCAATTGCATCTAAATATATATTTTACCATTGATTTTAATTTTACTGTTACAATCTCATTGCTAACATTATTTTCAATTTAATTGGAATTAATTTCACTACTTATCCAAATGGACTTTAAATTATTTATATTTAAAATTGTCGTGTTAAAATTCTTGTCAATATACCAAATATATAATTTTTTTTTGCTTTTATCAAATACATTTACATTTTTTATTAAATTTTAATCAATATATATATATATATATATATATATATATATATATATATATATATATATATATATATATATAGTTTTTTTCGTGTTGTGCTTAAAATTGTCTACTAGTCCTAATCTCAAACATGAAAATCAAACCACTTAGCATAAATTTTAATTTACAGAAGCGAAAGGCAAAAATGAAGTTGCAATCCATGAACATTCACCATTGCTGAGTATCAAGCTGCTAGATTCTAATCTGTTTTTAAGAGACACATGATCAAACAACAAACTTTGTTGCGAGGCCTGGAATTTGTATTCGATCGGATCGTAGCTATTCTTCTTGTAAACTGTGAGTCAATGTCAACCTTCCCTATGTCTTCCTCAAAACCTTTGACATACTTTTTGATGTCTTGTTGGAGCTCACTTCTATGATCATACCTACATGATTTCAACGTTTTAGCCAGTGCAAAGGAAGCAAAAATAATCAGGGGAATCATGTTGTAAAAAGCTATTCTTGTTTTTTCTCCCTAAACATTAGATGATAAAAACATTAAATGGAAGGTTTAATAGGAAATTTTGATGCAATAATAAAGATTTTGTGATCTAAAAATCACGAGTTTAAGAGAAAATAATTTTCTTTTTAAAATGAAAAAAATTGCGTATGTGATTTTTTCTCCTACCCCGTAATGTAAGAATATAATGCACTGAATTGTTATTAATTTTTTTTTTTCAATAGAAGGTTTAGGAAAATTTCTACTCAGAGTCCGAACAACCAAACTTTTATCTAAGATATCCGAAAGAAGGTAGAAAGGCTAAGAAGTTAGAAGATTAAGAGAGCATGAGATGGCCACTAGCTGAAGAACCCACTTTATTTCTCGAAAAGCCAAATCCTCAATGACATTTCAGTAGGGCAATTATTTGTTAATAATACAATATGATGTCTTCTGGTTCAGCTAAACCCGATCAAAGCACAAATGCGTGGCCAAGAAACTCTTAACTAGTTGATCGTAGAACAGTAAAATACAGGAAACAGTAGGTAGAGATCAAAATGCAACAGAAGATTTTCAAATTTATATCTTTAAAAAAAAAAAAAAAGAGCCCTTAACGTGGTTGCAAAATCTTATAGCAGCTTGTCTTAGCCCAATGCACAAACATCCCATATGAGATATCGAGGGAGACAAATGGGAGCACTTGAGGTTGAGGATGCCTCCTCTTGCACACAACACAACCGTATTGTTTATGAGATCCTGTGGCTTTCACTTGTTATTTTGTCGAGAGGCCATAACAAACACAACACTTACCTTAAAATGCAAAAGAGCAAAGAAGAGAAGGGTTAGAGAAAACGAGCCTTGACAAACACAAGCCTCAAAGTTATTTGATTTGCTGGTCAGTCCAGCCATCTGGTTTTAAAAATAATGAAAGAAAAACAAAAATGCAAAATGCCAACTTATGAAAAACTAACCTGTTAATCATGGAGATAATTGCTGGAGAAATTGCAGCCTCGAATGTTAGAATTTGCATGCGGCAATGATATGCCATCACCGTGTAATTTGAGTGGTGACTCTTCTAAAGATGAGAACTAAGTCAGAGCCATCAAATGCTTATAGTGAGACACACTCATTAAAACACCAGCATATATGCAAACTATCTGGAAAATTTCAAATATAAGGATCAATGAACTAATGCAACTATTTTGCATGCATATGTTCCACACACACAAGGTCTCGTGTAACAGATTAAAAATTGGAATGTCACAATGAAGTATTGTTACCTATATTTCTTAAATAACGCAATATGTGTAAACTGCAGTGAAACTTGCTCCAACTAAAATGAGATTTATATAAATGAAAGTGCATAGTTATAGAATAAAATGAAACGATTTCTCTTGGTTAAAGAACCCAATAAATTGAAAAGCTGATCTGAAATGATAATAAAAATCTGGAAAATCTTTTTCCTACCCATCTCAACAATTATAGGCATGCATAAGCACACAGATTCCCTTTGTTTAGGTAAAGTGTGAAAGCATGTCAGAAAATTGTCTGAGAACTGTACATGCCTACTTTTCTTCCTGAACGGGATTTCTTGTGCTAGGAGTCTTTGTACCTGGAAGCACTTCCTCAGGATCCTACTAAACTCCATGCCACATTATTCCTCTACAGCCAGGTCAGCTCAAAGTCATCTGGCACGTTCTTGGGACTGCAAGTAAAAGGAAATAGGAAAATATATACTCTAACTAGAAGGCCTTATTCAACTAAGAAGGTAACATAGTTTTTACCAAGAAACGAAGATGAGTGAGTCCAAAAGACATGACATTACACACGCCAGAAAAATTACTTAGTTTTTATATAGAAACTAGGTAGCAAGACAATTGCAAATGTTTTTCTGTTATTAGATATTAGTAGTAGAAGTCACATTTAATTAAGTTATTAGTTACAACTGAATTAACTGTGAGTTAGTTGTTTAGAAGCCTTTATACAAGGACTTCAGATATAGCTGTACGGATATAGTTTTACAATACAAGATTCAACGTTTTTCTTCTCTCTTCTATAATGCTTTCATTCTTTCTTCTTCCTTTTTGGTTCTTTGTCATTGAGTTGTGATAGATTATTTACGTGGTGTTAGAGCATCTTTTTCTTGATTCGAATGGAGTCGACATCGTCATCTCTTTTGACGCCATCATTTTTTTAACAGTGCAGAACGTTGGAGCTCCAAGCATAACAGTCAAATTGGAGGATAATAATTTTCTTCTCTAGCGACAACAAGTTTTAGCAACATTTAGAGGTTATGGGTTGAAAAAATTTATTGATGTAAGTCAACAGGTACCATCTAAAGAATCTCAAGATTTTCAATTGTATGAACGACAAGATTAATTACTTATATCTTGGATTTTGTCATCCGTGAGTCATGATATTTTGCCCAAGCTTGTTGCGTGTGAATCTGCCAAAGAGTTATGGGAGGCGATTCAAGAATATTTTGCCTCACATACGTTTGCTAAAGTGATGCAATACATAAGAATGTTGCAGAATGCCAAGAAAGGGAGTTTGAGTATGAAGGAATATCTCAAAAAGATTAAATCTTTGTGGGATACTTTGCTATCTTGTAGGAGCTCTATGTTTTAAACAGAACTTGTTCATACTGCGATTGCAGGATTAGGAGTTGAGTGTGACATGATAATTGTTGCAATAACAACAGAAAAGGAATTTCCAAATTGGAAAACCTTGTGTGCTCTTCTTTACACCAAAGAGTCGAGAAACCTGGAGAATACCATAGCATCAGAGTCAATGTCAGCCAATATAGTGTTTCAACAGAAGCGATATCCAAGTCCTGGTGTATATGGTGGTCGAGGCAGTAGAGGAAGAAATCATGGATTTATAGGCAGAGGCAGAGGAAGCCAAAAAGTGCAATGTCAGCTATGTGGTAAGCTCGAGCATACAGTTCACAGGTGCTACCATAGGTTTGATATTTCTTGCAACCCAGAATCTGGTGGCTACAACATACAATTCAATAGTCCACAGCAACATACAACTGCTAATATTGCAGCCATGATTGCTACACCTGACTCAGTTGATGACTCTGCCTGGTACTGATGTCACTAATCACATTACAAACAACCTCGAAAATCTTAATCTTGAGGCAGCATATCAAGGTGCAAGTAAAGTACATATAGGTGACGGTGTAGGACTTAGAATTGAGAATATTGGTCATTCTACTGTTACACAAACCATTTCATATTTTTCACATCACAAAAGTTTTAAACTTCATAACATCCTTCATGTGCCACAAATCACAAGGAATCTTTTATTTGTCTCACAGTTCTGCTGAGATAATAATGTCATGTTTGAATTTCATGCCAATGCGTGTCTTGTGAAGGATCCTATGAACAAAACAACACTGCTTGAAGGGATTTTGGAGGATGGATTGTACAAATTCAATTTGTCAACTGTCTCAAACTTAGCAAACAATCATTCTTCTGTCACCAAAGTAGCTTTGTAAACAACTCTATCTGACAGGATTTCTCAAGTCTAAGTCAGCCGAATTTATTCATTCTCTAGCATAGAAGGTGAGGACATCTAAATGCTGTAGTTGTCTCAAAAGTACTCAAATCTTGTAATATTTCAGAAAATATTAATAAAACTTTTTTTTGTGTTCTCACTGTCAAAGAGGTAAGAGTCATAAGCTTCCATTTTCTTCTACAAATACAGTCTATACTTCTCTATTTCAGTTGATTGAGTCAGACATTTAGGGACTTGCCCCTACTTTATCAGGACAAGGTTTCCAATATTACATTAGTTTTATATATGCTTACTCAAGGTATACTTGGGTTTATTTTTTGAAAGCAAAATCATAAGCTCTTCTATCTTTTATCCATTTCAAGAAACAAGTTGAAAATCAGTGTGAAACATCTATAAAAGTTCTACAAACAGACTAGGGAGGAGAGTTTAGAAGTTTTAAAACTTATCTAGAGTCTGTAGGTATCCCTTTTAGACATTCATGCCCTCATACGTCTCAACAGAATGGTCTAGTAGAAAGGCATAGTAGAAACAGGTCTTTCTTTACTCTTTCAAGCTTCACTTCCACTCAAATATTGGTCTCAAGCTTTTTCTTCAGCGGCTTGTTTGATAAACAAGCTTCCAAACTCATCCCTGAACTTCAAATCCCTTCAAGAAGTGTTATATAAGGTAAGAATAGATTATAGTTTTCTCAGAACTTTTGGTTGTCTATGTTATCCTTACTTACGGGCCATTCAGTAAACATAAATTGGAGTACTGGTATTCACTTATGTGTTCATGGGTTATAGTCCTCAACACAAGGGCTATAAGTGCATGGATTCAAATGAGAACTTATATATCTCTAGGCATGTCATTTTTTTTCAAAACATTTTCCTTACACAACCATGTTTTTGAAATCCAGTTCATAAAACAAAAATATCTAATCTGTTAATATACCTCTACCATCAATACTTCATATCAATTCAAACCAAATTATTTAATCCACTTCTCAATCTGAAAGCTCAAACTCTTATCCTTCTCAAATTCAACTTGATCAGTCTACTAGTTCTTTTGAGTTTGACCATATACCAGCTCAGCCGACAACACTTTTAACCCCAACAAGTATACATCAGGTTGACCAATGCTCAAATTTAGGTGCTGCACCATCTCCTCAAGTGCAAAATCAGCATCCTATGATAACAAGGGTAAAGTGTGGTATTTTTTAGCCTAAAGCATACAATATTAGCCTTGATGATAGTGAACCAGCTAATATTGTGCAAGTTTTGCAGCATGAGAAGTGGAGAGAAGCTGTTCGAGCAGAATATGATGCCCTTCAGAGAAATGGAACTTGGTCTTTAGTGTCTTTGCCTCCCAACAGAACAGCAGTAGGCTGTAAATGGGTTTTCAAGTTGAAGAAGAACCCAGACGGTACAGTTGCTGGATATAAAGCATGGCTTGTGGCAAAAGGCTTTTTTTGGCAGCCAGGTTTTGACTATGGTGAAACCTTCAGTCCAGTTGTAAAGCCTACAAATTGTCGAGAGGATGGAGTTTGGGGCAAGTAGATGTAAATAATGCCTTTCTTAATGGGTTATTGCAAGAAGAAGTGTATATGGTGCAGCCTCCTACTTTTGAAACTAACTCGGGCAACAATTAATGTGTAAGTTGAATAAAGCTCTATATGGGTTAAAACAAGCACCTCGTGCTTGTTTTGAATAGCTTTAGCAGTTTCTTCATGAAGTAGGGTTCCTCTCTCCTAAGGCAGATCAGTCTTTTTTCTTCAAGAGCAGTGGTCATTCTTGTATTTATGTCCTAGTATATGTTGATGATATCATTATTGGAAGTTGAAAAACAGAGGTTGATAATTTGATATTGAATCTAGATAAGCAGTTTTCTTCAGAGGATTTTGGGTTGCTTAATTTTTTTTTCTTGGTATAGAACTTGCTCCTACAGCAACAAGAGTGTTGTTGACACAAACCAAGTATGTGAAGGATCTGTTGCATAAGTTCATGATGGCAGAAGCAAAACCTCTACCAACACCTATGGTAAGCACCTCGTGCTTGGTTTGAAAAGCTTTAGCAGTTTCTTCATGAAGCGGGGTTCCTTTCTTTTAAAGCAGATCAATCTTTGTTCTTCAAGAGCAGTGGTCATTCTTGGGTTTATGTCCTAGTATATGTTGATGATGTCATCATCACTGGAAATTTAAGAACAGAGGTTGATAATTTGATATTGAATTTGGACAAGCTGTTTTCTTTAAAGGATCTTAGATTGCTTAATTTTTCTTGGTATAGAACTTATTCCTACAGCAACAGGAGTGTTGTTGACACAAACCAAGTATGCGAAGGATTTGTTGCATAAGTTCATGATGGCAAAAGCAAAACCTCTACCAACACCTATGGTAAGCGCCTTATAGTTGTCTACACAGAATGGATCTCCACCTGAAGATCCTCAGAAGTATCGAGGTGCAGTTGGAGCTATTCAATATGTCACTATAACTAGACCAGACCTTGTATATTCAGTGAGTAAACTTTCTCAGTTTATCCACAACCCTTTAGACACGCATTGGAAGATTGTCAAGAGAGTGTTCAGGTATCTTAATGGCACTATAAATCATGGTATTCATGTACAAGCATCTCCATTCTTACTCTTACAAGATACTTTTATACGGATTGAGCGTCTGATGTTGATGACAGAAGGTCAATTTCTGGCTGCTGTGTATATTTTGGTCGAAATCTGATTTCTTGGAGCTCCAAGAAGCAACCAACGATGTCGAGGTCTAGTACAAAGGCAGAGTTTCATAGCCTAGCCAATCTTACTGCTGAATTCTTATGGATTTAGTCTTTGCTCAGTGAACTTGGTGTTGCACTACTTAAACTACCATAGCTATGGTGTGACAACCTCTCGACTGTTGCACTGTCAGCTAATCCTATTCCACATGCCAGGACTAAGTATATGGACCTCGATATGTTCTTTGTCTGAGATCATGTCATATAGAAACATATTGCAATCAACCATCTACCTGCTTATTATCAGATTGTTGATATTTTCACCAAGCCCTTGTCACTGTCAAGTTTCATCAGGTTCAAGAGAAGCTTTCAGTTCAAAGTCTTGCTACACTCAAGGAACTCGAGCTTACTGGATCAGAGAGGGCTTGAATTGTAGGGGAAATATTAGTAGTAGTAGTCACTGTTAATTCAGTTAGTAGTTACAACTGAATTGACTGTGAGTTAATTGTTTCGAAGCCTTTATATAGGGACTTCAGATATAGCTGTACAAATATAGTTTTAAAATACATGATTCAACATTCTTCGTTTCTCTTCTATAATGCTTTCATTCTTTCTTCTTCCTTTATGGTTCTCTGTTATTGAATTTTGATACATTAGATTAAGTAACCCATTTAATAGACATCCAAAAAATTACCCAAAGGATTGGCTTAATATTGTAATGTTTCGTTGAATTTTTTAGTGAGGACGATCCAAAGTAGAAATGCCTATATTCAAATCCTCACTATGTCAAATTCCTCTGGGTTAACGTTAGCCATGAAATGGGAGTGAGGATTAGTCTTATACCCATTGTGGTACGTGGACACCTTATTGTTTACATTAAAAAAAAATTATACTTATTCCAAACTCATGCCTTAAGCATTAAGCAATTGATGGTTCAAAATATTGAATATTTTGATTATTTTCTATGTTGTGCCCCTCCACCTTGAGTTTAATAAAATGCTGCCAACATTACCATAAGAGATGCTCAATTTAGCATGGCATGTTGCTATGATTACAAATTTAGAAAGATCAATCTATCAAGGTTTTATATCTTGTGTTGTTACCTGATATAACAATGATATATTGTTGACGTCAAAACCTTGATCTTTGTGCCAACTACTTGAAAAGTTTTACAAGGAAAAGAATAATTAGAGAGACGCAGAGGTTTTTTCCTATGTAAGCACTTCGATGCTTAAGTCAGAAAGAGAATTTGACAGAGTTTCTGTAAACAAAATAGAGCCTTCGTCAGATGAATCATACCTGTCTCCTATTTATAGGGATTGACTCCATTTTTAATTACATATTTGTCTGCTAATTAAGTGTTTCTTACTGTTTTATGGGTCCGCCTAACTTTAATCAAAGGTATTTAAGGATAAAATCGTCAAATTATGAATTTCATCCGAATAAAACAAATTTCAATGCATGGGCCCCTTGAGCGCGTGGTCTTCCGAAGCGCAATGCTCTCGTGCAGATGTTCAAACTCTTCCTCGTGTATGCGGGAGTAATAGACTCCTGTACGCATGAGAGTGCACCATGTGGCGCACCTCCTTTAATTGTGAAGCTTGTGCCACGTGGCGCATCATGCTTGTGCCAGTGGCGCATGCATTTGTTGCCACTTGGTGCGGGTCCACTTTTCGACAATGGCATGTTGGGCCGCGCGCCTACACGTGTCAATTTCTTTTTGGTTATATCTGTCTCGAGTTATTTTTGGAGTGTTAAAGTTCAATCGGGCTTAATTATCCACAACAATTGCTCCCCACTCTTTCGCTAAGTATAACCTTGCGGAAGAGTGCATATATTCTCGTCATAGTCTCAGGTCAAGTCCTCACGGTAAACTCTAAGGTCAAATCCTCACGTCAAACTCTGTAGTCAAATTCTCAAGTTAAACTCTGAAGTCAAATTCTTATGCCAAACTCTGTAGTCAAATTCTCACATTAAACTCTGAAGTCAAATTCTTACGCCAAACTCTGTAGTCAAATTCTCATGCCAAACTCTGTAGTCAAATTCTCTCGTCAAACTCTGAAGTCAACTTCTCACGTCAAATTCTGAAGTCAAATTCTTAAGTTAAACTCTAAAGTCAAATTCTCATTCAAACTCTGAAGTCAAATTCTCAAGTCAAACTCTGAAGTCAAATTCTCACGCCAAACTCTTCGGTTGAAGATATTGCTCGATTTTTCATATTTTCTAATGCTGATTTTATTGCTTGCTCCATAATGGCTGGACAATGTAGCGAAAAACAAATAAATTTACGTCCCTCTTCTAAGATTAGGGAATCTGACCTTCAGTTAATTCATAACACTTTTCCTCTTCTTGAAGGTTATTCTTATAGGCTCCCAACTAATGTAGAACGTGCTCCTCAAGCTGTTAGTAGCGACGTTCCTGTACATCGAGTCTCACTAGAATTTGGATTTCGCTTTCTTTCATAAGTATAACTTATTTCATGCATTCTTTATTTCGAGAGGGTGGCTTTTCTTGCGCACTTTTTACTTTAAGCCTTCATTAATTTGAGTGCGTGGCTTACTTTATGCATTTTTCGCTTCAAGCCCTTGCATTATTTCTTTGTACCTTACCTCGCGCACTTTTCGCTTCAAACCCTTATTAATTTGAGTGTGCGGCTTACCTCTCGCATTTTTCGCTTCAAGCACTTGACTTTTTCTTTGTGACGTACCTCGCACACTTTTCACTGCAAGCCCTTATTAATTTGAGTTCGCGATTTACATTGCGTATTTTTCGCTTCAAACCCTTGCACTTTTTCTCTGTGGGTTATATCGCGCACTTTTCGCTTCAAGCCCTTACCACCTGCATTTTTCGCTTTAAGCCCTTACACTTTTTCTTTATGGCTTACCTCACGCACTTTTCGCTTGAAGCCCTTATTAATTTGAGTGCGCGACCTACCTTGCGCATTTTTCGCTTTAAGCAGCTGATTCACAAGCCAAGGGTCTAAACTCCTGTATATCCAAGCTCAATCAAAGGCTTGAGCAAGGCTTTGAAGCTTTAGTTGCCATGTTTACTCACTAGTTCTGGGCAACTAATTCCTAAGCGAATGGTCAGCAAGCACCACTTCTACCTCATCTATTTCAAGCACCATCACCACTAGCACCTCCAGGCCTTTAGCCACCATTGTCTTAGCCATAACCTACGCCACAAGCTCCACCTGCCTACAGCCGAGGTTAGATCTGATAAGATGGTGACCTCATTGAACTACTTTCTAAAGATGGATCCTCAGTCTTTAAGGGAAATAAAGATCATGTGGACACAAAGAATTGGGTATAGGGCGTGGAGAAAACTTTTGAATACTTGGACTCCACCCCTATAGAGAAAGTATCTTTGGTAGGCTATATGTTTAAGGAAGAGCTCGAGCACTGGTAGAGGTCTACCCGCACTATTCTGACAGCACAACACCTAGAGGTCACCTGGGAAGTCTTTTTGGCGGTATTCAACAAGAAATATATTCCTCAAATTTTGAAGAAAAAGATGCAGGCTGACTTTCTAAATTTGGTTCAAAAAACCTGTCAGTGGATGCCTATGAATCCTGCTTTACCACCTTAAGTAGATTTGATCCAAAGATAGTGCGAGAAGAGGAGTAAAAGACAGAGAAGTTTATGTTGAGATTGAGGCCGTCAATCAAGGACAGACTACTTGTATTTGACCTCCCCACATTTGATCAGGCCCTCAAGAAAGCCCAGATAGTTGAGCAAGGGTTTCATCCATTCGAGCGTATCTTATTGGGATACTCCTGTTTTGTTTGCTCGAAAGAAAGATGGTGGATTGAGGTTGTACATCGGTTATAGGCAGTTGAACAAGGCGATGAAATTTTTGATCAGTTTTAGGGTGCATTAGTATTCTTCAAGATTGATTTGAGGTTAGGGTATTACCAGTAAAAGACAAAGGAGTTCGATATCCTGAAGATTGCTTATAAGACTCGTTATGGCCATTTTGAGTTTAGGGTGATGCCGTTTAGTCTAACGACTGCATCAGTGGCATTTATAAGATTAGTGAATGAAGTGTTCAAGCCCTACTTGGACTAATTTGTCATCGTCTTCATTAATGACATCTTGGTGTACTCGAAGTCCAAGGAAGAGCATGAGTAGCACTTGAAGATAGTACTACAGACCCTCCAAGAGAAATGCTTATATGTTAAGTTAAGCGAATGTGAGTTTTAGTTGGAGCATATAGCGTTTTTAAGTCACATTGTGTCTAAGGACGAGGTGTCTAGAGATCCGTCTAAGGTTAGAGTAGTGATTGATTGGAAAAGGTGAAGAGTGTCATAAAGATAAGAAGTTTCTTAGGACTGACTGGGTATTGTAGGCGTTTTATGGATGGATTCTCTAAGATAGCTGCACCGATGACTCGACTCACACATAAAGATGTTAAGTTTGAATGGTCAAACAAGTGTGAGGAAAGTTTTCAAGAGTTGAAGAAGAAGTTAACCTTAGCACCAATCTTAACCATTCTAAGTGGATTAAGAAGGTTCGCGGTTTACAGTGATGCCTCCATACAAGGTCTGGGCTATGTTTTAATGCAGTATGAGAAGGTAGTTACTTATGATTCTTGCCAGTTAAAGGATCATGAGAAGATATACTGACGCATGATTTGAAATTAGACACTGTGGTTTTGATTATTTAGAGTGCTCAACCTCTTCCACATCTCAATATTGAGGAAGTACCATCCAGACCCTTATTATGTCATAGACTATGCACCATTAGAGATTAATGAAAACGTGAGCTATGTGGAAAAGCCAATTTGAATCTTAGATCGAAATGAGAAGGTACTTCGATCAAAGATCATCCCCTTAGTGAAAGTGCTATGACATCATGATTTCGCAGAGAAAGCTACATGATAATTGAAAAGTTTAATGGAGAAGAAGCATATGAACTTGTTCGAATAGGCTTAGACGAATTTAGAGGACCAAATTCCCTAAGGTGAGGAGGATGTAAAACCCACCAATTTCATAGCATTTGTATAAGCAATGTATGTATTGGACTATGTAAGGCTTGTATAAAGATAAATTCAATGTATAAATGAACACGATTATGTTTTGGAAGTTAAGTATTTCTTTTGGTATACTTATAAAGAGTAACATAAGATTTTAAGAGGTGGAAGGATATAATATTAAGGAAATGAATTAAAAATGATGAGAAATCAACCTAAACAAGTGAATAAGAATGTGTTTAATGCGTTGTGAAAGTTTGAAGTATTAGATAATGGCTTAGTATGATTTTGGCATGGATTAGGAATGAATTAGAAGGTGAAAAACTGTAGGAAATTGCAGTTCTGGTATGAGGGACTGTTTTCCTCCCTTAAGAGATCGATCCCCTTGCCAAGAAACTATAGATTTTAGTATTCTAGAAGAAAGAGACTGATCTTCTATGAGAAGGGACAAATCCCCTAATTTAAACCCTTGAAAAATAGGCCACTTTGTAAATGAGGGATCGATCCCCTTACCTCCTAAAGGTTTTACCTGTTTTCACTATGGCAAAAAAAAAATCTTACCAAATCCTATTTTAATCCTTGGTTTCGTCTCTCCCTCCCTTATTCTTCTATTTTAGACCAAAAAAAAAAATGAATGAGACAAGGAAAGGAAAAAGAAAGAAAGAAGAAAGAAAATAGAGAAAAGAAGAAGATAACCCCTAGACATCAACCTAACCTTCATCTCAGCCATTTCATCATCATATAAAAATTTTAAGCTTGAAAAAGATAGTTCTAACAATGGAATCATAGAGAGAAGATTTGGATCTTTGAGGTAAGTTTAGATGTAAGCTTGATCTTTGAGGGCTTTTGGTATTTTAGTCATTCTTATGGTGTTGAGCTAAGAAGATTTAAGAAGGAAGAAGTTGGGGTTTGACATTCCAAAGAGCAACTAAGGTAAGGGTTTGGGGATTTAAGGATGGTTTTTATAAGTATTTAGTTATGTTTTAATCTTAAAAGATTGTTAAAGAAAATGTACAACAGTTTACTTTAAGGTTTGATCATGGTTAGGCCATAATGATGAGTTTATATTGTGTGAATGAATTAAGGAATTAATGGTTGTTGATATAAGACTGCAGCCAAAGTGACTTAAGGAATGCATTAGACTCAAGAAAGGGTGCAAGGATCACAATTGTGACAAGGGCTGCACACTTAAGGTAAGGGATGTGTTTGTTGGTGTGATAATATCCAAAAGGACATAATTGATGCATAAAAAGATTAAGAAATAATGAAATTAGCTTATTTAGAAATGTGTTGGAAACTTAGGTTCAAATGCATTAATTTTGGAAAGGTTTTGAGAGCATAATAGGTTTTACAAGCACATCATGAATGTTTTTGGCATGAAAATGGTTTCCATAAAATGTGTTTAATATTTTGAAAGTGTTTTGGCTAGGCTTAGGACCTAAAAACTAGCTAAAATGACACTTTTGTGCATTAAGGATAGGTCCCTTAAGATGAGGAATCGGTCCCTCATCAATGTTTTCTAAAAATTTGTGTTCTGACTTTGAGAAATCGATCCCCTATGAGGTAAAGATTGATCCACTTTGCTTTTTGGATAGGGCAGAGGTATTCTACCATTTAGGGACTAATCCTTTACACTAAGAGGGTGGATCCTCTCTTTAGATTTTGAACTAAAGTGTACTTTCAAACCTCCAAAACGACCTATTGACTTTTAAAATCGATTGGCAACTTATCTAGCATGATTTGACAGCCTATATGCTATGTTAGTTACTTTGATAAGTAAAACTTGGGCCGATTTTGATGTTTTATTTGATGTAAGGCCGAATGGCTCACTTTAAGCTTTTGAACACTGTTTTAATACGGAAGGCAACCTTTAACATATGCGTGCGTCTTCGGAAACATCCTTACATGTCTGTTTAAAATGGTATCCTCAGTTGTGCCGAACAACACGATACTTTCCTTTTCAGTTGCTGTTAGACCTTGACATGTCTATAGCCCTCAATGCTCATTTATCCATTATGGAATGACCATGGCCATAGATCCCTATAATTGGCACATTACTCACAAGCTCAGGGTTTCCCATGTTATGTCTCCCTTGCACTTAGGGATTTAACTGTTTTAGTTGTCTATCAACTACATGAGTTCTGCTTAGTCTTCACCATTTGATTTAGTATCAATTTTGATTTAATATCAGTTTTGGTTCAATATTTGCTTTGATTTCGTATTTCAATTTGATAAGTATGAATTAAAGTATAGCTATGCTATATATTTGATTTGTTAAGTACGTTCTGAAAATAATTGCATGGTTTGAATTGCATTCGTTTACCCACATCATTGTTTTGATGCTATTGTGCTTGCAAGCATGTTTCTTACTGAGCACGTTAACTCGCCACCTTCTTTTCAGATTGATTTTACTATGTCTCGTAGAGTACCGTGTTAGGTGAACTAGCTTCAGAGCCTCTCCAAGCTTATCTTTTAGTCACATGAGGTATTCATCATTTTCTTACTTTTGTTTTCTAGACAGTAAAAACACAAACTAAGTTATTGTTTATTGTAAGTTATTTTGGAAGGGATGTAACTATCAGGCTATAATAGATGTCTAATGCAGTCAACTAGGCTAGATTGGATATCGATTATAGCCTCTTCTTATGGTGATGTATTTGAAATATCCATTATGATTTTTTTTGTATGGTTATACGAGATCAAACAAGAATGAACACAATTGTATATGGATGGTTAAGTTGTATTAGTAAATTTAGTTTTCTACATCACTCTAATTGTTTAGATTGAGACCATAGACTATAAGAATTATCATCATAATATTAATGGGTTAGCTAAATAAGTTAATCGCAACCTACAGTGAACATATACAACAAGTAGGTAGAAAGGAAAAAGTAAGTCTTTAATTCTGAGACATTACAAGTTTTAATTAAATCGCAAAGCTTTAAGCTTTCTAAAAAGTTATGAAATGATGTAAATTTTGTGATAACTAAATTTTGTGGGAGCAATAGGGAAAGGAGAATAAACTACATTGGGTAAGTTGGCACAATTTAACTTTGAGAAAAAAAAAAAAGAGGGATGGGTTTCAAGGATTTAAATTTTGTGAATAAAACTTTGCTGACAAAAAATAGCATTAGAGAATGATGAGTGATCCTAGTGCATTATGCTCCAGATTATGAGAGAACTGCATTTTCCTTTATGTGCATTGATGGGTGTAAAAAAAGGGTCAAAAGCACTATGGGCATGGGCTAGTTTGTTAAAATGAAAGGAGTTGTTGAAGGAAAATATTCAATAGTTTTGAATGGAGAGGACGTTAATATATGGAGGGATAAGTGGGGGTAGAAATGAGTTTGGAATATTTGGAAAGATTTGGAAGAATGTTACCTCAAAAGGTTTGTGTAATGATTAATAAGAAAGAAGGGAATTGAATCTGGAAGCAACAAAAAAGATGATAAGTGAGGATACTACATGAGAAATCAGTGTTATCCCAATTTCCATGGAAGGAGACAAAGGCATAATACGTTGGCCCTCAACAGATAATGGAGAATTTTATGTCAAATCTAGTTATCATTTATTGAAGGATCGAAAAAGAATGGTAGATGAAGGGATATGGAGGAAAATATGGAGGTTGTCTATGGTAACAAAGGTATAGAATGTTTTTATGGAAAGTTTGTTTAAATGCTATTGCTACAATAGTTAATCTTTGAAGAGGAAAATTCTAAATAGCCTTTTGTGTCCTATAAGTGGAAGTTATGAAGAAACTATTGAACATGCCATTTTGCTATGTGAATGAACCGAGGCTGTATGGTTTGAAATTAGGGTGAATTATGGAGTAAAGAAGTAGATAACAGTGTTTGATTACTAGTTGAGCAAAGTTTTAGATGTCGAAAATCAAAATAAGGAGGAAAGGGATTCCTTGGTAATTATGGTAACTTAAGCTTGCCAGATAATTTGGAAAGGAAGATGTAATGCAGTAATAGAGAATGGAGTGGTGAAGCCTATTCAAATAGTCCAAAGAATAGACGGAGCAGTGTATGAGAAGTTTGGAATAATCTGTGTAGGAAGAACAAATGGATCTGTTTGGATTAAGCCAGAGTTAAGGTGGATCAAAGTTAATTGTAATGAGGCTTTAAATAAAGAAAAAAAAGAAGCTACTATAGGTGTAGTTGCTAGAAATGATGAGGGACAACTAACTAGCTGGGGGAATGGACAAATGTTTGAGGGCTAATTTCAACATTGAAGCAGAAAGAAGGATGAACTATAAGAACGTTGCTGTTGAAATGGATTTTGAAGTGTTGATTAAGGAATTAAAGAAGGATAGGTGTGTGAAGTTGGAGATGATTCCATTCATGAAGGATGTTTAGGTTTGGAGTAGCAGATTTGATGATATAAAGTTCATATGGATTTAGAGAAAGCTAATAAAGATGTTTGTTGTACAATTAGCAGAGGTGAAGTTTATTTGAATTTGAACCCAAACATAATACAATTCTTTTTTAACGGTTCCATCAAAGATTATATATATATACACACACGCATTTCTAATACAAATCATTTAGAGGTTGCTAAATAGTGAACTTACAAAAAATAATCTTAATAATAATAATAACAAGAATAATAGCAATCTGGCAAAGAAGTGGCAATTGTTAAGACTTGATGTCAAATTCAAATATGATATTTAGGTAATTACCCAGAGTTTGTAAAGCACTACTATTAAAGCACTACTATTAGCAATCAGTTGAATAGCCAAGGCAAGTTTATACAAGTGATTAAAATTTGAATTTTGAGTACAAAGTACTTAAATTTGAATTCTTACGGCTTCTTATTGGTAAGTGATTTATGAATTCCAAAAAAAATCAATAGTAAAAGTCTAATTGATCCGTAAATCCTAATAATAAATTAATGATATGCCTTAATATAGAACAACCCTCCTGTACTTCTAATTTTTTTTTTCCAAAAAAGAAATTTAGCGTCATGAATTCTTGGCAATAATGCAATGCTAGTGCTGCTAGGCTGATATTTAGGTAATTACTCAAACTTTTACAATATCCCTTTAACAACTAGTAACATATATACTTTAATACCAGGGAAAAATTGTATGAAACATTTTGTCTATCTAGTATAACATATGTTTATTTCATTACCATGTAACTTATTTCAACTATTAAAAAAGGCAATTCGTTTATCATCAAAACTATTACAGCACGTTTGGTTGCCCTGAAAATTCGTTCCTTTCCATTACAATTCCAGATGGCCCCTCAATCTCCAAGCTTTGGTTCCCAATTTTGGTCAGAGTCAAGTTTCCATGGAATTACTCTATTCCGCGCGGTGAAGAATTACAATTTTGAGTAGTCAAGGCAGAAATTCTAGGTTGAACAGAATTGATTAAAAATAATTTTGTTCCGAACATGTCCTTACAAATTTCATGAAATTACAAACCAAAACTACCATCTTCGTCGATTCTTCTCTTCTTCCCATTTATTTCTTGCTTCAACCTTTCTTATCTCTGCTCAAATCTATAAATTTGAACATTCTCAAACTTCTCATCTCAGAAAGTTCAAAATCTACAACAATACCTAAAAATTTGTAAGTGATTTACAAAATTTCGGGAATTAGGGTTTTGGGTATAACATTTTACAGAGATGAAGCTTAAGAAAGACGAAAATAAAAGCAGAGATGTGCTTTTGCAATAGTACCTGAGATCTTTTTCGTTCAGAGGATCTGAGAGTGCTTTGTTCTTAAGGACTCTCTTCTTTATGTGATGACCTGGAAGCTTTGACAATTGCAACGGTTTTTCAAATCTTCTATATTCCGTCCATTGTAGCAAATAGAGAGTTTTTGAGTCAAAGGCCATCACTTTTATTAATTTTACTCAACTTTTTTTTATTAATTTTTTATTTAATTCTTAAGTTAATTTATTTTTATTAATTACATAGCGTAAATTTTGTTTTTTTATTAATCATTAATTAACATTACAAATAAGAAAAAAAGTTAATGAATAATTAATACTTAATTAATAAGTAGAATTTTTAATTAATAATTAATTTTTTATTTAATTATAATTAGAATTATAATAACTTATAAATAATTCGATAAAAGGGTTAAAATGATCTTTTAAAACTTATTCCTGCTACATTCTTAATGTTAAACTAAACATATTAAAACTAATTTTTATTATATTTCATTCTTATAGATCAAATATCATAATATATATTTTATTTATTTTCTTGCTTTTCTATTTTCACAGAAAACCTATTTTATTCCTACTCTATTCTATTCTGCAAACTAGACACTACTTTAATGAATTTATTAAAATAAATACTTATTATTTAATGAATTTATATCCGATAGTATGTAATATTTAATTATTTTATATAATATAATAAATAATTTATTTTTTAATAATACAATTAAGTAATATATAATGTTAATTAGGTGAAACAATCATTTTATATAATTTCCTTGAAAATCTTCAACCATTTCTCGGGAACTAAATTCCTATCGAATTTATCCCCTTTATATTCCCATTCCCATCCATGTTTATTTCTTTTGAATAATTGGGAGATCTATCATTTCCCCTTTTTCTTTTAGTCTCGTACGTTCCATTCCCATGAAAGCAAACCTTTTATCTAACAGAATTAAAATCAGCTGCGGTACACTAGTGGCCCCAATTAAAATCATAGATGCACTTTGACCCCGTAAGGTAAAAAAGTGGATCTTTTTTCTTTGCTTGACAACCGACGACAGGACCTACAGTGGCAGTATGGTCGTTCAAAACAGTACAATGTAAGCATATTACTACTCCCACGTTTGAATCCCAGAAAACTTAATAATCATGATATTGATATAACTATATGCCGATTACAATATACTCTTTTTTGAACTTATATTTGAAATGTCCTAAGTCGTCACTTTTTAATACGTAAAATTTAAATTTATTTAAGTTTTTATAAAAAATTTTTTTAAAAAAATCTTAATTTATTTTTAAAAATTTATATATTTTTAAATTTTATTTATCAATAAAATAATAATTTATAATTATTTAATAATTTATAAACATTATATATTATCACTACATTAAATACAAATTGGTTGATATTATTTATCTGCATATATACATTTTTTTTTTTGGGGTGAAGGTTGATATAATACCTAAGATAGTATTATTTTCTGATATCAATTTTCCGTACTAACAGGCATTGATGTCTAACTGAAAACAGATGGGACTGAAAAAGGTAGAATTTAATTGTCCCTGTCTGCGGCAGCCTTTGAATTTGGTTCCAACAATGAATGGCTCGGGTTCTTGTTTTGAATCTTTCTGCCTACACAAGTTGAGGTCCGTGAGTTGGGATGTTTCAGTGTTGGCCAATATCAACTCTATTACTTTATAACAATCACTTTACACCTTAAAATTCTTAGTACTACAGCATGTCATTAAAAACAGACTAAAACATATAATTAATAATTAATAATAAGTGCAATAAGTTTAGAAAATCTTTACTTAATGATTAAGTATGAGACCGAATAGTATAACTAACAATAACCCTAGCTTCGTTTAAGCTAAATCTCTAGCTCATAATATTGCAAAAGCTGGTATGTGAGATAGGTGAGGAACGAGTGTTGGAAAATAGCCTACTTTCTATTTGTAACATTGATATTTGATATTTAATTAATGAAAACTATCTTTTGATAAAAAATAATAATAAGCCAAACTATCTTTTGATAAAAAATAATAATAAGCCTCCCTTTGAACTTTGATGGATATTTTTATACTAAAAAAAAAAAAATTCTACCAAAAGTGAAATTTAGATAGTCGGCTCAATATCTCGATTTACCCGTAACTATACATTAAACATTAAACATTAAAGATTGATTAAAATTAAGGGAGAAGCCACCATTTTGATTATCCATTGAGATTCATAAATAAAAGCTTTCAGCGTCATCAAACAGTGATTTTTTTTTTTTCTCTTGAGCAGATTTTTGACAAAGGGACTCTACAAAAAGCCGCATTGAAAGAAAGGGCAATTCTTATTGAGTCATTTGTTTAAAGGTGAAGAATATCGATATATAACGTTGAGAGAAAAGATGCGTACCTTTATTTGGCGGTACACTCAAATCCTGGCCAAGATGATTCTCTTCTCTTCTTTGCCGACTTGTTTCTTTTTTATTTGTGTAGAAAAAAGAAAAAGCTTCACCCAAGACTTAACTTTTGTGAAGCAGCGCCGCAGTTTCAGGGTGTAAACATTTCTTTCTTGTCACGTAGTAATCTTTTGAAGCTACACGTTTTTTCTTACGTAATAATAATTTCATGGAATATTAATGAAATTCTTATTGCTCTATAAAACTCTTCCCAAAGACAGCTGCATTTCCATGGTCACTCTATATAAACCCCTACTATAAACTTCAAACATAGATAGCCCTTGACATCAAATTACAATCTTAGAAGAACTGCGTGTTTTCTGAAGCGTTCGAGATGGTGGAGATCTTCCGAATCATTCTCGCAAGAAACCACGAGACGAAGTTGAGGTTTTATCATGGTGGCGGTGCACTCCCTCTTGGTTCAAGTGTTCTGAGTGTAGATATTGGATCAGGAAGCCGGTCGAACTTTGAATGTAGAAGAGAAGGAGGCAACTGCTTCTCTATCAGCGGTTATGAGTGGAGAGTTTTTGCTCAAAACAAAATTGATAGAATAATCACTCTTTCCAAAGATGAGGATGAGGACTTTTACAGAATTAGAGTACTGAGGTCATGAAAAAGGTTCATACAGCACACCTCTAGAAATCAAGAAACCCTTTATCAGTTGTTTTCAACTCATCTGCTTTGTATCTCTTTTATTTTGTAATTAAGTTTGTTTAAAGGATTATGCCATTTTCTGGTTCTTCAATATTCAGTGCTATTCAACATACCATACCAGATAAATTAAGCAATCCATCCATCTCTCTCATACACAAACCACACTTGCACTAGCAAAAGAGATGAAAGAGATAGGTGAAGAACAGATGAACGTCGGAGTTAAAGACAACTGAATCCGAGTGTGATAAATATTGAAGAGAGAAACTAGACTCATAATCCTGCGAAATGGCACAACAAGGTTAAACTGGCTCTCATGTTCCGCATATTGAAAGCGGGGGAAACCGGACACGTTAATACCGCAGACGGATTTAACTTATAACCCACTGGTCCCATCTTTTCCAGGATTGTTAAGGACCAAAATATTTATTTAGCTTAAAGCTTAAGGAATTTCCTGTTGGCCACTGTAGGTAGATGGTCTCTAGGGTTGTAATTTGATATACGAAAACTCACCCACCTCATAATTTCATCAGTTCTTCCTTAACAACCCCAAGTTTTTCAGAAAATTCAATATTGAAACCTTCCAAACCAGACACCTTAGATCCCTGTCCCCTTGCAAACCAAATAGGAGCTTTAGGTTCTTCAGCATTGAATGGCAGTTCCAGTAAGGCAGCATCCTAACCAGAATGAGCCGACAATAATTTTGTACTAGTATCAGCAACCAAATAGCTGCCAATCTCACTGAACCTGCTCACGTGATCCTAGAATGATGATCTCTCTGTCAACAATGGTGACAATGGAAGAAAGGAAGAAAGAGAGAGAAAAGGAGAAAGAGAAATTGAGAGTTCACACCGATCAATCTCATCAATTGTTCCTATAAGAACTCTTTTTCAGAAAAAATAAAATTGAACCCATACAAACCAGACACTTTAGACCCCTCACCAACCAAATTGCAGCTTTAGGTTCTTCAGCAGTGAATGGCACTTCGAGTAAAGCAGCATCTTAACCAGAGTGATCCGAGAATGATCGACTTTGTAATAATATTAGCAACCAAATAGCTGCCAATCTCACTGAATCTGCTTAAGCGATCCGAGACAGTCCCTCAGGATGCAAGAGCTGTCTGTCAACAATGATGACAATGGAATAAAGGCGGAAAGAGGGAGAAAAGGACAATGAATGAGAGAGAAATGGCGGATTTTTTTGGATTATAATAATGGGGGTATTTGATTCCGTATAATGGAAGAGTTAAATTTTGAAGAAAAATTAAATCCTAATGTAGTATATGTTCTTGTCTGATATGTGGATCTTTGATTCACATAATATTAAATTAATTTTTTAGACGACGGATCCACATAATATTAAATTAAGTTTTTTGGGCGAGGATCACATAATATTAAATAAGTTTTTTTTTTAAATGGTCCACATTATATTAAATTAATTTTTTTTTTGATGAAGAATCCGCAGAATATTAAATTAGTTTTTTTTTAGATGAAGGATCCTTATAATATTAAATTAAATTTTTGGAGAGAGCTTGTCCAGCTAGCCTGGTCCTCATTTGTCCCTCATGCATTACTGCACGGGCCTGCGCATGTCACTGCTTTTAGGGTTAATGGGATGTACGGAAAAAATAATTATGCTTAATTTGGATAAAATTAAAATTAAAAATAATGATAACGATAAAATTAATATTAAAATTAAAATTAATAAATATAAATAAATGATAATTTTATTATAAAATATTTTTATATTTATTCATATATATATATATATATATATATATATATGATACTTTTAATATATTTTACGGTTAATGATACTAAATTAACGTTTAATTATGTGTATTAACGTTGACTTTAAATAAAATAAAAAATTTTAATTTTATTGTTAAAATTCTGTAATTACCGTTTAAAGGTTGTTACTTCTAAATGAACTCAATAGCACGAAGAGGATGATGATATTTGTGCCTTGCTAGTTGCAATTCAAATAGGCTTACGATGGTACAAATTCTTTGCTCATTTTTATTTATTTACTTTTTATGGTATAAGGTTTGGATTAATTGATTTTTTAAAATATTCTTTATATTTATGTTCTTAATAATTCAATAGCTAAGGTAGTGAAAGAAAATAATTCACATGAAAAATTTTGCATAGAGAACCTAAAATGATAATTGATGGCAAATTAAGATAATCAAGAAGAATTAGTGAATAACAAATCTCGTAGCCTAAAATAATCTATGAATGCCTATCCGTTTTACTTGTAAGGTGGCTAATCTTTTGATTTATAGTAATTGTTGTAGTAACATGAGTTTGAACACTGGACAACCTGACATTTAAAAGATGGAAGCCATTATTAATTTTTTTTTTTTTGTTAGCTGTGATTGATTACTTAAGAGAAATTCTAAAATGATTACTAGATACAACCTATTTATTAAAAAAAAACCTATTTCCTAATCTATCTTTTAATTTTTACTTCTCACAATTTACATTTAATTTTATTCTACCCAAAATGCCCTCCCCACCCCACACCCTAACAACACAATCTCTCCATTTCTCTCACTCTTCATCTACTCTCTGTTGAATCTATCTTCAATCTCACTTAAATCTCCATTAAATCTCTCCAAAATCAAGATTATCTACAATAATTTAAGGTAAGTCCTTCAATATATAACATTGTTATTATTTCATTTGATTGTGCTAAATTGTTTGTTTTGGGGTTTAGGGTTCTATTATGTCACGCCATTCTCTCACACGCGACCTACCAAAATCACTCTAGATTTTTCGCATTTTATTTACTTCTTCCTCTGTTATCACTCCACCTCAAACGTTGAACTGTGATTCGATATTAGTAACTCATTCACACTCATTCATAACATCCATAGAATTTAATATTCTTTTCTATAATATGAACTCTTATACATAAATACAATTATTTGTACCTATACATCCCTGACTATACAA
The DNA here is from genome assembly GCA_033439115.1 of Firmiana major. Classification (NCBI taxonomy): domain Eukaryota; kingdom Viridiplantae; phylum Streptophyta; class Magnoliopsida; order Malvales; family Malvaceae; genus Firmiana; species Firmiana major. The sequence continues at coordinate 11,411,377 of CM065898.1, read as the reverse complement.
TCGTTTACATACCTGTGCTTATACAATGTTCAGTACAAAATATCAAGTGTGTATACATCTTACAAGATGGATATGCAGCGGATCAGAAAATATCAGTCCTCAACCGTGTCCACCTACTGTGGGTGCTCTGAAAAGAGGGAAATAATAAGGGGGTGAGCTCTCAGCTCAGTAAGGAAATCAGACAAGTAAGTAGATAGCTGCACTATCTACAAAATACAATGCTTATGTCTTGAAATCTTTTCCTTACCCATTTGTATCCAAAGCATGCATCTCTCTCAAAGCTTTTATGCAATATATACAAAACATCAGTTATAAAACTGGAAATGCTGGTTTAACAACCTCAACAATTTATGCACAAATACTGCATTTCTCATGTAATTTCACATAAATCACATTTTCTCATACCATTCAATCAAATCAAAACAATATGGCATTCATCATGTTTAAAAACATGAAAATCTGGACCTCACCCATCCCTCGGGTTACCCTTTCACAACTTACAAATTCACATGTTCATATCATAAAACCATGTGATAATTCAATCAAGAAAAATGGATTCACATTGCATGAAAAGAAAACTGAGATAGGCGACTACATGTTCCGAGTGTATGATCATAACTCATTTTTCGTGATCCTAGGCTACATAGTACTCAGTGTGCGGGGTCTCACAATTGCTGTAACGGGAGGTGGGTCAAATCTCTACCGTCAACTCTCAATCTGAGGACCTGATCCCGGAGCACACCAAATCTCACTGGATCCTGCTCCCACTGCTAACCAGTCTTATCCAAGTACATCAAGTATTCACGATACATCGTACTTCATGTGACATACACGGTACATAGTACTCCATGAACCTTATCTCAAGGTGGGATGTTCGCCATGAGTCTTAGTCCTCATACCTTGGATATACCTCATAGTCAGGATGCTCTCCATGAGTCTTAGTCCTCATACCATGGGTTATTTCGATAGCCCTCGACCTTATCTCAAAATATTGCACGTGTGAGCATATAATATCAGCGCAACACACAGTCAGCACAGGCTTCCAACACGGCTGTTTCATGCTCTTTCAAAATTCGGTATGTGCGAGTAAACTTCCAACACGACCGTATCACAATGATATAACTCTAGTGTGAGCAATGCTCCCAGCACTATGTGTCACGACCCATTTTTCCTAAAAACCCCTACAAAATTTTTACTTTTTCATTTCCTTACCCGTCGTGAACAGTTTAACTAATAACAGTTGGGCTATGAGTCGATATTAGTCCCTCTTGTCATGTTACTTACCTTAACATCTATTTTCCATATTTCATTTACATATCAATTTATTTAACTAAATACATCCTCAATATTACATCCGTGTACAGTACTATGCCTTTATATGTTCAGATATAAAAATTATACGAATGTGTATACCTGGTCTTGATAGAAAGCAGCGGATAACCGAAATGCAAGACTAGTGTCACTCTCTTCTACTGAATGTACCCTGTAGGGTGAAAAATGAAAGGGTGAGCGCAACTTCCTCAGTAAGGCAATAATGCAAGCAGGTAGATAACTACACTATTTACATGCTGGTAAAGGCATGACATGTAAAACATGTATATCTCGAGCATGAGGCAATTAAAACCATGCCATGTATGAGTATATCATATATCGTAAAACATGAATCGGCATGTAAAACATGAAAAAAATCTCATGTAAAACCTCTGATGCTCAGTACAGTAAAATTCATCAAAACAATCCCAGAGGGATTCAACACATCTTTAAAATCATTAATATTCTCATAAAACCCATCAATTTCTCATTTAATACCACATTTCATGAAATCATTACAAACCGGGGCTCAACCTCTCCCTCGGGTCTACCCTGGTCTAATAAGACCAATCAAATATATATCATGTGAGACATGCAGGTTACTGTATGGAAACAATCGAGGACTATGTCCCTGTGATCTAAGGCTACACGGATCCCGGTGTGCGGGGTATCACAACTGTAACAGGAGGTGGGTCACCCTACCCGCCAAAATATCACATCACGTGAATACAATAGTCATGACTACATGGTACAGCGTACTCCGTGTGACAGACACTGTACAACGTACTCCATGAACCCAATATCAAAGTATGGGGATGCCTGCCATAGGTCTTATCCCACTTCAAACCATGTCGATAACCAACCCATGTCTCAATCTACACGTGCTAGAATATCTTCTCACTGTGCACAATCTACAGGAGGCTCCAACACGGTCATATGCATGTCATAAGATTCCTGTCCGAGTGAAGGTCCAACACGGCTCCATGCATATTCATGATATAAGAAAAACCCTCGTGCGAGCGAAGCTCCAGCACGGTTTCATAACAATCAATGAAATCTGTGTACGAGCAGCGCTCCAGTACGATTTAAAAATAATTATAAATTCAATTTAAATTCACGTACGAGCAATGCTCTAGTACGGATGCATAAAACCAAGTAAAATCCACGTACGATTTAAAACTCATAAAAACATGATAGGCTGCTCAATTTCACTAAAACAAATCAAAAATCACAACTGGCACCTAACTCGTGCCCTTTCATGTAAAAACATGAAATAAACAGTCAGCCTATCCATAATTTGCTTAAATTAAAGCAATATAATCATAGGAATATCAAAAACATGAAAGTCATGCAATTTCATAGCTTTACTACCCTTTTTGAAATTTTCCTAACTAGGGGCAAAATCGTAATTTTTACATATATCACGATTTTCGTAAAAATTATTATTCTATTTCTAAATACCTTATGAAATTCCACGTAATGTAAATAACCTCAAAAATACGCGCAGGTATCTCTAAACGCTTGCAAAATTCCCTTACCTTATTTTTCTGTACAGTCTGACCTTCGCACTGATGTCTCATCACGCAGTCCGATTTGCTTCCAATCCAATCTCCGGAACTGCGTATAAATATTTATCGGGTTAAATTCAAACATATTAATTCATATTTCACTTTTACTGGGCTTAATTTAAATCATTGGGCCCGTTTACCCCTATTGGGCCCGTTTGCACTTTAATGGGCCGTAATCGGCCTTAAGCCCGTTTTCCACTTACTATTCACATTATCGAGACCTATTGGGCTCATTGGGCCTATCAGTATTTATTGGGCCTCGTTCTAAACTCTTGGATAGCTCAATTAATTATTTACAACAATTTATCTTAATTTCTAAAATTGAATTCATTTTATACGAAATTAATCCGTAATTTATGCGGTAAATTTCTAACACACATAACTATGCCAATTGTCTTAAATAAGGGTAACTTACCCGAAATTTCATGATAGTACGCAAATCGAAGCTGACTCAAACTCTCGTTTAGCGTCAATTATCGAGCTACACAATTACATATTTTCCCGAGGTCAATTTTCAGTCGGATATTAATCAAATTAAATATTTCAAAATTTAAATCGGTCAATTTCGACCGCTTACCAACTTACCCGTAGCTCGATTGCATCACCGAAATTTTTCCCCAATTTTTTATCTTTTTCTTTTTCCCTTTTTCTCTTTCTTTTTCTTCTTTTCTGGTTGAACCGGTTCAGCCCGGTTCAGACCGGTCCAATTCAGCCGATTCAGTCCGATTCGATTTTCTTCTTCACCGTTCAGAGCTCTGCCGGTCGGTTCTTCGTCGGCTTCCCCCTCCAGCAGCTCCGCGGGATATTTTGATTCACGAATCTGGCCTCGGTTTCACCAACGGTGGCTGAAAAGTGGTTGGTTCAGCCTCTTCTCTCCTCCGACGTCTGTGCCTTTCTCTTTTCTCACCGTTGCTGGCCCTGGCCGCCATTTCCCAGGCCATTTTCGCCATTGATCGATCAGTATTCGCGTGGGGCTCCTTTAGCTGGCGGTGGTCGGGCCTAGATCAGCGTCAACGCCGACGAAAGTCTATTTTCTCCCTCTCGCCGATTTTGGGTTTTCCAGTGGCTGGGGGCACGTGTTCCAGTGGCTGGTGGTTCTCACGAGGTCGGGCTTCCATCGTCGGCCCTCGCCTGCCCCTCTCCGGTCGGTGGCTCGTCGGAGCGGGGTCTCCTTGGTTTCGTTCGTTTTCCTTTCCTTTGACAGAATTGCGATTTTGCGATTCTGTTGTTTTTTTTATAATTTATTATTTTATTATTTTATTCATTAAAATATTATATTTTACCAAAATATCTAATAATTATATATTTTATTATAAAATTAATTTATTTAATCTATTTTTTCATTTTCTCGATATATTTTCTCTGTATTTTCGGGATATTATCTCGAGTGAATTTTCGGTAAATCTTTATAATTTTGGATCTTGATCAATTGGACTCGGAATTCGATAAATTCTCCTTCATTGATCAAAATGTCCTAAAGCCCTATTTTTAATTAAAATTTTCTTACCGAATTTACACCGAATTTTGATCTTTTGACCGTTTTACCCTTCTACACGTTCGGGACCAATTTAGGTCGACTTTCCTTTTGGACCCACTATAATTTCTCATTTAAAATTCGTATCTCTGTCCGGACAATTCAAATCTCATAAATTTAATTTAAAATTTCTTAACTATCCATTTTCAGATTTTACGTACGTTCGACTACTTCATTCATATTTATATGATCAAAATCATCCGTCTTATGATTCCATTAACATATAACAATATCCATACAATGTGTGAATCATAAGGAAATACGATAAAAATCGGGTCTTACATAATCTCTCCCACTTAAGAAATTTGGTCCTCCAAATTAGAACCAAGTTAGTCTGTAAACCACTCCGGATACTTCACACATATCATACTCTTACTCCCCAGCTCTTATTTAAATTCCTCCGAAGTGAAATACTGCCGAAAGACTTTAATTAGGGAGATCATCTTAAAACCTTAACACCTTCTCCTTCTTGTTTAATACCCGAATCTCATTATACCTTTAGAAAGAGAAACTTCCAAACACACTGATTCACACTCGATGAATCCTCACGATCTCCATCTCTTGTCAGCATAGCTTTTCTATATGTTCTGAGGTGTTCTCATTCTCTCACAATCAGCTGAACACCCTCAGAGGCTTATTATACTAGATTGAGAGTAATTTTCTTTCTGTCACCCACTTCTTTCTATCCATTCAGAAAAACAACTTACCTTTACGGCCAAACAATGCTTTACACAATGCCATATCGATATTCGAGTGATAACTATCGCTATGGGCAATTTAGCTAATAACAAATGATCATTCCAGGAGTTTCTAACATCAATTGCACATGTTCTCATCATATCCTCTAGAACCCGTACAGTCCTCTCTGACTGACCATCTGTCTAAGGACGGAATGTTGTGCTTACACTCAACTGGGTTCCCATGGCTTCCTGAAACATGTTCCCAGAAGTGGGAAGTGAAGCGGGAATCCCTATCTGATACAATACTCCCTGGAATGCTACCTATTGTTCCACAATCTTCTTACTTCTATAAATCTGCTCACGCACTCAGAGTATATATGACTTTCATAACCAGAAAGTAGGTAGACTAAATCAATCTATCGACCATCACTCAAATAGCCTCATGATTCTTGCGGTCCTCTATAACCCATCACGATATCCATGGTAACTTGCTCCAATTTTTGTGTCTATATAGGTAGAGGTTGCAATAACCCTGAAAACTTCTATTGCTCTACCTTAATCTGCTGACATACGAGACACTTCTCCACAATCTCTACAATATCTCTTTTCATATCTGACCACCAATACCCTTTTATGAGAATTCGATATATTTATTACTTTCCGGATGCACTGTATATCCCAAAGAGTGAGCTTCTGACAATAACACTATCTCATCCACTGTGGTCTTGGGGAGCACTTATACTGTCTCTGAACCTCAGTAAGCCATCATCACTCTCTGTGAACTCTGTCATTTTACCCATCTGAATCTAACACACACTATCGACACCATGCCGATCATCACGCTAAGCCTATCAAATCTGGTCACTCAAATTCGGTTCTAATCTCAGGCTAGCTGCCACACAATCACTGTCATCATCAGAAGGGATCACATCACTACTGAGGCTCACGACTGCTCTAGCAGCTCACGCTCCCTGACCATCATATGTGATACCATCCCGAGGCTCTTTCTGCTCAAGGTATCAGCCATTACATTAGCCTTTCCTGGGTGGTACAATTTTCACAATCATAATCTTTCAGAAGCTCTAACCCTCTATGTTATCTCATATTCTACTCTTTCTGTGAAAACAGGTACTCAAGGCTTTTATGATCAGTGCATACCTAAAATTTATCACCGTAAAAGTTAGTGGTGCCATACCCTAAGTGCATTACTACGACTACCAACTTTAAATCATGGGCTGGATAGTCCTTTTATGTTCCTTGAACTGTCTGGATCCATACGTGATTATCATCTCATTTTGCTTCAACACACAGTCCGATCTTGGTTTCAAGACATCCATATACCCTGAGAAACCTCTTAATCTGTTGGGTATGGTGAGAATAAATGCGGTGGTCAGTTCATACTTTAATACACTAAAACTCATGTCACGTCTATCATCCCATATCCTTGACCTATGTACGCATAAACGTATAATGTCATTTCGAAATCACTTCTGTTCAAGATACTAACCCACATCATTTATTTATTTATTTATTAATGGCTTTTATAAAAGTTTAATTTTTAAACCTTCATGATTAATCGAATTCTATATTTCTTTATCGTACAAGTAAAAGTACCCTAATTTTAAACGTATATATTACGACTGTCGATTTCAATTTATAGGTTATGTGTACTTTTAGATGCTGTCAAGTCTTCAGGCGAGGAGGTATTTTGAAATACCTTTATTAATCCTTAGACTTGACCACATGGACTGGTTATGGATATATCCACCCCTTATCCTTGTTCACAATCCATATTCACTAAATATTGCTTAACCAAATTACTTCACATATCAGAGATATTCTTACCTTACATACGCCTCTTATTCCCATATATCTTGTATTCAGGATCTATCACATCTCAAAGCTTATCTCATTTCGTATATCAACTATAACAAAACTCTTTCATTACTTGTTAAAACTTACTGTACACTTTTCTAGGGTGAAACATCGCTATCTTAGAATAGCAATTTCAACAACATAGTTTGCAGCCAATCAATTTATTCCCTATATTACATTAAAACACTCATATTTCATAGAATGAGATTGGTCCGCATGTTCCTTTCCTCCACTTTCAACTTACAATCTCTACCAATATATTCAATCGGCAGACTATCCTTCATTGGGGTGCTAACTATTAGCATTTCGCCTAATGATATAGGCTTCACATATTTCACTAACTTATATGCAAATGACGACGATATGAATAAATGTGTAGTACCAGGATCAATTAAAATAATTTCTTCAATATTAACAATCAAGGTGGTACCTTACACCACATCAAATGAAGTATCAATAGTGTCCGGGTCTAAGGCATACACTCGCCCTCATTCCACCGCCTATTTCTGTGGTAACTACCACATATCCAGCACTGCCTATTAGCAGGTCGGGGTCCTACAATCACAATATCCGTGTAAGTGTTGAAACTGAATACACTAGGGCTTACCAATCATCTTACCCCATAACTCACTAACTCTAAATTTCCTACCAAACTGCCTCTTTCCCGTTTTGACATCTCTATTATCCACTATTTCCTTTTTGTCTCTATTTCGGTCCTTATTGCCTTTCTCAAACTCAGAGGCATGCAATTCTTAATCTTATTCACGCAATGTGATTTGCGCACTGCCTCATCGTAAATAGTGATATCTAATGGGCCAATCAACTTTGATAGACGATCTGAGTCTTTCCATGAACTTTTGGACCTTTCGACTCTCACTGTCCACAATATCGGGTTCATACATGCCCAGGGATGTAATATGAGATTCATACTCATCAATAGGTTTGGTTTCCCTAAACTAAACTCATAAATTCATCTGTAACTTCCTCTAAGCAGTATTCGGGATATACTTTACCCGTAATGCATCCAGAATTATCTCCCATATCAGTCTTGGATGTCTAACTCTTAAAATGGTTCGAACGGATTTCTACCAATGCTCTGCCTCGCCCTCCAACATAAACGTATTTAAAAATCACTTTCTTGATCGACACACACTGAAAGAATCCATACAACTTCGCTATCTCATTCACCCAGTCCTCAGTAACTATTGGTTTCTTTGCTTCTCTAAATACTGGAGGGGTGTGAAAATCTCTATAGTCTGAGGCATCTGTTCAGGCTTTACCCTGCCTATCCTTAACTACCTGCATAGACTGAGTAAACAACTCCAAAATATTTTCTACACTCCACTCCATCCTTTTGGAGCGTGTCTTAATACTGTTTAGTCTCTTTATAGGGAGTATGATCAACTTCAGCCTCTACCTCACTCTCATCTTGAGTCTCATGTGACGACTCATTCGACTCTCAGGCCTATCTCTAAGGCCTCGAGCATGTGTACTCGCCCCTCTACCATAGTGGCTATTAGTTATAAAAACTATATTCTTGCATTCGAAACTAAATTCTTAGCTGCAGTCTCATCTTGATATACACAATTGTATCTAAACAATGCACAACATATGAGGATGTAAATTTACTTAACCACTAATACCGACTCATATCAAGCCAACTCAGCTCTTATATCACCTCTGTCATGACCCATTTTTCCTAAAAACCCTACAAATTTTTTGCTTTTTCATTTCCTTACCCGTCGTGAACAGTTTAACTACTAACAGTTGGGCTATGAGTCGATATTAGTCCCTCTTGTCATGTTACTTACCTTAACATCTATTTTTCATATTTCATTTACATATCAATTTATTTTAACTAAATCCATCCCCAATATTACATCTGTGTACAGTACTGTGCCTTTATATGTTCAGATACAAAAATTATACGAATGTGTATACCTGGTCTTGATAGGAAGCACCGGATAATCGAAATCAAGACTAGTGTCACTCTCTTCTACTGAATGTACCCTATAAGGTGAAAAATGAAAGGGTGAGCGCAACTTCCTTAGTAAGGCAATAATACAAGCAGGTAGATAACTACACTATCTACATGCTGGTAAAGGCATGATATGTAAAACATGTATATCTCGAGCATGAGGCAATTAAAACCATGCCATGTATGAGTATATCATATATCGTAAAACATGAATCGGCATGTAAAACATGAAAAACATCTCATGTAAAACCTCTCATGCTCGGTATAGTAAAATTCATCAAAGCAATCCCAGAGGGATTCAACACATCTTTAAAATCATTAATAATCTCATAAAACCCATCAATTTCTCATTTAATACCACATTTCATGAAATCATCACAAATCGGGGCTCGACTCCTCCCTCGGGTCTACCCTGGTCTAATAAGACCAATCAAATATATATCATGTGAGACATACAGGTTACTGTATGGAAACAATCGAGGACTATGTCCCTGTGATCCCAGGCTACACGGATCTCGGTGTGCGGGGTATCACAACTGTAACGGGAGGTGGGTCACCCTACCCGCCAGAATATCACATCACGTGAATACAATAGTCATGACTACATGGTATAACATACTCTGTGTGACATACATGGTACAACGTACTCCATGAATCCAATATCAAAGTCTGGGCGTACCTGCCATAGGTCTTATCCCACTCCAAACCATGTCGATAACCAACTCATGTCTCAATTTACACGTGCTAGCATATCTTCTCACTGTGACATAGTCTACAGGAGGCTCCAACACAGTCATATGCATGTCATAAGATTCCTGTACGAGCGAAGCTCCAGCACGGCTCCATGCATATTCATGATATAAGAAAAACCCTCGTGCGAGCGAAGCTCTAGCACGGTTTCATAAAAATCAATGAAATCTGCGTACGACTTAAAAATAATTATAAATCCAATTTAAATTCACGTAAGAGCAATGATCTAGTACGGATGCATAAAACCAAGTAAAATCCACGTACGATTTAAAACTCATAAAAACATGATAGGCTGCTCAATTTCACTAAAACAAATCAAAAATCACAACTAGCACCTAACTCGTGCCCTTTCATGTAAAAACATGAAATAAACAGCTAGCCTATCCATAATTTGCTTAAATTAAAGCAATATAATCATAGGCATATCAAAAACATGAAAGTCATGCAATTTCGTAGCCTTACTACCCTTTTTGAAATTTTCCTAACTAGGGGCAAAATCGTAATTTTTACATATACCACGATTTTCGTAAAAATTATTATTCTATTTCTAAATACATTATGAAATTCTACATAATGTAAATAACCCTAAAAATACGCGCAGGTATCTCTAAGCGCTTACAAAATTCCCTTACCACATTTTTCTGTACAGTCTGACCTTTGCACTGATGTCTTATCACGCAGTCCAAGTTGCTCCTAATCCAATCTCCGGAACTGCGTATAAATATTTATCGGGTTAAATCCAAACATGTTAATTCATATTTCACTTTTACTGGGCTTAATTTAAATCATTGGGCTCGTTTACCTCTATTGGGCCCGTTTGCACTTTAATGGGCCTTAATCGGCCTTAAGCCCGTTTTTCACTTACTATTCACATTATCGAGACCTATTGGGCTCATTGGGCCCATCAGTATTTATTGGGTCTCGTTCTAAACTCTCAGATAGCTCAATTAATTATTTACGACAATTTATCTTAATTTTCAGAATTGAATTCATTTTATACGAAATTAATCCGTAATTTATGCGGTAAATTTTTAACAAGTATAACTATGCCAATTGTCGTAAATAATGGTTACTTACCCGAGATTCCATGATAGTACGCAAATCGAAGCTGACTCGAGCTCTCGTTTGGCTTCAATTACCGAGCTACACAATTACATATTTTCCCGGGGTCAATTTTCAATCGGATATTAATCAAATTAAATATTTTGAAATTTAAATCAGTCAATTGCGACCGCTTACCGACTTACCCGTAGCTCAATTGCATCACCAAAATTTTTTCTCTTTTTCTTTTTCCTTTTTTCTCTTTCTTTTTCTTCTTTTCTGGCTGAACCGGTTTGGTCTGATTGAGCCCGGTTCAGATCGGTCCGGTTCTGTCGATTCAGTCCGGTTCGATTTTCTTCTTCGCCATTCGGAGCTCTGTCGATCGGTTCTTTACCAGCTTTTACCTCCAGCAGCTCCGCGGGATAGTCCGATTCAGGAATCTGGCCTCCGTTTCACCAATGGTGGCTGGAAAGTGGCATGTTCGACCTCTTCTCTCCTCCGACGTCAGTGCCTTTCTATTTTCTCGCTGTTACCGGCGCTGGCTGTCGTTTCCTAGGCCGTTTTCGTCACTGATCGGTCAGTATTCGCATGGGGCTCCTTCAGCTGGCGGTGGTCGGGCCTAGATCGGCGTCAACGCCGACGAAAGTCTCTTTTCTCCCTCGCTGATTTCGGGTTTTTCGGTGGTTGGGGGCGCGTTTTTCGGTGGCTGGTGGTTCTCGGGGTTGGGCTTCCTTCGTCGGCCCTTGCCTACCCCTCTCCGGTAGGTGGCTCGTCGGAGCAGGGTCTCCTCGGTTTCGTCCATTTTCCTTTCCTTTGACAGAATCGCGATTTTGCGATTCTGTTGTTTTTTTTATAATTTATTATATTATTATTTTATTTATTAAAATATTATATTTTACCAAAATATCTAATAATTATATATTTTATTATAAAATTAATTTATTTAATCTATTTTTCTATTTTCTCGGTATATTTTCTCCGTATTTTCGGGATATTATCCCGAGTGAATTTTCGGTAAATCTTTATAATTCCGGATCTTGATCAATTGAACTCGGAATTCGATAATTTCTCCTTCATTGATCAAGATGTCCTAAAACCCTATTTTTAGTTAAAATTTTCTTACCAAATTTACATTGAATTTCGATCTTTTGACCGTTTTACCTTTCTACACGTTCGGGACCAATTTATGCCAACTTTTCTTCTTGGACCCACTATAATTTCTCATTTAAAATTTGTATCTTTGTCCGGACAATTCAAATCTCATAAATTTAATTTGAAATTCATTAACTGTTCGTTTTTAGATTTTACGTATGTTCGACTACGTCATTCATATTTATATGATCAAAATCATCCGTCTTATGATTCCATTAACATATAACAATATCCATACAATGTGTGAATCATAAGGAAATATGATAAAAATTGGGTTTTACACTATGTTATTTAAAAACACGAGTATGAGCATAGCTCCCAATACTCTATAATGTATAACGTATGAGAATCGAGAACGAGCTAAGCTCCAAGTACTCTATCATGTAAAATTGAGTATGAGCGTAGCTCCCAATACTCTATAATGCATCAACCACAAAACTGAGTACGAGCAATGCTCCCAGTACTCTAACATGCATAAATCGTATTTAAATTTTTGTACGAGTATACACTCAAGTACTATGTGATGCATAGCTCAATATAGTGCGGGTATTCTCTAGCACTTATGGTTTTCACACAAAACCTGATAGATGGTTGTTCAAATTGTAATTCACTCAATTCAAATCAAATCTGCACTAACATGTGTTGTTTTCGCATACACATGAAAACATTAGCCATTCTATCATGCAAATCATGAATCTTAGTCAAAACATGCTGCTAAGGTATTTTCACCATATTTTTGGATAAAACACACTTATCCTCATTGTTGCTATCACAACATCATGCCTATTCATGGGAATTCATATATCATTTAATATCGAAGTTCTATTCAAAATACGTGTAGCTATCTCTAGCTACTCACAAAATTCCCTTACCTCGGATCACATTACGTGACCTCTCTTCCTCGGTGCTGCTCACTCTCGCAGTCCGATCAGCTCCTACTGTGATTTTCAAAGCTGTTGTACATATTTACGTTAGTATACCGAAATATACTTGTTTCATTTGCCAAATCCCAAACCAATACATCATCTCATTATTTTCTCTCATTATGGTATTATACCATCTTTTCCATATAGCTATATTCATTTTTCCTTATTTCCAATTTATGCATTTCACAAAACTAACTTATAATCTTCAACACATGCATATTCCATCATTAAATTTATGCCAACACCATTCCCTCATCACTTTTTCACTTCCATGCCAATAGTTAGGTCATGCTCATTTTTCATGATCCTTTTGTTTCCAACAATTCATATATATACCCATTTACTCACCAATACACCTAGTTTAACATATATAAACTTGGTGCATTAAATCTTACCTAGCTGAGATTTTCCTCTTTTTCTCCAAATTTGGTAAAATCCTCATTGCTCTTGAAATCTTTGATTCCAACTTCTTGTTTCCAAGTATATTGCTCCCCTCTTTACCAAGAACAACTTTGCTCAACTATATCTCACTCAAAACGGGTTGCAAACTGAAGTTTCCTAGTGTTGAAATGTTAGGTTTTGCTTTGGTTCTTGAATGAAATAGTGTTTCTCGTGAAACAGAGGTTGCAGAAGTCTAGTATTTATAGAATTATCTTTATGAGATCGATCTGCTAACCTTATGAGATCGATTTGCCCTGTATTTTTCACCTCGAAACTGACCTTCCAAGCCTAATGAGATCGATCTGTCCCTAAGCATGAGATCGATCTACATTACTCAGAACCTTAAGGAGTTCGATCTGGCCTTGCAATGAGATCGATCTATTGCAACCCGAGACTTAAGGAAATCGATCTGTATTGCCAAGGAGATCGATCTGCTCCCTTGCTGAAGCAGTTCTGCTGCACTTTTCCATCCCAATTCACTGTTACATTGGTATTTGATTTACTTAACCATTCATTTTTCATTTCATTCACATTTACAACTTCAAAACATCTATTCCTCAAAATTTATATCAATTGTGACTTGTCTATACATCACAATCACAAAGATTACATGTTAAATTTTTGGGTCTTACAATCCTCCCCACCTTAAGAAATTTGGTCCTCCAAATTAGAACCAAGTTACTCTACAAACAACTGGGGGTACTTCTCTCGCATTAGACTCTCTAGCTCCTAAGTAGCTTCCTCTGAAGTGTGATGCTGCCAGAGAATCTTTACTAACCCGATGACCTTGTTTCTCAAGACTTTCTCTTTTCTATCCAGTATCTGTATCAGTTTCTCTATATAAGTTAGATCATCTTTGAGCTCCAATGGCTCATACCGAATCACATGATTTGGATCTAGATGATATTTCCTCATCATTGAAATGTGAAAGACATTGTGCACTCCTGATAATTTCGGTGGTAAAGCTAATCTGTATGCCTTATTTCCCACTCTGTCCAGTATCTCGAAGGGTCCAATGTAGCGAGGACTCAACTTACCTCTCTTCTCGAATCTCACTATACCCTTGGAAGGAGAAACCTTTATAAATACTGACTCACCAACTGTGAATTCTAATGGCCTCCGTCTCTTATCAGCATAGCTCTTTTGTCTATTCTGAGTTATCCTCAATCTCTCGATAATCAACCGGACATCATCAGAGGCTTGTGTGACCAAGTTAGGAGCAAAAATCTTTATGTCACCCACTTCTTCCCATTTGATAGGGGAACGACATCTATAGCCATATAAAACCTCATACGGTGCCATCCCGATACTCGCATGATAACTGTTGTTGTAGGAAAATTCAGCTAGTGGCAAATGATCATCCTAAGAGCCTCTAAAATCCAGCACACACACTCTCAACATATCCTTCAGAGTCTGTATAGTCCTCTCTGACTGACCATCTGTCTGAGGATGATAAGCGGTACTCAAACTCAACTGGGTTCCCATGGCTTCCTGAAAATGTTTTCAAAAGTGGGAAGTGAAGCGGGAATCCCTATTCAAAACAATGCTCACTGGAATACCATGTAACCTTACTACCTCGCGTACATACAACTTTGCCAATGAACTCAGAGTATCAATAGCTCTCATAGCTAGAAAGTGGGCTGATTTCGTCAGTCTATCAATAATCACTCATATAGCATTGTGATTCCTCCAGGTTCTCGGTAAACCCATCACGAAATCCATGGTGATATGTTCCCATTTTCATGTTGGTATAGGTAGAGGTTACAATAACCCTGCAGGTTTCTGATACTCTACCTTCACTTGCTGATATACGAGACATCTTGCCACGAATTTCGCCACATCTTTCTTCAAACCTAACCACCAGTACACCTTCCGTAGATTCTGATACTTATTACTCCCTGGATGTAGCGTGTATCTTGACGAATGAGCTTCCGTCAATATCAATCTCTTGAGCTCTGGGTCCTTGGGAACACAAAATTTTCTTCTAAACCTTAGAAGTCCATCCGAACTCAACTCAAAATCAGTCACTGTGCCCTTCTGTATCTGACCACTCATATCAATGTAATACAGATCAGTCTACTGAGCCTATCTGATCTTGTCCAACAGATCCGGCTCCAAGTGTAGACTAGCAATCATACAGTCTGTATTCATATCAGAAGGCACGACTCCCAAACTGAGGCTAGCAAACCGCTCTAACAACTCATGTTCTTTGACCATCATATATGATACCATCCCAAGCCTGTTTCTGCTTAACGCATCAGCTACAACGTTAGCCTTATCCGGATGATAAAGTATCTCACAATCATAGTCTTTAAGAAGCTTTAGCCATCTTCTATGTCTCATGTTTAGTTCTTTCTGCAAGAACAGATACTTGAGGCTCTTGTGGTCGGTAAATTTCTGGAATATCTCTCCATACAAGTAGTGACGCCATACCTTTAATGCAAACACTACTGCTGCTAACTCCAAATCGTGGGTTGGATAGTTCTTTTTATGGTCCTTCAACTGTCTGGATCCATAAGCAACTACCTTCCTATCCTGCATCAATACACAGCCCAGTCATTGATGCGAAGCATTAGTATATGCTGAAAATCCTTATAAGCTGGTAAGGATAGTGAGAATCGGAGCAGTTGTCAACCGACTCTTCAACTCCTGAAAACTCTTCTCACAATCCTCATTCCACACAAAAGCTACACTCTTCCGAGTGAGACGTGTTAACGGAACAGCTAACTTCGAAAATCCTTCTACGAATCTCTGATAGTATCCTGCTAAACCCAGAAAACTCCTGATCTCAATGACTGTCCTCGGTTGTTCCTACTGAACTACAACCTTAATCTTGGATGAATCCACTGATACACCATCTTTCGACACAACGTGTCCTAAAAACGAGATCTGTGACAATAAAATATCACACTTATTAAGTTTAGCATATACTTCTGCTCTCGTAAAGTCTACAATACAATCCTGATATGTTTCTCATGCTCTTCCTCAGATTTCGAATATACCAAGATTTCATCTATGAAGACGATAACAAATTGATCCAAATATGGCTTGAACACATCGTTCATCAAAGCCATGAAAGCTGCGGGAGCATTCGTCAATTCGAATGGTATAACCAAAAACTCATAATGGCCATATCGGGTCCTAAATACTGTCTTGGGTACATCTCCACTCTGAACTCTTAATTGATGATACCCATACCTCATATCAATCTTAGAAAAGACCTGCGCTCCCTGAAACTGATCCAACAAATCATCAATACATGGAAAGGTATATCTATTCTTGATGGTTGCCTTATTCAACAATATGTAAGCTATATATAATCGGAGGCTTCCATCCTTCTTCCTTACAAACAAAAACGGTGCTCCCCACGGTGAAACACTCAGTCTGATAAAACCCATATCCAACAACTCCTGTAATTGTTTCTTGAGTTCCTCCAGCTCAACTAAGGCCATGCGATACGGTGGTTTCGATATAAGTTCAGTACCTGGCACCAAGTCTATACAAAACTCTATCTCTCTTTCTGGTGGTAACCCTGGTAATTCATCCGGAAAGACATCTGAGAATTCACTAACCACAGGAATATCTTCCAACTTTGGATGTACCTTATCCGTATCAACCATGTACATAATAAAACCTTCAATATATTCATTTCTCAGTCAGCATAGTACATTATCAATCATAATCATAAATACTACTTTCATTTCTTATCATCAAACTTTACAACATATTTTTCAGGGTTAGGAAACATAACTGTCTTAGCATAACAATCTAAAACAGCATGGTTTGACGATAACCAATCCATTCCTAGGATTACATCGAAATCACTCATGCTTAACAATATTAGATTGGCTGTCATATCCTTTTCCCCTACTCTTAGCTTACAATCATTTAATACATATTCCACTAGCTGACTATTGTCCATAGGCGTACTAATTAACATCATCCTACTCAAAGGTGTACGCTCTATATGCTTTTCTAATTTACATGTAAATGAAGGCGATATAAATGAATGCATGGCACCAGGATCAATTGAAACATGTGCTGTGCTTCTAAATCATACATCAGGATATTATCTCTAATCACATTCGAAGAAGCATTGGTATCCCTTGGTCCAAGGCATGCACTCGCCCTCGTCCCATAACCTGTTTCCCATTCTCCTCTGCTGTCGTTCTCCTCCTCGAAGCAGACACATCAGTTGGAGCTCTCTCAGGCTCCTTACCCTTATGTAGGGCAATATCTATCACCTCTTGGCACACTCTGACCATGTGTCCTGGCTTCCCACATTTGAAGCATAAACCACTAGAAACAGGACAAGGTCTACCTCCGTGGAATTTACCACATCTACCGCTCTGCTCAGTGGTAGGCCTCTGTCCTCCAATCACAACTCCTCTAGTTGGAGCTATAGCCGGGTATGCAAGGGATCTAACAATCTTCTCTTGTACTTCCTCGATCTTGGGTCTCTTATCGAAAAGTCTCCTCCCTCCTCGATATCCGAAACCCCAGCACTATCACTCATCGACCTCTTTCTATCTCTGTCTCTACCTTTTCCCACTGTTTTGAACTTTGAGACATTCCTATCATAATCTTGCTCGCAGAGTTGCACACTGCGCACTACCTCATCGTAGGTAGAGATGTCAAATGGAACCAGCTTAGATCGTAATACTGGTCTCAGTCCATCTATGAATCTGCGGACCTTCTTAGTCTCACTGCTCATGGTGTCAGGATCATACCTTCCCAGAGATAAAAATCTGGTCTCGTATTCGTCCACTGAATGACTCCCCTGGTTTAACCCAAAACATTCGGCTTGCAGCCTCCGTCGAGCCGTATCTAAAACAAACTGCCTCCTAAAGGCATCCAGAAATATCTCTTAACTAATCTCTGTATGTTGGGCTCTCAATATGGGTCGAGTGGATTTCGACCAATGCTCTGTTGTCTCTTTCAGTAGGAAAACAGCAAATGCGACCATCTCTAAAGTTGTATACTCAAAGAATCTGTACAACTTCTCCATCTCTCCTATCCATTCCTCCACTAAAACTGGGTCCTTAATCCCACGAAAAGTTGGAAGTCTAAGTTTCTGGAATTCTCGAAGTCTGTCCAAATCGCAACCATACCCCAACACATTACTGCCCTATCGTGGAGCAACATGAGACGACGTATCCTGAACTGGCAGGGGTATAGGTGTATCAGGTGCAGCTACCTTTCTCGGTGCAGTCTCTGCATCCTGTCCCCGTCCTCCTGGCAAAGTCTGTGCCAGTATCCCCACTATGGTCTCGAGATGATGCTCTAGTCTCTCGAAACGTGCTTCGATACTCTCAGGTACCTCAGTGGGACCAACAGTCTCATCTTGGGTCTCTGGCCTACCTCTACGGCCTCGAGCCCTATCTCTAGCCCCTCTACCACGGTGAGTATTAACTATACTGATTAAATCCCTGCATTTATAACCATTAATTAGTCTAATTTTCATCTCGTATACACAATAGTAACTGAACAAAGCATAGTACTATGGGGATGTATATTTTTCTAATTACTAATATCGACTTACATCAAACCAACACTGCTCTGATACCATTCTGCCATGCCATTCTCTCACACGCGACCTACCAAAATCACTCCAGATTTTTCGCATTTTACTTACCTCTTCCTTTGTCATCACTCCACCTTAAACGTTGAACTGTGATTCGATATTAGTCACTCATTCACACTCATTCATAACATCCATATAATTTAATATTCTTTTCTATAATATGAACTCTTATACATAAATACAATTATTTGTACATATACATCCCGACTATACAATCGTTTACATAGCTATGCTTATACAATGTTCAGTACAAAATATCAAGTGTGTATACCTCTTACAAGATGGATATGCAGCGGATCAGGGAATATCAGTCCTCAGCCATGTCCACCTACTGTGGGTGCTCTGAAAAGAGGGAAATAATAAGGGGGTGAGCTCACAGCTCAATAAGGAAATCAGGCAAGCAAATAGATAATTGCATTATCTACAAAATACAATGCTTATGCCTTGAAATCTTTTCCTTACCCATTTGTATCTAAAGCATGCATCTCTCTCAAAGCTTTTATGCAATATATATATATATATATATATATATATATATAGATACAAAACATCAGTTATAAAACTGGAAATATGTTAGTTTAACAACCTCAGCAGTTTATGCACAAATACTGCATTTCTCATGTAATTTCACACAAATCACATTTTCTCATACCATTCAATCAAATCAAAATAATATGGCATTCATCATGTTTAAAAACATGAAAATTTGGGCCTCACCCATTTATCGGGTTACCCTTGCACAACTCACAAATTCACATGTTCATATCATAAAACCATGTGATAATTCAATCAAGAAATATGGATTCACATTGCATGAAAAGAAAACTGAGATAGGCGACTACATGTTTCGAGTGTATGATCATAACTCATTTTTCATGATCCCAGGCTACATAGTACTCGGTGTGCCGGGTCTCACAATTGCTGTAACGGAAGGTGGGTCAAATCTCTACCGTCAGCTCTCAATTTGAGGACCTGATCTCGGAGCACACCAGATCCCACTGGATCCCACTCCCATTGCTAACCAGTCTTATCCAAGTACATGAAGTACTCACGATACAACGTACTCCTTGTGACATATACGGTACACAGTACTCCATAAACCCTATCTCAAGGTGGGATGCTCGTCATGAGTCTTGTCCTCATACCTTGGATATACCTCATAGTCGGGATGCTCGCCATGAGTCTTAGTCCTCATACCACGGGTTATTTCGATAGCCCTCAGCCTTATCTCAAAATATTGCACGTGTGAGCATATAATATCAGCGCGACACACAATTAGCACAGGCTCCCAACACGACTGTTTCATGCTCTTTCAAAATCCGGTACGTGCGAGTAAACTCCCAACACGATCGTATCACAATGATATAACTCTAGTGCGAGCAATGCTCCCAACACTATTTTATATAAAAACACGAGTATGAGCATAGCTCCCAATACTCTATAATGTATAACGTATGAAAACCGAGTACGAGCTAAGCTCCCAATACTCTATCATGTAAAACTAAGTATGAGCGTAACTCCCAATACTCTATAATGCATCAACCACAAAACTGAGTATGAGCAATGCTCCCAGTACTCTAACATGCATAAATCGTATTTAAATTTTTGTACGAGTATACACTCAAGTACTATGTGATGCATATCTCAAAATATAGTGCGAATATTCTCTAGAACTTATAGTTTTCACACAAAACCTGATAGATGGCTATTCAAATTGCAATTCACCCAATTCAAATCAAATCTGCACTAACACGTGCTGTTTTTGCATACACATGAAAACATTAGCCATTCTATCATGCAAATCATGAATCTTAGTCACAACTTGCTGCTAAGGTATTTTCACCCTATTTTTGGATAAAACACATTTATCCTCATTGTTGCTATCACAACATCATACCTATTCATGGGAATTCATATATCATATAATATCGAAATTTTATTCAAAATACGTGTAGCTATCTCTAGCTACTCACGAAATTCCCTTATCTCAGATCACGTTACGTGACCTCTCTTCCTCGGTGCTGCTCACTCTCGCAGTTCGATCAGCTCCCACTGTGATTTTTGAAGCTGTTGTACATATTTACGTTAGTATACCGAAATATACTTGTTTCATTTGCCAAATCCCAAACCAATACATCAATCTCATTATTTTCTCTCATTATGGTATTATACCATCTTTTCCATATAGCTATATTCATTTTTCCTTATTTCCAATTTATGCATTTCACAAAACTAACTTATAATCTTCCACACATGCATATTCCATCATTAAATATATGCCAACACCATTCCCTCATCACTTTCTCACTTCCATGCCAATAGCTAGGTCATGCTCATTTTTCATGATCCTTTTGTTTCCAACAATTCATATATATTTATATATATATATATATATATATATATCGATTTACTCATCAATACACCTAGTTTAACATATATAAACTTGGTGCATTAAATCTTACCTAGCTGGGATTTTCCTCTTTTTCTCCAAATTTGGTAAAATCCTCCTTGCTCTTGAAATCTTTGATTCCAACTTCTTGTTTCCAAGTATGTTGCTCTCCTCTTTACCAAGAACAACTTTGCTCAACTATATCTCACTCAAAAGTTGTTGCAAACTGAAGTTTCCTAGTGTTGAATGTTAGGTTTTGCTTTGGTTCTTGAATGAAATAGTGTTTCTCGTGAAACAGAGGTTGCAGAAGTCCAGTATTTATAGAATTGTCTCTATGAGATCGATCTGCCTTGCATTTTTCACCTCGAAATTGACCTTTCAGGCCTAATGAGATCGATTTGTCCCTAAGCATGAGATCGATCTACATTACTCAGAACCTTAAGGAGATCGATCTGGCCTTACAATGAGATGGATCTGTTGCAACCCGAGACTTAAGGAAATTGATTTGTATTGCCAAGGAGATCGATCTGCTCCCTTGCTGAAGCAGTTCTGCTACACTTTTCCATCCCAATTCACTGTTACATTGGTATTTGATTTACTTAACCATTCATTTTTCATTTCATCCACATTTACAACTTCAAAACATCCATTCCTCATAATTTATATCAATTGTGACTTGTTATACATCACAACTCACAAAGATTACATGTTAAATTTTTGGGTCTTACATATTAGGATTTGGAAGGGGATTTTTTTTAGCCCCTACACATGGCACATTCCTACTCTAAACCTCTTAAGGCTTATGAAAGGTTTTTGTCATGAGCCAATGAAAAGTTTTTGGGTTCGTTTAAGATTATTTTTAATTTGGGAAGTAGCCAATAGGTTTTTTTTACTGTTTTAGCCAAAAGATGAGGAGTAATTTGCATGATTATGCACTATGAGGACATTGTATAATTGTTGATACTCTATTGTTGCTATTTTGAATCTTTCACTATGAAAAAAAGTTTTGATTATCATGTTTTGTTGAGTAATGGTGTGTTGTTACATCCGAAATCATTGTGTAATTGTATAAGTTTGTAACATAACATCAAAATTGTGTGAAACATATCGTGTTTGCATGATTATGCACTATAAGGACATTGTGTAATTGTTGATACTATAATATTTATATTTTGAATGAAATAAAGTTTTGATTGTAATGTTCTATTGTGTAATTATTTGTTGTTATATTCAGAATCATTGTGTAATTGTATAAGTTTGCATTTGTTTAGAATTGTGTACTTGTATGTTGTTTTAGCTGGAATCATTGAAAAATTGTGTAATTGTTTAATTGTAGGTGTAACCGTGCACTTTTACAAATGACACATACACGAGGAGCTGGGTCATCTAGGATCACCACATGATCGTAGCCATCCCTCCTCTAGTCCATCTAGGAGGCAACCAATTACGTTTAAGAGACGGTGACATGTTGCGACAGAGGCATAAGGTGCTGAGGCCATGCAACTCATGATTGTACCTATTGAGGCAATAACTGCGGAGGCGAGGCAGCATATCACTACATTTGGTAAGGCAACAGTTTCCTATGAGAGTCATATGTGCCTACACTTGGGGAGGTAGCAACTGCTGAGGAGAGATAGCATGTGCCTATATCTGGTGATGCACCAATTGTTGAGGCTAGACAGCAAGTGCCTATATTTGGTGATGCAGTTGTTATTAGACCTTATCTTGGTGGTTCAGGTGATATGTCCATTTTGACTAGCTTTGGATCTCACATTGCTACAGCTATTTGGCTGCAAAAGGTATATTTGAAAGTAAATTTGTTGCAATTGATATTATAGTTAATAATGTTCTAATTATTTATTTGATTTTCATATAAGAGCGAGGAGAGGTGAAAGTTATTAATTACGGTCCTAAAGTTGGTACATGGTCATTAGATGAGAGCTTATCACGCATCTTGACGAAGGTTGAGCAGTCAATGTTGGCTCTATCATTGTAGTGCAGTTATCTCATGTGCAACATCACTACCTTCACCGCATTTATCAAGAGGTGGCAGCCAATTATAAACACATTTCATATGCCTTTTGGAGAGATGACCATCACACTGGATGATGAGCCTACTGTAAGACCACTAACTTGTATATCCGGGGTTTTTAGCTAAATACTAGTAATAAATAAATTCATGCAATTAAATTAAGTTTGAAAAAATTATTAAATATAGTATAAGGCATTAGGTATAATAATTTAAATAAAATAGGTAAATAAAGGAAAAACTAAAATAAATTAATCATGGTGATGAAAAAATAAAATATAATTAAAAAGATGAAATATAAATTAAAGAGGAAAATTTTGTAATTTGGTAATAAAATTTATACAAGTAATAAAATATATGGGAACTTTATCATTTAGTAGCAAAAATTTAAATTTTATGCATGTATATTGGTATATTTATTTAGATAAATTAAGAATTTAATAGTTAAATAAATAAATAAATAAAGTAAAAAACAAAGAAAAAAGAGAGAACTAAAAAACAAAAAAAAAAACGAAAAGAACGGATCTCCCTGTCGCCCGACCCGAGCGCAGGACAGCCCCCCCGGTTCCTCTCTCCCTCATATTCGTTCCCAATGCTGACCTCTTTGCTACCGCCGGTGACCGTTGCCCCCCCCCTCCCCCCCCCCCCCCCCCCCCCCCCAGCAACCAGCGAAACCCCCTCACCCCCTCCATTTCCTTCAGCTTCGCTGAACTTGAGTTCTCCCCCTCCCTTCTGCTGCTGCCGTTCCCCTTCACCGTCGGTGACGAACCAGAGCCCCCCCCTCCGACCACCGACGGCCTCCTCCCCTTCAACCGAACCCCATTACCCTTCCTCCCTCTCCCTTTTACCCGAGAGCCGAAACCCCCTCCCTCTTTATCTGTCTATTCGTGAAACAGACCACCGGAGAAGAGGCCGGCCACCCCAGACCGCAAGGCAGGCAACGACCATCACCCGGTCCACCTCCTCCGTGGATTCCCTTCCCCCTCTGATGCCAACAGCACCCAAAACCAACAAATTCTCATTTTCCTGCATCTCCATTTTTGAACCAGAAAACTTCAAGGTAAAAACTAAATTTTTATCTAACTAAATTAGTATACAAATTGTATTATAAATGTGAAATTGTTGTAAAAATAAATTTAATTATTGTTTTGAAAAAATTAAGAAATTAGGGATTGTAATTTGACAGAATTTGAGGGTTTTGATACTTAGATTAAAACTGAAAGGTGGATAAAATTGCGAAGAATTGAAAAATTAATTTGTTGAAATCATGTAATGGGTATAAAGAGTTGAATTCGGAAAATTGAAAAATTTAGAGAAAAATAATAAAATTGAGAATCCAAGGTTTGATGTAATTAAATTGTTTTATGAACAATATATTTGTAACGTAGCATGGTTAGAAATTTAATGCCCAGAAGTTGAAGCAAAAATTAAGGTTTCAGTCACCTTGGAAGGGTATGATTAATCTATCATAATTGAGAATTTAGTTTAAACTTAATCAAATAATGTAGGTTATTTTTCGAAAAATAATTAATATATAAATGAGTTCTTATAAGGTTAAAAGGAATATAAAATTTAATATACAAAATATCGTGGCAAGTCTAATTAAAGTGTTCCATTAATTTAACTAGTAATGGGAACTAATGGCGATAAATAAATACTTATGTCAAACCTAAGCCAAATTCATATTTAGATATTAAGCTTAATACAAAAGGATAATAGGATAAGATGGTTTCATTTTAATGGAATTAGTAAAGTATAATAGTATTTTGGAAACAATTCTAAGTATAATTAAGTTGTCGATTTCAGATTTAAGAACACTTGGAGAAATCTAGAGATTAAGAAAATTTGGGGATTTCGTTCTGAGGAAGGAAATTTGATTTATAAGCGATGTAGTGTTCAATTTGCTGGTTAGGTGAATATAATGAGTTAATTGATATGAAATCGAATGAAAATGGATGTTGATGCCACCTTGATGTATTCATGGATTTTGCAGCAAATATCCCTTCGAATAGTAAGGCAAGGGAAAAGGAGACATAGGCACATATATGCGTGCTTAAGGCGATAAGGGTAATTAGTGCGCATCGTTTGCGGTAAGGGATTTATATAACTCGTAGCTAGTAGGATACCTCAGGTTAAGCTATAACTTTACTAGGAACCATAGGTTGTTAGTTTAGTTAGGATTTATTTTAAACTTATTACCTAACTTACCCGATTTTTATCAAAACCAAAACTTTGTTTGTAGTTACTAGCCTTAGTCTAAATGAAGTTATAATTATAAGTGTATTGATTTTAGTGTCAAGCAAAACTAGTTAAACCCAAATGAGTACAACGTTTTATTATCTGATTTTATCGTTTTGCGCATCAAGCATGATGTTTGTAACTTGGTTGCATGGGCTGTTTTCAAATATGATTTGGGAAAGCATGATGGTGTACAGAATGATGTTAGCATGCTTTATGAACATAATATGTACTTTCTAAAGTTATTGGTGTACTTTTTCATGAACTTGATGTTGAATTGAGAATTTTCATGCTTTTACCGTGCACCTATAAATTGTTGATTTTGAGAATGGTGGCGATCCCCGAAAATGCCTGTGTGGCAGTCATGTCCTGTAAGAACCATCTCTAGCGCCAATAGGAGGTTCTATGTGATTGCCCTACAGTGCCAAGTGCTTCACAGGGGTGCCTGGGTGGCATCAAGTTTATGAGACGTGAGAGTCATCTCTAGCACCGGTAGGAGGTTCTGTGTGATTGTCCTACGGTGGAAAGTGCTTCACAGAGATGCCTTTGTGGCATTGAGATTTTCTAAGTAGCACCGATAAGAGGTTCTGCATGATTTTCCTATGGTGCTAGCTACTTACTACTATAAGCCTTGATCCCGTCTTCAGTACCCTAGTCCAAACCTGATCTATCTAGGATAAGGTGTTAGTCACTATGGTCATAGGTGTGTTTACATTATGTAACTAATTCCATGAAAAGGATTAGGATCGTGCCACATCTCTTCTATTTGTATCAATTATTAATTTGAGCTCATGTATGCGTTTGCTAAACTGTACTTTTTTCGGTAAAGATGTAATGTTACTAGATTTTCAGGTTTTTCGTGCTTTGATTTTGCACCGATGGTTTATAAACTATGGATTTTTAGCAAGCTTTGTGAAATCTTCAGTTTTGAAAAGTATGTTGATTTAACTCATCCGTGTTTAAAGTATTTTCACGTTTAAAGACCAAAATAAAGCTTGTCCATTGTTCTACAAAGTGCATGATTTACTAAATGCAGTAAATATTTCTACAACCGCTTACTTGGTATGTTATTAGCTTCAGTTATATGATTTCCTTACTGATCGTGTGGTTGCTCACTTCTTCTTTTAAAACATTTCAGATTAACTAGTGGGTGAACCGCTCGGAAAACTATTAATTCCTCGTGCTAAGTGCACGACTTTCGTGTTAAGGTATACGCAACCAGTGTAAAGTTTTTGTTTCAGACTTGTTTGTATGCACGAATGTATGTAAATGATGGTTTTGGGATGTATTAGTTGTTTCGTCATAAATATGATTATTAAGGAAGTCGATATTACCTTTTAGTGATAATACGCCTATGGTATTAGCTTACTATGAAACTAGGTTGAATCTTAAACTTAATGAACGGGTATGAAGCTATAATTCATGATTGTTAGTTACTTGGGATTATGTGATGGGTTGCCGATGTGATTGTAATTAAATGATTGTTAGTTGTGGATAGTTAGGATTGCTAATATATATTTGGTTGCGAGAACTGATCATGTGGTTGTGGATTATAGTTTTTGGTTGCTATATTGTCTTGTTTGCAGGTTGGGTAGAGTCAAATTGCAATTATTATGCTGCCAAAATTACGAGAAAATTTAAAATTTTAATAAAATCCTTCACATATTAATCTAAAAGATTTAAACCTATATCAGATACAGAACTACAAAAAAAGATCCAAAAGTTATAATGATAAATACTAGCCAATGTTAGTTCATTTTAAAACGTTTCCGCATTAATTTAGACGCTTAGGGATAGAAGTAGAGGCCACGGGGCGTGACAGCCTTTTTGGTATCAGAGCAGCTTGTAGATAGACCGTGTCGGTATAGGTTAGCTAGTATAGCATTACATCTCATATACCGTGCATGTCTAAAATATATATTTATATGTTGCGTATACTTTTAACTGTTAATAAGTGTGTTTGGGTACTTGGTATGGGAATCGTAAGTAAATATGAGCGGGAGGCGAGGACAAAGTCGGGGTAGAGGGAGACAAGCACCGCCTCCTCCAGTACCTCCTCCTCTCCAGCCGGGTAGTCCGAACACTCGGATAGCTAGAATAAAGCAAACCATGGAGCAAATGTCGGCTACCGTTACGTAGTTCATGGCCCGTTTGAAATAGTTTCAGGAAATGAATCCACCAATCTTCAAGGGAGTTAAGGACCCCGATAAAGCTGAAGAGTGGATTTTAAAATTTGAGAAGATGTTCAAGTACATGAAGAGTAATAGTGTTGAGAAGGTGGCGTTGGCTACCTGCATGTTGGAGAATGAGGCAGATCGTTGGTGGACGTTTGCTGAAACTATTTTGTGGGGCTAAACACTAGGAGATTACTTGAGAGATTTTGTTTGAGGCATTTAATGAACAATACATCCCGGAATGTGCTCAGAGAAAGAAAGAACCAAAGTTTCTGAGTTTGGTCCAAGGTAACATGACGGTGGACCAAAATGAGTCGAAATTCATCGTACTCCTCCGATATGATCCTGACATAGCCCTGAATGGGTTAAAGAAGACAGTTAAGTTTATCCATGGGTTGAAACCGATTATCCGAAGTAGGTTGGTGCCTTTGAACCTGCAGACTTATGCTGAAGCCATCTAGAGGGCACAATTCATAGAGCAAGACATGGAGTTATCCCAAGCTGAATTTCAGTCTAGATTGAGAAGTCAAGGTAAGAGATATGATGATAAAAGGTCTTTTCAGAATAAGGGGCAAAATAAGAAGCCGTTGATCGGTGCATCTAGAGCTTGACCACTAGATCGAGAGCTCATCCTACTCCAAATGCTCATGTACCCACTTTTGCTAGGATGTTGCCAATAGAACTTGAACCTCTAGATCACATACTTCATGTAAAGACACCAATGAAAGAGTCACAAATAACCGAGATAGTATATAGAAATTGTGAAGTTAAAATTAGATGAAATTAGGGTTGTGGTTTGACAGAATTTGAGGATTTTAAATTGAAGGTAAAAATATGATCTTCATTGAATAAATTTGTGATGTTTGGTGAGGAAATGTTGTTTCATATAGTAATCTTGATAAAGTGTTGAAGTTTATCAGTTCTATGGAGGAGTGAATATTCAGCTATTTAGAAGAAACTAGGGGAAACATGTTCTGCTTAGAAATTTTAAGCTCGAATCATTTGAATAAAATCAGAATAACCTTGAAGTTAATTTGCTCAATCATGATTGAAATCGATGTGTTTTGCATGTTTTTGGAGTCTATGGAATTTGAAATCTTACTACGAGACAAAAAAAATTGGGATTGAAGATTTGGAATGTTTGTTATATAGGATTTGGATCATATTCATTTTGATTCATTTATTGGATAAATAATTATGAGGAGTTTTTATAGAAGCTTATCACATTACACATGGTGGATTGTTCTAAGAGGAGAATTGCATATTATCCTTTTTTAGATATAAACAAGACTTTTAATTCACGAGTTGTTGAATTTAGAAGATGAAATTAAATACCTAAGTTAGGTGTCGTCTTGTGAATGTGAAGAATTGAATTTCATTCTAGTGAAATTGTATGAACTATGGAAAATGGATCAATGGTTCAATATCAAGTGCAAAGAAATGTTAAGTGGGAAGAATGTAGATTTTAGGCAGTATTTAAAAATCATCAGCATAAAATATATCATTGTATATTGTAAGATTTTGTATTGGCTAGATAAATCTTTTGTTTAAAGAGGATATTTGCTTAGTTTGAAGTGATTTTGGTTTAATAAAAGAAAGAGAAAAGCATCCTAACTTGAGGATATGAATTGATATTTATTCAAATCGGTGAAATACAATCTTTAGACTTCTATATAGAGTGCTATTAATTTGTTAATTATGAAAGTGATTAATTGGTGACGATGGTTTCAAAAATTGAGGTACAATATGAAATTAATTCTGATAATGTTTAATGGTATAGGGCACATGTTATGTGTTGTGTATGCATAAAGGTTGAGGTGATTATTATTATAAGATCCTATTATGGAAGTTGATTTTGATTGAGTATTTCGAATTATAGAAATGTGTTTTGTGAAGATAATTTGAGCTGTTTTAAGTACATAGTATAATTAATATGGTGGTTAAACCAATAATTCATGATTGTTTTACATATTTGGTGATCTAGAGTATGTATTAAACTTAGAAGAGATTAAGAAATCAATGAGATTATGTGATAAATGCGATTGGTAATAGGAGTTGTGATCTTGATATAAATTCTATTATTTGGGGTTAATAGTGTATTTTGCTAATAGAAAATTTTGGATTATGATATTATAAGCTTTGCATTGATCTATGGAATTTGAAAGCTATTAATATTTGAAATTGGAGATGAGTTGGATACTCAGAGATATATGTTTGAAATTGTTGATGTCATTATTCAAATTTAAAGTTTTATATGGTTATAATTACTTAAAATGATTTCAAAATTCTATTCTAAGAAATTTTGTGAACAAGAAATTATGTTGATCCCAGATAATGTTATGAACAATAACTTTATTGTTTTCACGATTGCATTCGAATGACAAAGTAGTGGCGTATGGTTCTCGATAGTTGAAGGAGCATGAAAAGAACTATCTCACACATGCTCTAGAGTTGGCAGCGATGGTATTTGCCTTGAAAATATGGAGACATTACCTCTATGGAGAAAGGTTTCAGATTTATACCGATCACAAGAGTTTAAAGTACCTATTCTCTCAGAAGGAACTAAACATGAGGCAGCTAGATGGATAGAGTTGTTAAAGGACTATTATTGTGAGATATTGTATCACCCGGAAAAAACTAATGTTGTAGTTGATGCTTTTAGTAGGAAAAGCTTGGGGGCAGTGTCTTATACGATGGTTAAAGAATGGGTGTTGTTGGAACAGATTAGACAAGCTCAGAAGTCCGATCAAAAGTTGCTTGAGGTCTTTGGGCAAACTCATGAGGGCTAGAATACGCAGTTTGAGATTGGTAGTGATGGGTTGTTGAGGTTCCTAGGTTGAATTTGTGTGCCCGATGATGAGGATCTAAAAAGATTAATTTTGACTGAAACTCACAGCAGTAAGTATGTGAGACCCCGTATATGTTTAACCTTGTATATATGTAGATGGAACTATAATATGGATGATTTTGGACCAAGTAATAAAAAATTCATAGGAATGGTGATGTACTTGTAATGTGAAGATACATAAGTGGTATAAATTTTGGTACTTCCATTTAGTTATGTATTGTATACCTTTGGTTATACAAGAATTGCACACAAGTTTTAATGTGTATAAAGTATGAATGAAAGTCATTTTCAAGTTTCAAAGGTGGCTGGATGAGAAAATGACTATGACAGCAAATTAAGGATGTATGTGTGTGAGTTTCTGCAGAAAACTGTAGCAAAATCTGAAAAATATGAATGACAGATCGATCTCATAGGATGACAAATCGATCTGGAAGAGCAAAAAATGCTCTTATTTGAGCAATGGAACAGGGCAGATCGATCTCCAATGGGGTCAAATCAATCTGCTAAACATTCTGTAATGAGAAGATCGGTTTCCTTAGCTCTCGGGTTGGAGCAGATCGATCACCTCCCTAGCCAGATCGATCTCCTTAACTCTCTGCCTGAGACAGATCGATCTCCAGCCCTCGACAGATCGATCTCATTAAGGTTCTGTAAAAAGAATATCGATCTCCTACAAGAGGCAGATCGATCTCTAAGAAGGAATTTGCTTGCAAACAGATCGATCTCATCATGGAAGAAGATCGATCTAGTAGTTGCGTTTGGTAAAAAAGACTACCAAACCATACAGAGATCGATCTCCATAAGGACCAGATCGATCTCATGTCTCTGCGTCTATAAAAAAGGAACGAGATTTAGACTGAAAATCAGATTTCCCTCCTTCCAAACCCGCACCTGCCATTTTCTCTTAAAGACCCAAGCTTTCTCACTCTAAAAATCACTACATTTCAGCTAGAATTTGAAGAAGCTCAAGAAGGGAAAGTTGTTCATTGAAGCAAGGAGAATAACATACCCAAAAATCACACATTGGTGTGACCAAGAGAAGAAGTTTTGGCTACCACAAGTTTGGCTAAGTAAAGGGGTAAGCTTTTCAACCTTCAAGCTTTAAATATGGGTTTCTAGATATTTGTGAGTTGGATAATATGTGAAATATGGATAGGAATGATGATTGTAGTGATGGGTGAGTAATGTTCAGAGGAGTTTTTGAAAGGAAATCTATGAGACAGTGATGGAAAACTTAGGATGAGATATAATGGATACAAATGGGAAAGGTGAAATGTGATTTTAAGGATTGGGAAGTATGAATAGATAAATAGAAGACAATGTGTATGTTTAGTTGAGGGATGAAAAGTAACTTAATGATTTACACGTGTAGATTGAAATACGTGGAACATGAGTAACCCGGGTCGCAAACGGAGCAAACAAGACGAAGGAAAATACGAGCG
Source organism: Firmiana major (assembly GCA_033439115.1). Lineage (NCBI taxonomy): Eukaryota > Viridiplantae > Streptophyta > Magnoliopsida > Malvales > Malvaceae > Firmiana > Firmiana major. The sequence continues at coordinate 11,379,417 of CM065898.1, read as the reverse complement.
TGATTCGAGGTAAGGACTGTATGTTAGCAATAGAGATATTGTACGTATTTTTACATCGATTTCGGTAGTTATGACGCTAGAATTACTACGTTTAGCTATGGAACTATGAAATGATATGAAATCATGAAATGTATTATGATATATATGTATTGTGAAAATGGGATGTGGTAAGGAAATAACATGATATGCATGTTTTTTATGTTTTCTCAACCATGTATTGATTTTGAGATTGATAAATGATGATGGATAGGTTGGCTAGTTTTATATGTTGAGCATGAGACGACATGTTACGTAAATAAACATGTTTTGAGTTTTTAAAAGAAAAAATAGCCACCTATCGGATTAAAGATGTGAATTGGTGTTAGAGCTCTAGCTCATACCCGTTTTAATGATTTTGACTATGCTGGAGTTTCACTCGCATACGTCTACATGTTTTGATAAACCGTGCTGGAGCGTGACTCGCACGTGGTTTTATAATGATAATGTGTTGGAGTGTTAGCTCGTACATGTTTCTATGTTTTGATATGCTGTACTGGAGCTCATCTCGCACGATAGATTTGAGAAAGGTGTTGGAGCATTGCTCGCACCAATTTTTATTGAGTTGAGATGATACAGTGCTGGAAGCTGTTGCTCGCACTGAGAAATACCACGCTGGAGCCTTACGATGACTGTGTGTCACGCTGATTGCTTGCCTGGTATATGAGACATGGTTTAGCATGATGAGTCCATTGGAGTTGGTAGATGGATTGGGTTCACGGTCGTACGTTGAACTGTGTAGTTGTCCGTTTGTATACTATGTATCGTGCTGGGTGCACGTGAGTATGAGTATCGCGTAGATGACACATGGCGTACCTTGTACCGTGAGTATATGTGATATGATGAGGGAGATGATGTTGATTGAGATGAGCCAGTGTCACAACCCAAATTACCTAAAAATCATAGTAAATTTTTCGCTTTTTCATTTATTATTTAATTCTTACATTTCTCTCATCGTGACCATCCTACAAACAGTTGGGTTATGATTCGGTGTTAGTCACCTCTCACCTATTTACCATTCCATTTCCATAATAACATTCCCGTATCAGGATTTATTATCCTTTGAATTTAACTAAATACATATACAATGGTATTACATCACCTTATATCCCCGACTTCATATTCATTTACAGTACTGTGCATTACATATTTAGATACAAAACTATACAAATGTATATACCTGTCTCTCGATGGGAAGCAGCGGATACCAAGATTGCAAGTCCTTAGCCACTCACTAACTACTGTGAGTGTTCTGAAAAGATGGGAAAATAAGGGGGGTGAGCAAACCACATGCTCAGTAAGAAAATTATTCAAGTAAGTAGATAGCTCCACTATCTATATGCTCATAATGTCATGCCTTTAAATTTCATTTCTTTTCATTAAAATCTCAAGCACAAAACCATGCATACATCAATAACATAGTTTATCAAAACTATTTGTGCATATAGAAATCATGTAATTCATGCATCAAAGGCATTTTATGTGACATCATTAAATCATACTTAGCATGAGGTAAATCAAGATCATGTATCATTTCATGCCAAGTAAAACAAATCATGAGAAATAATTCTTTTCATGAATCTTATCATTAATGCATGGAAAACTCATCATGCTACTGCATTTAAATCATTTCATTAAAACTGCAGTATAAAATAACCTGAGGGGGTTAAGCATCTCATAAATCAATCTCATTGAAAATTCATTATAATAGTCTGTTATAAAATCATATCTCAATGAAAATCACAAAATCGGGGCTTGACCCTTCCTTCGGGTCTACCCTGATCTATCGAGACCATAAGTTATATCATGTGAGACAAGTAGGTGACTATATCAATAACAACGAGGACTATGATCATAACCTAGTGATCCCTGTCTACATGGTACCTAGTGTGCGGGGTATCACACCTGAAACGGGAGGTGGGTCGGTCCTATTTGCCAGAATAGCATAACATCAGGATTGCGAGGGCAAGACTTGCTATCTCGTGGCTAATGCCACTCCACTCCAACAATCCCCACGGTATAGCGTACTCCGCGTGACATACACGGTACAACGTACTCCGTGAACCTAAGCTCAGTCTGGGGGTGCTTGCAAATAGGTTTTATCCACCAATAACAATTATGTCTCAGTATGCACGTGTGGACATATTATCTCACTGTGACACAGTCTACAGGAGGTCCTAACACGACTATATGTATGTAATATAAATCCATGTGCGAGCGAAGCTCTAGCATGGCTCCATGCATATTCATGATATCAGAAAATCTCGTTTGAGCGAAACTCTAGCACGGTTTCATAAAAATCAGTAAAATCTGCGTACGAGTAGTACTCCAGTACGTCTTTAAAATGAGTTATAAATCCATATAAAACTTCGTACGAGCAACGCTCCAGCACGAATGAATGCTCAAGTAAATCAAATCTCGTGCGAGTTACACTCCAGCACGGCTTTATGCAATTAAATCGATTAAATCACGTACGAGTAAGGCTCCAATATGGCTTTAAAATGAAATTATCATATTAAAACAGGATGCGAGCTAAGCTTCAGCACCTTTCATGCATGTTAAATGATAAAAACTAGTGTGATCAATCGCTCCAGCACCTTTTTATGCATATCAAGGCAAAACAAGTCAAAACATACAAAATAGAGTGCGAGCTAGGCTCCAGCACCTCTCATGCATTTCACAATAATAAAAATCAGTGTGAGCAACCGCTCTAGCACATTTCATACATATGATGTCACACAAGTCAGTGCGAGCAACCGCTCAAGCAGATTTTATGCACACTCACAAACGCAGATATAGTGCGAGCTATGCGCCAGCACTATCTGTTTCTATATAAACTTGATAGTTGGCCTATTTTCCAAAGAATTTTCATTTAAATCTTAATAACACTTACGTAGTGTTATATTGTAAAATTTTTATGTAATTATTGGCCAATCTATCGATTTGCTTTGCTTAAAAATCACGAAAAATTTCTTAAATCAGAAATTACTTAAATCATACATTTCATGCATGTCATGCTTTCACCATCCTTAGGTGAATTTCCCTCAATATGGGTAAAATAGCCTTTTCCTATTTCGAGTCCTTAAAATCATTAATTTATTTCTAGGACCTTTATACATATTCAGTGTATACATACATATTCAGTGTATACAAAACTATTAAAATACGCGTAGCTACCTCTAGCTACTCACACAATTCCCTTACCTCATTTTTCTATACAGTCTGACATTTTTACTGATGACTTGTCACGCAGTCCGATTTACTCCGAATCCAATCTTCGAAACTGCAGATAAATATTCATCAGGTCAAATACAATACAATTAATTGTATTCATATTTTCTGGACTTAATTTAAATCATTGGGCTCGTTTACCCATATTGGGTCCGATTGCATCATAATGGGCCTTAATCAGCCTTAAGCATGTTTTCCACTTACTATTCACATCATCGAGGCCTATTGGGCTCATTGGGTCCATCAGTATTTATTGGGTCTCGTTCTAACTCTCGAATAGCTTAATTTAGTATTTACGACAATTTATTTCTAATTTCAGAATATAATTCATTTTATGCGAAAATTAAATCTGTAATTTATGCGATAATTTTAAATGCGTATAACGATGCAAAATTGTCGTAAATAAGGATTACCTACCCGAGATTCCATGATAGTACGTAAATTGAGGCTGACTCGAGTTCTCGTTTGACGTCAATTGTCGAGCTACATAATTAAATATTTTTTCGGGTAAACTTTCAGTCGAATATTAATCAAATTAAATATTTTGAAATTTAAATCGGTCAATTTCGACCGCTTACCAACTTACCTGTTCGGTTCTCTTTTCTTTTTCACGCAGTCGAGTTCTCTTTTTCTTTTCTTTTTTGTTGAACCGGTTCGGTTCGGTTTAGCATACCCTTACTGCGCTAAACCGGTCGTACCGGTTCAGGCCTCATTTCGCCGTTCCGGCGCTGTCTGGCAGGTTCCTAGCGCGATTTCAATGTTGTTCGGCTCGGCTGCGCTTGGGGAGTCTTATTCGGGCCTCGGGTGGCGTCGAATCGACGTCGATGGCCGCCGATCTAGTCTTCTCTCCTGCGGCACTCCCTCCGTCGATCTGGCGTTCTCCGACGTTGTCGAAGCCCGTCGTGGCCGCTGGTGAGTCGCCTGGTGTTGGGCTGCCTTCGTTGGCCCCTCAGTCTTATTGGTGGCTCGCCGATGAGGGGAAACCGTTTCCTCAGTTTCTCGTCTTTGCTTTTCGCCATTTTCGTTTCTGTTTCCGCGAAAATTTTCAGTTTCATTTTTATTTATTTATAATTTATTTTAATATTATTTTATTCATTATTTTATTATTAAAAATCCAAAAATATCTTAAAAAGTTATATTTTATTCATTTAACCAATTAAATGAATTTATCGATCTTATTTCGTATTTTCGGTATATTTTTTGATTATTTTCGGGATAATTTCTCGAGGTGAAAATTTCAGTTTATTCCAATAAATTCATATCTTGATCAATTTAACCCGAAATTTAATTATTTCTTCGTTATTGATCAAGATTCTCAAATCCATTATTTTTAATGAAATTTGCTTGTCCAATTAATACCGAGTTTCAGTCTTTTGACCGTTTTACCCTTCAACGTGTTCGAGAATACCATTTCAATCCTTCATTTGATTTTTTTTCTCATTTTGTGTTTTGAATAAAATCGGGTCTTACATAATCTCCCCCATTTAAGAAATTTGGTCCTCCAAATTAGAACCAAGTCAAATGGGTCCATAAACAACTCCAAGTATGTCTATCGCATCATACTCTTTAATTCACATGTGACTTTTTTCGGAGTGTAATACTACCAAAGGACTTGACTAGGGAGATCATCTTAAACCTCAACATTTTCTCCTTCCGTCTAATACCCGAATCAACTTTTTCAACATACGTTACTTTCATTGAGCTAAACTGTTGGAGCTCATATCCGATCACATATGCTGGGTTCAGATAGTATTTTCGAAGTATCAAAAGATGGGACACATTGTGGATGCCTGCTAATTCAAGTGGTAACGCCAAGCTACAGGCCTTATCTCCCACTTTGTCCAATCTCTCAAAGGACTCAATCTAACGAAACTCAATTTATCTTCTTTCTGAATCTCGTTATGTCCTTAGGACAAGTAACTGCCAATAATACTGATTCACCCTCGGTGAATTCTAATGGTTTTTTTGTCTCTTGTCAGCATAGCTTTTCTGTCTGCTCCGAGGTGTTCTTAATCTCTCACAATCCACTGAACATTCTCAGAGGTTTGTCTTATCAATTCGGGAACAATTCTCTATCTGTCACCCACTTCTTCTTATCCAAGTCGGGAAACAACTTCCTACGGCCATACAATGCCTCATATAAAGTCATCCCGATACTCAAGTGACAACTGTCGCTATTGGCGAAGTCGATTAGTAACAACTGATCATCCCAGGAGCTTATAAAATCAATGGCACACGCTCTCATCATATCCTCTAGAACCTGTACAGTCCTCTCTGACTGATCATCTGTTTGAGGACGGAAAGCTGTGCTAACACTCAATCGGGTTCCCATAGCTTCCTGAAAAACGTTCCCAGAAGTGGAAAGTGAAGCAAAAATCCCTATTTGATATAATGCTCCCTGGAACGTTACATAATGTTTCACAATCTTCCTTACATATAAATCTGCCTACGCACTCAGAGTATCTGGAGATTTCCATAGTCAGAAGGTGGGTAGACTTAGTCACTCTATCGACTATCACCCAGATAGTCTCGTGATTCATTTGGGTCCTCTGTAACCCATCCCGATATCCATGGTAACTTGTTCTCTTTTTCGTGTCAATATAGGTAGAGGCTGCAATAACCCTGCAACTTCTTTTGCTCTACCTTAATCTGCTGACATACGAGACACTTTTTCACAATGTCTACAATGTCTTTTTTTTTCATATCTGACCACTAATACCCTTTTCAGAGATTTCGATATATTTATTACTTTCCGGATGCACTGTATATCCCGAAGAGTGAGTTTCTGACAATAACACTCTCTCATCAACTATGGTCTTGGGGAGCACTTATACAGTCTCTGAACCTCTATAAGTCATCATCATTCACTGTGAACTCTGTCACTATACCCTTCTGAATCTGACTCACACTATCAACACCATGCCGATCATTACGCTAAGCCTGGCAAATTCGGTCACTCAAATCCAGTTCTAACCTTAGGCTAGCTGTCACAAAATCATCGTCATCATCAGAAGGGATCACATCACTACTGAGGCTCACAACTGCTCTAGCAGCTCACGCTCCCTGACCATCATATGTGATATCATCCCGAGGCTCTTTTTGTTCAAGGCATCAACCATTACATTAGCCTTTCTTGGGTGGTACAATGTTCACAATCATAATCCTTAGAAGCTCTAACCCTCTTGGTTATCTCATATTCTACTATTTCTGTGAAAACAGATACTCGGGGCTTTTACGATCAGTGCATACCTGAAATGTCTCACCGTATAAGTGGTAGCGCCATACTTTCAGTGTAAACGCTACGACTGTCAAGTCTAAATCATGGGTCGGATAGTTTCTCTCATGGTCTTTGAACTATCTTGATCCATAAACGACTATCTTCCCATTTTACTTCAATACACAGCCTAATCCTTATTTTGAGGTATCCATACACACTGAAACCTCTTGAGCTGTTGGTTATGGTGAGAATAATTACGGTGGTCAGTTTATTACTTCAATATACCAAAACTCACCGAAGCTACTCATGCTCTTCCCTGGACTTCGAATACATCAAAATATCATCGTTAAAGATGACAACCAATCGGTCCAGGCAAGATTTAAATACCTCATCGTAGTTGAGTTCCACTAAATATTTCAATCACCCAAATCCTTGACCTATGTACGCATAAACGTATAATGTCATTTCGAAATCGCTTCCTTTCAAGATACTAACCCACGTCTTTTCCTTTTTCTTATATTAACGGCTTTTATAAAATTTTAATTTTTTTTAAACCTTCATGATTAATCGAATTCTATATTTCTTTATCGTACCAGTAAAGGTACCCAAATTTTAAATGTATATATTACGACTGTCGATTTCAATTTATAGGTTATGTGTGCGCTTCTAGACGCTGTCAAGTCTTTAGGCGGGGAGGTATTTTAAAATACCTTTATTAACCCTCAGACTTGACCACATGGACTGGGTGTGGATATATATCCTCCCTTTATCCTTGGTCGCAATTCATATTCACTACATATCGCTTAATCCAAATTACTTTACATATCAAAGATATTCTTACCTTGCATACGCATCTTATTCCAATATATCTTGTATTCAGGATCTATTACATCTCAAAGCTTATCTCCTTTCATATATCACTTATAACAAACTCTTTCATTACTTATTAAAACTTACAATACACTTTTCAGGGGTTAAAACATCACTATCTTAGGATAGCAATCTAAACATCATAGTTTGTAACTGAATCAATCTATTCTTAAATATTACTTCAAAATTATCCATATTCCATTGAATAAAATCGGTTGACATATCTGTTTTCCCCCGTTTTCAACTTATAATCTCTATACCCATATTCAGTTAGTGATAATCATCTAACCATCATCATCTTGCCTAAGGGTACAGGCTTCACATCTTTTCCTAGCTTATAAGCAATTGAAGGCGGTATGAATAAATGCGTGGCACCATGATTAATTAAAATAATTACTTCATTATTCACAACCAGTGTGGTATCTTCCACCACATCAGATGAAACATCAGTAGTGTCCTGGTCCAAGGCATACACTCGCCCTCGTCCAACATCTTATTTTCGTGGTATCTACCACACATCCTACATTGTTCCGTAGCAGGTCGGAGTCCTCCAATCACAATACTCCTCAAAAGTACTGTATTTAGATACACTGGGGTCTTACCAATCATCTTACCCTGTGACTCAACAGGTCTAAGCTTTTACCAAACTACTTTTTTTCCCAATCTCAGAAGTGTGCAACTCATGATCTTATTCACACAACTGTAGTCTGCGCACTGGCTCTGCATAGGTAGTAATATCTAACGGAGCCAATCGGACTCTAATTGACAATCTGAGCCCTTTCATGAACTTTTAAACATTCTGACTCTCATTGTTCATAGTGTCGGAGTCATATCTCGGCAGGTATATAAACTGAGATTCATACTTGTTAATCAACCAATTCCTCTAGGTCAAAGTAAAGAATTTTATCGATAATTTTCTTTAAGCAGTGTCCGGGATATTTTTTCACCGGAATACATCTAGAATTATTTTTCAAACCCAGATGCATGAGTACGCACCCCAAACCTAGATGGGAAGCATCACTATACACTGCGAAGCCTCCAGATCAACTCGGAATCGTTTAAATGGATGCTGTGGTCAATCGCCGTTTAAGCTCTTGGAAACTTTGCTCACACCGATCCGACCATATAAACGGAACGTCCTTGCGTGTAAGCTTAGTCAGAGGAGCTGCGATCTTAGTAAATTCCTCAACAAACCTCCTGTAATATCTTGCAAGTCCCAAAAAACTTCGAATCTCTTTAATTGTCCTCGACATCTCCCAATTAAGTACAGCTTCTATCTTGGAGGGATCAACTGATTCCCCGTCTTTAGATACAATATGACCAAGGAAAGCTATTTGATCTAGCCAAAACTCACTTTTACTGAGCTTTCCATACAACTGCTTGTCTCAGAGTATCTGAAGCACAATCCTCAAATGATGGGTGTGTTCCTCTTGGGACCGAGAATATATAAGAATATCATCAATGAAGACTATCACAAACTGATCTAGATAGTCTCGAAATACCTCGTTCATCAAACTCATGAAAGCAACAAGGGCATTTGTCAAGCCAAAGGGCATCACCAAGAACTCGTAGTGGTCGTATCTAGTTCTGAAGGCCATTTTTGAAATATCCTCTTTCTTGATTCTTAACTGGTGATAGCCTGATCTTAAGTCAATCTTGGAAAAGACAGAAGCCCCTCTCAGCTGATCAAACAAATCGTCAATCCTTGGTAGGGGTATTTGTTATTCACTGTAGCCTTATTCAGTAGTCTATATTCTATACACAATCTGAGGCTACCATCATTTTTTCTCACAAACAAAATCGAAGCTCCCCATGGTGACACACTGGGTCTATTAAAACCCTGGTCAAGCATCTCTTGCAACTGTTTCTTTAACTCTTCCAATTCGACCAACGCCATCCTATAGGGAGGTTTAGAGATAGGCTGGGTATCTGGCACTAAATCGATAGTGAACTCCAACTCTCTCTCCGATGGTAAACTCGGTAACTCATCTGGGAACACATCCGGATACTCTCATACTACTGATATGTCCTCTACTCTCGGAGGTTCCCGACTGATGTCAGAGATGAGTGTGATGTAACCTTCACATCAATAATCTAATCAGCGTTTTCAAGAAATTACAATTATAATTATATAATTAAGATTTCCCGCAATAATCTTCACACATTTTCATTCCTTAACATTCAAACGTACACTAAATTTTTCAGGTAGGGAGAAAGTTATAGTTTTAGTGTAGTAGTCTAGACTCACGCGATTGGCCGTTAACCAATTCATCCCTAGAATCACATCAAAAGCATACATATTTAGTAAAGCTAGATCTGCTAACATCACTTTATCTCCCACTTTAATCTCATACTTTCTACATACCATATCAGTTCTCTACGACTCACGCATAGATGTACTTACATGTAAAATATGAGCTAGGGGTTCAGGCTCTAAATTTAATTTACAAGCGAAGTGTATAGAAATAAAAGAATGCGTGGACCCTGGGTCAAACAACACATGAGTTTCATGAATACAGACAAGAAGTGTACCTCGTATAGCCTCGAAAGAAGTGTTTGTAGTCTCCTTACCCAAAGCAAACACACGCTCCTTAGTGGCAGACTTCTTTCCTTTATCAGCAGTCGTGGCTCGTCTCTGGGGGATCACTCTCTGCGGCTGTTGTCGAGGAGGCTCTTGAGGATGTGATCTTTGTGACTGCGGGCAATCCTTCACCCTATGTCCCATGTCCCTTCACCTGAAACATCCTCGTAGCATCTGAAAATAAGCACCCTCATGCGGTCGACCACAGTCCCTACAGATCTTAGGGTCGGGTCTGGCACCTTGAGGGGTTTCCATAGTAATGAGAGGAACTCTGGGTCTATCAACTCTCCCTTTAGGTCCTTCGACCATTTGTCTCTTAAAAGAACCCCTCCTGAAATCGGTGTAGGAAGCTGCAGGTCTCTTACCCTTATTCCTGGTTATCACTCAGGACTCAAACTGGGACTGTATCAGCTCTAGTCCCCTCTCAACTTCCTGTGCCCGTCTTCGAGTATCATTAAACTCCGTAATGCAGAGCCTTATCAGTCTATCTTGAATGGCTGGTCTCAGCCCATAAACAAAACGCTCTGTCTGACGCTCCTCATCCTTGACAGTTTTCGGATCATATCTCAACAAAGCAGTGAATCGGTTTCATATTCATTAATTGTCATGTTGCCCTGTACTAGATTCAAAAAATCTGCTTGTAACTTCATCTGGGCAGCTCGAGGGATATACTGGGTCCTAAATGTCGACTGAAAAGTCTCCCAGCTGATCACTGGATAGATGGCAGTCAATATACTCTGGGTAGTATTCCACCAACAACGGGCTTATTCCTTAAGCAGGTTGGTACCCATACTAACCCTCTCATCATTAGTGCATCCAAAAAAGTCAAAGATGACCCTCATCTCGGTCAACCACTCTCTCGCCTCTACTAGACCGTTCACCCTTTTAAAAGCCGGAGGATTCATCTTAAAAAAGTCCTTCAACTGGCCCTTACCTCCATCATCGGGCCTACTTTGTGCCGGAGGCTGAGTAACTGGTGGCACTAGGTCAGTCTGTATATGAGCTGAGGGCGGATCCTGTGGTGGTGTAGGAGCCGAGGTAGGTATGGTACCTGAGGTATTAGCCTCGAAATGTTGCGCAAATAGCACCGCCATCTGTTCAAACCCCTGCCGTACATCCTACTCAAGCCGATTAATTCGAGAGTTAGGACTCTCCCACCGTGGTTTAGGTGGTGGAGGTGGTTGTGCCTGCCTCCGAGGACGGCCTCGTTTTCCCCTCACAACTTATCGCTTACGTACCTACGCGTACACATTAAACATCAGTTACAATTTTAACCGTTAAATTCAATTCATAACCAAACAAATACAGACACTTGGGATGTAATCTATTTCCACTTAATCGACACTGACAGTACTAGGCAACCTTTGCTCTGATACCACCAAATCTGTAACAACTCGAAAGCGCGAAAAATAAGGCTAATTTAAATTTTTTCTTATATTAAACTTCCTACTGAGTTGCATTCTTTTACAATGTCAGTTAACTTTTTTCTATCTCATCAATCAATATCGCAAGGATCTCTCCACATCCACATTTATTTAATTAAATATCATGACATCAAAAGAAGTCTACCTCTTCATTTATTTACTAACATCAATCTGATTTCATCCCAATATTACTCAAATACAAGTGTCTGCATTACACAACTGTCTGGATACAAAATGAATTGAATTATACCTCTCGCGTGTACAAGCAATAGCCTGGGGAGAGTCTCGTCCACCAGCCTATGTCACGTACACCGCAGGTACCAGCGCTCACTGTAAATAATCTGTGAGGGGAGGAAAAAGGGGTGAGCTTTCAACTTCGCTTAGTAAGGAGTGCATATGAGTTTTAAAAATCATCATTAAAGCATAAGTAAAATAATGGCACAATTCACATGATTATAAATACGTGATTAAAATCACAATTCATCAAACATCTTTATCTCATTTCACAAACACATCATATCTCAAAAAAATTATGGAGACTAGGCATAGTATAAGAGTCATGAATGCAATCATCACATCACATCATCCTCAATGAGGGCATCTCTCGTTACCAAAACGGAGGCATCTCACGTTACCAAAACAGAGGTATGGTAAGGCCCGAGCCTAGCAAAGCCTCGGCGTCAATCGAAGTGGAGGTATTCACCGATGTGTAAGTTTCATGACAAGCCTTTTAGTCTAAAAAATAACATGCCATTATTATGTAGAAAACAGTTTTGCCTTCACGTAGAACTCATAATAGTTTTGCTTATAAATCTTTTTTAAATAAAAAGATATATTTACTCATAAATAACTCAAATCACAAAACCGAGCTCAAACCAGCAAAACATGCACTCAAGTGATAAATCTCAAATCAAACACTTTTCTCAATAAGTATGCTAATTTGTAGACTCATTTTATGCTACCAAAACATTTTCTTTAGTAAGAAAATACATATGCATAAAAGGTTGCATCCCTTACCTCTTGCACCTTGGGTGGTGCAATATTCCCGTCTTACGGACTAGTTTCGACTCACGAGTCAAATTCTCGAGCTGTCCAAATAACGTTAAAACACCAATGATTACTCATTATACCACTACTTCATACTTATACTCATTCAACTTTAAAATGGGGTCACTCAAACCCTTACTCGATTACTTTCTCTATTTTTCTCGAATTTCCATTTATCCGATTATACCGAGTTCCTTCGGTATCAATTAAACATCCATTAGTCGTAGTTTAATCCATTTTCATTCTCTATAATGGCATTTTATCGAACATTTTTTATACCTATTTTGAATCATCATTAAATCCAACATATGGATTCCATAAAGGTATTTTAAAATCATCCATACATGTTTATCAACATTTCTACATACTTAAGTCATCATTAACTTCATGCCATTTCAACTTTCTGTCACTAAGCTCATTCTAGGTCATGGTTACTTAAACATGTTCTTGAACATTCAAGCCAACAATGTATATACCAAATCAACTCATCTAAATGTTTAGATTATCATACTAGAAGTTGGTGCATTGAAATCTTACCTATCTTGACTTTTCTCCTTTTGCCAAATGTGAGGAGTGATTCTTTTTCTCCTTCAATCCTTTGATCCAACCTCTAGTCTTCAACTATATTGCTCTCCTCCTCTTAAGCAACAACTTTGCTCTAGTACATTTTTCTCAAATCTCTTTGGAAAGGGTGGTATTTTAAAGTGAGAAACTAGGTTTTCTTGTCAAAAATGGAAGAGTTGTGAATGTCTGAGGAAGAAGGCACAGATTTTTTGGCTTTTTATAGATTCCATATTATGAGGTCGATCTCCAAGGGGTGGAGATCGATCTCCCCTTGCTTAAATTCCTCCAAATTTTGACAATTACAAGGAGGAGATCGATTTGCCTATAGATGAGATCGATTTGTTCAAGGGGATAGGATCGATCTGGTTCAGTCAAAAGGCTTTAGAGATCAATCTTCTATAGGGATGAGATCGATCTGCTCCTGACCAAGACAAATTGAGATCGATCTGCCATAGGGATGAGATCGATCTCTTCCAGGCAGAGCTATTTTGGGATCGATCTTCTTGGGGAGAAGATCGATCTGCTTTTCATAAGGGGATCGATCTGGCTGGAACAAGGATCGATCTTCTTGCCTAAAACCTTGGTGTTTTCATTCCATAATGGCAATATCGATCCTGTCACCACATGAGATCGATCTGGCCTTCATTTATAGGTTTCCTACTGTAGTTTTTTCCCAGAATTCTCAAGGGAATTGTTGCATTCAATTGCTTCACTACTCATTTAACATTCTATCCATACTTAGAGCTTAAAAGCATCCATTACTTGTGATTCATATGTAATGTGTGAAACCCAGATTTTTCACACTATGTTCATCATTTGGAATCATAAGACGGATGAATTGAGTATATGAATTGAATGTTGTAGTGGAGGTATGAAAATACGGAACAGGATAAATGAGGAGCAGTAATTTAAATTAAAGGGATTTAAATTGTTGGACGAAAGATACGGAATTTAAATGAAAAAAGATAGTGAGTCCGAGAAAGAAAATCGGTCTAAATTGGTCTCAAACGTGTAGAAGGGTAAAATGGTCAAAAGACCCTAATTTTTGTGTAAATTCGATAAGAAAATTTCATTAAAAATATGGATTTAGGAAATCTTGATCGACAAAGAAGAAATTATAGAATTCCAAATCCAATTGGTCAAGATACGAAAATATTACGAATTTTCATAATTTTGGCCCGGGACATTATCTCGAAAATATGCGAAAAATACACCGAAAAAGTTAAAATAAATTAAATTAATTAATTAATGAAATAAAATATAATTTTTGAGATATTTTGTGTAATTTATTATATTTTATTTGATTATAATAAAATATAAAAAAATATAAAAAAGTAAGAAAACTCTATCACGCGAAATAGAGTCGTGCGACAGAGAGGAAATGGGGGATCGAGTTTTTTATATTTTATTTGATTAAAATAAAATATAATAAAATATAAAAAAATATAAAAAAAAAAGTAAGAAACTTTGTCGTGCGAAACAGAGAGGAAATGGGGGATTGGGAAAACCCGATCCCCTCAAATTCTTACTCCCTCGGAGAGGACGCCACCGGAGGACTGACCCAACAAGACCGCCAGAGCTCGCCGGCACCGACAGCTAAAGAGAAACGGTGACCGGCGAGAGAAAGAGAGAGAAAGAGAGAAATCGAGAGAGAAGGACCGAGAAAGAGAGAGAAAGAGAGAGAACGGAGGCAGACGGAGGCCGGAGGAAGGGAGAGGGCCTCGCCACAGGCCAGGAGGAGGGTCGATCTGCCACCGTCGGTGACGAAAATGGTGGAAACGAAAGACACCACCAACGTGGAGGGAGAAGAGGCCGGACCGGCCACTTTTCGGCCAACCATAGCGAAACCGAGGCCAGATCCGAGCTTCGCGAGGTCCCGCGGAGCTGCTGGCGATGGAAGTAGATGAAGAATCGACCGACGAAGCATCGAACCGATCGAACCAGACTGAACCGGACCGATCTAAACCGGGCTGAACCGGACCGAATTGGTTCAGCCAAGAAAGAGGGGAAAAAAAGGAGAAAAAGGAAAAAGGGGAAAATTTTCGGGGATACACCGGACTTTGGGTAAGTCGGTAAGAGGTCAAAAGTGACCGATTTAATTTTCAAAAAAATTATTTAAATTATATTTGATCTAAAATTTATCCGAAATTAAATATATAATTATGCAGTTCGACCATAAATCGCGTACGTGAGCCCGATCGAACTTCGATTTACGCACTATCGCATAATCTCGGGTAAGTAAAGCTCATTTATGACAATTTATGTAATTATCATGTATTAAAGATTTATTTTACGAGTTACGGATTAAATTTCGCATTTAGTGGATTAAATTGAGATTTTTAATTAAATTGTCGTAAATAATATACGAGCTATTCAAAGAGTCTAGAAAAAGGCTCAATAAGTATTGATGGGCCCAATGAGCCCAATAGGCCTTGATGAAAGAATTAATAAGTGGAAACGAGCTTAAAATGGATTAAGGCCCATTAGGGTGCAATCGGGCCCAATAAGAGAGAAATTGGCCCAATTAGCTAAATCGACAGTAGTAAATATGAGAAAATATTTATTGAGTTAAATACGATTGAAATGAGGTTTATACCAATAAAACCGAGCAAAAAGAGTAAAATCGATTAAAAGTTAACTTTTGGTCAAAGCTTTGATATAATCACATATTTGGATATGTTGAAATAAATTTAAGCCATATGTGATAAGTTGAACTTGTTTTGCAGCAGCTCGATCTATTGACACATTTTACGAGGTAAACTTGAGCATCGAGAAAAGTGCTCTACATTAGTCTCTAAGAGGTAAGGGATATAATTTAGAGTAGCGTTAGTACTCCTTCATCCTTACCAACTGTTTATGTATGAGAATTGAATGAGATTTTACGAAATGGATTTCCAATTGTATTCAAACCGAAGCCAAAACCATTTCTCGAGTTTTCAGCATGTTTTATATATATGAGATACATTTTTACAGCATACATGTTTATAAAAGTGATTTTTCACTTCTGAAACGAAAGCATAGTGTTTTCATGTGAGATTACGGGTTAAAGTCCCAATATGTTTTATGAAATCATGTTTTCATGATACGGGTTAAAGTCCCGAAACAGCTTTTAAGCTATATTTTCACGGTACGGGTATGAGTCCCAAGAAATAACTATTATAACTATGCTTTCCATATTTACACGGGCTAAAGTCCCGCAATGATTTATGAAAACTATGTTTTCTATGAGAAACGGGTTAAGGTCTCGTAATGATTTATGAAAACTATGTTTTCTATGAAAAATGGGTTAGAGTCTTGTAACGATTTTGAGAATCGGGTTAGAGTCTCGTAATTATTTTTAATACACGAGTATCAGGCCCGAAATGATTTTGATAAAATTGGTAAGAGACCCAAAATGATTTTTGTGGGGTAAAAAGGCATGATATGACGATAGTCAGAGGATCTGGGGTCGATCTCGTATGAAGACGATCGAGGATTTACCTAGCCGACGACCAGAGAACGGGCAGGCTCTGACTTGATATGAGAAACGTGCGTATAGTCCATACTTGGAGATGCACGTGAGTTCGTACGTATAGTCTCCATTTAGTGGTGCACGAGAGATAGGCAGCGTACGACCCTTATCCAGTCCTATGACTCCCCCGTACAATGACCATATGTACCTATGATGAACGTCCTACCGGACCAGATGTATGATGTCCTTTGGGACTAGCATATGAGACGATTGCCTGACCCTACACGATGAATTGACGAAATGATATATATATATATATATATATATATGTTTTCACACATTTCATGCTACATGTTTTATGATTTTATTGAGCACAGATTTTCTATGATGAAATTTTAAAGGTAGCCATGAGTATGTTTTACGAAATGTGCATATGACAATACAATTTTATTTTCAAAGTGATAAGGATGTGATGATATGCATGATTAAGTTTTGAGATGCTTTTTACTTGTTTACACGACGTGATATGCATACTATATATGAGTTTTACAAAAAAGATGCATGATGTGTAAACTTATGATTTAAGCTTGTTTTTACTGCTTTTATGAAATGTAAGCATCTCTACTCCACTGCATAAGTTTGCTGATTTGTAAAACCATAAGTTTTACCATGTTTTGAGTATTTAAAGCTATTTTAAATGTATCTCTTACTGAGTCTGAAAAACTCATCCCCCTCCTCTCCATCTCCCAGATTATCTATAGTGAGTCTACTGAACATACGAGACTGTGGTCGTTGACAAGGTAGTCCGACCTTTCATCGGATACTTTCGTAGCCTTGAGGTACAATCTTACTCGAATTCCAGACATGTGATACAAAATAGACACTATTGTATATCATAGTCGGGATGTAATAGTTGTAAATTATATATATACAAAATTTATGTGATGTAATGAGATCCTGGAAATGAAAAAGATTTTAAATCTAGACATGGATAGGAAAACAACATAGTTAATGGATAAAAAGTTTAAATTAACCTCATTTTTTCGCGCTTCTGGGGCATGACAGCTTTGCTTGGTATCAGAGTAAATGTTGTGTAGTACTATCGTGTCTAGTAATAAGAGTGTATTACATCCCAATGTGTCTATGCATGTCTGGTAATAAAGTAAGCTTACCTGTCAAAGTATGACTTAATTTATGGATTATGTGTAAATAGTAGATCGCTAATCATGAGTAGTAGACGGGGCCGTTCACAGAGATGAGCTCAACCCGCTCCACCATCTCCCCTTCAACCCGAGAGCCCTACTGATAGAATAAGGAGGCTCGAGGAGACATTATAGGGTATGAGGGAAAGACTTACAACTCTTATCACTATGTTTACCCAGCAGTTTAGGGTACGTACACCTGGTACGGAGACAGCTACTCTTACGCCTAATCCTCCTCCCCCACCAGTTCCTCCAGTAGCCCCAGCCCTCAGCCAGCAGTTTCCCAGCATAGGGATGACAGAGAGACTCAGAGGGTGCGAGATTTCTTGAGTATGCATCCTCCGGGGTTCACAGGGCTTAAGGACTCGGTTAAGGCTGAGGAGTGAATCATTGATATTGAGATGATATTTCAGTTTTTGGGGTGTATTGATATGGAGAGAGTGACTATGGCGAGTTAAATGATGAAGGGACAGGCTAAGTTCTGGTGGAGATCGACACAGACGGTATTAGCAGAGGATCCCTCAAAGATCACAGGGAATGCATTCTTAGTCGCATTCCGAGAGCAATATGTACCGCTTACAGCTTGAAAGAAGATACAGACAGAGTTTTTTTTTATTTGTAATAGGGAAGTTCTACGGTAGACGAGTATTAGAACAGATTTATAACCCTGATGAGATACAATCTAGAGACAGTTAGAGATCCCGAGCGCCGGACAGAGAGATTTCTGGCAGGATTGAGATCCAAGATCAGAGATAAACCGTTGGGTCAGAATATCGTAGATTTTATAGATGCTCTGAGGTGAGCCAAGAAGATAGAAAGGGGCTTAGACGTTCCTCAAGCAGAGCATGGTTTCAGGAGATCAGTCAGAGTTAAGGGGAAGAGAGCAGTTGCTTCTCGATATGATTTGAGAGAGAGTGTCTACTTATGAGATCTCAAGAACCTCGTAAGGCACCCTAGACAGACAGAGAGACCGACTCAGGCTCCACAGAGGAGAGCCACAATCGCAGACAAGGCAAGAAGCCTGTCTCTCAAGGCCGAGTGTACGCCCATGACCAGGAGACAGTAGATACATCCTCCAATGTTATCCGAGATACTCTTATTGTCTGTAATCATGAAGCACAGGTACTGTTAGACCCAGGTTCCACACACTCGTTTGTGTCACCACGATTTGCATGTAAGTTTCATAGGAAACCTGGAGTCACTAGATTGCATGTTGCACATAAGTACACCTATGCACGAGATACATAAAACAGATATGATATGTAAAGCTTATGTGATGGTAGGAGATAAGAAGTTTTTAGCAGATCTAGTATGGTTGAATATGCAAGACTTTGATGTAATATTAGGCATGAATTGGTTAGCTACCAATTGTGTAAGTCTAGACTGCTACACTAAGACCTTAACTTTCTCTTTACCAGAAAAGTTCAGTGTCTGTTTGGTTAGAAAGTAATGAAAGTGTATAGTGTTAAAGTTATGAAATGATATGATGTTTATGTATGAGATTGACGTATGATGTTTGATGGTGTGAAGGATACATTACCTTCAATTCTGATGAGAGTTGGAACCACTAAGTATATAGGATATTTCGGTGGTATGTGAGTTTCCCAAAGTATTCCTAAAGGATTTACCGGGGCTACCACCAAAGAGAGAAGTTGAGTTTGCCATTGAGCTAGTACTAGATACTCAACCCATCTCTAAGCCACCTTACCAAATGGAATTAGTAGAGTTGGAAGAATTAAAGAAGCAGTTGCAAGGATTACTCGATAAGGGGTTTATAAGGCCTAGTGTGTCACCATGCGGTGCACCAGTACTATTTATCAGAAAAAAGGATGGTAGTTTTCGTCTATGTATAGACTACAGGCTTTTGAATAAAGCAACAGTTAAGAATAAATATCCACTGCTAAGGATAGATGACTTATTTGATCAGTTGAGAGGGGTTTCAGTGTTTTCAAAGATAGATTTGAGATCGGGTTATCATCAGCTAAGGATTAAGGAGGCTGATGTACCGAAGACAGCATTTCAGACCCGATATGGGCATTACGAGTTCCTAGTTATACCCTTTTGGATTGACTAATGCCCCAGCTGCATTCATGAGTCTTATAAACAATGTCTTCCGAGAATACTTTGATAGATTTATGATAGTATTCATCGATGACATCCTGATTTATTTTAGATCCCGAGAAGAGCACGAACAACATTTGAGGACTGTGCTCCAAACTCTCCGTGAGAAGAAGCTATATGGTAAATTCAGTAAGTGTGCTTTCTGGCTAGATCAGATTTCATTCCTCAGACATGTGGTATCTAAGGACGAGGTGTCAGTAGATCCGTCCAAGGTAGATGCAGTATTGAGATGGGAAAGACCGAAGACAGTCACGGAGGTCAGAAGCTTATTGGGATTAGCATGGTATTATCGACAGATTGTCGAAAGGTTTTCACAGATAACAGTTCCATTAACCAGATTGACCCGTAAAGAGGTTCAATTTATATGGTCTGAGTAGTGTGAACAAAGCTTTCAAGAGCTCAAACGTCGTTTGACTACGGCACCAGTCTTGATCATTCCGAGTGGTCTGGGGAATTTGTGGTATACAATGATGCTTCTCACCAGGGTCTTGGCTGTGTGCTTTGCAGCATGGTAGAGTGGTAGCTTATGGATCCCGTCAGCTAAAAGATCACGAGCGTAATGATTCCACTCACGACTTGGAGTTAGCTACAGTAGTATTTGCACTCAGGATATAGCGACATTAATTATATGGAGAAAGATTTCAGATCTTCGCTGACCACAAGAGTCTTAAGTACTTGTTTAATCAGAAATAGCTGAATATGAGACAGCGGAGATGGATAGAGCTCCTGAAAGACTATGACTGCGAGATTTTATACCATCCTGGTAAGGCGAACGTGGTAGCCGATACCCTGAGCAGAAAGGGTATGGTGTCCTACATGATTAAAGAGTGAGACTTATTAGAACAATTTGCCGAACTCAGGATCAGTATGGAGGAGATTGAGCATGGATACATGGCTAGCCTATGGATGGAGCCCAGTATACTAGATCATATTAGAGCTGGATAGTGAAACGATCAGAGGTTGCTGGATATGGTTAGCCGGGCAGAGGAGAGATCGCAGTCTGAGTTTACGGTTAGTGATGATGGATTACTGAGGTACCAAGGCTGTATCTGTATGCCACATGATGACACCTTGAGATAGAGCATTCTGAAGGAGTCCCATTATTCTAGATTCACCTTGCTTCCGATTTAATGGAACAGACAAGTAGAGGTGTTCAGTTGATCTGTGACAGATTGAGGACCGCACAGAAAAGTTATGTCGATGTGCGCAAACATCCTCTTGAATTTTAGGTTAGGGACTCCGTATTTGTTAAGGTGTCACCGACGAAGGGTATAGTACGCTTCGGGAAAAAAGAGGAAGTGCTACGATTTAAAATTATCCCACTAGTAAAGGTTATCTGGCGACATCACAAGACAAAAGAAGCCACTTGGGAACTAGAGAGTCAAATGAAGGAGAAGTACTCTCACGTGGTTGATGGACCAGCTTGAATTCAGTGGACTGAATTCTTAAAAGTTGGGGAGAAATGTGAAACCCAGATTTTTCACACTATGTTCATCATTTGGAATCATAAGATAGATGAATTGAGTATATAATGTGAATGTTGCAGTGGAGGTATGAAAATACGGGACATGATAAATAAGGAGCAGTAATTTAAATTAAAGGGATTTAAATCATTGGACGAAAGATACGAAATTTAAATGAGAAAAGATAGTGAGTTCGAGAAGAAAAATCGATTTAAATTGGTCTCAAACGTGTAGAAGGGTAAAATGGTCAAAAGATCCTAATTTCGGTGTAAATTCGATAAGGAAATTTCATTAAAAATATGGAGTTAGGAAATCTTGATCGATAAAGAATAAATTATAGAATTTCAAATCCAATTGGTCAAAATACGAAAATATTACGAATTTTTGTAATATTGGCCTGGGACATTATCTCAAAAATATGCGAAAAATACACCGAAAAAGTTAAAATAAATTAAATTAATTAATTAATGAATTAAAATATAATTTTTGAGATATTTGTGTAATTTATTATATTTTATTTGATTAAAATAAAATATAAAAAAATATAAAAAAAGTAAGAAACTCTGTCTTCGCGCGACAGAGAGGAAATGGGGGATCGGGAAAACCCGATCCTCCCAAATTCTTACTCCCTCGGTGAGGACGCCATCGGAGGAGTGACCCGATAAAACCGCCCGAGCTCGCCGGCACTGACAGCTGAGGAGAAACGGTGACCGACGAGAGAAAGAGAGAGAAATCGAGAGAGAAGGACCGAGAAAGAGAGAGAATGGAGGCCGAAGGAAGGGAGAGGGCCTCGCCACCGGCTAGGAGGAGGACCGATCTGCCACTGTCGACGACGAAAACTGCCAAAACGAAAGACACCACCGACGTCTAGGGAGAATAGACCGAACCGGCCACTTTCCGACCAGTCATGACGAAACCAAGGCCAGATCAGAGCTTTGCAAGGTCTCGCAGAGCTACAGGCGGCGGAAGCCGATGAAGAATCGATCGGTGAAGCACCGAATCAGTCGAACCGGACTGAACTGGATCGGTCTGAACCTGGCTGAACCGGACCAAATCGGTTCAGCTAAGAAAGAGGGGGGGAAAAGGAGAAAAAGGAAAGAAAAAGAGAAAAAGGAAAAATGAGAAAATTTTTGGGGATACCCCGGACTTCGGGTAAGTCGGTAAGAGGTCAAAAGTGATCAATTTAATTTTTAAAAAAATTATTTAAATTATATTTGATCGAAAATTTATCCGAAATTAAATATGTAATTACGCAGTTCGACCATAAATCGCGTACGTGAGCCCGATCGAACTTCGATTTACGTACTATCGCATAATCTCGAGTAAGTAAAGCTCATTTACGACAATTTATGTAATTATCGTGTATTAAAGATTTATTTTACGAGTTACAGATTAAATTTCGCATTTAGTGGATTAAATTGAAATTTTTAATTAAATTGTCGTAAATCATATACGGGCTATACAAAGAGTCTAGAAAAAGGCCCAATAAGTACTGATGGCCCAGTGAGCCCAATAGGCCTTGATGAAAGAATTAATAAGTGGAAACGAGCTTAAAACGGATTAAGGTCCATTAACGTGCAATTGGGCCCAATAAGAGAGAAATTGGCCCAATTAGCTAAATCGACAGTAGTAAATATGAGAAAATATTTATTGAGTTAAATACGATTGAAACGAGGTTTATACCGATAAAACCGAGCAAAAAGAGTAAAATCGATTAAAAGTCAACTTTTGGTCAAAGCTTCGATATAATCACATATTTGGATATGTTGAAATGAATTTAAGCCATATGTGATAAGTTGAATTTGTTTTGCAGTAGCTCGGTCTATCGACACGTTTTACGAGGTAAACCTGAGCATCGAGGAAAGTGCTCTACATTAGTCGCTAAGAGGTAAGGGATATAATTTAGAGTAGCGTTAGTACTCCTTCATCCTTACCAACTGTTTATGTATGAGAATTGAATGAGATTTTACGAAATGGATTTTCAATTGTATTCAAATCGAAGCCAAAATCATTTCTCGAGTTTTCAGCATGTTTTATATATATGAGATACATTTTTACAGCATACATGTTTATAAAAGTGATTTTTCACTTCTGAAACGAAAGCATAGTGTTTTCTTGTGAGATTACGGGTTAAAGTCCCGATATGTTTTATGAAATCATGTTTTCATGATACGAGTTAAAATCCCGAAACAGCTTTTAAGCTATATTTTCACAATACGGGTATGAGTCCCAAGAAATAACTACTATAACTATGCTTTTCATATTTACATGGGCTAGAGTCCCGCAATGATTTATGAAAATTATGTTTTCTATGAGAAACGGGCTAGAGCCCTATAATGATTTATGAAAACTATGTTTTCTATGAGAAACGGGCTAGAGTCCCTTAATGATTTATGAAAACTATGTTTTCTATGAAAAACGGGTTAGAGTCCTGTAACGATTTTGAGAATCGGGTTATAGTCCCATAATGATTTTTAATACACGGGTATGAGGCCCGAAATGATTTTGATAAAATGGGTAAGAGGCCCAAAATGATTTTTGTGGGGTAAAAAGGCATGATATGACGATAGTCAGAGGATCTGGGGTCGATCTCGTATGAAGACGATTGAGGATCTACCTAGCCGACGGCCAGAGAACGGGCAGGCTCTAACTTGATATGAGAAACGTGCGTATAGTCCACATTTGGAGATGCACGTGAGTTCGTGCGTATAGTCCCCATTTAGTGGTGCACGAGAGATAGGGCAGCGTACGACCCTGATCCAGTCCTACGGCTCCCCTGTACAATGGCCATATGTACCTATGATGAACGTCCGGGACCAGATGTATGATGTCCTTCGAGACTAGTATATGAGACGATTGCCTAACCCTACACGATGAATTGACGGAATGATATATATATATATGTTTTCGCACATTTCATGCTACATGTTTTATGATTTTATTGAGCACAAATTTTCTATGATGAGATTTTAAAGGTAGCCATTAGTATGTTTTACGTAATGTGCATATGACAATACGATTTCATTTTCAAAGTGATAAGCATGTGATGATATGCAAGATTAAGTTTTGAGATGCTTTTTACTTGTTTACACGACGTGATATGCATACTATATATGAGTTTTACCAAAAAGATGCATGATGTGTAAACTTATGATTTAAGCATGTTTTTACTGCTTTTATGAAATGTAAGCATCTCTACTCCACTGCATAAGTATGCTGATTTGTAAAACCATGAGTTTTACCATGTTTTGAGTATTTACAGCTATTTTAAATGTATCTCTTACTAAGTCTGTAAAACTTACCCCCCTCCTCTCCATCTCCCAGATTATCTATAGCGAGTCTACTGCACATACGAGATTGTGGTCGTTGACAAGGTAGTCTGACCTTTCATCGAATACTTTCGTAGCCTTGAGGTACAGTCTTACTCGAATTCCAGACATGTGATACATAATAGACACTATTGTATATCATAGTCGGGATGTAATAGTTGTAAATGATTATATATATACAGAATGTATGTGATGTAATGAGATCCTAGAAATGAAAAAGATTTTAAATCTAGACATGGACAGGAAAACAACATAGTTAATGGATAAAAAGTTTAAATTAGCCTCATTTTTCCGCGCTTCCGGGGCATGACATAATGTAACTTGTCTGTACATTCTGAAATCATATACATTGCATAGGAATTTACAGGTCTTACAATAACTGACACTGAAGTCCAAAAGCTGATAACTTATAGGAAAACTGGAAACTTATAACTGATACTGAAAATTAAAGGTTGATAACTGATACTGAGAACTGAAAACTGATAAGCTATATTGAAAAGTGAAAGATAATAACTGATAAAGCGTGCATATAGGTAGACTTTTTCTGATTGCCAATAAAAGAGGTCATCACTTTAGCTATCACTGAAACTTTTACCCCGAAAACTAAGGTTTTACCTTGGCCAAAGGTCCAGATTTCGATATACAATGATCAGCTATAATCGGATACTTATCACGACCTGTGTCAAGCAAACGTAGGTTCCATTTCAAAGTATGAGTACTTGGGTTGTTTCCATAATTGCTTTATTAGCGGTAACATAAATTTACCAGAGTACCCATATGCTGTAAAACAATCTAAAAACGTGCTTTGAAATCTGAAAGGGAATAGATATATATAGCAAAATAAGCATAATAAGAAAATAGTAACTTACCATAACTTTCAAAACACGTTTTAAAACACTAAGAACCCTAGAGGTGACTTACACAATGTAGCACTTAGTCCCGTAGGCTCTAGAAATAACCCTCATTGTGTAGCACTTAGCTCCATAGGTTTGAAAAATATCATTAAGCTGTAAAACAAATCTGAAAGCATGTTTTGAAATATGAAAATCAATGTGGATAAAAGCAGAATAAGCTTAAATTTGAAAACAGTAATATATGCAAAGTGAGCATATATTTTATAATATTTCAAAACATGCCAGAAGTGAGATTTTAAGGATTTTCTTTTATACAGATAAAATTGATGCAAGCTTAGCAAATCTCAAGGCATAATGATGCAACACATAAATCAAAGCATGGTTCATAAAACATATAAAACAATCGAAAAACATGAGGAAAAGTACAACATGCTCTCTTAATCTTATAACTTATAGTTGCTAGGAAATTCCTATTCTTATTACTTAAAATAGTTAGAAATTCTTGCAACATAACCTGGCTATACAAGCTCATTACCCAACCCTACACTGAAGATCACGTAATCACAATAATCCTCAATCGATCATATGTACTTGCAGAATTTGCATCAAAATTGATCACATGTACTTATCGCACTTGTAGTCCTCAAACATGACTCGATTCGGTTCTACCTCACATTTACGAAATTTAACTTATACATTATGATGCTACTTTGCATCCCGTTGATCACTTATCAATCTAATATTTTTATCCATGTTTTAGTTGGTAATCCTTTCACTTATACCTATAGTTGTTATAGACCTTATACGCTTGTTCAATTGTAGTCTTATTACATGGCATATCAATCCATAATTATTACCATCTATCGATCACGTATAATTTTCACAAATCTTATTTCCATTGATTCCATATACTTATATCACTTATGGTCCTTAAACGTCATTCGATTTCTACTCTATGACCCAAATTACTCTGTATGACACTACTTTGTATCTTATGGAAAATTTGCTTATAACTTATAATGTTGTCTTGCATCCATAATGGTAATTACTAATCCAAAATTAATCAGTAATTCTTTCATTTATACTTATAAGAATTTCTTACTCTATAAGATGCTGGCTTGCATCCCGTAAGGTTGACTTACCCAAAATGTTATACCTACTATATTATGGTATAGTCTACTTATTCTTTTATTTCTAATAAGTCTTATCTGGTAGTCGATTTAACGTTTTCCTACTCAAATTCATTACTTATGAATTTAAATCATAGCTTATGTAAAATAATTACATAATATGTTATAACTATAGTAGCGAGTAAAATTTACTTACTTAGTATGCTATACATGCTATAACTTGCATGATTTACTTATTCAACTTCCAGATTTTGTGTTTAGCACGCGTATACCACGCTTGGCTGAATTCGCGTTCATCGTTTATCGTCACACAGTTTTTTCCTTAAATGAGGCTCTAAAATTTTTCTCTTTTTCTTTTCATTTTTCCTTTCTTTTTCTTTTCTGGCTGAACCAGTTCGAAACATTTCACCATTTCCTTTTTGTTGAACCGATTCAACTCTTTCACCACTAATTCGGTAGCCGCCAAGCCAGTTCTCCACTTGGACTTCCTCTAGCAGTATCAACCAGCCTCACGATACTCAGGGATAGTGGCGACACGACTAGATCAACGACAATGTAGCCAATTCAACCTCTTCTTTTCTTCCCTAACTCTCTCTTCCAGATCCGCCTCACTTTTTCTTTCTTAGGTTGGCATAGCTGGAACCTCTTTCTCTCATCGTTGGTGTGACGCCCCGAAAGCGCGAAAAACAGGGCAAATTTAAAACTTTTTCACATCCATTTATAATTAAGGGTGCATTCCTGTGCAGTGTCATACATCATCATACATAATTTATAATTTCCACCTCAGGATCTCATCAACTCATAGTTATATATCACACCATATACGTGACTCAATTCAAGGTTAATTAATCCTAATACATCTCACACATAATTGTATATCAAGTGTCTGTAAATACATATTTAGTCTGGGTACATGAAATGATAAAATATATACCTTAATAATATATATATATATATATATATATAGGGTCTGGAGCTTAAGTTCTCCACTAGCCACTACTCCGTACGTCGCAGGGAAACTCTCTTCACTTGAAGAAATCTGGAGGGAGAGATAAAGCAATGTGAGCTTCCAAATCGCCCAGTAAAGGGGTAACGGATTCATTAATAAAAAAATGATTTGCACAGCACAATTATTTTATTTCACAGGTTAAACTCAGTGGAAAAATGTAACATGAATACTTAAAACATCATCTCAATTCATTCACAAAACTCATGTGGAAACATGATAATAGATGGCTCAACCATGATTACAAATAGCTACAAGCATGTGCAACAAGCATGTCTAAAACATGATACGATAATGGTTTTTCTCATAAAACGTGATGAAAATCACCGCATTAATAATGCACGTGGCGCAGCCACAAAACACAATCTCATGTGTATAAAAAGGAAACTAGACAATAAAACTCATATAAAAACTCATCATGGCACATCAAAACGATTAAACTCATCCCCTAAGCGGACATCCCCAATCGAGGGATTTCGTCGACAATAGAAACACCCATGATCATGGTTCGTTGTAGACTTGATCAGAGTCGTACAGCCATCGGTCTTACATGCTAATAAGCAAGGCCCGATCTTACATGCTATCAAAGAAATGCCACCCAACGCTGTCGTGTAGCAGGGTAATCTCACGTTACCAGAACGGAGGATATCAGACTTACATGCTACTAGAGCAAGACCAGGACTTACATGCTACCAGAGCAATGCCCGATGTGTATTCAACATGACACGCCTAAGTCTCAGTAATAGCCATTATCAAAAGAAACCGTTTTGCCTTCACGTAGCGCTCATAATGGTTTTCTCATAAAACTCATCTCAAAAAAATCGTTTTGTACTCAACACAAAACATGTCAAAATCGAGCTCAAACCGGCAAAACAATGCACACATTTCTCAAATCTCAATACACCTTAACGTAAAGCCCAAATCACTTTTCACTTTTAAACTCAAAACGGTTGTAAAACAATTTCACATTTAGTTTACAACTCATAAAAGTTGGGCCCCAACCGACTATAAAATCGTGTGCAATAACCCATTCTCAACTCATAAAAATGTGCTTGTTTTCTCAAATCACATTTCATGCTACAATATTATCACAAAACACATACACAAATGGGTTTTGAGTTTTCCCTTACCTCGTTGCACCTCATATAGTGCAATCGTTTCCCCCGTATCACGGACTAACCTCGCATTCCTCTCTGGAACTCCCGAGCTGTCCAAACGATGTTAAAACATTAATAAGCTATCTCACTCGCATCATCGAGCACATATTTGCTCATATTCTCGTTAAATACTCAAACAACCCAATTCTCATAATTTTATTACAATCCACATTCTCATCCACTACATTCCCAAATTCTACATTCTTCATACCAAATTCCATGCTAAACTCACCTCATCACCTCAATCCATACTTATAGTCATAAATCCCAAATTACCACAAATTGCATAATGTTATCTTTACTCCAACAAAATCATAATTTCATCAATCTCTAACCATTTCCTAGTTATTTCATCACAATGCCTACAACCCTAATCACCAAAAATCACTTTAAAATCTAAGATCGGAGTTTAGAAATTTACCCAACTTGTGGAGTGCTCAACTCTTGCCTCGATTCAATTCGTCTTTCGATTTCCAAGTATGTTGTTCTCCTTTGGATGAGGAACAACTTTCCCTCTTGCCACAACCTTCGATTTGGACGAAAATGGTGGCTTTGAAAGAGAAAGAAAGCTAAGGCTCAATTGAAATGGAGGTTTGGAAGAGAGAGAAAAGATGAAATGCAAGAAAAAATAGGGGTTTTTATATAGGCGGAGGGTAGGAGATCGATCTAATCCCTAATGAGATCGATCTGCATTTGAATTTAGGAACATTTTGGGGCAATTTTATGCCTAGGAGATCGATCTGTCGTGGGGTGAGATCGATCTCTTAATTGCTTCATGAGATCGATCTCTTAATTGCTTCATGAGATCGATCTGCTCCAATTATGAGATCGATCTTCTGTTTACAGAATGCTTCATGAGATCGATCTGCTCCTTGAGGATATCGATCTTCTCCTTACAGAATGCTTCATGAGATCGATTTCTTCCTCATGAGATCGATCTCTTCATTACAGAATCATAAGGAGATCGATCCTCTTCCATTGGAGATCGATCTGCTCGCTTGAATTCCTCATTCCTTGTCACGTTGGCCTACCGGATCGATCCTCTCTTCTCCTAGATCAATCTGGCCTCATAGTTTCACACTTAACGTAAAATCTCATTCATAACTCATTCATCACTTAGTAATTTCATTCCATACCACCTCAATATATGAGTACATCACATTTAGCTCAATCAATTATACTTCATGTTCTCATTACACAATTTAGATATGTATAAAATTCTCAGATCTCACAGCTGGCGACGTGGCACCACTCTAATCGACACCTCTTCCGTTTTTGTTTCTTTATTTCACTTTTCTTTAAAAAAAACAGAGTGGTCTGCGCTTTTGCCACGAAAAAGAAGCTTGCCCTTTCTTTTTTGTTTTTAATACATAAGGTATATATACTTTTTTATAATATAAACTTTTTTTATTTGTTTATATATATAATATATATCTACTTATATATATTATATTTAATACATATATATTAAATATATTACATATACTCTCTTTTTACATTATATTATATATATTTCCTTTATTTGTATTTCATCTAGTATACTAGAAAATAATTCCTAAGAGTGGAATTTCGAGTTTTAACAATAAGACTAAGGAATGCAAAATGAATTTTTCTAATCTTCCCTATCATAAGATTAAGGAATACAAAATGAATTTTCCTATTCTTTTCTAATCATAAGATTAAGGAATGAATGCAGATTGAAATTTCTAATCTTTCCTATTATTAGACTAAGGAATGCAAAATAGATTTTCCTAATCTCTTCTATCATAAAATTAAAGAATAAATGCAAATTAAAATTTTCTAGCCTTTTCTATCATAAGACTAAGGAATTGGTATAGATTGAAATTTCCTAATCTTTTTCTACTATGAGAAATGAATGCAAAATAAATTTTCCTAATCTTTTCCTACTATAAAAACTGAGGAATCTTCTTATCATATTATCTTATCTGCTAGCCACATTGGGCCCGCGATTCTCATACTCAAAATTGTTTTTAAATGAATGTCATGCATGTTATGCCAACATCATGCCATGTCCCGTAAAATATTCTACCAAATTCCTTATGAATGTATGCAATGCATGCAAATGCAATCTTAATTGTGGTAATAAAATTCTTAAGCTCATCTTGTCTTTTCTCAAATTCCATCTTTCAAACTTTCCTTTGACTCTCAAATCCTCTGTTTTTTTTCATTGAATTTTGTCATCTTCTTGATTCAATCATACTTAGAGATTAGCTTCAACATGCAAGGATTATAAAAAAAAAAAATCCAATTTAACAAAAATTTACCAACATTTATTTACTATCTTTCCAACTCGACCACCAATGTAATGCACTCATGCAGTTTTTCAATTTATTATGGGGTTGAAATAAATTCAAAATAATTTGAGAAGGGGAAGAACTCATTCTTGAATAGAAACATGAAGTCTTCAAAGGAAATCAATGGAATAGTTGTTCAAGATAGAGTAAGCAGCATCCAATTAACAAATATTTTGACAAAAATTCAATCAAGTCAGTCTAAAATTCTTTCTCAAAAGTTCACTCATGTTGATACATTAATTCATATAGGGTTTACCAATCCTGCCCCAGTATCAAACTTTTGATGTTGATCTTTTCCTTAAGCTGCCTTCTCAGGTTTTTAACTTAGGTGCCCCTCCTTTTGATTTAAATCGTCTTTTTCAGGTTTTCGATTTGAATCCTACTTTTTCATTTTTCTTTTTCTTCTTTTTCTTTTTTTCTTTTCATTTTCTCTTTCACTTTTCATTTTTTCATTTTTTTCCAACTTCATTGGCTTTACAAATTTCAACCCTTTATGATCAACCCAAATTTATGCCCTTTTAACTAGTACTGTTGATTTTGATTTGGAAGATGTCTCTTGGAGCCTATTCTTTTGTTTAGGCATGTTCTTTCATTCAACTTTATCTACTTATTTTCACGTCACTCTACTAATATCATCATTAAACCTTCAAAGGATCATTATATCATTGTACAAGTATGCCATCACTCAATGCATAATTCTTCAATTCAAACATTTGCATTTGATCAAAATAGACTTTTAAAGGCACATAATGTAGGCTCGGATGAGGGTTTATGAAAGAAAAAAGGATAAAATAGGCCCAAAATGTGTGTTTAAAGGTTTATAGACCAAATGACTTTTTTATCAAGTAAATCATTTGGGCATTTTGCCTCATTCTCATATATTTTTTTCTCTTTTTAGGGTTCTTTACTTTTGTATTTAAACCCTTTTTTTTCTTTTTTTCCTCTTCTTTCTTTTTTTTTTTTAAATTTTTCTCACATAAATGGACCACTTTTTTTTTTTTCTTTTGGCCCTAGATTCTTCTTATGAATTTCATCTTTCTTACCCCCAATATGGAGGTTGATCCTTTGAGGGTTACATCAAAAATACATTATAAGCTCAAAAGGGTAATCAATGGATAATTTTACTCACATTTGAATGATAGTGAAAGAAGGTCATTTTTTCTTCTCTTCTTATTCTTTTTTGCTTGGACTTGGAAGACTAATAATTTATTTGATCAACAAAAGTAGTTCTTTCAGAAATTGAATTCCAGATTTATTAACATTCACAGTTGGTTCCCCCAGCTTTTATCAAACCCTGCACCCTATACTTTAGTGCAATACAATTCTCCAAAGAGTGACCTGCATGTCTGAACTGATACTCACATCTGACATTCTCATCATACCATTTTTGATATGAAGGCTTGAAAGGTTCTACATAGACATGGGCGATGAGTTGCTCCTTGATCAATCGTTGGTACAAGTCGGTATAAGTCATGGGGATTAGGTCAATGGGAGTTCTTTCTCATTTTGGCCATGACCCCTTAAGATTGCTCTCTTGATTGTTAGGCTAGATGACCGGTTGGGGAGTTGGCGCAAGTGTTTGAGGATAAAAGTTAGCCTGAATTTACGGGTATGACTGGTAAAGGTAGTGAGCAGGATAATAAGGTTATGGCATGAGATAAGAGTGTTGTGAAGTGTACCTTCTATGTTGCCCCCTTGTGTAACAGCATGAGCATCATCTTCTTTCCTTTTGTGGGCTCCTTTTATATTTTCACCATTATTGGCAATTTCGATCTTACCACTCTTAATTGTGTTTTCAATAATCTCACTAGATAACACCATATCAACAAAATACTTGGTGGTGTTACCTATCATCTTATCATAATATGGAGCCTTCAAAGTGTTCGCGAATAGGATAGTGAGCTTCTTTTTCGAGAGAGGAGGTTGCACTTCTACAGTCACATCACGCCACCTTTACTTATATTGCTTAAAGTTTTCATGGGTTTTGTTCTCCATGCTTTGAATTGATAAACGGTCAAGGGCCATATCAGTAACATGTTGATATTGGGCCATAAATGTCCTTGCTAAGTCATTCTAAGTGGTAATTCGAGTTCCATCTAATTGATTATACCACTTAGCAGCAGACCTAGTAAGGTTATCTTGAAAGATGTGCAAAAGAAGCTTATCATCTTGAGCAAAAGCAATGATTTTTCAACAATAAATAACAAGATGAGACTTAGGGCAAGAAGTCTCATTGTATTTTCAAACGCTGATGCTTTAAATTTAGGTGGAATGACTAAATCTGACACCAAACATAACCTAATAGCATCCATGGAACCATAGAAGTCTAAGCCTTTAATAGCTTAAAGCCTTTTTCTCTACAAACTTAATATTTTGTTGTGACATCGCCTCACCTTTCTCTTTTGCTTGTTTGGCTTTTAGCTTCTTAATTTCCCTTAGGTTATCTAAGTTAGGCACCTCAATAGGATTAGTAAACCCTAACCCTTGGGAAGGATGAGTGGGCCCTTGAAATTGAGCTTGTCCAAACACTCAAGGGACAGCAGATAGGTATCTTCTTTCTTGGGATGTATGGTTTAAATGTGGATCAAATCTAAGAGGATACATGAGATTCTCCATATTAGGTTGTTAAACCCCTTTTAGACTACAGCTTCTTCTATTACTCTTTTGCCCTTGCTTAGACTTTCCAACAACTCGATAATCTGGGCCAATTGCCCTCTCATTTCCTTATGGGTTTTTTTTCCATTTTCTCCATGCGAATCCTTTGTTCTTCTTCCATGGTCTTAACTTGGTAGTGAGTGTTGTGTGAGCAAACCTTTGGTCGAGCTATCTTTAAATCTTTATCACCACAAATAAGAGTTTATCATTTCTTATGTGGTGATGCTTGAAAGATTTTGAAAATGCTTTATTCAAAAATAATGAATGGAGATAAATGAATGGGCAAAATGCTACATGTGTTCAAATAGAATTGAAAAAAAAAAAATTATGGATATGAGATGCATGGAAATGTTTTGTTAATGAACTTATTATTCCCTGTTAGTATCTCATGTATCAATCAAAAGCAAATAGACATGATCGAACATGTGTCCTAAGTAAATGGATTTTCTACATTATGGGTCAGCATGGCTCTATCCTAGGTTGGTCATCTTGATTTCACTAAATGCATGGTTTGAATTTGTAAGGGTTTAAAGATTCTTAAATTGTTCCTTACTGACATCCACATAGGACTAGTAAGGCATCCTAATCCTCAACCATCACAGGTTACAAACAGAAAATGTTCAATTTAAGTGAAAGTATTTCACTAGCCATTGTGAAGGTTATCACCTCACAAGAGCGTGGGTACTCTACTTCCTCTTAAGAAGGATGAAGCTCGGGTATAAAGCTCATGTTATGCATATGCAAGTGGTGGTGTGTGAAGAAACAAATCAAATAATATAAATATCAAGAATTCATTAAAAAAATCAAAATTTAGACCATTGAAAACAAAACCTAAGATAACATCAAGATCAATTATTAGTTGGAGCCTCTAAGTCCCCAATTGAGCCGCCAAGCTATCATAACGTCTAAGTCCTACACCTAGTCGCTAGACATAGTTCTATGGAATCACCACCAATCATTCAAATCTAGGTGTGATTGGTTACCTATTTAAACTAAAAATAAAGATGGGTCTACATCTCAGAATTAGGGTTCGGGGTACAGTTACGTGTGAGGAAGGTATTAGCACCCTCACAACACTCATCCTATAATGGTACCTGATTAATCTTGTGTTATCTTTAAAAGGTTTGGTTAAGTAGTCTATTTTCTAAATGTCCTTTCTTTTATTCCAAATCTTTATATATCAAAAACTTTTAAGAAATGCTCTATCATTCTAGCATAATTTCTTATAAATTTATCCTCATTTGAGGAGTATTCAAGTAGTGCCAATTAACTTGCTTGAAGAGACTCCATCATCGAATTCATTTTATTTCTTATGAATAAGCTTTTATTTTTTTTTATTCCTTATGATTATTAACCTTATTTATTTCTTAATGATTTACCTTATTAAAATTTTCTTTTTAGTCTTCCATCATTCTAACAAGACTTAGAGATTTTAAAATGTCACCATTCGTGACTCTTTGAAATCTCATCCTTGAAATTACCTTTTATTTACTCTTAATTCATCATTAACTCTTGTATTATTATTATTATCATTATTATTATTATTATTAAAACAAATATCGATTATTATTGTTGAAAATTTTATTTAAAGCGTCCATCATTTTGGCAAGATTTTAAGAAAA
Source organism: Firmiana major (assembly GCA_033439115.1). NCBI lineage: Eukaryota > Viridiplantae > Streptophyta > Magnoliopsida > Malvales > Malvaceae > Firmiana > Firmiana major. Next base: position 11,344,142 of record CM065898.1, on the reverse strand, counting down.
AAGTCTTCTCACTTAACAATTTCCAAATGTCAACAATTCGTGACACATTGGAATTGCATCCTCGATTAATCAATATTCATTTTCATGTTTAATAATTTTCAATTTTATTTAAAAGAAAAATCAAAGTTTTATTTATTTATTTAGATATCCATGTATTCATTTATTTATTTTGGTACATATTCTATTTATTTATCATTATTTCTTTTATTTAAATATTTTGAATAATTTAGCCATATAAATTAGACAAATTATTTAAACAAATTACATCCTATAAGCCAATTAATTTTAAACCTATCTTAACATGCTAGATAATTAACTTTAAATATTTTAAATTACAATAAAACATATTAAAAAAACTAATAAAATACCTAATAACATTAAAAAATAAATAAATAAAACATGGAAGACGTGTGAATCACCAGTGTCGGATAGGGCCGGGTTGCGTTTGAAGTTGGGACGGAAATGGGCAACACCGTAGGAAAATTCAAACGGTCCGCCGTGCAACCCACCGTCGGCGTCGCCGTGCTCCGGTGGCCGAACCCAGACCGCGAGCCCCTCTCCACCTTCTCTCGACGTGCTCTTTCACAATATACAACCCGAATCCTTCAAAACTCCTCACAAAGATCTAGATTTAACTTCAAAAATTGAAAAGCCTACTGTTTTGAAAAGAAATTAGAAAAGATTTTGTGTATTTCCTTTTGTAAATCTTTGCTGTGAATGCTTGTGGCTCTCTATGTGTTTGCCCCCTATCTATCCTTTTGTTTTGCTCTCTGTCTGCTTCTTATAGGGATTTTCAGGTAGCATGTCTAGGCAAAGAATTAATTAATCCCCTTATATTGGGTATTAAAATCAATTGGGTATATTTGATTGATTCTTCTGACCACCCGATTCTTACCATACTGTTGAAGCTTCTTTTTTTTCTTTCTTTAAATTATTGAATCTGGATCAATTTGTTCATCAAGGATTGATTCTTGCCGTAATTTGTTTTACATTTTTATTCCTTTTTCCTTTTTGTATTACAAGCTAACTTTAAAAGCATTGACTTGTGCAATTGATCCATAAATTCTGGCATTGATCACTGTTGCTTGAAATTCTGGGATGATGGCTGCGTTATTTAGGGATTATGTGTAACCCGGGTTTCCAATTTGGAAATTGGTTTAGGTTTGGGCTGAGTTTGAGATTAGGTTGAGGTTCAATTTGGGATTAAAAGATCTAATTCGAGTTTCCAGAAAACCCTTGTTTTTATTTTTATACAAAATTAAAATAAATATTTATCTATTTGAAAATATAGAAATTAAACTATGCATGCGAATGAACAAATAAACAAACAATTAAATAAATAAAACAATTAGATAAACAAATAAATAATAAAACAAGAAAACATAAGGAAAAAAAAACATACCAATTGGATCGATTAACACTAGCCACCAATGTAGGATTAGTTTGAATGAATGATGAAATTGATTTTGATGAGATTAGAAACAATGATGTCAATGAGATTAGTTATTGTAGTGATGAGATTCATTTTTTGTAAAAGCCAAACTTTTCATACCATTGGTAAGTTAATCCTTAAGTTAAATAAGTTTGCAAATCCAAGCATACTAATGTGTGCATTCTTTGCAGAGCTAAAACTTAAATTAATCAAAATTTACACTGTGCTTACTTAGACAATAATAAAGAAGAAAATAAAAAAAAAATTAGTCTAAATTTTTAATTCTAAGTACGTTACATTATTGTAGTAGTAACATTGAAATCAATAGTAAGCAGTGTCAAGCCAAAGCCAAAGCCAAGATAATGGAGTCATTTGATTCCACTAAAATTTAGAATTTCTTTATACGATTTGGGATAATCTTAAGATTGACTCTATTAAAGGAGAATTTGAAGGGGTCAATATAATATATAAAAAAAAATGAAAAATCGATTTGTTGAACAAAAAAAAGAAAGACAATAATCTATATAACCTAATATTAAAGGTAAGTTGATAACGATTTTTTCTTTGGTTGCCACATCATCGAATTTGGTATTGGTTTAATTATAATTTTGAAGCTAATTTTGCTGAGAGAGGAATGTTTATGTTAAGGATAAATTTGGAAGAAAGATAAGCGGAAAAAGAAAATTTATGTTACGCCATAATTTTTATTCTTTATGCTACACCTCTATTTATAGTTTATACTACAAAAAACTACGGAATACACTTGAGCAATTTAAAAAATTAACTTTATATGTTTTCACCTACAATACAACCCATTGTTTCTTCAACTTTCGCTTCTTCATAACTCCATCTTCCTCGACTCAATCGCTCTCCCAAGGCTGTTCTGAACTCAAATATAATTATGATTTTTGTTGTTATGAATTTAGAGTTTAGGAATAAATTTTTGTCGGTGTTGATGGTGTCTATTGTCGGAAGGTGTCTTTAAAGGCCCATCTGCGCAAGCTACCTTGCGCAGATTGAAGCTCTTTGCACTGGGACATATCAGACGCTAGATGCTTCAATCTTCTTAAATTCATATGCACGAGCAACGAGACATGAACATTTATCAATATTTTCCTTTTGAATTGTTGAACATACATTTTCTTTAGTAACTTTCATGATTTCATACTCTTCGATGTTATCATAATAATTATTCTCACTTAAATTTTTCATTATTTTCTTTTGATTTAAAGAAAATAAAACAGTAAAAAGTTTTAAGTTTTAAAAGTGTCTTGAAGAAGAATATGAAGAACGTAGTTAGATGAAGAGAAGAGAGAAGAAGATGAGTTAATTGTTTATTAAATAGATTTGTTTTTTCATATTAAAGTTTTTTTTATCTTAAAAAATATTAAAGCTTAAAGAGTAAAGTAAAAAAAAAAAAAAAAGTGATCCATTTAAAAATTCTCGCAGAAAAAACGAAAAATCATTGAAAAGATTTTTTTTTCTATATTTGTATATCCTGATAGTATATGAAATTATGCAACCCATGTGGGACTCATCAATAGGTGAGCCATGTATACGACATGTATTATGAAATGGAATGTAAAAGAAAACACGTGACATCCTTTTTTTTATTTTTTATTTTTTATTTTTTTATTATTATTATTACTTTACACCCGTTTCTCTCCTCCCCCAAGTTTTCCTCAAATTCTAAAAACTCTATTTTTCTCTCTATGAATCCTTTTTATAAAGGTGGCAAACGGCGAATTCGGTTCAAGTTCTTTTCGGATTCGAATTTTTTCGAGTTCGAGTTTTTTTGTTTCGGTTATTTTCAGATTCGGACTTTTTCGGATTCGATTTTTTTTAGTTTCGGATTTTTTCGGTTTCGAGTTTCTTCGGATTCGGACTTTTTTGGGTTCGGACTTCTTTGAGTTCGAACTTCTTTGGGTTCGGTCCCGGTTCTAGTCAGGCGGGTTTAACGGGTCGGCTTGAAATATTTTGAAATTTTATTAGTTATGAATTTTTTTAAAAAAAATTGAATGTGATAACTAATTTAATTTTTATATGATTTTATATTTTAATAAATATTTATATAAAAACAAATTTTTATATTTTAATATTTGTTATTTGACAAAAATCATTTACTCTTTTTTAATTTCCTACAATATTTACTATAAAATAGTATATATAATTATATTCATTAAATGTAAAAGAAAATATTACATATAGATATTATAGGAAGAAAAGTATCAATTAATATTATCATTTACCAAAAAAATACTTAATATGAATAAATGGTCAATTAATGAGCTCGATTTTATTTCTAATTTGTTTTTTATTTGTACATAAATCATAATTAACATTATTGTATTAAATATAATCATTTACATTAATTAATCAAATGTCTCATTAAAAATTTAGATTATTGAATTAAAAAAATTATATATTTTTAACATTTGATATAATTATATCATATACAATTATACACTACCATATGAGCGATATTTTGTAGTTGATATAATACAATAAAAAAATAGATTTATACAATAAAACTTTGTGAGCTTAAAAAAATAAAGCATAATATAAATAATTATGAAATTAAATTAGATAATTATGATTAAAATAATAAATTTTTAAATTTTAAACAGAAATCACTAAAATTAGATTAATAAAAGTTTCATAGTCGTTGCTTCTCACTCAATCTCTCTGCTCTGCTGCCTCACTCAGCCGATCCTCACTCAGTTTGTCTACATTGCTCTCTCACTCAGCCGCTCATCGCCAGTCATCACTCAGTCTCTCACTCAGGTATCACTGCTCCTCACTCAAGCGTTGTCGCCCCTCACTCAGTTAATTTAGGTAAATAATTCTATTTTTGAAAAGTAGCGTCGATGATTTCACCTAATAGCATTTAGGTTTAACAATGAGGCAAACTGAGTATTCTCTGATAATATGTTTACATAATTACATCGCCAACTTTGGTTGGTTTTTTGCTGCATGAAGTGTGCATTTTACGCGATTAGAATCGTTCAGTGTTGGTAGAATCATAGAACGTGAAGGGCATGTCCATGACCATGTATATCTTTTCTTGTCTTGTTTGATGTTTTGCTTGGTGTTTTTTTTTATTTCCATTTTGTGCAGAATCTAGTTTAGGATTTCAAATGTTTTTTTATTTATTTAAAGAAAAGAAATTCAAATTCTAGCGAAATTATCAGATTTGATTATTAAATTTTATCAAGTAAAAGCTCTTATTATTTGTTTTTTTTATTGTTGTTATTTACTATGTGTAAGACCACTAGTTAAATACTAAGTTATTTTTAATATTGATGCGTAAATTAGTTCATTTAGTTAAATTGAAAATCTGACTTTATAACTTAGAAACAAAATTTGAATTATATGCATGTATTTGGGTATATTTATTTGGGGTAAATTAGGAAATATAATTAAATAGGAAAAATTATATAATTTAGCGATAAAATTTATAGAAGAAATAAAACATAGTTAAAATTGAAATTTTCTAACTAGAAATAAAAATTTGAAATATATATTTGTTGGCTCTACCGAGAGGGGGGTGAATCGGTTTTTTAAAGATAATGGTAAATTTAAACTTAATTGAATCTAATTGCAAGTAATCAAACAATAATCAATAAAATGTAGTGCAATAAATTAAAGGAGATAAGGGAAGGAAACATCAAACTCAGTAGTTTATAGAGGTTCGGCCAATCTCTTACCTACATCCTCTTTTCTTGACATCCTTGTCAAGAGCTTTCTTTCACTATATCAATAGCTGATACAAACTCTCTTTTTCAGGTTAAGGAATAACCTCTCTATCCTTTTTACACAGACAAATATTCACCCTTTACAAAGTTATCTCATAGAGGAACTCTCATCTTCTCTCTTGAATTAAGGATGAATACAAAGTGAAACTTTCTTTTGAGGGTATGAGAAAATAGCTTCTACGCAAGGATTTTTACAACAATGTCAATAAATGATGTTTGAAGACAAAGAGAATGTTGAAAAAGATTTCTTGAGAATATACAGAATTTTCAGCAATAGTGTCTTCTTTTCCAGTGTCTTCAATGCTTGATTTTATACAGCAGGATTGGTAGTTGGAGCATTTAATGTTGTTTTTCTCGTTGAAGATTTTGTAGAAAGAGCCGTTGGGAACTTCCAGTAGAGTACCAGATCGATCTCCCATCATGACCATATCGATCTCTTATTTTAATTCCTGCAATTACAAAGCAACTTGAAGCATGGAGATCAATCTCATAATTGTAGAGATCGATCTTATAATTTGAAAATATTAGTGAAGATCGATCTGTCGAACCATCAGATCGATCTTCTAATCTCTCTGTTTGAGGCAAGATCGATCTCCATATCAATCTAGCAGGTATTCTCGTAGAGAGGAGATCGATCTCTAATCACCCTAGATCGATCTCCTAAACTCTCTGACTTTGAGGAGATCGATCTCTATACAATGGAGATCGATCTCATAAACTCTCGGTTTGAACGTAGATCGATTTACAGATCGATCTAATACCTTTAGCCTTTGTCTTAGAGGAGATTGATCTCTTCCTAGACCAGATCGATCTCTTAGGCATTCTGTAATTTACAGATCGATCTCTTAACCCCTTCAGATCGATCTCAACTTCCTCAAACAACCTATACAACTCTCCTGGGTTTAATCCTTAGCAGATCGATCTCATATTCTTATGAGATCGATCTCTCATACTTGAAAACCCAGGAGATCGATCTCTCATCTCATTAGATCGATCTCTCAACCTTAAATACTTAGTTTCTGACACTGATATGTATTTAAATAAACTCTAAACATGTTTAACACATTTCTATATTTTATATCCATTATTGAATTTACTGTTTTGTCATTTCAAAATAAATTAACTCAACAATCTCCCCCTTTTTGATATGAAAAAACTTATTTAATAAACATGTTTAGTTACCCCCTTTGCATTATGCATAAAATTTGTTTTGCTTTCAAAAAAACTCCCCCTTAATGTAAGCTCCCCTTAACTCCCCCTTCCTTTAAACATGTTTTCTACATGTTTTCTTAACATATTCTTCTCCCCCTTTTTGTCATATCAATGGCAATAAAGACATAAAACCATGTAATTTCAAAAGATATGTCATTTCAAAATGATAACTAAGCATAACACATGTCCCAAAATGATCAATCATGTCATTTCAAAAGATAAACATTCAATCAATTTATGTCTCAAAATGTAAACAATCGAAGATAAACATTAGCAACCATCTAAAACAATCTTCGCAAGCATGCCCTAAGGCTGAGGAGGAAATCGTTCCAAAAGTTCCTCGACTCGAGTGCGGGTAACCTGCAACTTATTGAACATAGCCTGCTGTGTGGCATGAAGGTTTGCAAATCCTTCATCCATCTTCCGGTTAAGCTCCATAACCATGGCCATAATTGATTCCAGCCCGTCGGATGATGAGGCAGGTTCAGTGGGCTAAGCAGTCGACGAAGAAGGAACCTCAGTAGTCGGGGCAGTAGGCTCAGCTGGTAGGTCTTCTTTCATGGCTGCCTCAAACTGGTTTTCTCGTTTCTTCATTCATTGCCCTTGAAAGTTTTTGTAGTACCCCATATGGTGAAGTGTGCCAATGTTCAAGATGCTCTTTGCAGAAGGTACTTCACCGGTCTCACAAGAACAATTGACCCCGAGTCGTTGAAGCAAGTATGCAAGCGGTTGCGGGAAGACTATTGTGGAGGCTTGTCCGCGCACGATTTTTAGCCAATCTTCGTAAATGAAGTGAACTAGATTTGGTTTTTGGTTTTGAGATGTGTGAAGGTAGTGGAGCAAAAAACGGTCTAGTTTCCTGACTGTGGAGTGGCGGGTATCGAAGGGTCTAAGATTCCACGAGATTATAAGGTGGAGTAACCTATGGTGCATCGGTAGGTCACTCGCCTTATCCTCGGGGAGGTTAAATTCTAGAGGTACCTCCTCCTCTTCATCAGTCAACTCATCATCTTCAATGCCAAACACTCGGGCTAATAGGGTTGTGTTTGCAGAAATTGTTTTAGTCATGACAAATGTTTTGAACCCTAGAATCTTGCAGGTATCATCAGGGTCGTATATGAGCTCAGCGTTAGAGAAGAAGACCCTAATGATGTTTGGAGGTGCCGGAGTGTTTATCTTAAGGAATGGAAGCCAGCCAAACTCTTCCATTTTTGACAGATAGGGGAAATCAATGCGATTTAGGAAGGAAAATCAATTGTTCGCCAGTGCTTTTTTGGCATGGTTGAGAAATACTCTTCATATCGTTTCCTTTTTGTAAGTGTTTGAAAACACCTGCTAAAGGTGATGACAAAAGAGGGAGGAGCTGTTTGAGGTTGGGAGGATGACCCTCTATCAACATTTAATGTTGGTCTAGGTGGTTTAGTTCCAACTTTCTTAAGACAAGGCATGATTGTAGATTAAAATTTCAACTAGACACACTCTAAGATTGTTTTTCACACCCTAGGCAACAGTTCTCTAGAAACCTAGGCAATGGAATAGTTCTAGAATTGCCCTAATGATGATTTCAGCAAAAACAAAGAAATTTTTGAAGAAAATTCAACAATGTAGGTTACTAGAACACAGATTGATGAAAAGATTGGGCAAGAACCTTACCGAGATCGATCTGAGAGTGAAAATAGAAGGAGGAGGCGCGACAGAGGGATTTGAAGATTTGGGATTTTGAAATTTAAGGATTTTGAAGCAGTATTTATAGTCCAGGACTAAAGAGATCGATCTGTCGAGGTACCAGATCGATCTTATATTTCTAAAAATTTGAAGAGATCGATCTGATGTTTTAAGGGATCGATCTTCAAAATACAGAAGCTCAAGGAGATCGATCTGCCAAATGCAAAGATCGATATGCTATTTTACATAGGCTTAAGGAGATCGATCTGCCAAATGCAGAGATCGATCTGTTCAATACAAAAGCTTAAGGAGATCGATCTTATGGGATAGAATATCGATCTGCTTAGCTGAACCTTACTGCTTTAGGCCAATTTGGAGCATGAAGATCGATCTATAGTGATAGGAGATCGATCTCTCATACTTTTTGCCCAGAAAATGAATTGAAGAATCAGTTGAAAATCACTTTGAAATCAAGATTTGAAGGGGATAAATCTCAAGGAACATCCATGAGCCCTAATTCACCTCTAAGAACACAAAACCTATCTCTATCAAGAGGTTTGGTGAAGATATCAGCTATTTGATGTAAAGTATCAATATATTCTAGAATTATATCTCCTTTTTGTACATGATCTCTAAGAAAATGATGCATAATCTCAATATGCTTAGTTCTAGAGTGTTGAATTGGATTTTTAGAGAGATTAATGGCACTGGTATTATCACATTTGATTGAGACTTGTTTCATGTCAATACCATAGTCTTTCATTTGTTGTTTAATCCACAACACTTGAGCACTACAACTACCAGCTGCCATATATTTTGCTTCTGTTGTGGATTGTGCTACACTATTTTGTTTATTAGATAACCATGAGATTAATCTATTTCCTAAGAATTGGCATGTTCCTGAAGTGCTCTTTCTATCTATTTTACAACCTCCAAAATTTGTATCAGAAAAAGCATGAAGAGCAAAGGTGGAGTCCTTAGGATACCAAAGTCCTAGAGAGGGAGTGTCTTTGAGATATCTAAAGATCCTTTTAGTGGCTAGTAAGTGTGACTCCCTAGGAGAAGATTGAAATCTAGCACATAAGCATACACTAAACAGAATATCTGGTCTACTTGCAGTAAGATAAAGCAATGAACCAATCATAGACCTATATAGTTTAGTGTCTACACACTTACCACTTTCATCTTTATCAAGCTTGATGTTGGTGCCCATTGGAATTGCTTGAGGTTTGCAGTTATCCATTCCAAATCATTTGAACAAATCCTTAGTATATTTAGCTTGATTGATGAAGGTTCCATCTTTAGTTTGCTTCACTTGAAGTCCCAAGAAGTAGGTGAGTTCTCCCATCATGCTCATTTCAAATTCATCTTGCATGATCTTAGCAAACTCTTGACAAAGAGATTCATTAGTTGATCCAAAAATAATGTCATCTACATACACTTGAACAACTAGTAAATCTTTATTTTTATTTTTGATAAACAAAGTAGTATCTACTTTTCCTCTTGAAAATCCTTTTTCTATTAAAAACTTTGACAGTCTATCATACCATACTCTAGGAGCTTGTTTTAAACTGTAAAGTGCTTTAGAAGGTTTGAAAACATGTTCAGGAAATTCAAGACTTTCAAAACCGGGAGGTTGCTCAACATAAACTTCTTCATTGATGAAGCCATTCAAAAATGCACTCTTTACATCCATTTGATATAATTTGAAGTTTTTGTAGCATGCAAAGGCAAGTAGCATTCTTATTGCTTCTAATCTAGCTACCGGTGCATAAGTTTCATCATAGTCTATTCCTTCTTCTTGCCTATAGCCTTGTGCAACTAGCCTAGCTTTGTTTCTTATGATCACACTATTTTCATCCATCTTGTTCTTGAAGATCCATTTAGTTCCAATTATAGAGTGATCACTAGGTCTAGGAACTATATTCCATACTTTGCTTCTTTCAAATTGATTTAGTTCTTCTTGCATGGCTAAAAACCAATTATTATCATCTAAAGCTTCATTGACATTCCTTGGTTCAATTTGAGATACAAAGGCTATATATTGACATACATTTCTTAGAGAGGACCTTGTTCTAACTCCAAGAGTTGGATCACCTACTATTTCACAATCTTTGACATATCTTAATTCTCTTGGTGCTCTAGACTCTCTTTCTAACATTTCTAGTTCTTCTTTATCCTCTTTATTAATGTCAAGTTTATCTAATAGATCATTCTCTATGTTTGAGGTTTCTTTCAAGTTCTCATCAAATATTTCAATATCCTCATCATTGGTTGAACTTTTAGATATATCATTTGACTCATCAAATATTACATGTATTGATTCTTCAACCATCAAGGTTCTTTTGTTATATACTCTATATGCCTTTGAATTCAAAGATTAGCCTAAAAAGATTCCCTCATCACTCTTGGCATCAAATTTTCCTAAATTATCTTTTCCATTATTTAAGACAAAGCATCTACAACCAAATGGGTGAAAATAGCTAATATTAGGCTTCTTTTCCTTGCAAAACTCATAAGGGGTTTTCTTTAATATTGGTCTAATCATGGCTCTATTAATAATATAGAAAGATGTATTTATAGTTTCAGCCCAAAAATATTTAGGTAAGTTATTTTCACACAACATTGTTCTAGTCATTTCTTCCAATGTTCTATTTCTTCTCTCAACTACCCCATTTTGTTGTGGTGTCCTAGGGGTTGAAAAATTGTGACTAATTCCTCGATCATTACAATATTCATCAAATCCAATATTTTCAAACTCTTTGTCATGATCACTTCTAATACTAATTATAGTGTAACCTTTTTCATTTTGGGCTACTTTTGTATAGATAATGAATTTTTCTAAGACTTCATTTTTTACTCTTAAGAAGAACACCCAAGTGAACCTAGTGTAATCATCTACAATCACAAACCCATAATGCTTACCACCTAGGCTTGTAGTTCTAGTTGGTCCAAATAGATCTAGGTGAAGTAATTGGAGAGGCCTAGTGGTTGATACACTATGTTTAGGTTTAAATGTTGTCCTTTTATGTTTTCCTTTGACACAAGCTTCACAAATTTTGTCATAGTCAAATGACAACTTAGGTAATCCTATAACAAGGTTTTTTCTAGCTAGCTTAGATAATACATGCATGCTAGCATGACCTAGTCTTCTATACCACAACCATGGTTCTTTTTCTTTATCTACCATAAGGCATACATTTTCATTTTTAAGTTCATTTAGATAAACAATGTATATGTTACCTTGTCTATGACCTAGAAAAAGAACTTTATTAGATTTAAGATCTATAACATGACATTTCAAACAATCAAAAATTACTTTGTAACCTTTGTCACAAAGTTGACTAATACTTAGCAAATTATGTTTTATACCCCTAACAAGTAAAACCTTTTCTAGTAAGAAATAGTCATTACCAATTGAACCACTTCCTTCAACTTGGCCTTTGGAGTTGTCCCCAAATGTGACTTCTCCACCAACTTTTGATTTAAATGAGTTGAAGTGGCTTCTATCACCGGTCATGTGTCTTGAGCATCCACTATCCAAGTACCAAGCTTCCTTTGTTTTTGCTTTGTAGCAATGCTCAATCACCTATAATCAACATTCAAACTTTTGTCTTAGGTACCCAAATTTTCTTGGGTCCTTTGGAGTTAGTGAATAGAATTCTTGATCCCTTTGGGATCCATTTTACTATAGCATTAATGTCTTTTGAATTAACTACCTCTTTTGGAACCCAATTCTTTTCACTATTTTTCCTCTAAATGTGGTCATCTTCACATTGCAACTATATGATGCATGCCTCTTTTTATTACAATGTGAATAAGTAGTTGAGGGTTTATGCATATTCTTTCTAGCTAAGAAACTTTTGAGGTGAGTCTCCCCACTTTTTCCATCATATCCTAATCCAATTTTATCAAAGAAAGCCCTTTGAGTTTCTAGCATGTTATCTAATTTTTGTTGACCCATGTAAAATCTAGTAAAGGAATTATGTAAGTTGCTATTTTTTTCTTTTAGGTCATGAATTTCAAGATTTATAATTTCTAATCTCTTTTCACATTCTATCTTATTCTTTAGTATTAACTCATTTTCTTTCTTTAGTTTAGATATTAATTTTTTGTACTTCATACTCATGCATCATATTCTAATGCAAGATCATCAAATGCATCTTGCAGTTTATCAAAAGAGTACTCATTGAGATCTGAAATTACCTTTTCATCTTCAATTGTCATGAAGCATAGATTGGCAGTATCCTCATTTGAATCATCATCGGAGCTGTCACTGTCACTCCATGTTGCCATCATTGCCTTTTTTTGTGATACCTATCATTTGATCTTTTAAGAAGAGGGCAGTTAAATTTAATATGTCCAAGTTTTTTGCATTCATAACATACAATAGTATCTTTTCTACCTAGTTCTTCTTATTCTTTCTTGTGGTTTCTCCTACCACTACCACTTGCTTTCATTCTCATAAATTTGTTAAATCTTTTGGCAAACATTGCCATTTTAAGATCTTCTTCATTACCACTCTCATTTTTATTCTCTTTTAAATCTTCTTGAGTAGTGGATTTTAGAGCTACTTCCACTTTCTTGGGTGGTTCTTCATTTCTCCTTAACTTCATTTCATATGTGAGTAGTGACCCTATTAATTCATCTAGTGATAGTGTGTGGAGATCTTTGGACTCCTCAATTGCAATTACTTTAGCTTCCCATGATTTTGGTAGGCTATTCAACATTTTCTTAATCATTTCTATATTTGAATAGATTTTCCCTAAGGATTTTAGCCCATTTATTACATCAGTAAATCTAGTGAACATGTCACTAATTGATCCTCCTTCTTTCATCCTAAATAGCTCATAATCATGTGTGAGCATTCTTACATTAGTCTCCTTTACTTGAATTGTGCCTTCATGAGTAATTGTCAATTTGTCCCAAATTTGTTTGGCATTGTCACAACCGGAGACTCTATTATACCCATTTAGCCCTAAAGCACAAAATAGGGTGTCATGGCCTTTGCATTTAGCTGAGCACATTTTACATCATTTGAATCTCACTCATCTTCTTCTTTAGGGATATCTCTTCCCTCTATTCTTTTAGTTGGGATTTGAGGACCCTTAGTTATAATCCTCCATACCTCATAATCATTTGCTTGAATGAAAAGCATCATCCTAGTTTTTCAATAAGCATAATGTTCACCATCGAACATGGGAGGCCTAACTGTAGAATGTCCCTCTCCTACTAGATTGGTTGCTACAATGTTGTGAGCCATTAGATTGTTTTTAACTCTTAGGAAGTTATTCCTTTATGATCAAAGAGTCCTTACTCTGATACCAATTGTTAACTCTACTGAGAGGGGGGTGAATCGATTTTCTAAAGATAATGGTAAATTTAAACTTAATTGAATCTAATTGCAAGTAATCAAAGAATAATCAATAAAATGTAGTGCGATAAATTAAAGGAGATAAGGGAAGGAAACGACAAACTCAGTAGTTTATAGAGGTTCGGTCAATCTCTTGCCTACGTCCTCTCTTCTTGACCTCCTTGTCAAGAGTTTTCTTTCACTATATCAATAGCTGATACAAACTCCCTTTTTCAGGTTAAGGAATAACCTCTCTTCCCTTTTTACACAGATAAATATTCACCATTTACAAAGTTATCTCACAAAGGAACTCTCCTCTTCTCTCTTGAATTAAGGATGAATACAAAGTGAAGCTTTCTTTTGAGGGTAGGAGAAAATAGCTTCTACACGAGGATTTTTACAACAATGTCAATAAATGATGTTTGAAGACAAAGAGAATGTTGGAAAAGATTTCTTGAGAATATACAAAATTTTCAACAATAGTGTCTTCTTTTTCAGTGTCTTCAATGCTTGATTTTATACAACAGGATTGGTAGTTGGAGCATTTAATGTTGTTTTTTCCGTTAAAGATTTTACAGAAAGAGTCGTTGGGAACCTCCAGTAGAGTACCAGATCGATCTCCCATCATGACCAGATCGATCTCTTAGTTTAAATTCCTGCAATTACAAAGCAACTTGAAGCATGGAGATCGATCTCATAATTGTAGAGATCGATATTATAATTTGAAAATGTTAGTGAAGATCGATCTGTCGAACCATCAGATCGATCTTCTAATCTCTTTGTTTGAGGCAAGATCGATCTCCAGATCAATCTAGCAGGTATTCTCGTAGAGAGGAGATCGATCTCTAATCACCCTAGATCGATCTCCTAAACTCTCTGACTTTGAGGAGATCGATCTCTATACAATGGAGATCGATCTCATAAACTCTCTGTTTGAATGTAGATCGATCTACAGATCGATCTAATACCTTTAGCCTTTGTCTTAGAAGAGATCGATCTCTTCCTAGACTAGATCGATCTCTTAGGCATTCTGTAATTTACAGATCGATCTCTTAACCCCTTCAGATCGATCTCAACTTCCTCAAACATCCTATACAGCTCTCATGGGTTTAATCCTTAGCAGATCGATCTCATAAGATATGAGATCGATCTCTCATACTTGAAAACCTAGGAGATCGATCTCTCATCCCATGAGATCGATCTCTCAACCTTAAATACTTAGTTTCTGGCACTGATATGTATTTAAATAAACTCTAAACATGTTTAACATATTTCTATATTTTATATCCATTATTGAATTTACTATTTTGTCATTTCAAAATAAATTAACTCAACAATATTTTTCTAGGTTAATTTGAGAATTATTTAAATAAATAAAAAAAGAGTAAAAAAAAGGAGAAAAGTAAAAAAAAATAAAAATTAGGGGATCCTTCTCGTTCTCCCTCCCCCCTTTGTCCCCCCCCCTCTTCCGTTTTCTCTCTCTCTCCCTCTCCTGAATAACCCGAAAACCCTCCCCCTTTCACTGATTGTTCCACGAACAGACCGCATGAGAAGACTGACGTCGGCTCCCACCCTCGACTCCAAGCCTCGACGACCTCCACCTTCCGTCCTGTTCCCCCCAGTGACGCCAACAGTACCCAAAATCGACGAATATTCATTTTCCTGCATCTCCATTTTTTAACCAAAAAGCTACTAGATAAAAGAAAAAAAAAATTAAATTTTTATCTAGCTAAATTAGTATACAAATTGTGTTATAGATGTGAAATTGTTGTGGAATTAATTTAAATTATGGTTTTGCAGAAATTAGAAAAATTAGGGTTTGTAAGTTGACAAAATTTAGGGATTTTAATAATTAGATTAAACACTTATATTTTGGATATAATTTATGAATATATTTAGTTGGTTAGGTTAGATTTAATTTATTGTTAATATATATATATATATATATATATATATATATATATATATATATATATATAAAGGTAGCACTTAGTTAAATCGATCGTAAACCTTAGAGATTTTTTTGCTGTTGTCAATAATTGATACTTGAGATTGGTGATATTATTTTGGATACAAATGTGGTTGATAATTTAAATAATGTATTACATATAAATAAATTTAAATATGTGACTATGTGATCCGCTCTGTACGGCACCAAGTCAGTCAGAATTTAAATTCTAATTTTGTTAAAAATGTATTCAATATTTTATACGAAATATCAAATTTAAATAAATGTTACAATTATATAATAATTTTTATATATTTGATTTATTATTGTATTAAAATTAAAATTTTAATATGAAATAAATATAATAAAATAGTATAATAATTGTTTTTATAATAAAATCAAATGTTATATTTAATCATATATTTATTATTACAAATATAATAAGCATAATATTGAAAATTATGTGATGTTGAATATTATATTGTGTTTTAAAATAATTTTATTTAATAATTGAATTTAAATATTCATTATTTATTTTGTTGATAATAAATTATTGATATAATTATGTAATAAATAAATAATGATTGTTTTAAAATTTTATAAATTTTAATTAAAAAAAGTGTATTATTATTTATTTTTTTAATATAATAATTATATAATTATAATTTAGGTTTTTCAGGTTATAAATTCGGGTTTTAGATCGGGTCGATTTCGGGTTTCGGTTGTATCGGGTTCGGGTCGTGTCGGGTTCGAATTTTTTCGAGTTCAGGTTTTTTCGAGTTTGATCTTTTTCAGGCTCGATCATTTTCAGGTTCGGGGTTTTCTCAAGCTCGAATTTTTTAATTTTTAATCAATTCGGTCCGATCTCAGGTTCAGTCTCGGGCGAGCTCAAGCAGGTTTTCAGGTTTGAAGCAACTTTTGCCAGCTCTACCTTTTTATCATGCTTTTCAATGATTACCCATCTTCTCACTTTTTGTCTAGTGGGAATACTCATACATAAAAGGGATTAATTATTTTTATTTTTGTTTTAGTTGATATCTTTTAAAAAACGAAAACGAAAATAAAATTTTTTAAAATTGTTAAAAACTATAATTTAACATTTCTATTGTTTTTGGAAACATATTTTCATTTTTGCTGTTCATAAATAAATTAACAATATCTATATATTAATATAATATTAATATATTTTTATAATAAAAATATAAAATTAAATTAATTAATTAATTTTTAAAATAAAAATATTAATAAAATTTAATATAAAATATTATTTAATTAAAAATAATTTAAAATTAACATATTTATTTTAATATAGAAAAGTTGAAAAATGTAAAAAGAAATTAAATATAAATAATAGAAACTCTAAATTCATAATATTATTTAAATTAAACTTGTATGGTTATTTATTGAATATATTATAAATTTTAAATAATATCATTTATTATAATTTTGATATGTTAATAATTAATATTATTGCTAAATAATATTATATAATAAATTTAATGATTATTTTTCAAAAATAAATATTATTATTTAATATTATATTTTTCAATTAAATTTAAACCATATCACTGCTACTATTAAATAATTTAATATTATTAAAAAGTTTATAATTAACATTAAATAATATTATTTATATTAAATATAATATATTTTAATAATTATATAATTTATTATAAATTAATTAGTTGAATATATATTATTTAATAATTTAATATTATTACAATTAAATCACATTATTAAATATAATTCACAATTTGTTAATTCATATCATTATTTAGTATATAAAATTGAGAATTCTATTAATCTTAATTAATATCCAATAAAAAGTAATATTAAATTTTTATTTAACATTATTGAATTATTTTTAAGTAGTCATTTTATTTAATATTTAATTATAATATTATTTAAAGTATATTAAATTTCAATATGATTTAATAAGATATTTAATATTATTATTAAATAGTATAAAATAATTTTATTTAATATTATGTACCCAATATTATGTAATAAATATATTATTATTTTTATTTAATTTTGAAAATTTTATTTTATAAATTGAATTATTATATTTGAACCAGTTTAAATATTTGTTTTTAATTCGTAACAGTATTTACCAAACATTTTTTTTTTGTTTTCAAAATTTGATAATAAAACAAAACAAAATTTTAAAAAACAAGATATAAAAAACAAAAAACAAGAAATAATCCCCAATGTCCCCTAAATTTGCAACTGTTGTGTGAGGTAATGTGAATGCAAGTGATAATGAGAATGTGATTACCATAGTTAAACCAAGTAAAATACCAGCAATGTTTCTAACCCCCCTAATACCAAACACAACCTTTCGTCATGGAGTTTCATTGCCTCAGTTAAAGTATGGGCTTTGTCCTTGCAAAAGACTATTGGTGAAAACTGTTATCATCACGTTACAGTTCATGAAACACACGAGCAGCTGCAGCCTACAGGGTATCAGTATCAGCTCACTTTTTGTGGCCATTCTTACAAAAGAATAATTGATCCTAAGGCAGTATGCAGAAGTTTCAGGCCATAGATAGGTTGAATGACAAAAATTATATGTAGCATTGAATCTATATTCAAAATTTGCACCCATTTTTCCATGTATTTTAAACAAGTATGACCGTATATTAGAACATCAAAAACAAGTATGAACGTAGTCTTATACTAAATCCAAAATTCCTAGATCAAGGGCCCAAATATGGATGCATCATGCAGTCTAGAAATGAACTTCATTGCATCCTTTGCTTGGCATCAGAGATTTGAAACATAAGCTGCATGCAAAAGGTTTTAGGTAAAAATTAGTCCTTGCTAGGCCCTAGAGATGTTAACAAAATAAGAATTAATGCTTTGTTTGGTAGGGAGGCTAAAAAAGAAAAAAGATGAAAATTTTTTTAATCTAATAGTTGAAATTCATAACATGTGCTAATTTGTCGTTCAATCTTTGCATTAAATTCTTTTCCTTTCCATCCTACCAAATGGAGTGTAAAAGAGCCTCGTGCCATTTACCTTAGTTCCCACGTAAAATGACATAAGCATGAAACCCAAGACACGCAGCCCTGAAAAGAGGCATTGCATTAATCAGGCGACTACAAGGTACACGAAACAGAAATTTATGAGGGGGAGAGGTACATCATACTATCATACCTTCTTTGCTGAAGAATCGAGAAATCAACCAATTAATGCCTGACGGACCGATAACATAGCCAACAAGGTTAGCAACCTGCAAAATGAATAGCTTGATAAATAACGGATGCAAAGTCCATTTCTCGCGGGAAGCATCTACTTGTGTTCTAAACTGCAGTTGCAAAAAGACATATATTTGATCATAATTTTTGCTTACTTTTCATATAATAAGGTTCTGTTTGATTGGCACTTTTGTTATCTACTTTTTGCTTTTGGAAGCAAATAAGAAAAAAGTGTGTTTAGATACAAAAGCAAAATATTCTTTTTAAATGATCGCATATGATTTTTTTTTTTTAAATGCATGATTCCATTTTATAGGCTAATTATGTTATAAATGGTGTTACATTTTAATTATTTTTCCATTTCAAATCAGCTGTGATGTTTTTTATATTTTGCTTCTGCCTTAGAGCAATTTTTCAAAATGCATAAAGCAAACAGCAAATGACAAAAGGTAAATTAGAAAAAATCAGCCATAAGGTACATAAATAACAGGCGTCAAAAACATTCAAGAAGCCAACAAATTCATGGTCATCAATTTGATAAGTACAATTTTCAAAATAGACTTATCTTTGCTAGTACACAACTACATATCACTTAACAGAACAAAGCTCCATGAAAATTCATTGATTCAGTTTTTCAGCACAGCAAAGAAGGCTAGCAACTACAATAACAACTTCTGTAACTGGAGAAAACTCCCCTTGACACATCAAACAGTGGAACACAACACAAATATCAGATGTGGATAAAATGGTTGCATTGGAAGAATGTGGAGTAAATAAGAAGTTGCAATATTAGGTATTCTATGCACAAACTAAGACTGACCATGAGACAAGTGATTGTGATAGCACCAGCAGCTGCACTAAGTTCCCGAAAAACAAATCTTCCCAAAGCACCCTCAGCCTGAAAGAAAAGTACATTGGAATTTTCAACAAATAAAACCATGAAGCTTGTCAAAGAAAAAAGAAAAGAAAATTTCATTGCCTTGTTTTATAACAGCACTACTTAAATATCTGGGGTCATCTTAACTTCTCATTAGATCTAGGATCTAGACAAAGCCATTTAACTTATCCTAAACCATATGATGCTAGCATAAAGACAGGAAAAATGATTAAGCCATTAACCTCGACTAACAAATTTACATGTCATTATGTGCATGCATTCGAAGGGTGAAAAAAAATCCTCAGTGCACTTTCCATGCACGTTAACCATGGGTGCAAAAATGCTGAAGTTTTTCCCTTCAGGCTGACCAAATTAAGCATCATAGCACCCCAAATACATGTAAAACTTACACAATCAAACAGTATATAGACTTGTATCACTTTCCACTAACAGAGATCCAGTTGAAGTTATCTTCAGGTTGAACCATATGTTGAATACTTATTAAGTCCTGGTTAAATTGGCGACCATAACCCAAACCACACAAGATTAAAGCCACTTATGCTTTATACAACCTCTTTTTCACTTGAATGCATGATGAGAGGTCTACATTTCACACCAATAGGTTACTTACCAGGCAATGATGCCTTTAGGCTAACTAAAAAGGTTTAAAAGTTATAAGAATCATGCAAAAATAATAATTGATAGAAATCATTCTTAACCTGGAATGCATTTGCTGCTGATTTCACCAACATTTCAGGAACAAAGAATAAACACGTTAGCCATGCCCATGAAAGAAGTTTCCTATTACCAAAGGCAACAAGCAGTTAGATAAGGAATAGGCTACTTGTTCATAGAACAGAACTATGAAAGAACAACTCAATTGCTCAAGATACCATTCCAAATCATGCCATACGGCAACAAATGTGAATATAACCCATATGTTGAGTAGCTTTCTTTGAGATCCACCAAGAGGAATATACATGTACCTAAAAGTGATATCATATTGTAAGTTGGCATGTTAGATATAAAAATGCATAAAAGAAAACCACAGAGAAAATATAAAACATGTGATAACCTCACAATCCATTTGTTGAAGGACGCGTGCCAACTTTTCCAAAAACTTTCTAAGTTGTGACAATTATTGACACACTTTGGCATGTTTTCAGGAGCCTCAATGCCAGCTATCTACAATTATAAAAATGTGAATAATTTTTTTTCATAAGAGTACAAATACTAATGCTAAAATTCTGACACAAGTTATAACTGAAGGGTGGACTGACATGAAGGAAAACTCGACAAGGCTGCATGCAAAGGGAAAAAATGTATTAAAGAAAACACCCTCCTTTAAGTGAACATACCAGTGACCAAAACCGAAAATAGCGCCAGATAAGGAAAAACTTTAACCACATGAAATTTATGACCTGTACCAGTATGAGGAATAGCATTAGACTTAATGTTAAAGCTTTAAGCATTTACATGTGAAAAACTTGAGGTCAACGAGACATATAGCAACTTAAGACAATATGAACTCCAAGTTATCATAGAGTATATAGCAACTTAAGACAATATGAA
The DNA here is from genome assembly GCA_033439115.1 of Firmiana major. Classification (NCBI taxonomy): domain Eukaryota; kingdom Viridiplantae; phylum Streptophyta; class Magnoliopsida; order Malvales; family Malvaceae; genus Firmiana; species Firmiana major. The sequence goes on along the minus strand of CM065898.1, from coordinate 11,323,128 downwards.
CTAGAAGTTATTATAGTTTATATCACATTAAAATTAGTCAATGATACTGCTTGTATTGCTCCAGTAGAAAAGGATTCTTTTAGCGGCTGGCAAATAAGTTTCCTATTTGCTCTTCATTGATAGGGGCATTAGCCTCAGTTCTCACCAAAGTTTACATACGGAGTTTACTAGCTTCACTAATATCTTTATTTCAACAATACATCACTTCTCAATATTGATTTTCGACAATGAAAATCTTTTTCTTAAACATTGGGTGCTTCAGGATCAATGTGTAGTTAATATATCTGACTGCAATACATGAGCCATTTTCATCTGGACTATCCAAATGTTGCTAATTATACAGACTGAGAATAAAAAGGGAATCTTGATTTGCTTTCTTTGCAAAGCAAACAGATGAATTTCTTTTGCCATTCATACATATTATTACATAAATACCATCCATACTCTTAATTCAATTCTTAGGCAGACACTTCTTTTCTGTGTTATGGAAAATGGGAAAGAGTAATTCTATTCACATATTATACTAGACCTTAAGGCTCCGTCATTTTCTAAACTCGTTAATATGTAACAAGTAATATTTTAAAGATTTCCAAGAAAGATTTAGATAACTAGACTTTTAACTCCTTACCCCATATCCAATGATGAATATGTCCATAGGAGATAACATTTTCCATGAACCACTGGTTGTCAAAGAAAAATTTAATTACCGCACAGTAAGAAGGGCTATAAAGCATTTCTTGAATTAAAATGTAAGCTTGAACTATGAGCTTCAAGAAACTCACCTGGCAGCAAAGGCATTAAAATAAAACAGATGAGTCATTAGTTCCATAAGAGACAGACCAAATACCCAACGTAGCCCATACCAAGTCACCTCTATGATTGAGTAATGATTTTGTGGCACATCTAACTGCAAAAATTAGTAGCCAGAAAACCAAATGAAATTACAGCTAATATCACTGATGAGCAGAAGTATGTTTGACTGGAAATATAAACAGTCTGGACTACAAAAATATGCAACCTAAATTGGGAAATTTTGAAACAAATACATGAGCAGCATAAATAATATAAGAATGAAAGGTACCAGCGCAATGTGTAAGAAAAATAGATTTGTGAGAATTCGCATTTGGTTCATTATAATGTTCTAAGGGATTATGCAGAATTATGTAAAAACTACTGAAGATTAAATAAAACTCATTTATTTCAGAAAGAATATGAAGATCAATTTGAATTTCCATTATTTAGTTTAGGTATTTAAATTCCATCTCTAAGTAAAGATCTAATACATCCATGAATTTGAAAATAATCATGAAAATCATGTTTTCATGAGTTGTATAACACAATTTATGTTAAGTTTGAAATCCAAATCCTCCCTTTCAAGTTCAAGTTCCCAAGAGCAACCTAGGAGAATTTAGACAGTGTAGTTTAGTAGATTAGAAAGATCAAGAGACATTTCATATGGAACTAAGATTTTAATTTTCTATTTCTCACTTGATGAGGGTGCATGACTTCAATTGCTCGTGCGCATGTGCAGGAATAGCTAAATGATTTCTACTTTCACATGCAACCTTCAAGATGCATTCAATTACACCCATTGCCTTCAATGTTTAGTAATTAACTACTTAGTTGTTTCTCCAGTTTGTGTATTAACTAACTTATAAATCATTTTCCGCCATAATATGGTAAAACAGCAGGCTGTGCTTCCACTTCAACAAAAGAAGGCATCTAAAGTCTAAAAACATTCTCATCATCCATGTGCATGGGTGATTCTGTGTACACACACAGAGAAGAAGAAGACGAAGGAGAAGCAACAATATCCATCATGAAAGTGACAAACCTGGGAGGCAAATGCATTAAAACTTATGATTGGCCCTGCAATGTAAAGAGGTGCATACACCAGATAACTAAGGTATGTAGTAAAGGTAAAATCGTTGATGGGGACATTTCTCTCCTGCACGACACGTGCATTTATGAGAAAATAAAGTAATACTTTCAGGCAATAGCAAGAAGAAGTTGGACTCCTATTTAATTAGCAACTAACCTGTAGAATTTGGTAACATTTTTTTCCTGATTTACAAACATGGCATCTTTGGATATGCTTCTGCAATTACCAAAACAGGAAATCATCTGAAAACCTGATTGTAGTTAGACATGATATACAGACTTTGTCTCTCTTTAAAATAAACTCCAAAGCAAACATGCAATGTGTAAATCTAGAAATCAGAAAAGCTTCTAAGGGAAATGGAAACATAGAGAGTCCTTTTGAAGGGTATATCCATAATCCAGGATATCTTAAACTTCTAGGAAAGTTGTGCTTCATGACAAGTATGTGAAGGCTGGAAACACCGTTTATGCTCTTGAAACCAGAGTTTTGAAGATTTAACTTAACTGAAATGAAAAGACACAAGGATGATGCTATACTTAATCATAACTGCACCCAGTTTCAAGGATGCACTAGAAAAGCAGAAAGGAAGAAAAGAATGACTATTGTCCCTGTAGAAGACAAACAGGTTATGAAGGTGAAGCTAAAATTCCTAGACTACGTATGATATGATTGTCCACAGTTTAGCGACTTTAAAGCCATTTGCCTAACAGATACAGTAACACACTCATAGTCAAATTGTTATTAATCAGACAGAAAGCGAGAATCATGCATAGTGCAGATACAAGAGGAAAATTACAATGATAGTCTGGAGAAAAAGGAAGTGACAGCTGAGGGGGAGAAGGGAAGGAAGAGGGAGAGAAAGAGAAAAGGAGGAAACTACCTCTTGATCAAAACGAGAACTTTGACGTGCCCAATGGTAATCGTAGCCAAAGCTTATCATGCGCAAAACAACTTTCAAGCAGAAAAGTCAAATAAACAGTTATAAAATGTACCAAAAGATGTATGTAAACTGTCACATACCAACATAAGAGTTAGAAAGTTAATGAATGAATATCATTCTTTATTGAGAAAGGAAATTCATTTTTTAGAACCCTAAACAATTTTGTTATTAACAGTCTTCTATTCAGAATTCTATTGAGTAAATCACTTTTTTTTATATATATATGCATTGTAAAGTTGACCTTTGTTTTCAAAACCACAATTGGCACAAAGGAGATTTGTTTTAAGTGCTTGTCCTTCCGAGAAGAGTTTCAAATATCAAAGCATTTATTTATGAGGCCTGAAATTGTAGTGAATGCTTAACAGCACTGACAAGCAATTCATCATATTCTATTACAAATATCTAAAATAGACTTATGAGTTAATATTGAACATGTTCAACCCAAGAGCAATAACATCATGACAGAGATGGACTATTTCAGGCACAATAACTTCACCAACTTTCTGGTTGATCTATATACCATTAACTAAACTCATCGAAAAGAAAAGAAAGAGATTTGTGTTTAAGGAAGAAACAAAAAATAATACTATGCTTCTGCTATTGGGTAACAATGTCAGTTTGTACATGAATGTTCTATCATTTCTTTGTGCATTAAACAGAGAAGTTTTGTCATCTGCTAAGAATGCATTATATCCACAGAAATCTAATCTAATAAATTGAAAATCCAAGGAAGTACCAAAGTTAAAGCAAATGTGCCATCTAAATGTGCCTCGAAAATTGTCCAAATGTGCCCACCGTTGCCTGTACAGTAAGCAAGATTAGCATACCATAATCCCAAGTAAAAACCACTAGCTTAGACTACTCACCCAAATTTGGAGAATGAATATCCTTGATAAACACGGTTGCAAAAAAGAAAAAATAGGTTGAAAATCCAAAGTAGAAATGTAAAGTACTTTGCACGTGCAAATATCTGCAGAAACAGAAATCTAGTAATGGTATTAAAATTAGATGCATTTGCGGGCAAAAATAGTGATGGAAGAAAGCAAAAACAAAATATTCATTTAGGGAAGACAATTGATGGAAATGAAAAGGTTGAAGGAATGAACCTTGACTAGGAGAAAGTTTGCTGAAGCAATCAAAAGGATAAAGATGATGCTGCGAAAACAATGGGGACAGGGTGAACATTAAGGATACAAAGCAAGAACAGAAGACAAGTGCTGTAAGGAGTAAAATTGAAGGGAAAACTGACCAAGCTCCATGAAGATAAGATAGGTAAATGAGAGAAAGGAAAAGCCAAAGAATGGACATCCCTCTGGCTCTCAAATGGAATGATTTCCTGCAGATATTAGCAAGCATGGTAAACACTCCAAAGACAAGGGTAAGAATGGGTAAGTTTGCTCTGAAATTTCTCCATTGGGCATCAGACACATCCTACATAGAATAGACGGCCAGAAATTTTAGTTTTCTTTTTGTTCTAATGAAAAAGACAGCCTAATCACCAACTGGTAAAAAAAAACCTTGAATAATAATGCATACATTGAGACGAGGAGGGAAAAGCCACCCGCCACGCAAACCATAGAGTTTGGCGAAATAATCTGTTGCAAACAAAGCATTTGGATTTAAATAATATAACACTACAAATATATGACAAAAAGACCCAGAGAAGAAAAAAACAAATAAGTACCGCGAGAAAGGTGAAGAGAGCGGCGGATGCAAAAGGTGTAGAAGCCAATTACATAAAGTATTAGAAGGAGCAGCTCCACTTTCTTCTGCTTCTGCATTAACATGCTCTTATTCTTACTATTATTTTTGTTGTTATTCATATTCATATTCTCCGAAGAAGATCACTACTCTAGCAGTTAGTAAGTGGTAATTAAATCCCACAGCCGCTGCTTCTGCCTACTTTCATTCCCCCACCGCTGCCCTTGGCTCCCAAAAACTCCCTTGACCTCTTTGGCTTAAGGAAAAAGAAAATAAAATCCTTGTTTGGTAATTAATATGAAAAATACTTAGGAAAATCTAATTGTGGAAAACTTGATAAAAAAATTTAGACTAATCTTCTTCACGTAAAAATGCGAGGAAAAGAAGAGAAAAAATGACAGAAATATTATCAAGCTCAATACTTCAACCCCAGCTCTCATTCATTCTTCCCCAAATAACATTGAAGATAAGTTTGATCTAAAATTCCCGCCGGACGGTGAGGCTCCGGCAACAGGTAACAGGGAAAGGTACGGTGTCAACTGAAGATGAACGAGACAGAAGAGGAGATCTGAGTTAACGCTGAAGAAGGGTTGAATAAAGGTAAAATCTGAAATACTTATACTACGTCGTTTTACAGAGCAGTAAAAAGGGTCTGAGCTGGCCCAAACCAAATTGCATTGGCGAAACCCAAATCCAAGGAAATGTTTTATTTGCTCGATCTGGCCAGCCGAGGCTTCCCCAACAACACGGTGAAGAAGATGACAGGCACAGCATTCCTGTTCTCGTTGCTGCTGTTGCTTTTCAATACAGTTGATGTTCTCAATTTTCGTTGCTGCTGTTTTATCTGAATTTCTTCTCTTAAGAATTCCCTATGATCACACATAAAACTCCAAGCTTTATTTTCTTGTTAATAGCCAAATTGTATTCTGCAGTAAATGGATTTGACTATAAACAGAAGAAGTTGCTTTTATCAAATGCTTTAGTTTCCTTACTAATCTAACTTCAAAACCCTTTTAAAATCTCTTCGACCCAGCTAAAATAATAAACGAACGGTATTAACAGTATCAGACATATAAGGAAGGCACGTTCAAAAGTTTTTATGTAAATGTAAGAGGTTGTTAGGTGTGTGTGAGCATCTAACTGTGTAACTAGGGCTGGGCTGATTTGGTATTATTGTTAAATTTATATTTTTTGTTTTTTGTTTTGAAAATTTTGTTTTTGTTTTTATTTTGTTTTATTTAGAAATTTTGAAAACAGAAAGTATGTTTGGTGAGCTAATATTGTTATACAATTTTAAAAACTAAAAATAAAAAACATGTTTGACATTAAATAAAAATTTTGAAACATAATTTTTTTATTTCAAAATTTATTAATAATAAACATTAAATATTTTTATTAAAATTATATAATTTAATTTATAATTAATAATGTGTTATTTTATTCTTAATTTTGATACATTACAAAAATTATTTCATTTATTATTATATAAACTTTCTCTTAAAAGTATGATTTCAAAAATTATATGAGATTTATTTCCTACTTTTTATATCTATACACAATTAATATTTAAATAAAATATAACTAAATTTTAATACTATATCCGTAAAATTATATGAACAAATTAAAAAAATACATTAATTATACAAAATACAAAAAAAGAAGAGTTTAAGTCTTGATATAAATTCAACAATTAATTATTTTAATATGCATTCCATAATTCACTAGCAATTTCATCATGAACTTTATGCATATATCATAATTGACTTGGTGAGATTTATTTCATACTCTATGTATCCATACACAATTAATGTTTAAATTTAATACAACTAAGTTTTAATATGATATTTGTAAAATTATATAAAAACAATTAAAAATAAAAAAAAATATTATATAAAATAAAAAAGAAAGAGTTTAAGAGATCAAGACTTGAAGTAGAAAACTAAATGCAATGAAAAATGAGAATGAACATTAAATAACATGGGCTAAGAATGATTGAGAAAGGGAAAACAGATTATATAGAGAGGTCTTTTAATATTATAAATAAAAATAAAATAACTTGCTATTGGTGAGATTTGAAATGAAGACTTCATTAAAAAATTATTATTCATCCATGTTTTCAAAATATTTTGAAAATTGTAAAAAATACAAAATTTATGTTTCCTATAATTTTGAAAATTTTGTTGCCAAATTTTTAAATTTTAAAACAAAACAAATCAACCAAACACAATTTATGCTTTGTGTTGCAAGATTTTGAAAACAAAAACATAAAACATAAAACAAAATTGATCCCAAACAACCCCTAAGCTTTTACAAATAACCTTTGAACTGAAATGGAAAGACGCACAGGAGAGAAAATAGGAGTAGGATTTGTAGAATTGTATGAACCATACAAGGTTTTGTTCATAATGACCATAAAACAAGAACCAGAATGTTACATCCATAATTGTCATAAATATGCATGTCCAAGTATTAGCCAAAAAAGAGAGAGAATGCCAAGAGCTCATAATTTCTCCGCAGTCCTTCAGAATCACAATAAAAATAGGGTAAAATGCCTACTTCAACACACTTTGCTGCCTGCCATCAGGAATTGCAATCAAAACCACAGGCTTTGAAGGTCTAAAAAAGGGGACATCACATCTGAAGTAGCCTTTCCTCTCCAGCTGCAATATCTCTCCTTGCTTTAAATTGCGCATGTTGGAATCTCCAACTGCAGCTGTCTCCTTTTTCGTACCTGGGTTTAATACATCAAGGAAATCCTCTCCTTCTTCCAGCTGCATCCACAACAGATAAATGTAAAACCTAAAAATCCTTCACACTAAGCACCATACCCTTCGACTGAATATCAAATCATCCTAGGCAAACAATGAACTACAGTGTATGATACTCCCTCTCACGGAAAACCAAAGAGAAAAATTCCACAATTATCCAGAGCAAATACCGACTAACAGAAAGAATTTGGGATTCAATTTCTAGCACATAACGTATTGCTTGATAGACAAAACATAACCATAACACTAGTTTCTGCAACATTTGCAAATAGTTTACAATGCTGCAATGCTCATTGCACAAGTGACATTAAGAACATGCGCACAAGCATGATTGCATGAATGCAAGTCTAACATAATCCTCTATGAATTTTTGGCATAAAAGCAGAAGAGAAACAACCTGAGAGGATGTTATAGCAGTCAAATTATACCAGTCAGCACTAACTTTAAATCTGCTCGAGCACATAGGAATAGTATTCCGTATTTAGCTTGTTCCAATTAATAGTTTTAAAAAGGGTAAAATTGCACAAACAGTCTAGATGTAAGTTAATAGTAGGAACATACCTTCTTCTTTGTTATTAGATAGTCAAACTCCACCAAGGAAAGGTTAATGAGTTCACTTGTTTCTGGTAGCCATGTGAGCTTCAATTTTGTCGTCTTGACAGATCCTTCAAGATGCAAAACTCCTACTAACTGGGTTATGTTTCCATCCTGGTCCTTAATGATTTCTTTCACAATGGCATTTCCCCAATCCATTAAGGTTACCTCCTCATCCACCGAGATGCACTCAGCATCAGCATAGTCTATCCATATCCTCCTTGTGTACGTAGTAGCCTTCTCTCCGGCACCATCATACTTCTTGTGCCTTGGGATAATACGAACAAAGGGATCATTGGGACCATTACTCAATGTCAATAACAACCGTCGTTCTTCAATGACTGCTGTATGCCTAGGACAAACAGGATCAATTATCTTCTTATTAATGGTCCAAAGTTTGTCCCATTCCATAAGATTGAGATTTTTAGATGCCCCCTGAAACCAAAGGATGGAAATATTAATACTCATTGGAATCAAAGCATATATTAAAGCAAACTATGACACTCTAAAGAACATTCAGTCACACATTGTAAATGAAGCTACTTGGAATAGTAATGCAGATGATAAATGGTAAGATGAGGCAGGAGTATTCGAGGCAACCTAAGCTAGCCCATAGCAAGGAAATAATCAATCACATGCATTTAATTGTATTAAAGTTAACAGCCATGCAAACTTACCTGTTCCAAAATAAATTGTATCAAGGCTTCAATTTTTAGACCTCGGCGTACAATTCCTTGGACAGTTGGGAAACGGGGATCATCCCATCCATCTACTTTACCGTTTTGCACAAACCATAGCAGCTTTCGCTTACTGAGAAGTGTATAGACCATATTCAATCTACTAAACTCATATATATGTACCTTTTGCATTCCCATATCCTCTTGAATCCTATAGTATTGAGCATTGCGATCGTGATACTCACTAGATCGTAGTGCATGTGTTATACCTTCTTCGGCATCAACAAATGGACAAGCAAAATCATAAGTTGGGTACAACTTGTACTTGGATCCAATTCGATGGTGGGGAACTGGATTGCAGCGGTAGTACACTGGATCCCTAAGAGATTTGTTTGGGTCTTGCATGTCTAACTTCCCACGAAGGCAGCACTGCAATCCCCTTTCAGAGCCAGCGATCATTTCCTTCCACAATGTAAAATTCTCCTCAACACTGTTGCTCCTACATTTTGATTCAATGCCATCCATCCTTTCTTTCTGCATTTGCTCACGTGGGGTATGGTCAACATAAGCTTTCCCTAACTTTATTACCTTTTCAGCCATATCCATTAACTTTGGGAAGTAATCTGATGTATATGTGACCTTCTGATACTTGATACCTAATGTCTCAACATCTTTTATAAGATTTTCTACAAACTCATTGCTCTCTTTGGTGGGATTTGTATCATCGAAACGCAATATTACTTCACCTTGGTACCTTTGAGCAAAGTACTGATTTAATAGGGCTGCTTTAGAGTGCCCTATGTGAAGATAACCGCTTGGTTCAGGAGCAAATCTCAACCGCACCTTTCCGATCTCAGCATCGGGAAGATCTATTTCAGATGAAGGCCGGCTCCCTACTTTTGCCTTATCAGAACTATCCCCATTTACACTCTTTTGCTCTTTTGGTTTAGCTGCCACTGGCTTTCCTAATCCTTTTTTGCCAACATACAAATCAGTGACTTCCTTCAAGGAATCACTGTATTCTGCAAAAACAGAACTGTACCAGCGAACAAGGTTTGGATACTTGTTTGACTTCCTCATGCTTTCCCATCTTAGCCCAGTTCCTACAGAACATTGATTACTTGTTAGGTATGGATGGATCTATGGAAGGCGTTGGGACATTACCATGAGCAAAATGCAATTCTAGTATCATGGTATACAAGATGGAATCTTTTCTGGGTTGGCTAGTTAGTTAAGCCTCCTTGGCAGAGACATACATATAATGGGCAAAAAGTGGGATGAACACCATGGCATCACGTAATATAACAAAAAAGGATGAGTTGCGAAGTTTACCAGCAAGACCGGACCAGATAGCAATGTCAGCAATGGAGAAATAATGAGAAACGAAAAAAGTACGTTTGTCCAGATATGTGTCCATATAACCACAAGCATTCTCAAATTCAGAACCACATGAAATGGTAGGAGCATACTCCAACCACTCATCAATCTGGGAAAGCAAAAGAAAAGATATTATAAATGCGAAGCACCATAGAAACAACTCAAAAGAATGCTATTTTCCTCAAATAAAACCTACAAAAATTGCGGGAAAAAGGTGCAGCGAATTAAAGAAACATACTCGGGCAGCATGGAAAGCGTCGTCGCCATAGAAATTAGGAATGGCAGCAACGCGACCAATGTAGCGGAGAATTACATAATTTCCATGCAACTTGAGCCTATTTATTGCACAGACAGAGACAGAATGGATTAAACTTTAAGCAAAAACCCTAAATCCTAAAATTGAAATTAAAATTAAGGAGAAGGAAGCTAGAAAATACCCGTTAGAGAAAGACAAAGTGGGAGAAGCAGAGGATGAAGTCTGAGTTGGTAAAGTGATTCCCGCAATCCTAGCGGCGGCGATGACAGAAAGTGGGAGGCTATCCGGAGGAAATGATAATAGCCTCAACGCTCCTTCCTTCATGTTTATGGGACAACACCTGTAATTAAGAGCAAAAATTTTCTATTTATTCGGAAATGGAAAAGGAATATATAATTGTAAAAACCAAGCTAAGCCGGACTTTATTATTATTATTATTATTATTATTATTATTATTATTATTTTTGATTTGCTCATAGATATAAACATTCAGAAAAGAAAAAAGATATATATATATATATATTATTCAAAAATAAAAAAAGAATATATAATTGTAAAAAGCCGGAGTTGTATTATTTTTTTGGTCATAGAGATATACATTCAGAAATGAAAAAAGAATACATATAAAGATTAATATTTTATATATTATTAGTAGAGTTTTTTTACTACATAAATAATATTAAGATGATAATAAAAACCAAGTTAAGCCGGACTTTATTATTATTATTATTATTATTATTATTATTATTATTTTTGTTTTGCTCATAGATATTAACATTCAGAAAAGAAAAAGGATATATATATATATATATACATATATTTTTTTTATTCAAAAATAAAAAAAGAATATATAATTGTAAAAAGCTGGAGTTGTATTATTTTTTTGGTCATAGAGATATACATTCAGAAATGAAAAAAGAATACATATAAAGATTAATATTTTATATATTATTAGTAGAGTTTTTTTACTACACAAGTAATATTAAGATGATAATAAAAACTAAACTAAGCCGGACTTTATTATTATTATTATTATTATTATTATTATTATTTTTGTTTTGCTCATAGATATTAACATTCAGAAAAGAAAAAGGATATATATATATATATATATATATATATATTTTATTCAAAAATAAAAAAAGAATATATAATTGTAAAAAGCTGGAGTTGTATTATTTTTTTGGTCATAGAGATATACATTCAGAAATGAAAAAAGAATACATATAAAGATTAATATTTTATATATTATTAGTAGAGTTTTTTTACTACACAAGTAATATTAGGAGGATAATAAATATCTTATATAATTTATTTTTTATTTTCTTAACATATTTAAAAGACATGTGTCATCATCTTAACATCATTTGGAATCAAAAAATTTCACGGACGACGTATTAAATAATTATCTTATATATAATTATAAAAACCAATAACATTTTTTTATTATTGTTTATAATTGTGAAAGGAATATATATATATATATATATATATATAATTGTAAAAAATAATAGTTTACTATTATTTTTATTATTTTATTGAAAGAATCCAATAACATTTTTTTCATAAAGAGAAAACTGAAAAAAGTTCAAACTTTAAGAGAGATAACAATTGTTAAGTCAAATCTTAAATGTTGATAACATTTTATTCATTCATATGTTATGCATTACTTCACTAGCTAATACGTCATTGATTAAATCAAGACTATCCTCAACCCATACTCTTAGGAATGTAAATAAATCGAATACCTGCTAATTTTAATATTCTTGAACCCACTAAATATTCGTTTATTAAGTAAAAATTTGACTTTCAAATTTAAATTTTAAATCAATTTTAAAATAAATTATAAAAAAATTTAAATTAATAAATTTAGTTTCACTTATAAAAATAAATTAAAGTTAAAAATCATAATTATTACATTTGATGAATTAATTAAATTAAATATTATATTAATAATAAATAGTTTATTAATAAAATATAAATATCATATTAAAAAATTATTATTAATAATCAGATTCGGGTATTGAGTACCTTAAGACAACTACACGAACCCTATCTGAATCCGATTATATAATACTTTAATCCTACTTAATCGGATTGAGTAGTACCAAATACTCATTTATAAGGTACTCATTAACATCACTATATATTATTGCCTCAGAAAGAAAATTTCAATGCATGTATGGCAAGAAGATTAGCTACTTCATCACATTGTCATTTCACATGTTGAAATTCACAAGTCTCAAATTCTGCTGCCAGCATTTTTCCTTCTTCTAGTAGTAGACCAATATATGACAAATCAATGATGGTAGACTTGAAGCGATTAATTATCAATAGAGCATCATCCCCTTCAAAGATCATCGTACAAAATCCCATGTCTTTTGAAAAGGATAAAGTCTTTAAAGCAGCCATTATTTCTATAACAGGCGGATCAGTCCAAGGGACTTGCATTGCAAAAGCAGCATAAATAAATCACAACAATATCTTATAACAATACTTGTACCCACACTTACCATTGTGGCATTGATGGTTGCATAAAAATTAATTTTGTATCCTGGTCTAAGAGCCTTCCACTTCTATTGATGATTACTAGAAATTGGTTTAACATCCTCCTTGTTAGCTTTATTGTAGTTAACACACAGATGAATAAACAAAAAATTTTGCGGGCATTACAATGATCAGCTTCAAAAATTACTTTGTTCTTAGCATTCCAAATAGACCAAACGGTAATTGCAAAGAGTTGCAATTTGTTGGCATCCCAATTTAAAATAGATTGTGTAAACTACTGACCATCATCCATTCCACCAGGAAACACAATAATACCAATATTATCTATTGTATGTGAAAAAGTATATAAAGAATGTGTAATAGTTTCATTCTCTTGTCCACGTAGAGCACATATTGGATCCAAAAGTAATATTCTCTAATTTACTACGGACTGGTAAAATTTCATTTTATACTCTCCATTGAAATATCTTTATCTTCGATGGCAATTTGAACTTCCAAATCTTGCTCCATACTTGTTGATCATTGGTATTCAAATGTTTGGTGCTTTGCTCAAAAAGTAGATAATATGCACCATTAATAGTGTATCTGCAATCTAGTGAATGTGTCCAAATCATCACATTATCTTGTTGACCACAAGGTAATAGTATAGAAAGGATACTAATAGCATTTATTGTTTTAAAATTTGTTAGCCACTAGGTTGTAATGCCAATTTCCCTTTGTAGAATCAATTAACTCATTTACTGTGGCTTCATAATCCAACGCAACAGGTAAGCTTTGTGGCTTCCCATTTAGCGATGAATGCATCCAACTACCATGCCAGACTTTCACCTTATGACCATTACCAATTCTCCAGATTGCACAGTTTTGTAACAAATCTCTAATCGTCCACAAGCTTCTCCAAATAAAGGATGGTTTGTGACCAAAAGCAGCATTTAAAAAAGAAGAGTGAGGAAAGTATTTCGCCTTTAAGATAGCATAAAGCAAAGTGTTATGACTAGTAAGTAGCCTCTAACCTTGTTTAGCTACCATTACCAAATAAGAAACCTACATTTCTCTAAATCCTAACCTTTCTTTAAGCTTCCCTTGACACATAGCATGCCAACGTAGCCACTGAATACCCTTATCATTTTGTTTTTTTACCATTAATATTTAGACATCATCATACTAATGTCATTACAAAGTTGCATAGGTAGCATTAAAAAAAAGAAAACCCATAACATATAATGGGATAGCTTATACAATTGATTACAAGAAAGCCTATTTGCCACCTTTAAACAATGGCTTTATGGACCAACTCTCCAAACAAGATGCCCCCCGATCCTTGAGATATTTGAAAGCTTAATTTTTTCTCTTTCCCGTTATACTAAGGAGACCAAGGTATCTTGTAGGACATTTATCTATTTAGACATAAAGTATATCGTTGACTTCAATCTTTCTATGTTCAGCAACATTGGTGCCGAAGAAAATCTATATAATTAATTTGTTATCTTGATGCTATTTCCTTTTTTTTTTTTTGTAAAATATCCTTCAATAGCAACACTTTTTCCATGCTTGAGTAAACACCATGCTATCATCTGTCAAAAAGAGATGTGTAATAATAGGGTCTCTCATGCTTTCTCGAACACCATGCAGCAACCTTTCACTTTGTTTCTTTACTATTAAAGAAGACAATCTTTCTATACACAGTAAAAATAAATAGAGAGATAAGGGATCACGTTATCGCAAACCCCTACTTCGGTTTAAATGTAGAAGAAGGAACTCCATTGATTAAAACTGACTATGAAACATTAAAAACACGACATAAGCAAATCAACCCATTTAAAAGAGAAACCAAGTTACAACATCATATTTGACAAAAAACTCCATTCTACTATATCATATGCTTTACTCGTATTTAGTTTTAATGCAAATGAAGCAAACTCCCAATGCCTTCTACCTTTTGTGCATGTAGTAATTCATAAACAACAATAATATTATCAGTAATCAGCCTACCAGGACAAAAGCACTTTGAACTTCACTAATACACGAAGGAAGCATGTGTTTTAAATAATTAGCCAACACTTTAGTGACAATTTTGTAAATCAAATTACAAAGATTGATAGGACGATATTGAGTCATATTAGTAGGCTCTTTGTCTTTTGGTACCAAACATATAAAAGTGTGATTGATTTTTGTCATCGATCTCCTCCCATTCAAACAATCCAAGCAAAAAACTAGAACATCCTCACTGACAATATCCCAAAATTGCAGATAAAAAAGTGTTGGCATGCCACCAGGACCAGAAGATTTGGTTAGGTACATCTAAGATAATGCATCCTTTATCTCATCTTCTTGAAAATCTACTAGTAGATAATAATTCACCTATGTAGTCACTTTTACTTGTACTGTTTTTAATATCTCTCCATAATCAGAAGGTCTTGAAGATTTGAATAAATTATGGAAATATCTTGTAGCAATCTGACCAATAGAATTATGATCCTTAAATAAAAGGCTAGCATCATTCTCCTAGTCATGAATAAGATTTCTTTTTCTGTCACGACCCAAATTACCTAAAAATCAGAGTAAATTTTTCGCTTTTCATTTATTATTTAATTCATACATTTCTCTCATCATGACCATCCTACAAACAGTTGGGCTATAATTCGGTGTTAGTCACCTCACACTGTTTACCATTCCACTTTCATAATCTCATTCACATATCAGAGTTTACTATCCTTTGACTTTAAATAAATACATACTCATTGGTATTTATAACTCTACATTCCCGACATCATATCCATTTACAATACTGTGCATTACATATTTAGATACAAAACCATACAAATGTGTATACCTGTCTCTCGATGGGAAGCAGCGGATACCAAGCATGCAAGTCCTCAGCCGCTCACTAATTATTTCAAATGCTCTGAAAAGATGAAAAAATAAGAGGGGTGAGCAAACCACACGCTCAGTAAGGCAATTATGCAAGTAAGTAGATAGCTCCACTATCTACATGCTCATAATGTCATGCCTTTAAATCCATTTTTTTTTCATTTAAAACTCAAGCACAAAATCGTTCATACATCAATGACATAGTTTATTCAAAATTATTTGTGCATACAAAAATCATGTAATTCATGCATCAAAGGCATTTCATGTGACATCATTAAATCATACTTAGCATGAATTAAAACTAGATCATGCATTCTTTCATGTTATGTAAGACAATTTATGACTTTGAAATGAAAGCATGGAAAACACCATCATGCTACTGTATTCAAATCATTTCATTAAAACGCGAAATAAAATAACCCCATCCGGGTCAATTATCTCATAAGTAAATCTCAATTTCATAAAATAATTCATTAAACTTCTTTATAAAACTTCGGTTATAAAACCACCATTCTTTCAGGGTCACATATCATAAAATCATAAAATCGGGGGCCTGACCCCTCCTTCGGGTCTACCCTGGTCTATCAGACCACAAGTTATATCATGTGAGAGATGTAATTGATTATATCAGTAACATCGAGGACTATGGTCATATCCTAGTGATCCCTGGCAACACGGTACCTAGTGTGCGGGGTATCACACCTGAAACAGGAGGTAGGTCGTCCTACCCGCCAGAACAGCATAACATCAGGACTGCGAGGGCAAGGCTTGCTGCCTCGTGGCTAATGCCACTCCACTCCAACAATCCCCATGGTACAGCGTACTCCGCGTGACATACACGGTACAACGTACTCCGTGAACCCAAGCTCAATCAGGGGTGCCTGCAATAGGTCTTATCCACCCATATCATCTCTGTCTCAATATGCACGTGTGAGCATATCATCTCACTGTGACACACAGTCTACATGAGGCTCCAACACGGCTATATGCATGTAATATAAATCCTTGTGCGAGCGAAGCTCAAGCACGGCTCCATGCATATTCATGATATCTAAAAATCTCGTGCGAGCGAAGCTCTAGCACGGTTTCATAAAAATCAGTAAAATCTGCGTACGAGCAGGGCTCAAGTACGACTTAAACTGATTATAAATTCAAGTAAATTCCACGTACGAGCAATGCTCTAGTACGGATATGCATAAAAACTCAGTGAAAACCTCGTACGAGAAAAACTCCAGTACGACATTCAAATGAATTATAAAACCATATAAAACTTTGTGCGAGCAACGCTCCAGCACAAATAAATGCTCAAATAAATCAAATCTTCGTACGAGCAATGCTCCAGTATGGCTTTATGCATAAATACATCAAATCTCATGCAAATTACACTCCAGCACGGCTTTTATGCAATAACATATCAAAACAGGATGCGAGCTAAGCTCCAGCATCTCTCATGCATGTCAAATCATTAAAACTAGTGCGAGCAATCGCTCCAGCACCATTTTATGCATATCATGTCAAAACAGAGTGCGAGCTAGGCTCCAACAGCTCTCATTTCACAATAATAAAAATCAGTACGAGCACCATGCTCTAGCACATTCCATGCATATGATGTCACACAAGTCGATGCGAGTAGCCGCTCAAACACATTTATGCACATTCACAAACGCAGATATAGTGCGAACTACGTGTCAGCACTATCTGTTTCCATATAAACTTGATAGTTGGCCTATTTTCCAAAGAAATTTTCATTTAAATACAAATAACACTTACGTAGTGTTATCATGTGAAATTCATGCAATTACTAGTCAATCTATCGATTTGCTTTGATTAAAACCAATAAAATCCTTAAACCATAAATTTTCTTAAATCATGCATTTCATGCATGTCATGCTTTCACCATCCTTAGGTGAACTTCCCTCAATAGGGGTAAAATAATCTTTTCACCTAATTCGATCCTTAAAATTATTTAAACCACTTTTAGGATCATTATACAATAACCGTGTATACATACATAATCAGTGTACATAAAAACTATTTAAAATACGCGTAGCTACCTCTAGCTACTCACACAATTCCCTTACCTCATTTTTCTGTACAGTCTGACCTTTACACCGATGTCTCGTCACGCAGTCCGATTTGCTCCCAATCCAATCTCCGAAACTGTGGATACACATTCATCAGGTCAAATACAATATATTTAATTGTATTTCATAATTTTCTGGGCTTAATTTAAATCATTGGGCTCATTTACCCATATTGGGCCCGATTGTACCATAATGGGCCTTAATCGACTTTAAGCCCGTTTTCCACACTTTATCGAGGCCTATTGGGCTCATTGGGCCGAGCAGTATTTATTTAGCCTCGTTCTAAACTCTCAGACAACTTATGAATTATTTACGAAAATTTATCCAAATTTTCAGAATTTAATTCATTTATGCGGAAATTAAATCTGAAATTCATCAACACGCATAACGATATAAATTGTCATAAATAAAGATTACTTACCCGAGATTCCATGATAATACGTAAATCGAGACTGACTCGAGTCCTCGTTGGATGCCAATTGTCGAGCTACACATTTAAATATTTTTTTGAGAAAATTTTCAGTCGGAATTAATCAAATTAAATATTCCGAAATTTAAATCGGTCAATTCGACCGCTTACCGACTTACCCGTAGCTCGATTGCATCACTGAAATTTTCTCCAATTTTTTTTTCTTTTTCCCTTTTTCTTCCTTTTTTCCTCTTCTTTTTGGCTGAACCGGTTCGGTCTAGCGATTCAGATCGGTTCATCATCATTTCCTCATTCCGACGCCGTCCGGCGGGTTCCCGGTGCGATTCCGGCACCAATCGGTGCGCCACGGCCTGGGCTTCCAAAATCGACCCTCGGCTGGATTCAAAACGGCGCCGATGGCCGCCAATCGGAGCTTCTCCCCCGCGGCTTCCTCCTCTGTTTCTGGCGTTCTCTGACAGTCTCCACGGCGCATCTTGGCCGCTGGTGGTTTGCCTGGTGTGGGGCTACCTTCGCCGGCCCTCGCCGGCCCCTAAGCCTCGTCGGTGACGAATCCTCTTTCCTCTTCGTTTTCTGTTTCTTTTCTCTCTGTTTCGCGAAATCAGATTTTCGAATTTTTAGTTTTTTTTTTATAATTCCCAAAAATATCTAAAAAATTCTATTTTATTCATTTAATCCATAAATAAATTTATCAGTCTAATTTTACCTTTTCGGTATAATTTTCGATTATTTTCGGGATTATTTTTCGATACGAAAATTTTGGTTTATTACAATAAATTTATATATTGATCAATTTAACCCGAAATTTAATTATTTCTTCGTTATTGATCAAGATTTCTCAAATCCATTATTTTTAATTAAATTTTCTTGTCCCGATTAATATCGAATTTCGATCTTTTGACCATTTTACCCTTGCACGTGTTCGGTAATTTCATTTCAGTCCTTTTGCATTTTTAAATGCACTCAAACATTTCTATTCATTCCCTTTTTACTCTTACGATAAAATCGGGTCTTATATTTTCCTTCTTATTGTGGCTTGTCTGTGGAAAAACTCTGAGTTTCAATTGCCTTCATGCAGACCCTGCATATGAGATCATTGTTTTTAATACAATTCATCCTACTCCAAATATTGATTCAACTTAGCAGTAAGTTTCTTTCCTTCTCTAATAGAGTATCGATTGGAAACTAGGTTTTCAGCTTTTTTAACATTATCTGGATCTTCTTTATTTTATTGCATTTAGCCCTCAACACATATCCATTCCTATAAGCATGAATCGATGTGATTCACCTTAACATCCACTTATGCATAGGACTTCGAGCTCCATGCATTCGCTTTAAAGTTGGCACAATCAGTTTTCTTTAGCTAGGTGGCTACCACCCCTCCTATTGACTAGACATTTTTAGGACTGGAATCTAACATGATTGGACTATGATCTGAGATAGAAGAAACAAGATGATGTATTGCATAGGTAGGGAAACGTTCAATCCATTCTCTATTTCCTGTAAACTGATCTAAACTTTTCCTTGCATTAGTATGTATTGTGTTTCCTCTTTCCTAAGTATATTAATAGTCTCGAAATCCTAGATCTGAAAGTCCAAAGTTTGCTAAAGCATATAAAAAATCTTACATGTAAGATTCCTGCCTAAGGCATTTCCCCGATTTTTCATGGTCCCAAGAGATCTTATTGAAATCACCAAAACACATCAATGGCAAAGAAGAATGTCGCGCTAAAGAAATAATCAATTGCCATGATTGAAATCGATCAAATTGCATTGGCTTTCCATATAAGCCAGTTATCTTTAGGGCTTTAATACCTAAAACTTCCATGTCAATATAAGGAGAATAGATAAGGAATTTTAAGTGGACTATATCTTTCTAAAACATGGCCAAGTCATCCCGAGTACTATCAGCATTAGCCACATTTTTGTTTTATGCTTTCTAATTTGGTTCCATGTAGTTTTCTTTCAAAGATAAAATTAGGTGGGGATCTTTCATTTTGATTAACTAGTAAAATGCCTAAATTTTTTATCGTGGGTTCCCAAGCTCACGACAACTCTACGCAAAGATTCTCATGTCTGAGGGCAGAACTAACAACCAATCATCGCCCTATCAATATGTTTAGATACATCCAATTGATTTTACTCTGACTAGGGATGTTAGACATTCATGAAACTAGTCTTCTCTTCATTGGATAATTCCTCAACAACTTTCCTCTTATCACCAACTTCTTCAATGGTTGCCTTACATAAAAGCATTTGTCTTGCTCGTCTCTTCCATGCATGGCGTGGAGAAAGAAGTCATGGTTATCCTATGACTTTTTCCCTTTGTCAATGACATTCTGCTGATAAGAACTTAGGTAGTTATTGGTAGTTTCTTTTCCAACTTTGTTGTTATCCTTGTCAGCATTCATCATGGAAACAAAACTATCAAAAAAATACTTGCAAGTCGTTACTGGTCAGATAAAAATAGTTGTCTCCTTGACTGACTAAGAGTGCCTCGAGTGCAACGATCCACCATCTTTGAATCTCCTTGTCCCTTGCTCTATCCTTCCTGCATGAAAATACCTATAGAGAAATCAAATTGTCTTCAATGTTGCAAATACAGGGTAGCAGTTGCACCGTAGGACTCATAGCCACGTTTGGAGAAAGAAGACCCCCTCAACCAATCTCCATGCCAATTTGGTGCTATTAGGCATTGGTGTTGTAAATCTAATTGATCACAATCAATCTCAGTATGATCAATTAAATTAAAAATGTAATAAAAATTTTGCAACCATTCATAAGTGATTCTCCCCCAAACAATCCCACCATTGGGTCATCACAGGGAGTAATAATATCACCCCTGCTAGTTGAAGTAAAAGAAATCGACTCTTCCTTATTTGTTTCCTTCACAATTGAATGAATCTGATAGGATTGTTGAGTATAAGCCTTTCGTGACGAGAATGAGCTACCAGTCATCAAATCTATTCTAGAAATGACGTTAATGGTGTTTCTTGTCAGCTCATTATCCACCTATTGATCTCTTTGATTAGCCTTCCTATTGTCATTTCTTCTTCTTTCATTCCCTCTTACATTCCTTTTTATGACTGTCATGCTTATCCCGTGTCTTATTGTCCCTTCAATCACATGCTAGATAGCAGACTATCTTACTCCTCTACAGAAATCGATCCAACTTCCCATCTCAGACCAACTTCTCGAGCTGATTTATAAGCTCTCTACAGTTCCCGGTTGTTGGCCCATATTGAAGTGAAAACTATTGTAAGATTCTAAGTCTCTTCCTAAACTCCCTTTTACTTTCATTGGGAATTGGATCAAACTGGTTCCCTATACTACTGCCAAAATCGAGGCTCCAAACTTAGTATGCTGAGTGTAATTACTATACTTTAGCTTAGGATCCTTCAATGACTTGTCCGTTCTTGCTACAATCTTGTCATCAAAATCACTTTCTTGTTTTCTCTTTTCTTTGTAATCATGAGGCTAGACCATTTTCATCACATGCTCTTGAGTGATGTACTTGTTAGCTCTAGAAAACAAGTCTAAAATAGTAGTTGGTCGATCTAGAGGCAACAACTTTTCAGACTTAGTTCCTTATTACATAACAACTGCAGTTCCTCAACCTCGAGAATGGCGTCTCAAAATCGATCCACATAACTCTTCAATGATTCCTTGTTTCCTTGCTTAATGGTGAGCAAATATGTGAGCCCCTTCTTCCTTTGCTTGTTTATAATGAAGGCCCCTAGAAATTCACTCCTCAATTGCTTAAATGATGAAATAGACCCTTTCGCCACACTATTGAACCACTTCATCGTATGCCCAGTTAACCTAAGCGAGAATGCTTTGCACATTATCTCATCCTCTTATCCATGAAAGAGCATTAACGCTTCATAATTTGCTTATGATCATACGATCTGTCTTTCCTGAATACACAATCATCTACGACATCCTAAACTTGGGCAGCAAAAGCTTCTCCATTATAGCAACACTGAACGGTATCCGCCTCCTCTAGCTATTCTTTACGGATACCAACTTCTTCTCTTCCAAGATTCGCTTCACCAACTTTCTCATGTCAACAGCTTCTTGAGTCATGAAAGCTTCCAAGAAGTCATTTTACCTATTTATTGGAGTTATTTATCGTGTAATTATCATGAGACCAAAAGTCAATCTTATAGTTTAAATAATCTTGTGGGCCCAGCTTGGTCAGATTCATACAATGTATTTGGAGCAAAAATATCACTAGAGAAGTAGACCCAAGCATGCATATGGGTTTCACTTGCATCAACATTCGAGAAGCGAGTCTGCGAGAGAGTTCTCCCCCTTTTTCATTGCTTGTCACACTTAGCGGGAGTTCACACTGTGTACGATAGGTAAAGGACTATCCTACATGTGGCAAGAGATCCCGTGCAGGAAATGTCACGACCCGAATTACCTAAAAATCAGAGTAAATTTTTCGCTTTTTCATTTATTATTTAATTCTTACCTTGCTCTCGTCGTGACCATCCTACAACACAGTTGGGCTATGATTCGATGTTAGTCACCTCACACTATTTAACATTTCATTCCCATAATCATATATCAGAGTCTACTATCCTTTTGACTTTAAATAAACACATATCCAATGGTATTTACATGACTCTACATCCCCGACATCATATCCATTTACAGTACTGTGCATTACATATTTAGATACAAAACCATACAAATGTGTATACCTGTCTCTCGATGGGAAGCAGCAAGCAGCGGATATTAAGCATGCAAGTCCTCAGCCGCTCAATAATTATTACAAGTGCTCTGAAAAGATGGGAAAATAAGGGGGGTGAGCAAACCACACGCTCAGTAAGGCAATTATGCAAGTAAGTAGATAGCTCCACTATCTACATGCTCATAATGCCATGCCCTTAAATCCATTTCTTTTCATTTAAAATTACACGCACAAAGTCATGCATATTCAATGCCATAGTTTATCCAAAACTATTTGTGCATATATAAATCATGTAACTCATGCATTCAAAGCATTTTATGTGACATCATTAAATCATATTAAGCATGAATTTGATCAAGATCACGCAGTCTTTTATGCCATGTAAGACAAAACATGGATTTCAAATGAAAGTATGGAAAACACATCATGCCACTGCATTTAAATCAATTCATTTAAAACGCAGTATAAAATAACCCCTCTGGGTCAATCATCTCAAAACTCATAAAACAATTCGTTATATTTCATTATAAAACTTCGGTTATAAAACCACCCTTCTTTCAGGGTCACATATCATAAAATCATTTGAAATCATCAAATCATCAAATCGGGGGCCTGACCCCTCCTTCGGGTCTACCCTGGTCTAACAGACCACAAGTTATATCATGTGAGACAATCAGGTAATTAACAGTAACATCGAGGACTATGGCCATATCCTAGTGATCCCTGGCAACACGGTACCTAGTGTGCGGGGTATCACACCTGAAACGGGAGGTGGGTCGTCCTACCCGCCAGAACAGCATAACACCAGGATTGCGAGGGCAAGGCTTGCTGCCTCGTGGCTAATGCCACTCCACTCCAACAATCCCCACGGTACAGCGTACTCCGCGTGACATACACGGTACAAAGTACTCCGTGAACCCAAACTCAGTCAGGGGTGCCTGTAATAGGTCTTATCCACCCATATCATCTGTCTCAGAATGCACGTGTGAGCATATCATCTCACTGTGACACACAGTCTACAGGAGGCTCCAACACGGCTATATGCATGTAATATAAATCCCTGTGCGAGCGAAGCTCAAGCACGGCTCCATGCATATTCATGATATCTGAAAATCTCGTGCGAGCGAAGCTCTAGCACGGTTTCATAAAAATCAGTGAAATCTGCGTACGAGCAGCGCTCCAGTACGACTTAAACTGATTATAATTTCATGTAAGTTCCACGTACGAGCAACGCTCTAGTACGGATATGTATATAAATTCAGTGAAAACCTCGTACGAGAAAAACTCCAGTACGGCATTCAAATGAATTATGAAAACCATATAAAACTTTGTGCGAGCAACGCTCCAGCACAAATGAATGCTCAAGTAAATCAAATCTCGTGCGAGTTATACTCCAGCACGGTTTTATGCATAACTAAATCAAATCTCGTGCGAGTTACACTCCAGCACGGCTTCATGCATAATTAAATCAAAATAGGATGCGAGCTAAGCTCCAACATCTCTCATGCATGTCAAATCATTAAAACTAGTGCGAGCAATCGCTCCAGCACCATTTTATGCATATCACATCAAAACAAATCAAAACATGTCAAAACATGTCAAAACAGAGTGCGAGCTAGGCTCCAGCAACTCTCATTTCACAATAA
Source organism: Firmiana major (assembly GCA_033439115.1). Lineage (NCBI taxonomy): Eukaryota > Viridiplantae > Streptophyta > Magnoliopsida > Malvales > Malvaceae > Firmiana > Firmiana major. The sequence goes on along the minus strand of CM065898.1, from coordinate 11,298,698 downwards.
TAAAAATCAGTGCGAGCACCATGCTCTAGCACATTTCATGCATATGATGTCACAAGTCGGTGCGAGCAAGCGCTCAAGCACATTTATGCACATTCACAAACGCAGATATAGTGCGAACTACGTGTCGGCACTATCTGTTTCCATATAAACTGATAGTTGGCCGTTTTCCAAAGAAATTTCTATTTAAATATTAATAACACCTACGTAGTGTTATTTTGTGAAATTCATCCATTTACTGGCCAATCTATCGCTTTACTTTGATTAAAATCAAGAAAATTCCTTAATCATAAAAATCCTTAAATCATGCATTCCATGCATGTCATGCTTTCACCATCCTTAGGTGAACTTCCCTCAATAGGGGTAAAATAGACATTTCACCTATTTCGATCCTTAAAAATTATTTAAACCACTTTTAGGATCATTTTACAATAATCGTGTATACATACATAATCAGTGTATACAAAATCTATTAAAATATGCGTAGCTACCTCTAGCTACTCACACAATTCCCTTACCTCATTTATCTGTACAGTCTGACCTTTACATCGATGTCTCGTCACGCAGTCCGATTTGCTCCAAATCCAAATCAAATCTCTGGCACTGCGGATACACATTCATCAGGTCAAATACAATACAATTTATTGTATTTCACAATTTTCTAGGCTTTATTTAAATCATTGGGCCCGTTTACCCATATTGGGCCCGATGCACCATAATGGGCCTTAATCGGCCTTAAGCCTGTTTACCACACTTTATCGAGGCCTATTGGGCTCTCTGGGCCCATCAGTAATTTATTTAGCCTCGTTCTAAATTCTCTGATATCTCAATTTAATATTTACGACAATTTATCTAATTTTCCAGAATTTAATTCATTTATGCGGAAATTAAATCCGTAATTTATGCGTTAAATATCAATCACGCATAACGATATAAAATTGTCGTAAATAAGGGTCACTTACCCGTTATTCCCTGATCGTATACAAATCGAGGCTGTCTCGAGCTCTCAGTGGATGCCAATTGTCGAGCTACACAATTAAATATATTTTTCCGGGTAAATTTCCAGTCGGAATTAATTAAATTAAATATTCAAAAAATTAAATCGGTCAATTTGACCGCTTACCGACTTACCCGAAGCTCGATTGCATCACTGAAATTTTCCCCAATTTTTTCTCTTTTTCTTTTTCCCTTTTTCTTCCTTTTTTCCCTCTCTTTTTGGCTGAACCGGTCCGGTCCGGTTCAACCCGGTTCGGACCGCCGGTTCGGTCTGGTCCGGTTCGGTCCAGTTATCCTTTGGTCGTGCCGGCGCCGTCCGGCCGGTTCCCGACGCGATTCCGGTGCCGTTCGGCGCGCCATGGCCTGGGCTTCCTAAATCGGGCCTCGGCTGGGGTCGAATCGGCGCCATCGCCGGCGAAATCAGTTTTCTCTCCCGCGGCCTCACTCCGTCGATCTGGCGTTTTCCGGCCACCTGGCCGCGCGTCGCTGCCTCCTGTGGGCTCGCCTGAGGTCGGCCGACCTTCGCCGACCCTCGCCTGGGGCCCTTGGCCGCCGGTGGTGGCTCGTCCGGTCTCTTCTTCCTCGGTCTCTGCTCGTTTTCTGCTTCGTTTTTGCCTCTGTTTCTTTCTCCAGATTCGCGTTTTTCGCGTTTTCTTTTTTTTTTTTTTTTTTTTCATTTTTTTTTTTTTTTATTTTAGAATTTATTTTTAATAATATTTTATTCATTAAAATATTATTAAAAATACAAAATATCTCAAAAATATTCTTAAAAAATTCTATTTAATTCATTAAATCAATAAATTAATTTCTCGGTATTATTTCGGCTTTTCGGTATATTTTTCGATTATTTTCGGGATTATTTTTCGATACGAAAATTCCGGTTTATTCCAATAAATTCATATCTTGATCAATTTAACCCGGAATTTAATTATTTCTTCATCATTGATCAAGATTTCTCATTTTCATATTTTTAATTAAATTTTCTTGTCCCGATAAATACCGAATTTTGGTCTTTTGACCATTTTGCCCTTGCACGTATTCGGGAATACCATTTAAGTCCTTTTGTATTTTTTAAATGCACTCGAAAATATCGGGTCTTACAATCTCCCCCACTTAAAAAAATTTGGTCCTCCAAATTAGAACCAAGTAATATGAGTCCAGAAATAACTCCGGTTACATCTATCATATCATATACAGTCATCCTCAAGTGACTTTCTCCGGAGTGTAATACTATCATCATACTTAACTAGGGAGATCATCTCAAACCTCAACACTTTTTCCTTTCGTCTAATACCCGAATCAGTTCTCCAATCATACGTTATACTTTCATTGAGCTAACCCGTTGAAGCTCATATCCGATCACATATATCGGGTCCGGATATTATTTTCGAAGCATCATAAGATAGGACACATAGTGGATGCCTGTTTATTCAAGTGGTAATGTCAACCTACAGGTCTTATCTCCCACTTGTCCAATATCTCTATCCGAATCTCGTTACGTCTTTATGACAAATAACTGTCAACTATAATGATTCACCCTCGGTGAATTCCAATGATTTCCTGTCTCTTGTCAGCATAGCTTTTTCTATCTGCTCTGAGGTGTTCTTAATCTCTCTCAAATCAACTGAACATACTCAGAGGTTTGTCTTACTAATTCGGGAACAATTTTCTATCTGTCACCCACTTCTCTTATCAAAGTCAGGGAACAACTCCCTACGGCCATACTAAGCCTCATATAATCTCATCCCGATACTCAAGTAACAACTGTCATCACTGGCGAATTTGATTAGTAGCAACTGATCATCCCAGGAGCTCATAAAATCAATGGCACACGCTCTCATCACATCCTCCAGAATCTGTACAGTCCTCTCTGACTGACCATCTGTCTGAGGGTGGAAGCTGTGCTAACACGTAATCAGGGTCCCATAGCTTCCAAAAACATATTCCCAGAAGTGGGAAGTGAAGCGGGAATCCCTATATGATATCATGCTCCCTGGAACGCTACACAATGTTCCACAATTTTTCCATACACATAAATCCGCCTATACACTTAGAGTATCTAGGGATTTTCATAACCAGAAGGTGGGTAACTAAATCAATCTATCGACTATCACCCAGATAGCCTCGTGATTCATTCGGGTCCTCTATAACCCATCACAATATTCATGGTAACTTGTTCCCATTTCCGTGTCAATATAGGTAGAGACTGCAATGACTCTGCATACATCTATTGCTCTACCTTACTCTGCTGACATACGAGACACTTCTTCCACAATCTCTACAATATCACTTTTCATACTTGACCACCAATACCTTTCTCAAAGATTCAAATAAATTTATTATTTCTTGGATGCACTGTATAACCCGAAGAGTGAGCTTCTGCCAATAATATTATCTCATCAACTGTGGTCCTGGAGAGCACTCATACTATCTCTGAACCTCTGTAAGTCATCATCATATACTGTGAACTCTGTCACTATACCCTTCTGAATTTGACCCACACTATCGACACCATGCCGATCATCACGCTAAGCCTGGAAAATTCGGTCACACAAATCCGGTTCTAACCTCAGGCTAGCTGTCACAAAATCACCGTCATCATCAGAAGGAATCACATCACTACTGAGGTTCACACTGCTCTAGCAGCTCTCGCTCCCTGACCATCATATGCGATACCATCCCGAGGCTCTTTCTGTTTAAAGCATCAGCCTTTACATTAGCCTTTCTTGGGTGGTACAATATTCACAATCATAATCCTTAGAAGCTCTAACCCTCTTGGTTATCTCATATTCTACTCTTTCTGTGAAAACAGATATTCGGGGCTTTTACGATCAGTGCATACCCGAAATTTCTTACCATATAAGTGGTGGCGCCATACCTTTAGTGTAATCGCTACGGCTGCCAACTCTAAATCATGGGTCAGATAGTTTCTCTCATGATCCTTGAACTATTTGGATCTATAAATGACTATCTTCCCATTTTACATCAATACACAGCCCAATCCTTATTTGGAGGTATCCATACACACTGAAACCTCTTGAGCTGTTAGTTATAGTAAGAATACTTACGGTGGTCAGTTCATTACTCCAATATACCAAAACTCATTGAAGCCATTTTCATACTTATCATACTACTCGTATGAAATCTTTTCCCGAAATGAAATGTGTCAACTGAGTAGCCAATTTTGAGAAACTCTCAACACCTCGTCTGTAAGACAGTTTCCTGTTGCGACTCATACTCATCCCTGGACTTCGAATACATCATAATATCATCGCTGTAGATGACAACCAATCGGTCCAGGTAAGGTTTAAATACCTTAACGTAGTTGAGTTCCACTCAATATTTCATTCACTCATATCCTTGACCTATGCACGTATAAACGTACAATGTCATTTCGAAATCGCTTTCGTTCAGGATACTAATCCGCGTCGTTTCCTTTTTCTTATATTAACGGCTTTTATAAAATTTTAATTTTAAACTTTCATGATTAATGAATTTCTATATTTCTTGATCGTACCAGCAAAGGTACCCAAATTTAAAATGTATATATTTCATGACTGTCGATTTTCAATCTATAGATTATGCGTGCGCTTCTAGACGCTGTCAAATCTTCAGGCAGGGAAGTATTTTGGAATACCTTTATTAACCCTCAGATTTGACCACATCGACTGGGTGTAGATATATCTACCCCTTATCTTGGTCGCAATCCATATACACTACATATTGCTTAATCCAAATTACTTTGCATATCAATGATATCCTTACCTTGCATATGCCTTTTATTCCAATATATCTCGTATGCAGGATCTATCACATCTCCAATCTTATCTCCTTTCATATATCACTTATGGCAAACTCTTTCCTTACTTGTCAAGTTACAATACACTTTTCAGTGATATTTTCACCCCTATTTTCAACTTACAATCCCTATACCCATATTCAGTTAGTGAAAATCAGTTAACCATCATCCTCATGCCTAAGGGTACAGGCTTCACATTTTTCACTAACTTATAAGTCACTGAAGGCGGTATGAATAAATGCGTGGCACCAGGATCCATTAACATAATTATTTCATTATTCACAACCAGTGTGGTATCTTGCACCACATCCAATGAAACATCAGTAGTGTCCTGGTCCAAGGCATACACTCGCCCTCGTCCAACATCTTCTTTCCGTGTTATCTACCATACATCTTACACTATTCACACTGCTACTCTGTTACACTGCTCTGTAACAGGTCGAGGTCCTCAAATCACAATACCCCTCAAAAGTATTGAAATTAAATATACTGGGGTTTATCAATCAACTTACCCCGTGATTTATCAACTCTAAGCTTTTACCAATTACCTTTTTTCCCGTTCTGACATTCTTGTCATCCTCTATTCTCTTTTGTCTCAATTTCGGCCCTCACTACCTTTCTCAATCTCAGAGGCGTGCAACTCATGATCTTATTCACACAACTGTTGTCTGCGCACTGCCTCAGCATAGGTAGTGATGTCTAACAGGCCAATCGGACTCTAATTGATAATCTGAGTCCTTCTATGAACTTTCCAACATCTCGACTCTCACTGTTCATCATGTTCGAGTCACATTTGCCCAGGAATATAAACTGAGTATCATACTCGTCAATTAACATGTTCCTCTGGGTCAGAGTAAATAATGTCATCTGTAATTTTCTTTAAACAATATCCGGGATATTCTGTCACCGGAATACATTTCGAATTATTTTTCATGTCCATTCGGGACGTCTAACTCTTCAAATGGGTCGAGCAAACTTCATCAATGTTCTGACTCGCCCTCATATATACCCTGAGCAATTAGCTCGCAAAATATTCTCCACACTCCGCTCCAACCTCGCGAAGCGTATCTCAATACTGTCTGATCTCTCTGTCAGACTCTATCTGATCTCTCTATCGGACTCTGTGGGGCATGATCAACCAGCCTCCACGTCATTCTCATCTCGAGTCTCATGTGGCGACTCAGTACAACTCTCGGGCCTACCTCTACGGCCTCGAGCTCGTGTACTCGCCTCTCAACCATAGCGGCTAACAGTCAATGAGTCTATTCTTGCATTTAAAATCAAATTCTTAGCTGAACATCCATCTCGATATACACAACTGTATCTAAGCAATGCACAGTACATGGGGATGTAAACTTCTTAACCACTAACACCGACTCATATCAGGCCAACTCAAGCTCTGATACCATTAAACCTGTCACGACCCGAATTACCTAAAAATCAGAGTAAATTTTTCGCTTTTTCATTTATTATTTAATTCTTACCTTGCTCTCGTCGTGACCATCCTACAACACAGTTGGGCTATGATTCGATGTTAGTCACCTCACACTATTTAACATTTCATTCCCATAATCATATATCAGAGTCTACTATCCTTTTGACTTTAAATAAACACATATCCAATGGTATTTACATGACTCTACATCCCCGACATCATATCCATTTACAGTACTGTGCATTACATATTTAGATACAAAACCATACAAATGTGTATACCTGTCTCTCGATGGGAAGCAGCAAGCAGCGGATATTAAGCATGCAAGTCCTCAGCCGCTCAATAATTATTACAAGTGCTCTGAAAAGATGGGAAAATAAGGGGGGTGAGCAAACCACACGCTCAGTAAGGCAATTATGCAAGTAAGTAGATAGCTCCACTATCTACATGCTCATAATGCCATGCCCTTAAATCCATTTCTTTTCATTTAAAATTACACGCACAAAGTCATGCATATTCAATGCCATAGTTTATCCAAAACTATTTGTGCATATATAAATCATGTAACTCATGCATTCAAAGCATTTTATGTGACATCATTAAATCATATTAAGCATGAATTTGATCAAGATCACGCAGTCTTTTATGCCATGTAAGACAAAACATGGATTTCAAATGAAAGTATGGAAAACACATCATGCCACTGCATTTAAATCAATTCATTTAAAACGCAGTATAAAATAACCCCTCTGGGTCAATCATCTCAAAACTCATAAAACAATTCGTTATATTTCATTATAAAACTTCGGTTATAAAACCACCCTTCTTTCAGGGTCACATATCATAAAATCATTTGAAATCATCAAATCATCAAATCGGGGGCCTGACCCCTCCTTCGGGTCTACCCTGGTCTAACAGACCACAAGTTATATCATGTGAGACAATCAGGTAATTAACAGTAACATCGAGGACTATGGCCATATCCTAGTGATCCCTGGCAACACGGTACCTAGTGTGCGGGGTATCACACCTGAAACGGGAGGTGGGTCGTCCTACCCGCCAGAACAGCATAACACCAGGATTGCGAGGGCAAGGCTTGCTGCCTCGTGGCTAATGCCACTCCACTCCAACAATATTAAAATATTATTAAAAATACAAAATATCTCAAAAATATTCTTAAAAAATTCTATTTAATTCATTAAATCAATAAATTAATTTCTCGGTATTATTTCGGCTTTTCGGTATATTTTTCGATTATTTTCGGGATTATTTTTCGATACGAAAATTCCGGTTTATTCCAATAAATTCATATCTTGATCAATTTAACCCGGAATTTAATTATTTCTTCATCATTGATCAAGATTTCTCATTTTCATATTTTTAATTAAATTTTCTTGTCCCGATAAATACCGAATTTTGGTCTTTTGACCATTTTGCCCTTGCACGTATTCGGGAATACCATTTAAGTCCTTTTGTATTTTTTAAATGCACTCGAAAATATCGGGTCTTACAAAGTCTATCACACACTAGATGTTCCCCCATAAGCAGGAGGCCTGGTTGAATGCCACGTGACATTATAAGATGATGCCACTTGACATCCTCTTACTGGATTTCCATTGGCCTTTTGGGCTACTTTTAAGCCTATGTCTTTTAGTTTGACAATATCAAAATGAAAAGAGCAAGAATAGGAAAATTCATATAAAAGGTTTCTTTAATGCTTGAAGAAGCTAACTTGCAAAAAAAAACTGCATCGTTTTATGATAAGAGTGTAGTTTGAATAAGTTTGATATCGTATCCCTTGCTTTTAAAGGAGTTTGAATAAAATGTATTGTATGATTTGCTTTTGTTCTATCTTTGTAATTTGTTTTCTCAAATAGAATCCTAATGGTTAGTTTTGGCATCAATTAATAAAGAGTTTTTCTGAGTATGTGAATTTAGGATGGAAATTAGCTTACCAAGAGCTTTGCATTAATCACAATAAAGTTCAATGACTACTCAAAACAAGTTTTGACACTTGATCTGATAGCTACATAGAAAGAATGCAAGTATTAAGGAATTAGGCAATTCGAGCATCCCTCCAACTCCAAAAAAGAAGAGAGAAAAGATAGCTTGACTGAATATTTCTTGCTTTCCTTCTGGTAACTATCTACAAATATAAGGAATAGTTAAATTGCAAGTCCCCAATCAACTTTTTACACGAGTATCCTAGTAACAACCAACTAACTATACCGTACTAAGAGAAATACGAAAGCAATTAATTGAGCATAATAAAAATTTAGCCAGATAATGAAGCTTGATCTGTATTGCCCACTGAACCAGTCAAAAATTCCTGCTGCCAGTGTGGTGTCTAACGTATTCGTGTGTAAGGGCATCCTATTCCTAAGCTTGCTTCCCCTTAGCCTTTTTACTTTAAATAAAATGACAAATAGGGTTTACGGCTTTTTAAGTTTTAGGTTAAAGAAATTTCTTAAGCTTACTAGCCAAATATACCTTTAACAATTTCACAAAATAGATATAATCACTCAATCTTTTATTACTTGTAAATTAGTTCATAAATTTTTATTTTACTTTAAATAAACTCTCAAACTTTCAAAATAACACAATTAAATTCAAATATATTAAATAAAATTAACTATCATTTGAATATCTTATATGACAGCTGACTTGAATAGTTTTGTTAGCTTTATGAAAAGTCACATGTGCATCATAAAAGTAAGTTAATGTCATTTAACAAATTTAAACTTAATAACATTATTTTGAAAAATTAAAGGTTCATTTAAAAGAAAATTTATCAGTTAATTTGTATGTAATAAAATATCGAAAATTTATATTTATTTTGAATTCATTTTGTGTAAAAAGTTAAGTTATATAATATATTTGGCTATTATTACAACTTCTTACCCAGACATAGAGGAAGCTTAATTAGAAATATTCCACTGGACCTATTTGAACTGTCAGGACTGAGCTTCGAAATGTCAACGAAATATTGGATTAGTAAAGGCTTGAATCACACGGCCAGCTGGCTACGAGCCTAAAAGTTTCATCTACTGATTTGCTTCCCGATACATCTTGCTTAGCGGTGTTGAAGTGGATCGATCATGTGAAAGTTTTGAGGAAAAAAATGAAAATGAAAAATCGATTTTGCTACCGTCCAGAAGGGATCAGTGATGGATTTCCATATAAATAATTTTTTTCTATTATTTCTCTTGTTAATTCTAATAAATCATCAAAATCAAATACAATCATATCATTAATGAAATTGAAACTTAGTTCAAATAATTAACCCACCTATCTTAAGAAGTGAATTCCTAAATGATCAGATTCAAATTTTAATATTTTAATATCAATTTGATATGAGCTTACATGAGCAAAGCAAACTTCCAATGTCAATCACACCTGTTCCAATCTGGTGATGGATATGCACACTTGCACAGTTTTTGCTACGATATGGTAAAGTGAGGTTTTATTAGACCTAGACAGGCAAAGAGATGGCTGACGCTTTTTCTCTACTCAATCTTTACCAGCCTATTCATATGCACTTCCTACCAGGTTGAGTTGACAGGGTTAAGCTGGATTCCAGGGAAACTTCAGCATATATAAGCCGCTGGGCTTGATATTCTGATTGTTGGCTCTGCCACCGGGGACTTTTCTAATATAACTAAGACAGTGACACGGCATTTATAGGATCTCTACACCCAGTAAACCTCTTAATCAGTATTGTTGAGTATACTATACATTACAATCTCAATTGAAGGATCGATTGTTCTCTTGTTACAAATGAACTAATAACACAATCATATTCTGAGTTGCTCACCAGCTTCCTTTATGTTCTGTTGAATTGAATTTACTCGAATTCACAACAAAACGCAGGCTAGATTGGGAGTTTACCCACATGCAGAAAAATCGATTATTCTAGTCAAGCATATGAGAGATATCTGAGAGCATGATTCCAGAAATCTAAAACCCCAACCCCAACTTAGGCACACAAAGCATATGACAAGACAACGGAATCTGGCTAATTGAACATGACATTTCATTCAATTCTAACTAGACTTAATATTTTCCATTCCAATTTCTGAAACTCCTCTAGCAGACAATCCATTGCAAATCCGTAACCTACTCTCCACCGCCAATATTACACTGCCAAATTGACTAAAGTTTTTGAAATTGAAAAAGGACAATCCATACAAGCATTGCGAGGGTGAAATATTTTGGGGTGAATGATATTTAATGATACGAGTGAAACATAATTCAGGGCTTGAAAGAACCTCACAATTACAAGTATTCAACCAACATCAAAACCACAGCTTACTATACACCATACTATTGGTTTTTTTTTTTTTTAACGAAAAACAAAGTAAAAGAAAACCTCTAAAAGGGTAGGACTCCAAGATTAAAATTATTATTTAGATTTTTGGAGAAAGACTTAGTCTCAACTAGAATCTATGGACATTTTTTTTTTACAACCATGTTTTCCTCTCATTATTTAAAACACTTCCTGCTTCCCATTGGTTGGAAAGCCACTCCTTAACACTATAACTGCTCCCTTAAGTACCTTATCTAAAAACTTCTGGCTTTCAAATGCTTGAATTCTCTATACTAACTTCCCTTCTCAGGAGCTAGAAAGCTTTTTCACTGCCATAACTTTTTTTATCCAGTACCTTACTATGTGCTAACCCACCCTTAATGCACACATAAATACCAATTCACATTCCCACTTAGCAATTAACAGATAAATTTATGCAACGCAGATAAGGTTATGAACTTAATTTTCACTGGTTCTGATGAAAAGTAGAAACATTTTTTAGTAGAAGATAAAAGATTTTCATAAAGATATTGAAAGCACATATAAGAAGAAGGAATGCCATTAAATTAATAAGAAGCATCTGACTTACAAGTACACATCACATGGATCAATTTCAGGAAACAGGTCAATATAAAAGCGAAAGCCATCGGGGCTTATATCTCTGCATAGCAAACCTGCCAATATACAACAGTAAATTATATAGATAGGCTATTCTTGCAATATGTAAAGAGAAATCAAAGCAGAGGTGTCATACCTTTGCTCTCAGCAGTAAGAAGATGCTCCTTGGCCATGACTGGAGCAATCCCTAATGCCATTGCAGCATCACTTGGATTTATACCATTTCGAAGGGCTTCAGTCTTAGCCACAAGGCTTTTGATTCTAGCAAAAACCTACAGATGAGAAAACAAGTTATTTATTCTCAGCTAACTTGAGCATACTTTTAGGTGACAGGTTCTTGACAATTGATAATCAAGTTATACGAGTTAAAGAAATGAACACAATATACTTATTGCCAGCAAGGTAAATAAATCGTGCAGTGTCTGTCTAACATAAAATCAATTGGCAGAAGACTGAATGGCCCAACATCAATAAAATGCCACAACAGACACCTAATTTAAAAATATGGAGGACTCATTTTATAATCACTTAATAAAATAAACAAATAAGAATTGAACATGTTGACAGGATTGCTACAATTACAAGAAAATACAACGATCACTATAGCAGCAAATGTAAAGTTGATTTGCCAGCGCTGCCTCCACCATCCACTACAAGACAATTTTTCAGCACATCACAGGCATAGCAGATAAACCGTGAAATTATGTTTGCACTTAGGTGCCTTCGTTTATCAGTGTGTTAAGCAATAAAAGGGTATGGGCAATCGAAAACAGAAGTAGCTTGTGTGTTCAGGATTTATCACGCTAAGCTCATTTTTACAATGGAAAATTCCTAATATTGAATAATATAGATTTATGAGATCTTAGGGCCCCAAAGCAATGAAAAAGCCTTTTCCAAAGTTTTTATTTTTATTTTTTATTTTTTATTTACACTTACAGTTAATAAGAAAGTCAGAGCTTGCACTTTAAATCACAGGTTAGACAAGAAGACAAGGACTTTTAGAAGTAAATGTGAATCTAAGCCTGAAATCCACCTTTATGTTTCATTAAAAGCAATTCATTCATGTACTAGAACCAAAAGTATGAATTTGAGCAGGAAAACCAAAGTATTTTGATGCCGGGGCATGCTTGAACATTTACTAATCTTACAAGTTCTTTAATGCTTGTTAATTTACTTGGACTTCATTTCGATGATCGTTGGGAATCACATCATCACATCATTTTACTCAATAGCAAAAGAATTTGAACAAAAAGGGATCTTTCTTGATATGTTATAATCATTTCATATAATTTTTTCTCATACTCTATTGCAAAGTAACGATCTTATAGACTCAAGTCCGGGGGAAACACCATAGAACCTTGACATGCCATCACCATGTTTAGAATTTCGAGTTTTATAAATGACTATTTACAAAATTTAAATTAACTAAGCTTACATGAATATATTTTAATTTTTGTGATTAACAAATTGTGGTTCTAAATGGTGCCACATCAAGGTTCTGTGGGAATGTTCATAGACTCAAGCTTAGGAGATCATCAGCGTCCATAATATAATAGGGGCTCGTTTGGTTTACCGGTTAGCTTTGGTACAGTGCGATTCGCACTTCAAATCACACCGAACACCCATTTGGGTGTCAAGCTCCATTGCAGTTGGAGGTTTTTTAGCGGCATTGGAGCTTCAATCTTCAATGGGCCTTTCATGTCTTTTTTGCCCTCCTTTTTTTCCCCATTTTACAGCTTTTTCAATTTTTTTGTTAATATATTTTTTTACTCAAAATTTTTTCAATTATTTTATTTTAATATAAAATAACATGTCACTATTTAATTAAACAAAATTTTAAAATATACATAAAAATAATTTCTAAATATTTTAATAATATAATTTTAATTTATTAAAAAAATATTAATTTGTATAAATTATTTTAGTAATTTTTTAATTATTTATTAATTTTACAAATATTAAATATATTTTACATTTTATTATATACAATTTTTAACTTAATGTCCTTAATTATCATTTTTTCTTCTCCTTACATTTTATGTCGTGAACTTTTTTTTTATTTTTATATCATTATTTATCACAGTTCACGACTTACTCACATTGATTTGGTTGGGCTGTGAGTCAATGTCAACCACTCAATTCTTCCTTTTGAATGTTCACTTCATGCCATAATGAAATAGGCTGATAATTTTTTTTAACTATAAATATATACGTAACTGTATTTACAATAATTTACATCCCTATGTTTACAAAATACATTGTTGTGCATATACATGTTCAGATACAAAATTTACTAATGTGTATACCTTATATCAATCAGGAGCTGTGCCAATGAATGTAGGAGGATGGCAGTGAATGCACTTCTAAAAATAAATCTGTGGAGAAAAGAGAGTAAAGGGATGAGCTAACACGTTCAGTAAGGAAAATATGTAAGTAGGTAGACAACCATACTATTTACATGCTTAAAATATCACCCTTATGAATGAAACATATGCATCTTTCAAAACACAGTAACCTTTACTTAAAACTGATACGGATAACGATCTTTTTGCTACAGACATATATATACATATATATGAAAAACTCATGCGGTGTAACAACCGTTTCAGAATTTCACATTTTCAAATCAGACTTTACACATTTCACAGATGTTCGGAAATAGATATTCAATAACCGACTCTGATCAGCACATTCACATAGTTATAGTAAAGCAAATAACGAATCTTCGCTACACCTCCGAATATATCAAACTCATTCGGAGTGAACACTTTCATAGTTCAAATCAGAATGCACATTTTATAAAACGTTCAATAAACAGAAATCCATATCGGATTCAATAACAGATGAGACTAGGCAAGGATATACATTTCATAACATCAGATGGCATATAGCCATAGTCAGTGACCCCCAAGCAATCACTAGCTAGGTGTGCAAGGGTGGTCCGGAAACCTTTCGACTCCTGCAAATCTGAAGTCCAAAGACTAGCGGTACGGTATAGTGTACTCCGTGTTGTCTACACGGTACAACGTACTCCGTAACCATAACATCATACATTGAAGGCTGCAGGGTACCCTAATTAGGGATTTATCACCCTAACCCGAAATCATCAACCATTGTCTGTCTCAAAATCCAATGCGAGTAGGTCAGTGCAAGATCACACAACAATACACGATGGCTCCAGCACTGTTTTACTCATAAATCATATCAAAATCCAGTGCGAGCAATTCAGTGTGACACACAGTCTACACGAGGGCTCTAGCACTGTTTTCATTCTCAATATCATTTAAAACTTAGTGCGAGCAGAGGTCCAACACTACTTCATGCATAATCATGAAAAATCTCACGCAAGCAAAGCTCCAGAACGATGTAATGTATAAGTCATGTAAAATATAGTGCGAGCAAGGCTCCAGCACCATGTCATGCATATATTATAGAAATCTAGTGCGAGTGAAGCTCCATCACTAATGCATGTACAAATCATATCAATTCTCGTGCGAACGAAACTCTAACACGATTTGTTTCCACATAAATCTGATAGGTGGCTCAATTCTGTTGAAAAAAGTTTCGAAATCAGAGTTTTACACATAAAACGATGCTATATAGAGCGATGAGAGGTGACTTCCCGTAAGGTCACCCATCATAAGATTACTCTCATCTCAGCACGCTTAACTTCATAAAACGTACTTTTCTATGCAGACTGTAAGAACATTAGCCAACCTATCCATATATCACTGAAAATAGACTTCCATACTTAAAACACTGAAAACATGAAATTTATAAAATCATGTTTTACTGACTCTTTTTAGTGTAACTTTCCCTATAGTAGGGGCAATATGGTCTTTTACAAATACTAGGCAATTTCCTAGATTTTTCTGTAACTATATCTTTTATAGTATCTAATCACATATTGGGATTTATAAAATTACGTACAACTATCTCTAATAGCTAACATAAATCCTTTACTTGGGTGCGGGTCGATCGTCGCGATCCCAACACTTTCAGTAAATCAGTTCAATGAGCCCCAATTTGTATCCTCTGGAGCTGCATAAGATCATAAATCACTGATCATTATCTCCCATACACACGTATACAGTCTTTCTAGACTTTAATTTCGATTTTGGGCCAAATTACTCTTTATTGGGCCTTATTGATCTTTCTTGGGCTTAATTTTATTCTAAGCCCATTTTCACATTTCTATTTATTCTTTTAAAGCACATTTAGCTCATTAGGCCTATTTACATTTATCAGGCCGTCTTAAGCCTTTTCTAGTCTCTTCGGGTAGTTTCCACAATTATTTTCGATATTCGATTTTCAATTTCGAATATAAAACAATTTATATGGAATTAATTCGTAACTATTAATTTAATCTCTAACTCGTATAACTATACAAGTTATAGTAAGGGAGATTCACTTATCCAAAAATTATGTGATGACCCGTAAATCAAGACTGAATCGAACTCTTGTTTGTCGCCTATTGTCGCGCTACACATTTATATATTTAAACCGGTTAATTTTGATCAAATATAAATTTAAATAAATTTTCAAAATTGAAACGGTCATTTTCGACCGCTTACCGATTTATTTTTAAAATGAGCTATCACTGAATTTTTCTCCCTTTTTTTTCTAGCTGAATCTGTTCGGACCGATTCAGCCCCTTTTATACTGAACCGGTCCGAACCGGTTCAGGGGGCTTTTTGTTGTTCCCAACGCTGTCGACTGGTTCTCCAGTCGATTCCACCTCCACGTGGTTCAACCTTGCCTCTAGAACCTTCGGTTGGCCTGGGCTGGGGTTGATCTGTGCTAGTGACGCCGTTTCTCCCCTTTCTCCCTTTCGGCTTTCCCCCTTCAGCTCTCCTCGTCACCGGCAATGTGGGGTGCGTGATGGAGCTCGGAGGATCCCTCGGTACCGGTCGGCCCTGCACCAGCCTCCTCTCACGCCTTCTCCCTCTACTGGCTAACTTGAGAAGGAAATCAGGGGGGATCGATTTGTCGATCCCTCCCTCTAGGGCTGGGTCGCGTAAAATAGTTTCGTGCTATCTAGTTCTTTTATTTATATATATATATATATTATAATATATTATATTACAATATAATATAATATAATATAATATAATAAGAAAATATCTCATAATATAATATTATAATAATAATAATATAACAAAAAAATCTTATATTATTATAATAATAATATTATATTATCATAATGCATTTTATACATTAATATCCACCCACATATGTACATATATATTATTTAATTTAATTTATTTCTACAAATATATATGTACATCCTATTTTATTTTTATTTTTTCAAAGTTATATTTATTTATTTATTATTATTTTTTGGAAATTTTTTTTTCATATTTTCGAGATAAATTTTTGATATGAAAAATTTCGGGTCTTCACCATATATTCATATCTTGATCAATTGAACTTGAAATTCAATTATTTCTTCTTTATTGATCAAGATTTCATGAATCCATGTTAACAATGACAACTTCTTGAGAAAATGACACTGAATTTCGGGTCTTACATTCCTCCCCTCCTTAAGAAATTTGGTCCTCCAAATTGAACCAAATCAGTTCTCGAATAGGTGTGGATACTTCTCACGCATCAGGCTCTCTAATTTCCACGTGACTTCCTCCGAAGTGTGGTACTCTAGAGAACCTTGACCAGAGAGATCGTCTTAGAACGAAGCACTTTCTCCTTCTTATCCAAAATCCGAATTAGCTTCTCTATAGAAGACATGTCTTTTTCAACTTCAGAGGCTCACACTCAGTCACCTGTATCGAATCCGGATGGTATTTTCGAAGCATAGAGATGTGGAAGACATTATGAATGCCTACTAGCTCATGGGTAAAGCTAGCCTATAGGCCTTATCTCCCACTCGGTCTAAGATCTCAATTGGTCTAATGTAGTGAGGACTCAATTTACCATTCTTTCTGAACCTCATTATACCCTTGGAGGGAGAAACTTTCAGAAACATTGATTCACCATCCATACACTATAATGGCCGTCGTCTCGTATCAGCGGAACTCTGCTGTTTGCTTTGAGTTGTCCTTAACCTATCGCATATCGAACGAATGTCCTCAGAAGCTTGCTT
The DNA here is from genome assembly GCA_033439115.1 of Firmiana major. Lineage (NCBI taxonomy): Eukaryota > Viridiplantae > Streptophyta > Magnoliopsida > Malvales > Malvaceae > Firmiana > Firmiana major. The sequence goes on along the minus strand of CM065898.1, from coordinate 11,281,447 downwards.
CACTAAATCGGGAACAATATCTTTCGATCACCCACTTTCCCCTAACCAATCGGAGAATGGCATCTACGACCATACAGTACTTCATACGGTGCCATTTCAATACTTGAGTGATAGCTGTTATTATAGCTGAATTCGGCTAATGGCAAATGATCATCCTAGGAGCCTTTAAAGTCCATTACAGAAGCTCTCAACATATCCTCCAGAGTTTGGATGGTTCTCTCTGATTGACCATCTGACTGAGGACAGAAAGCTGTACAAAACTCAATCGGGTTCCCATAGCTTCCTGAAAATATCCCCAAAAGTGAAAAGTGATGCGGGAATCCCTATCAGAGACAATGCTTACTGAAACGCCATGCAGTCTCACAAAATCTCTCGTACATACAGATTCACCAAAGCACTTAGAGTATCCATAGATTTCATGGCTAAGAAGTGGGCTGACTTCATCAATCAATCTACAATTACCCAAACGACATAATGGTTCCTTTTGGTCCTTGGTAAACCCATGATGAAATTCATGGTAATGTGCTCTCATTTTCATGTCGATATAGGTAGAGACTACAATAACCCCGCAAGTTTTTGACGCTCTACCTTAACCTGTTGACACACCAGACACCTAGCCACATACTCTGCTATGTCTTTCTTCATCCCTGACCACCAATATACTTTTCGAAGATTCTGGTACATCTTATTACTTCCCGGATGTAATGTATACCGCGATGAATGAACTTATGACAAAATTAGTTTTCTCAAATCTAGATCATTGGGAATACACACTCAGCTTCTGAACCTCAGTAATCCATCAATACTCAACTCATAATCAGCACTAGTACCCATCTGTACCTGACTGGCCATATCAATACAGAAGCAATCAATACAGTGAGCTTATCTAATCCGGTCAATCAAATTCGGTTCTAACCTTAAAGTAGCTATAACAAAATAGGCATCGGTATCATAAGGAATCACATCCAACTGAGGTGGGTGAATTACTTTAACAGCTCATGTTCCCTGATCATCATATACGATACCATTCCCATGCTCTATCTGCTCAAGGCATCAACAACCCCATTTTTCTTACCCGGGTGGCACAATGTCTCGCAATTATAATCTTTCAGAAGCTCTAACCATCTACCATTTCCTCATATTTAAATCTTTTGTGAAAACAGATACTTGAGGCATTTTGTGATCGGTCAATATCTGAAATTTCTCACCGTACAAATAGTGGCGCCATATTTTCAGTGCAAATACAATGGAAGCCAACTCCAAATCATGGGTCGACCGGTTCTTCTCATGGTCCTTAAGCTGTCTAGAACCATAAGCAACTACCTTTCTATGTTGCATCAATACAATTCTCAGTCCCTATTTCATGGCATTAGTGTACACTGAAAAACCTCCTGAGCTGTTCAGTATGGTGAGAATCAGTGCGGTGGTCAAGCGGTGTTTCAACTCTTGAAAACTCTTCTCACATGCATCATCCCACTCAAATACCACAATCTTGTGAGTGAGACGAGTCAACGAAGCAGCAGCTAACTTCGAAAAACCATCTACAAACTGTCTGTAATACCTAGCCAAAACAAAAAAACTCCTGATCTCTGTGACTGTTCTGGACTGTTCCCACAGAACCACGATTTCTATCTTGGACGAATCCACAAACACCCAGTCTTTCGATACCATATGACCCAGAAATGATATCTGTTCTAACCAGAAGTCACACTTACTTAGTTTGGCACACATCTGGTTCTCGGAGGGTTTACAAAACAATTCTCAAGTGCTGCTCATGTTCCTCTCTGGACTTCACATATACCAATCTATCATCAATACGGAGAAGAGGTACTTGTTTTTAATGGTAGCCCTATTCAACAACCGATAGTTAATACATATTCGGAGGCTTCCATCCTTTTTTCTTAACAAATAAGGCCAGAGCTCCCTAAGATGAGACGCTCGGTCTAATGAACCTCTTATCCAAAAGTTCAAGTAATTGCTTCTTTAGCTCCTCTAACTCTACTGAAGCCATTTGGTACAGTGGTTTGGATATCGACTCAGTACCGGAGCTAAATCAATACAAAATTTCCTTTCTCTTTTTGGTGGCAATCCTGGTAAGTTATTCGAAAAGACATCAAGAAATTCCCTAACCACAGGAATATCAGTCAATTCCGAGCGTGCCTTATCCATGTCAACCATGTACGCACTAAACCTTTAATCACATCGGATGAAGCATCCACAAAGTCCTGGTCCAAGGCATACACATAACCTTGGCCTACAACTTGCTTCCTCATATGCTACAATATCTAACGGGGCCAGATCGATGGTCTCAGGCTTTTTATAAATTTAAAAACTTTTCTCGATCCACTGCCCATAGTATCTGGATCATATCTGCCCAGAGATGCAAATCGAGATTCATACTCGTCAACCGACTTGCCTCCATGGGTCAGACTCAGAAACTTAGTCTGTAGCTTTCGCTGAGCAGTATTCAAAATATATTACCCTCGTAAGGCATCCAAAAAGATCTTGTCATGACCCTCAACTTACCAAAAATCAGCGTAAATTTTTCGCTTTTCATACATTATTTATTATTCGTTCTTACTTTATCTCGATCGTGATTAGCTAACTCTCAACAGTTGGGCTGTGCGTCAATGTCTACCTCATCTAACCATAATAATTTAATTTGCAATTTAATTTAGAAGTAAACACTTGTATAAATAAATCAGAGTTACTGTTTACACGTGTTTACATAACTTTACATCCCCAATGGTTACATTCAAAATGTTACTATGCTATGACAAGTTTAGATACAAAATTACATCAGTGTGTATACCTTACGCGATGGGATGCAGCAGATACAAAAAAGGAAAGCCTTCAGTCGCTCTCAACCTATACTCAAATCTCTGTAAAGAGGGGAAAATAAAGAGGGTGAGCAAACCACAAGCTCAGTAAGGCAATCATGCGAACATGTAGATACTTGATACGAGCTAAATGTATTGTTCGCAAGTGCACGGGTTGTACAAGTAATAATGAGATTTGAGTCCCGAGTTATCGTCCCTCAGAGAAGTTGGTTAAACTACCGGTTAATCTTACCCTAAATATATTATAGCAAATTATGAAGTTAAGATGAGTGATCGACTAAATCTGAAATTAAAATTACGGGAAAACTATAAAAATTATGAACTAAAGAAAATAAAACCGAGCTAAAATTACTTACAGAGCTCCGAGTAATTAAAGGCAAGTACCTACAAAAATAATTAAAACAGTTAAAAATTCATTAACACAATTAAAATAAAGTGCAAATATGAAAATAACAAAACAAGATTAATTAAACTACAATTAAACTATCCTAAAATAAAATATGCACGTAATTAAACTAATTAATAAAAATACAAATTAAACTAAACTAAAATTTAATGAAAATAAATCCTAGGAAATTAAGAAAATAACTATAAAACTACATGTCTAAAATATTAACTCTAAACTAATCCTAACTATATCTAATTACTAACTTAACAATAGAATCTAACTAATGCATGTAACAAATTTAATCTAAATTAATTCTAAAGATAACTCATAAAATACTAAACTAAAATAAAGTCCTAAAACATATAATATAAAATTAATTACTAACTAAAAAAATTAAAACTGAAAATTAAATTAACATGCAAAAATATTAAAACTAACCTACCATTTTAATTTGATTAAACTACCTAACTAACAACTAACAAAGGAATGGAATACTAAAAATGCATTAAACTATAAAATAACACAATGCAATGTGGCCAAACATGGCCTTAGCTACATGTCTAGCCGAGTGGTTCCTCCATTCACTGTGCACGTTTCCTTTCCATTTGCTTTCGGTCTGTTCAGGCATGTCCATCTCTTGCTCTGCAATCTTCCACCAACTCTGCTTCGGTTCTGTGCTCAGCTCTATTCCTGCAACAAGTCCAACACATCACGTTACCGCATGCTTCAAGCTGCATTTTCTAGCCAGACCTGCTCCCTGCACACGTCCTGCTCCTGCTTCTTCTCCATGTCCAGGTTTGAGTGATTTTCGTGGCTTCTGCATTAGGTGTGTCCGGCTCCTGTACTGCACTGTAATGCTGCAACTTCCTCTGGTTCTATCTACTTTACTGGATCCTGGTATCGTTGGCAGTATCATCTTCAGCCTCCTCGTGCCCAGATCCTCGGTTACTTATCAACAATATTCGAGATTATCGTGACTGGAGAGGCAACCATCCAACATTCATCAGCACATCGATCATCAAATAAAGGAACTCGGTACATGCTAAAATCACTAAATGGTAAGTTTAAAACAATACATGAAATGAGACAACTTTAAAACCAACATCTACAATAGTAAATAAAATGAATAGTAAGAAACTCTTAAAACAGAGTAGAGCAGAGGCAAAAATTGCTCCCTGTCCACTACTGCATCATGCCCGATCAGCCCTTGCCCAGTCTAGCCCCTCTCTGCAGTCAGCGTATACTTCGCTGCTCCACTCCTATCATCCGAGATCAGTGCTGAATAGCAGTACTACTGCCAGCACAGCCCGTCATCCATGCATCAATCCTCATGCCGTGTAGTGCCAGGACAGAATCAAGATGCAGAAGCCACGTCTCCAGTACAACACAACCAGCAAACAATCGGTGCTGAAACCTCCCGGGTTGCTTTTACCCTGCATTAAAGCTGTACTCCCTACAACATTATTTTTACTAGCAGCAGCTAGCACCGAGACTTTGTCTCTCGGTACTACCCAAAATAAGCAAACCCGAGAGCTTCATTAAACAATAACAAAACACAAAACAACTAAAAACATAAGCAATTTTAGATCAAACCAAGAGCTACCACTAGGAATTATTTGCTATGTATTGAAACTTGAAAAGCAAAAGAACTGATTGTTTTAACCAAACCGAGAAACATGAAATGATATTGATTGCCATGAAAAATTATCCAAGACTAGAAAATGAAGAACATAAAAATGAAATGAACAGTAAAAATAAGGGAAGTGGCTAACGAGAAACTAAAAAAAAGGAAAGTAAATCCTAAATTTTTTATCTAAAACTATTCTACTCTACATTACATAGTTTTTCAATTGCCATCCTTTCCTATTTATACACACACTTAGGGGTACAATTGTAATTTTTTCATCCTAGATGAGTTGACATTGTTTGGCCACTTGTCTTCACACCATTGGCTTTTTGAAAAGATATTTCCATGTCATTTGTCTTCTTGTCCAATTGGATGCGTTAGGTGGCATGGCTCGTGTTGTCCGCGTGGTCCAATCTCGATTTTAGCTCAATTTCAGTCTATTTTCTATCGAAATTTTTCAAATTCATCCGGATTTAATTTATCTGCAATCATGAGAATTTTAGTCAAAATGAGGGGATAATTACAAAATAATTTGGGGATTAAAATAATTAATTAAGAAATTAAGCATAAATAATTCTGTTTTTATAGAATTATCAATACTGCACTATCTACGTGATCCTGATGCCATGCTCAAATCCTTTCATTTCATCATTTCATCTCAAAACATGAGTTCATGCTTGTGTTAATGGCATGTAAATCAATTCATGCTATTTGTTAATACACAAATTAAATTCAAGCATGACATTAATCATCATGCATATTTCATAAGTAAAGCATGGCATTAATCATCATGCATATTTCATAAGTAAAGCATAGCATTAATCATCATGCATTTGTGCACTTTAAAACCATTAACATATTTCTCATTTCAAACAAATCAACGCTTCTCAGGACGTCAGCCCTTCCCTCGGACTGACTTGACTCACAAATCATTTCAAAACATGGATTTCATTCATAAAGCAATAGACATGTGAGCTAGGCAATATAATAAGGGAAATCTCCTCTAGGACTATGGCCATATCCTGTGATCCCAGGCTACACTGATCAGGTGTGCGGGGTATTACCACTATCTGCTTCCACACAGGAGGTGGGTCACGTCTAGCCCGCCGGTCCATAGCAGATCTCGTCCAAAGACGACATATCACAATTTTAACATGGTACAACATACTCCATGCTATTTGCACGGTACAACGTACTCCGTGGACCCATATCAACACATCATATTACGCCACATCTCAAAAATGCACGTGTGAGCCTATTTAATCGGTACGACTTCTTGTCTACCCGAAGCTCCTAGCACGGCTACCAACATGTCAATTCTAAAAAATGCACGTGCGAGCCTAGTCTACACGAAACTCCTAGCATGACAACAAGTATGGTGGGCATCTAATGCGAGCTATGCTCCAGCACCATGCCAAAACTAGTATAAAGTCTGTACGAGCTCAACTCTATCACAACATCATAAAAATCCATGTGAAAACTAGTGCGAGCTACGCTCTAGCACTCATGCGTATAAAAACACATCAAATCTTGTGCGAGTCACACTCTAGAATGCTTTCATTCTCACGAAATTCATGTAGGTGGCTCAATCTTTGCAAAACATGGTTATCAACCAAATCAAATCATTTCTTTTTCAAATAATTTCAAATGTTAGCCAACCCACCAATCACTTGCTAAAAAGAAACAAAACAAGTTTTTCAAAGCATCATGCTTTTGTTTTCATGCACATTTCTCAAAACCTAACTCTTTGCCCTTCAATCACCCAATAACATTTCCTAGTGTCACATGCACTCTAGTAAAACATTTAAGCACTCAAATTGCGCACAGATATCTCTAAGAGTCCACACAATTTCCTTACCTCGATTTACTCGAGGTGCGACTTTCTTCCTTTATGCTTCTCACGTTCTCAGCTTAACTTGCTCCGGTGTATCCTTAAGAGCTGAAATTCATTCATCAAATGCTTGAGTTAGTGTTGTTAACTCTCATTTAACTATGCATTTTACCCAATGCCTTAAATTTTCATTTTACCCCTTTTTGGGTAAGTCTCACTATTCATTCCATAACACCGTTTTAAATCCATACCCACAATACCATTATCATCTTAAAGATATCCTATTCATCATTTATTCCACTACATTCTACTTTCTCACACTAACCCATTTCTAGGTTATAATCATTCCATTGCATTCTAGATAGGTTCTACCATTAATAAGCACACCAATCAACTCTAAAATCAACAACTTAACAAATGTACTTGGATTGGTGCATTAGAAACTCACCTCTTTGGATTTCCTTCTCACTCCAAATGACAGTGCTCCTAGCTTCTTCAATCCAATAAAAGGGGAAAATGCCTCCAAGCTATGTTGTTCTTCTCTTTGATGTGAACAACTCTGCATCTAATAGATTTTCCTCAAATCTTCTTGAAAATAGGTGGATTTTAGAGAGAGAAAACTAGGTTTTGGGTTGATAAATGGAAAAGAAATGGTTGCTTCCGAAATCTACGGATTCAATTGCTCCTATTTATAGATTTAGCTTAATGAGATCGATCTGCCCTGGGTGGAGATCGATCTGGTCCTCTTAAGATCCCTTTTTTTCATGACATTTGAAGGCAGGAGATTGATCTGTCGAAACCTTGAGATGATTTGTCTCAGGCAGAAAGTTGAGGAGATCTATCTGGCTAGGGAGGAGATCGATCTGCTCCAACCTGAGAGTTAAGAAAATCGATCTGTTTGCCTTAAAAATCGATTCTCATTTTATAGAAAGTTTAGGAGATCGATCTGGCTCCATTGGAGATCGATCTGCACTATTTCTATTGCTCGAATAAGAGCATTTTGGCTCTTTCAGATCAATCTCTCATCATATGAGATCGATCTGGCCTTCATATTTTCTAAATTTTCTGTAGTTTTCTGCAGCAACTCATACCAAAACATCCTTAATTTACTGCCATAGTCATTTCCTCATCCAGTTACCTTTGAGACTTGAAAATGACATTCATTCATACGTTATGCACATCAAAACTTATGTGAAATCTTTGTATAACCAAAGTTATATGATATAACCCAAATGGAAGTGCACAACTCATGAAATCTTCCTTCCATTTTACCACACTACTCACTTTCCATTTTACTCACATTCATCACATATCAAAAGTCCATTTCTTCATATTCATACATAATGAAACTTGTATGTATATCTTATTACAAGTGTGTACACTGAACTTATGGACTCTACATCATTTATGCTTCACATTACAAGTACAACACCATTTACACCTATACAAAGTTATACATGTATGAGGTTTCACAGATCTCCCATGACAATTCTCGATGTCAAACTCTCAAAATAGGCATGACGGACTTCCACCATTGTTCCGCCTCACCCTCTTATACAAAAGCTGTAAATGCCACTTTCTCTGCAGAAGAACACTGAAAAAATCTATATAACTTCTTCATCTTGTTAATCCAATTCTCTGCCACTACCAGATTCTTAACCCCACTAACTGACGGTGGCTGAAGCTTCTGAAATTGCCTCAGTTGGTCTAACTCATAATCGTACCCCAGATCATCATTACCCTGACGTAGGGCCACTGTAGAAGGTACAATCTAAACAAGAGAGGTCTGTGGAGGTTTCAACAGCCTATGGTACAGGTACAGGCTGTGCAGGTGCAGGGGTCTCAGGTGTAGTTACTGATATAATCAGTGTAGCCTGTCTTGCTATACCCTGGGCATTGTCAAATCTAGCCATGATCTGCCCCAACAATGTCATCACAATGTCCATGCTTCGTTATAATTTCACGATACTGGCATCGGGACTCTCTGATGGGTTCGAAGAAATATGATCAAATAAAGGTCCATTATGTCTCTCGAGTCTCTCTCTATGGCCTCGAGATGATGAACCCTCACCTCCACCACGATGTCTGATTAAATCCTACTTACAAAATCAATTTTCAGTACAATCATAGCTCGATATACACAATTGTATCTAAATAATGCATAGTAACATAGGGATGTACACTTTCCTAATTACTAACACCGACTCACATCAGACCAACCTCACTCTGATACCACCTTTTGTCGTGACCCTTTTTACTTAATTTATATCATTATTTATTATAGTACACGACTTACTCACATTAATTTAGTTGGGCTGTGAGTCAATGTCAGCCACAAGATTCTTCCTTTTTAACATTCATTTCATGCCATAATGAAATAGGCTGATAATCTTTTTTAACTATAAATATATATGTAACTGTATTTACAATAATTTACATCTCCCATGTTTACAAAATACATTGCTATGCATATACATGTTCAGATACAAAATTTACTAATGTGTATACCTTATATCAATCAGGAGCTGTGCCAATGGATGCAGGAGGATGGCAGCGAATGCAATTCTAAAAATAAATCTGTGGAGAAAGGAGAGTAAATGGATGAGCTAACATGCTCAGTAAGGAAAATATGTAAGCATGTAGACAACCATACTATCTACATGCTTAAAATATCACCCTTATGAATGAAACATATGCATCTTTCAAAACACAGTAACCTTTACTCAAAATTGATATGGATAGCGATCTTTTCGCTACAGACATATATATACATATATATGAAAAACTCATACGGTGTAAAAACCGTTTCAGAATTTCACATTTCAAATCAGACTTTACACATTTCACAGCTGTTCAGAAATAGATATTCAATAACCGATTATGATAAGCACATTCACACAGTTATAGTAAAGCAGATAACGAATCTTTGCTACACCTATGAATATATCAAACTCATTCGAAGTGAACATTTTCATAGTTCAAATCTGAATGCACATTTCATAAAACGTTCAACAAACAAAAATCCAGATCGGATTCAATAACAGATGAGACTAGGCAAGGATATATATTTCATAACATCAGATGACATATGGCCATAGTCAGTGACCCCCAAGAAATCACTAGCTAGGTGTGAAAGGGTGGTCCGAAAGCCTTTCGGCTCATGTAAATCTGAAGTCCGAAGACTAGCAGTACAATACAACGTACTTTGCGTTGTCTACATGGTACAACGTACTCCGTAACCACAACATCATACATTGAAGGTTACGGGGTGCCCTAATTAGGGACTTATCACCCTAACCTGAAATCATCAACCATTGTCTGTCTCAAAATCCAGTACGAGCAGGTCAGTGCAAGATCACACAACAATACACGACGACTCCAACACTGTTTTACTCATAAATCATATCAAAATCCAGTGCGAGCAATTCAGTGTGACACACAGTCTACACGAGGGCTCTAACACTGTTTTCATTCTCAATATCATTTAAAACTCTATGCGAGCAAAGGTCCAACACTACTTCATGCATAATCTTGAAAAATCTCGCGTGAGCAAAGCTCCAGCACAATGTCATGTATAAGTAATGTAAAATATAGTACGAGCAAGGCTCCAGAATTAATGCATGTACAAATCATATCAATTCTCATGTGAGCTAAGCTCCAACGGGATTTGTTTCCACATAAATATGATAGGTGGCTCAATTCCATTGAAAATAGCTCCGAAATTAGAGTTTTACACATAAAACGATACTACATATAGCGATGGGAGGTGACTTCCTGTAAGGTCACCCATAATAAAATTACTCCCATCTCAGCACGTTTAAATTCGTAAAATGTGCTTTTCTATGCAGACTGTCAAAACATTAGCCAACCTATCCATACATCATTGAAAACAAACTTCCATGCTTAAGACACTGAAAACATGAAATTTATAAAATCATGCTTTATCGATTCTTTTTGGTGTAGCTTTCCTTATAGTAGAGGCAATATGGTCTTTTGCAAATACTAGGCAATTTCCTAGATTTTTTGGTAACTATATCTTCTATAGTATCTAATCACATATTGAGATTTATAAAATTACGTACAACTATCTCTAATAGCTAACATAAATCCCTTACCTAAATGCGGGTCGATAGAGTTGCAATCCCAGTACTTTCAGTAAATTAGTTCAATGAGCCCAAATTTGTATCCTCTGGAGCTGCATAAGATCGTAAATCACTGATCATTATCTCCCACACACACGTATACAGTCTTTCTAGACTTTAATTTCGATTTTGGGCCCATTTACTCTTTGTTGGGCCTTATTGATCTTTCTTGGGCTTAATTCTATTCTAAGCCCATTTTCATCTTTCTATTTATTGTTTTAAGGCCCATTTACATTTATCGAGCCGTCTTAAGCCTTTTCTAGTCTCTTCAGGTAGTTTCATAATTATTTTTGATATTCGATTTTCAATTCCGAATATAAAACAATTTATACGAAGTTAATTCATAACTATTCAATTAATCTCTAACTCGTATAACTATACAAGTTATAGTAAGGGAGATTCATTTACTCAAAAATTCTATGATGACACGTAAATTGAGGCTGAATCGAACTCTTGTTCGTCGTCTATTGTTGCGCTACACATTTATATATTTAAATCGATCAATTTAGGTGTAATATAAATTTAAATAAATTTTCAAAAATTGATACGGTCAATTTCGACCGCTTACCGATCTATCGTTAAATCGAGCTATCATTGAATTTGTCGCCCTTTTTTTTGATTGAATCGATTCAGACCGGTTCAACCCCTTTTATATTGAACCGGTCTGAACTGGTTCAGAGGGCTTTTTGTCGTTCTTGACTCTGCCGATCGGTTCTCCGACCGATTCCACCTCCACATGGTTCAACCTTAACTCTAGAACCTTCGGTTGGCTTAGGCTGGGGTAGATCTGCGTCGGTGCCACTTTTTCTCCCTTTTCTCCCTTTCAGCTCCCCCCTTCAGATCTTCTCATTGCCAACGATGTGGGGCGCGTGATGGAGCTCGGAGGATCCCTCGGTACCAGTCGGGCCTGCGCCAGCCTCCTCTCATGCCTTCTCCCTCTGCTGGCTCACCGGAGAAGGAAATCAGGGGGGATCGATTTTTCTATCCCTCCCTCTAGGGCTGGGTCGTGCAAAACAATTTCACGCTATCCAGTTATTTTATTTATATATATATATATTATATAATATATTATAATATAATATAATATAATACATATTGTTAGTTTTGGATGATATATTTGAAATGACAAAACATTAATTTAAATGTGTTTATTTTAAACCTTCAAATCATTTGTGAGGTATTATTTCTGAGTAATTGTCTTAGAGAATATATTGCCAATTGTACTAAAACTTAGAAAACTTTTGAAAATCTAAACTTAAAAACCTTTGTAAACTAAATTTTTGCTTGGAAAACTGATACTTAAGTCAAGAGATCGATCTTCTTTTGGCAAAATCAAATCAGAACTCAATGACAAGACCATGGGATCGATTTACTTTGGGAGAGAGATCGATCTCCTCTAGGCAGTAACAATCTGAGATCGATTTGCTCTGGGAGAGAGATCGATCTCCTTTAGGCAGTAGCGATTTGTTCAATGCAGTAATAACAAAGAGATCGATCTCCATTGAATAAGAGATCGATCTCCCTTGTTTTACGGAATGTGATGACACTAACTTCTCAAGAAGAGGAGATCGATCCCTCTGTATAATGAGATCGATCTCCTTTCCTAGAGTACCTTTGTGATTACATGTTCTGGAACTAAATGATCGATCCTCTCGGGTAAGGAGATCGATCTGGCATTCATCTGTAAGACTCCAACGGTTAGTTTTTCAGGGTTTCAATGGGAAGAATTGCATTAAATGCTTCACCAACCAATTGGATGTATAAGTACAAGTCATGAAGACATTGGAGAAAATGAGAGACGCTTTGAGTATTCTTGCAGAAAACATTCTTTGTGTCTTCAGCTAAAAGTGTACTTAATTGTCATTGAAAGCTTTAGTTAAGCTATTCATTTTCATCACCTACCCATTAAGAAAGCCTTGATTGTATTCATTCTTCATCTTAAAGCAAAGAGGAGAGTTCTTCTGTGAGAGAGCTGTTATAAAAGAGTTTGAATAACAATATTTGTTAAGTGGGTAGAGAGATTATTCCTTAACCTTGAAAAGAAAGTTGTAAAGTTCATCTTGATAGTGGAAGTGACTCATTGACAAGAAGGTCAAGAAGAGAGGACGTAGGCAAAGGATTTGGCTGAACCTCTATAACTCATTGTGTTTGCTACTTCTTTCCCTTATCTCCTTATTTATTGCACATTTGTTCTTAATCTTATAGTAGTTATAAATTTATTTGTGTGCGATATTAGCTAAGTAAGTTTTAAATTTCATGAATTGATAGAAAACTGATTCACCCCTCCTCTTGGTTGAGATAACATTTGGTATCAGAGCTTGGGCTCTTTGATTAAAAATGAGAAAAATCCTAAGAGCTTATAACCATCCTATGTCTCAAAATAGTGTAGCAACTAGCAAGGTAGGATAGGGGGATTCCACTGTTAGACCTCCCTTGTTCAATGGTGAAAATTATGCTTATTGAAAAACTAGGATGATGCTATTCATTCAAGTGAATGATTATGAAGTATGGAGAGCAATTGTCAAAGGCCCATAAATCCCTACAAAGAAAGTTGAAGGAAACGAAATTCCTAAGGAAGAAGATGAATGGGATGCCAATGACATAAAAGCTGCTCAATTGAATGCTAAGGCAATGCCCACTTGTTTTGAGCTTTAGGTCTTAATGAATATAATAAAGTCTCCACATGTGAGAATGCAAAACAAATATGGGATAAGTTGGCAATTACTTATGAAGGTACAACTCAAGTTAAGGAGACAAAAGTAGGCATGCTCACACATGATTATGAATTGTTTAGAATGAAACAAGATGAATCTATTAGTGACATGTTTACTAGGTTTACCGATATGATAAATGGACTTAAATCTCTAGGCAAAACATATTCCAACATAGAGATGGTAAAGAAAATTCTAAATAGCCTACCAAAATCTTGGGAAGCCAAAGTGACTTGTATTGAGGAATCTAAGGATCCTCACTCATTATCACTAGATGAACTAATGGGGTCACTACTTACTTATGAGATGAAGCTAAAAAGAAATGAAGAGCTTCCTAAGAAAGTAGGAGTAGCACTAAAGTCTACTACTCATGAAAAACTAAAAGATGATAAAAATGAAAGTTTTGATGAAGAGGATATTGAGATGGAAATGTTTATCAAAAGATTTAACAAATTTATGAGAATGAGAGGTAATGGTAGTACTATGAGAATCCATAGGAGAGAACAAAATAGAGGAGAGTCAAGTAGAAAAGATAAGGATTCTATTATGTGTTATGAATGTAAAAAAACTGGTCATATTAAATTTGATTGTTCACTACTAAAGAAAACAAATGATAGGAAACCAAAGAAGAAAGCAATGATGGCAACTTGGAGTGATAGTGACAGCTCCGATGATGACAATGGAGAAGAAGAAGTTGCCAATCTTTGTTTCATGGCATTAAAAGATGAAAATGTAATATCTATTTCTAATGATTATTCTTTTGATGAGTTACAATATGCTTTTGATGATATTACCATGGAATTTGAGTGTATGAATTTGAAATACAAGAAGATGATCTCTAAATTAAAGAAAGAAAATGAAGTGCTCTTAAATGCTAAGATAGAATGGGAAAAGAAATTGGAAAATGCAAATCTAGAAATTCATGATTTAAAAGAAAAGAATAATAATTTGCATAATTCATTTTCTAAATTCTACATGGGTCAACAAAAACTAGATCATATGTTAAAGACTTAAAGAGCTTTCTTTGATAGAAATGGATTAGGATATAATGACAAAATAAATAAACTCATCTCAAGAACTTCTTGGTTAGTAAACATAATATACATGATTTATCTCTTATTTGCTCACTATGTAATAAAATAGGACATCCTTCACATGAATGCAATGTTAGAAAAACCACTTTTAGAGGAAAAGTAGTTAGAAAAATTTGGGTGCCTAAGAATGCTATAACTTCAAAAGACATTGAATTGATAATGAAATGGATACCTAAAGGATCAAAACTTATGTCTACTAACTCTAAAGGAAGCAAGAAAATTTAGGTACCTAAAACAAAGGTTTAATGATGATTGTAGGAACTTGAGCATTGTTTCAAAGTAAAGTCAAAGGAAGCTTGGTACTTGGATAGTGGATGCTCAAGACACATGGCTGGTGATAAGAGTCATTTTAACACCTTAAAATCAAATATTGGTGGAGAAATCACTTTTGGGGATAACTCCAAAAGCCAAATTTGTGAGAACTGTAAATTTTATGAGATTTGCTAAATGAGAATTGTAATTTGGTGAATGTAATTAGGATATGTTGATGTACACGCAAGTTTAAAATTTTATGAAGTATAAGGAGATGAATTTTTTAAGTCTTATATGTGTATGGATTGAAATATGGCCTATGAAGTAGATTATGATGAGTTTTGCATTAAGTTTCCTGCAATTGATGCAGCAACAACAGAATCTGTGAAGGCTAGATCGATCTCCAAGGATGAGAGATCGATCTCATAGCTCCAGAATGCAAAAAACGTGCAAAAGCAAACAGGCAGATCGATCTCATAAGGAAGAATATCGATCTCCTAATGCCTTTGCCTAGCAAGGATCGATCTTGTCACAAGGGCAGATCGATCTCTTTAACTCTCGGCTTGGAAGAGATTGATCTCTACCCTCTAGCAGATCGATCTCCACTTAGTCTTTTTATGAAGAGCAGATCGATCTCCTTCCTAGACCAAATCGATCTTGTAGTTGTTGATGGAGCAGATGGAGCATTTGAAATGAAGTAGAGATCAATCCCCATCAATGCCAGATCGATCTCATAAGCCCTATCTATATAAAGATCACGTGATTTTTCCTGAAAATCGAGCCTCTCTCTCTCTGAAACACCAATCTTCACCATTTTCACCCAAACCAAGCTTTCTCTCTCTAAGATTCATCATATTCTAGATAAAAGTAGACAAAGGGGTAAGAAATAAAGTTGTTCCTCTTGGCAAGGAGAACAACATACTAGAAAATCAAAGATTGGGATTGAGCAAAGGAAGAGGCAAGCACTCTAAGAATTTGGTTAAGAGGAGACAAGCTAGGTAAGCTTACAAGACCCTTGTTCTTGAGCATTATCATTTTATATATTGGTGGATAAACATATATGTTTATATATTTGGTTGTAAATGTTTAAGGCATGATGGAATCAACAAATGAGTTTAGTTAGAAGATTTAATGTGGATGTCTTGTGATGGTTATGAGTTAACTAAAGGGATGATAAAGATGTAGAAAGAGTTTTGAGACAATGTTAAGTTAGAATGAGTAAAAGAAAGAGATGGAAAATGAGAATGATGTATATTGATGGGTTAATGTTGTGTGTGGACAGCTTGAGAATCCAACAAGGTAAATGAGACTAGTCCGAGAACCCGAGGATAGTGTGCCACTCAAGGTGCAAGAGGTAAGGGAAATAAAACCATTTGTGCTTGTGAGTTTTTGAATGAATGAAAACGTTTTAATAGCATGAAAATGGCTTAATGAAATGAGCATGTTTATGAGAAATGAGATGAATTAATGTTTTGATAAATGTGTGAGTGTTTTGCCGATTTGAGCTCGATTTTGATGTGATTTGTGAAATGTGAATACAATGTGTTATAATCGAAATGAGTTTTGTGATAACCACTATGAGTTCTACGTGAAGGAAAAATGATTTTTATACAATAATGGCATGTTTTATACTTCACTATTGATGTGTTGATGAATGTGTGAGTGTTTTACCGGTTTGAGCTCGATTTTGATGAGATTTGTGTAAATGTGTACACATATGGTTTATAATCGAAATGAGTTTTGTGATAACAACTAAGAGCTCTACGTGAAGGCAAAATGATTCTTACTGAGACTATGGCTTGTCATGAGATGCACATCGGGCTTTACTCTGGTAGCATGTAAGGCCGGGCTGTGGTCTAGTAGCATGTAAGACCGACACCTCCGCTCTTGCAACGTGAGATGACCCCGCTCCGGTAGCAATGTGTGGCCTTGCTTTGATAGCATGTAAGATCAGGCTGTGCTTTGATAGAATGTAAGACCGGTGACTATACGACTCTGATTAAGTCTACAACGAATCATGGCCATGTGTATTATTGTCGATGAAATCCTTCAATTGGGGATGCCTGCCAAGGGGACGAATTCAATTGATGTGATATGCCTATGACGTTGATTTCATATGAGTTTTTATAAATGCCTAGTCTCAATTTATTTGATGATGCTGTGATTTTACAACTGTGATTTATATCACGCATTGAGATTTGATGTGATGTGATTTATGATTTTATCACGTGAATTGTACTGATGCCATTATTTTCTACCGTTATTTCTATAATGATTTGCATGCTCAAATGTTTCCATCATGCTGTGTTTGTGATGATGATTTTTTATAATTTCCCTTATCCTCCTTACTGAGCGTTTTGAGAGCTTACCCTTTTTTCCTCCCCTTTCCAGATTACTTGATGTGAGATCTGAGAATTTCAGACATATTTAATGATGTAATAAGAATTTGAAGTGTAATTTATTGAGCTAAGTGAATTGTGGGAATTATAATTGGAGATTTATATGTTAAGTGTGTAAAATGAGCATGAAGTATGAGGACAGATCGATCTGGGAGAAGGAGAGATAGATCTGGTGAGTTAAAAATGACGAGGAAGGGGGAATTTGAGGAGCAGATCGATCTCCAATGGAAGAGATCGATCTCCTTATGAATCTGTTTGAGAAAGGATCGATCTCATGAGGAAGAGATCGATCTCCAAATGATTCTGTTTGGGGAGAAGATCGATCTCCTCAGGAGCAGATCGATCTCATAAAGCCATAAAGAGATCGATCTCACCCCTCGACAGATCGATCTCCTAGGCATAAAATTGCACAGATCGTCCCCAAATTTCAAAGGCAGATCGATCTCATCAAGAGGCAGATCGATCTCCTACCTCCAGCCTATATAAGGAACCCGTGTTTTCTCCTGTAATTTCACTTTTTCTCTCTTCCAACCCCCATTTTTTCGAAAACCTAACTTTCCCACTCATCTAAATCACTCATTTCCGGTCGAATCAGCTGTTGTGGTAAGAAGGAAAGTTGTTCCTCATCAAAGGGAGAACAACATACTTGAAAATCAAAGGACGAATCGGATCGAGGCGTGAGTTGTGCGTCTCACAAGCTTTAGGTAATTTCTAAACCTCGATCTTGATATTTGAGCTGATTTTGATGTTATTGGTGGTTGTCATTGTGTTGAAATAGCTGAGAAATGCTTAGGGATTGATGAAATTTCAATGTAGTTGGAGTAATGTAGATATTTGATAATTTTGGTAATTTTGAGAATTTGTGCTATAAATGGAAATATAGACAATGTGGAGAATTAGCCTAGATAATTGGCATGAGGAATGTAGGACATTGAGATATTGTGAATGAGGTTGTAGTTTAGGGTTGAGTTACGAGAAATCAAGAGATTTGAGGTGTTATGAGCAATTATGCTCGATTTTGAGAATTGAGGGTTATGAGATAATTGAGTATTGATGTTTTAACATCGTTTGGACAGCTCGGGAGTTCCAGAGTGGAATGCGAGGCTAGTCCGTGATACGGGGGAAACGATTGCACTATACGAGGTGCAAAGAGGTAAGGGAAATCTAAACCATTTGTGTATGTGATTTGTGAACTGTTATAGCATGATTTGTGGTTTATAAAACAAGCATGTTGAGTGTTTTGTGTTGAGATTTAATTGCACACGATTTTAATAGCCGGTTGGAACCCAATGTTTTTATGAGTTTATAACTGGGTTCTACGTTAAGGCAATATTGAGATTTGAGAAATGTGTGCGTGTGCTTTGCCGGTTGGAACTCGGTTTTATTACGTTTTGTGTTGAGTACAAAACGATTTCAAATGAGTTTTATGAGAGAAAACCATTATGAGTTCTACGTGAAGGCAAACCAGTCTTATGTGATAAGACTTAGGTGTGTAGTTGTGAGTACACACCTGGCATTGCTCTGGTAGCATGTAAGCCCGATTTCTTCTCCGTTCTGGTAACGTGAGAATAACCTATTCTGTGGCTGTGCCACGTTGAGAAACCCCATTGGTGGCTGTGCCACGTTGAGAGACCCCATTGGTGGCTGTGCCACGTTATACCCCATTGGTGGCTGTGCCACGTTGAGAAACCCCATTGGTGGCTGTGCCACGTTGAGAAACCCTATTCTGTGGCTATGCCACGCGAGAAATTAAATCAGTGGCTTTGCCACGTGTATTTTGTGGCTATGCCACGTGAGAATTTAAACCGGTGGCTTTGCCACGTGTGTTTTGTGGCTATGCCACGCGAGAAATTAAATCAGTGGCTTTGCCACGTGTATTTTGTGGCTATGCCACATGAGAATTTAAACCGGTGGCTTTGCCACGTGTGTTTTGTGGCTATGCCACGCGAGAAATTAAATCAGTGGCTTTGCCACATGTGTTTAGTGGCTGTGCCACGTGCATTATTTTTACTGTGATTTTATCACGTATTTGAGAAAGCGTTTATCGCGTTGTTTTCACATGCTTTACACATGAGAGTGTCGTTTTGAGTATTTTCATGCTATGGTTTTCAAATGAGTTTCACATACAAATAAACATTTTGTGATGTGCATTTTGGTTTATGAAATGAGTTCCTTACCCCCTTTACTGAGCGATTTAGAAGCTCACCCTGTTTTCTTTTCCCCCCCAGAGTTCTTCAAGTGAAAAAATATCTCCCTGCGACGTACGGAGTAGTGGCTAGTGGAGGATTCGAGCTCCAGGCCATATATTTTGTACTTTGAGGTATATTTTATATTTTCATGTACCCAGACTATTATTGTAATTGCAGACACTTGATGTATAACATTATATGGGATGTATTAGGATTAATTAACTTGAGATGGATTAATGTATATGATTCAATATACACTATATTATGATGAGATCTTGAGGCATGATAATTATGATGATGTATGACACTGCACAGGAATGCACCTTTAATTGTAAATTAACGAGTAAAAAGTTTTAAATTAGCCCTATTTTCCGCATTTTCGGGGCGTGACAGAGTTTTCTTGGTATCAGAGCTTAGGGTGTCTAGTACTGTCAGTGTCGGTTAAGTGAAATAGAATACATCCCAAGTGTCTGTAATAGTCTGGTCATGAACTGAAAATGAGGATTGAGATTTCAATCAATTTTGATATGTACGCGCAGGAGACGAGTTGAGATAGAGAATGAGTAAACGACGAGGTCGTTCGAGGAGGCAGGCAGAGTCCCCTCCGCCACCTGTCCCACAACCAGAGAGTCCTAACTCTCGATTTAATCGGATTGAGACCGATGTGAGGCAAGGTTTTGAGCAGATGGCAGCGTTATTCGCGCAACACTTTGGAGTTAATGCCTCGGATACTACCCCTACACCACCACAAGGACCTCCCATGCCCCCAGTGCCTCCTGTCGCCCAGCCTGAGGATAGAAGTATGGTCCGACTAAGGGATTTTCTGAAGATGAATCCACCCGCATTTAAGGGAAAGAAGGATCCTACAGAGGCTGAGGAGTGGTTGACGGAATTAAGAATTATATTTGATATTCTGGGGTGCACCGATGCTGAGAGGGTCAGTATGAGTGCCTATATGCTGAAGGGGAGAGCTCGAGATTGGTGGGGTACTACCCAGGGTATTTTGATGTCCCACCATGGTGTGATTGGTTGGGAAGAGTTCCAGACAGCCTTTAGGACCCAATATGTACCACGAGCCGCCCAGAGAAAGAAACAGGCCGAGTTTTTGAGTTTGGTACAGGGTGACATGTCTGTGGATGACTATGAGAGCCAATTCACAGCGCTATTAAGATATGACCCAGAGACCTTCAAGAGTGAAGAGCTCCGCACAGAGAAGTTTGTGTATGGGTTGAAGCCCGTCATCAGAGATAGATTGATAGGGCTATGTATTACCAAGTTTGGAGATGCTCTGAGACGAGCACAAGAGATTGAAAGAGGGATTGAGATGGTACAATCCCAGAATGAGCTCAGAGCGGTGAATAGAGATAAGGGCAAGAGGCCAGCACTTTTCCAAACAGAGGCTCGGAGAGGTTCCTTCAGAAGAGGAAGGATTGAGGTGCAGAAGGACAGATTGGAGAGACCCAGAGCCTATCCTATTATCAAGGAGACCCCTCGATATGTCAGGCCTGAGATAAGGTTTTGCAGAGATTGTGGCCGAATGCATGAGGGAAGTTGTACTGGGTCGATCCATGGATGTTTTAGATGTGGTGACATGGGTCACAGAGTGAAGGACTGTCCCCAACCTCAGATACCACATGCTCCGGAGCCCACTAGACAACAGCCTCAGAGAGTGGATCCCCGGAGACGGGCCACTGCGGCAGAGAAAAGGAAGAAACCTGTGGCACAGGGACGTGTGTTTGCCCTGGATAAGGAGACCACAGACACTTCGGCAGAGACTATAAGAGGTACACTCTCTGTCTGTAATTATGAGGCTCATGTGTTGATTGATTCAGGATCCACGCATTCGTTTATTTCTGAGCATTTTGCATGTAGATTAAACTTGAAGCTTGAACCTCTAGAATATATACTACATGTAAATACCCCTATGCGTGAATCCCAAAGAACTGAGTTAATCTGTAGAGGATGTGAGATAAAGGTGGGAGATAGAGTGATGTTAGCAGATCTAATCATGTTGAATATACATGGGTTTGATGTAATTCTGGTGATGGATTGGTTGGCGACCAATCGAGTGAGTTTAGACTGCTACACTAAGATTGTAACTTTCTCCCTACCTGAACCTTATAGTGTACGGTTGAGATATTGAGGGAATGATTATGTGGATTTCTAGTAAGTAATTTGAGAATTTTAACATTATTTTGGAGAATATTAAATATGATTATTCATGTGAAGGTTATGAGACACTCATCTCAGACGATGAGCGGGAACATCCGAGGATTGAGGATATACCTGTGGTGTGTGAATTTCTGGATGTTTTCCCAGATGAATTGCCAGGTTTGCCACCAGAGAGAGAGCTGGAGTTTACCATTGATTTGGTACCAGATACTCAGCCGATCTCTAAACCTCCTTACAGGATGGCATTAGTGGAACTCGAGGAATTGAAGAGACAACTACAGGAGTTATTGGATCAAGGGTTTATTAGACCCAGTGTTTCACCCTGGGGAGCACCAGTACTATTTGTTAAGAAGAAGGATGGTAGTCTCAGATTATGTGTAGACTACCGGTTGTTGAATAAAGCCACGGTGAAGAATAAATACCCACTACCCAGGATTGATGATCTACTTGATCAACTGAGAGGGGCATCAGTCTTTTCTAAGATTGATTTGAGATCGGGCTATCACCAATTGAGGATCAAGGAAGAAGATATTCCAAAGACGGCCTTCAGGACGAGGTATGGCCATTACGAATTTCTGGTGATATCCTTTGGATTGACGAACGCCCCTGCAGCATTTATGAGATTGATGAACGAGGTGTTCAGAGACTATCTGGATAAGTTTATGATAGTCTTTATTGATGATATCCTGGTGTACTCTCGGTCGTATGAGGAGCATGCACAGCATTTGTGGTTAGTACTTCAGATACTCCGAGATAAGCAATTGTACGGAAAGCTTAGTAAGTGTGAGTTTTGGCTGAACCGGATAGCTTTCCTTGGGCATATAGTCTCAGAGGAAGGAGTATCAGTGGACCCAAGTAAGGTGGAGGCTGTACTTAATTGGGAGAAACCGAGGACAGTTACTGAGGTACGAAGCTTCCTTGGTTTGGCAGGGTATTACAGAAGATTTGTGGAAGGATTTTCCAGGATTGCCGCCCCTTTGACTAAGCTCACATGCAAAGAGACTCCATTTATATGGACTGATCAATGTGAGCTCAGTTTTCAAGAGTTAAAGAGGAGATTAACAGCGG
The DNA here is from genome assembly GCA_033439115.1 of Firmiana major. NCBI lineage: Eukaryota > Viridiplantae > Streptophyta > Magnoliopsida > Malvales > Malvaceae > Firmiana > Firmiana major. Next base: position 11,258,734 of record CM065898.1, on the reverse strand, counting down.
CACCTGTGTTAACTATTCCTGAGGGATCAGGAGGATTTTCGGTGTATAGTGATGCATCTCACCAAGGATTAGGGTGTGTGCTTATGCAGCACGAAAGGGTGGTCGCATATGGATCGCGACAGCTGAAAGACCATGAGCGGAATTACCCCACGCATGATTTGGAGTTAGCCGCTGTGGTATTTGCTTTGAAGATCTGACGACACTACTTATATGGGGAAAGATTCCAGATCTTCACTGATCACAAGAGTTTGAGATATCTCTTTGATCAGAAAGAGTTAAACATGAGACAAAGGAGATGGATGGAACTCCTTAAGGATTATGACTGCGAGATTCTATATCATCCGGGTAAGGCGAATGTGGTTGCTGATGCCCTGAGCAGGAAGAGTATGATATCTGCTATGATGATCAGGGAATGGGATTTGTTAGAGCAGTTCGCCGAACTTCGGATCAGAGTTAAAGAGGTAGAGACTGGATTTTTGGCTAGCTTGCGGATAGAGCCCAGGATCATGGATCAGATTAGAACTGGGCAGCGCAGTGATCAGAGATTGATAGATATGGTTAGCCAAGCTGAGCAGAGTTCGCAGTCGGATCTCACCATCAGTGAGGACGAATTGTTGAGATTCAGAGGACGGATCTGTGTACCGGACGATGATACCCTGAAGAGACAGATACTGAGAGAATCCCACTGCTCGCGATACACCATGCACCCAGGGAGTACTAAGATGTACCGAGACTTGAGAAAGGTGTATTGGTGGAGTGGTATGAAGCGAGATGTGGCAGAGTATGTGGCCAGGTGTTTAGTATGCCAGCGAGTGAAAGCTGAGCATCGGAAGCCCGGAGGACTACTACAGCCCTTACCTGTACCTACATGGAAATGGGAGCATGTCACTATGGACTTTATTATGGGTTTACCGAGGACCCGGAGAGGTCGTGACGCGATATGGGTCATTGTGGATAGATTGACCAAGAGTGCCCACTTCCTTGCCATCAAGAGCACAGATACTGTGGATGCCTTAGCTGAACTGTATGTCAGCGAGATAGCTAGATTACATGGGGCTCCAGTGAGTATTACTTCTGATAGAGATTCCCGATTTACTTCTAGATTTTGGACCCAGTTTCAGGAGTCCATGGGATCTCGATTGAGTTTCAGTACCGCCTATCATCCTCAGACAGATGGTCAGTCAGAGAGGACTATTCAGACCTTGGAGGATATGTTGAGGGCGTGTACGATGGATTTTAAGGGATCATGGGATGATCACCTGCCCCTAGCAGAGTTTGCATACAATAACAGCTATCATGCGAGTATTGGAATGACACCTTTTGAGGCTCTATATGGCAGGAGGTGTAGATCCCTTGTAGCTTGAGAAGAAGTCGGTGACAGAAAGATAAATGCTCCCGAGCTTGTTGAGCAAGCCGTACAGAGTGTGAAACTCATATGTGAGAGGTTACGGGCTGCGCAGAGTAGACAGAAAAGCTACGCGAATGCGCGTAGACGGCCACTTGAGTTTGATGTTGGTGATGCAGTATTTCTGAGAGTATCACCGAGCAAGGGTATCATGCGATTTGGGAAGAAAGGAAAATTGAGTCCTCGATACATAGGACCATTCGAGATTCTTGAGAGAGTGGGAGATGTAGCCTACAGATTGGCATTACCCCACAGATGTCCGGAATACACAACATTTTTCATGTGTCTATGTTGAGGAAGTACCACCCGGACCCTTCTCATGTTATAGAGTATGATGAGATGGACATACAGGAGGACATGAGCTACACTGAGGAACCCGTCCGGATTCTCGATAGAAAGGAGAAGGTACTGAGAACCAAGAGCATCCCATTAGTGAAAGTTTTGTGGAAACATCACTCAAGGGAAGAGGCAACGTGGGAACTAGAGAGCCTCATGAAGGAGAAATACCCCCATCTATTTTGACTAGTTGAGTTGAATTTGGAGGACCAAATTCTTTTTAAGGTGGGGAGGATGTGAGATCTGAGAATTTCAGACATATTTAATGATGTAATAAGAATTTGAAGTGTAATTTATTGAGCTAAGTGAATTGTGGGAATTATAATTGGAGATTTATATGTTAAGTGTGTAAAATGAGCATGAAGTATGAGGACAGATCGATCTGGGAGAAGGAGAGATAGATCTGGTGAGTTAAAAATGACGAGGAAGGGGGAATTTGAGGAGCAGATCGATCTCCAATGGAAGAGATCGATCTCCTTATGAATCTGTTTGAGAAAGGATCGATCTCATGAGGAAGAGATCGATCTCCAAATGATTCTGTTTGGGGAGAAGATCGATCTCCTCAGGAGCAGATCGATCTCATAAAGCCATAAAGAGATCGATCTCACCCCTCGACAGATCGATCTCCTGGGCATAAAATTGCCCAGATCGTCCCCAAATTTCAAACGCAGATCGATCTCATCAAGAGGCAGATCGATCTCCTACCTCCAGCCTATATAAGGAACCCGTGTTTTCTCCTGCAATTTCACTTTTTCTCTCTTCCAACCCCCATTTTTCCGAAAACCTAACTTTCCCACTCATCTAAATCAATCATTTCCGGCCGAATCAGCTGTTGTGGTAAGAAGGAAAGTTGTTCCTCATCAAAGGGAGAACAACATACTTGAAAATCAAAGGACGAATCGGATCGAGGCGTGAGTTGTGCGTCTCACAAGCTTTGGGTAATTTCTAAACCTCGATCTTGATATTTGAGCTGATTTTGATGTTATTGGTGGTTGTCATTGTGTTGAAATAGCTGAGAAATGCTTAGGGATTGATGAAATTTCAATGTAGTTGGAGTAATGTAGATATTTGATAATTTTGGTAATTTTGAGAATTTGTGCTATAAATGGAAATATAGACAATGTGGAGAATTAGCCTAGATAATTGGCATGAGGAATGTAGGACATTGAGATATTGTGAATGAGGTTGTAGTTTAGGGTTGAGTTACGAGAAATCAAGAGATTTGAGGTGTTATGAGCAATTATGCTCGATTTTGAGAATTGAGGGTTATGAGATAATTGAGTATTGATGTTTTAACATCATTTGGACAGCTCGGGAGTTCCAGAGTGGAATGCGAGGCTAGTCCGTGATACGGGGGAAACGATTGCACTATACGAGGTGCAAAGAGGTAAGGGAAATCTAAACCATTTGTGTATGTGATTTGTGAACTGTTATAGCATGATTTGTGGTTTATAAAACAAGCATGTTGAGTGTTTTGTGTTGAGATTTAATTGCACACGATTTTAATAGCCGGTTGGAACCCAATGTTTTTATGAGTTTATAACTGGGTTCTACGTTAAGGCAATATTGAGATTTGAGAAATATGTGCGTGTGCTTTGCCGGTTGGAACTTGGTTTTATTACGTTTTGTGTTGAGTACAAAACGATTTCAAATGAGTTTTATGAGAGAAAACCATTATGAGTTCTACGTGAAGGCAAACCAGTCTTATGTGATAAAACTTAGGTGTGTAGTTGTGAGTACACACCGGGCATTGCTCTGGTAGCATGTAAGCCCGATTTCTTCTCCGTTCTGGTAACGTGAGAATAACCTATTCTGTGGCTGTGCCACGTTGAGAAACCCCATTGGTGGCTGTGCCACGTTATACCCCATTGGTGGCTGTGCCACGTTGAGAAACCCCATTGGTGGCTGTGCCACGTTGAGAAACCCTATTCTGTGGCTATGCCATGCGAGAAATTAAATCAGTGGCTTTGCCACGTGTATTTTGTGGCTATGCCACGTGAGAATTTAAACCGGTGGCTTTGCCACGTGTGTTTTGTGGCTATGCCACGCGAGAAATTAAATCAGTGGCTTTGCCACGTGTATTTTGTGGCTATGCCACGTGAGAATTTAAACCGGTGGCTTTGCCACGTGTGTTTTGTGGCTATGCCACGCGAGAAATTAAATCAGTGGCTTTGCCACGTGTGTTTAGTGGCTGTGCCACGTGCATTATTTTTACTGTGATTTTATCACGTATTTGAGAAAGCGTTTATCGCGTTGTTTTCACATGACTTGACACATGAGAGTGTCGTTTTGAGTATTTTGATGCTATGGTTTTCAAATGAGTTTCACATACAAATAAACATTTTGTGATGTGCATTTTGGTTTATGAAATGAGTTCCTTACCCCCTTTACTGAGCGATTTAGAAGCTCACCCTGTTTTCTTTCCCCCCCCAGAGTTCTTCAAGTGAAAAAGGATCTCCCTGCGACGTACGGAGTAGTGGCTAGTGGAGGATTCGAGCTCCAGGCCATATATTTTGTACTTTGAGGTATATTTTATATTTTCATGTACCCAGACTATTATTGTAATTGCAGACACTTGGTGTATAACATTATATGGGATGTATTAGGATTAATTAACTTGAGATGGATTAATGTATATGATTCAATATACACTATATTATGATGAGATCCTGAGGCATGATAATTATGATGATGTATGACACTGCACAGGAATGCACCTTTAATTGTAAATTAACGAGTAAAAAGTTTTAAATTAGCCCTATTTTCCGCATTTTCGGGGCGTGACACTTGAAGTAAGCGAGATAGAGCCTGCCGCGTACGTGATATAGGCTGGTGGACAAGATCTCCCTAGGCTATCGTTTGTACATGCATAAGATATAATTCAGTTCATTTTGTATCCAGACAATGATGTAATACAGACATTTGTGATGAGTATTTTGGGATGTAATTAGGTTGATATGAAAGAAATGAGTTAAGACTTATGGGTTGATTCTTTTTGGGATATTATGTATTTGATTTCATTAAGTATAAGTTGTATGATCTTGGGGATAATGTTTGTGTGTAAAGGATAGCGATTTAAAGATGCTGCACAGGAATACATCCAGAGTTGGTAGTTTTGTTTTAAGAAAAATTTTAAATTTACCCTATTTTTCGCGCTTTTGTATTGTCACAAAATTGAAGGAAGTGGGTCTATTGGTAATCATTCCTTTTCTATAGATAATGTGTTACTTGTTAGAGGATTAAGACATAATTTACTTAGCATTAGTCAACTTTGTGACAAGGGATACAAAGTAGTTTTTGATTGCTTAAATTGTCATGTAATTGATGCTAAAACAAATAAAGTTCTTTTCTTAGGACATAGACAGGGTAACATATATATTGTACATTTGAATGAACTTAAAGATGAAAATGTGTGTTTTATGGTTGCTAAAGAAAATGAACATTGGTTATGACATAGAAGACTAGGGCATGCTAGTACGCATGTATTATCTAAACTAGCTAAAAGAGATCTTGTTGTAGGACTACCTAAGTTATCATATGAAAAATGACAAAATATGTGAAGCATGTGTGAAAGGAAAACATAAAAGAATATCATTTAAACCAAAGAATTGTGTGTCAACATCTAGGCCACTACAACTACTTCACTTAAATCTATTTGGTCCAACTAGAACCACAAGTCTAGGAGGTAAGCACTATGGATTTGTGATTGTAGATGACTATACTAGATTTACATGGGTATTATTCTTAAATGTAAAGAACGAAGCTTTATAAAAATTCATTACATATTAAAAAATAGCTCAAAATGAAAAAAGGTTATACTATAACTAATATTAGAAGTGATAATGGCAAAGAATTCAAAATTCTTGGTTTTGATCAATATTGCAATGGTCAAGGGATTAGCCCTAATTTTTTAGCTCCTAGGACATCACAACAAAATAAGGTTGTTGAGAGGAGAAATAGAACTTTAGAGGAAATGGCAAGAATAATGCTTTATGAAGCTATCAATACTTCATATTATATTATAAATAGAGCAATGGTTAGAACAATTCTAAAGAAAACTCCATATGAGCTCCACAAGGGAAAGAAACCAAACATTAGTTGTTTTCATCCTTTTGGTTGCAAATGTTTTGTCTTAAATAATAGAAAAGATAATTTAGAAAAATTTGATGCTAAAAGTGATGAATGTATTTTCTTAGGTTATTCCTTAAATTCTAAACCCTATAGAGTCTTCAACAAAAGAACATTAATAGTGGAAGAGTCCATCTATGTAATATTTGATGAATCAAATTCCATACCTAGAATCTATAGTAAAGATGAGGATATAAAAATATTTGATGAAATTTTAGAAGAATCATCAAATATGAAAGATAAAATAACTTAGAGGATCTTGACATTAGCAACAAGGAAGAGTCAATTAAACAAGAAATTGTAGAAAGAGAACCTAGATGCTCAAGAGAGCTTAAATATGTTAAAGATTATGAAATAGTTGGTGATTCAAATCTTGAAGTTAAAACAAGGTCTTCACTTAGAAATGTATGCCAATATATAGCTTTTGTATCACAAATTGAATCTAAAAATGTTAATGAATCCTTAAAAGATGACAATTGAATCTTAGTTATGCAAGAAAAACTAAATCAATTTGAAATGAGTAAAGTATGAAATTTAGTTCCTAGACCTAGTGATTACCCCATCATTGGAACTGAATGAATAGTTAAAAATGAGATGGATGAAAATAGTGCTATCATTAGAAACAGAGATAGATTGGTTGCTCAAGGATATAGACAAGAAGAAGGTATAGATTATGTTGAGACTTATGCTTCGGTAGCTAGACTAGAAGCTATTAGAATGTTACTTGCTTTTGCATGTTTTAAGAACTTCAAACTATATCAAATGGATGTGAAAAGTGCATTCTTGAATGGTTTTATAAATGGGGAAGTATATGTTGAATAACCTCCCGGTTTTGAAGATCCTAATTATCCTAATCATGTTTAAAACTTTCAAAGGCATTGTATGGTTTGAAACAAGCTCCTAGAGCTTGGTATGAGAAACTTTCAAAGTTTTTAATTGAAAAAGGTTTTTCAAGGGGGAAAGTTGACACAACATTGTTTATCAAAACTAAGAATAATGATTTACTAGTTGTTCATGTCTATGTAGATGATATTATATTTGGGTTAACTAATGAATCATTGTGCCAAGAGTTTGCTAAGATTATGCAAGGTGAATTTGAAATAAGCATTATGGGAGAGCTCATATACTTCTTGGGGCTTCAAGTAAAGCAAACTAAAGATAGCATCTTCATCAATCAAGCTAAATACACCAAAGACTTGCTCAAAAGATTTGAAATGGATAAATGCAAACCTCAAGCAACTCCAATGGGCACTTCCATAAAGTTTGATAAGGATGAAAGTGGTAAATGTGTAGACATTAAACTCTATAGGTCTATGATTGGTTCATTACTTTATCTCACCGCAAGTAGACCTGATATTATGTTTAGTGTTTTTTTATGTGCAAGATTTCAATCCTCACCGAGAGAATCACACTTATTAGCTACAAAAAGAATCTTTAGGTATCTCAAAGATACACCATCACTAGGCTTATGGTACCTTAGAGATTCTACCTTTGCACTTCATGCCTATTTCGATGCAGATTTTGAAGGATGTAAGATAGATAGGAAAAACACTTTAGGTACATGTCAATTTTTAAAGAATAGATTAATATCATCGTTCTAAAAAAAAGAAAATAGTGTAGCTCAATCCACAACTGAAGTAGAATACATAGTAGCCGGTAGTTGTAGTGCTCAAGTGTTATGGATTAAGCAACAAATGAGAGACTATGGCATAGATATGAAACAAATTCTCATACATTGCGATAATACAAGTGCAATTAATCTCACTAAAAATCCAATTTAACACTCTCGAACTAAACATATTGAAATTAGACATCACTTTATTAGAGATCATGTACAAAAAGGGGATATAGTTTTAGAATAAGTTGATACAATGCATTAAGTGGCTGATATTTTCACCATACCTCTTGACAAAGAAAGATTTTGTGCTCTTAGAGGTGAATTAGGACTAATGAATGCACCTTGATATGCTTGATGTATGAAGAAAATCTAAGTTTGATTCTAAATCAAATGTGTATAAATTCGTTAAGTGTGACTAACAATGTAGCTTACACATTTGATTTATATCTTACAATGTACACAATGGATGTATTTTGTTAAAAGTCATGAATATGTCTTTTTCTTCCATATATATATATATATTTAATAAAACACATTTTTAAACCATTTTTTGGCCAAAATGGTAAGAAAGATCGATCTCTGTTCATTATAGATCGATCTTGTTTACTCAGAATAGCCTACAGCAGTCGGGTCATGACTAGGAGATTGATTTGCTATTAAATGAGATCGATCTTTTTTTTTTCAAATGCATTCTAGGTAATTGAGATCGATCTCTACCCTCTAGCAAATCGATCTCCTTAGGTTTTGGGCACTTAAAAAGTCACAAAAATCACATTTTTTCAAAAGAACAAAACCCCCTCTCTCGTCGCATCTTCCTCTCTCACCCCCGAGATTAAGTCTTTGGTAAGTTTTCACTGTTTGTCTTCAATTTCTCTCAGTACTTTTGACCCTACATCTTCTTTTTTGTTCGAACTTTTCTGATCTTCATTTTTTTTTCGGATAGATCGATCTAGTGATCTCGTTGTTCATATTTTTGTTCTGTCTTGATAGCTGTAGTAAACACATAGTTCCTTTATCTAGTAGATTGAATTGAATTGGCTGTTATCTATCTAGAATAGGTCTCTCTTTGCAGGATTGAAAATTCCCAAATCCTACACTCACCATTACCACATTTCCTTAAACTATGCCTATCAAGTGTTTGTTGAAATTTCTCATAGACTTAAGACACTATGCCACCACGTACAAAATCAGTAGCGTCTAAACCTTACTCCTCCAGACCATCTCGAGCATCCTCTTCTAGACCATCCACATCACAACCTTCAGCCATCAATCCAACTCCTTCCACCACGTTTAGTCGATGTTTTCAAACCCTGGCTTAGCATAAAAGGTTTGATGAACATTTTTCCACTATGACCATTAAACATTGGCGAACCATAGACTTTGCCTTTCTTGAGCGTATCGAGTTTCCATATCTCTCAAAATTTCAGGAGTACCAGTGGCTTCCATTTTTGAAAATCAATACTCCCGTTCCTCCTAACATAATTCGTGCATTCTTTTCCAATGTTGAAATCATCACTTCTCCTAATAATCCGTGTCGAACTATATGTTTTAAAACTTTTGTCATGGCTAAATCATTATACATTGACAAAGAGATTCAAGAGTTTTTGGTATATCCGATTCAGGTCTTTCCTATGAAGAAACAGAGGTACCACTAGAGTTTAACATTATAAATGACCGAGTTAGTGATTTACCTATGCATCCATGCTTACTTCATCTAATTATTTTCGTTGAATCTCCATCCCTTTGGTACTCGACATTCAACAGTTAGGAAACTTGATCATTTTTGGCTTCATAACATCCATTCTCCTCACAGTCAAAAAGTAAACTTGATTCACTTCATTTTTTAAGATTGGCTTAAAATTATTTGAGGTCAAGCTACTACCATTGTTTTTCCTCAACCACTTGTTTTCCTCCATCAAAGACTTGGTGTTGACTGTTCTTGTGAAGTTGGTGAACTGCCTTTACAAAAGAATGTTATAAACATAAACTCTCTTCACCATGCTGGGTACTATCAAGATGATGATGGCAATTGGCGCAAAAAGACTGGACCTCCTTCTCAAGATGCAGATATGGAGACTGATTCTCCCGTTGAGGCACCAGCACCCCCTGTTGAGGAACCAGCACCCACTGCTGTTTCATTTGCTGTCACATTAGACTCACTGCCATGATTTTGGATTTTCGTCAGCATCTTGATCAGCGTTTAGATGACGTTGTGGCAAGGCAAGCCAATCTTGAATCTCAAGTTGAAACACTTCAGGAAACTTAGCAAGCTATGTTTGACGAGTTGTAGACAACTCGTGTCTGCGTCGATGAACTTTTTTATCACTTTCCTCCCTCATCTTAGGGCTCATTAGACACATCCATGTTATCTATACTCCTTTTATAGACGTTTGTTTGAAATACTCATCTATATTTTGAAATGACGTTTGCTATATGTTCTTTAATTATCTAGTCATTTGGTATGCTATTTCCTCTTTGACTAGTGATTTGGAATGCTAATATTTTCTTTCTTAATATGACAAAAAGGGGGAGAAGATAAATGATATGCATTTATTAAGGGGGAGCAAATTTTTAAAATACAAATGATTTGGAAACCATGCATTTATTAAGGACCAAATTCTTAAAATATTGAACTAAGTTTTGTCATATCAAAAAGGGGGAGATTGTTTATTTTGGATGATATATTTTGAAATGACAAAACATTAATTTAAATGTGCTTATTTTAAACCTTCAAATCATTTGTGAGGTATTATTTCTGAGTAATTATCTTAGAGAATATATTGCCAATTGTACTAAAAATTACCTAGAAAACTTGTGAAGATTTAAACTTAGAAACCTTTGTAAACTAATTTTTTGCTGGGAAAACTGATACTTAAGCCAGGAGATCGATCTCCTGGGGTTGTGAGATCAATCTCCTTTTGGCAGAATCATATTAAAACTCGATGAGAAGAGGAGATCGATCCCTTTATATGATGAGATCGATCTCCTTTCCTGGAGTACCTTTATGATTGTAGGTTCTGGAACTAAATGATCGATCCTCTCAGGTAAGGAGATCGATCTGGTTCATCTGCAGGACTCCAACGACTAGTTTTTCAAGGTTTCAACGGGAATAATTACATTATATGCTTCACTAACCAATTGGGTGTATAAATACAAGTCATAAAGACATTGGAGAAAAGAAGAGAAGCTTTAAGTATTCTTGCAGAAAACATTCATTGTGTCTTTAGCTAAAAGTGTACTTAATTGTCATGGAAAGATTGATTTTAAGCTATTCATTTTCATCACCTACCTATTAAGAAAGGATTGATTTTATTCATTCTTCATCTTAAAGCAAATGGGAGAGTTCCTCTGTGAGAAAGCTGTTATAAAAGAGTTTGAATAGCAATATTTACTAAGTGGGTAGAGAGGTTATTCCTTAACCTTGAAAAGGAAATTGTAAAGTTCATCTTGATAGTAGAAATGACTCCTTGACAAGAAGGTCAAGAAGAGAGGACGTAGGCAAAAGATTTGACCGAATCTCTATAACTCACTGTGTTTGCTACTTCTTTCTCTTATCTCTTTATTTACTACACATTTGTTCTCAATCTTATAGTAGTTATAAATTTATTTGTGTGTAATATTAGCTAAGTAAGTTTTAAATTTGGTAAATTGATAGAAAACCAATTCACCCCCCTCTCGGTTGAGCCACATATATGATAAGGGAATTATCAGACCGAGTGATTCACATTGGGGTATAAAGAAACTTTGGAATATGAAATACATTTCAAATATAAGGATTGTAATTTGTATATGCTTATGTTTCGAATGCGAGACTTAATTCGAATAAGAAAGAAGGATTTGTTATAATTGATGTACGAAATGAGACAAGTTTTGAAGTGTGATAAATTTTGAATGCAGATTATAATTTGGATAAGAGATGCATATGATGTATGAATCCTTCTAATATATCAAATGATACGGATCAAGTGATATGAACTGAGAATGAATTGTGTTCAAAGGATAAATGAGAACTTGCGATAAATTTTGGTATCCTACTTTCAATTAGGACTGAATCTTGAACCCCCATGTCCATAACTAGCTTATGTGGTCAGGTCTGATGGCTAATAAAGATATTTCAAAATACCTCTCTGCCAGAAAAAACTTGACAGTGTCTTAGTCCTTGACCCATAATTTACAGCCGTAATATTTGCATTGAAGTTAAGACACCACTACTTGTGTGGTGAGGGGTTATAAATTTGTATTCATCATGGAAGTTTTAGATATTAAATTTCACACAAGGAATTAAAACATAAGAAAAAAGAAATGGCTAGAGCTAGTACCATGAGTAAAAAGAACCTCAGAATAGTGTCATACAAATGGTCAGGGAATGCGAACTGTTAGAACATCCTATAAACCTCAATTGGATGTGGTTCTTCTGATACTAATGGTTACTGTACAGTAGATAACCCAAGATTTGAAAACTAAACTAGATTGATCGAATCAAATAGGCTTAGTGTGATGATAAGTACCATATTAATGTAACTATCAGATCCAGATGGGTACTACAACAGATTTGATATTGGTACTGATGGTTTGTTGAGGATTAGAGATAGAAAATATGTACCCGATGATTCACAATTAAAAAAGAAGATTCTGTGAGAAGCTCATTAATCGAGATATACTCTATATCCGGAGAGTACTAAGATTTATCAAAATCTCCTGAAGGCATATTGGTAATCAGGTACGATAAGAGATATAACTGAATTTGTGACTAAATGTCTCATATGTCAGCAGGTTAAGGTAGAGTACCAAAAGTCTATGAGATCATTACAACCTTTACCTATACTGATACGGAATTGAAAGCATGTGCCCATGATTTTAAAGGCTTCTAGAATGACCATTTGTTGTTAGCAGAATTTGTATATAATAACAGCTACCACTCAAGTATCGGAATGACACCGTATGAAGTGTTGTATGGTCGAAGGTGTCGTTCGCCGATTGGATGGGAAAAAGTGGGTGAAAAAGAGATATTTGCTACCGATTTGGTTAAGCAAGCTTCTAAGGATGTACAATTAAGTTATGAGAGGCTGAGAACAGCTCAGAGTCGATAGAAAAGTTATGGTGACCAAAGACGAAGACCTTTGAAATTTTAGTAGTAGATTTAGTATTTTTATAAGTTTCTCCTTCCAATGGCGTAATGAGATTTGGAAAGAAGAGGAAGTTAAGTCCCTATTATATTGGACCTTTCGAGATCTTAGATCGAGTGAGAGATAAAGCTTACATACTAGCTATACCGCCAAAATTATCGAGTATCCACAATGTCTTCCACGTTTCGATGCTTCGTAAGTATCATCCAGATCCAACACATGTGATTAAGTATGAACTGCTGGAGTTAAAATAGGATATGACATATGTACAGAAACCAAACCGAATATTGGACAGGAAAAAAATGGCATTGCGGTTTAAGACGATTCCTTTGGTCAAGGTTTTGTGACAGTACCACACCTCGAAAAAGGCTACGTGGGATTGGAAAGTCTAATATGAGAGAAGTACTCACAATTGTTTAAGGATTGAAGTACTTTTAAATTTGGGGATTGAATTTCCTAAGGTGGGAAGAATGTAAACCCTATGAATTTTTGTATTTGGGTTTGATTATGTACAGTAATTAGATAAACAGAGTTGAAGATGAGTACAATTGAAGGAGAATTAATTGGAATTATAATTGTGGCATGAGAGAGACTCGAAAGAATTAATTTAATTTAATTATATTAAATCTACGGATGAATATAGATGGAGATAATAATAATAATAATAATAATAATAATAATAATAATAACACAGATATATATATAGGTGAATAATATCGTATTTATTATTTATTTAAATAATGGGTACACGAATAAATAAAAATATATATGTAGCAAAGCATATACATATGTATATATATGTATGCATTATGTATACATATAAGTATATGTACCACCACATGCCGAATAAATAAAAATATATATGTAGCAAAGCATATACATATGTATATATATGTATGCATTATGTATACATATAAGTATATGTACCACCACATGCCGAGACTCTAGAATTCATATAAGCTTATTAGTGGACAAAAGGCTAAGAGGAGTCGAATGGCAGAGGAAGCATGGGAAAAATCGGAGGTCCAAACAGTGTAAATGCAGGGAATGGCATTACTAAATATTGATGGAAGTAGGTCGACACTATAGTGCAGCAAGAAATGGTAGAAACTTTACTACCCCAAGTCTGCAAAACGTCATATTAAATTAAGTATATGTAGTAGGAGTAGTTTAAGTCTCGGGAAAAAAAGGAATGAAATGTGCAGTAGAAACAGTAGGCAGCAGGAGAAGAGACATGATGCAGCCGAAGATTGGGAAACCATAAGGAAAGAAAAGAAACAAGACGTGGGAATGACAGTGGAAACGTAAGCATGTGGTCTGAACTGGCAAGTGGAGTGGTGAAAAGAAAGGAAGGAAATGAAAGAAATACTGCAGTTGAAGCGAAACTGAAAGGGAAAGATGATGGGAGCACTTTTGCAAAGGCTGATTTAATAGAAGAATGAAGCAGAACGTACTGGAAAACAGAGGCCTGCGCGGGTGACTGGGAAACCAAGGGCTGAGCAAGAGACCGAGAGGGAGAAGTTGAAACAGAGGGACTCGACCTTCTTGGAAATTGAAAACCAAGCAGCTGACAAGAGAAGGGTGATGAAGACAATAGAACTGAGAGAATGATGGAGTGAGGACGAAGAAGATGATGACTGACAGTGAACTGGCGGAGGGAGGTTGCGATAGCCATTGTAAAACCAGTGGCTGTGAACGGGTAAAGATGAGTGAAGTTCCTCAGGTTTTGGCAGCATGGGCAGCTCGAAGGAGGAGGGCGATGTGTGACAGGAAGCATGGCTGAAAGATAGGAGGTAGGCAGTGAGCGTGATAGTGCCGAAACAGAGGAATGGTGAAGCAGGATAGGCACTGGTTTTGAGAGCTGTTTTGGAGTGCCTTTAAGGTGGTAGCTGGCTGAGGAGAGCTGGAAGATGAGAGAGATCGACCTGCTCTGAAGGGACCCAAGAGCAGAGGCAACGAGGGGAATGAGGTGGAAGAGGCAAACCCAAGAGCTACTGCCATGAAGGCTCTCGGTAGGGAACATCAATGATGGTCTCAGACTGATTGCCAGTGAGCCAGAAACAAAGGTAACAAAAGTACATCGGAGCTGGCAAGATGGTGAGGACGATGGCCGAATGGATAGACAAAAGTACATCGGAGCTGGCAAGATGGTGAGGACGATGGCCGAATGGATAGGATAAAGGAGAAGACCATGAACAGTGCAGTGAAGGCGTGAGAAAAAGAAAGGAGAAAGAAAAAGGGCGCCAAAAACAAAAGGAGTTAAAAAAAAGTATATTTATATATATATGTATGATTATATATATATATAATTGGAGATAGGAAAGAAAGAATGGAGAAAAATTGGAAAACCCGAAGGAAGAGCTCCAGGAAATAAACCAAGCAGACCAGACCCACTGACTCCAGTCACTAAGGCACTGAGGACTACGTGCAGACACCAAGGTAAGGAAAATTATGTGTGCTGCTAAAGATGGATTCATGTATTTTTCTATGGATTTGTAGATATTGCATCCTAGGCTGAAAATACAAGCATCGAAATTTTAGAAGGCATTAGACCGATTTTATATTACCAAAATTATGGAAAACTTTACTATAGATTGTTTGGCCTATCTTCACCAAGATAAATTTAAGTAAATTTAGTTAAATAAATATCAATAAAGTTTTAATAGTTAATTTTAGATCGATAGTCCCTAGTTTTAATGGCCCTGTATCGTGCACTGAATTTTAAATCGAAAAAGGGTAAGTTAGCCTCCTTCTGAAATGATTTATTTTCGAACTGAATTTTACAGTGATTTTAAAGTAAATAAATTGTTTATAAATTGACATTGGCAAAAGTGCTTGAGCTCGTGTAGACTGTGTGTCACACTGAATTGCTCGCTCTAGATTTTAATATGATTTATGAGTGAATCATCTTCTGTGGCTGCTATCTAGGAAGCTCTTGAGAATATGGCTTTTGTGGTTGCGGGCAATATCTCATTCTGTGACCCATGTCCCCGCATCTATAGCATCCTTGTATGGTTTTGGGTGATCTGCTACAATCTCTACAGACTCTAACCTCTTGTTTGACACCTCGAGGGGTCTTCATAGTGCTAGGAGGAACCCTGGGTCTGTCAACCTTTCCTCTCGATCCCTCAAACTGTCTCCTCTTAAAAGAACCCCTCTAAAAGTCTGTGTGGGAGGTTATGAGTCGTTTACTCTTATCCCTGGTCAAAATTTGAGACTCAGTCTGAGACTGTGCCAACTCTAGTCCCCTCTCCACTTCTTGCGCTCGTCTCAGGGCATCATTAAACTCAGTGATACATAGCCCTATCAACTGGTCTCTAATGATGGGTCTCAGTCCATACACAAATCGCTCGTACAGAGCTCCCCACCCTTGAGAGTCTCCGGGTCATACTTCAGTAGGGTGGTGAATCGGCTCTTGTACTCATCAACCGTCATATTGCCCTGAGCCAAGTTAAGAAATTCAACTTGTTTCCTCCTCTTGGTGACTCTTAGCACATACTGAGTTTTAAATGCCGATTGAAACATCTCCTAACTAATCACCTCATGGCTAGTCGCTAATATGCTTTGAGTAGTGCTCCACCAATCTCAGGCTTGTCCCTTTAACATATAAGCACCCATAATGACCCTCTCAGCATCGGTGCATCCCAAAAAGTCAAAAATGACTCGCAACTCTGTCAGCCACTCCTCAGCCTCTGCGGGATCTTTCACCCCTCTAAAAGCCGGTGGGTTCATCTTTAGAAAGTCCCTCAATCGACCCTTATCTCTGTCATCAAGTTGGGTTTGTACCGCAGGCTGTGTTGTGGGAGGCACCGAATCAATCTGTGGTGGGAGTGCGAGTGGTCCCTGTGGTGGTGGAGGAGTCGAAATCGGTGTAGTACCCGAGGCATTAGCACCAAAATGTTACGCGAATAGTGTTGCTATCAGCTCGAATCCCTGACGTTCATCGTGCTCTAGGCGATTCATTTGAGAGTTAGGACTCTCTAGCTATGGTCCAGGTGGTGGAGGTGGCTGTGCCTGCCTCCTTGAACGTCCTCTTCTCCCCCTCATATTCTATCTCTTACGTGCCTGCGCGTATTTATTAAACATCGATCATAATTTTACTCGTTAAATTCAATTCATTATCATGCAATACAGACATTTGGGATGTAATCTATTTCCAATTGATCAACACTGACAGTACTAGACACCCTTTGCTCTGATACCAAAAAAATCTGTGACAACCTGAAAGTACAAAAAACAGGGCAATTTAAAATTTTTCTTAAAACAAAACTACCAACTCTGGGTGTATTCCTATGCAGCGTCCTTAAATCGCTATCGTTTATACACAAACATTATTCCCAAGATCATACAACTATACTTAATGAAATTAAATATATAATATCCCAAAAAGAATCGACCCATAAGTCTATACTCATTTCTTTCATATCAACCTAATTACATCCGAAGTTACTCATCATAAATGTCTGTATTATATCATTGTCTGGATACAAAATGAGCTGAATTGTACCTTATGCGTGTACAAGCGATAACCTGGGGAGATCTTGTCCACCAGCCTATATCACATACTCGGCAGGCTCTATCTCATTTACTTCAAGTAATCTGGAGCGGGAGGAAAAAGGATGAGCTCTCAAAACACTCAGTAAGGAGGATAAGGGAAGTTATAAAAATCATCATGACAAACACAATATGATGGAAATATTGAGCATGCAAATCGTTATAGAAATAATTGTGTAAACAACAATGGCATTAGCATACTTCACGTGATAAAAATCACAGATCACATTACATCAAATCTCAATGCGTGATATAAATCACAGTTATAAAATCACATCATCATCAAATAAATCGAGACTAGGTATTTATAAAAACTCATATGAAATCAACGTCATAGGTACATCATATCAATTAAATTCGTCCCATAGGCGAACATCCCTAAGAGAGGGATTTCATCGACAATAATACACATGGCTATGATTTGTTGTAGATTTGATCAGTGTTGTACAACCGTCGGTCTTACATGCTATTAAAGCACAACCCGGTCTTACATGCTATCAAAGCAAGGCTACCCATTGCTATCGGAGCGCGGTCATATCACGTTACTAGAAAAGATGCTTCGGTCTTACATGCTACTAGAGCACGACCCGACCTTACATGCTACCAGAGCAAAGCTCGATGTGCATCTCATGACAAGCCATAGTCTTAGTGAAAATCGTTTTGCCTTCACGTAGAGCTCTTAGTGGTTATCACAAAACTCATTTCGGTTTTAACACATTGTATTCACATTTACACAAAACTCATCAAAATCGAGCTCAAACCGACAAAACACTAACACATTCCTATTGTTGTATAAAAATCGTTTTTTCTTCACGTAAAGCTCATAGTGGTTATCACAAAACTCATTTCGGTTATAAACCATATGTGTTCACAATTACACAAATCACATCAAAAATCGAGACTTAAGGAAATCGATCTGCCCTTGTGACAGGATCGATTCTTGCTAGGCAGAGGCATCATGCGATCGATCTGCTCCCTTATGAGATTGATCTTCTTGCCTGTTTTTGCACATTTCCTGCATTCTGGAGCCATAAGATCGATCTCTCTTCCCTTAGAGATCAATCTGGCCTTCACAGATCCTGTTATTGCTGCATAAATTTGAAGGAAACTCAATGTAAAACTTACCATAATTTACTCCATATTCCATATTTCAATCCATGCACATTTAAGACTTAAAAACTTCATCTTCATATACTTCATTATATTTAAAACTTGCGTGTACATTGATATAATATAATTACATTCGCCAAATACAATTTTCACATTACAATTCTCATGACTAAGGTACATAAAATTCTCAGGTCTCACATCCTCCCAAGCTTTGGAGAATTTGGTCTTTCAAATTTAACTCGATCCACTGAATAGTTGGGGTATTTATCCTTCATAAGGCTCTCTAGTTCCCAAGTTGCTTCATCCATTGAGTGGTGTTTCTAGAAAACCTTAACCAATGAAATATTTTTTGTTCAAAGTACCTTTTCCTTTTTGTCAAGTATTTGGATGGGTTCCTCCACATAACTCATATCCTCCTTAATAACCAAGGCCTCATACTCAATGACATGGGAAGGATCCAGATTATATTTCCTCAACATGGATACGTGAAAGACATTGTGAATTCTGGAAAACTGTGGAGGAAGAGCCAACCGATAGGCAACGTCTCCCACTCTCTCCAGAATCTCAAATGGTCATATATGTTGGGGACTCAATTTTCTTTTCTTCCCGAAGCACATGATACCCTTACTTGGAGATACTTTAAGAAATATAAAATCTCCCGTTTGAAACTTAAGTGGTCGTCTATGCATATCTGCGTAGCTCTTCTGTCGACTTTGAGTAGTTCGTAACCTTTCACATATGATTTTGACACTCTGAACTGCCTGCTCAACTAGGTCGGGAGCAATTACCTTTATGTCACCCACTTCTTCCCAAGCTTTGGGGGATCTACACCTCCTACCATACAGAGTCTCATAAGGTGTCATACCAATACTCGCATGATAGCTATTGTTGTATGCAAACTCAAAAATGGGCAGGTGATCATCCCATAATCCCTTAAAGTCCATCGTACACGCCCTCAACATGTCATACATGGTCAGTATAGTTCACTCGGACTGACCATCAGTCTGAAGATAATAGGCGGTACTAAAATTCAACCAAGATCCCATGGCCTCCTGAAAATGAGTCCAAAACCTGGAGGTGAACCGAGAATCTCTATCAGAGGTAACACTCACTGGAGCCCCATGTATTCTAGCTATCTCTCTAACATATAGCTCGGCTAATGTACTCAATGTATCTGTGCTCTTAATGGCAAGGAAGTGGGCGCTCTTCGTTAATCTATTAACTATCACCCATATTGCATCATGACCTCTTCAGGTCCTCAGTAATCCCATGATAAAGTCCATGGTGATATACTCTCATTTCCATGTAGGCACATGCAAAGGCTTAAGCAACCTTCCGGGCTTCTGATGCTCAGCTTTCACTTGTTGGCATACCAAACATCTGGCTACATATTCTGCCACGTCTCACTTCATACCACTCCACCAATATACCATTCTCAAATCTTGGTACATCTTGGTACTTCTCGGGTGCATGGTGTATCACGAGCAGTGAGACTCTCTCAGTATTTGTTGCTTCAGGGTATCATCGTTCGAAATACAAATTCGTCCCTTAAACCTCAGTAACTCATCGTCACTGACCATAAAATCTGACTGCGAGGTCTGTTCAGCTTGGCTAACCATATCTAATAGCCTTTGATCATTGCACTACCCAGCTCTAATCTGATCCATAATATCGGGCTCTATCTGCATACTAGCCATAAATCCGACCTCTACTTCCTCAACTCTGATCCTGAGTCCAGTGAATTATTCCAACAAATCCCATTCTTTGATCATCATTGCAGATATCATACTCTTCCTGCTCAAGGCATCAGCCACTACGTTCGCCTTCCTCGGATGATAGAGTATCTCACAATCATAGTCTTTAAGGAGTTCCATCCATCTCCTTTGTCTCATGTTTAACTCCTTCTAGTCAAATATATATATCTCAGGCTCTTGTGGTCAGTAAATATCTGGAACCTTTCCCCATATAAGTAATGTCGCCAGATCTTCAATCCAAACACTACTGCGGCTAACTCCAAGTCATGTGTGGGGTAGTTTCGCTCATGATCCTTCAGCTGTCGCGAACCATAAGTGACTACTCTCCCATGCTGCATGAGCACACACCCCAATCCTTGTTGAGAGACATCAATGTACATTGCAAAGCCTCTCGGTCCATTCAGAATAGTCAACACAGGTGCTATTGTTAATCTCCTTTTTAACTTTTGAAAACTCTGCTCACACATCTCAGACCATACAAAAGGAGTCTCCTTATGTGTGAGTATGGTCAAAGGAGCAGCAATCTTGGAAAATCCTTCAACAAACCTTCTATAATATCCAGCAAGTCCTAGAAAACTTCGAATCTCTGTAACTGTCCTCGGTCTCTCCCAATTAAGTACAGCTTCTATCTTAGACGAATCAACTGACACCCCGTCTTTAGATACAATATGACCAAGAAAAGGTATTTGGTCTAGCCAAAACTCACTTTTGCTAATTTTTCCATAAAGTTACTTTTCTCTAAGTACTTGCAGCACAATCTTCAAATGCTGTGCATGTTCCTCATGAGATCGAGAATACACAAGGATATCATCATGAAGACTATCACAAACTGATCTAGATAGTCTCTAAAGACCTCATTCATCAAACTCATAAAAGCAGCAGGGGCATTTGTCAATCCAAAGGGCATCACTAAGAACTCGTAGTGGCCATATCTAGTTCTGAAAGCCGTCTTCAAAATATCCTCTTTCCAGATTCTTAACTGGTGATAGCTCGATCTTAAATCAATCTTAGAAAAGATAGAAGCCCCTATCAATCAATCAAATAAATTGTCTATTCTTGGAAGGGGATACTTGTTCTTCACCGTAGCCTTATTCAACCATTGATAATCTATGCACAATCTAAGGCTACCGTCCTTCTTCTTTACAAATAACACCGGAGCTCCCCATGGCGACACACTAGGCCTAATAAAACCCTGGTCAAGCAGTTCCTGTAACTGTTTCTTTAACTCTTCCAATTCGACCAACGCCATCCTATGAGAGGGTTAGAGATCCGCTGGGTATCTGACACTAAATCGATAGTGAACTCCAGCTCTTTTTTTGGTGGTAAGCCAGGTAATTCATCAGGAAATACATCCGAAAACTCACATACTACTGGAACATCCTCTATCCTCGAATGTTTTTGACTCACATCGGAGATTAGTGCGATGTAACCTTTACATCAATAATTTAATCAGTGTTTTATAGTGATATAACCATATCTTAAAATTTCTCTCAATAAACTTCACACATCTTCATTCCTTAACATTCAAAGATAAACTAAACTTTTCAGGTAGGGAGAAAGTTACAATCTTAGTGTAGCAGTCTAGACTCACACGATTGGTCGCTAACCAGTCCATCCCTAAGATCACATCAAAACCACACATGTTTAACAACACTAGATCTGCTAACATCACTCTATCTCCCACCTTAATTTCACACCTTCTACACACCATATCGGTCCTCTGGGACTCACGCATAGAGGTATTTACATGTAAAATATAATCTAAGGATTCATGCTTCAAATTCAGTTTACATGCAAATTGTACATCAATAAAAGAATGCGTGGATCCCAAATCAAATAACACATGAGCCTTATGATTACAGACAAGAAGTGTACCTCGTATGGTTTTAGATGAAGTGTCTACAGTCTCTTTATCCAAAGCAAACACACGTCCCTCTATGATCGACTTCTTACCCTTATCAACAGCCGTAGCCTATCTCTAGGGAATCGTCTTCTGTGGCTACTGTCTAGGAGGCTCTTAAGAATGTGGCTTTTATGGTTGTGGGCAATATCTCACTCTGTGACCCATGTCCCCGCATCTATAGCATCCTTGTTTGGTTCTGGGACAGCTTCCCTCATGTGATCTGCCACAATCTCTACAGACTCTAACCTCTGGTCTGACACCTCGAGAGGTCTCCATAATGATGGAAGGAACCCTGGGTCTGTCAACCCTTCATCTCGATCCCTCAAATTGTCTCCTCTTAAAAGAACCCCTCTGAAAGTCTGTGTGAGAGGTCATGAGTCGCTTACTCTTATCTTTGGTCAAAATTTGAGACTCAGTCTGGGACTGTACCAACTCTAGTCCTCTCTCCACTTCTTGCGCTCGTCTCAGAGTATCCTTAAACTCAGTGATACAGAACCCTATCAATCGGTCTCTAATGATGGGTCTCAATCCATACACGAATCTCTCGGTATAGAGCTTCTCATCCTTAAGAGTACTCGGGTCATACTTCAATAGGGTGGTGAATCAGCTCTCATACTCATCAACCGTCATATTGCCCTGAGTCAAGTTTAGGAATTCAGTTTGCTTCCTCCTCTGGGCGGCTCTTGGCACATACTGAGTTCTAAATGTCAATTGAAACATCTCTCAGCTAATCACCTCATGGCTAGTCGCCAATATACTTTGAGTAGTGCTCCACCAATCTTGAGCTTGTCCCTTTAACATATAAGCACCCATAATGACCCTTTCAGCACCGGTGCATCCCAAAAAGTCAAAAATGACTTGCAACTCTGTCAGCCACTCCTCAGCCTCAGCGTTATCTTTCACCCCTCTAAAAGCTGGTGGGTTCATCATTAGAAAGTCCCTCAATCGACCCTTATCTCTGTCATCAAGTTGGGTTTGTACCAGATGCTGTGTGGCGGGAGGCAACGGATCAGTCTGTGGTAGGGGTGCAAGTGGTCCCTGTGGTGGTGGAGGAGTCGAAACTGATGTAGTACCCGAGGCATTAGCCCCAAAATGCTGTGTGAATAGCATTGCCATCTGCTCGAATCCCTGACGCACATCATGCTCTAGGCGATTCATTTGACAGTTAGGACTCTCCGACTGTGGTTCAGGTGGTGGAGGTGGTTATGCCTGCCTCCCTGAATGTCCTCTTCTCCCCCTTATATTCTATCTCTTACGTGTCTGCGCGTATTCATTAAACATCGATCATAATTTTACTCATTAAATTCAATTTATTACCAGACAATACAGACACTTGGGATGTAATCTATTTCTAATTGATCGACACTGATAGTACTAGACACCCTTTACTCTGATACCAAGAAAATGTGTAACAGCCCGAAAGTACGAAAAATAAGGCAATTTAAAATTTTTCTTAAAACAAAACTACCAACTTTGGGTGTATTCCTGTGCAGTGTCCTTAAATCACTATCGTTTATACACAAACATTATTCCCAAGATCATACAACTTATACTTAATGAAATCAAATACATAATATCCCAAAAAGAATCAACCCATAAGTCTATACTCATTTCTTTTATATCAACCTAATTACATCCCAAGTTACTCATCACAAATGTCTGTATTACATCATTGTCTGGATACAAAATGAACTGAATTGTACCTTATACGTGTACAAGCGATAGCTTAGGGAGATCTTGTCCACCAGCCTATATCACGTACGCGGCAGGCTCTATCTCGCTTACTTCAAGTAATTTGGAGGGGGAGGAAAAATGGTGAGCTCTCAAAAAGCTTAGTAAGAAGGATAAGGGAAGTTATAAAAATTATCATCACAAACACAATATAATGGAAATATTGAGCATGCAAATCATTATAGAAATAACTATGTAAACAACAATGGCATCAGCATACTTCACGTGATAAAAATCACAAATCACATTACATCAAATCTCAATGCGTGATATAAATCACAGTTATAAAATCACATCATCATCAAATAAATCAAGACTAGGCATTTATAAAAATATATATGAAATCAACGTCATAAGCACATCACATCAATTGAATTCGTCCCACAGGTGGACATCCCCAAGAGAGGGATTTCGTCGATAATAATACACGTGGTCATGATTCGTTATAGACTTTATCAGAGTCATACAACTGTCGGTCTTACATCCTACCAAAGCACAACTCAATTTTACATGCTATCAAAGCAAGGCTACCCATCGCTATAGGAGCGGGGTTATTCACGTTACCAGAACGGAGGCATCAGTCTTACATGCTACCAGAGCAAAGCTCGGCCTTACATGCTACCAGAGCAAAGCCCGATGTGCATCTCATGACAAGCCATAGTCTTAGTAAAAATTGTTTTGCCTCCACGTAGAGCTCTTAGTGGTCATCACAAAACTCATTTCGGTTATAACACATTGTATTCACATTTACACAAAACTCATCAAAATTGAGCTCAAACCGGCAAAACATTTTCACATTCCCATTGTTGTATAAAAATCGTTTTGCCTTCACGTAAAGCTCATAGTGGTTATCACAAAACTCATTTCGGTTATAAACCATATGTGTTCACAATTACACAAATCACATCAAAAATCGAGCTCAAACTGGCAAAACACTCACACATTCATCAAAACATCAATTCATCTCATTTCTCATAAACATGCTCATCTCATTAAACCTTTTTCATGCTATTAAAACGTTTTCATTCATTTGAAAACGCATAAGCACAAATGGTTTTATTTCCCTTACATCTTGCACCTTGAGTGGTACGATATCCTCGGGTTCTCAAACTAGTCTCGTTTCTCGTGTCGAATTCTCGAGCTGTCCAAACATCATTAAATTGTCAATATTCATCATTCTCATTTCTCTTTTCACCTCATTTATTCCTATATCTATACAATGTTCAAGTTACCACTCTTAACACATACATTGTCTTAAAACTTTTCATACATCTTAATCATCACCTTAGCTAGCTCATAATCAATACAAGATATCTATATTTCATTCTCCAACTATACTCATTGTTTGTTTCCTCATGACTTAGACATTTCTAATCAAATATGCATATATTTACATATGTTCATTCACCAATATGCAAAATGATAATGCTTAAGAAAAACAAGGGTCTTGTGAGCTCACTAGCTTATCTCCTCTTGACCAAACTTGTAGAATGCTTGTCCTTTCCTTTGTTTCAATCCAATCTTTGATTTTCTAGTATGTTGTTCTCTTTACCAAGAGGAACAACTTTGTCTCTTACCCCTTTGTCTAATTCTATCTAGAATATGGTGAATCTTAGAGAGAGAAAGCTTGGTTTGGGTGAAAATGGTGAGGGTTGAGGTTTGTGGGTGAGAAAGGCTCGGTTTCCAGGCAAAATCCCATGATTCTTATATAGGTAGAGGGTATGAGATCGATCTGGCATTGGTGGAGATCAATCTCTGCTTGATTTCAACTACTCCAACTGCTCCATTAACAACTACAAGATCAATCTGGTCGAGGGTGGAGATCGATCTGTTCATCTAAGTGGAGATCGATCTGGCATTGGATAGGGATCGATCTGCCCTTCATAAAAATAAGTAGAGATCGATCTGCTAGAGGGTAGAGATCAATCTCTTCCATGTCGAGACTTAAGGAGATCGATATGCCCTTGTGACAGGATCGATTCTTGCTAGGCAGAGGCGGCATGAGATTGATCTGCTCCCTTATGAGATCAATCTTCTTGCCTGTTTTTACACATTTCCATAATTCTGGAGCCATGAGATCGATCTCTCTTCCCGTAGAGATCGATCTGGCCTTCACATATCCTATTACTGCTGCACAAATTTGCAGGAAACTCAATGTAAAAGTTACCATAATCTAGACTAGAGTCCATATTTCAATCCATGCACATTTAAGACTTAAAAACTTCATCTCCAATACTTCATTATATTTAAAACTTGCATGTACATCGATATAACATAATTACATTTGCCAAATACAATCTTCACACTACAATTCTCATGACTAAGGTACATAAAATTATCAGGTCTCACAGAGTCTCATTAGTAACTGGGACTGCTTCTGTAAGATAAACTAATTTGCACAGTCATACGTTAGCAAAGTATACTTCTGCGTTAAAGGTATACCCAGTATAGACACCTATTTTTTATCTACAATTTTGTAAGAATAGTAATGTATAGAGAAGTATGTTTGGGGAATATGAAACTTGAATATTTATGAAAGATCAATTACGCATATTTAATTGGAAGGCATTTCCATTGTTTTATTTTAAATTAGTTAGCTTGGAATTGAATTGTATAGAAGGTTTTATGGTTTTGATGTATTATCGACTCGTAGTCTAACCATAGAATGTGCGAAATTTGGGTCGTTACAATTTGTTAGCGAGAAATACTTCCTAAGGAAATTGTAGAACATCATAAGAGTTATTGATGTATTAAGCTATGGAACAAGAATTAGAGTTAATCTCCATTGATATTTTATATGCAAAAGGGTCAAAAGAGCCCCCGAGAAAAAAAAGACTTAGCAATTGAGCCCTTATGTTTTTTTGCAATCAATTAAGTCCTTATATTTCAATTTTCATTCAATTGAACCATTTCCCTAATGAAAATCGTTACTAAAAGTTAAAGTGTAAAGGCTCAATTGAGTGAAAAGTTGAAATGTAAAAGCTGAAATGAGTGAAAATTAAAATGTAAAGACTCAATTTATTGCGAAAAAAATATAGGGGTTAATTGCTAAATCTTTTATTCTCAAGGGCCTTTTTTTACTCTTTTACCTATTTTATATCGACAAAAAAAGGGCATATAGACAACCACACCTAAATTTAAGTCTTGAATAATTACAAAAACTATACTTTGTTTGAGATCGAGAAAACAATGAATAGAGGTAGAAGATCATTGAAAGAGTTTAAGACTCTTCCTTACCCAACTTTGGAGTTAGTTAATTATGAACCAAATTCGTCAGTGTTGGAGGAAATGAATTACGACAGAAATGCATTATCATTAGATCATAATCAATTATATGGCAGGCTTAATATCGACTAAAAAGGTGTATACAATGTTTTTGTTTAATTTGCAAGGAACATTAGTGACAGATTCCTTTTTGTTTATAAAAGTGGAGGTATTGGGAATACTTATTTATGGGGAACAATTATTGCTAAGATCAGATCTCAAGTTGAAATCATTATAGCAATTGCCTTCTCAATAATTGCTACTTTATTACTTCCTAGAGGAAGAATTGATAATTCTATTAAAATAGAATTATTTGTACTTAATTTCTTAATTAATTATTTTAATCCCCATATTATTTTATTAATTATCCCCTGAATTTAATTAAAATTTTCATGTTTGCAGATAAATTAAATCGAGATGAATTTCAGTCGTTTCAGTAGAAAATGGACTGAAAATGGGCTAAAAGGAGACTGGACCACTCCCAATTCGCTGCATGAGTCATCAGTCCTCTGGACACGTGTGATGCCAGGTGTTCGTATTTTATTCGCCTCGGAAAGATAAGATTAACGGACACTGTGCCTACCTCATGGAAGACACACGCCGGGCCACATCGCACAACCACGTGGACTAGAAGACAAATGACGTGGAAATATCGTCTCTATAGCGAATGGAATGAAGACAAGTGGCCAAACCATGCCAACTCATCTAGGATTGAAAATTACAACTGTACCCCCAATTTTGTGTATAAATAGAATATGATGAGCAATTGAAAACCAAGTAGTTTATGTAACAACCCTTGACCTTGAAAATTCGGAGGAATTTTTTTTTTCGAAGTTTTAAATTCCTACTTATTCCTTCATTCACTTAGACTGCATTCCTGCTCAGTGCCGTTTCTTTTATCTTACCTATTCACTGATAATTATATTTAAATTAAATTTTACATCTAAATGGACGATAGAAATTTCGGCAGCATAACGGCTTATATATAAGCCTACCCATCTGCGAATCAAACGCTTTAACAATCCTAAGTATCCACAACTATCAAACATGCTCCCCAAATTCGCATCATCAAGCCAACATGTATCTGTTCCCACTAGGATTAGTACTCTACTATTAATTCTCAAAAGAGATATTCTTTACGTTTGTTTTCTTACAAATTACATCCCAATAAAATATTCTCACTATATGTCTGTACTTACATAATGTGTCTGGTAAAGGAATGCATTTGTATACCTCTGCATGTACAAAAGTAGTCTAAGGTAGCTCTTTCCACCAGCCTATATCGTGTACGCGGCAGGTAGCGTCTGTAGATCACTGCAAACAATATGAAATGTAGAGGGGTGAGCTTTTGAGAAAAAGCCCAATAATGAACGCATTTAAAATGATCATAGCGTTTAAAACATATATAATACATAATAATACGAAAGAGAGGCATTTCTTAACAAATATAACATCCTTTTCAAACACATATCACGAAAACACATTTAATAGGAACATGGTTTCGAAAAATAAGAGAACCTTAGCAAACCCACAGAATCTTTCATGATATACAGAACTTCAAAGGCATTGTTGAGTATAAAACATGTTTCGAAACATTAACATCTTAAAACAAAGATCACGTCAGATGGAAATCAGATCCTTTCAAATCATACAGAACTTCAAAAGCATCGTCGAGTAAATTACATATCAAATAATCAAATCTTAAAACAGAATTCATTTTGGATGGAGACTAGGCTAGCTCATGTAATTGTCATGCGGGAATAACATATTCATCATCTGTAGAGGGAAAATCATGAACATGACCATTTTCGCTACCTCACCCCACTTAAGAGGTCTTTCTGGTTAGCTGTGTCTTTTGGCTACTTCACCCCACTTAAGAGGTTTTTTCGGTTAGCAGAGTCTTTTCGCTACCTCACCCCACTTAAGAGGCCTTTCCGGTTAGCAGAGTCTTTTAGCTACCTCACCCCACTTAAGAGGTCTTTCTGGTTAGCAGAGTCTTTTTGCTACCTCACCCCACTTAAGAGGTCTTTCTGGTTAGCTGAGCTTTTTCGCTACCTCACCCCACTTAAGTGGTCTTTCTGGTTAGCTGGCCCTTTCGGCTACCTCACCCCACTTAAGAGGTCTTTCTGGCTAGCCTCATCTCAAGTGGCAATCATGTACACCTGGGCATTTTGGCTAGCTCACCCCACTCAAAAGGTCTTTTTGGCTAGCCTCATCCCAAGTGAGCCTCACTCACATATTTAAAATTCATAAACTGAGTTTCAAATAAACCCTCTTTTGCGGTTGAAAACTCTTTCATAAAAACAGAGAAACTGTACTCGTATAACAGATTTCATTTCTCGCAACATATGTAACAAATTCATGCATAAGTCAAAATCATATCATTTCGTTTGAGAAACAAAATCAGAAAACATGCTCACGGATTTGAAGACATGCTCAAAACTCATGTATTTAAATTCATAAACATTTCTTACAATTTCAGAAACATAGCAAGATAAAGCTGGGGCTCAATAAAAATTGGGTTTGATTTTGTTTAAACGTTAACTTGGACTAAAGAACAAACGCTTGGTATAAATTCTAATCATTTACTAAAATATTGCGTAACTCAAATATTTTTCATAATTCTAAGCTTAAAGGAAAGGAGGATACTATTACCATTTTAAATTACACCCCTTACCCCAATTTATCGGGGGCTCAAGGTTCGAGTAGTGACGCCTCCAAGTGTCTCCCTCTTTTCCTTCTATGATTTTCCTACATCGAATTTGGCATTCTTAGTATCCTTATTTAAATCGAATAGCTTACAATACTTCAAAATTGAAATCTTATTAGCCTAAGAAAAATACTTCCGAAATTTAAATTCTAGCTCCTTAAGTTCGTATTAAACTATACATATTTAACCTTTGGAGTTCATCAATTTCCTCTTTTCTTCCAATTCCATCATACACTCGAAAATTTAATCATGCTACAAATTTTTTTAGATACATCATTAATTAAATTGTCCCTTTTTCTCCTATCATCTTATGCGTTTTCTACCTGCTCCTGCTTGTGTGTTCATATTATTGTCGACACTCACTTATACTAACACGCACGTTTACTATATATATGTATATATAAGTATATATATATTATTTATTTATTATTTCTTTATTTCTATACTACTACTACTATTATTATTATTATTATCATTATGATTATTACTTTTGTTTACTACTCATTTATTCTCGGGTTTTGTCGATTCAAGATTTGTTTTAAGCTACCCATAAGAATTTCTTTTCTCTACTTTCCTATTCATCATTAGAATCACCCAAATCTATCATTCACAAAATAACCGAATACAATTTTATCATCTTCAATCTTCATTTCAATTTTTGATAATTTAACTTCTAATGTCTAATTTCTTACCTAATTTTCAAAATCCCCAAATCTGTCAAATTAATCCCTAGTTCCCTAATTTCTTCACAATCAAATTTTAATTAATTCATACAACATTCATGCTTCTATAATACGATTTATACATACATTAAACTAAAGAAAGCTATAGTTTTTTTTTACCTAGGAATCCACTGGTACACAAAGATGGGGAAGTATCAACTAGGTATTTTATCAGTATATTTTTTTTGAACACTGTAGCGTCGGAACAGGGTGGCCGTGTCACGACCCTCAACTTACCAAAATACGTATAAATTTTTTGCATTTTCATGCATAAATTGTTAATCATCCTTCCTCGATCGTGAACAACCACACTCTTAACAGTTGGGCTGTGTGCCGACGTCTAACTCACTCCACCATGCCAATTCAATTTGTATATTATTCATAGGTAAACACTTGTATAAATGTATATATATATCAGAGTTGTTACATGTGTTTACATTGTTTTACATCCCCAATAGTTACATACAAAATGCTACTGTGCTATCGTAAGTTTAGATACAAAATTTCAATAGTGTGTATACCTTTAGCGATGGGGTGCAGCGGATTACCAAAAAGGGAACGCCTCCAGTCACGCTCAATCTATACTCAACATTCTGTAGAGAAGGGAAAAATAAGGGGGTGAGCAAACCACACGCTCAGTAAGGCAATCATGCAAACAGGTAGATACTGCACTATCTACGTGATCGTGATGCCATGCTCAAAAGCATTTAATTCATCATTTATCTCAAAACATGAGTGTATGATTGTGTTAATGGTATGTAAAGCATTCATGCTATTAAAATCCAGTGCACATTTCAACTCAAAGCATGGTATAAATCATCATGCATAATTCACAATAAAAGCATGGCATTACCCATCATGCATTTTTCTCAAATAGCATGGCATTAATCATCATGCATTTTTCTCAAATAGCATGGCATTAATCATCATGCATTTTCACAATAAAGCATGGCATTAAACATCATGCATCCGTGCACTTTAAAAACCATTAACAAATCAATTCATCACTAGTCAGGTCTCGGCCCATCCCTCGGACTTTCCTGACCCACAAATCATTTTCAAACATGGATTTATTCTCAAGCAATAGACATGTGAGATAGGCAGTTCAACAACAGGTAATAACCTCAAGGCCTATGTACATAACCTGTGATACCGGCTACACGGATCAGGTGTGCGGGATATCACCACTATCTGCTTCCACACGGGAGGCGGGTCAAATCCTACCCGCCGGTCCATAGCAGATCTCATCCGAAGACGGCACATCACATCTCAACACGGAACAATGTACTCCATGCTACATGCACGGTACACGTACTCCGTGGACCTAATCAACACATCATATCATGCCACATCTCAAACGCACGTGTGAGCCTATTTAATCGGTACGACCTCTTGTCTACCCAAAGCTCCTAACACGGCTAATTAATCATGTCAAAACAATGCACATGTGAACCTATTTAATCGATGTGACACCCAGTCTACTCGAAGCTCCAAACACGACAACATGCAAGGTGGGCATCCAGTGCGAGACAAACTCCAAGCACAATGCCAAAACAATTATGAAATCCATGTGAAAACTAGTGCCTCTAGCACTTATGTGTATAAAAACACGTCAAATCTCGTGCGAGTCATACTCTTGCACGCTTTCATACTCACGAAATCATGTAGGTGGCTCAAAACTTTGCAAAATAAGGTTAACAAAACCAAAACACACTCATTTCTTTTCCGAATCATTTCAATGTTAGCCAACCTACCAATCATTTGCTAAAAAGCAATAAAACATGATTTTCAAAGCAATATGCTTTTGTTTTCATGCACATTGTCAAACTCCCGCTTTTGCCCTTCAATCACCCAACATCATTTCCTAATGTCTCATGCATTCTAGCAAAGCATTTAATGCGCCCAAGTTGCGCACAGATATCTCTAAGAGTCCACACAATTCCCTTACCTCGATTTACTTAGTGTGACTCCTTTCCTTTTAGCTTCTCACGCTCTTGGCTCAACTCGCCTCTGCGTATCCTTGGAAGCTGCGATTCATTCATTCAATCAATTGAGTTAATGTTTTTAACCCATAATTGACCTCACTAGTCAATATTATTCACTTATGCATTTAACCAAGGCCTTAATCCACATTTTACCCCTTTTAGGTAAATCTTACAATTTATCCACCAACAACATCTTAAAATCATACCCATAACCCTATTAATAACTTCTACATATCTCATTCATCATTAATCTCCATACATTCCACTTTCTCACTCTAGACCATTTCTAGGTCATAATCATTCCAATGCATTTTAAATAGTTTCTAACCATCCATACTCATGCCAAACAACTCCAAAATCACTTAAATAGACAATGTACCATAGTTGGAGTGTTAGAATCTTACCCAATTTGATTTCTCTTCTTGCTCCAAATGACAATGCCTTTTTCTCCTTCAATACCAACAATGGGAAAATACCTTCCAACTATGTTGTTCTCCTCTTTGATAGGAACAACTTTGCCTCTAATGGTCTCTCTTCAAATCTTACTGAAAATGGCTGATTTTAGAGAGAGAAAGTTAGGTTTTTAGGTTGAAAATGGAAGAATGGTGTTTTTCTCGAAATTTTTTTATTTTTAGCCCTCCTTTATAGAAATAGCTTGAGGAGATCGATCTGGTCCAAGAGGAGATCGATCTGGTCCCCTTAAATCCCTCTTTTTCACGACATTTTAAGCATGAGATCGATTTGTCGAAGCATGAGATCAATCTGCTCCCAAACAGAGAGCTAAAGAGATCGATCTAGGTGCTTGAGGATCGATCTTTTCAATACAGAATGCTTAGGAGATCAATCTGGCTCCATTGGAGATCGATCTGTTCTATTCCATTGCCCAAATAAGAGCATTCTGGCTCTTCCAGATCGATCTCTCATCCTATGAGATCGATTTGCCCTTCACAATTCCCAGATTTTCTGCAGTTCTTCTGCAGCAACTCATACTCAAACATCCTTAATTTGCTACCATGATCCTTTTCTCATTCATTCATCTTTGAGGCTTGACAATGACATCCATACATACCTTATTCATATTGAAACTTGTGTGGAATCCTTGTATAACCAAAAGTATACGATATAAACCAAATGGAAGTGCACAACTTATGAAATTCTATTTCCATTTTACCACACTACTCATAATCCATTCTACTCACATTCTCCACATGTTTAAGTCCATTTCTTTACATTCATACATAATGTAACTTGTATGTACAATCACAACTCTCATTACAAGTCTGTACATTAACTTATGGACTTACATCACATATACTTCACTTATGAATTCATAGTACAACTCTATTTACATTTTTATGTGCATATATACCATTATACATGTACGGGGTCTCACATTCTCCCCCACTTAGAAAATTTGGTCCTCTAAATTAGAACCAATTATTCGGTGAACAACTCAGGATACTTTTCCCGCATCAAACTCTCCAATTCCCATGTGGATTCTTCCACAGTGTGATGTTGCCAAAGTATTTTCACCAAGGGAATTGTCTTTGTCCTCAACACTTTCTCTTTTCTGTCCAATACCCAAACTTGCTTCTCAACATAGGTCATACCTTCATTGAGCTCCAAAGGCTCATATCTTATCACATGTGTCGGGTCCGGGTGGTACTTCCTCAACATGGATACGTGGAAGACGTTGTGCACACTTGTCAACTCTGGTGGTAATATCAATCTATAAGCCTTATCTCCCACCTTATCAAGTATCTCAAATGACCCTATATATCGAGGGCTCAACTTTCCCTTCTTCCCGAATCTCATAATTCCCTTCGAAGGGGAAACTTTCAAAAACACTGACTCGCCCACATCAAACTCTAGTGGTCTCCATCTCTTGTCAGCATAACTCTTTTGCCTGCTCTGAGCTGTCTGTAACCTCTCACATATCAATTGGACGTCCTCAGAGGCTTGCCTAACCAAGTCGGGAGCAAAAATCTGTCTGTCACCAACCTCTTCTCATCCAATAGGAGAACGACATCTACGCCCATACAATGCCTCATATGGTGCCATCCCGATACTCGCATGAAAACTGTTATTATATGTGAACTCTGCAAGTGGCAAATGGTCATCCCAAGAGCCTCCAAAATCCAATGCACACGTTCTCAACATATCCTCCAGGGTCTGTATAGTCCTCTCTAACTGACGATCTGTCTGAGGATGAAACGCGGTGCTAAAACTCAACTGGGTCCCCATCGCTTCCTGAAAATGTTCCCAGAAGTGGGAAGTGAAGCGGGCATCCCTATCAGAAACAACGCTCACTGGAATTCCATGTAGCCTCACTATCTCGCGCAAATATAGGTTCGCTAACTGGCTCAGAGTATCGGTAGCTCTCATAGCTAGAAAATGGGTTGATTTCATCAATCGATCCACAATCACCCATATGGCATCATGACCTCTCTGGGTCCTCGGCAATCCCATCACAAAATCCATGGTGACATGCTTCCACTTCTATGTCGGTATCGGTAGAGGCTACAATAACCCTATAGGCTTCTGATGCTCTACATTCACCTGCTGATAAACGAGACACTTAGCAACATATTCAGTAATGTGCTTTTTCATTCCAGACCACCAATAAACCTTTCAAAGGTTTTGATACATCTTGGTACCCCCTAGATGTATCGTATACTTCGATGAGTGAGCTTCTGTCAGGATCAACCTTCTGATCTCTGTGTCATCAGGAACACATATCCTACCTCTGAACCTCAACAATCCATCCGAACTTAACCCAAAGTCACTCTCTGTACCCCTCTGTATCTGCCTAACAATATCACTACAATGCTAATCAACTCGCTGAGCCTGTCGGATACGATCTACCAGATCCGGTGCCAACTGCAAGCTAGCTATCATATATCCACTATCAATGTCAGGCGGGGTCATATCCAAACTGAGGTTCATGAACTGTTCCAACAGCTCATGTTCCCTGATCATCATAAATGATACCATCCCGAGCTGCTTCCTACTCAATGCATCAGCAACCACATTTGCTTTACCCGGGTGGTATAGGATTTCACAATCATAATCCTTTAACAGCTCAAGTCATCTCCTTTGTCTCATGTTCAACTCCTTCTGTGAGAATAGGTACTTAAGGCTCTTATGATCTGTATAAATTTGAAATCTCTCACCATAGAGGTAGTGGCGCCATATCTTCAGCGCAAATACTACCGCTGCCAACTCCAAGTCATGGGTCGGGTAATTCCTCTCATGATCCTTTAACTGTCTTGATCCATAAGCTACTACCTTCCCATCCTGCATCAATACACAGCCCAGTCCCAGATGTGAAGCATCCGCATACACCGAGAAACCTCCTGAGCTGGTAGGAATGGTAAGGATTGGAGCTGTGGTTAATCTCCTTTTCAGCTCCTCAAAACTTTCTTCACACTTATCGTCCCACACAAACTCCATATTCTTTCTTGTGAGGCGTGTCAAATGAGCAGCTAACCTCAAAAATCCCTCTACAAACCTTCGATAATATCTAGCTAAACCCAAAAAACTCCTGATCTCTGTCACTGTCTGGGGTCTCTGCCACTGAACTACAGCCTCAATTTTAGATGGATCCACTGATACTCCATCCTTTGATACTATATGACCCAGAAAAGAGATCTGTTCCAACCAAAAGTCACACTTACTGAGTTTAGCGTACAGCTTCTTCTCTCGGAGGGTTTGCAGCACTATCCTTAGGTGCCGTTCATGCTCCTCTCTAGACCTTGAATACACCAGTATATCATCAATAAACACAATAACAAATCGATCCAAGTACTGGTGGAATACCTCATTCATCAAAGACATAAAAGCTGCGGGAGCATTCGTCAACCCGAATGGCATAACCATAAACTCATAATGTCCATACCGGGTGTGAAAAGCTGTCTTGGGTACATCTCCACCTCGTATCTTCAACTGATGGTACCCTGATCTCAAATCTATCTTGGAAAAGACCTGCGCTCCCTTAAGCTGATCCAACAGGTCATCGATGCGTGGAAGGGGATACTTATTCTTGATGGTGGCCTTATTCAACAATCGGTAATCTATACACAGTCGGAGGCTTCCATCCTTTTTCCTTACAAACAGAATCGGTGCTCCCCAAGGTGAGACACTCGGTCTGATGAACCCCTTCTCCAGCAACTCTTGTAACTGTTTCCTTAACTCCTCCAACTCAACTTGAGCCATTCTGTACGGTGGCTTGGACATCGGCTCTGTACCAGGTGCCAAATCTATACCAAACTCCATCTCCCTATCTGGAGGTAACCCTGGTAACTCATCCGGAAAGACGTCTGAAAATTTCCTAACCACTGGAATGTCTCCCAATTCCGGGCATGCCTTATCCGTCTCAATCACATAAGCGATAAACCCTTCACATTATTCTTTCTACCATTAGTAATCGTAAATCATCACATCACATAAATAAATGGAATCAAATTTATCTTTCATACATCATGTATCAAGATTGTACTCATCACACTTACAAAAATCATGTTCTTTAGCTTCATTTCACAAAATTTACTACAAGATTGTCTATCTTTGGAAACATCAAAGTTTTTGCATGACAATCCATAACAATATGATTTGCAGCCAGCCAATCCATCCCTAGGATTACATCAAAATCACTTATATTTAATAAAATCAAATCGGCTGCCGTTTCTTTACCTCCTATCCTCATCTTACAATCTCTATATACATGCTCAGTCAACTGACTATCATTCATAGGGGCAGATATCAACAACATCTTATCAAGCAGTGTGGGTTTTACATGCTTCAACAATCTACGTGCAAAGGATGGTGATACAAAAGAATGCGTGGCACCAGGATCAAACAGTACATAAGCTTCTAAATCAAAGATTTGGATGGTACCTTTTACCACATCCGATGACTGATCCGCAGTGTCCTGGTCCAGTGCGTGCACTCGTCCTCTGCTCATACCCACTGCTTGCTTCCCCTTTTCCTCAACTGTAGCCCTCCTCCTCGGAGCAGCTGTACCAACTGGAGCTCTCTCTGGCTCCTTGCCCTTCTGTGGGGCTCTATCTGTCATCTCTAGGCAATCTCTGATTATGTGCCCTAGCTTCCCACATCTGAAGCATACTATAGG
Source organism: Firmiana major (assembly GCA_033439115.1). Classification (NCBI taxonomy): domain Eukaryota; kingdom Viridiplantae; phylum Streptophyta; class Magnoliopsida; order Malvales; family Malvaceae; genus Firmiana; species Firmiana major. The sequence goes on along the minus strand of CM065898.1, from coordinate 11,221,257 downwards.
AGATCCATAGCATGGTCGAGTTCCATGGTACCTACCACACTTGCCACACTGTTTCGTAGTAGGCCGTGGTCCTCCAATCACGATTCCCTTAGCTGGAGCAATGGCCGGATACATGAGAGTATTAACTGTCCTCTCCCTAATCTCATCAATTCTCGGCCTCTTTCCAGAGAATCTCTTGCTTCCTTTATAACTGAACCCTCTATCCATCACTGGTCTTTTCTTATCTCTTTCCCTCATCTTACCAACCTTTCCAAACTCTGAGGCAATCCTATCAACATCTTGTTCACATAGTTGCGCCCTGCGCACTGCCTCCTCATAGGTCGATATGTCCAGAGGAACCAATCTGGACCTGATGGTCGGTCTCAATCCATCCACAAACTTTTGGATTTTCTCAACCTCATTACTCATGGTGTTGGGATCATATCTGCCCAGGGATAAAAAAGCAGTCTCATACTCATCCACAGTCCTGCTCCCTTGGGTCAGTCCCAAAAATGCAATCTTTAGCTTTCGCTGTGCGATATCCGGGACATATTGTCTCCGGAAGGCCTCTAGAAACACATCCCAGCTGATCTCAGTATGCCGAGCTCTCAAAATAGGCCTGGTGGACTTCCACCAATGTTTTGCTGATCCCTTCAGCATAAAAGTGGCAAACGCTACCATCTTGATAGTAGTGCACTCAAAGAACCCATATAATTTCTCGATCTCATTGATCCAATCCTCAGCCGCTACTGGGTCCGTTACTCCACTGAAAGACGACGGTCCAAACTTCTGAAACTACCGCAATCTATCCAAATCACAATCGTATCCCCAACCTCTACTGCCTGGCGTAGCAACCGGCGTAGGCATATCCTGTGTGGGTGGGGTATCTGTCGTCTGAGGTCTGTGGGTTAGCCCTGCCCGTGCCTCAGGAGCTGCTGCCTGTTCGGCATCACCCTGTGTAGCGGGACTCTGTCTACTGCCAACTCTAGATAAAGATTGGGTGACCAACTCCACAATCATCTCAATGCTCCGCTCAATCCTCGCGAAGCGAGCCTTAGTACTCTCGGGTCTCTCCTCTGGACCCTGTGGAGCGTGCTCAACATCAGCCTCCACCTCAATATCATCCTGAGCCTCGTGTGTTTTTGGCTCAACACGACCCCCAGGCCTACCTCTACGGCCTCGAGCCTGTGCTCTCATCCCTCTACCGCGACTGGTATTAGGCATATTTACTCAGTTCCCTACATTCACAACTAATTACTTAGTCAACCCATCGACACACACACAATTGTATCTAAACAAGCACAGTAACATAGGGACGTAATTTTCTAACTTTTTAAGTATTTTAGACACGACACAAGTTAGACCAACTCAAGCTCTGATACCAACTTCTGTCACGACCCTCAACTTACCAAAATACGTATAAATTTTTTGCATTTTCATGCATCAATTGTTAATCATCCTTCCTCGATCATGAACAACCACACTCTTAACAGTTGGGCTGTGTGCCGACCTCTAACTCACGCCACCATGCCAATTCAATTTGTATATTATTCATAGGTAAACACTTGTATAAATGTATATATATATATATATATATATATATCAGAGTTGTTACATGTGTTTACATTGTTTTACATCCCCAATAGTTACATACAAAATGCTACTATATTATCGTAAGTTTAGATACAAAATTTCAATAGTGCATATACCTTTAGCGATGGGGTGCAGCGGATTACCAAAAAGGGAACGCCTCCAGTCACGCTCAATCTATACTCAACACTCTGTAGAGAAGGGGAAAATAAGGGGGGTGAGCAAACCACACGCTCAGTAAGGCAATCATGCGAACAGGTAGATACTGCACTATCTACGTGATCGTGATGCCATGCTCAAAAGCATTTAATTCATCATTTATCTCAAAACATGAATGTATGATTGTGTTAATGGTATGTAAAGCATTCATGCTATTAGAATCCAGTGCAATTTCAACTCAAAGCATGGTATAAATCATCATGCATAATTCACAATAAAAGCATGGCATTACCCATCATGCATTTTTCTCAAATAGCATGGCATTAACCATCATGCATTTTCACAATAAAGCATGGCATTAAACATCATGTATCCGTGCACTTTAAAAACAATTAACAAATCAATTCATCACTAGTCAGGTCTCGGTCCATCCCTCGAACTTTCCTGACCCACAAATCATTTTCAAACATGGATTTATTATCAAGCAATAGACATGTGAGATAGGCAATTCAACAACAGATAATAACCTCAAGGCCTATGTACATAACTTGTGATACCGGCTACATGGATCAGGTGTGCGGGATATCACCACTATCTGCTTCCACACGGGAGGTGGGTCAAATCCTACCCGTTGGTCCATAGCAGATCTCATCCGAAGACGGCACATCACATCTCAACACGGAACAATGTACTCCATGCTACATGCAAGGTACATGTACTCCGTGGACCCAATCAACACATCATATCACGCCACATCTCAAACGCACGTGTGAGCCTATTTAATCGGTACGACCTCTTGTCTACCCAAAGCTCCTAATACGGCTAATTAATCATGTCAAAACAATGCACGTGTGAGCCTATTTAATCGATGTGACACCCAGTCTACTCGAAGCTCCAAACACGACAACATGCAAGGTGGGCATCCAGTGCGAGACAAACTCCAAGCACAATGCCAAAACAATTATGAAATCCATGTGAAAACTAGTGCCTCTAGCACTCATGTGTATAAAAACACGTCAAATCTCGTGCGAGCCATACTCTTGCACGCTTTCATACTCACGAAATCATGTAGGTGGCTCAAAACTTTGCAAAATATGGTTAACAAAACCAAAACACACTCATTTCTTTTGCAAATCATTTCAATGTTAGCTAAAAAGCAATAAAACATGATTTTCAAAGCAATATGCTTTTGTTTTCATGCACATTGTCAAACTCCCGCTTTTGCCCTTCAATCACCCAACATCATTTCCTAATGTCTCATGCATTCTAGCAAAGCATTTAATGCGCCCAAGTCGCGTACAGATATCTCTAAGAGTCCACACAATTCCCTTACCTCGATTTACTTGATGTGACTCCTTTCCTTTTAGCTTCTCACGCTCTTGGCTCAACTCGCCCCTGCGTATCCTTGGAAGCTGCGATTCATTCATTCAATCAATTGAGTTAATGTTTTTAACCCATAATTGACCCACTAGTCAATATTATTCACTTATGCATTTAACCAATGCCTTAATCCACATTTTACCCCTTTTAGGTAAATCTTACAATTTATCCACCAACAACATCTTAAAATCATACCCATAACCCTATTAATAACTTCTACATATCTCATTCATCATTAATCTTCATACATTCCACTTTCTCACTCTAGACCATTTCTAGGTTATAATCATTCCAATGCATTTTAAATAGTTTCTAACCATCCATACTCATGCCAAACAACTCCAAAATCACTTAAATAGACAATGTACCATAGTTGGAGTGTTAGAATCTTACCCAATTTGATTTCTCTTCTTGCTCCAAATGATAATGCCTTTTTCTCCTTCAATACCAACAATGGGAAAATGCCTTCCAACTATGTTGTTCTCCTCTTTGATAGGAACAACTTTGCCTCTAATGGTCTCTCTTCAAATCTTACTGAAAATGGCTGATTTTAGAGAGAGAAAGTTAGGTTTTTGGGTTGAAAATGGAAGAATGGTGTTTTTCCCGAAATTTTCTGATTTTCAGCCCTCTTTTTATAGAAATAGCTTGAGGAGATTGATCTGGTCCAAGAGGAGATCGATCTGGTCCCCTTAAATCCCTCTTTTTCACGACATTTTAAGCATGAGATCGATTTGTCGAAGCATGAGATCGATCTGCTCCCAAACAGAGAGCTAAGGAGATCGATCTGGGTGCTTGAGGATCGATCTTTTCAATACAGAATGCTTAGGAGATCGATCTGGCTCCATTGGAGATCGATCTGCTCTATTCCATTACCCAAATAAGAGCATTCTGGCTCTTCCAGATCGATCTCTGATCCTATGAGATCAATCTGCCCTTCACAATTCCCAGATTTTCTGCAGTTCTTCTGCAACAACTCATACTCAAACGTCCTTAATTTGCTACCATGATCCTTTTCTCATTCATTCATCTTTGAGACTTGACAATGACATCCATACATACCTTATTCATATTGAAACTTGTGTGGAATCCTTGTATAACCAAAAGTATACGATATAAACCAAATGGAAGTGCACAACTTATGAAAGTCTACTTCCATTTTACCACACTACTCATAATCCATTCTACTCACATTCTCCACATGTTTAAGTCCATTTCTTTACATTCATACATAATGTAACTTGTATGTACAATCACAACTCTCATTACAAGTCTGTACATTAACTTATGGACTTACATCACATATACTTCACTTATGAATTCATAGTACAACTCTATTTACATTTCTATGTACATATATACCATTATACATGTACGGGGTCTCACAGGCCGGACGGGGTAGGACAAGCAAGGGAAGATGCCGGGGGCTCGGGTTCGAAGAAAGGCTGGCGTCAGTCTTCTCTGTTTGCTGCAGAACGCGAAACAAAGGAAAACTCCTCTGTTTCGATTTTTGACTCCAAGCAAGGGAAAAGGAAAAACGTGAGGGGGGAACAGGCGCGTTGTCGTCGGACTCGCGAGTTGGGGGAAATGGTCGGCGTCTTCTCCGGTGACTGGTTCGCAGCACAACTCAAAAAGGGGGTTCGGGTTTTTTGGCAAAGCAGAGGAAAAAGTGAGAAAGAGGGGGTTGGGTCTGTGTCTGGGTGAGGAAGGTTGTTGGTCCAGAGGAACCTCCGACGCTGGTGTGGTCGCCGGTGACGAAGCAGTAGACAGCAGGCAACGGCGAGAGGGTTCGGGTGTCTCGGGTTTTCAGTGAGGAAAGAGGGCGAACGCGGGTTCGGTCGGGATAGGTCGTCGACGTGAAGGGGGCGTGGACGGCAGTGGGACGAACGACGGGAGGGGCTCCGACCGGCAATCGAAGGAAAGAATTAGGGGGGAGGGGTTTGGCTTTTCAATAGGGTCACGCGACATCGCGCGATCCTTTTTTTCGTTTTTCTTTTCTTTTCTTTTCTTTTCTTTTTCCGTTTTTCTTTTCTTTTTTTTTCTTTTTTTTTTGTTTTGTTTCTTTTTTTATTTATATATTTTTATTATATATATTTATATATATATATATATTTATTTATTTTTATTTTACATTTTCACTTCTGCACAAATACATGTATATATATATTTATTGTAACTATTTTTATCATTCATTTTCAATTTAACAAATATATATGTATATATATACACACATATTTTCTTATAACATTTTTTTTCATTTAATTTTATTGTTTAATTTAAATACAGAAAATTTACGGTGTTTACAGTTTAGGAGTAGAATTTTAGGATAGGAGTAGAAGTAATTTAGGGTAAGTAGTTTAGGGTAGAAAGTAGTCTATTTTATTTAGGTTAAAGTTTTTATTTCCTTAGTTTTCTTAAAGCATTTCCCGATTTGTTTTATTGGTAGCCATTAAAATTGTTGTTTTCACTTTTGACTACTGTTTATGGCACCTTTAATTTTTGTTTTATGAAAAGTTTCATTCTCTCTAGTTTTCTCTTAGCTTTTCACATTACATTAGCAGCCATCATTTTTGTCTTCTTGGTTTTACAAGCTTTCTCTTTTCTATGTTTAAGTTTTTATTTATTTATTTATTTATTTTATGCAAAGTTTCCTTCCATTGATTAGTTTTATATTCCTTATTTCTTTTCAGCTCTCGGTTTGCATCTTTCTCTTTTCTATTTCCTTGTTCCGCTTGCTGATTGTCGAACCAGAGGGCTATGACTGAGGGAGGTTGGTGTCTGCCATTTTGGTTCTTGGTTGCTGGTGGAGAAACGAAGCTGGTGACAGCAGCCTAGTCCTCATAAGTTACTTTTCTATAGTTTGGTGTTCATGTTTTTCTTCCATTTTTAGGCTTCCACAATCTGCTTTAGTTGCTTCCATTTTATGTTACTGTGTGGTGTCGAGAGGGTCTTTAGCGGGGTCTTCAGCGAAGGTGAAGTAGGCTGGACAAGGACGTGGCTGCTGGTTTAGACAGAAGCAGATCGTGGCATTGCTGAAGCTAGTAGGATTCTACCGATTGGAGTAAAACCAAGCAACAGTCGGCTGTTGCAATGAACAGGGACCAACCTTCCACTCTATTCTGCTCTATTTTCATTTATTTGTACTGTTCATGTTCTTTTTATGCTTTCATTCTGCACTAACCGAGTATTTGATAACTGCAGGTGTTCATTGTTGTCATTCTTCACCATCACCGAGCTGCTGTGAAGGGCGTTGGACACACATTGGCAGGTTGCAGCTGGAGTCGTTATGGGTGCAGAAGTTGTGTGACAAAGTTTGGCTCCAGCCCTTGTTTCCATTTTTTGCCTTGTTTTCTAGTTACTTATTCACACTTTCAAGTTCGGTTTTATGCTTCATTAATTTTATATTTATCTTATGTAACGTCTAGCTTTTTTTTGTCCTTTCATAATAAAATAATAATAGTTTAAAAAAAAAGATGATGATGATGATGAACAGAAAGGCAGGTGAACGAAAATGAAAAAGAAAGAAAGAAAATGGGGTAGCGTGTGGCAGGGAGTCTGACGAAAATGATGGGGCTGTGCCATTGTGTGTTGGTCAGCCAAAGAAAATAAATTAGAGGGATTGAGAGTATAAGGCAGAAACCAAGAGAAGAAAGAAAACTTGGGGCCGAGACATAGAAAGAGAGCTTCCAAGGAAGAAGAGAAACAGTAAAGAAAAGAAAACTGAAGCAGTGCAGGGGGTCTGTAAAGGCGAAAACGATGGTGCTGGAGTTGACGTTCGTTGGTGTTAGCAAGAGTGAAACAAGGCTGTGATGCAGAGAGGTAACAAAGAAATAAATAGATAAATGAAACAGCTTGGCAGTGATGACAATTTTCTGTTCTAAAAATTATCAAGTTTATTTGATGAGTTATATGATATAAAATTGTAGGTAGATGAGATTGGGAACCGTTTAGAAGAATCGAGAGAAGTAAACTAGCTTCGTTATTGGTGTCAAGTACAGGTAAGTAATTATACAGTCTACAAATTTAATTAACTATTTTGTTCTGAAATATTTTGCAGTGATATGAAATTATGTTTGATCTTTGTAAATTCTGTTTAAATATATATATATATATAAGTAAATAAATAATACAATAAGTTTTTCGTTGAGATATTTAAAAATATATATTTAGTTCATTTGTACAAAAACTCCGCATTTAGATTTAAACCTCATGCCAAATAAATTCGATTTGAGAAAAGTATATTAAAATTTTGTTTTAAAAATCGTGGGAGCCGTCACTAGAATCCCTGATGAGAACTAAGTGCTACACATGAATTTATCGTAAGACTAAATCATTTTGGTACACCTACTGTAAGGGTTCCCCTGAAAAGAAATCGGGAACAGTTTGGCCTATCCTGAGGCGATAGGTGCCAGTGTCGTCTGGCCCACGAGACTGGCTCAGGTCTATGATCATAGATAGCGCCCTAGAAAATAGGGAGTCCGTTGCACTGATAGCTACAGTGCCATTTGATAAGGTTGTACCTAATGCATTTACGCTTCAGCATCTGTATACAACTTTTGTATATGTATCTAATTTCGATGTTCGTATTTGATTTTGTGATGTATGTATGTATAAGTGATATCTATTTGAAATTTGATTTCTGTATCCGAAAATCTGAAATTTGCACTCGAATTCTATGATGGATTTTAATTTTGTGATATGAATACTTTTTCCAAAGGAAATTACTTTTCGATGACATTGTTTTACTTAGCTCCTGTTTTATAAAAGCTGTATGTTTGTCGGTTTGGATTTGATTTGAATGTAAGGCATGAGGGTCTGTATGAAACTAATTTTTGTTTTCAGTAGCTGCATAATTGCTTACTGAGTTTTCCATAAAACTCACCCCCTCCTTCCTCCCCCAGATTAAGGCAGTACGAGATTCAGCGGATTTTGTCATACTTTTGAGACAACCGAGCTTCCACCGAGGTATATTTTGTACGGTGGATATATATATTTATATGTTGACACAGTATGTAAGCTTCATGGTGTACACTCGTGAGAGGGTTGGGATGTAGACATGTTGTGGACTGTAATTTTGTTGAAGTTGATATATATTCAGTTTTTACGATCATTACTGCGTCTGATGAAATTTATAATGTGAATGAAATACGAAAGTTTTCGAACTTGTGGAATTTTAGGTATAAATAATTGAAAATCACTTTTAGTTTAGTGGGGACCTATAAAGAGTCGAAAGGAATAATCGACGCATAGGTAGTCTACCACAAACACATACAAACGATAGGAAAAGTGAAAGCGTGAAATTGGCTCAAAATTTCTGGCTTCCGAATTTGAATCAGTAAGTTTGGGGTGTTACAGATTTGGTATCAGAGCACGTGTTTGTTGTGTTTGTATAGGCTGTTTGTCTTTATTTACATCCCAGTACACCATGGAAGTGTCAGCATATATATATATATATATATATATATATAAAGTTTGAATTATTATTGTCAGTATTCATCGGTATATTTTTGTATAGGATTTTAATTTGGATTATGGAGTGGAGAGGCAGGCGACCTCGAGGTAGAGGGAGATCGAGACAAGCTCCTGCGTCGCCACCTCCACAACCACTTAGCCCGAACTCTCGGATAGGGCAGGTTGAGCACAGTCTCAGACAGCTGCAGCAGACAATGCAGCAGCTCACCAATCTTTTGATGCAGCAACACGCTGGAATCCAAGCTCAAACCCCTAATGTACAACCACCTCCACCACAACAGGTTATACCACCTCATCCCCAGCAGCCAGTTGCTCCACAACCACCAGCTGAAGATTTGGTAGATCGCAATATGTCGAGGTTTCGACAATTTCAGAAGATGAACCCACCGACTTTCAGAGGTGTTAAGGACCCCGATGTAGCAGAAGCATGGGTGAAGCAATTGGAGAAACTGTTTATGTTTATGGGTTGCAGCTCCACGAAAAGAGTTGCTCTGGCAGTATTCATGTTCTGGGATAAGGCAGAGATATGGTGGGAGTCTGCAGAGAAGTTATTGAGGGCCAAGAGACCGGAGATTACATGGGAGGCTTTTCTCGAGGTGTTCTATAAGCAGTATATGCCAGAGCCGATCAGGAGGAAGAGACAAGCAGATTTCCTTCATCTCACTCAGGGCTCTATGACAGTGGACGAGTACGAGTCCCAATTCTCTGCCCTCTGTTGCTACGATCCTTTAATATCTAAGGATGAGTTGGCGAAGACTGTGAAATTTATAGATGGCCTCAGGCACAGTAACCGGGGTCGATTGTCTGCATTTGATATTAACGATTATGCCGAGGCTCTTCGTCGGGCTCAAATGGTGGAGTTGGAGATAGATATGACACAAAAAGAGTCTGGGCATAAATTAAAGGGTAAAGGCAGGGACATGAGATTCAGTGAGAGGAGATCTGATAAGGGCAGAAAACAGTATGACAAGAGGCCCAAGACATCCGGTTCCCAAGCTCAAATTACTGGATTTAATGCTGGCCCCACCTGTCCAACATGTGGAGGACGTCATGGCACTAAGCCATGTTACCGGGAGATAGGAGCCTGTTATCACTGTGGCAAGCGAGGCCACTTGATCAGAGATTGCCCGAGCCTCAAGGAGTCTAGTAAGGGTACTGAGCATTCTACAGTGGATAAGGGTAAGCGTCCGGTGACACAAGGACGAGTGTTTGCCTTGGATGAGACTACTGCTCAGGCTACTGATTCTGTCATTCGGGGTAAGCTTCTTATAAATGGTTTTGAAGCTTATGTTTTAATTGATCCAGGCTCTACCCATTCATTTGTTGCACCCTATTTTGCTAATAAGTTAAGAATAAAACCTACGTTTTTGGACTTTCTATTGCATGTTAGTACACCTTTTAAGTCTATACAAGTTACTGATGTTGTATATAGAGCGTGCAAAGTAAGGGTAGAGGATAAAGAGTTGTTAGCCGATTTGATCCTATTGCATATGTTTGATTTTGATGTTATACTTGGGATGGATTGGTTAGCTCAGCATCATGCATTAGTCGATTGTCGTAGTAAGACTGTAACTTTTGCTATGCCTGAGACTATGGTAATTACCTTTGTTAATAATAAGTAAGTGAAGCTTTCGTGTGTAAATTTTGATGAAATTATAAATTTTGATGATGACTTGATATGTTGACGTGATTACTTCTGATTGAAGGGTATTTAGCCTTTGTTGAAATGGTAGATCAATCTCAACCCAGTATTCAAGATATTCCAGTAGTCGAGGAGTATGAGGATGTTTTTGCGGAAGAATTATCGGGCTTACCGCCGCAGAGAGAGGTTGAGTTTACTATAGACTTGATTCCGGGAACCCAACCAATTTCTAAACCCCCATATAGAATGTCACCCATTGAATTGGAGGAATTGAAGACTCAGTTGCAAGAACTATCTGATAAGGGATTCATACGCCCGAGCGTATCTCCCTGGGGTGCTCCTGTGCTTTTTGTGAAAAAGAAGGATGGTAGTTTGAGGCTCTGCATGGATTATCGACAGTTAAACAAAGTGACTGTCAAGAACAAATACCCCCTGCCTCGTATTGACGATCTTTTTGATCAGTTGAGAGGTGCTCAAGTCTTCTCCAAAATAGACCTTAGATCCGGCTATCATCAATTGAGAATCCGCGGGGAAGATGTTTCGAAGACCGCTTTTAGAACTCGGTACGGGCATTATGAGTTCCTAGTGATGCCATTCGGGTTGACCAATGCACCAGCGGCCTTTATGAGCTTGATGAATGAAGTTTTTAGGCCGTATCTGGATAAGTTCGTGGTTGTCTTCATAGATGACATCCTAGTATATTCCTCATCATATCAGGAACACGAACAACACCTACGCACGGTCCTTCAGACACTCAGAGAAAAATAGTTGTATGCAAAGTTCAGTAAATGTGAATTTTGGTTGGATCGGATATGTTTTCTGGGGCATGTGGTATCAAAGGACGGGGTGTCTGTCGATCCGTCCAAGATAGAAGCCATCCTAAATTGGGAGAGACCAAAGACTCCTACTGAGATTCGCAGCTTTTTGGGTTTAGCGGGTTATTACAGAAGATTTGTGGAAGGGTTTTCTAAGTTGGCTGCACCGTTGACCCGACTCACTCAGAAGGGAGTGAACCTTGTTTGGAGTGAAGCTTGTGAGAACAGTTTTCAGGAATTGAAAAGACGGTTGACCACGGCACCTATCCTTACCATTCCCAGTGGTTCCGGAGGTTTTACTGTCTATAGTGATGCTTCACATCAGGGTCTGGGGTGTGTTCTGATGCAGCACGGGAAAGTTGTGGCTTATGGTTTGAGGCAGTTGAAGAACCATGAGAAAAATTACCCTACACATGACCTGGAGTTAGCTGCGGTTGTTTTTGCCCTAAAGATCTGGCGACATTACCTTTATGGAGAGACATTTCAGATTTTCACTGATCATAAGAGTCTGAAATATCTCTTCTCTCAGAAGGAATTAAACATGAGGCAGCGTCGTTGGATCGAGTTGTTGAAGGATTACGATTGTGAGATTCTCTACCACCCCGGGAAAGCTAATGTGGTAGCGGATGCTCTCAGTTGGAAGAATACAGCTATGGTCTCCTATTTCATGGTTAAACAATGGGATTTGTTGGAACAATTTAGGGATTTGAGGATTTTAGTGGATCAGGATCAGTCAGTGGATGGTTGTTTAGTTGCCAGTATAAGAGTTGAACTGGAGTTACTTGATCAGATTAGGAAGGTGCAGAAGAATGATCCTCGAATTGTAAAGATTGTCTGTGAAAATGAAGGGGATGACAGTAGACATTCTGATTTCTCAGTGGGCAGTGATGGTATATTGAGGTTTCAGGGTCGGATGTGTATTCCGGATAATGACGACCTAAAGAGACTGATCTTAGAAGAGGCTCACAACTCGAGATACACCATGCACCCTGGCAGCACGAAAATGTATCATGATTTGCGTGAGTTGTATCATTGGGCTGGTATGAAGCAGGACATCGCTGAATTTGTTGCAAGATGTCTGATTTGTCAACAGGTAAAGGTAGAACATCAGAAACCTACAGGGTTACTCCAACCTTTGCCTATACCAACGTGGAAGTGGGAGCATATTACCATGGATTTTGTTATGGGACTCCCGAGAACCCGGAGAAAGCATGATGCCATTTGGGTTATTGTCGATCGGCTTACCAAGTCAGCCCACTTTCTACCAATCAAGGTTACAGACCCATTGACTTCCTGGCAGAATTATTTGTTAAGGAGATAGTCAGGCTACATGGTACCCCAGTGAGCATAGTATATGATCGAGATTCTCGCTTTACATCCCGTTTTTGGGAAAAATTTCAGGAGGCTATGGGATCTCGTTTGAGCTTCAGTACTGCTTTTCACCCTCAGACTGATGGGCAATCCGAGAGAACAATTCAAACTCTCGAGGACATGCTAAGGGCTTGTGCACTTGAGTATAAGAACTCCTGGGATGATCATTTGCCGCTAGCGGAGTTCGCTTATAACAATAGCTATCATTCAAGTATCGGAATGGCTCCGTACGAAGCCCTTTATGGTAGGAAGTGTAGATCTCCGATTGCTTGGGAGGAAGTTGGTGATAAATTGATATATGCTCCAGAGTTAGTCAAGAGAGCTTCCGAAAGTGTTAAGGTGATATGCGATAAGCTAAAGGTTGTCAGGGATAGACAAAAGTCCTATGCAGATAATCGACGGAGGCCATTGGAGTTTGACGTTGGTGATTCAGTGTTCCTAAAAGTATCGCCGTCGAAAGGCATCATCAGATTTGGCAAGAAAGGCAAGCTGAGCCCGAGATATAGAGAGAATTGGAGTTATGGCATATCGGTTAGCTTTACCTCCTCGACTCGCTGGTGTGCATAATGTATTCCATGTTTCCATGCTTCGAAAATATAATCCAGATCCTTCTCATGTCATCGGATATGACACATTGAAGTTACGGGAGGATATGACATATGTGGAAAAGCCAATTAAGATTTTGGACAGACAAGAAAGAGTCCTAAGATCGAAAACTATTCCAATGGTCAAGGTACAGTGGCAACAACACTCAGAGGATGAAGCCACTTGGGAGCTAGAGAATGTGATGCGCGACAAGCACCCGTATCTCTTTTCAGAACTATAATCAGATTTGGAGGACCAAATTTTATAAGGTGAGGAAGATGTAACGTCCAGTTTTTTTTTTTGTCCTTTCATAATAAAATAATAATAGTTTAAAAAAAAAGATGATGATGATGATGAACAGAAAGGCAGGTGAACGAAAATGAAAAAGAAAGAAAGAAAAGGGGGTAGCGTGTGGCAGGGAGTCTGACGAAAATGATGGGGCTGTGCCATTGTGTGTTGGTCAGCCAAAGAAAATAAATGAGAGGGATTGAGAGTATAAGGCAGAAACCAAGAGAAGAAAGAAAACTTGGGGCCGAGACATAGAAAGAGAGCTTCCAAGGAAGAAGAGAAACAGTAAAGAAAAGAAAACTGAAGCAGTGCAGGGGGTCTGTAAAGGCGAAAACGATGGTGCTGAAGTTGACGTTCGTTGGTGTTAGCAAGAGTGAAACAAGGCTGTGATGCAGAGAGGTAACAAAGAAATAAATAGATAAATGAAACAGCTTGGCAGTGATGACAATTTTCTGTTCTGAAAATTATCAAGTTTATTTGATGAGTTATATGATATAAAATTGTAGGTAGATGAGATTGGAAACCGTTTAGAAGAATCGAGAGAAGTAAACTAGCTTCGTTATTGGTGTCAAGTACATGTAAGTAATTATACAGTCTACAAATTTAATTAACTATTTTGTTCTGAAATATTTTGCAGTGATATGAAATTATGTTTGATCTTTGTAAATTCTGTTTAAATATATATATATATATAAGTAAATAAATAATACAATAAGTTTTTCGTTGAGATATTTAAAAATATATTTAGTTCATTTGTACAAAAACTCCGCATTTAGATTTAAATCTCATGCTAAATAAATTCGATTTGAGAAAAGTATATTAAAATTTTGTTTTAAAAATCGTGGGAGTCGTCACTAGAATCCCTGATGGGAACTAAGTGCTACACGTGAATTTATCGTAAGACTAAATCATTTTGGTACACCTACTGTAAGGGTTCCCCTAAAAAGAAATCGGGAACAGTTTGGCATATCCTGAGGCGATAGGTGCCAGTGTCGTCTGGCCCACGAGACTGGCTCAGGTCTATGATCATAGAGAGCGCCCTAGAAAATAGGGAGTCCGTTGCACTGATAGCTACAGTGCCATTTGATAAGGTTGTACCTAATGCATTTACGCTTCAGCATCTGTATACAACTTTTGTATATGTATCTAATTTCGGTGTTCGTATTTGATTTTGTGATGTATGTATGTATAAGTGATATCTATTTGAAATTTGATTTCTGTATCCGAAAATCTGAAATTTGCACTCGAATTCTATGATGGATTTTAATTTTGTGATATGAATACTTTTTCCAAAGGAAATTACTTTTCGATGACATTGTTTTACTTAGCTCCTGTTTTATAAAAGCTGTATGTTTGTCGGTTTGGATTTGATTTGAATGTAAGGCATGAGGGTCTGTATGAAACTAATTTTTGTTTTCAGTAGCTGCATAATTGCTTACTGAGTTTTCCATAAAACTCACCCCCTCCTTCCTCCCCCAGATTAAGGCAGTACGAGATTCAGTGGATTTTGTCATACTTTTGAGACAACCGAGCTTCCACCGAGGTATATTTTGTACGGTGGATATATATATTTATATGTTGACACAGTATGTAAGCTTCATGGTGTACACTCGTGAGAGGGTTGGGATGTAGACATGTTGTGAACTGTAATTTTGTTGAAGTTGATATATATTCAGTTTTTACGATCATTACTGCGTCTGATGAAATTTATAATGTGAATGAAATACGAAAGTTTTCGAACTTGTGGAATTTTAGGTATAAATAATTGAAAATCACTTTTAGTTTAGTGGGGACCTATAAAGAGTCGAAAGGAATAATCGACGCGTAGGTAGTCTACCACAAACACATACAAACGATAGGAAAAGTGAAAGCGTGAAATTGGCTCAAAATTTCTGGCTTCCGAATTTGAATCAGTAAGTTTGGGGTGTTACATCTTAAGCTGCATTAGATTTGCTTAGCTCTTCCAGTTTTTATGCAGCATCTTTGTTTGCTATTTACTGATTCTACCGGGAGTTTCTTGTATGCGTTCTGTCGGGTTGTTGTTATAAGGTGTTGGATAGCTGTTGTTTACTACCATACTAATGTGGTGCGTGAGGCTGGTGATGGCTAAGCAGAACCAACACTGAAGTACGATTCTGCCTGGACGTGTGTAGCATGAATAAGGAGAGAAGCAGGCGTACAGAGAGATATAACTACAGCTGATTCCATATTAATGCATTTGTTGTTTAATTCTTCTGTTGTGATTCTGATCATTTAATCTTGTCCCTATCTTTTGTTACAGTCGACTGGATTCAGCAGCAGCATTGCGTGGACAGTTGGAGCAGAGGATAGGAGCTAGTTGTTGGCAGTATGTGCAGGAAAATGGTGGCGTGATTGAAGATGTACAGCGCAGAGAAGTTTGCCTACTGGGTGTGAATTGCAGAGCAGGAGTCATGCACAACGGTTTGCAGAGCGTGGTATGGCAGAGCTTGGTATAGGGACAAAGGCTAGTGCGAGGCAGTAGGTGTTGAGCAGGTGCTGCAAACGTGTGGTACTGGATTGTAGCAGCAGATTGGCAGTAAGGCAGGTGACGACAGCACCCGGAGCAGAGAATGGATGAGCAGTACACAGTAGAAGTGCACGGGACAATTGCTGGCTGGAAATTTTGTATAAGGTCGTGTTTGGCAACTTGGAAATGTCCCAATTCAATTTTTCATGCATTTCTATTATTTGCTTAATGTTATTTCTTTTACCATAGTTGTTAACTTAGGTAGAGTTAGAATTTTGAATTAATTTGTAGGTTAGTTATATTTTCTTTATTTGTTAGTTTAAAAACTTAGCTTTAATTATGTTAATAGTTAATTTTATACAATAGAATTTAAGACTTAATTCTAGTATTTAGGTATTGCATTTAGAATTAAATTAGAGGAAAAATTATTTTATGCAATTTTTAAGTTAGTTTTAGTTTAAATTTAAAAATCCAAAAACATTTATTTTTCATGCATTATTTAGCTTTTATTATTTAAGTTAGTAATTAGCTAGAGTTATAATTAATTTAGAACCACCATTTTAGACATTTAGATTTAGAGTTAGAATGAGGATTTTCCTTAGGTTAATAGATTTAGACCTTAGGTTAGTTTAATTTGCATTTTTATTTTTTGATTAGATTAATTACATGCACATTTTATTTTAGGATTGTTTAGTTTTATACTAATTAATTTTATCTTTTTATTTTCTTATTTGCATTTTAGGTTATTTGCACTGATTAACTTTAGCTTTGTTAATTATTTTGTAGGTTATCATTTTTTTTATTACTCGAAGCTCTTTAAGTAATTTTAGCTCTATTTTATTTATTTTATTGTTTTTATTGTTTTTCAGTATTTTTAATTTAAGCTTTGTAGATCACCCACTAATTTTTCATAATTTGTTAGGATATACTTGGAGTAAAATTAACCGGTACTTAGTAAGGCTAATTAGATTCTCTGTGGGACGATAATTCGGGACTCAAATCCCATTATTACTTGTACGACTTGTGCACTTGCGGTTTACACGTCTGGGTAACTATAGAGTGGGCGTTGTTTCATCAAGTTTTTGGCGTCGTTGTCGGGGAATCATAATTATCCATTAACTAATATCAATGTGTTGGCTCTACCGAGAGGGGGGGTGAATCGGTTTTCTAACAATTATGGCAAATTAAAAATTAATCACAATTTAATCACAAATGATAATGAGCAATATAGTGCAGTATAACAATTTAATGCAGAGTAGGGAAGAGAGAAACAAACACAATCGTTTATAGAGGTTCGGCCAAACTCTTGCCTACGTCCTCTCTCCTTGACCTTCTTGTCAAGTGTTTTCTTTCTCTCTTTCAATAGAGCTTACACAGTTCCTTTTGCAGGTTAAGGAATAACCTCTCTACCCTTAGCAATACAGAAAAAGTATTCAGCCTCTTACAATTTACTCTCACTGAGGAACAATCCTCTTCTCTTTTAAGATAAGACTGAATACAATATAAGGCTTTAAAGTGGTAGGACAAATGTAGCTTTTTACACTTAAGCTTTTACAATAATTCTCAATGAATGAGCAATAGGGACACAAAGAATGAAAGAATTAAAGCTTGAGAGTGTTTGGAATATGCAGCAATAGTGTCTCTATTCTCTTTGTCTACAATGCTTGGTTAAATACTGAAGGATTGGTAGTTGGAGCATTAAATGCTATTCTTCCCGTTGTGTTTTGCAGAAACTAGCCGTTGGGTACCTCCAGTAGAGTGCCAGATCGATCTGCCTTCTTGGCCAGATCGATCTCTTAGTTATAAATCCTGCAAGATTGAAGCACAAATACACAAGGAGATCGATCTCATAGGTTAGCAGATCGATCTGTTAGTTTAAAAGTAATGAGGCAGATCGATCTGTCGAATAGGAAGATCGATCTCCTCAACTCTCTGTTTGAAGCAAGATCGATCTCCAGATCGATCTGCCATGCAATCTCGTAGAGAGGAGATCGATCTCTCAACAACACAGATCGATCTCTTTAGCTCTCTGACTTTGAGGAGATCGATCTCTTCCTTACCAGATCGATCTCATAAGTTCTCTGTTTGAGTGTGGATCGATCTCTCAGATCGATCTATATTCTTAAGCTCTTAAGGGAGATCGATCTCTTCATCGACCAGATCGATCTCTCAACTCTAGCATTATCCAGATCGATCTCTTAACCCTTGCAGATCGATCTTATTCTTCCTAAATACCTTTGTACAGATTTAAGGCTTGCCAGATCGATCTCTTCCATCATGAGATCGATCTCTCATCAAGTAAAAACCCAGGAGATCGATCTCTCATACCCCAGATCGATCTCTCATCAGCAGAACTCTAAGTTTTGGTACTAATAACCTCTAAACATGTTTGTTTATCATCTTAACATTATTGAATTAACTTGTTTTGTCATTTCAAAATACATTAACTCAACACAATGAAATTATGCTAAGGTATAATTCTAGTTTTGTACATACTTAGATTGTGAATATTTAGAGCCTTAATTTAGATTAGTTAATTTTCTCTCTCTAGAAAAAAAAAAGAAAAAAAAATTTGAAGACTTTTCAACGATTGCATGCATAGAGCCAAGAGCTTTGACTGCTTTCCTTTAGATCCTAAGATAGAACGAACAGTTAGAAAAATTAGGAAGGACTCTAGGAAAATAGTAGCTCCGCTGCAAAACACGATGACTGAAAACAAAAAAATTAAGACCGTAGGAGATTATGTTGTCTCGACTATTGGAGGTTATTATACTGGCATTAGGCCACCAACTGTCCCAGCAAATAATTTTGAAATTAAACTTTGATCCTCCAGATGATCCAAACTTCGCTGCAGTTCAGTGGGCTTCCCATTATGACCCACATGCTCACTTAGGGCAATTTCTGGATCTGTGCAACACTTTTAAACATAATGGACTCTCGGATGATGCACTTAGGCTTAGGCTATTTCCTTTGTCTCTTACAGATAGAGCACGACACTGGTTGACCTCCTTACCTCCAGGATCCATCTCCACTTGGGACGAGTTAGCCCATCAATTTTTAGCTAAGTTCTTTCCTCTCTCCAAAATGGCTAAACTCCGTAGTGATATATCTTCCTTTGCTCAATTCGATTCTAAATCCCTTTATGAAGCATGGGAACGATATAAAGACCTTATTAGGAAGTGTCCTCATCATGGCCTACCCTTATGGCTGCAAGTCCAGACCTTCTATAACGGACTCACTAGCCTAAATAGGACCATAGTTGATGCTGCTGCGGGAGGAGCTCTAATGTGTAAGACGGAGGAGGAAGCTTACGGTCTGTTAGATAAGATGGTAGCTAACAATTACCAATGGTCATCGGAGAGGCAGCTGCCTAAGAAATTGGTGGGTATCTATGAGTTAGACACATTGTCTACCTTGACTTCTCAAATAGCCAATCTCATAAAAAAGATAAAGTCACTCAGTACCCAGCATAATTCTGCTAACAGTCCTAATCCTATTCTAGCTATCCAAAGTCCTTTTATTTCTTGCAATCTGTGTGGTGGTACACACTCTGTAGATAGGTGCCCACTAAATTTAGAGTCTGTTCAATATGTTGCCTCGACTCAAATGCAACAGAGCAACTCATTCTTGAACACCTACAATCTTGGGTTGAGGAATCATCCTAATTTTTTTTGGAACCAAAATCAGGGGTAATCTTCTAATTCCAGACCTTTGGGACCCCCGAGTTTTTAGGCTACACCTGTTCATGTACCACCACATCAGCAGTTTCCACCTCATCATTCTCATCACCCATCCCCACATCAGTTTAAACATCATCCACCACAGTCGCCACCTATGCAGTCCCAGCACTTACCTACACTAGCAGCTGCAGTTAAGAAGAAGCTCTCACTAGAGGAAATGTTCACGACTATCCTGCAAAATCAAGCAGCCTCAATTAAGAATTTAGAAGTTCAGGTTGGACAAATAGCTAGTGCTCTTAGCCAGCGTCCACAAGGGACCCTCCCCAGTAATACTGAAGCTAACCCTGTTAGGCAAAGGAATGGTAAGGAACATGTTAAGGCCATAACCCTTAGGAGCGGTAGAGAGCTAGATGATCCACAAGTTAAGTCCAGTCCTGTAAAGCTCACAATGGTAGAGCCCATAGGTTCTAAAGAGGCAGTTCAGAAAGAGCAGGAACATTATAATCAAGCTGCAAAAGAAACTAAGTCAGGCGCTTCTTCACCTGTTTCTTCTTCACAGCCTTCCTCTTCATCTGATGTTACACATGTTACCACTACACTTCCTCCAGTTAGACCCCCACTACCTTTTCCTCAGAGGTTCCAAAATCATAAGCTTGATCAGCAATTCGCTAAATTTCTTGAGGTTTTTAAGAAACTTCACATTAACATTCCTTTCACAGATGCTTTAAAGTAAATACCTAGTTATATGAAGTTCATGAAGGATATCCTCTCGAGGAAAAGAAGATTAGAGGATTATGAGACAGTGGCACTTACTGAGGAGGTAGTGCAATTATTCAGAGGAAATTACCCCCAAGCTCAAAGATCTAGGTAGTTTTTCCATACCTTACACCATCGGAGATCAGTTCTTTGGTAGAGCCCTATGTGATCTAGGAGCCAGTATTAATCTTATGCCTTGGTCCATTTACCAGAAGTTAGGAGTAGGGGATGCAAAGCCTACCACAGTAACCCTTCAGTTAGTTGATAAATCCATTAAGTATTCGAAGGGGATCATTAAGGATGTGCTAGTAAACGTGGACAAGTTTATTTCCCTACAAATTTTATTGTGTTGGATATGGAGGAAGACAGGGAAATCCCATTATTCTAGGCAGACCTTTTTTAGTTACTGGTAGGATGATAATTGATGTGCAAAAGGGAGAATTGACCATGAGAGTCCTAAATCAAGAGGTGACATTTAATGTTTTCAAACCTTTGAGGTTCCCTGATGACTCTAAAGATTGTTTTAGGATGGAGGTTAAGGAAGATAGAATGCTTAAGCATAAGAAATCTGAGAGAAGGAAAGAAGTAGATAAAACTAAGGAGGATTTGACTGTCAGCATTCTGTCACCACTTTGGCTGACCCTCCTACTTCTAACCCTGTTGCTGAGTGTCATTTTCTTTAGCTGCATTTTGATGTGCTTTATCTCTCTTTTTACTTTTTGTACAGTTCTTTTTCTCTTTTCTGTTTTTTCTTTCTCTGTTTCTTTTACAGATAGCATTTGCAGTATCACTTTCTTATCAAGTTTCAGTTGTTCTTCATCATCAGATAGGGGAGTATTCTATTCTTGAGTTTCAATTCTTATATTATCTGTACACTGAGAACATTGTGCACTTTAAGTTTGGGAGTGGGGATATCACTTGAGCATTTTTCAAAATTTTGGGCAAAATTGAAACTTATTTTCTAAAATATGAGCTTACATTGTTGGATTTGGGATGATTTAGTACTTAGCATGTAGTTTTCCCATATTCCGATGATATAACCCCATTATTTAGTCTGACTTTGATTGATTAAGAAGCATGATTATAGGAAAAGCATGAAGTTGAATTCTTGAATGTCTTGATTCTGATTGTGATTTTCTCATTTTATGCACATGTCATGTCATGAATCTGTATATTTATTTAGAGAAAGCTTATGTGGACATAGGATTGCATTTGTTCAGTTGATCTTGTGCATCATATTCTAGAATTTGTTTGATATGATCTCGAGGTGAAATATTAGATCACACTTAATTAGAGAAATGATTTAGGTCATCTTTAGATCGTTTGAGCCTTTCTAGCCATCCTTGTACATATTTTGCCTCTAGTCACCCATCTGAGCCAAATAAGCTTTTCTCTGTAAATACACCTGCAAAATTTTCCTTAGCTTAAACACTATGTTCCTATCCCTTACCCCAAAAGCATGAAAATTCATTAGGATATATCTTGAGCTTTGTACATATGGGTATAGGTAATAGTGAAATTTCAAAAAAAAAAAAAAAGAGAAGAAGAAAAATACAAAAATAGAATAAAAAGGTTTAACAAAATAAATAAGTCTGGGGGAATAAATTTTGAGCTCTTACATTAAAGATCCTAGAAGTAATGCATGTTGAGAGGTAATTAAACTTAAATCAGCGTTATCATACCTTAGCCCTAGCCTTACATTACAAGTTTAATGAAGTCTTATTGATATTTGGTAAAGTGTGACTACATTAGTGGAGAGAGAAGTGAAAAAAAAACTTATGGGAATGATCACTTATCATTGACTTTGCAGTCACTGTATTTGCATAATCTGATCTCGATAATGTACTGTGAAGTGGCTTTGACATTTTCACACACTCACGAGGAGTCTAATTTGGGTTAAGACCTATGATTGAATGATTCTGAGTGTTGGACTTATAATTGTGAAGCTTTGATATCAGAGTTGGTACTTATTCTTTGAGGATAATATTGGGGAAATCAATGTGTTTGGTACTTGTCATTCCTACATGTATTTTGTTTTGCTTGAGGACAAGCAAAAGCTTAAATTTGGGGGTTTGATAATTCTATTAAAATAGAATTATTTGTACTTAATTTCTTAATTAATTATTTTAATCCCCATATTATTTTATTAATTATTCCCTCAATTTAATTAAAATTTTCATGTTTGCAGATAAATTAAATCAAGATGAATTTCAGTCGTTTCAATAGAAAATGGACTGAAAATGGGCTAAAAGGAGACTGGAACACTCCCAGTTCGCTACATGAGTTATCAGTCCTCTGGACACGTGTGATGTCGGGTGTTCCTATTTTATTCCCCATGGAAGGATAAGATCAAAGGACACCGTGCCCACCTCATGGAAGACACACGTCGGGCCACATTGCACAGCCACGTGGACTAGAAGACAAATGACGTGAAAATATCGTCTCTACAGCGAATGGAATGAAGACAAGTGGCCAAACCATGCTAACTCATCTAGAACTAGAAATTACAATTGTACCCCCAATTTTGTGTATAAATAGAATATGATGAGCAATTGAAAACCAAGTAGTTTAGGAGTAGAATTTTAGGGTACGAGTAGAAGTAATTTTTGAGTAGAAGTAGTCTAGGTAAGTAGTTTAGGGTAAAAAGTAGTCTACTTTATTTAGGTTGAAGTTTTGATTTCTTTAGTTTTCTTCAAGCATTTCCCGATTGGTTTTATTGGCAGCCATTAAAATTGTTGTTTTCACTTTTGGCTACTATTCATGGCACCTTTAATTTTTGTTTTATGAAAAGTTTCATTCTCTCTAGTTTCCTCTTAGCTTTTCACGTTACATTAGCAGCCAGCCATTGTTTCTGTTTTTTGCCTTGTTTTCTAGTTACTTATTCATACTTTCAAGTTCGGTTTTATGCTTCATTAATTTTATATTTATCTTAAGTTTGCATTAGATTTGCTTAGCTCTTCCAGTTTTTGTGCTGCATCTTTATTTGCTATTTACTGATTCTACCGGGAGTTTCTTGTATGCGTTCTGTCGGGTTGCTGTTATAAGGTGTTGGATAGCTGCTGTTTGCTACCATACTGATGTGGTGCGTGAGGCAGATGATAGCCAAGCAGAACCAACACTGAAGTAGGATTCTGCTTGGACGTGTGCAGCATGAATCGGGACAGAAGCAGGCGTACAAAGAGATATAACTGCAGCTGATTCCAGATTAATGCATTTGTTGTTTAATTCTTCTGTTGTGATTCTAATCATTTAATCTTGTCCCTATCTTCTGTTACAGTTGGCTGGATTTAGCAGCAGCATTGCATGGACAGTTGGAGCAGAGGATAGGAGCTAGCTATTGGCAATATGTGCAGGAGGATGGTCGCGTGATTAAAGATGTACAGCGCAGAGAAGTTTGCCTGCTGGGTGTGAATTGCAGAGCAGGAGTCGTGCACAACGGTTTGCAGAGTGCGGTATGGCAGAGCTTGGTACAGGGACAGAGGCTAGTGCGAGGCAGTAGGTGTTGAGCAGGTGCTGCGCAAACGTGTGGTACTGGATTGTAGCAGCAGATTGGCAGTAAGGCAGGTGACGACAGCACCCGGAGCAGAGAATGGATGAGCAGTACACAGTACAAGTGCACGGGACAATTGCTGGCTGGAAAATTTGTATAAGGCTGTGTTTGGCAACTTGGAAATGTCCCAATTCAATTTTTCATGCATTTCTATTATTTGCTTAATGTTATTTCTTTTACTATAGTTTTTAACTTAGGTAGAGTTAGAATTTTGAATTAATTTACATGTTAGTTATATTTTCTTTGTTTGTTAGTTTAAAAACTTAGCTTTAATTATGTTAATAGTTAATTTTATACAATAGGATTTAAGACTTAATTCTAGTTACGGTTTACACGTCTGGGTAACTATAGAGCCGGCGTAGTTTCATCAAGAATAACACCCTCAAGATTCAAAATACCACTAAAGTTAGACAAAGATTCCTACTGTGATGTTAACAGGATAACCCACTGGCTAAATTACTTTGCTGGGCAAGTTTGGTAATATGGGACGAAGCTCCAATGGCAACAAACATGTGTTTAAAGCTGTTGATTCGTTTGTGACGAGATCTTACTCATTCCACGAATTTCGATTTTGATCAAAAGTTAATTGGGAGAAGGGGAATTGTGGTATTAGGTGGTGATTTCATACAGATATTGCTAGTGGTTCATTGAGGTAGTAAGAGTGATATTAAGGCCGCTACAATTTCTAGATCTAATATTTAGGACTATTGTCATTTATTTACTTACTCTATTAATATGGATTGAGAAATATAATATGAGATTGAGAAATCTTTTATACAATTCAATAACAAATTTTAGTCAATGGTTATTACACTTGGTTAATGGGAGGTTGCCCTTAATTATACCAAATGAAAGTGAAGATTTAACATAGATTACTATTCCTAATAAGTTTATAATTACATCTAGGAATGATTCGATAAGACAGATTGTTGATTACTCATATCCGAATTTGGAAAATAAGTTCATTAATGAATGATATTTAAAGGATCGAGCAATTTTATCACTCACTAAGGAAGTAGTTTATAAAGTCAATATATACATACTTTCAAGGTTTCCTGATGAAGTAAAAAAATATTTCAGTGCATATAGGATTTCACCTGCGTAGACGAATGTTGAAGTACAATCTACTTTATACCCTTCAAAGTTCTTAGATTTACTTAAGTTTTCAAGATGCCTAATCATGAGATTAAGTTAAAAGTTGGTGCCCCTGTCATTCTTTTACACAACATAAATCAAACTGTTGGACTTTGCAACGTTACTAGATTAGTTGTCACAAAATCAAGCTTTAAAGTAATTGAAGTTAAGATAATAACTAAAAGTAATGTGGGAAGTCGATTTTTTATCTCTCAAGTTGAAATGTCTCCTTCGAAATCAGTTTACTTTATCACAGAGGCAAATCCTAATCAAATATTATTTCACAATGGTAATAAATTAGAGTTAAGGATAAACCTTTGAAAATGTCATTGTCTATCATCCAAAAATCGGTTTTCACTCATGGTCAGTTATATGTCACTCTAGAGTACATCACCAGATTGGTTAAAATTCTTATTAGAGAATAACAACCACAATATACATTCATGCATAAACAATGCCGTGTATACCAAGGTTCTTGATTATGTTTTCCACAGTTGACACAATAAATTTAATATTAAATTAATTGATATACATGTTTTTTACAAATTTCTTGCATTTTTATTTTTATTGTATTTAATATTTATTTAATACAAATTTTTCCTATTTTATTATAGATCATGATGCATGGTTACAAATTTGTCACACCCTCCACCCGCACGTGACTTACCAAAATCACCACAAATTTTTTGCATTTTACTTACCTTTCCTTCTGTCATAACTCGACACCAAACCGTTGGACTGTGATTCGATATTAGTCACCTCAACCATATTCATTCCACAATATGCATACATGTCAATACAATTATCCATTGATTGTGAGTACTCTTTTCTTAAATGTAAACTCATTACATTATAATGCAATACTTGTACATATACATTCTCGACCGTACATTCGTTTATATAACTGTGTTTTTACAATATTCAGTACAAAACGTTCAAATGTGTATACCTTTCGTAAGATGGTTATGTAGCGGATCAAGGAATACTAGTTCTCAGCCGTGTCCAACTACTATGAACGCTCTGTAGAGAGGGGAAATAAAAAGGGGTAAGCTCACAGCTCAGTAAGGAAATTAGGCAAGCAAGTAGATAACCACACTATCTACAAAATACAATGCTCATGCCACTAAATCATTTCCTTTTTGACTCATATCTAAAGCGTATGTCTTTCTTGAAACATTTATGCAATATATACATATAGATATAAATCATCAGTTATGAAACTGAAAACATGCTAGTTTAATAATCTCAGCAGTTTATGCAAAACATTGCATTTCTCATGTAATTCATATAAATCACATTTTATCATGCCATTTCAATTAAATCAAAACAATATGGCATATCATCATGTTAAAAACATGAAAATCTAGGCTTCACCCATCCCTCAGGTTACCTTTTTTACACACAAAGTCACATGTTCAGATTATAAAATCATGTGATAATTAATTCAAGAAATATCAATGAAATGAGATAGGTGACTACATGGTCCAAGATTATGATCATAATTCATTTTTCGTGATCCCAGGCTACACAGTACTCGATGTGCGGGGTCTCACATTTGCTGTAATGAGAGGTAGGTCAAAAATCTACCGTCAGCTCACAACTTAATAACATCTTGTACTCACGGTACAACGTACTCCATGTGATATACACGGTACAAGGTACTCCATGGACCCAATCTCAAGGTCGGGGTGCTTGCCATAAGTCTTAGCCCTCATACTTTGGATATACCTCATAGTCAGGGTGCTTGCCATAAGTCTTAGCCCTCAAACTATGGATAATATTTTCAATAGCCCTCGGCTATATCTCAAAATTTTCACATGCGAGTATATAATCGGTGTGACACATAGTCAGCACAGGCTCCCAACACGGCTGTTTCATGCTCTCTCTTTCAAAACCCGGTACGTGCGAGTAAACTCCCAACACGACCACATGCACAAATCATATAAATCTAGTGCGAGCAATGCTCCCAGCACTATGTCATGTAAAACTGAGTATGAACAATGCTCCCAATACTCTATCATGCATCAATCAATAAAACTGAGTACGAGCAATGCTCTTCGTACTCTATTATACATAAATCGCATTAAAACTAAGTACAAGAATATACTCAAGTACTATGTGATGCATATCTCATAAAAGCTAGTGCGAGTATTCTCTAGCACTAATGGTTTTTACACAAACTCGATAGATGACTTATTTCATATCACAATTCACCCAAGTAAATCAAATCGGCACTGAAATGTGCATGTTTTCGTATATACATGAAAACATTAGTCATTCTATCAATGCAACTATAAAAATTAGTCACAAACATACTTCCTAAGCTTTTTATTCTTTATTTGGATAAAACCATAATTTACCTTATCACTTCCTATCACGAATTTTCTATACATGGAATTTCATATATAGTATAATAATCAAAATTCTATTCAAAATACGTGTAGCTACCTCTAGTTATTCATGAAATTTTCTTACCTCGGATCATGTCACGTGACCTCACTTCCTCACTGCTGCTCACTCTCGCAGTCCGATCATCTTCCAATATCAACTTTCGAAGCTGTTAATAATTATCCACATTCGTATACCTTAATATACTTGTTTTCACTTGCATGACTCTAAATCAATGCATTTAACTCCTCTCAATGCCTCAATCTCATCCCTTTCCCCCATTATGGTATTTCACCAAAATTCTCATATACCTATTTTCATTTCTCATCTATTCTAATTTATGTATTTCATAAAACCATTTTAAAATCTTCCATACATACTTATTTCATCCTTAAATCCATGTGTACTCAACTTCCTCATCATTTTTTCAATTTCATGCCAATATCTAGGTCATGGATATTTAACATGATCAAATTATTTTCAGTAGTTTAAACAGACACTAATCAACTCACCAAGTCACATAGATTAACATATATGAAGTTGGTGTATTGAATCTTACCTAGCTTGATTTTTCCTCATTTTGCCAAATTTGGTAAAATCCACCTTGTTCCTTAAATCTTTGATTCCAACTTCTAGTTTCCAACTATGTTGTTCTCCTCTTTACTAAAAACAACTTTGCTGAACTGAATCTCACTCAAAACTGATTGAAAGATGAAGATTTCTAGTGTAGAAAGGTTACGTTACACTTTGGTTTTCAATGAAAATTGGTTCTCTTGGGAAAACTGAAGTGCAGAGTCGTGTATTTATAGAATTAGCTCTTGGAGATCGATCTCCTAATGGTAAGAGATTGATCTGTGCTGCATATTTTCCTTCAAAAAATGACTTTTTAAGCTTAGGGGATCGATCTGCTCCCAGCATGAGATCGATCTGCCTTACACAGAACCTTAAGGAGATCGATCTGGCCTTGCTATGAGATCGATCTGTTCCATCCAAAACCCTTTGAAAATCGATATGCTTCAGCCAAAACTTACTAAAGATCGATCTGTATTACTGAGGGATCGATCTGCTCTTATTGAGGGATTGATCCACCTCTTGCAGATGTTGTGACATTGCATTTTCAAGCTATAAGATCGATCTTCCTTGCTAATGAGATCGATATGCTCCTCTTCAGCTGCAGTTTTTGCTGCAATTTTCCCAAAAATCACTGTTACATTCATATTCGATTTGCTTAACTACCCGTTTTGCATTTCATACGCATTTACAACTTAAAAACATTCATTCCTTATGATTTATATCAATTGTGACTTGTCTGTACATCACAAAATCATAAAGAGTACATGTTAAAATTACGGGTCTTAGAGAATTACTTCGACAAATTTCTCCAAATGGAGATCAATGGAATATTAAAGTTAGAATCACTAGAAAGTGGGATGTTGTGAATACTAGTAAGAATGGAGAACTTATAGATTTAGGAATGATTATGTTGGATGAAAGTGTAAGTGCATTGTTTTACATAATTCATATCTAAAGGTAAATTTATTTTTCCTTTAATAAAAATGCTTGATAATTTCATTTAATTATAGGATAATCACATTTATGTAATGTCATACAAGAACTATGTAGACAAGTATAGCAAATTATTGACGGAGGGTAATGTTTACATTACTTAGAATTTCAGAGTTTGCAATTGTAAGACCCGTAATTTTAACATGTACTCTTTATGATTTTGTGATGTACGGACAAGTCACATTTGATATAAATCATAAAGAATTAATGTTTTTAAGTTGCAAATGTGTATGAAATGCAAAACGGGTAGTTAAGCAAATCGAATATGAATGTAATAGTGAAATTGAGAAAAATTGCTACAGAAACTGCAGCTGAAGAGGAGCAGATCGATCTCATTAGCAAGGAAGATCGATCTTATAGCTTGAAAATGCAATGTTACAGCATCTACAAGAGGCAGATTGATCCCTCAATAAGAGCATATCGATCCCTCATTAATGCAGATCGATCTTTAGCAAGTTTAGCAGATCGATTTTCAAAGGGTTTTGGATGGAACAGATTGATCTCATAGCAAGGCCAGATCGATCTCCTTAAGGTTCTGTGTAAGGCAGATCGATCTCATGCTGCGAGCAGATCGATCCCCTAAACTTAAAAAGTAATTTTCTGAAGGGAAATATGCAAGGCAGATCGACCTCATGTAATTAACAGATCGATCTCCAAGAGCAATTCTATATATACATGACTCTGCAACCTCTATTTTCCCGAGAAACATCAAACCCTTCATAAACCAAAGTGTAACCTAACCTTTCTACACTAGAAATCTTCATCTTTCAATCAGTTTTGAGTGAGATTCATTTCAGCAAAGTTGTTCTTAGTAAAGAGTAGAACAACATAGTTGGAAACTAAAAGTTAGAATCAAAGATTTAAGGAACAAGGTGGATTTTACCAAATTTGGCAAAAATAGGTAAAATCAAGCTAGGTAAGATTCAATACACCAACTTCATATATGTTAATCTAGGCGACTTGGTGAGTTGATTGGTGTATTTTTAAATTGATGAAAACACCTTGATCATGAAAAATATCAATGACTTGGATATTGGTATGAAATTGAGAAAATGATGAAGAAGTTAAGTAAACATGGATTTAAGGATGAAATAAGCATGTATGTAAGATTGTAAGGTAGTTTTATGACATACATAAATTGGAATAGATGAGAAATGAAAATAGTTATATGAGAATTATGGTGAAAGACCATAATGGGAGAAAGTGATGAGATTGAGGCATTGAGAGGAGTTAAATGCATTGATTTAGAGTCATGCAAGTGAAAATGAGTATATTAAGGTATACTGATGTGGATGATTATTAACAGCTTCAAAAGTTGATATTGGAAGCTGATCGGACTGCGAGAGTGAGCAGCACCGAGGAAGTGAGGTCACGTGACGTGATCCGAGGTAACAGAGTTTCGTGAGTAGCTAGAGATAGCTACACATATATCGAATAGGATTTTGATTATTATACTGTATATGAAATCCCATGTATAGAAAAGTTGTGATAGAAACCGATAAGGTAAATTGTGGTTTTATCCAAATTAAGGGAAAAACGCTTAGGAAGCATGTTTAGGACTAGTTTTGATAGTTGCATTGATAGAATGGCTAATGTTTTCATGTATATGCGAAAACAGCACATTTGAATGTTGATTTGATTTGATTGAGTGAAATTCAATTTAAATAAGCCATATATTGGTTTGTGTGAAAACCATTGGTGCTAGAGTAATACTCACACTAGATTTTATGAGATATGCATCACATAGTACTTGAATATTTCTCATACTTAATTTAATGTGATTTATGCATGATAAAGTACTTGGAGCATTGCTCGTACTTGATTTTATTGATTGATGCATGATAGAGTATTGGGAGCATTGCTCATACTCAGTTTTACATGACATAGTGCTGGGAGCATTACTCGCACTAGATTTATATAACTTGTGTATGTGGTCGTGTTGAGAGTTTACTCGCACGTACCGGATTTTGAAAGAGATAGCATGAGATTGTCATGTTAGGAGCTTGTGCTGACTGTGTGTCGCGCCGATTATATGCTCACACGTGCAATATTTTGAGATATGGTTAAGGGCTATCGAAAATATTATCCATAATATGAGAGCTAAGACTTATGACAAGCACCCGACTATGAGGTATATCCAAGGTATGAGGGCTAAGACCTATGACAAGTGTCATACCCCGCTTTTGTGAACCATTCTATCCACACTTACTCTAATACGGTTGGGCTGTGAGAAGATACAATTTCCAAAAAAAATCATTCATTTACAGTGGAATATTTAAAGCTTTAATTCACACTCCCAGGTGTGTGTGTAGATACACAAAATTAATTGTATAAATACCATGTGCTTACATATCATCCCCATAATACTGTTTACAATTCCAAGATATAACTGATACAAAATACTCGTGTATACAAATCTTATACCTTTGCGGATTGTGGGAGCTGTTTAACACAAAAGATCTAGAGACCACCGCTCTCTTACTTCTCAGTACCTGGAGGGGGAAAATAGTGGGATGAGCAAACCACAGCTCAGTAAGGAAATGTATGCTAGCAGGTAGATATCGTACTAGCTACATAGCCCATGCATGCATAAACCAAAACCATGTTTTCGTTATAAATGGAAATATCATACGAAAAATGCATTTAAACATATATTTCTCAATAGCATTTTCGTGTAAAATGAATATCAAGTTTCCATTTAAAACATGCTCGTAAATAGTGCCCTCACGGCACAAATGTGAAATTAGAGATTTATCAAAAACACGAAATCTCTTTCATTTCTCAAATCATTCTTTCCGCAATTCTCTTTCTTTTCTGAGATTATCTCTGTTTTTCAAATCTCTGAGACAGGCATGGAATTTTCGGCAATCAAATATCCACGACATATGGCCATAGTCAGTGATCCCAGGCCTCACTGATCAAGTGTACATAGGGTATCACTTCGCCTGAAGGGTGATGGGTCAGTCCTACCCTCCGGCTCATCTCAATCCACCTCATCTCCTCGTATACTCACGGTGAAGATACGTCATGTGTCATCTACGCGATACTCGTACTCACGTGCACCCAGCACGGTACATAGTATACCAACGGGTGACTACACTATTCTACGTACGACCGTGGACCCAAGTCCATACTCCAACTCCGATGGACTTTTCATCCTAAGCCATGTCTCATATACCAGGCGAGCAAGCAGCGTGACACACAGTCAACGCAAAGCTCCAGCGCGGTACGATCTATCGTTAAGGCCCAGCCCGTTCAAATGGCCGTCGGCTGGTATCCCCTTGGGTCCCAGACCCCCAGGTTTACCTCAACTTAACCAAAACAGGTGCGAGCAAAGTTCTCGCACTTTCTCAAAACCATCGTGCGAGTTAAACTCCAACACGGTACATCAAGGCATTAAAACAGGTGTGAGCTAGCGCTTCAACACCAAATCTCATCTCAAAGCTGATAGATGGCTATTTTCTCTTTTAAAACTCAAAACACGTTTATTCATACAGCATGTCTCTTCATGCTAAAACATGTAAAATCAGCCAACCTATCATCAACATTTCTCAATCATGAATAACAATATAAAATTGAGAATATCATTGAAAACATGCATATCATGCTATTTCCTTACCCTATCCCATTTCTCAATACATATATGCATCATAGTACTTTTCATACTTCCATATCATTTCATAGAATTATAATATCGTACTAGTTCTAGCAATATATCTACGAAATTGCTGTAAAATACTCACGAACATCTCTATAGCTAACACACAGTCCCTTACCTCGCTTTACTTGTGTGCAACTATCCGCCTTTATGCTTCTCGCGTTCTCCTCTCGACTTACTCCGGCGTATCATCCGAAACTGAAATTCATCCATCAAACACTCGAGTTAACGTTTCTAACTCTTGTTCAACTAATCACTTATCCAATGCCTTAAATACACATTTTACCCCTTGTGGTAAATCTCACAATTTTATCCCAATATTAATATGCCCAAACCATTCCCACAACATGTTCCTCCACTCAAGATATCTCATTCATCATTAACACCTCTACATTCCACTTTCTCACACTAGACTATTTCTAAGTTATATTCATTTCATGCCATTCTAGGTGGTTCTACCCACAATGTGCACAACCAAATATCTTTATAATCATTAACTAAACCAATGTACTTAGATTTGTGCACTAGAACTTACCTCATTGGATTTCCTCTTGCTCCAATTAGGAATGCCCTTTATTTCTTCAATCCATCAAATGGGGAAACGCCTCTAGACTATGTTGTTCTTCTCTTTGTCGTGATCAACTTTGTCTCTAATAGACTTTCCTTAAATCTCACTGAAAATGGCTGGATTTAGGAGTGAGAAAGCTAGTTTTCTTTGAGTTGAAGTGAGAGGAAATGGTTTATCCCGAAATTCTGCAGATCCAACTGCTCCTATTTATAGTTTTGACTTGATGAGATCGATCTCCCTTGGGTGGAGATCGATCTGGTCCTCTGAAAATTCCTCTTTTCTAAGGCATTTTAAAGGCAGGAGATCGATCTGTCGAGACTGGAGATCGATCTGCTGTCGAACAGAAGCTTAAGGAGATCGATCTGGTCTTAGGGGAGATCGATCTGCTTCCAACCCGAGAGCTAAAGAGATCGATCTGCTTCCTTTGGAGATCGATCTGTTCCCTTCCATTACTCACATAAGAGCATTCTGGCTCTCCCAGATCGATCTCTCATCCTATGAGATCGATCTGGCCTTCACAAATTCCAGATTTCCTGCAGTTTTTCTGCAACAACTCCCTTCAAGACTTCCTCAATTTACCTTCATAGTCCTTTCCTCATTCATCGCTCCTTGAGACTTAAAAATGTCATCTCATCCCACTTAATATATTTTAAAACTTGTGGGAAATCTTTGTATAACCAAATATACACGATATTACTCGAATGGAAATATACACTTATGTAAATCTTTCCTTCCATTTTACTATACTACTCATATTCCATTTCGATCACATTCTTCTCGTGTTCAAGTTTATTTCCTCCTACTCATTCATAATGCAACTTGTACGTATAATCACGATTCTTATTACAAGTGCGTACATAATCTTATGAACTTACATTGCATATACTTCACATTACAATGTATCATCATACTTATGATTTTATTTACATTCCCATGTTCCTATATACCTAGCTATACATATACGGGGTCTCACAACAAGCACCCCAACCTTGAGATTCGGTCCATGGAGTACCTTGTATTGTGTATATCACATGGAGTACGATGAACCATGAGTACACGATGTTATTGAGTTGTGAGCTGATGGTAGAGAATTGACCCACCTCCCGTTACAGCAAATGTGAGACCCCGCACACTAAGTACTGTGTAGCTTGGGATCACGGAAAATGAGTTATGATCATAATCTCGGAACATGTAGTCGCCTATCTCGTTTCATTCACTTGAGATTTCTTGAATGAATTATCACATCATTTTATAATCTGAACATGTGACTTTGTGTGTGAAAATGGTAACCCGAGGGATGGGTGAGGCTTAGATTTTCATGTTTTTAACATGATGATATGCCATATTGTTTTGATTTAATTGAAATGGCACAATAAAAATGTGATTTATATTAATTACATGAGAAATGCAATGTTTTGCATAAACTACTGAGATTATTAAACCAGCATGTTTTCAGTGTTATAACTGATGATTTATATCTATATGTATATATTGCATAAATGTTTCCAGAAAGACACACGCTTTAGATATAAGTCGAAAAGGAAATGATTTCAAGGCATGAGCATTGTATTTTGTAGATAGTGTGGTTATCTACTTGCTTGTCTTATTTCCTTACTGAGCTGTGAGCTCATCCCTTTTTTTTTCCCTCTCTACAGAGCGTCCACAGTAGTTGAGTACTGCTGAGGACTGGTATTCCTTTATCCACTGCATACCCATCTTACGAAAGGTATACACAGTTGAAATGTTTTGTACTGAACAATGTAAAAGCACAATTATGTAAACGAATGTACAGTCGGGGATGTAGATGTACGAGTATTTGTATAATGTATATGATTTACTTTTAAGAAAGAGTACTTACAGTCAATAGATAATTGTGTTAACATGTATGCATGTTATGGAATGAATGTGGTTGAGATGACTAATATCGAATCACAGTCCAACGATTTAGTGTTGAGTTATGACAGAATGAGAGGTAAGTAAAATGCGAAAAATTTGTGATGATTTTGGTAGGTCACGGGAGGAGAGGTCTTGACAGCAACGCATTTGGTACCTATCGAATAGTGACAAATGATTTGATGATCTACTTTAAGCTATTATTGTAATGGAGTGACTTTATGCTTTGAATTGTTCAATTAAGATGCATAAATTTGAGTTTTGTGGAGTTCGTTGCCATCCAATCACATTTGGTAATAAAACATATTTTGATAATAAAACTATATATAATGCTTTTAAATTTTACACATTACTAATAATTGACTCATTATGATTTTACCCTACTTTTGGTCATAAAACGTGGTCGCAAAATTAAGCAAGATAAATACAATTTTGGATCAAGAAGTTCACGGAGAAAAAGTAAACAAAAGGGCAATAGAAATCTATAATGGAAGGTATGTGTTTGAAAAACAAAATTTAATTAATGTAGTCATGAAATTAATTAATTAATTAATTAATTAATTATATAACTATTCTATGTTTTTTAATCATAGTGAAAACTCAATGAAAAATACTCTTTAGGGTGAAGTGACATTTCAAATCAATGATAGCATGTTGACAAGTTAAAATGAGAGTATTGTTTTTTATGGTGGTTCAATCATCAAAGTCCACGTGTACATGGATCGACCAACCAGAGACCGCCACGTGTCAAACATAATATAAGCCACGTGGCTGTTATAGCGACAGAGTCTCTAGGCGATAGAGTGTCCGTGGGACACTGTCGCTTGGTAGGCGACAGAGTCTCTAAGCGATAGAGACTCTGTCGTAGAGTCTCTATGCGACATAGTTGGACGCGATAGACCTCTACCGCACTGATCTCTACCGCCTGTACTACGACAGTCCTCTACTGCACTGATCTCTACCACCTGTACTGCGACAGACCTCTACCGCATAGACCGCAGCAGAGGTTCACACATATACTCTGCCACCCACCGAACTCACCCGCAAAGCCGTCCAGCTCCGAACCGCGACAGAGTACCAAATGACTCTGTCGCGGCCCAGACACGCACTTGGACCTCAGCCCGAACCGACCCGGGAGAAACCTATAAATACCCCAGGTGAGTACTCAGAAAAGGGGACGGAAAAAAACACTTGAACCTTTTTAATTCTGAAGAACACATTTCTCTTCTTCATATATACAGAAACTCGACTTTCTAACTTAATCATCGGAGTGCACGTGCAGGGACAAATCCCTGCGCCCTTTGATTTCCGTTGTTTTTGCAGAATATACGAGGCACACGTGGAAGAAATCGAGTCAACAGCATCTTTTTGTCGTTAGCGCAACTTGAATACGTGGAAGGAATCACCCCGTTGTCGTACAGGGGAAACATCAATTGGCGCCGTCTGTGGGAATCAGAACGAAAAGTCAGATTCCTTATTAAAATGGTGAGGACACGTTCTACAGCTGGGGGGACAGGGGAGCAGAATTCTGTGAGTCCCCCTATCAGGTCAGAGCAAGGACGAAGACAGAGTGAAAGGGATGGTAGAGGAGCCTTGGTTTCTTTAGAGGAATTTGAGGCTCTGAAACGTCAGAATGAGGAGACGACGACAACGTTGAAGGCTATGGTGAACTTTTTCAGAGATGCTCTCCCACAGTTTAGCTTACCCCCTGAAGTGCAGCAGATGGTGAGGGAAAACATCCCAAGGCAGACCTACGAAAGAGGTCAACCCTCCACCATAGTGAATGATGGACAAGGGGAAAGAGCGCAAAATAATATCACTGGACTGATCCCAAACTCTACCGCATTTCAAAGAAGTCACCCTATGGAAGCGTCACGGGAGGTGAATACTACCGCAGACCAGACAAGACAGAGTTCTCTCGTGGATCACATGCAGCAGAGCTCACCCGCAGCAGACAAATGGCAGAGCTCACCCGTGGATCTCAGGCGACAGAGCTTACCTGTGGCAGTTAGGCGGCAGAGCTCTCTCGTGGATTGCAGGCGTCAGAGCTCACCCGCGCCGGGCAGGCGGCAGAATCCACCTGCAGCACTTATGCGGCAGAGCTCACCCACACCGGACAGGCGGCAGAGTTCTCCCGCAGCAGGTAGGCCGCAGAGCTCACCCGCGGATCACATGCGGCAAAGCTCACCCGCAGCAGACAGGCGGCAGAGCTCACCCGTGGATCTCAGGCGACAGAGCTCACCTACAACAGTTAGGTGGCAGAGCTCTCTCGCGGATTGCAGGCGTCAGTGCTCACCCGTGCCGGATAGGCGGCAGAGTTCTCCCGCGGCACATATGCGGCAGAGTTCTCCCGCATGGCGCAGTACTTCTCCAAGGGGGCTGGAGCATGAGTTGGAAGAACATAGGTCCGAGGAGCGACAAAGACAGAAGAGTCCTGACCTCCGAGATTGTTTCGAAGGTACAAGGTCGAATCCCGGAATGAGAGGTGCCGGAAGGGGTGCTTACTAGTCGGACTCTTCAAGTCCCGAAGTAAGGGGAGCATACTCAGTTCAAGGGTCAGAAAACGTGGAGAAAGTGGTCGAAAGGATTTTGGAAAAAAGGAAACTAGTGTCTCCGGATGATCGTCAAAAAAGGAGGATTCCGTTCAGTCCGGAGATCATGAATAAACCTTTGCCGAAGAAGTTCAAGATGCCTTCTATGGCCACTTACATAGGCAAAGCAGACCCTTATGACCACATACAGAGTTATGAGTCCCTCATGTTGCTACATGGATGGGAGGACAAAATTATGTGCAGAGCTTTTTCACTCACGTTGACCGGGCATGCTCTGAAGTGGTTCAATGGGTTGCGCCAAGGTTCCATCTCATCCTTCGACCAATTGCGAAATGAATTTTTGCAAGTCTTCATGATTAATAGCCAGAGAAAGAAGGACGCTACTTACCTACTCACTCTGAAGCAAGGGAATAAAGAATCCTTGAAGAGCTACGTAGATCGTTTCCGAGATGCAACCTTGGAGGTTGACGATCTACCGGTAGGAGTAGCCATGGCTGCAATGTTGCAAGGGACGAGGTCTGAAAAGTTATAAGAATCCCTCTCCCTCACTAGCCGGCGACACTTCCCGACCTGTTTACCAGAGCCAACAAATATGTGGCTCAGGAAGAAGTGATGAAGATGGTACCTCCCCGAGAGACAAGGGAAGGAAAAATGAGAGAGAGGGATGCACCCGAGAGAAGCTCTCCAAGACCCGTTAGAGCGGACAAAGCCCCTAGGCTCAGGTATGAAGGTTATACCAGACTGAATGAGCCTCACACCGCGATACTAGCAGCTATCGAAGGGGCAGGACTGTTGGAGTTCCCCAAGAAGAAGATTGGAGATGTAGGACGAAACTCTGATGCCTACTGCGAATTCCATTGCGCTCACGGCCACCCCACGGAGAGATGCAGAGACCTAATGGATCAGCTAGAAAGACTAGCTAGAGAGGGGAAAATCAACCGCTTCCTTTGGAGAAGTGAAAGACCCCGTTATCCTCCGCGCGATCGAAGAAATGACCGTCCGTGGACTGTGCCAAATAATGATAACGGAGGAAATAGGCCAAGGAATGAAGCATTTAGGCCCGTTCCCCGGAGCAATCAGCCAAACAACGAGCCTACCGCCCCGGTAATAAATGTTATTGCAGGGGGGAATCGATGGCGAGAAGCTCCTCTGCTTCCCGTAAGAGCTACGCAAGGCAAGCGTATCAGGTTAGTGTTGTAATGGAGGAGAAAGCGGATGAAGAACCCATCATGTTCACTCTGGCTGACAAAGGTGACATTGTCATGCCCCATGATGACCCCATGGTAATATCCGCAGTAGTGGCAAAACATCCAGTGAGCAGAATCCTGGTTGATAACGGGAGTTCGGTGAACCTAATCTATTGGAATTGCTTCAAAAAAATGAGCATATCCGAAGATAGGTTAAGGCCCGTTATGACGCCACTGTACGGATTTACGGGCGAAAGAGTGAAGGTGGCCGGGTCCATAGAGTTGCCTGTGACTCTCGGAGAAAACCCGAAGGATGTGACCCGGCAAGTATTGTTCATGGTAGTAAGGTCAACCTCCGCTGCTTACAACATGATCCTGGGTAGACCCGTACTGAACGACATGAGGGCGGTGATATCCTCTTGTTATCTGTTAATGAAGTTCCCCACTCCCAACGGAGTTGGACAAGTACGAGGAGACCAAAGAAGAGCCCATACTTGTTATATCGCTTCTACCTCTAGCAAAGGGGTACAGAGAAAGGAAACCTTATGCATAGAGGATCCGCCCAAGCCTCAGCCTGTAGAAGAAACAGAAGCCATTGAGCTAATCAGGGGAGTTGGAGAGAAGAAGGCATTCATCGGGACTCAGCTAAACGAACAAGTAAGGAGGGAGATAGTTGAATGCTTGAGGAGAAACTCGGATGTTTTCGCTTGGACCCCGGCTGATATGCCTGGGATTAATCCTAAAGTGATTTGCCATAAGCTTAACGTCTCACCCGGTCACAAACCTGTCAAGCAGAAAAAGAGGAATTTTACCCTAGAAAGATAAAAGGCAATCACTGAAGAAGTGAATAAACTCCTAGACGCCGGATTCATTCGAGAGGTCTACTACCCCGAGTGGCTAGCCAACGTGGTAATGGTAAAGAAATCTAGTGGGAAGTGGCGAATGTGTGTAGACTTCACCGATCTGAATAAAGCCTGCCCTAAAGATTCGTACCCCTTACCCCGGATAGATAGACTTGTGGATGAGACATCCGGATATGAACTCCTTAGCTTCTTAGACGCCTTCTCCGGATATCACCAGATCATGCTCCACCCAGAAGACGAAGAGAAAACTTCTTTTATAACCGATGACGAAACATATTGCTATCGGGTAATGCCGTTCGGTTTAAAGAATGCTGGAGCCACATATCAGCGAATGGTGAACAAAGTATTTAAAGATCTTCTGGAAAATACCATGGAAGCCTACGTGGACGATATGATCATCAAGAGCCGAGTAGGAGAGTCTCACGCTCATCAGATGTCCCGGGTATTCGAGGTACTGAGGAGATTCAATTTGAAGCTAAATCCTGAGAAGTGCTCATTCGGGGTGAGATTAGGGAAGTTCTTGGGCTTCATGATCACTGACAGGGGTATTGAGGCAAATCCCGAAAAGGTACAGGCAGTCATCGACATGAAACCCCCAACCACCGTAAGAGATGTCTAGAGATTAACAGGCAGAATAGCAGCTCTGAATCGCTTTTTGTCAAAGTCAGCAGAAAGGAGCTTGCCATTCTTCAAAACTCTACGGGGAGGAAAGAACTTCGAATGGACTGGAGATTGTCAAAAGGGTTTTGAGGACCTCAAAGAATATTTGAAGCAGCTACCTTTATTGACAAGGCCCCTGGAAGGGGAACAATTGTATATGTACTTGGGAGTCGGTGATTTCGCAGTCAGTGCGGTGCTACTGAAAAAGAACGAAATGGTGTACCGCCCCATCTACTATGTGAGCAAGGTACTATTAGACCCGGAGACCCGTTATCCGCTGGCCGAAAAGCTAGCGTTAGCCCTTGTGATGGCCTCGCGTAAGTTGCGCCCCTATTTTCAGGCACACCCCATCACTGTCTTGACGGATCAACAATTAAGACAAATCCTTCAGAAGCCTGAACACTCAGGGAGACTAGTGAAATGGGCAGTGGAACTTGGAGGATATGATATCACGTTCCAACCCCGGCAGGCTATCAAAGGTCAAGCTCTGGCAGACTTTATAGTAGAATGCACTAGCCCGAGTGACAGCGGTGGAAGGGAAATTCAACCATGGTTACTGTATGTCGACGGGGCATCAAGTGCCAACGGAAGCGGAGCGGGTGTAGTCTTGGTATCGCCAGAAGGGAAATCCCTGGAATACTCCTTACGGTTTGGGTTCCCCAGTTCGAACAACATAGCGGAGTATGAGGCTTTAATAGCCGGGATGAGGCTGGCAGAAAAGCTGCAGGTTCACCACTTGGTAGCACATAGCGACTCTCAATTGGTGGTAAACCAGTTTAACGGGCAATATGAGGTTCGAGAACCAATGCTGGCCCCTTACCTGAAGAAAGTCCGCTCTCTAGCTCAGACTTTTAAGAGCTTCCAGCTAATGCAAATTAACCGGTCCGAAAACACACACGCAGATTCATTGTCCAAGTTAGCCTCTTCCAATGAGACAAGAGGAAGGATAGTGAAGGTGGAGAGGCTCGAACGGCCTAGTATTGAAGAGGTCGAAGTGTGTGACATTGAAATGGGAGATGACTGGAGATCCCCATTCAAACAGTATCTCACTGAAGGTACACTCCCCCAAGATAAGGAGGAGGCTCGTCGCTTAAGAACACAAGGGGAGAGGTTCACGCTAATCAACGGGGAACTGTACAAAAGGGGATATTCGTCACCCTTGTTAAAGTGTCTGGGGCCGAAGCAAGCAAATTATGTCCTAGTCGAAGTGCACAAAGGAATTTGCGGTGAACACTTAGGAGCTAGAGCTCTTGCTG
This sequence comes from Firmiana major, assembly GCA_033439115.1. Taxonomy (NCBI): domain Eukaryota; kingdom Viridiplantae; phylum Streptophyta; class Magnoliopsida; order Malvales; family Malvaceae; genus Firmiana; species Firmiana major. The sequence goes on along the minus strand of CM065898.1, from coordinate 11,179,780 downwards.
CTAAGATACTGCGATCGGGATTCTACTGGCCGACCTTAAAAAAAGATGCAATGGACAAAGCCCGCCGCTGTGACAAATGCCAAAGGTTTGCGCCAATCACAACAGCCCCAGTGACTCCCTCCCAGGGTACGATACAGCCAGTTCCTTTCACACATTGGGGGTTGGACATTCTAGGGCCTTTTCCATTAGCCACGGGGCAAAAAAAATTCTTGTTAGTTGCCACCGACTACTTTACAAAGTGGATTGAAGCAGAGCCTTTAGCTACAATCACGGAGAAGAAAGTAGAGGCAATGGTATGGAAAGACATTATCTGTCGATTCGGAATCCCACGCATCTTAAATGCCGACCATGGAAAGCAATTCGATTGTAATGCCTTCCGTGAATTCTGTAAACGCCTCAACATTCAGCTAAGGATTTCTTCTGTGTCATATCCTCAAGCCAATGGACAGGTCGAAGTCAGCAATCGGACTATTCTTCATGGGCTAAAGACCAGGTTAGACAAAGCTAAAGGGGCGTGGGTGGACGAATTGCCTAGTGTTTTATGGGCATATCGTATCACTAGTCGGGTGTCGACCGGAGAAACGCCGTTCAGTCTCGTGTACGACGCTGAAGCATTGATCCCTGTGGAAATTGGAGCATTGTCACCCAGGATGGTGCCCTTATTAGAAGAAGAGAATTCACAAGCACTAAGGGAAAGCCTAGATCTCCTTGATGAACATAGAGAAACCGCGGCTATTCGATTGGCATCCTATCATCAGAGGGTAGCCAACTACTATAATAGCCGGGTGAGAGATAGACCAATGTCCGAAGGAGATTTGGTGCTCAGAAAGTCGCATATCACGAATGCCTTGAAGGAAGATGGAAAATTCAGAGCTAATTGGGAAGGTCCATTCAGAATCAAACATAAGATTGGGCCTAACACCTGTATCCTGGAAACTCTACAAGGGAAGAAAATAGGGAAAACATGAAATTCAAATCACTTAAAATTGTATTTGAATTAATCGTTATATTTTCTTTCTTAAACGTTATATTCTCACATTACTGTCATTTGTTTACACTGTCACAAGATATTATTATCCAATCATTATGCAGATTGTTCTTTTGTTATATATCTGCAGCTTTTATATATCTAAATCTTGTGACAGGATTCAGAAGAGCCGTAAGAGCCTGAGGCGCTATGCATCACTGTGGCCAGGCGTATACTCAGACGAGCCGTAAGAGCCTGAGGCGCTATGCGTCACTGTGGCCAGGCGTATATTCAGAAGAGCCGTAAGAGCCTGAGGCGCTATGCGTCACTGTGGCCAGGCGTGAAAAATCAGAAGAGCCGTAAGAGCCTGAGGCGCTATGCATCACTGTGGCCAGGCAGAAGAGCCGTAAGAGCCTGAGGCGCTATGCGTCACTGTGGCTAGGCGTATATTCAGAAGAGCCGTAAGAGCCTGAGGCGCTATGCGTCACTGTGGCCAGGCGTGAAGAATCAGAAAAGCCGTAAGAGCCTGAGGCGCTATGCGTCACTGTGGCCAGGCGTGAAAAATCAGAAGAGCCGTAAGAGCCTGAGGCGCTATACGTCACTGTGGCCAGGCGTATATTCAGAAGAGCCGTAAGAGCCTGAGGTGCTATGCGTCACTGTGGCCAGGCGTGAAGAATCAGAAGAGCCGTAAGAGCCTGAGGCGCTATGCGTCACTGTGGCCAGGCGTGAAGAATCAGAAGAGCCGTAAGAGCCTGAGGCGCTATGCGTCACTGTGGCCAGGCGTGAAAAATCAGAAGAGCTGTAAGAGCCTGAGGCGCTATGCGTCACTGTGGCCAGGCGTGAAGAATCAGAAGAGCCGTAAGAGCCTGAGGCTCTATGCGTCACTGTGGCCAGGCGTATATTCAGACGAGCCGTAAGAGCCTGAGGCGCTATGCGTCACTGTGGCCAGGCGTATATTCAGACGAGCCGTGAGAGCCTGAGGCGCTATGCGTCACTGTGGCCAGGCGTATAATCAGACGAGCCGTGAGAGCATGAGGCGCTATGCGTCACTGTGGCCAGGCGTATATTCCGACGAGCCGTAAGAGCCTGAGGCGCTATGCGTCACTGTGACCAGGCGTGAAAGATCCGACTAGCCATAAGAGCCTGAAGCGCTATGCGTCACTGTGGCCAGGCAATAGAAACATAAAGGCCGTAAAAACTAAAGACGCACTCGCGTCATAGTAATCAGGCCTCAGAAAACGATATGTTTATACGAAAAATTCTTTTTGAAAATATATCTTCCTGTCAAGAATTGGGAAGCATACAAGAATGAACAAAGCAAATATATACAAGTAAAACAAATAAACAGACAAAGGATGATAAACGATAAATAGAGAAGTAATGCGATACGAAGCATGAACAAAATTTGGATTTCATTTCATTCAAGAAAATTACAAGTAGATCTTTACAAGTACATCCAACAAAAGCAAAAAATCAAAACAAAACGATAGGATAAACAAAAAAGAAAAACAAAAATTCAATCTTCAAGAGGAGGCTGGGGATCAGCTGCCGACGGACCCTCGCTCCCTAAAGACTGCTGACCCTCCTCCCCATCCAAGTCAATGAGAGCGCCAATAGGCTCGGGAGCATCTTCCAGGTCCACAGGCTCCCAAGGACCGGTGAGGTTGGCAAGATCATCCTGGGCAGTCCTCTTGAAAACCTCATCCGCAGGTTCAACCCCGGGTTTGTACCTAGTCCAGTCAGGGGCCTCGAACAGCATCGCCTCGTCTGTATACTAGAGCTCGGGGAATTCTTCGCCTTCCCTATGCTTCTCTAACCAGGATCGAGCAAGATAAAATCCGTACTTCACATAGGGATTCGAAAAATCCTCCTTCCGCCTCAAGTAATCCTTAGAGAGGCGGTACTCCTTTACGGCTTCCGCCCTAATGCCATCAATCTCCACTCGGGTCAGCGAAGGAGTAGCCCGACTTTCTAATTCGACGACGCAATGCTCGAGCTCCTGATTACGGTTAAGCAATGACCCGTAGTTGGACTACATACGGTCCAGTTCGGCGTGGGCCTCCTGAAGATCTTCATGGAATTTACTCGACCGAGCCGCCTCGACTGTAAGATCCCCTTTGGCCTGGTCCAAATCTTGGCGAGCCTTCGAGAACTGCTCTTCCAGGTTCCGTACCACATCGGGAAGTTTAGACAAGTTGTTGACAGTATTTGATAGCTCCATGACCTTGTCCTTCAACTCTCGAATTTCCTTGTCAGCTCGCTCCCGATAGGCCCGGTGTTGAGCATTATTGGCCACGGTCCTCTGAGCAAGCTGCAAAGAAATACAAAAAAAGTTAAACTCAAGAGTAAACAAAAAGAAGTTAAACGAAGAAGAATATGAAAGTTACCCTTATCACTTCCATATCAGCCAAGTCTTCTCCCTCCGGATAATTCCTGAATAGTCTAGCCTCGTCCCTCGGGAGAATAGTAGTCCAACTTAGTCGAGAAGCCACCCCGGGAGTGTCCAAGGTATCGTTGTCGTGAACTCCCGGGTAAACCCGAAAGTCGGCCCCCTCATGATAAAACCACCGTCCACAGGGTAGGACCTCCCATCAATAGGACCTATCCTCGGGAGAATTGGCCTAGTCCCCATTGACGACTCGATATACAAGCGCCTCCGATTTTTTCGCTGGGACGGAATTATGTTGCATTCAGCGCGCTCTTCGGAACGAGACCGTCCAGATGAACCAGAAGCCCCCTGTGATGATGAAGGAACTCTCCCTCTATCCCGGGTAGGATCTCTTTGTTCCGGAGGAGGAGGAGGCATCATTTGCCTAGAGACAGGTGGAGTTCGAGCTCGAGGCAACTGAGGCGGTACCGGTGCCTCGCTAAGAATGTCGTTAGCTAAACGAGGCCTCTTTCTAGTGGGATCACTAGACGGACCGGCCTCCGAGACTTGACGCGCCAGAGATCGTCAGAAGTGACTCATTTCTGCAAAAAAGAAAGAAAACAAATAAGTGGTCAAAAATATGATCCAAACCAGTAAGCAGTAAAAAAGAATAAAAAGTTACCATCAGGAGAATCAAAATGCTCCTGAAGGGACTCTATATTTATCGTATCGTCGTCAGGGAGCACCATGAAAGTTGAGCCGAACCCTTCCCAGCCAGTCAGGTTAGCTAAGGGTTCGCTGCCAGAACTAGACTCTACATTGGTGCTCCCTATATCTTCCTGTGGCCTTAGAGGTTCGGGGCTCAACTCGGGGGGAACTGAAGATGGAGGATCCAAGGAAGGAACAGAAGGGCTGACAATAGGGACAGGACCCACACCCCAGCCAGCTGATATCAAATTTTCATTTGATATAAGGCTGTCAAGGCTAATGGAACGATCAACTAGCAATCTATTGACGTCCGAGGATAACTGTTCCCTAAGTGTAGAAATCCTGGGGCCCTTGGGGATTTTGCGCCTAGTCTCCCAACGAGTGGGAAAATCCAGGCCCCCAGGCGTTTCCACAACAAGCCACTCCGATTCAAAACCGTGAAGCTTATTGGCGGGTTTTTCGAACAGCCTGTTTTCAAATCCAGGCATATACACCCGCTGAAGTGAGTAAGGGACTAGACCGGGGCTACCTCGAAATCTGAAAAAGACATCAAGAAGGGGAAGAGACGGAGAAACGCTCCTCAGGTGGCAGTGTACGATAAACCCTATTAATTGCATCCATGCGTGAGGATGCAGTTATCCGAGGGCAATCCTATGAGTCCTAAGGAAAGAAGCCCCAAAGTCGGATAACGGAAAGCGGTGTCCTAATTCTAAGGCTGCCCTAAAAATAACTATCCCGTCGGACACACGACGTATGTCACTTTCCTGAGGGGTTGGAAGTCTATAGGAGTATCCCTCAGGCAAAGGGAACCTAGACATAAGATCTTGAATGTCGGCTTCCTTCAAGGTCGACTTGACTCCTAGATCTATCTGCTTCCCTACACCATGGCCAGCCATTTCTTGAAAGTTCGAAAAAAATCAAGAAAAAAAAACTATTGGCGGCAGACTTTACCTAACAGAGAAACGGAAGAACAGCAAACAGTATGGAGCGACAGAGTTTTTGAACCTCACGGCAGACTTGCGACACAGTGATGTTTCGCGAGAGAGTGGGGACAGAGATGCGGCAGAGTCGCGGTAGAGTGTTGAGAGAATCTGCGGCAGAGTGGTCTTTGCGAGAGAACTCAGTAGCGACAATGACGGCAGGGACCCAGTATATATAGAGGCGCGGCTGCGTCAACACACGCGTGGGAATCCGCACTGGCCCAAGAACAGCGAATGGCCCAAGAACAGCGAATGGCCCAGGAACAGCGAATCCAGGATCCTCTTTCGCAGGAAAAATTCCTACCAAAGAGTGGGGAGCAATTGATGGTGGTTCAATCATCAAAGTCCACGTGTACATGGATCGACCAACCAGAGACCGCCACGTGTCAAACATAATATAAGCCACGTGGCTGTTATAGCGACAGAGTCTCTAGGCGATAGAGTGTCCGCGGGACACTGTCGCTTGGTAGGCTACAGAGTCTCTAAGCGATAGAGACTCTGTCGTAGAGTCTCTATGCGACACAATTGGACGCGATAGACCTCTACCGCACTGATCTCTACCGCCTGTACTGCGATAGACCTCTACCGTATAGACCGCAGCAGAGGTTCACACATATACTCTGCCACCCACCGAACTCACCCGCAAAGCCGTCCAGCTCCGAACCGCGACAGAGTACCAAACGACTCTGTCGCGGCCCAGACACGCGCCCGGGCCTCAGCCCGAACCGACCCGGGAGAAACCTATAAATACCCCAGGTGAGTACTCAGAAAAGGGGACGGAAAAAAACACTTGAACCTTTTTAATTCTGAAGAACACATTTCTCTTCTTCATATATACAAAAACTCAGCTTTCTAACTTAATCATCGGAGTGCGCGTGCAGGGACAAATCCCTGCGCCCTCTGATTTCCGTTATTTTTGCAGAATATACGAGGCACACGTGGAAGAAATCGAGTCAACAGCATCTTTTTGTCGTTAGCGCAACTTGAATACGTGGAAGGAATCACCCCGTTATCGTACAGGGGCAACATCAGTTTTGGTTGTGACATTCACCAACGTTACAAATTTCAAAGGTAAGTTATAAAAATTATTTTCGTTAATTTAGTTTTAACTTTAATTATTCAATCATTGTTACGACATCGATATTCACATTTAGGACAATACAATTTATCATCTACACTAGCAACGAAAGTTTACCAGAATCTTAATATACCTAAATCTGCTGCAATTCTAAATATGTAATTAAATATTGTAACTAGAGAGTTCATACAAGCATTCAAAAACAATATATTCAGCTTCCAATAAGTTGTATTACATTTTTTAAAAAATAGTTTTAAATTTTCAATGAAATTACAATGAAATTGTTGCTGATTATCAAGTACAAGAGTATATCACGCTAAAATAAAAGAAGGCGTATCTCTCAGGAAAATGTTATTTGCAGCTAGGAGATTGATATCTGACATTTTCACCCCAATCATTTTACCTGACGAATTTATAAGAATATTATATTCTTACATTTGGTTGCATAGGGAGAATGTAAGATTTCTTATTGGAGAAATGCAAGAGTACTTAATTACATATTTTACTATAATACTCAATGTATTAGTAATTGATGTAAAGTGAATAACACTTTATAGAAGTTATATTTAAATTAATTACCTATTTATTTAAGATGTTTATTTATTTAACATATTTAATTATTTGGTCCCTTTATTTACAAAATTTTTATTATGTAAATTATTTTGATTTAAAAAAATAATACTATATTAAATTGACTTTGATTAATGAAAATGAAACTTGTTTATAGAATTTGTCTTACTATTAGTCCATTTGATTTTAAACTCATTTTTTCTCTTATAGATTAATTCATCAAAATAAAATTAAAAAAGACACTTGAAATTTGAGTAATCGTAACATGTATTGATCACCAATTTAATAAAAAAAAGGTTACTTTGATTTTTGCGAACTTGTAAGATGTAATGAAATTAACCATTATATTGTAATTTAAGAAAAAGTCCTTAATGGCTTAAGAAAAACAAAGTGTTTTTAGTCTGTTTTATTCAGGGCAGTAATTTTTGACAAATCCAATGGTATAATTATATTTAAATTATTTATTTATTTATAAGAGTTAATTTATTAATTTATTCATTTAAATATATAAATAATTATTTAGGATGTAATATATTTCATAGTAAGTGGTAAAGTTGACCCAAAAGAAAAAAGATTAAGGACAAACTTGAAAAAAAAAATTTGTAGAAAAAAATGAAAAAACCTCTAGGAAGAAGGGTTTTGTTTTCCCTCTATTCGTTTTCTGATGAAAGAGAAAATTGTACAGCCAAATAAAGTTAAAAATTTATGAAAAATCAAATTCCTTAGAAAAGTTTTAAAATCCATGAACCAAATATCTGGTTAGCTTTTATTTCAACAACTTCACGAATATTTTGAATTATAATATTTATTTGGATATTTAGATGAAACTATTAGTTTATTTCATTGTTCTTCAATTATTATTTATCATGTATTATAAAAAATAATTTTTATACAATTTTATTTTTATTTTCATGTTATTATATTTATTTTAGATTTGCTATGAACATTTAAATTATCAAATTTTATGCATAATTTTTGTATCCACAAACATATTTAAGCAAAAAAAAAAATGTGCATCATAAGGGTCAAAAATTAATATTACTTAATTAATAATTATTAATTAATTAATAAAAAACAAAAATTTACATATTTGTTAATAAAAATAAATAAAAATAATTTTTTTCTCTCTCTTCCCTTTTTTTCCTCATTTCTCTTCCCTCTCTCTCTAAACCATACCATCTCCATCTAAACTTTCCCATACATTCAGGTCGTTGACCATTGCCAGTTTCTATTGTCCTTTGTCATTAACCGGCACCGATTTTATCTCAAATTTTATATTTTTGTTCATTTCAACCTATTCATTCCGTTTTCCATGTTAGTTTTTCAAAAAAAAAAAACACATAAAAAGCCTAAATCTAATTATCAAAAACCTAATCTTTTTCCTCTTCCTCGGCTTGTTCTTTTGGTTATTGCTTCCTTTCTATTTGTGAAGACTGTTGTTGGTATAAAATGACTTAGGAATACTCTCATTATCATTGTTGTTGCCAACATTTGATCCATTGGTGATGTTATAGTTGATGTAAAAGTGAGACCTAAAAACAGAAAACTGTTGATTGATGTGGATTCTGAAAACAAAAGGAAGGCAAAGGTGAGAGCCAAATCAAAGAAAGAAGTAGAGATGAAGAAGAGATTTATAGAATGGTGAAGAAGAGAAATGAATCGAAAAAAAAAATGACAGATTCTTGAAATTTACCAAAATAATGAAAGGTAAGATTGAAAAGTTAAAAATTTACTAACTTTCCCCACACTTAAGAAAAGAGAATCCGAATGGAAACAAATAAAGCCAATTCAATAAATCGGCTAAATTGAAATTTAGTGGAATCAAAATTCCAAGCCCTCTAGTTAAATCAATTAATGGAAAATGTAGGTCTTGAAGAAAATGTACTCAATTGCAATTCAATTTAGCCAAAACAAAATGACAAGCAAGACCCTGCGAATTCGCACTTTTGCAAACCATTGGCCTCGCAGAATGTGGGGTTTTGAAGAAGCCCATGTTATAATTTTTTTTCAACAATTTTAAACAAAAAAACAACAGGCACTGCATACCTTAAGCTGAGGTAAAAAAGTTTAGTGATTTCCAATGAGATTTTTTAATATGGTGGTGGCTGTAAGAGAATAAGTTGATTTGGAAAATTTGATTGTGAATGTTGAGAGTTTTGAAAAATAAAAGATTAAATGAGATTTTGATTTGAATTGTAATGACTGTAAGGAGAAATTTTTAATTGAGTTGTGTTTTTTTTTTTTTTTGGGTAATAAAGAGAGGTTAAGTGCCCATTATCATTTAAATATCAAAACTAATTACATTACTACAAATCGAATAAAACCAATCTGCATCTCATCAACAAACGCAACCGTTCAATTCCTTTGGGAGGACTATCAGAAACAATAGTTCCTAAAATTTCTTGATCTCCATTGGCTACCATTCAATCAGCATGCATATTTCCTTCCCTATATGTATGTTGAATTTTCACATCCCAATCTTTATCTAATAACTTATGAATATATGTTAACAACTGCCCCTCACCATTCTCTATACTACTTGTGATAGGGGTAATTTACATCAAATCCACTTACGCAACATTAGCTAACGAGTGACAGCCACATGTCAAGTCACAATGCCACATGGCATGTGCCACGTGGCAATCACCGAAGAGCCAAGCATAGACCTCTGCACCCTGTGATAGACCTCTGCATCCTGCAGCAGACCTCTGCACCCATTGTGCAAGCTTAGACCTCTGTCGTAGGGTGGCAGACTTCTGAACCCTGCGACAGAGGTCCTCGGAGCTCTGCACCCCTGGGACTGAGCTCTCAGAACTCACTTCTGATAACCCAGTTGCGCGCCTGGGCCTCAGAACACGGAAGGCCCAAAACGATAAAATTTTGGGCCCAAATACCTATAAGTCCTGAGCTTATTGAAGCCACATAGTGGACATCTATAAATACCCCACATGTATGATTAAAAAACCCTAAGCTTTATTTTGTTGACTAAGACTCTGCTTAAACACTTTTTTTTTACTTAAGCATCGGAGTGCGCGCACAGGGACAAATCTCTGCGCCTCTCTGACCTTGACTGTTTTTTAAGAATCTTCAGTATATGTGGAGAAGACGACAAGAAAGATTACATCAGCATTAGTTCATTGTTGTTGAGACCAACAACAATTGACGCCGTCTGTGGGAAACAAACATAAAAGCAAATTTTTTTAGCGAAATGGTGAGAACACGTTCTACAGCAGCAACAAACTTGGGGGAGAAAAATTTTGTGAGTCCTCCCAACAGACCTGTGAGAAGACAATGGCAGATTGGAGAAGGAGAGAGGACTGCCATAATTTCCCTAGAGGAGTTTTAGGCTTTGAGATGTCAAAATGAGGAGGTTACTCAGGCACTCCAACGCCAAAATTAGCAGACGACTACAGCCTTAAGGGTCATGGTGGATTTCTTCAAAAATGCACTACCACAATTCAGTTTACCCCCAGAAGTGCAGCACTTGGTGAGATAGAATATCCCACAGCAAACCTATGAGGAAGGTCAGCCCTCTGCAGCGGCAAATTCGGGATAACTAGAATGGGGGCCGACGGGCACCACGCTACGCATCATTCAGCATCGATAGTATCCTGCCGGAGGGGTGAGAGAGCCAAACCCTGTCGTAGGGTTTCACGAGCAGAATCATGTCGCAGGGTTTCAAGAGCAGTACCCTGCAGTAGGGGTGAGGGAGCCAAACTCTGCCGCAGGGGTCAAGAGTCAAGAACCTATCGCAGATCTGAGAAAGTTCAACCCTGCCACACGGTTTCAGGAGTAGTACCCTGCAGTAGGGGTGAGGGAGCCATACCCTGCCGCAGGGGTCAGGAGTCAAGACCCTGCCGCAGGACTGAGGGAGTTCAACCTTGCCGCACAGTTTCAGGACCAGTACCCTGTAGCAGGAGTGAGGGAGCCAAACCCTGTCGCAGGGATCTGGAGTCAAGACACTGCCACAGGTCTGAGGGAGTTGAACCCTGCCGCACGGTTTCAAGAGCAGTACCCTGGCACAGGGTTCAGGAGGCAGACCTCCGTCGTAGAATTCAAGAGGCAGACCTCCGCAATAGAGTTTAGGCAATATAATTTCGAAGTTCAACAATCTGGGGAGCCTTGGAGACAGAACTCTCCCTCAGTGGACCGAACGCGGCAAGCTTATGGGCAGGATAGTCTTGAGTCCCTAGACTATTTCGAAGGCTCAAGGCCGAATCATGGAATGAGAGGTGTCAAAAGGAAGCATCCGGTGCAAAGACCCAGGGAAAGGGAGATTACAGACAATGTGGAGGTCCCTAGCAGGGAAATGAACCATATACAGGATCCAAAAAGGGAGAGTATAATTAACCCTCGAGACATGATGCAGAGGGTACCATTGAACAAGCCACGAAACAAGGGAAGAAGGGGCTTTCACTCAAGTTACTCAGACTCTTCTAGTATTGAGGAAAGGGGAGCACACTCAACTCGGGAATCGGAGAACATGAAAAAAGTCATAAATATGGTTTTGGAAAAGAAGAAGTTGGTATCTACTGAAGATAGCCAGAGAAGGAGAATCCCTTTCAGCTCCGAGATTATGGAGAAACCGCTACCGAAGAAATTTAAGATGTCTTCTATGGCTATTTATGCTGGCAAAACCAACCCATATGACCATATGCAAAATTATGAATCTCTCATGTTACTCCATGGATGGGAAAATGAACTAATGTGCAGACCCTTCTCGCTCACACTAACAGGACATGCTATGAAATGGTTTAATGGACTGAAGGAAGGTTCCATCTCATCTTTTGATCTGTTACGAAGTGAGTTTTTGAAAGCATTCATGATCAATAGCCAGCGAAAAAGGGACGCCACCTACCTGCTTACACTCAAGCAAGGGAACAAAGAGTCTTTGAAAAGTTATGTGGATTGCTTCCGGGATGTGATTTTAGAGGTGAAAGATCTACAATTAGGAGTAGCTATAGCAGCGATGCTGTAAGGAACAAAATCTGAGAAGTTACAAGAGTCTTTGTCCCTAGATCAGCTGATACGAACTACGCCCACTCTAAGTGACCTAGACATTCTATCTGCAAGTGCACGGGTCGTACAAGTAATAATGAGATTTGAGTCTCGGATTATCGTTCCACAGAGAAGTTGAATTGCCTAATTAAGTACCGGTTAATCTTACCCTAGGTATATTCTAGCAAATTATAAATTTTAAGGGAGTGATCTACAAGGCTAAAATTAAAAGTACTGAAAACAATAACAATTATAAAATAAAGAAAATAAAACCGAGCTAAAATTACTTACAAAGCTCCGAGCAATTAAAAGCACAACCTACAAAAGATAATTAAAACAGTTAAAATTAATTAACGCAATTAAAAATGCAAATATGAAAATAAGAAACAAAATTAATTAAACTAAAATTAAACAAACCTAAAATAAAATGTGCATGCAATTAAACTAATTAATAAAAATGCAAATTAAACTAACCTAAAGTCTAATAAAATAAAATTCTATTAACTAAACTAAAAAAAAACTAATTTCCTCTAAAATGATCCTAAATTAAATCTAATTCTAACTAATAAAACAAAATCTAAATAATGCATGAGAACTAACATTTTTGGATTAAATTTTAAATGAAGACTAAATTAAAAATGCATGAAACAAATTTAATCTAAATTAATTCTAAATGCAACTCATAAAATACTATACTAAAATTAAGTCCTAAAACCTATGATATAAAATTAACTATTAACTAAAAATTAAAACTAAAAATTAAATTAACAAACTAAAACACTAGAACTAACCTACAATTATCATTTAACAAATTACCTAAATTAACTACTAATAAAAGGAATAAAAACAATCAAAATAAAAATGCATTAAACAATGACATCCAACCAAACAAAGCCTTAATCGAATTCTCAGCTGGCCTCGTGGTCCCCCGTGTGTAGGTACTGTACATCTTTCATTCTCCATTTTTGCATCAGGTGATGTCCAGTACCCGCGCATGCTGCCTGCTCCAGGTGTTGACATGCTCTCTCTAGCAAGGGTCCTGCTCCGGTACTGCTCAGGTGCTGCCCAGGTGATAGTTGCTTCTGCTGTGTCAGGCGTTGTCCAGCTCTCCTGCTCCCGGTTCTGTCCGTGAAGCTGTCCGCAACCTCTGCCTCCTGTACCATCCTTGGCCTGACCAGCACGCCTTCTGCTCCTTGCAATGTTCTCACAAGGCTTCAACTGGAATTAGCCGACTGCCACCTCTTGCAGTAGCACCGACCAACAAAAACAATATAAACAAACAAGAAAACCATCAAAAACATAACAGAAACTAAGCAACTTATAGAGTAATGTTGATTAAACTGACAAACTAAATTGAACAGTGCAATAGTTAAAGAACAGAGCAGAACAGAGGAGAGTGTGTAATCCATGTCCACTGCATTAGTTCACTCATCCTATGCTCTGCACCGCATGGCAATAAACCTGCCCTCATCAGTACCAACCAGCAAAAAAGAAAAAGAAGGAAAACAAGACAATTCTGAGATGAGTAAATGCAAAACAAATATAAACTAAATGCAAAAATAGTAACCGAAAGCTTAATGTTCTAAAATGCAGAGCAGTGAGGTGTTAATATAACGCATTAAATGGAATTAGATAATGAAACAGAAATTACAGGGCAGTAATATTCATTCAACTTAAAGTAGAAAAGGCATGAGTAGAGTTAGTAGTTGAATGTTAAACCGAAGCAAGAGAATCCGTAAGATAGATTAGTTCCTAGCAAAACCAAGAATACATGGAAGGGCAAAATACAGTAATCGAGCAATAGATGATAAGTATAAATTGAACAGGAAATTAAAAGACCAAGCAGCTTAATGTAAAAACCTATTCTGTTGGCAAAAACTTAATCTATACTTAAGCTAAAACAAGCAATGGAAATACGGGATAAATAAAATGACATGAGAAATGAAGCAAATAAAGCTACTGTCTAAAGCTTCAAAACATTGCCTTCAATCGAGAGCTATGGTGGCTATTGTTACCATCCAACCTAATGCTTTCCTTTGGTCCAACACTAAGCACACCGGAACAAAGAAATAGAAAAGAGAAAAATGCAAAACCGAGAGTTAAGAAAGGAAAAACAAATGCTTTTCATTAAGAACATGAATGTGCTAAACAACAAAGGAAAGGAACGCTTGTAAAACAGAGAAGAATAAAAAATGGTGGCTAACGGAAAAGAAAACTTAAAAACAAGGAAAATAAATCCTAAATTTACCCTAAAACTATTCTACCCTAACTACTTGATTTTTTTCAATTGCCATCATGTTCTATTTATACACACACTTAGGGGTATAATGTTAATTTTCCATCCTAGATGAGTTGGCATTGTTTGGCCACTTGTCTTCATTTTATTTACTGCAAAGTAGATATTTTCACGTCATTCGTCTTCTAGTACACTTGGCTGTGCGATGTAGCCTGCCGTGTGTCTTTTAGAAGGTTGGCACGGTATCCGTCCATCTTATCGTTTCGGAGCGAATAAAATACTAACATCCGACATCTCACGTGTCCAGATGACTGGTGACTCGATCTCCAAATTGGAAGTGGTCCAGTCTCCTTTAGCCCGTTTTCAGCCAATTTTTGACTGAAATGACTGAGTTTCATCTAGATTTAATTTACCTGCACATTAAAGAATTTTAACTAAATAAAGGGGATAATTAATAAAATAATATGTGGATTTAAATAATTAATTAAGAAATTAAGTACAAATAATTCTAATAAAAATATAATTATCACACCTCCAAACTTGAGATTTTGCTTGTCTTCAAGCAAAACAAAATAAATATAGGAATGACAAGTACCCAACATAATAATTTCTTCAATATTATCTTCAAAGAAAAAGTACAGACTATGATCTCAAAGATTCACAATTACAAGTCCAACATTCAGAATCATTCAATCATAAGTCCTAGCCCAAATTGAACTCCTCGTGTGTGTGTGAAAATGTCAAAGTCACTACTCAGTACATTACCCGGATCAGATTATGCAAACATAGTGAATGCAAAGTCAATGACATGTGATCATTCTCATAAGTTTGCTTTTCACTTATCTCTCCACTAATGTAGTCATACTTAACCAAAGATCAATAGGACTTCATTAAGCTTGTAATGTAAGGTTGGGGCTAAGGTATGATAAAGTCGATTTAGGTTTAATTTCCCCTTAACATACATTACTTCTAGGATCTTTAATGTAAGAACTCAAATTTATTTCCCCCAAACTTATTTATTTCACTAGACATTTTATTCTATTTTTGTATTTTTCTTCTCATTTTTTTCATTTTTTCTCTTTTTTTTTCGAACTTATACTCCTTCACTATCACTTAATACCCATATGTATAAAGCTCACAATATATCCCAATAACTTTTCATGCTTTTGGGGTAAGGGATAGGAACAATGTATTTTAGGCTAAGGAAAAATAAACAGGTGTATTTATAGAGAAAAGCTTATTTGGCCTAGATGGGTGACTAGTGGTAAAATATGTATAGGATTGGCTAGAAAGGCTCAAAAGATCCAAAGATGGCTTAAATCATTTCCCTAATTAAGTGTGATCTAATATTTTTTCTCGAGATCAGATCAAACAAATTCTAGAATATGATGCACAAAATCAACTGAACAAATGCAATCATATGTCCACATAAGCTTTCTCTAAATAAATATACAGACTCATGACATGACATGTACATAAGATGAGGAAATCACAATCAGAATCAAGACAAAATCAAGAATTCAACTTTATGCTTTTCCTATAATCATGCTTCTCAGTCAATCAAAGTCAGACTAAATCATAGGGTTATATCATCGGAATATGGGAAAACTACATGCTAAGCACTAAATCATCCTAAAATCAAACAATTTAAGCTCATATTTTCGAAAAAAATTTCAATTTTGCCCAAAATTGCTCAAGTGATATCCCCTCCTCCAAACTTAAAGTATATAGTGTCCTCAGTGTGCAGATAATATAAACATTTAAGTTCAAGAACAGAGTACTCCCCTTTCTGATGATGATGATGATGATGAACAACCGAAACTTGATTGAAAAGGTAATGTTGTAAAAGAAATCTGCAAAAAAAAGAAAGAAACAACGAAAAAGAAAAAGAACTACATAAAAAGTGAAAAGAAAAATTAAGTCACTTCAAATGCAGCTAAAGAAAATGACACTCAGCAGCAGGGCGAAGAGTATGAGGATCAGCCAGAGTAGTGACAAAATATTGACAGTTAAATCCTCCTTAACTCTATCTAGTTCCCTCGTTCTTTCATATTTTTTATGCTCAAGCCTTATATCTTCCATCCTAAAACAGTCTTGGAAGTCATCAGGGAACTTCAAAGATTTGAAAACATTAAATGTTACCTCCTGATTTAGGACTATCATGGTTAATTCTCCCTTCTGTACATCAATTAAAGTCCTACCAGTTGCTAGGAAAGGTCTGCCTAGTATAATAAGGACTTCCCTGTCTTCCTCCATGTCTAATACAATAAAATTCACAGGAAAAATAAATTTATCCACATTTACTAACACATCCTCAATGATCCCCTTCGGATATTTAATGGATCGATCAACTAGCTGAAGGGTCACTGTGGTAGGCTTGACATCCCCTATTCCTAACTTTTGGTAGATAGACAAAAGCATCAAATTGATACTGGCTCCTAAATCACACAGGGCTCTACCAAAGAACAGATTTTCAATAGGGTAGGGTATGGTAAAACTCCCGAGATCCTTGAGCTTGGGGGTAATTTCCTCTAGATAATTGCACTACATTCCTCAGTTAAGGCCACCGTCTCATAGTCTTCCAATCTTCTTTTCCTAGAGAGGATATCCTTCAAAAAGTTCACATAACTTGGCATTTGCTCTAAGGCATCTACGAAAGGAATGTTGATGTGAAGTTTCTTAAAAACCTCAAGAAATTTAGTGAATTGTTGATCGAGTTTTTGATTCTGGAACCTCTGAGAAAAAGGTACTGGTGGTCTAACCGGAGGGGATGTAGTGGAAACATGTGTAGCATCAAAGGATGAGAAAGACTGTGAAGTAGAAGGAGGGATAGATGAAGAAGCTCCTAACTTGGATTCCTTTGCAGCCTGATCTTGATGTTTCTGCACCTTCTGAGCTGCCTCTTTAGAACCTAAGGATTCTTCAGCTATGGGTTGTTCAGGTCTGGACTTAACTTGTGGTTCATCTAGCTCTCTGCCACTCCTAAGGGTGATGGCTTTCACATGTTCTTTACCCTCCCTTTGCCTAACAGGATTAGCTTTAATGTTACTAGGAAGGGTCCCTTGAGGACGTTGGCTAAGAGCATTTGCTATTTGTCCTACCTAAACCTCTAAGTTCTTAATTGAAGCGGCTTGATTTTGCAGGATCGTTGTGAACATTTCCTCAAGCAAGAGCTTCTTCTCAGCTGCTGGTGCATGGTAATGTTGGGGCTGCATAAGTGGTGGTGGTGGTGGTGGATGGTGAAATTGAGGTGGATGGGGATGGTTAGGTGGATGGTGTGGAAATTGAGGTGGTGGATGGTATGGAACTTGCTGATGTGGTGGTACATGAACTGGAGGAGGTTGAAAACCAGGGGGTTCTACAGGTCTAGAATTAGAAGATTGCCCTTGGTTTTGGCTCCAGGAAAAGTTAGGATGGTTCCTCCACCCCGGATTGTAGGTGTTTGAAAAAGGGTTGTTCTGTTGCTTCTGAGGTGAAGCAACATACTGAACCGATTCTAAGTTAAGCGGACACCTATCTACAGAGTGTGTACCACTACACAACTCGCAGGAAAGAAAATGACTTTGTACAGAATAGACAGGATTAGGACTGGTGGAAGGATTATGCTGGGTACTGAGCGACTCTACCTTCTTCGTAAGGTTAGTAATTTGGGAGGTCAAGGTTGACAGCATGTCGAGCTTATAGATACCCGCTGACTTCTTAGGCAATTGCCTCTCCGAGGAATATAGATAGTTGTTAGCAGCCATCTTGTCTAAGAGACCGTAAACTTCCTCCTCTGTTTTGCACATCAGAGCTCCACCCGCAGCAGCGTCAATGATGGTCGTATTTTGGCTTGTAAGTCCATTGTAAAATGTCTGGACTTGCAGCCATAAAGGTAGGCCATGATGAGGGCACTTCCTAAGAAGTTCCTTATATCGTTCTCATGCTTCGTAAAGAGATTCAGAATCGAACTGGCCAAAGGAAGATATGTCACTACGAAGTTTGGCCATTTTAGAGGGAGGAAAAAACTTAGCTAAAAATTGATGGGCTAACTCATCCTATGTAGAAATGGATCCTGGAGGCAAGGAGGTTAATCAATGTCGTGCTCTATCCCTAAATGAGAAGGGGAATAATCTAAGCCTAAGTGCATCATCAGATAATTCATTGTACTTGAAGGTGTTGCACATGTCTAGGAATTACCCGAGGTGAGCATGTGGGTCGTCATGCGGAAGCCCACTGAACTGCAGAGAATTCTGGATCATCTAGAGGATTGAAAGCTTAATTTCGAAATTATTTGAAGGGACAATTGGTGGCCTAATGCTGGTATAATAACCTCCAATAGTCGGTACTGCGTAATCCCCAACGGTCCTAATTTCTCTATTTTCTGTCATAGTGTTTTGCAGCGGAGCTATAAATTTTCTAGAATCCTTTCGAATTTTCCTAAGGGTTCTTTCAATTTCAGGATCTAAACGAAAGCAATCATAACTCCTGACTCTACGCATGCAAACATCACAAAGTCCTTAGAATTTTTTTTTAAAGTTTTTTTAATTTTTAATTTTTTTTGAAGAGAAAATTAACTAATCTAAATTAAAGCTCTAAATATTTACAACCTAAGTATTTACAAACTAGAATTACACCTAAGCATAATTTTACCGATATCAATTACTGGCTAATTAAAACTTCCCTGGCAACGGTGCCAAAAACTCGATATGAACTACGCCTACTCTAAGTGACTTAGACGTTCTATCCGTAAGTGCACGGGTCGTACAAATAATAATGAGATTTGAGTCTCGGATTATCATTCCACAGAGAAGTTGAATTGCCTAATTAAGTACCGGTTAATCTTACCCTAAGTATATTCTAGCAAATTATGAATTTTAAGGGAGTGATCTACAAGGCAAAAATTAAAAGTACTGAAAACAATAACAATTATAAAATAAAGAAAATAAAATCGAGCTAAAATTACATACAAAGCTCCGAGCAATTAAAAGCATAACCTACAAAAGATAATTAAAACGATTAAAATTAATTAACGGAATTAAAAATACAAATATGAAAATAAGAAACAAAATTAATTAAACTAAAATTAAACAAACCTAAAATAAAATGTGCATGCAATTAAACTAATTAATAAAAATTCAAATTAAGCTAACATAAAGTCTAATAAAATAAAATTCTATTAACTAAACTAAAAAAAAAAAACTAATTTCCTCTAAAATGATCCTAAATTAAATCTAATTCTAACTAATAAAACAAAATCTAAATAATGCATGAGAACTAACATTTTTGGATTAAATTTTAAATGAAGACTAAATTAAAAATGCATGAAACAAATTTAATCTAAATTAATTCTAAATGTAACTCATAAAATACTATACTAAAATTAAGTCCTAAAAACTATGATATAAAATTAACTATTAACTAAAAATTAAAACTAGAAATTAAATTAACAAACTAAAACACTAGAACTAACCTAAAATTATCATTTAACAAATTACCTAAATTAACTACTAATAAAAGGAATAAAAACAAGCAAAATAAAAATGCATTAAACAATGACATGCAACCAAACAAAGTCTTGATTGAATTCCCAGCTGGCCTCGTGGTCCCGTGTGTGCAAGTACTGTACATCTTTCATTCTCCATTTTTGCATCAGGCGATGTCCAGTACTCGCGCATGCTGCCTGCTCCAAGTGTTGACATCCTCTCTCCAGCACGGGTCGTGCTCCAATACTGCTCAAGTGTTGCCCAAGTGATAGCCGCTTCTGCTGTGTCAGGCATTGTCCGGCTCTCCTGCTCCTGGTTTTGTCCGTGAAGCTGTCCGCAACCTTTGCCTCCTGGTACCATCCTTGGCCTGACCAGCACGCCCTCTACTCTTTGCAATGTTCGCGCAAGGCTTCAATTGCAATTAGCCGACTGCCACCTCTTGCAGAAGTACCGACCAGCAAAAACAATATAAACAAACAAGAAAACCATAAAAAACATAACAAAAACCAAGCAACTTATAGTTTAATGCTGATTAAACTGACAAACTAAATTGAACATTGCAATAGTTAAAGAACAGAGCAGAACAGAGGAGAGTGTGTAATCCATGTCCACTGCATTAGTTCACTCATCCTATTCTCTGCACCGCATGGCAACAAACCTACCATCATCAGTACCAACCAGCAAAAAAGAAAAGAAGGAAAACAAGACAATTTCGAGATGAGTAAATGCAAAACAAATATAAACTAAATGAGAAAATAGTAACCGAAAGCTTAATGTTCTAAAATGCAGAGCAGTGAGGTGTTAATATAACGCATTAAATGGAATTAGATAATGAAACAGAAATTACAGGGTAGTAATATTCATTCAACTTAAAGTAGAAAAGGCATGAGTAGAGTTAGTAGTTGAATGTTAAACCGAAGCAAGAGAATCCGTAAGATAGATTAGTTCCTAGCAAAATCGAGAATACATGGAAGAGCAAAATATAGTAATCGGGCAATAGATGATAAGTATAAATTGATCAGGAAATTAAAAGACCAAGCAGCTTAATGTAAAAACCTATTCTGTTGGCAAAAACTTAATCTATACTTAAGCTAAAACAAGGAATGGAAATACGGGATAAATAAAATGACATGAGAAATGAAGCAAATAAAGCTACTGTCCAATGCTTCAAAACACTGCCTTCAATCGAGAGCTATGGTGGCTAATGTTACCATCCAGCCTAATGCTTTCCTTTGGTCCAACACTAAGCACACCGGAACAAAGAAATAGAAAAGAGAAAAATGCAAAACCGAGAGCTAAGAAAGGAAAAACAAATGCTTTTCATTAAGAACGTGAATGTGCTAAACAACAAAGGAAAAAAACGCTTGTAAAACAGAGAAGAATAAAAAATAGTGGCTATCGGAAAAGAAAACTTAAAAATAAGGAAAATAAATCCTAAATTTACCCTAAAACTATTCTACCCTAACTACTTGATTTTTTTCAATTGCCACCATGTTCTATTTATACACACACTTAGGGGTATAATGGTAATTTTTCATCCTAGATGAGTTGGCATTATTTGGCCACTTGTCTTCATTTTATTTGCTGCAGAGTAGATATTTCCACGTCATCCGTCTTCTAGTACACTTGGTTATGTGATGTGGCCTGGTGTGTGTATTATAGAAGGTTGGCACGATGTCTGTCGATCTTATCGTTTCGGAGCGAATAAAATACTAACACCCGGCATCCCATGTGTCCAGATGACTGGTGACTCGATTTGCTAATTGGAAGTGGCCCAGTCTCCTTTAGCCCATTTTCAACCTATTTTTGACTGAAATGACTGAGTTTCATCTGGATTTAATTTACCTGCACATTAAAGAATTTTAATTAAATAAAGGAGATAATTAATTAATTAATATGGTGATTTAAATAATTAATTAAGAAATTAAGCACAAATAATTCTATTAAAAATAGAATTATCATCAACCTGCAACTATCTCAGATTTATTTGTTCGAACGAATAAGTATATTGCCCAAGAGGAAGTGATGAGAATTGTGCAGTCTCAAGAGGTGAAGGAGGGAAGAAAAAAAAGAAAGAGACATGACTACAAGGAGTTCTTCTAGACCCGACAGATCAGACAAGGCTCCTAGGCTTAGTTACAAAAACTATACCAAGCTAAACAAGCCTCGTGCTGCTATTCTTGCTGCTATTGAAGGGACTGGACTGTTGGAGTTCCCGAAGAAAAAAATAGAAAACTTAGGGCGAAATATAGATGCCTACTGTAGTTTTCATTCCACTCATGGACATCCTACGGAAAGGTGCAGAGAATTGATGGATCAGTTGAAAAAGTTTGCTCGGGAAGGAAAGATTAATCATTTCCTTTGGAGAAGTGAAAGGACTCGATACCTCTCGTGAGATCGAAGGGATAACCTTTCGTAAAATAGACAGACTAATGATGGCAAAATAGGGGAAGAAGGTCGAGAGATGAGGAAGAAGCTAGACCAGATCCTAGGGGTAACCAACAAGATAATTAATCAATTGGTCCAGCGATAAATGTCATCGCAGGTGGAGATTCGATGGCAGGGAACTCCTCTACCTCTCGCAAGACTTACGCGAGGCAAGTATATCAAATTTATGCTGTTATGGAGGAGAAGGTGGATGAAGAGCCTATTGTGTTTACTCCAGCAGATAAAGGAGATATTGTCATCCACCATGATGATCCCATGGTAGTCTCAGTGGTGGTGGCGAAACACCCAGTTAGCAGAATCCTTGTTGATAACGAAAGCTCAGTGAATTTAATATATTGGAATTGTTTTGAGAAGATGAACATATCGAAGGATAGATTAAAACCAATTGTGACACCACTGTATGGATTTACAGGGGAGAAGGTGAAGGTAGTCGGATCCATTCAGTTACCCATAACCCTTGGGAAAAGTCCCAAGGATGTGACTCGACAGGTGTTATTCATGGTCATGAAATCAACTTCAACTGCTTATAACATGATTTTGGGAAGACCTTTGTTGAATGACATGAGGGCTGTAATCTCTTCTTGTTATCTGTTAATGAAGTTTCCTACCCCCAATGGAGTTGGACAAGTGCGAGGAGATCAAAAGAAGGCTCGTACATGTTATATCGCCTCTACTACTTGCAAAGGAATATAGAGGAAGGAGACGCTAACTATAGCCGACCCCCCTAAGCCTCAACCTGTTGAAGAGATGGAAGCTATTGAGCTTATAGAAGGAGATGGAGAAAAGAAGGCCTTCATGGGAACTCAACTTGATGAACAAACAAGGAGAGAGATACCAAAATGCCTAAGGAAAAACTCTGATATTTTTGCTTAGACGCCAGCTGATATGCCCGGGATTAATCCAAAAGTAATCTGTCATAGACTTAATGTTCTACCTAGGCATAAGCTCGTCAAACAAAAGAAGAGATATTTTACCCCGGAAAGACAAAAAGTGATCACTGAAGGGGTTAATAAGCTTTTAGAGACTGGATTTATTAGAGAAGTTAACTATCCAGAATGGCTGGCCAACGTTGTAATGGTAAAGAAGTCCAATGGAAAATGGAAGATGTGTGTGGACTTTACCGACTTGAATTTGAAGGAGCTACCTTTATTGATAAGGCCTCAAGTAAGAAAACATTTGTTTATGTACCTAGGAGTTAGTGAGTACGCCGTCAGTGCAGTATTGTTGAGAAAAGATAAAATGGTGGATCACCCTATTTATTATGTAAGTAAGGTGTTGCTAGACCCTGAGACGCGCTATCCGCTAGCTGAAAAGTTTGCATTAACCCTCGTGATGGCCTCTCAAAAATTGCATCTTTACTTTCAAGCACACTCTATCATAGTTCTGACAGATCAACTGTTACAACAAATTCTTCAAAAGCCTTAACACTCAGGGAGATTGGTGAAATGGGCAGTAGAACTCGGAGAGTATGATATCACATTTCAGCCTTGACAAGCCATTAAAGGCCAAGCTCTAGCGGACTTCATAGTCGAATGCACTAGCCCAAGGGGCAACAATGAAGAAGAAACTCAGCCATGGCTACTGCACGTTGACGGAGCGTCAAATGTAAATGGTAGTAGGGTTGGCATAGTCCTGGTGTCACCTGAAAGGGAAATCTTTGGAATATTCTTTGCGCTTTGGATTTTCCAGTTCAAATAACATAGTAGAATATGAGGCCTTAGTCGCTGAAATGAAGTTAGCAGAGAGATTACAAGTTCGCAACCTAGTGGCACATAGTGACTCCCGATTAGTGGTAAACCAATTCAACGGACAGTACGAGACTCGAGAGCCGATGTTAATCCCATACCTAAAGAAAGTTCAATCACTGGCTCGAACTTTCGAGAACTTTTAGTTGGTACAAATCAACCGATTCGAAAACACCCATGCAGACTCACTGTCTAAATTGGCCTCTTCTTATGAGACCGAAGAAAGAGTAGTGAAAGTGGAAAGGCTAGAAAGGCCTAGTACTGAAGAAGCGAAAGTGTATGATATTGAGGTGGGAGACGATTGAAGGACACCATTTAAACACTACCTAATTGATGGCACACTTCCACATGACAAGGAGGTAGCTCGACGCTTAAAGATACAAGGGGCAAAGTTCACATTAATAAATGGGGAGTTGTACAAGAGGGGGTATACATCACCTCTATTAAAGTGTTTAGGGCCAGAAAAGGCTAACTATGTCCTAGCAGAAGTACACGAAGGAATTTGTGGTGAACATTTGGGAGCTAGAGCCCTTGCCTCCAAAATATTACAGTTAGGATTCTATTGGCCAACATTGAAGAAATACGCGGTGGATAAAGTCCGCAAATGTGACAAGTGTCAAAGGTTTGCACCGATAAAAACGGCTCCAATTACTCCGTTTCAGGGCACGGTGCAACCAACACCCTTTACACAATGAGGTATAGACATTTTGGGACCCTTTCCATTAGCTACAGGACAAAGAAAGTTTCAGCTGGTAGCTACCAATTACTTTATAAAATGGATTGAGGCAGAACCATTAGCTACTATTAGTGAGAAGAAAGTCGAACTGATGGTATGGAAGGACATTATATGTCGATTTGGGATTCCACTCATCTTAAATGCTAACCATGGGAAGCAGTTTGATTGTGATGCCTTTCGTGAGTTCAACAAACGCCTTAATATTTAGTTAAGGATTTCTTATGTTTCATACCCTCAAGCTAATGAGCAGGCAGAAGTCAGCAACAGAACCATCCTTCACGGTTTGAAGACTAGATTGAATAAGGCTAAAAGGGCATGGGTGGATGAGTTACCTAGTGTCTTGTGGGCGTACCGCACCACCAGTCGAGTTTCAATCGAAGAAACGCCATTTAGTTTGGTATACGGAACTGAAGCATTGATCCCCGTGAAAATTGGAGCACTTTCGTCGAGAATGATACCTTTGGTAGAGGAAGAGAATTCGAAAGGATTAAGGGAAAACCTAGATCTTCTTGACGAACATAGAGAGGCTGCAGCTGTCCGATTGACATCCTACCACCAAAGGGTAGCTACCTACTATAACAGCCGAATTAAAGACAGACTAATGTTTGAAGGAGATTTTGTGTTGAGAAAGTCACACATAACCAATGCACTGAAAGATGATGAAAAATTCAAAGCCAATTAGGAAGGTCCATATCAAATCAGACGGATGATTGGGCTCAGCACCTGTATCTTAGAAACTTTGCAAAGGAAGAAGATAGGGAAGACGTGGAACTCAAACCACTTAAAGTTGTATTAGAGTTAATCATTCATATTATGTCTTCTTTTCGAATTTTCGTATTTCCATGCGATGAATAAATCAAGTGATCTCTTCATTCATATTTATCTTTCTAACGTTTACGAATATGAATCTTGCAACAGAAGAGATTGTGCCACAGTGCCAGAGGCGCGAAAGCGTCACGACGGCCAGGCATTAGAAAGAAGACATGCCACAGTGCTAGAGGCCCGAATGCATCACGACGGCCAGGCATTAGAAAAAAGACATGTCATAGTGCCAAAGGCGTGAAAGCGTCACGGCGGCCAGGCATTAAAAAGAAGACATGCCACAGTGCCAGAGGCATGAATGCATCACGACTGCCAGACATTAGAAAGAAGACATGCCACAGTGCCAGAGGCACGAAAGCGTCATGGTGGCCAGGCATTAGAAAAAAGAATGTCATAGTGCCAGAGGCGCGAAAGTGTCACGGTTGCCAGGCATTAGAAAGAAGACATGCCATAATCCAAAGGCGCGAATGCGTCACGGCGATCTGACACCAGAAAAAGAAAAGGTATGTTTAAATGCACAATTCTTTCTAAAAGTTTACACCTTTTATTAAGAATTTGGGGAGCATATATAGATGTGGTGTATACAGATGGATGATGATAGCAAAAGTCAAATGAGTACTTTTATTATTAAAAAGAAAAATTAAAAGTCAAATGAGTACACGCATTAATAAAAAGAAAAAAAGAGGAATAAATAATTTTTATTATTATTAAAATTAAAAAAAATCGTAACAATAGAATGATTCGTTACAATAAAACCTAATTAAAAAAGAAAAAGAAATCAATCTCCATGATAAGACTTCTGGCACCGGTGGCTCCTCACCGTCTAATTCATCAAGGGCACCAATTGGCTCAAGAGCATTATCTGAGCTCATAGGCTGCCAAGGTCCAGTCAGGTTAGTCAGGTCATCCTGAGCAGCTTTCTTCAAAAACTCATCTGCTCGTTAAGCATCGGGCCCATATTTAGTCCAATCAGGAGCCTCGAACAACATAGCTTCAGGCGTATATAAGAGCTCGGGGAACTCTTCGCCCTCCCTCTGCTTCTTCAACCAAGATCGGGCGAGATAGAAACCATATTTCACAAACCCCGTGGAGTAGTCCTCTTTCCGCCTAAAGCAATCTTTAGAGAGTCGATACTCCCTTACGGCT
This sequence comes from Firmiana major, assembly GCA_033439115.1. NCBI lineage: Eukaryota > Viridiplantae > Streptophyta > Magnoliopsida > Malvales > Malvaceae > Firmiana > Firmiana major. Next base: position 11,153,513 of record CM065898.1, on the reverse strand, counting down.
TCTGCTTTGATATGGTCAATCTCTGTTTGGCAAAAAGAAGCAAAGGGTTGACTCTCCAAATCCGTAATCTATTATTCTAACTCCTGATTGCGATCAGCAAACCCTTTAAAACTGGTGAAAAGGGAATCATATTTGGACTACAAATTGTTAAGCTCAGTTTACTTTTATTGAAGGTCATCATTAAGTTTGCTAGACCTAGCAGTCTCAACAGTAAGATCCCCTTTGGTAAGAGTCAAGTCTTGAAGAGCCTTTGAAAGCTGTTCTTCCAGATCTCGCACCACCCCTAGTAGCCCAGATAGTTGATTGTTAGCATTCGCCAACTTCATATTCCTATCCCTTAGTGCCTTGAGCTCTTTTTTAGTCTGATCATGGTAAGCTCGATGTTGAGCATTATTGACAATGGTCCTTTAAGTAGCCTGAAAAGAAACATGAAAAGTTAAAATTCAAAATAAGGCGAAGAGAAATATAATGAATGAGAATCGAAAGATTACCCTCATTAGCTCCAAATTAGCTAAGTCCTCTCCCTTCGAAAAATTCCTAAACAATCGATGCTCGTCTCTATGAAGGATAGTGGCCCAGCCTAATCGAGTGCTACCCTGGGTGTTTCTAAAGTGTTATTGTCAAGCACTCCCGGGTATACTCAAAATTTTGATCCCTTCATCGTATAGCCACCATCCACCTGGTATGACCCCTTATCTACATGACCTATCTTAGGAAGAATAGGCTTGTTTGCCATAGCAGAATCAACATAGAAATGCCCTCGGTTCTTTCGATGAGGCGATGTCACGTTGCATTCAGCACGATCCTCGGACTGAGACCGATCCGAGGAGCTTGAAGTTCTCCGAGAATACGAGGAAGCCTTCCCTTTACCTCGGGAAAGGTCTTTTGATCCTCCCTCATGAAGTTGAGTCAGAGCTGGAGGAGGGGTTGCTTGTCTGGAGGGAGGAGTTCGAACTCGAGACATCGGTGGTGAAATTGACATATCTCCGAAAGCAGTAGCTATGGAGCGAGGTCTCTTCTCAGTAGGTTCACTAGATGAACCTTCTTGCGCCATTTGACGAATCAAAGCACGTCTGACGCTGCTCATTTCTGCAAAAAAGAAGAACCCACAAAATTGTTAAGATCATCACATAAACAAGCAATAATAAATTATAAAGCATAAAAGGTTACCTTCAGGAGAGTTAAGATACTCCTGAAGGGACTCTACGTTTAACGTTTCGTCGTCTGGGAGGACCATAAAAGTGGAACCAAACCCTTTCCAGCCGCTCACATCATCTAGAGGGTCACTTTTAGGGCTGGATTCCCTATTTGTAGGATTTGGTTCAAAAGGAACGAATGACGGAGGATTTGAGGGAGAAACAGAAGGATTGGCGGCATGAACACTTCCCATACCTCAACCAGCTGACGCCAAATTTTCAAGTGACAGGAAGTTATAAAGGTTGATTGGCCTATCAACTAATAGCTCGTTGATAGTTGAAGACAATTGTCTCCAAAGAGTAGCAATACGAGGGCCTTTTGGGATACTACACTAGACTTCCCATTGAGTAGGAAAGTTAAGACCTTCAGGTGCCTCTACAACGAGTCATTCCGACTTGAACCCATGGAGTTTGTTGGGAAGTTTTTTGAATAACCTGTTTTCGAACCCAGGTTCGGATACTCTTTGAATAGAATACAGAATTAAGTTGGAACTACCCCGAAACCTGAAAAAAGTATAGAATAAAGGGAGAGAAGGAGGAACACCCCTCATTTAGCAATGCACGGTAAAACCAATTAATTGCATCCAACCATGAGGGTGAAACTGGCCAAGAGCAATCCCTCGTTCCCTAAGAAAAGAAACCCCAAAATTGGAGATTGGGAAACGAAAACCTAACTCTAAAGATATCCTGAAAATAATAACTTCGATTGATACGCTAAGTACACTCCTTTCTTCTGGACTTGAAAGCCTATAAATATACCCTTCGGGTAATGGGAACATATGCCTAATATCTTAGAGGTCAACCTCTATCAAAGTCGATTTAAGCCTTAACTCCAAATGCTTCCCTACACCATGACCTGTCATCCTAGACCTAAAAAAGAGAGCGAAACAATCCTAAATACGATAGGGTTGAAACTCGGAGGTTTAATGGCAGGGTTCAGGGTTTGGCGAGAGAGATCAAGGTTTTAGAAGCAAGCGACAGGGTTTTGGATTAGACATGCGAAAGGGTTTACGTTCAGACCTGTGATAGGGAATGTACGACAGAGTAGGCGATGGATATGCGATAGAGTATGTAGGTGCGTGACAGAGTATGCAATAGGATTTACGGTAGAGTATGTAGGGTGTACGACAGAGTATGCAATAAGATTTGTCGCAGCCTATGCAGCGTGTGCGACAGAGTATGATAGGATTTGTGACAGAGTTGCGGTAGGGATGCAACAGTTTTCCTAAACTATCTGGCGGCATCTTACTCTTATATAGTCGCAGCTGAAATGGCTGAAACGTCGTGTTCTTACAAGAACTTAAACGTCTCTCGCGAGTGAAATGTTGTGTCCTTAATAGCCACCCCAGAAAGACACAACCCTCTTTCTATACTCTCCCATAGGGAATTTCCCTATGCAAGAGTGGGGAGTAATTGATAGGGGTAATTTACATCAAGTGCATGTAGGCAACATTAGCTAACGAGTGACAGTCACGTGTCAAGTCACAATGCCACATGGCATATGCCACATGTCAAGTCATAGTGCCACATGACATGTGCCACGTGGCAATCACTGAAGAGCCAAGGACAGACCTTTGCACCTTGTGGTAGACCTCTGCACCCCTGGTACAAGCTCAGACCTCTACACCCTGCAGCAGACCTCTGTACCCCCGGTGCAAGATCAAACCTCTGCACCTTGTAGCAGACCTCTACACCCCTGGTGCAAGCTTAAACCTCTGTTGCAGGGTGGCAGACTTCTGAACCTACGGCAGAGGTCCTCAGAGCTCTGCACCCCTGGGATTAAGCTCTCAGAACTCACTTCTGATAGCCTAGTCGCACGCCAGGGCCTTAGAACACGGAAGACCCAAAACAATAAAATTTTGGGCCCAAATACCTATAAGTCCTGAGCTTATTGAAGCCACACAGTGGGCATCTATAAATACCCCACAGGTATCATTAAAAAACCCTAAGCTTTATTTTGTTGACTAAGACTCTGTTTAAACACCTTTTTCTGACTTAAGTATCAGAGTGCGCGCGCAGGGACAAATTCCTACGCCTCTTTGACCTTGACTGTTTTTGGAGAATCTTCAGTACATGTAGACAAGACGACAAGGAAGATTACATCAGCATTAGTTCATTGTTGTTGAGAGCAACAACAACTTGCATTATTTAAGTGACATACTAATGCTTGAGAATCACATTCTAGCATTACTTTCCTAAATCCATTCTCCTAGGCCAATCTAAGGCCTTCATATGCTCCCCAAATTTCAACTTTGAAAATTGAAGCCATGCCACAATATCTCGAAAAGCCTTTTAACCATCGACCTTCACTATCCCTTATAATGCCACAACAAAATCCTTCTCCAATATTGTTCCTTGCACCTTCTGTATTTAACTTAACCCAACCCCATATTTGACGAATCCAACTTATTACTCTCACTTCTCTATTTATTTTGTCTTCTTTATTTGCTTCAGTAAAAGCTGCCTTTATATTATCAGTATACTTCTTTATAGTCCCATGCTGTAAGACCCGATTTTTTTATCGTAAGAGCAAATGGAATGAATAGAAATTTTCGAGTGAATTTAAAAATGCAAAAAAGGATTTAAATGGTATTACCAAACATGTGCAAGGGCAAAACGATCAAAAGATCAAAATTCGGTATTAATCGTGACAAGAAAATTTAATTAAAAATAGGGATTTGAGAAATCTTCATCAATAACGAAGAAATAATTAAATTTCGGATTAAATTGATCAAGATATGAATTTATTGGAATAAATCGAAATTTTCACTTCGAAAAATAATCCCTCTCGAAAGACGAAATAATACCGAGAAATTCATTTATTGAATAAATGAATAAAATAATAATTTTTCAGATATTTTGGTAAAATAATAATAAAATATTGATTAAAATAATAATAAAAATAAATAATAAATAAAATAATTTAAAAAAAAGGTGAAAATCACGAAATGCAATTTTCTAGGAAACGAAGCAGGAGGCCGAGGCTGCCTCACCCAACACCGACCACCGGCGACCAACCTAGAGGAGCGACCGACGAGGGGGAAGGTAGCCGAGCCACCAACAACCCGAACGGGTTGACGAACGGCGACAATCGACGGTCGAATGGGGAAGAAAGAGAGCCGAGGAGGAAAGGAGCATTTCCCGGTTACTGGAGCAGATTGGGGCCGGCTACCGCCACCCGAAGGTAGTCCACGCCAAGTCCGATCGATCAGCGATTGAATCAATCGGTGGGGCGGCGGTTAACGTCGAAAAACGGCAAGAAAAGAAATGGTATCGTCGGCGGAGGAGAGAAGAGCCAAACCGACCACTTTCCGACGACCTTGGGGAAAACTGAGACCAAATCCAAGCTGCGGACGACCCCGCGGAGCTACTGGCGGTGACAAATGGCGGAGAATCGGCCAGCAAGGTACTAAACTGACCAAACCAGACTGAACCGATAGTCTAAACCGGGTTGAACCGGACCGAACTGATTCAGCCAAAAAGAAAAGGAAAAAGGAAGAAAAAGGGAAAAAAAAGAGAAAAAATTGGAGAAAATTCCAGTGATGCAATCGAGTTACGGGTAAGTCGGTAAGCAGTCGAATTGACCGATTTAAATTTTAGAATATTTAATTTAATTAATATCCGACTGAAAGTTTACTCGAAAAAATATTAAATTGTGTAGCTCAACGATTGACGTCAAACGAGGACTTGAGTCAGCCTCGATTTGCGTACTATCATGGAATCACGAGTAAGTAACCCTTATTTACGATAATTTTGCATCGTTATGCGTGTTAGATAAATTACGAATTTAATTTCTGCATTAAACGAATTAAATTTTGGAAATTTGAATAAATTGTCGTAATACTAAATTGAGATATCTGAGAATTTAGAACGAGGCTACATAAATACTGATGGGCCCAATGAGCCCAATAGGCCTCGATAATGTGAATAGTCGTAGAAAATGGGCTTAAGGCCGATTAAGGCCCATTATGGTACAATCGAGCCTAATATGGGTAAACGGGCCCAATGATTTAAATTAAGCCCAGAAAATATGAAATACAATTAATTGTATTGTATTTGACCTGATGAACATTTATCTGCAGTTCCAGAGATTGGATTGGGAGCAAATCGAATTACGTGACGAGTCATCAGTGGAAAGGTCAGACTGTATAGAAAAATGAGGTAAGGGAATTGTGTGAGTAGCTAGAGGTAGCTACGTGTACTTTAAATAGTTTTTGTATACACTGAATATGTATGTATACAATGATATTGTATAAAGGTCCTAAAAGTGGTTTAAATAATTTTAAGGATCGAAATCGGTAAAAAGACTATTTTACCCCTATTGAGGGAAGTTCACCTAAAGATGATGAAAGCATGACATGCATGAAATGCATGATTTAAGTAATTTTCAGATTTAAGGAATTTTCTGGATTTTTAAGCAAAGCAAATCGATAGATTGACCAAAAATTGCATAAATTTCACAATATAACACTACGTAAATGTTATTAAGATTTAAATGAAATTTCTTTGGAAAATGGGCCAACTATCAAGTTTAAATGAAAATAAATAGTGCTGGCATATAGTTCGCACTATATCTGCGTTTGAGAGTGTTCATAAAAGTGCTTGAGCTGTTACTCGCACTGACTTGTGTGACATCATATGCATGAAATGTGCTAGAGCGGTTGCTCGCACTGATTTTTATTCTTGTGAAATGCATGAGATGTGCTGGAGCCTAGTTTGCACTCTGTTTTGACTGTTTCGACGGTTTTGACTGTTTTGACTATATATGCATAAAAAGGTGCTGGAGCGATTGCTCGCACTAGTTTTAATGATTTGACATGCATGAGAGGTGCAAGAGCTTAGCTCGCATCCTGTTTTGAAATGATATTGCATATAAACCATTCTGGAGTGTAACTCGCATGAGATTTGATTTATTTATGCATAAAACCGTGCTGGAGTGTAACTCGCACGAGATTTGATTTATTGCTGTATAACACCGTGCTAGAGCTCGCTCGCACGTGATTTTATATGGATTTATGACTCATTCATTTTTAAGTCGTACTGGGGTGCTACTCGTACATAGATTTTACTGATTTTATGACATCGTGCTAGAGTTTCGCTCGCACGAGATTTTCAGATATCATAAATATGCATGGAGCCGTGCTAGAGCTTCGCTCGCACAGGGATTTATATTACATGCATATAGCCGTGTTGGAGCCTCCTGTAGACTGTGTGTCAGAGTGAGATGACTGCTAACATGTACATATTGAGACAGAGATGATATGGGTGGATAATACCTATTACAAGCACCCCTGATTGAGCTTGGGTTCACGGAGTACGTTGTACCATGTATGTCACGCGGAGTACGCTGTACCCTGGGGATTGTTGAAGTGGAGTGGCATTAGCCACGAGGCAGCAAGCCTTGCCCTCGCAATCCTGGTGTTATGCCGTTCTGGAGGGTAGGACGACCCACCTCCCGTTTCAGGTGTGATACCTCGCACACTAGGTACCGAGTTGCCAGGGATCACGAGGTTATAGCCATAGTCCTTGTTGTTACTGATAGTCACCTGCATGTCTCACATGATATAACTATCGGTCGATAGTGTCGCAACCCAAATTCTCAAAAATCACTATAAATTTTTCGTGAACTTACCACATTTCAATTGTTGGGCTGTGAGTCAATATCCCTTACTCAGTTTCATATATTATATAAATATATGCATAACAGGCAATGCTTTCGTCCCAGGCACTAAAATTCGCGGAAGCTCATAAAATTATAAAGTCGTTTACATTACCTTACATATACATCCCCCTATAAACGAGACTACATCACTGTACACTATTATTCAAATACAAAAAGTACATGTGTATATACCTTGATGCTGCTGGATAGCTGTGTGTAAAAGATCGCAGGATGGGCGTAGCTTATATACTCTACTGAAATGCTCTGTAGAGGAGGAAAAAATAAAGGAATGAGCATAACGCGCTCAGTAAGAAATATATGAAAGCAGATAGATAACCACACTATCTACGATGCTCATAATGCATGTTTTATCATCTCGTAAAACAAATGCATTTACTTTTCAAAACACTCGCATTAATATATGAAAGCAAGTAGATAATCAAACTATCCACGACGCTCATGATACATGGTTTATGCCAAAAAACTCATGGCATTCACAAAACCATTATAATTAAACACAGAGCAATTTACTGCCCAAAAATCGAATATCAAAACTCATTCAGAGTAAAATATTTCTGTGTTCAGTATTGAAACTCACATTTAAATCATATTATCATTTCAAATGGTTTCATCACAGAAATCAAATCACAATTAGTTTCATCATCGAAACCAATAAAACAGATGCGACTAGGCAGGGATTTCCACACAAATCTAAGGGACAATTGGCCAAAGTCCGAGACCCACAAGCTATCACGGATCAGGTGTGCTAGGGTGTCTCTGAATCCGAGGAGGGGATTAGTCTATCCATCGGCTCATATCTAAGGACTATCATAGAATAGAGCAATGGCAAAGCATGCCCGAGTCCAAAGACGCAATCCTCATAACCCATAGTTGCAAGGTACAGTGTACTCCATGTTGTCTACAAGGTACGACGTACCCCATGAACCAGAGTAATATTACCACATAGTTGTAGGTGCCTGAGTCACAAGCTCATCACCTCAACCAAATAAATTATCAGTCATAGCCTGTCATCTCAGATCTAGTGCGAGCAAGTCAGTGTGACACACAGTCAACACGAGGGCTCTAGCACGATCTCAATCACAAATCACAACAGAATCCAGTGCGAGCAGTGCCCCAGCACGGTCTGTACAGATGTAATACCAAAATCAAGTGCGAGCGGATCTGGATAAATCCACAGATATTATCATAGATCTAGCACGATTGCACACACACAAAATAGACAATTGACTCTATTTTCCACCACAAAGATACTCAAAATCGAGTGCGATATGCAAAACAGTACAAAACAGAGCGAGAGGGTAACATCCCATCAAATCACTCGTCAATCAAATCACACTTTAGAAAAACGTGCAAGTTAATGCATGCAGTCAAATTATGAGCCAGTCTATCATTTCAGCTTCACAAAAATCTCTTTTTCACAGAGAAAACATGGATTGCATGCACTTTATGCATTTTCAAAATTCCTGAGTCTAAGGGTATTTTTGTAATTTTTTTATATTTGGATACTATTCAGAAATTTCATTTCTATACTCTATACGAATTTTAATTGACTGTAAATGACGATGAAAATACGTACAGCTATCTCTAATAGCTCTCATAGAGCCCTTACCTCGGATCACGTAGTGTGACCTCTCTTCCTCTGTGCTGTCCAAATCTCGCAGTCCGATCAACTCTCAATATGACTCTGGAGCTGCATTTAACCATTCACTGGATTAATTACATGTTTCCTACTGTGTTACACATTTAATACAGTTCATTTCACTTAAATGGGCCTGTTTACTCTAAATGGGCCTAAATACTTTAATTGCGCCTTAATCCGTATTAAGCTCGTTTTCCACGTATTAATTCCTTTTATCAAGGTCTATCGACTCATTGGGCCTATCCATACCCATTGGGCTTTATTCCAAACTCTTTGGATAGCTCGAATATCATTTACGACAGTTTATTCGAAATTTCGAATTTAATTCACTAAATCCAGAATTTAATCTGAAATGCGTAAAATAAATCTTAAATACGCGTTAATCACATAAATTGTTGTAAATGAGCTTTACTTACCAGAGATTATGCGATGGTACGCAAATTGAAGTTCGATCGAGCTTCCGTTCGGAATTAATCATCGAACTGCACAATTTCGTATTTTTAACTCCGAGTCAATTTTCGATTAAATATAATTTAAATAAATTTATCGACAATTAAATCGGTTACTTTTGACCTCGTATTGACTTACCCAAAGTTCGATGAAATCTCAAAAGTTTGTTTTCCTCTTTCTCTCTCCTCCTGAACCGGTTCAGACCGGTTTGCCCCTTTTCACACTGAATCAGTCTGAATCGGTTCAGTGGAAATTTTGCCATCGCCGGCGCTGTGAGATCTGAGAATTTCAGACATATTTTAATGATGTAATAAGAAATTTAAGTGTAATTTATTGAGCTAAGTGAATTGTGAGAATTATAATTGGAGATTTATATGTTAAGTGTGTAAAATGAGCATGAAGTATGAGGACAGATCGATCTGGGAGAAGGAGAGATCGATCTGGTGAGTTATAAACGACAAAGAATGAGAAATTTAAGGAGCAGATCGATCTGGGAGAAGGAGAGATCGATCTGGTGAGCTAAAAAATGACAAGGAATGAGAAATTTGAGGAGCAGATCGATCTCCAATGGAAGAGATCGATCTCCAAATGATTCTGTTTGAGAAAGGATCGATCTCATGAGGAAGAGATCAATCTCCAAATGCTTCTGTTTGGGGAGAAGATCGATCTCCTTAGGAGCAGATCGATCTCATAAAGTCATAAAGAGATCGATCTCACCCCTCGACAGATCGATCTCCTAGGCATAAAATTGCCCAGATCGTCCCCAAATTTCAAACACAGATCGATCTCATCAAGAGGCAGATCGATCTCCTACCTCCAGCCTATATAAGGAACCCGTGTTTTCTCCTGAAATTTCACTTTCTCTCTCTTCCAACCCCCATTTTTTCGAAAACCTAACTTTCTCACTCATCCAACTCACCCATTTCCGGCCGAATCAGCTGTTGTGGTAAGAAGGGAAGTTGTTCCTCATCAAAGGGAGAACAACATACTTGGAAATCGAAGGACGAATCGGATCGAGGCGTGAGTTGTGCGTCTCACAAGCTTTGGGTAATTTCTAAACCTCGATCTTGATATTTGAGCTGATTTTGATGTTATTGGTGGTTGTCATTGTGTTGAAATAGTTGAGAAATGATTAGGAATTGATGAAATTTCAATGTGGTTAGAGTGATATGATATTTAGCGATTTTGGTAATTTTAGGAATTTTGAGCTATAAATGGAAATATAGACAATGTGGAGAATTAGCCTAGATAATTGGCATGAGGAATGTAGGACATTGAGATATTGAGAATGAGGTTGTAGTTTAGGGTTGAGTTACGAGAATCAAGAGATTTGAGGTGTTATGAGCAATTATGCTCGATTTTGAGAATTGAGGGTTATGAGATAATTGAGTATTGATGTTTTAACATCGTTTGGACAGCTCGGGAGTTCCAGAGTGGAATGCGAGGCTAGTCCGTGATACGGGGGAAACGATTGCACTATACGAGGTGCAAAGAAGTAAAGGAAATCTAAACCATTTGTGTATGTGAATTGCAAACTGTTTTAGCATGATTTGTGGTTTATAAAACAAGCATGTTGAGTGTTTTGTGTTGAGATTATATTGCACACGATTTTATAGCCGGTTGGAGCCCAACGTTTTTATGAGTTTATAACTGGGCTCTACGTTAAGGCAATATTGAGATTTGAGAAATGTGTGCGTGTGCTCTGCCGGTTAGAACTCGGTTTTATTACGTTTTGTGTTGAGTACAAAACGATTTTCAAATGAGTTTTATGAGAGAAAAACCATCTTGAGTTCTACGTGAAGGCAAACCCGTCTTATGTGATAAGACTTAGGTGTGTAGTTGTGAGTACACACCGGGCATTGCTCTGGTAGCATGTAAGCCCGATTTCTTCTCCGTTCTGGTAACGTGAGAATAACATATTCTGTGGCTATGCCACGTATACTTGGTGGCTGTGCCACGTTGAGAAACCCCATTGGTGGCTGTGCCATGTTATACCCCCTTGGTGGCTGTGCCACGTTGAGAAAACCCCATTGGTGGCTGTACCA